>OY757238.1:0-2400000 GCA_963583995.1 Xylota segnis
CTATCTAACCATCTCTCCGCCCTTCCATCCATTCGTCCATCTACACTTCCACCCGCCATACATTCGTCCATCCAGTCGTCTATCCATCCGTAAATCTATCCCTTTATCCTTTCGTCCACCCTTCCATCCACCCGTTCATCGATCTGTCCATTCCTTATATCCAATCGTCCATGCATCCACTATCAATCTAACCATACGCCCGCCCTTCCATCTACAACTCCATCCGCCCTCTCGTCCATCTATCCGTACATCGTTCCACCCAACCATCCCTCCGTCCACGTATCCATTCTTCCAAATATCTAACCATCCTTCCGCCCCTCGATCCATCCATTCACCTACAGATCTATCCAACCACCCGCCCTTTTATCTATTAAACATTCACACTTCCGTCTATTTAACCGTCCATCCACCCTTATATCTATTAAGTATTCACCCTTCCGTCTATTTAACAAACCATCCGCCCTTCCTCCCATTCATTCGTCCAAGCGTCCACTTACAAATTCAATCATACGCCCACAAATAGTTGCACCTGCCCACATACAAATCTAACCCTCCACGCACCCAACTGTCTATACGTCCATCCATTTGTCTTTCTATTGATTGCTCCTGCTATTGATTCACCTTTCCATCCAATAGATGTACATATTTCAATTGTTTATCCATCTACCAATTCAGTCAATGTCATGATCTGCGTTCTATATCTATACACATATGCTCTAAATAAAAACAATCTAATCCAATACAGAAAGAGCCAGAAGTTAATCCGTCCCATGTTCAATGTATTTCGCAACAGTCTTAGTTCTTTACCTATTGTTTCTTCTTCTAATCTTGACCTCGTTACTACAAAAGAAAATAATATTCCCAAATATGTCCTTCTAAATTATGTGCTGTTACATTCTTTTAACTTAACCTATCGAATCCTATCAACTGGTTAGCGTTGCGATTAACCAAGTAATTAATGCACCTATGCTAAAGGGGCCAAAGGGACAATAGTTGTATTTTTGCCCAATTTAATTGTTCTCAATTACAGGCGCCGCCATCTAATGATGTCTTTTTTCACTGCGTCAAGAGCCAACTCGTCTAAAAAATGTCTCTCCTAAGACCGTAAATTGTTACACCCATCTTTCCTCCCCATCATCCCCCTTTCCTATCTCTTTCGAATATCACAACTAACCCGATGTTATTGAAATCGATTTCAGTAAATCTTTGAACAAGATAAAACATCAATTCATCCTCTTCAAATTGTATGCTTTTGACTTTGAACCCATATTGATAAAATTGATATATTCCTACCTCGAAAACCGTTTGTATAGTACATATTCACTTCGCGTGCATCCCCTTTTAAAGAAATATATAGTCCGTTAACCTACTTACCTTGTAAATCTGTCTATGCACCCATCCCCCCATCCATAGATCTATCCCCACATACGCCCATACAGAAATCAGTCTGTCCGTCCACCGGTGCATGCATACCCACCGTTCTTTTAGTTGCTTTCTTTTTTAAGTGCATTACCGTCCGGATTGTACCTAGGCCTCAATTAACAACCGCTCTCTACCCAGCTTCCTCCTTTTTCGCACACGAAGTTGGTTGAAATACATTACCAATTGAACGAGTCACTGCATCGTACTGTAGAACTGAAATAATGAGCACTTTTCATAAAAAGTGTTTGGTCTACACGGATGCACGCCAAATTATATTCTCAACTTAAAAGAATTTGTTTATCAAATGCCGCTTGTTCCTACTTTGATCCAATCGGGAATACTTACGTCCTTCTGTATATCCATTTACCTAGGCATTCATGAGCATCTCCACAAAGTTTGTTTTCCATCCGCTCTTTATTAAATATTTTATCAACGCTCTCACCATATTTTAGTGTGCATGCACAGATCTCTGGGCTACGCAATCGTTTGTTGTTAACAAACGTGCACACTTCGCGAGTTTGTTTCGTCCTTATCTAACTGCCCACAATTACGCACTGCAATTCTTTATCTGCCTTAAGTTTAAAGGCTAAACGGGGTGCCCATGCGCTCTATACCGCTCCTAGTCATTTAAACGATTAATGCGCAGACATCTGATTAGGTCGATATTATGGCACGTTAAATACGATAATGTCCCCTTGTTTATCCTCCCCCCTTATTTTGTAGTCAATCACAATCATCATTGTTGTGTTCATAGGTACATTTTTATTTTACAAACAAAAAGAGATACAAATAAATAATGATTTGCCTCCTAATACTCTATTATCTTTCATTACTCCCTTCAAACAACATTACATTAAAAATTGAATTCACGTTCATACATGTGTCACTACTCCATTATGTCGGAAACTCCTCCCTCCCTACTCACGTATCGCTATCCATCCTCGTGTACACACACACAAGAACTTAACCCAAGAGAATGAAGAAATTAGCTCCACCCATACAGTTTGTTTCCCAGGAGTGGCTTGCACATTTCCCACTACTTATTACAATGTGCCTGTGTTGCGTTGTTTACACACGAAACCTACATACATATATCAACCGTACATTTGGCTCAGCATGTCATTCTGTCGGCAACCAATCTGCATTGCCCTTCTTGCCTCTTCCGATTACATTCCGTCACACACACAAGAACTAAACTAAAGAAAATGCACAAATATGCTCCGCCCATTTAAACTGATGACAAATTAGGAATTGTGTTTCTTCGTTTCCACCTTGTTTTGCAGCTGTTGCATACATCTGATGTTTCATTTGTTTGATCATTTATTTCCTTGTTCCTTTCGCACTACATAAAACAGTATGTGTTTGTTTCATTCATCTTTTAACACAGCGCGGTGGCAATATTAACCATAACCTATAGCAATTAACCGAACGTCATCAGATCTACATACATATGTATATACTTAGTATGTATGTATATGAGTGGATATGTACATATGTATATATAGAAAAGATTTTAAAGGCCGGAAGCTTTAATAAATGTGAAGTTACAAAGGAAGGATGTATTTTACTTATGCTCTGCGGGCAAAGTTAAGCAAAATAATAAATTGTTACTATTTTGAATACATGTATACACATGTAGGATTCAAGTACTTGCGTATACTTTTAGTTGACTGTCTGCAACCTTTCCAAGGCACTGGTATATACCTATGTTCATCTGTACATGGATAACGTAACGAGTGTATGCCTACTTAGTCGACAACAAACTTGGGATGGGTAAACCGATCGCAGTAAGATGAAAGAATAACTCTTGCAATCGTTTTTTCTTTGGACTGAAAGGTCATTTCATTAATAAAACCCTGTACTGAACGACTCCAGCACTCCACGTGATCATCCGTATCATCATCTCAATCCTACTTTGTGTCATTGAAGATCGAACTTTATCGAAGATGCATTAGAAAATTCTTGGCCATTTGCAGGTAAACGATTCGCAGAATATTAAAGAATAAGATCTAATAACAAAATATACATAGCTACCTACATACTTAATGTACGATAATATCCACCTAATCAGCTAAATACGCACTAACCATTTAAATGACTAGGAGAGGTACAGAGTGCATGGGCTCTCCTTTTAATCCTCACACTTAAGACAAAGGAAGACTTGAAGTGCGCAATTGGACCTAATCAGATGTATGCCCACTAATCATTTAGATAACTAGGAGATGTAGTGATGGATGCAACGTTCAATGTTCAAACTTGAGGCAAAGGAAGAAATGGAGTGCACAATTGGGGACAGTTGGATAAGGACCGAGGAACGCGAAGTGTGTGCGATATGTACAATAACATCGACCTAATCAGAAGCCATGCGCTCTCTACCTCTCCTAGTCACTTTATCGATTAATGCGCAGACCTCTGATTAGAAAAATATAATCATGCATTGAATCTTCACACTTAAGACCAAGGAAGACTTGAAGTGCGCAATTGGACTTAAGCAGATGTCTGCCCACTAATCATTTAGATGACCAGAAGGGGTAGTGTTGGACGCAACGTTCAATCTTCAAACTTGAGGCAAAGGAAGAAATGGAGTGCGCAATTGGGGACATTTAGGTAAGGACCGAGGAACGCGAAGTATGTGCGATATGTACAATAACATCGTCCTAATCAGAAGTCATGCGCTCTCTACATCTCCTAGTCATTTAATCGATTAATGCGCAGACATCTGATTAGGTCAATATTATCGTGCAATGAATCTTCACACTTAATACCAAGGAAGACTTGGAGTGCGCAATTGAACCTAAGCAGATGTCTGCGCACTAACCATTAAAATGACTAGGAGATGTAGTGATGGATGCAACGTTCAATGTTCAAACTTGAGGCAAAGGAAGAAATGGAGTGCACAATTGGGGACAGATGGATAAGGACCGAGGAACGCGAAGTGTGTGCGATATGTACAATAACATCGACCTAATCAGAAGTCATGCGCTCTCTACCTCTCCTAGTCACTTTATCGATTAATGCGCAGACATCTGATTAGGCCAATATTGTCATGCATTGAATCTTCACACTTAAGACCAAGGAAGACTTGGAGTGCGCAATTGGACTTAAGCAGATGTCTGCCCACTAATCATTTAGATGACCAGGAGGGGTAGTGTTGGACGCAACGTTCAATTTTCAAACTTGAGGCAAAGGAAGAAATGGAGTGCGCAATTGGGGACATTTAGATAAGGACCGAGGAACGCGAAGTATGTGCGATATGTACAATAACATCGCCCTAATCAGAAGTCATGCGCTCTCTACATCTACTAGTCATTTAATCGATTAATGCGCAGACATCTGATTAGGTCAATATTATCGTGCAATGAATCTTCACACTTAATACCAAGGAAGACTTGGATTGCGCAATTGAACCTAAGCAGATGTCTGCGCACTAACCATTAAAATGACTAGGAGATGTAGTGATGGGCGCAACGTTCAATCTTGAAACTTAATGCAAAGGAAGCAATGGAGTGCGCAATTGGGGACAGTTAGTTAAGGATCGAGGAACGCGAAGTATGTACGATATGTACTATAACATCGGCCATATCAGAAGTAATGCGCTCTCTACCTCTCCTAGTCACTTAATCTATTAATGCGCACACATCTGATTAGGCCAATATTATCGTGCAATGAATCTTCACACTTAATACCAAGGAAGACTTGGAGTGCGCAATTGAACCTAAGCAGATGTCTGCGCACTAACCACTAAAATGACTAGGAGATGTAGTGATGGATGCAACGTTCAATGTTCAAACTTGAGGCAAAGGAAGAAATGGAGTGCACAATTGGGGACAGTTGGATAAGGACCGAGGAACGCGAAGTGTGTGCGATATGTACAATAACATCGACCTAATCAGAAGTCATGCGCTCTCTACCTCTCCTAGTCACTTTATCGATTAATGCGCAGACATCTGATTAGGCCAATATTGTCATGCATTGAATCTTCACACTTAAGACCAAGGAAGACTTGGAGTGCGCAATTGGACTTAAGCAGATGTCTGCCCACTAATCATTTAGATGACCAGGAGGGGTAGTGTTGGACGCAACGTTCAATTTTCAAACTTGAGGCAAAGGAAGAAATGGAGTGCGCAATTGGGGACATTTAGATAAGGACCGAGGAACGCGAAGTATGTGCGATATGTACAATAACATCGCCCTAACCAGAAGTCATGCGCTCTCTACATCTACTAGTCATTTAATCGATTAATGCGCAGACATCTGATTAGGTCAATATTATCGTGCAATGAATCTTCACACTTAATACCAAGGAAGACTTGGAGTGCGCAATTGAACCTAAGCAGATGTCTGCGCACTAACCATTAAAATGACTAGGAGATGTAGTGATGGGCGCAACGTTCAATCTTGAAACTTAATGCAAAGGAAGCAATGGAGAGCGCAATTGGGGACAGTTAGTTAAGGATCGAGGAACGCGAAGTATGTACGATATGTACTATAACATCGGCCATATCAGAAGTAATGCGCTCTCTACCTCTCCTAGTCACTTAATCGATTAATGCGCACACATCTGATTAGGCCAATATTATCATGCTTTGAATCTTCACACCAAGGTAGACTTGGAGTGCGCAGTTCGACCTAATCAGATGTCTGCCCACTAATCATTTAGATGACTAGGAGATGTAGTGATGGACGCAACGTTCAATCTTCAAACTTGAGGCAAAGGAAGAAATGGAGTGCGCAATTGGGGACATTTAGATAAGGACCGAGGAACGCGAAGTGTGTGCGATATGTACAATAACATCGACCTGATCAGAAGTCATGCGCTCTCTACCTCTCCTAGTCATTTAATCGATTAATGCGCAGACATCTAATTAGGCCAATATTAAAATGCTTTGAATCTTCACACTTAAGACCAAGGAAGACTTGGAGTGCGCAATTGGACCTAAGCAGATGCCTGCGCACTAACCTTTAAAATGACTAGGAAATGTAGTGTTGGACGCAACGTTCAATCTTCAAACTTGAGGCAAAGGAAGAAATGGAGTGCGCAATTGGGGAGATTTAGATAAGGACCGAGGAACGCGAAGTATGTGCGATATGTACAATAACATCGCTCTAATCAGAAGTCATGCGCTCTCTATCTCTACTAGGAGATGTAGTGATGGACCCAACGTTCAATCTTGAAACTTGAGGCAAAGGAAGAAATGGAATGCGCAATTGGGGACAGTTAGATAAAAACCGAGACACGCGAAGTGTGTGCGATATGTACAATAACATCGACCTGATCAGAAGTCATGCGCTCTCTACCTCTCCTAGTCATTTAATCGATTAATGCGCAGACATCTAATTAGGCCAATATTAAAATGCTTTGAATCTTCACACTTAAGACCAAGGAAGACTTGGAGTGCGCAATTGGACCTAAGCAGATGCCTGCGCACTAACCTTTAAAATGACTAGGAAATGTAGTGTTGGACGCAACGTTCAATCTTCAAACTTGAGGCAAAGGAAGACTTGGAGTGCGCAATTGGACCTAAGCAGATGCCTGCGCACTAACCTTTAAAATGACTAGGAAATGTAGTGTTGGACGCAACGTTCAATCTTCAAACTTGAGGCAAAGGAAGAAATGGAGTGCGCAATTGGGGACATTTAGATAAGGACCGAGGAACGCGAAGTGTGTGCGATATGTACCATAACATCGACCTTATCAGAAGTCATGCGCTCTCTACCTCTCCTAGTCATTTAATCGATTAATGCGCAGACATCTGATTAGGCCAATATTATCATGCTTTGAATCTAATCAGATATCTGCCCATTAATCATTTAGATGACTAGGAGATGTAGTGATGGACCCAACGTTCAATCTTGAAACTTGAGGCAAAGGAAGAAATGGAGTGCGCAATTGGGGACAGTTAGATAAAAACCGAGGAACGCGAAGTGTGTGCGATATGTACAATAACATCGACCTGATCAGAAGTCATGCGCTCTCTACCTCTCCTAGTCATTTAACCGATTAATGCACAGACATCTGATTAGGCCAATATTGTCATGCATTGAATCTTCACACTTAACACCAAGGAAGACTTGGAGTGCGCAGTTCGACCTAATTAGATGTCTGCCCACTAATCATTTAGATGACTAGGAGATGTAGTGATGGACGCAACGTTCAATCTTCAAACTTGAGGCAAAGGAAGAAATGGAGTGCGCAATTGGGGACATTTAGATAAGGACCGAGGAACGCGAAGTGTGTGCGATATGTACAATAACATCGACCTGATCAGAAGTCATGCGCTCTCTACCTCTCCTAGTCATTTAATCGATTAATGCGCAGACATCTAATTAGGCCAATATTAAAATGCTTTGAATCTTCACACTTAAGACCAAGGAAGACTTGGAGTGCGCAATTGGACCTAAGCAGATGCCTGCGCACTAACCTTTAAAATGACTAGGAAATGTAGTGTTGGACGCAACGTTCAATCTTCAAACTTGAGGCAAAGGAAGAAATGGAGTGCGCAATTGGGGACATTTAGATAAGGACCGAGGAACGCGAAGTATGTGCGATATGTACAATAACATCGCTCTAATCAGAAGTCATGCGCTCTCTATCTCTACTAGGAGATGTAGTGATGGACCCAACGTTCAATCATGAAACTTGAGGCAAAGGAAGAAATGGAGTGCGCAATTGGGGACAGTTAGATAAAAACCGAGACACGCGAAGTGTGTGCGATATGTACGATAACATCGACTTAATCAGAAGTCATGCGCTCTCTACCTCTCCTAGTCATGTAACCGATTAATGCGCAGACATCTGATTAGGCCAATATTATCATGCTTTGAATCTTCACACTTAAGACCAAGGAAGACTTGGAGTGCGCAGTTCGACCTAATCAGATGCCTGCCCACTAATCATTTAGATGACTAGGAGATGTAGTGATGGACCCAACGTTCAATCTTGAAACTTGAGGCAAAGGAAGAAATGGAGTGCGCAATTGGGGACAGTTAGATAAAAACCGAGGAACGCGAAGTGTGTGCGATATGTACAATAACATCGACCTGATCAGAAGTCATGCGCTCTCTACCTCTCCTAGTCATTTAATCGATTAATGCGCAGACATCTGATTAGGCCAATATTATCATGCTTTGAATCTTCACACTTAAGACCAAGGAAGACTTGGAGTGCGCAGTTCGACCTAATCAGATGCCTGCCCACTAATCATTTAGATGACTAGGAGATGTAGTGTTGGACGCAACGTTCAATCTTCAAACTTGAGGCAAAGGAAGACTTGGAGTGCGCAATTGGACCTAAGCAGATGCCTGCGCACTAACCTTTAAAATGACTAGGAAATGTAGTGTTGGACGCAACGTTCAATCTTCAAACTTGAGGCAAAGGAAGAAATGGAGTGCGCAATTGGGGACATTTAGATAAGGACCGAGGAACGCGAAGTGTGTGCGATATGTACCATAACATCGACCTTATCAGAAGTCATGCGCTCTCTACCTCTCCTAGTCATTTAATCGATTAATGCGCAGACATCTGATTAGGCCAATATTATCATGCTTTGAATCTAATCAGATATCTGCCCATTAATCATTTAGATGACTAGGAGATGTAGTGATGGACCCAACGTTCAATCTTGAAACTTGAGGCAAAGGAAGAAATGGAGTGCGCAATTGGGGACAGTTAGATAAAAACCGAGGAACGCGAAGTGTGTGCGATATGTACAATAACATCGACTTAATCAGAAGTCATGCGCTCTCTACCTCTCCTAATCATTTAATCGATTAATGCGCAGACATCTGATTAGGCCAATATTGTCATGCTTTGAATCTTCACACTTAAGACCAAGGAAGACTTGGAGTGCGCAGTTCGACCTAATCAGATGCCTGCCCACTAATCATTTAGATGACTAGGAGATGTAGTGATGGACCCAACGTTCAATCTTGAAACTTGAGGCAAAGGAAGAAATGGAGTGCGCAATTGGGGACAGTTAGATAAAAACCGAGGAACGCGAAGTGTGTGCGATATGTACAATAACATCGACTTAATCAGAAGTCATGCGCTCTCTACCTCTCCTAATCATTTAATCGATTAATGCGCAGACATCTGATTAGGCCAATATTATCATGCTTTGAATCTAATCAGATATCTGCCCATTAATAATTTAGATGACTAGGAGATGTAGTGATGGACCCAACGTTCAATCTTCAAACTTGAGGCAAAGGAAGAAATGGAGTGCGCAATTGGGGACAGTTAGATAAAAACCGAGGAACGCGAAGTGTGTGCGATATGTACAATAACATCGACTTAATCAGAAGTCATGCGCTCTCTACCTCTCCTAATCATTTTATCGATTAATGCGCAGGCATCTGATTAGGCCAATATTGTCATGCTTTGAATCTTCACACTTAAGACCAAGGAAGACTTGGAGTGCGCAATTGGACCTAAGCAGATGTCTGCGCACTAACCATTAAAATGACTAGGAGATGTAGTGATGGACGGAACGTTCAATATTCAAACTTGAGGCAAAGGAAGAAATGGAGTGCGCAATTGGGGACATTTAGATAAGGACCGAGGAACATAAAAGTGTGTGCGATATGTACAATAACATCGACCTGATCAGAAGTCATGCGCTCTCTACCTCTCCTAGTCATGTAACCGATTAATGCGCAGACATCTGATTAGGCCAATATTATCATGCTTTGAATCTTCATACTTAACACCAAGGAAGACTTGGAGTGCGCAGTTCGACCTAAGCAGATGTCTGCCCACTAATCATTTAGATGACTAGGAGATGTACTGATGGACGCAACGTTCAATCTTGAAACTTAAGGCAAAGGAAGCAATGGAGTGCGCAATTAGGGACAGTTAGATAAGGACCGAGGAACGCGAAGTATGTACGATATGTACTATAACATCGACCTAATCAGAAGCCATGCGCTCTCTATCTCTACTAGGAGATGTAGTGATGGACGCAACGTTCAATCTTGAATTTTAAGGCAAAGGAAGCAATGGAGTGCGCAATTGGGGACATTTAGATAAGGACCGAGGAACGCGAAGTGTGTGCGATATGTACAATAACATCGACTTAATCAGAAGTCATGCGCTCTCTACCTGTCCTAGTCATTTAACCGATTAATGCACAGACATCTGATTAGGCCAATATTGTCATGCTTTGAATCTTCACACTTAAGACCAAGGAAGACTTGGAGTGCGCAGTTCGACCTAATCAGATGTCTGCCCACTAATCATTTAGATGACTAGGAGATGTAGTAATGGACCCAACGTTCAATCTTGAAACTTGAGGCAAAGGAAGAAATGGAGTGCGCAATTGGGGACAGTTAGATAAAAACCGAGGAACGCGAAGTGTGTGCGATATGTACAATAACATCGACTTAATCAGAAGTCATGCGCTCTCTACCTCTCCTAGTCATTTTACCGATTAATGCACAGACATCTGATTAGGCCAATATTATCATGCTTTGAATCTTCATACTTAACACCAAGGAAGACTTGGAGTGCGCAGTTCGACCTAATCAGATGTCTGCCCACTAATCATTTAGATGACTAGGAGATGTAGTGATGGACCCAACGTTCAATCTTGAAACTTGAGGCAAAGGAAGAAATGGAATGCGCAATTGGGGACAGTTAGATAAAAACCGAGACACGCGAAGTGTGTGCGATATGTACGATAACATCGACTTAATCAGAAGTCATGCGCTCTCTACCGCTCTCTACCTCTCC
Organism: Xylota segnis; assembly: GCA_963583995.1. Lineage (NCBI taxonomy): Eukaryota > Metazoa > Arthropoda > Insecta > Diptera > Syrphidae > Xylota > Xylota segnis. Next base: position 11,153 of record OY757238.1, read on the forward strand.
TAGTCATGTAACCGATTAATGCGCAGACATCTGATTAGGCCAATATTATCATGCTTTGAATCTTCATACTTAACACCAAGGAAGACTTGGAGTGCGCAGTTCGACCTAAGCAGATGTCTGCCCACTAATCATTTAGATGACTAGGAGATGTAGTGATGGACGCAACGTTCAATCTTCAAACTTGAGGCAAAGGAAGAAATGGAGTGCGCAATTGGGGACATTTAGATAAAAACCGAGACACGCGAAGTGTGTGCGATATGTACGATAACATCGACTTAATCAGAAGTCATGCGCTCTCTACCGCTCTCTACCTCTCCTAGTCATGTAACCGATTAATGCGCAGACATCTGATTAGGCCAATATTATCATGCTTTGAATCTTCATACTTAACACCAAGGAAGACTTGGAGTGCGCAGTTCGACCTAATCAGATGTCTGCCCACTAATCATTTAGATGACTAGGAGATGTAGTGATGGACCCAACGTTCACTCTTGAAACTTGAGGCAAAGGAAGAAATCGAATGCGCAATTGGGGACAGTTAGATAAAAACCGAGACACGCGAAGTGTGTGCGATATGTACGATAACATCGACTTAATCAGAAGTCATGCGCTCTCTACCGCTCTCTACCTCTCCTAGTCATGTAACCGATTAATGCGCAGACATCTGATTAGGCCAATATTATCATGCTTTGAATCTTCATACTTAACACCAAGGAAGACTTGGAGTGCGCAGTTCGACCTAAGCAGATGTCTGCCCACTAATCATTTAGATGACTAGGAGATGTACTGATGGACGCAACGTTCAATCTTGAAACTTAAGGCAAAGGAAGCAATGGAGTGCGCAATTAGGGACAGTTAGATAAGGACCGAGGAACGCGAAGTATGTACGATATGTACTATAACATCGACCTAATCAGAAGCCATGCGCTCTCTATCTCTACTAGGAGATGTAGTGATGGACGCAACGTTCAATCTTGAAACTTAAGGCAAAGGAAGCAATGGAGTGCGCAATTGGGGACAGTTAGATAAGGACCGAGGAACGCGAAGTATGTACGATATGTACTATAACATCGACCTAATCAGAAGCCATGCGCTCTCTACCTCTCCTAATCATTTAATCGATTAATGCGCAGACATCTGATTAGGCCAATATTGTCATGCTTTGAATCTTCACACTTAAGACCAAGGAAGACTTGGAGCGCGCAATTGGACCTAAGCAGATGTCTGCGCACTAACCATTAAAATGACTAGGAGATGTAGTGATGGACGCAACGTTCAATCTTAAAACTAGAGGCAAAGGAAGAAATGGAGTGCGCAATTGGGGACATTTAAATAAGGTCCGAGGAACGCGAAGTATGTACGATAAGTACTATAACATCGCCCTAATCAGAAGTCATGCTCTCTACCTCTCCCAATCATTTAATCGATTAATGCGCAGACATCTGGTTAAGCCATTATTAAAATGCTTTGAATCTTCATACTTAAGACCAAGGAAGACTTGGAGTGCGCAATTGGACCTAAGCAGATGTCTGCGCACTAATCATTAAAATGACTAGGAGATGTAGTGATGGACGCAACGTTCAATCTTAAAACTAGAGGCAAAGGAAGAAATGGAGTGCGCAATTGGGGACATTTAGATAAGGACCGAGGAACGCGAAGTATGTACGATAAGTACTATAACATCGGCCTAATCAGAAGTCATGCGATCTCTACCTCTCCTAATCATTTAATCGATTAACGCGCAGATATCTGATTAGGCCAATATTGTCATGCTTTGAATCTTCATACTTAAGACCAAGGAAGACTTGGAGTGCGCAATTGGACCTAAGCAGATGTCTGCGCACTAACCAATAAAATTACTAGGATATGTAGTGATGGACGCAACGTCCAATCTTCAAACTTGAGGCGAAGGAAGAAATGGAGTGCGCAATTGGGGACATTTAGATAAGGACCGAGGAACGCGACGTGTGTGCGATATGTACAATAACATCGACCTGATCAGAAGTCATGCGCTCTCTACCTCTCCTAGTCATTTAATCGAATGTGCAATAACATCGACCTGATCAGAAGTCATGCGCTCTCTACCTCTCCTAGTCATTTTATCGATTAATGCGCAGACATCTAATTAGGCCAATATTGTCATCCTTTGAATCTTCATACTTAAGACCAAGGAAGACTTGGAGTGCGCAATTGGACCTAAGCAGATGTCTGGGCACTAACCATTAAAATGACTAGGAGATGTAGTGATGGACGCAACGTTCAATCTTAAAACTATAGGCAAAGGAAGAAATGGAGTGCGCAATTGGGGACATTTAGATAAGGACCGAGGAACGCGAAGTATGTACGATAAGTACTATAGCATCGACCTAATCAGAAGTAATGCGCTCTCTACCTCTCCTAGTCATGTAACCGATTAATGCGCAGACATCTGATTAGGCCAATATTAAAATGCTTTGGATCTTCACACTTAAGACCAAGGAAGACTTGGAGTGCGCAATTGGACCTAAGCAGATGTCTGCGCACTAATCCTTCAAATGACTAGGAGATGTAGTGATGAACGCAAAGTTCAATCTTAAACCTTAAGGAAAGGGAAGCAATGGAGTGCGCAATTGGGGACAGTTAGATAAGGACCGAGGAACGCGAAGTATGTACGATAAGTACTATAACATCGACCTAATCAGAAGTCATGCGCTCTCTACCTCTCCTAATCATTTAATCGATTAACGCGCAGACATCTGATTAGGCCAATATTGTCATGCTTTGAATCTTCACACTTAAGACCAAGGAAGACTTGGAGCTCGCAATTGGACCTAAGCAGATGTCTGCGCACTAACCTTTAAAATGACTAGGAAATGTAGTGATGGACGCAACGTTCAATCTTCAAACTTGAGGCAAAGGAAGAAATGGAGTGTGCAATAGTGGACATTTAGATAAGGACCGAGGAACGCGAAGTATGTACGATAAGTACTATAACATCGACCTAATCAGAAGTCATGCGCTCTCTACCTCTCCTAATCATTTAATCGATTAACGCGCAGACATCTGATTAGGCCAATATTGTCATGCTTTGAATCTTCACACTTAAGACCAAGGAAGACTTGGAGTGCGCAATTGGACCTAAGCAGATGTCTGCGCACTAATCATTAAAATGACTAGGAGATGTAGTGACGGACGCAACGTTCAATCTTAAAACTAGAGGCAAAGGAAGAAATGGTGTGCGCAATTGGGGACATTTAGATAAGGACCGAGGAACGCGAAGTATGTACGATAAGTACTATAACATCGGCCTAATCAGAAGTCATGCGATCTCTACCTCTCCTAATCATTTAATCGATTAACGCGCAGATATCTGATTAGGCCAATATTGTCATGCTTTGAATCTTCATACTTAAGACCAAGGAAGACTTGGAGTGCGCAATTGGACCTAAGCAGATGTCTGCGCACTAACCATTAAAATTACTAGGATATGTAGTGATGGACGCAACGTCCAATCTTCAAACTTGAGGCGAAGGAAGAAATGGAGTGCGCAATTGGGGACATTTAGATAAGGACCGAGGAACGCGACGTGTGTGCGATATGTACAATAACAACGACCTGATCAGAAGTCATGCGCTCTCTACCTCTCCTAGTCATTTAATCGAATGTGCAATAACATCGACCTGATCAGAAGTCATGCGCTCTCTACCTCTCCTAGTCATTTTATCGATTAATGCGCAGACATCTGATTAGGCCAATATTAAAATGCTTTGAATCTTCATACTTAAGACCAAGGAAGACTTGGAGTGCGCAATTGGACCTAAGCAGATGTCTGCGCACTAACCATTAAAATGACTAGGAGATGTAGTGATGGACGCAACGTTCAATCTTAAAACTAGACGCAAAGGAAGAAATGGAGTCCGCAATTGGGGACATTTAGATAAGGACCAAGGAACGCGAAGTATGTACGATAAGTACTATAGCATCGACCTAATCAGAAGTCATGCGCTCTCTACCTCTCCTAGTCATTTTATCGATTAATGCGCAGGCATCTGATTAGGCCAATATTGTCATGCTTTGAATCTTCACACTTAAGACCAAGGAAGACTTGGAGTGCGCAATTGGACCTAAGCAGATGTCTGCGCACTAACCATTAAAATGACTAGGAGATGTAGTGATGGACGGAACGTTCAATCTTCAAACTTGAGGCAAAGGAAGAAATGGAGTGCGCAATTGGGGACAGTTAGATAAGAACCGAGGAACGCGAAGTATGTACGATATGTACGATAACATCGACCTAATCAGAAGTAATGCGCTCTCTACCCCTCCTAGTCATTTTATCGATTAATGCGCAGACATCTGATTAGGCCAATATTGTCATGCTTTGAATCTTCATACTTAAGACCAAGGAAGACTTGGAGTGCGCAATTGGACCTAAGCAGATGTCTGGGCACTAACCATTAAAATGACTAGGAGATGTAGTGATGGACGCAACGTTCAATCTTAAAACTAGAGGCAAAGGAAGAAATGGAGTGCGCAATTGGGGACATTTAGATAAGGACCGAGGAACGCGAAGTATGTACGATAAGTACTATAGCATCGACCTAATCAGAAGTAATGCGCTCTCTACCTCTCCTAGTCATGTAACCGATTAATGCGCAGACATCTGATTAGGCCAATATTAAAATGCTTTGGATCTTCACACTTAAGACCAAGGAAGACTTGGAGTGCGCAATTGGACCTAAGCAGATGTCTGCGCACTAATCCTTCAAATGACTAGGAGATGTAGTGATGGACGCAAAGTTCAATCTTCAAACTTGAGGCAAAGGAAGAAATGGAGTGTGCAATTGTGGACATTTAGATAAGGACCGAGGAACGCGAAGTATGTACGATAAGTACTATAACATCGACCTAATCAGAAGTCATGCGCTCTCTACCTCTCCTAATCATTTAATCGATTAACGCGCAGACATCTGATTAGGCCAATATTGTCATGCTTTGAATCTTCATACTTAAGACCAAGGAAGACTTGGAGTGCGCAATTGGACCTAACCAGATGTCTGCGCACTAACCATTAAAATGACTAGGATATGTAGTGATGGACGCAACGTTCAATCTTCAAACTTGAGGCAAAGGAAGAAATGGAGTGCGCAATTGGGAACATTTAGATAAGGACCGAGGAACGCGAAGTGTGTGCGATATGTACAATAACATCGACCTGATCAGAAGCCATGCGCTCTCTACCTCCCCTAGTCATTTAATCGATTAATGCGCAGACACCTGATTAGGCCAATATTAGAATGCTTTGAATCTTCATACTTAAGACCAAGGAAGACTTGGAGTGCACAATTGGACCTAAGCAGATGTCTGCGCACTAACCTTTAATATGACTAGGAAATGTAGTGTTGGACGCAACGTTCAATCTTCAAACTTGAGGCAAATGAAGAAATGGAGTGCGCAATTGGGGACATTTAGATAAGGACCGAGGAACGCGAAGTGTGTGCGATATGTACAATAACATCTACCTGATCAGAAGTCATGCGCTCTCTACCTCTCCTAGTCATTTAATCGATTAATGCGCAGACATCTGATTAGGCCAATATTAAAATGCTTTGAATCTTCATACTTAAGACCAAGGAAGAAATGGAGTGCGCAATTGGGGACATTTAGATAAGGACCGAGGAACGCGAAGTGTGTGCGATATGTACAATAACATCGACCTAATCAGAAGTCATGCGCTCTCTACCTCTCCTAATCATTTAATCGATTAACGCGCAGACATCTGATTAGGCCAATATTAGAATGCTTTGAATCTTCATTCTTAAGACCAAGGAAGACGTGGAGTGCGCAATTGGACCTAAGCAGATGTCTGCGCACTAACCTGTAAAATGACTAGGAAATGTAGTGTTGGACGCAACGTTCAATCTTCAAACTTAAGGCAAAGGAAGCAATGGAGTGCGCAATTGGGGACAGTTAGATAAGGACCGAGGAACGCGAAGTGTGTGCGATATGTACAATAACATCCACCTGATCAGAAGTCATGCGCTCTCTACCTCTCCTAGTCATTTAATCGATTAATGCGCAGACATTTGATTAGGCCAATATTGTCATGCTTTGAATCTTCATACTTAAGACCAAGGAAGACTTGGAGTGCGCAATTGGACCTAAGCAGATGTCTGCGCACTAACCATTAAAATGACTAGGATATGTAGTGATGGACACAACGTTCAATCTTCAAACTTGAGGCAAAGGAAGAAATGGAGTGCGCAATTGGGGACATTTAGATAAGGACCGAGGAACGCGAAGTATATGCGATATGTACAATAACATCGACCTAATCAGAAGTCATGCGCTCTCTACCTCTCCTAGTCATTTAATCGATTAATGCGCAGACATCTGATTAGGCCAATATTAAAATGCTTTGAATCTTCACACTTAAGACCAAGGAAGACTTGGAGTGCGCAATTGGACCTAAGCAGATGTCTGCGCACTAACCTATAAAATGACTAGGAAATGTAGTGTTGGACTCAACGTTCAATCTTCAAACTTAAGGCAAAGGAAGCAATGGAGTGCGCAATTGGGGACAGTTAGATAAGGACCGAGGAACGTGAAGTATGTACGATATGTACTATAACATCGACCTAATCAGAAGTCATGCGCTCTCTACCTCTCCTAATCATTTAATCGATTAATACGCAGACATCTGATTAGGCCAATATTGTCATGCTTTGAATCTTCACACTTAAGACCAAGGAAGACTTGGAGTGCGCAATTGGACCTAAGCAGATGTCTGCGCACTAACCATTAAAATGACTAGGAGATGTAGTGATGGACGCAACGTTCAATCTTAAAACTAGAGGCAAAGGAAGAAATGGAGTGCGCAATTGGGGACATTTAGATAAGGACCGAGGAACGCGAAGTATATGCGATATGTACTATAACATCGCCCTAATCAGAAGTCATGCTCTCTACCTCTCCCAATCATTTAATCGATTAATGCGCAGACATCTGGTTAAGCCATTATTAAAATGCTTTGAATCTTCATACTTAAGACCAAGGAAGACTTGGAGTGCGCAATTGGACCTAAGCAGATGTCTGCGCACTAATCATTAAAATGACTAGGAGATGTAGTGATGGACGCAACGTTCAATCTTAAAACTAGAGGCAAAGGAAGAAATGGAGTGCGCAATTGGGGACATTTAGATAAGGACCGAGGAACGCGAAGTATGTACGATAAGTACTATAACATCGGCCTAATCAGAAGTCATGCGATCTCTACCTCTCCTAATCATTTAATCGATTAACGCGCAGATATCTGATTAGGCCAATATTGTCATGCTTTGAATCTTCATACTTAAGACCAAGGAAGACTTGGAGTGCGCAATTGGACCTAAGCAGATGTCTGCGCACTAACCATTAAAATTACTAGGATATGTAGTGATGGACGCAACGTCCAATCTTCAAACTTGAGGCGAAGGAAGAAATGGAGTGCGCAATTGGGGACATTTAGATAAGGACCGAGGAACGCGACGTGTGTGCGATATGTACAATAACATCGACCTGATCAGAAGTCATGCGCTCTCTACCTCTCCTAGTCATTTAATCGAATGTGCAATAACATCGACCTGATCAGAAGTCATGCGCTCTCTACCTCTCCTAGTCATTTTATCGATTAATGCGCAGACATCTAATTAGGCCAATATTGTCATCCTTTGAATCTTCATACTTAAGACCAAGGAAGACTTGGAGTGCGCAATTGGACCTAAGCAGATGTCTGGGCACTAACCATTAAAATGACTAGGAGATGTAGTGATGGACGCAACGTTCAATCTTAAAACTATAGGCAAAGGAAGAAATGGAGTGCGCAATTGGGGACATTTAGATAAGGACCGAGGAACGCGAAGTATGTACGATAAGTACTATAGCATCGACCTAATCAGAAGTAATGCGCTCTCTACCTCTCCTAGTCATGTAACCGATTAATGCGCAGACATCTGATTAGGCCAATATTAAAATGCTTTGGATCTTCACACTTAAGACCAAGGTAGACTTGGAGTGCGCAATTGGACCTAAGCAGATGTCTGGGCACTAACCATTAAAATGACTAGGAGATGTAGTGATGGACGCAACGTTCAATCTTAAAACTATAGGCAAAGGAAGAAATGGAGTGCGCAATTGGGGACATTTAGATAAGGACCGAGGAACGCGAAGTATGTACGATAAGTACTATAACATCGACCTAATCAGAAGTCATGCGCTCTCTACCTCTCCTAATCATTTAATCGATTAACGCGCAGACATCTGATTAGGCCAATATTGTCATGCTTTGAATCTTCACACTTAAGACCAAGGAAGACTTGGAGCTCGCAATTGGACCTAAGCAGATGTCTGCGCACTAACCTTTAAAATGACTAGGAAATGTAGTGATGGACGCAACGTTCAATCTTCAAACTTGAGGCAAAGGAAGAAATGGAGTGTGCAATAGTGGACATTTAGATAAGGACCGAGGAACGCGAAGTATGTACGATAAGTACTATAACATCGACCTAATCAGAAGTCATGCGCTCTCTACCTCTCCTAATCATTTAATCGATTAACGCGCAGACATCTGATTAGGCCAATATTGTCATGCTTTGAATCTTCACACTTAAGACCAAGGAAGACTTGGAGTGCGCAATTGGACCTAAGCAGATGTCTGCGCACTAATCATTAAAATGACTAGGAGATGTAGTGACGGACGCAACGTTCAATCTTAAAACTAGAGGCAAAGGAAGAAATGGTGTGCGCAATTGGGGACATTTAGATAAGGACCGAGGAACGCGAAGTATGTACGATAAGTACTATAACATCGGCCTAATCAGAAGTCATGCGATCTCTACCTCTCCTAATCATTTAATCGATTAACGCGCAGATATCTGATTAGGCCAATATTGTCATGCTTTGAATCTTCATACTTAAGACCAAGGAAGACTTGGAGTGCGCAATTGGACCTAAGCAGATGTCTGCGCACTAACCATTAAAATTACTAGGATATGTAGTGATGGACGCAACGTCCAATCTTCAAACTTGAGGCGAAGGAAGAAATGGAGTGCGCAATTGGGGACATTTAGATAAGGACCGAGGAACGCGACGTGTGTGCGATATGTACAATAACAACGACCTGATCAGAAGTCATGCGCTCTCTACCTCTCCTAGTCATTTAATCGAATGTGCAATAACATCGACCTGATCAGAAGTCATGCGCTCTCTACCTCTCCTAGTCATTTTATCGATTAATGCGCAGACATCTGATTAGGCCAATATTAAAATGCTTTGAATCTTCATACTTAAGACCAAGGAAGACTTGGAGTGCGCAATTGGACCTAAGCAGATGTCTGCGCACTAACCATTAAAATGACTAGGAGATGTAGTGATGGACGCAACGTTCAATCTTAAAACTAGACGCAAAGGAAGAAATGGAGTCCGCAATTGGGGACATTTAGATAAGGACCAAGGAACGCGAAGTATGTACGATAAGTACTATAGCATCGACCTAATCAGAAGTCATGCGCTCTCTACCTCTCCTAGTCATTTTATCGATTAATGCGCAGGCATCTGATTAGGCCAATATTGTCATGCTTTGAATCTTCACACTTAAGACCAAGGAAGACTTGGAGTGCGCAATTGGACCTAAGCAGATGTCTGCGCACTAACCATTAAAATGACTAGGAGATGTAGTGATGGACGGAACGTTCAATCTTCAAACTTGAGGCAAAGGAAGAAATGGAGTGCGCAATTGGGGACAGTTAGATAAGAACCGAGGAACGCGAAGTATGTACGATATGTACGATAACATCGACCTAATCAGAAGTAATGCGCTCTCTACCCCTCCTAGTCATTTTATCGATTAATGCGCAGACATCTGATTAGGCCAATATTGTCATGCTTTGAATCTTCATACTTAAGACCAAGGAAGACTTGGAGTGCGCAATTGGACCTAAGCAGATGTCTGGGCACTAACCATTAAAATGACTAGGAGATGTAGTGATGGACGCAACGTTCAATCTTAAAACTAGAGGCAAAGGAAGAAATGGAGTGCGCAATTGGGGACATTTAGATAAGGACCGAGGAACGCGAAGTATGTACGATAAGTACTATAGCATCGACCTAATCAGAAGTAATGCGCTCTCTACCTCTCCTAGTCATGTAACCGATTAATGCGCAGACATCTGATTAGGCCAATATTAAAATGCTTTGGATCTTCACACTTAAGACCAAGGAAGACTTGGAGTGCGCAATTGGACCTAAGCAGATGTCTGCGCACTAATCCTTCAAATGACTAGGAGATGTAGTGATGGACGCAAAGTTCAATCTTCAAACTTGAGGCAAAGGAAGAAATGGAGTGTGCAATTGTGGACATTTAGATAAGGACCGAGGAACGCGAAGTATGTACGATAAGTACTATAACATCGACCTAATCAGAAGTCATGCGCTCTCTACCTCTCCTAATCATTTAATCGATTAACGCGCAGACATCTGATTAGGCCAATATTAAAATGCTTTGAATCTTCATACTTAAGACCAAGGAAGACTTGGAGTGCGCAATTGGACCTAACCAGATGTCTGCGCACTAACCATTAAAATGACTAGGATATGTAGTGATGGACGCAACGTTCAATCTTCAAACTTGAGGCAAAGGAAGAAATGGAGTGCGCAATTGGGAACATTTAGATAAGGACCGAGGAACGCGAAGTGTGTGCGATATGTACAATAACATCGACCTGATCAGAAGCCATGCGCTCTCTACCTCCCCTAGTCATTTAATCGATTAATGCGCAGACACCTGATTAGGCCAATATTAGAATGCTTTGAATCTTCATACTTAAGACCAAGGAAGACTTGGAGTGCACAATTGGACCTAAGCAGATGTCTGCGCACTAACCTTTAATATGACTAGGAAATGTAGTGTTGGACGCAACGTTCAATCTTCAAACTTGAGGCAAATGAAGAAATGGAGTGCGCAATTGGGGACATTTAGATAAGGACCGAGGAACGCGAAGTGTGTGCGATATGTACAATAACATCTACCTGATCAGAAGTCATGCGCTCTCTACCTCTCCTAGTCATTTAATCGATTAATGCGCAGACATCTGATTAGGCCAATATTAAAATGCTTTGAATCTTCATACTTAAGACCAAGGAAGAAATGGAGTGCGCAATTGGGGACATTTAGATAAGGACCGAGGAACGCGAAGTGTGTGCGATATGTACAATAACATCGACCTAATCAGAAGTCATGCGCTCTCTACCTCTCCTAATCATTTAATCGATTAACGCGCAGACATCTGATTAGGCCAATATTAGAATGCTTTGAATCTTCATTCTTAAGACCAAGGAAGACGTGGAGTGCGCAATTGGACCTAAGCAGATGTCTGCGCACTAACCTATAAAATGACTAGGAAATGTAGTGTTGGACGCAACGTTCAATCTTAAAACTTAAGGCAAAGGAAGCAATGGAGTGCGCAATTGGGGACAGTTAGATAAGGACCGAGGAACGCGAAGTGTGTGCGATATGTACAATAACATCCACCTGATCAGAAGTCATGCGCTCTCTACCTCTCCTAGTCATTTAATCGATTAATGCGCAGACATTTGATTAGGCCAATATTGTCATGCTTTGAATCTTCATACTTAAGACCAAGGAAGACTTGGAGTGCGCAATTGGACCTAAGCAGATGTCTGCGCACTAACCATTAAAATGACTAGGATATGTAGTGATGGACACAACGTTCAATCTTCAAACTTGAGGCAAAGGAAGAAATGGAGTGCGCAATTGGGGACATTTAGATAAGGACCGAGGAACGCGAAGTATATGCGATATGTACAATAACATCGACCTAATCAGAAGTCATGCGCTCTCTACCTCTCCTAGTCATTTAATCGATTAATGCGCAGACATCTGATTAGGCCAATATTAAAATGCTTTGAATCTTCACACTTAAGACCAAGGAAGACTTGGAGTGCGCAATTGGACCTAAGCAGATGTCTGCGCACTAACCTATAAAATGACTAGGAAATGTAGTGTTGGACTCAACGTTCAATCTTCAAACTTAAGGCAAAGGAAGCAATGGAGTGCGCAATTGGGGACAGTTAGATAAGGACCGAGGAACGTGAAGTATGTACGATATGTACTATAACATCGACCTAATCAGAAGTCATGCGCTCTCTACCTCTCCTAATCATTTAATCGATTAATACGCAGACATCTGATTAGGCCAATATTGTCATGCTTTGAATCTTCACACTTAAGACCAAGGAAGACTTGGAGTGCGCAATTGGACCTAAGCAGATGTCTGCGCACTAACCATTAAAATGACTAGGAGATGTAGTGATGGACGCAACGTTCAATCTTAAAACTAGAGGCAAAGGAAGAAATGGAGTGCGCAATTGGGGACATTTAGATAAGGACCGAGGAACGCGAAGTATATGCGATATGTACAATAACATCGACCTAATCAGAAGTCATGCGCTCTCTACCTCTCCTAGTCATTTAATCGATTAATGCGCAGACATCTGATTAGGCCAATATTAAAATGCTTTGAATCTTCACACTTAAGACCAGGGAAGGCTTGGAGTGCGCAATTGGACCTAAGCAGATGTCTGCGCACTAACCTATAAAATGACTAGGAAATGTAGTGTTGGACGCAACGTTCAATCTTCAAACTTAAGGCAAAGGAAGCATTGGAGTGCGCAATTGGGGACAGTTAGATAAGGACCGAGGAACGCGAAGTATGTACGATATGTACTATAACATCGACCTAATCAGAAGTCATGCGCTCTCTACCTCTCCTAATCATTTAATCGATTAATGCGCAGACATCTGATTAGGCCAATATTGTCATGCTTTGAATCTTCACACTTAAGACCAAGGAAGACTTGGAGTGCGCAATTACACCTAAGCAGATGTCTGCGCACTAACCATTAAAATGACTAGGAGATGTAGTGATGGACGCAACGTTCAATCTTAAAACTAGAGGCAAAGGAAGAAATGGAGTGCGCAATTGGGGACATTTAGATAAGGACCGAGGAACGCGAAGTATGTACGATAAGTACTATAGCATCGACCTAATCAGAAGTCATGCGCTCTCTACCTCTCCTAGTCATTTTATCGATTAATGCGCAGATATCTGATTAGGCCAATATTAAAATGCTTTGAATCTTCATACTTAAGACCAAGGAAGACTTGGAGTGCGCAATTGGACATAAGCAAATGTCTGCGCACTAACCATTAAAATGACTAGGAGATGTAGTGATGGACGGAACGTTCAATCTTCACACTTGAGGCAAAGGAAGAAATGGAGTGCGCAATTGGGGACAGTTAGATAAGAACCGAGGAACGCGAAGAATGTACGATATGTACTATAACATCGACCTAATCAGAAGTAATGCGCTCTCTACCTCTCCTAGTCATTTTATCGATTAATGCGCAGACATCTGATTAGGCCAATATTAAAATGCTTTGAATCTTCACACTTAAGACCAAGGAAGACTTGGAGTGCGCAATTGGACCTAAGCAGATGTCTGCGCACTAATCCTTCAAATGACTAGGAGATGTAGTGATGGACGCAACGTTCAATCTTGAAACTTAAGGAAAGGGAAGCAATGGAGTGCGCAATTGGGGACAGTTAGATAAGGACCGAGGAACGCGAAGTGTGTGCGATATGTACAATAACATCCACCTGATCAGAAGTCATGCGCTCTCTACCTCTCCTAGTCATTTAATCGATTAATGCGCAGACATCTGATTAGGCCAATATTGTCATGCTTTGAATCTTCACACTTAAGACCAAGGAAGACTTGGAGTGCGCAATTGGACCTAAGCAGATGTCTGCGCACTAACCATTAAAATGACTAGGAGATGTAGTGATGGACGCAACGTTCAATCTTAAAACTAGAGGCAAAGGAAGAAATGGAGTGCGCAATTGGGGACATTTAGATAAGGACCGAGGAACGCGAAGTATATGCGATATGTACAATAACATCGACCTAATCAGAAGTCATGCGCTCTCTACCTCTCCTAGTCATTTAATCGATTAATGCGCAGACATCTGATTAGGCCAATATTAAAATGCTTTGAATCTTCACACTTAAGACCAGGGAAGGCTTGGAGTGCGCAATTGGACCTAAGCAGATGTCTGCGCACTAACCTATAAAATGACTAGGAAATGTAGTGTTGGACGCAACGTTCAATCTTCAAACTTAAGGCAAAGGAAGCATTGGAGTGCGCAATTGGGGACAGTTAGATAAGGACCGAGGAACGCGAAGTATGTACGATATGTACTATAACATCGACCTAATCAGAAGTCATGCGCTTTCTACCTCTCCTAGTCATTTTATCGATTAATGCGCAGATATCTGATTAGGCCAATACATTTCCTACACTACATTTCCTAGTCATTTTATAGGTTAGTGCGCAGACATCTGATTAGGCCAATATTAAAATGCTTTGAATCTTCACACTTAAGACCAAGGAAGACTTGGAGTGCGCAATTGGACCTAAGCAGATGTCTGCGCACTAACCTATAAAATGACTAGGAAATGTAGTGTTGGACGCAACGTTCAATCTTCAAACTTAAGGCAAAGGAAGCATTGGAGTGCGCAATTGGGGACAGTTAGATAAGGACCGAGGAACGCGAAGTATGTACGATATGTACTATAACATCGACCTAATCAGAAGTCATGCGCTCTCTACCTCTCCTAATCATTTAATCGATTAATGCGCAGACATCTGATTAGGCCAATATTGTCATGCTTTGAATCTTCACACTTAAGACCAAGGAAGACTTGGAGTGCGCAATTGGACCTAAGCAGATGTCTGCGCACTAACCATTAAAATGACTAGGAGATGTAGTGATGGACGCAACGTTCAATCTTAAAACTAGAGGCAAAGGAAGAAATGGAGTGCGCAATTGGGGACATTTAGATAAGGACCGAGGAACGCGAAGTATGTACGATAAGTACTATAGCATCGACCTAATCAGAAGTCATGCGCTCTCTACCTCTCCTAGTCATTTTATCGATTAATGCGCAGATATCTGATTAGGCCAATATTAAAATGCTTTGAATCTTCATACTTAAGACCAAGGAAGACTTGGAGTGCGCAATTGGACATAAGCAAATGTCTGCGCACTAACCATTAAAATGACTAGGAGATGTAGTGATGGACGGAACGTTCAATCTTCACACTTGAGGCAAAGGAAGAAATGGAGTGCGCAATTGGGGACAGTTAGATAAGAACCGAGGAACGCGAAGAATGTACGATATGTACTATAACATCGACCTAATCAGAAGTAATGCGCTCTCTACCTCTCCTAGTCATTTTATCGATTAATGCGCAGACATCTGATTAGGCCAATATTAAAATGCTTTGAATCTTCACACTTAAGACCAAGGAAGACTTGGAGTGCGCAATTGGACCTAAGCAGATGTCTGCGCACTAATCCTTCAAATGACTAGGAGATGTAGTGATGGACGCAACGTTCAATCTTGAAACTTAAGGAAAGGGAAGCAATGGAGTGCGCAATTGGGGACAGTTAGATAAGGACCGAGGAACGCGAAGTGTGTGCGATATGTACAATAACATCCACCTGATCAGAAGTCATGCGCTCTCTACCTCTCCTAGTCATTTAATCGATTAATGCGCAGACATCTGATTAGGCCAATATTGTCATGCTTTGAATCTTCATACTTAAGACCAAGGAAGACTTGGAGTGCGCAATTGGACCTAAGCAGATGTCTGCGCACTAACCATTAAAATGACTAGGATATGTAGTGATGGACACAACGTTCAATCTTCAAACTTGAGGCAAAGGAAGAAATGGAGTGCGCAATTGGGGACATTTAGATAAGGACCGAGGAACGCGAAGTATATGCGATATGTACAATAACATCGACCTAATCAGAAGTCATGCGCTCTCTACCTCTCCTAGTCATTTAATCGATTAATGCGCAGACATCTGATTAGGCCAATATTAAAATGCTTTGAATCTTCACACTTAAGACCAAGGAAGACTTGGAGTGCGCAATTGGACCTAAGCAGATGTCTGCGCACTAACCTATAAAATGACTAGGAAATGTAGTGTTGGACGCAACGTTCAATCTTCAAACTTAAGGCAAAGGAAGCATTGGAGTGCGCAATTGGGGACAGTTAGATAAGGACCGAGGAACGCGAAGTATGTACGATATGTACTATAACATCGACCTAATCAGAAGTCATGCGCTTTCTACCTCTCCTAGTCATTTTATCGATTAATGCGCAGATATCTGATTAGGCCAATATTAAAATGCTTTGAATCTTCATACTTAAGACCAAGGAAGACTTGGAGTGCGCAATTGGACATAAGCAGATGTCTGCGTACTAACCATTAAAATGACTAGGAGATGTAGTGATGGACGGAACGTTCAATCTTCAAAATTGAGGCAAAGGAAGAAATGGAGTGCGCAATTGGGGACAGTTAGATAAGAACCGAGGAACGCGAAGTATGTACGATATGTACGATAACATCGACCTAATCAGAAGTAATGCGCTCTCTACCTCTCCTAGTCATTTTATCGATTAATGCGCAGACATCTGATTAGGCCAATATTGTCATGCTTTGAATCTTCATACTTAAGACCAAGGAAGACTTGGAGTGCGCAATTGGACCTAACCAGATGTCTGCGCACTAACCATTAAAATGACTAGGATATGTAGTGATGGACGCAACGTTCAATCTTCAAACTTGAGGCAAAGGAAGAAATGGAGTGCGCAATTGGGGACATTTAGATAAGGACCGAGGAACGCGAAGTATGTACGATAAGTACTATAACATCGACCTAATCAGAAGTCATGCGCTCTCTACCTCTCCTAATCATTTAATCGATTAATGCGCAGACATCTGATTAGGCCAATATTGTCATGCTTTGAATCTTCATACTTAAGACCAAGGAAGACTTGGAGTGCGCAATTGGACCTAACCAGATGTCTGCGCACTAACCTTTAAAATGACTAGGATATGTAGTGTTGGACGCAACGTTCAATCTTCAAACTTGAGGCAAATGAAGAAATGGAGTGCGCAATTGGGGACATTTAGATAAGGACCGAGGAACGCGAAGTGTGTGCGATATGTACAATAACATCCACCTGATCAGAAGTCATGCGCTCTCTACCTCTCCTAGTCATTTAATCGATTTATGCGCAGACATCTGATTAGGCCAATATTGTCATGCTTTGAATCTTCATACTTAAGACCAAGGAAGACTTGGAGTGCGCAATTGGACCTAAGCAGATGTCTGCGCACTAATCATTAAAATGACTAGGAGATGTAGTGATGGGCGCAACGTTCAATCTTCAAACTTGAGGCAAAGGAAGAAATGGAGTGCGCAATTGGGGACAGTTGGATAAGAACCGAGGAACGCGAAGCATGTACGATATGTACGATAACATCGACCTAATCAGAAGTAATGCGCTCTCTACCTCTTCTAGTCATTTTATCGATTAATGCGCAGACATCTGATTAGGCCAATATTAAAATGCTTTGAATCTTCATACTTAAGACCAAGGAAGACTTGGAGTGCGCAATTGGACCTAAGCAGATGTCTGCGCACTAACCATCAAAATGACTAGGATATGTAGTGATGGACACAACGTTCAATCTTCAAACTTGAGGCAAAGGAAGAAATGGAGTGCGCAATTGGGGACATTTAGATAAGGACCGAGGAACGCGAAGTATGTACGATATGTACTATAACATCGACCTAATCAGAAGTCATGCGCTCTCTACCTCTCCTAATCATTTAATCGATTAATGCGCAGACATCTGATTAGGCCAATATTAAAATGCTTTGAATCTTCATACTTAAGACCAAGGAAGACTTGGAGTGCGCAATTGGACATAAGCAGATGTCTGCGTACTAACCATTAAAATGACTAGGAGATGTAGTGATGGACGGAACGTTCAATCTTCAAAATTGAGGCAAAGGAAGAAATGGAGTGCGCAATTGGGGACAGTTAGATAAGAACCGAGGAACGCGAAGTATGTACGATATGTACGATAACATCGACCTAATCAGAAGTAATGCGCTCTCTACCTCTCCTAGTCATTTTATCGATTAATGCGCAGACATCTGATTAGGCCAATATTGTCATGCTTTGAATCTTCATACTTAAGACCAAGGAAGACTTGGAGTGCGCAATTGGACCTAACCAGATGTCTGCGCACTAACCATTAAAATGACTAGGATATGTAGTGATGGACGCAACGTTCAATCTTCAAACTTGAGGCAAAGGAAGAAATGGAGTGCGCAATTGGGGACATTTAGATAAGGACCGAGGAACGCGAAGTATGTACGATAAGTACTATAACATCGACCTAATCAGAAGTCATGCGCTCTCTACCTCTCCTAATCATTTAATCGATTAATGCGCAGACATCTGATTAGGCCAATATTGTCATGCTTTGAATCTTCATACTTAAGACCAAGGAAGACTTGGAGTGCGCAATTGGACCTAACCAGATGTCTGCGCACTAACCATTAAAATGACTAGGATATGTAGTGATGGACGCAACGTTCAATCTTCAAACTTGAGGCAAAGGAAGAAATGGAGTGCGCAATTGGGGACATTTAGATAAGGACCGAGGAACGCGAAGTGTGTGCGATATGTACAATAACATCCACCTGATCAGAAGTCATGCGCTCTCTACCTCTCCTAGTCATTTTATCGATTAATGCGCAGACATCTGATTAGGCCAATATTGTCATGCTTTGAATCTTCATACTTAAGACCAAGGAAGACTTGGAGTGCGCAATTGGACCTAAGCAGATGTCTGCGCACTAACCTATAAAATGACTAGGAAATGTAGTGTTGGACGCAACGTTCAATCTTCAAACTTAAGGCAAAGGAAGCATTGGAGTGCGCAATTGGGGACAGTTAGATAAGGACCGAGGAACGCGAAGTATGTACGATATGTACTATAACATCGACCTAATCAGAAGTAATGCGCTCTCTACCTCTCCTAGTCATTTTATCGATTAATGCGCAGACATCTGATTAGGCCAATATTAAAATGCTTTGGATCTTCACACTTAAGACCAAGGAAGACTTGGAGTGCGCAATTGGACCTAAGCAGATGTCTGCGCACTAATCCTTCAAATGACTAGGAGATGTAGTGATGGACGCAAAGTTCAATCTTCAAACTTGAGGCAAAGGAAGAAATGGAGTGTGCAATTGTGGACATTTAGATAAGGACCGAGGAACGCGAAGTATGTACGATAAGTACTATAACATCGACCTAATCAGAAGTCATGCGCTCTCTACCTCTCCTAATCATTTAATCGATTAACGCGCAGACATCTGATTAGGCCAATATTGTCATGCTTTGAATCTTCATACTTAAGACCAAGGAAGACTTGGAGTGCGCAATTGGACCTAAGCAGATGTCTGGGCACTAACCATTAAAATGACTAGGAGATGTAGTGATGGACGCAACGTTCAATCTTAAAACTAGAGGCAAAGGAAGAAATGGAGTGCGCAATTGGGGACATTTAGATAAGGACCGAGGAACGCGAAGTATGTACGATAAGTACTATAGCATCGACCTAATCAGAAGTAATGCGCTCTCTACCTCTCCTAGTCATGTAACCGATTAATGCGCAGACATCTGACTAGGCCAATATTAAAATGCTTTGGATCTTCACACTTAAGACCAAGGAAGACTTGGAGTGCGCAATTGGACCTAAGCAGATGTCTGCGCACTAATCCTTCAAATGACTAGGAGATGTAGTGATGGACGCAAAGTTCAATCTTCAAACTTGAGGCAAAGGAAGAAATGGAGTGTGCAATTGTGGACATTTAGATAAGGACCGAGGAACGCGAAGTATGTACGATAAGTACTATAACATCGACCTAATCAGAAGTCATGCGCTCTCTACCTCTCCTAATCATTTAATCGATTAACGCGCAGACATCTGATTAGGCCAATATTGTCATGCTTTGAATCTTCATACTTAAGACCAAGGAAGACTTGGAGTGCGCAATTGGACCTAACCAGATGTCTGCGCACTAACCATTAAAATGACTAGGATATGTAGTGATGGACGCAACGTTCAATCTTCAAACTTGAGGCAAAGGAAGAAATGGAGTGCGCAATTGGGAACATTTAGATAAGGACCGAGGAACGCGAAGTGTGTGCGATATGTACAATAACATCGACCTGATCAGAAGCCATGCGCTCTCTACCTCCCCTAGTCATTTAATCGATTAATGCGCAGACACCTGATTAGGCCAATATTAGAATGCTTTGAATCTTCATACTTAAGACCAAGGAAGACTTGGAGTGCACAATTGGACCTAAGCAGATGTCTGCGCACTAACCATCAAAATGACTAGGATATGTAGTGATGGACACAACGTTCAATCTTCAAACTTGAGGCAAAGGAAGAAATGGAGTGCGCAATTGGGGACATTTAGATAAGGACCGAGGAACGCGAAGTATGTACGATATGTACTATAACATCGACCTAATCAGAAGTCATGCGCTCTCTACCTCTCCTAATCATTTAATCGATTAATGCGCAGACATCTGATTAGGCCAATATTAAAATGCTTTGAATCTTCATACTTAAGACCAAGGAAGACTTGGAGTGCGCAATTGGACATAAGCAGATGTCTGCGTACTAACCATTAAAATGACTAGGAGATGTAGTGATGGACGGAACGTTCAATCTTCAAAATTGAGGCAAAGGAAGAAATGGAGTGCGCAATTGGGGACAGTTAGATAAGAACCGAGGAACGCGAAGTATGTACGATATGTACGATAACATCGACCTAATCAGAAGTAATGCGCTCTCTACCCCTCCTAGTCATTTTATCGATTAATGCGCAGACATCTGATTAGGCCAATATTGTCATGCTTTGAATCTTCATACTTAAGACCAAGGAAGACTTGGAGTGCGCAATTGGACCTAAGCAGATGTCTGGGCACTAACCATTAAAATGACTAGGAGATGTAGTGATGGACGCAACGTTCAATCTTAAAACTAGAGGCAAAGGAAGAAATGGAGTGCGCAATTGGGGACATTTAGATAAGGACCGAGGAACGTGAAGTATGTACGATAAGTACTATAGCATCGACCTAATCAGAAGTAATGCGCTCTCTACCTCTCCTAGTCATGTAACCGATTAATGCGCAGACATCTGATTAGGCCAATATTAAAATGCTTTGGATCTTCACACTTAAGACCAAGGAAGACTTGGAGTGCGCAATTGGACCTAAGCAGATGTCTGCGCACTAATCCTTCAAATGACTAGGAGATGTAGTGATGGACGCAAAGTTCAATCTTCAAACTTGAGGCAAAGGAAGAAATGGAGTGTGCAATTGTGGACATTTAGATAAGGACCGAGGAACGCGAAGTATGTACGATAAGTACTATAACATCGACCTAATCAGAAGTCATGCGCTCTCTACCTCTCCTAATCATTTAATCGATTAACGCGCAGACATCTGATTAGGCCAATATTGTCATGCTTTGAATCTTCATACTTAAGACCAAGGAAGACTTGGAGTGCGCAATTGGACCTAACCAGATGTCTGCGCACTAACCATTAAAATGACTAGGATATGTAGTGATGGACGCAACGTTCAATCTTCAAACTTGAGGCAAAGGAAGAAATGGAGTGCGCAATTGGGAACATTTAGATAAGGACCGAGGAACGCGAAGTGTGTGCGATATGTACAATAACATCGACCTGATCAGAAGCCATGCGCTCTCTACCTCCCCTAGTCATTTAATCGATTAATGCGCAGACACCTGATTAGGCCAATATTAGAATGCTTTGAATCTTCATACTTAAGACCAAGGAAGACTTGGAGTGCACAATTGGACCTAAGCAGATGTCTGCGCACTAACCTTTAATATGACTAGGAAATGTAGTGTTGGACGCAACGTTCAATCTTCAAACTTGAGGCAAATGAAGAAATGGAGTGCGCAATTGGGGACATTTAGATAAGGACCGAGGAACGCGAAGTGTGTGCGATATGTACAATAACATCTACCTGATCAGAAGTCATGCGCTCTCTACCTCTCCTAGTCATTTAATCGATTAATGCGCAGACATCTGATTAGGCCAATATTAAAATGCTTTGAATCTTCATACTTAAGACCAAGGAAGAAATGGAGTGCGCAATTGGGGACATTTAGATAAGGACCGAGGAACGCGAAGTGTGTGCGATATGTACAATAACATCGACCTAATCAGAAGTCATGCGCTCTCTACCTCTCCTAATCATTTAATCGATTAACGCGCAGACATCTGATTAGGCCAATATTAGAATGCTTTGAATCTTCATTCTTAAGACCAAGGAAGACGTGGAGTGCGCAATTGGACCTAAGCAGATGTCTGCGCACTAACCTATAAAATGACTAGGAAATGTAGTGTTGGACGCAACGTTCAATCTTCAAACTTAAGGCAAAGGAAGCAATGGAGTGCGCAATTGGGGACAGTTAGATAAGGACCGAGGAACGCGAAGTGTGTGCGATATGTACAATAACATCCACCTGATCAGAAGTCATGCGCTCTCTACCTCTCCTAGTCATTTAATCGATTAATGCGCAGACATTTGATTAGGCCAATATTGTCATGCTTTGAATCTTCATACTTAAGACCAAGGAAGACTTGGAGTGCGCAATTGGACCTAAGCAGATGTCTGCGCACTAACCATTAAAATGACTAGGATATGTAGTGATGGACACAACGTTCAATCTTCAAACTTGAGGCAAAGGAAGAAATGGAGTGCGCAATTGGGGACATTTAGATAAGGACCGAGGAACGCGAAGTATATGCGATATGTACAATAACATCGACCTAATCAGAAGTCATGCGCTCTCTACCTCTCCTAGTCATTTAATCGATTAATGCGCAGACATCTGATTAGGCCAATATTAAAATGCTTTGAATCTTCACACTTAAGACCAAGGAAGACTTGGAGTGCGCAATTGGACCTAAGCAGATGTCTGCGCACTAACCTATAAAATGACTAGGAAATGTAGTGTTGGACTCAACGTTCAATCTTCAAACTTAAGGCAAAGGAAGCAATGGAGTGCGCAATTGGGGACAGTTAGATAAGGACCGAGGAACGTGAAGTATGTACGATATGTACTATAACATCGACCTAATCAGAAGTCATGCGCTCTCTACCTCTCCTAATCATTTAATCGATTAATACGCAGACATCTGATTAGGCCAATATTGTCATGCTTTGAATCTTCACACTTAAGACCAAGGAAGACTTGGAGTGCGCAATTGGACCTAAGCAGATGTCTGCGCACTAACCATTAAAATGACTAGGAGATGTAGTGATGGACGCAACGTTCAATCTTAAAACTAGAGGCAAAGGAAGAAATGGAGTGCGCAATTGGGGACATTTAGATAAGGACCGAGGAACGCGAAGTATATGCGATATGTACAATAACATCGACCTAATCAGAAGTCATGCGCTCTCTACCTCTCCTAGTCATTTAATCGATTAATGCGCAGACATCTGATTAGGCCAATATTAAAATGCTTTGAATCTTCACACTTAAGACCAGGGAAGGCTTGGAGTGCGCAATTGGACCTAAGCAGATGTCTGCGCACTAACCTATAAAATGACTAGGAAATGTAGTGTTGGACGCAACGTTCAATCTTCAAACTTAAGGCAAAGGAAGCATTGGAGTGCGCAATTGGGGACAGTTAGATAAGGACCGAGGAACGCGAAGTATGTACGATATGTACTATAACATCGACCTAATCAGAAGTCATGCGCTCTCTACCTCTCCTAATCATTTAATCGATTAATGCGCAGACATCTGATTAGGCCAATATTGTCATGCTTTGAATCTTCACACTTAAGACCAAGGAAGACTTGGAGTGCGCAATTGGACCTAAGCAGATGTCTGCGCACTAACCATTAAAATGACTAGGAGATGTAGTGATGGACGCAACGTTCAATCTTAAAACTAGAGGCAAAGGAAGAAATGGAGTGCGCAATTGGGGACATTTAGATAAGGACCGAGGAACGCGAAGTATGTACGATAAGTACTATAGCATCGACCTAATCAGAAGTCATGCGCTCTCTACCTCTCCTAGTCATTTTATCGATTAATGCGCAGATATCTGATTAGGCCAATATTAAAATGCTTTGAATCTTCATACTTAAGACCAAGGAAGACTTGGAGTGCGCAATTGGACATAAGCAAATGTCTGCGCACTAACCATTAAAATGACTAGGAGATGTAGTGATGGACGGAACGTTCAATCTTCACACTTGAGGCAAAGGAAGAAATGGAGTGCGCAATTGGGGACAGTTAGATAAGAACCGAGGAACGCGAAGAATGTACGATATGTACTATAACATCGACCTAATCAGAAGTAATGCGCTCTCTACCTCTCCTAGTCATTTTATCGATTAATGCGCAGACATCTGATTAGGCCAATATTAAAATGCTTTGAATCTTCACACTTAAGACCAAGGAAGACTTGGAGTGCGCAATTGGACCTAAGCAGATGTCTGCGCACTAATCCTTCAAATGACTAGGAGATGTAGTGATGGACGCAACGTTCAATCTTGAAACTTAAGGAAAGGGAAGCAATGGAGTGCGCAATTGGGGACAGTTAGATAAGGACCGAGGAACGCGAAGTGTGTGCGATATGTACAATAACATCCACCTGATCAGAAGTCATGCGCTCTCTACCTCTCCTAGTCATTTAATCGATTAATGCGCAGACATCTGATTAGGCCAATATTGTCATGCTTTGAATCTTCATACTTAAGACCAAGGAAGACTTGGAGTGCGCAATTGGACCTAAGCAGATGTCTGCGCACTAACCATTAAAATGACTAGGATATGTAGTGATGGACACAACGTTCAATCTTCAAACTTGAGGCAAAGGAAGAAATGGAGTACGCAATTGGGGACATTTAGATAAGGACCGAGGAACGCGAAGTATATGCGATATGTACAATAACATCGACCTAATCAGAAGTCATGCGCTCTCTACCTCTCCTAGTCATTTAATCGATTAATGCGCAGACATCTGATTAGGCCAATATTAAAATGCTTTGAATCTTCACACTTAAGACCAAGGAAGACTTGGAGTGCGCAATTGGACCTAAGCAGATGTCTGCGCACTAACCTATAAAATGACTAGGAAATGTAGTGTTGGACGCAACGTTCAATCTTCAAACTTAAGGCAAAGGAAGCATTGGAGTGCGCAATTGGGGACAGTTAGATAAGGACCGAGGAACGCGAAGTATGTACGATATGTACTATAACATCGACCTAATCAGAAGTCATGCGCTTTCTACCTCTCCTAGTCATTTTATCGATTAATGCGCAGATATCTGATTAGGCCAATACATTTCCTACACTACATTTCCTAGTCATTTTATAGGTTAGTGCGCAGACATCTGATTAGGCCAATATTAAAATGCTTTGAATCTTCACACTTAAGACCAAGGAAGACTTGGAGTGCGCAATTGGACCTAAGCAGATGTCTGCGCACTAACCTATAAAATGACTAGGAAATGTAGTGTTGGACGCAACGTTCAATCTTCAAACTTAAGGCAAAGGAAGCATTGGAGTGCGCAATTGGGGACAGTTAGATAAGGACCGAGGAACGCGAAGTATGTACGATATGTACTATAACATCGACCTAATCAGAAGTCATGCGCTCTCTACCTCTCCTAATCATTTAATCGATTAATGCGCAGACATCTGATTAGGCCAATATTGTCATGCTTTGAATCTTCACACTTAAGACCAAGGAAGACTTGGAGTGCGCAATTGGACCTAAGCAGATGTCTGCGCACTAACCATTAAAATGACTAGGAGATGTAGTGATGGACGCAACGTTCAATCTTAAAACTAGAGGCAAAGGAAGAAATGGAGTGCGCAATTGGGGACATTTAGATAAGGACCGAGGAACGCGAAGTATGTACGATAAGTACTATAGCATCGACCTAATCAGAAGTCATGCGCTCTCTACCTCTCCTAGTCATTTTATCGATTAATGCGCAGATATCTGATTAGGCCAATATTAAAATGCTTTGAATCTTCATACTTAAGACCAAGGAAGACTTGGAGTGCGCAATTGGACATAAGCAAATGTCTGCGCACTAACCATTAAAATGACTAGGAGATGTAGTGATGGACGGAACGTTCAATCTTCACACTTGAGGCAAAGGAAGAAATGGAGTGCGCAATTGGGGACAGTTAGATAAGAACCGAGGAACGCGAAGAATGTACGATATGTACTATAACATCGACCTAATCAGAAGTAATGCGCTCTCTACCTCTCCTAGTCATTTTATCGATTAATGCGCAGACATCTGATTAGGCCAATATTAAAATGCTTTGAATCTTCACACTTAAGACCAAGGAAGACTTGGAGTGCGCAATTGGACCTAAGCAGATGTCTGCGCACTAATCCTTCAAATGACTAGGAGATGTAGTGATGGACGCAACGTTCAATCTTGAAACTTAAGGAAAGGGAAGCAATGGAGTGCGCAATTGGGGACAGTTAGATAAGGACCGAGGAACGCGAAGTGTGTGCGATATGTACAATAACATCCACCTGATCAGAAGTCATGCGCTCTCTACCTCTCCTAGTCATTTAATCGATTAATGCGCAGACATCTGATTAGGCCAATATTGTCATGCTTTGAATCTTCATACTTAAGACCAAGGAAGACTTGGAGTGCGCAATTGGACCTAAGCAGATGTCTGCGCACTAACCATTAAAATGACTAGGATATGTAGTGATGGACACAACGTTCAATCTTCAAACTTGAGGCAAAGGAAGAAATGGAGTGCGCAATTGGGGACATTTAGATAAGGACCGAGGAACGCGAAGTATATGCGATATGTACAATAACATCGACCTAATCAGAAGTCATGCGCTCTCTACCTCTCCTAGTCATTTAATCGATTAATGCGCAGACATCTGATTAGGCCAATATTAAAATGCTTTGAATCTTCACACTTAAGACCAAGGAAGACTTGGAGTGCGCAATTGGACCTAAGCAGATGTCTGCGCACTAACCTATAAAATGACTAGGAAATGTAGTGTTGGACGCAACGTTCAATCTTCAAACTTAAGGCAAAGGAAGCATTGGAGTGCGCAATTGGGGACAGTTAGATAAGGACCGAGGAACGCGAAGTATGTACGATATGTACTATAACATCGACCTAATCAGAAGTCATGCGCTTTCTACCTCTCCTAGTCATTTTATCGATTAATGCGCAGATATCTGATTAGGCCAATATTAAAATGCTTTGAATCTTCATACTTAAGACCAAGGAAGACTTGGAGTGCGCAATTGGACATAAGCAGATGTCTGCGTACTAACCATTAAAATGACTAGGAGATGTAGTGATGGACGGAACGTTCAATCTTCAAAATTGAGGCAAAGGAAGAAATGGAGTGCGCAATTGGGGACAGTTAGATAAGAACCGAGGAACGCGAAGTATGTACGATATGTACGATAACATCGACCTAATCAGAAGTAATGCGCTCTCTACCTCTCCTAGTCATTTTATCGATTAATGCGCAGACATCTGATTAGGCCAATATTGTCATGCTTTGAATCTTCATACTTAAGACCAAGGAAGACTTGGAGTGCGCAATTGGACCTAACCAGATGTCTGCGCACTAACCATTAAAATGACTAGGATATGTAGTGATGGACGCAACGTTCAATCTTCAAACTTGAGGCAAAGGAAGAAATGGAGTGCGCAATTGGGGACATTTAGATAAGGACCGAGGAACGCGAAGTGTGTGCGATATGTACAATAACATCCACCTGATCAGAAGTCATGCGCTCTCTACCTCTCCTAGTCATTTAATAGATTAATGCGCAGACATCTGATTAGGCCAATATTGTCATGCTTTGAATCTTCATACTTAAGACCAAGGAAGACTTGGAGTGCGCAATTGGACCTAAGCAGATGTCTGCGCACTAACCTTTAAAATGACTAGGATATGTAGTGATGGACGGAACGTTCAATCTTCAAACTTGAGGCAAAGGAAGAAATGGAGTGCGCAATTGGGGACATTTAGATAAGGACCGAGGAACGCGAAGTGTGTGCGATATGTACAATAACATCCACCTGATCAGAAGTCATGCGCTCTCTACCTCTCCTAGTCATTTAATAGATTAATGCGCAGACATCTGATTAGGCCAATATTAAAATGCTTTGAATCTTCATACTTAAGACCAAGGAAGACTTGGAGTGCGCAATTGGACCTAAGCAGATGTCTGCGCACTAACCATTAAAATGACTAGGATATGTAGTGATGGACGCAACGTTCAATCTTCAAACTTGAGGCAAAGGAAGAAATGGAGTGCGCAATTGGGGACATTTAGATAAGGACCGAGGAACGCGAAGTGTGTGCGATATGTACAATAACATCCACCTGATCAGAAGTCATGCGCTCTCTACCTCTCCTAGTCATTTAATAGATTAATGCGCAGACATCTGATTAGGCCAATATTGTCATGCTTTGAATCTTCATACTTAAGACCAAGGAAGACTTGGAGTGCGCAATTGGACCTAAGCAGATGTCTGCGCACTAACCTTTAAAATGACTAGGATATGTAGTGATGGACGGAACGTTCAATCTTCAAACTTGAGGCAAAGGAAGAAATGGAGTGCGCAATTGGGGACAGTTAGATAAGAACCGAGGAACGCGAAGTATATGCGATATGTACAATAACATCCACCTGATCAGAAGTCATGCGCTCTCTACCTCTCCTAGTCATTTAATCGATTAATGCGCAGACATCTGATTAGGCCAATATTGTCATGCTTTGAATCTTCATACTTAAGACCAAGGAAGACTTGGAGTGCGCAATTGGACCTAAGCAGATGTCTGCGCACTAATCATTAAAATGACTAGGAGATGTAGTGATGGGCGCAACGTTCAATCTTCAAACTTGAGGCAAAGGAAGAAATGGAGTGCGCAATTGGGGACAGTTGGATAAGAACCGAGGAACGCGAAGCATGTCCGATATGTACGATAACATCGACCTAATCAGAAGTAATGCGCTCTCTACCTCTTCTAGTCATTTTATCGATTAATGCGCAGACATCTGATTAGGCCAATATTAAAATGCTTTGAATCTTCATACTTAAGACCAAGGAAGACTTGGAGTGCGCAATTGGACCTAAGCAGATGTCTGCGCACTAACCATCAAAATGACTAGGATATGTAGTGATGGACACAACGTTCAATCTTCAAACTTGAGGCAAAGGAAGAAATGGAGTGCGCAATTGGGGACATTTAGATAAGGACCGAGGAACGCGAAGTATGTACGATATGTACTATAACATCGACCTAATCAGAAGTCATGCGCTCTCTACCTCTCCTAATCATTTAATCGATTAATGCGCAGACATCTGATTAGGCCAATATTGTCATGCTTTGAATCTTCACACTTAAGACCAAGGAAGACTTGGAGTGCGCAATTGGACCTAAGCAGATGTCTGCGCACTAACCATCAAAATGACTAGGATATGTAGTGATGGACACAACGTTCAATCTTCAAACTTGAGGCAAAGGAAGAAATGGAGTGCGCAATTGGGGACAGTTAGATAAGAACCGAGGAACGCGAAGTATGTGCGATATGTACAATAACATCGACCTAATCAGAAGTCATGCGCTCTCTACCTCTTCTAGTCATTTTATCGATTAATGCGCAGACATCTGATTAGGCCAATATTAAAATGCTTTGAATCTTCACACTTAAGACCAAGGAAGACTTGGAGTGCGCAATTGGACCTAAGCAGATGTCTGCGCACTAATCCTTCAAATGACTAGGAGATGTAGTGATGGACGCAACGTTCAATCTTGAAACTTAAGGAAAGGGAAGCAATGGAGTGCGCAATTGGGGACAGTTAGATAAGGACCGAGGAACGCGAAGTATGTACGATAAGTACTATAGCATCGACCTAATCAGAAGTCATGCGCTCTCTACCTCTCCTAGTCATTTTATCGATTAATGCGCAGATATCTGATTAGGCCAATATTAAAATGCTTTGAATCTTCACACTTAAGACCAAGGAAGACTTGGAGTGCGCAATTGGACATAAGTAGATGTCTGCGCACTAACCATTAAAATGACTAGGAGATGTAGTGATGGACGGAACGTTCAATCTTCAAACTTGAGGCAAAGGAAGAAATGGAGTGCGCAATTGGGGACATTTAGATAAGGACCGAGGAACGCGAAGTGTGTGCGATATGTACAATAACATCGACCTGATCAGAAGTCATGCGCTCTCTACCTCTCCTAATCATTTAATCGATTAATGGGCAGACATCTGATTAGGCCAATATTGTCATGCTTTGAATCTTCACACTTAAGACCAAGGAAGACTTGGAGTGCGCAATTGGACCTAAGCAGATGTCTGCGCACTAACCTTTAAAATGACTAGGAAATGTAGTGTTGGACGCAACGCTCAATCTTCAAACTTAAGGCAACGGAAGCAATGGAGTGTGCAATTGTGGACATTTAGATAAGGAACGTTCAATCTTCAAACTTGAGGCAAAGGAAGAAATGGAGTGCGCAATTGGGGACATTTAGATAAGGACCGAGGAACGCGAAGTATGTGCGATATGTACAATAACATCGACCTAATCAGAAGTCATGCGCTGTCTACCTCTCCTAGTCATTTTATCGATTAATACGCAGACATCTGATTAGGCCAATATTATAATGCTTTGAATCTTCACACTTAAGACCAAGGAAGAAATGGAGTGCGCAATTGGGGACATTTAGATAAGGACCTAGGAACGCGAAGTATGTACGATAAGTACTATAACATCGACCTAATCAGAAGTCATGCGCTCTCTACCTCTCCTAATCATTTAATAATGGGCAGACATCTGATTAGGCCAATATTGTCATGCTTTGAATCTTCACACTTAAGACCAAGGAAGAAATGGAGTGCGCTATTGGGGACATTTAGATAAGGACCGAAGAACGCGAAGTATGTACGATAAGTACTATAACATCGACCTAATCAGAAGTCATGCGCTCTCTACCTCTCCTAATCATTTAATCGATTAACGCGCAGACATCTGATTAGACCAATATTGTCATGCTTTGAATCTTCATACTTAAGACCAAGGAAGACTTGGAGTGCGCAATTGGACATAACCAGATGTCTGCGCACTAACCATTAAAATGACTAGGATATGTAGTGATGGACGCAACGTTCAATCTTCAAACTTGAGGCAAAGGAAGAAATGGAGTGCGCAATTGGGGACATTTAGATAAGGACCGAGGAACGCGAAGTGTGTGCGATATGTACTATAACATCGACCTAATCAGAAGTCATGCGCTCTCTACCTCTCCTAGTCATTTTATCGATTAATGCGCAGGCATCTCTGCGGCCAATATTGTCATGCTTTGAATCTTCACTAACCACTTGGAAGACCACCAAGGAAGACTTGGAGTGCGCAATTGGACCCAAGCAGATGACTGCGTACTAACCATTAAAATGACTAAGAGATGTAGTGATGGACGCAACGTTCAATCTTGAAACTTGAGGAAAAGGAAGAAATGGAGTGCGCAATTGGGGACATTTAGATAAGGACCGAGGAACGCGAAGTATGTGCGATATGTACAATAACATCGACCTAATCAGAAGTCATGCGCTCTCTACCTCTTCTAGTCATTTTATCGATTAATGCGCAGACATCTGATTAGGCCAATATTAAAATGCTTTGAATCTTCACACTTAAGACCAAGGAAGACTTGAAGTGCGCAATTGGACCTACGCAGATGTCTGCGCACTAATCCTTCAAATGACTAGGAGATGTAGTGATGGACGCAACGTTCAATCTTGAAACTTAAGGCAAAGGAAGCAATGGCGTGCGCAATTGGGGACAGTTAGATAAGGACCGAGGAACGCGAAGTATGTACGATATGTACTATAACATCGACCTAATCAGAAGTCATGCGCTCTCTACCTCTCCCAATCATTTAATCGATTAATGCGCAGACATCTGGTTAGGCCATTATTAAAATGCTTTGAATCTTCACACTTAAGACCAAGGAAGACTAGGAGTGCGCAATTGGACCTAAGCAGATGTCTGCGCACTAATCCTTCAAATGACTGGGAGATGTAGTGATGGACGCAACGTTCAATCTTGAAACTTAAGGCAAAGGAAGCAATGGAGTGCGCAATTGGGGACAGTTAGATAAGGACCGAGGAACGCGAAGTATGTACGATATGTACTATAACATCGACCTAATCAGAAGTCATGCGCTCTCTACCTCTCCTAATCATTTAATCGATTAACGCGCAGACATCTGATTAGGCCAATATTGTCATGCTTTGAATCTTCATACTTAAGACCAAGGAAGACTTGGAGTGCGCAATTGGACCTAACCAGATGTCAGCGCACTAACCATTAAAATGACTAGGATATGTAGTGATGGACGCAACGTTCAATCTTCAAACTTGAGGCAAAGGAAGAAATGGAGTGCGCAATTGGGGACATTTAGATAAGGACCGAGGAACGCGAAGTGTGTGCGATATGTACAATAACATCGACCTGATCAGAAGTCATGCGCTCTCTACCTCTCCTAGTCATTTTATCGATTAATGCGCAGATATCTGATTAGGCCAATATTGTCATGCTTTGAATCTTCATACTTAAGACCGAGGAAGACTTGGAGTGCGCAATTGGACCTAAGCAGATGTCTGCCCACTAACCTTTAAAATGACTAGGAAATGTAGTGTTGGACGTAACGTTCAATCTTCAAACTTGAGGCAAAGGAAGAAATGGAATGCGCAATTGGGGACATTTAGATAAGGACCGAGGAACGCGAAGTGTGTGCGATATGTACAATAACATCGACCTGATCAGAAGTCATGCGCTCTCTACCTCTCCTAGTCATTTAATCGATTAATGCGCAGACATCTGATTAGGCCAATATTGTCATGCTTTGAATCTTCATACTTAAGACCAAGGAAGACTTGGAGTGCGCAATTGGACCTAAGCAGATGTCTGCCCACTAACCTTTAAAATGACTAGGAAATGTAGTGTTGGACGTAACGTTCAATCTTCAAACTTGAGGCAAAGGAAGAAATGGAGTGCGCAATTGGGGACATTTAGATAAGGACCGAGGAACGCGAAGTGTGTTCGATATGTACAATAACATCCACCTGATCAGAAGTCATGCGCTCTCTACCTCTCCTAGTCATTTAATCGATTAATGCGCAGACATCTATGCTTTGAATCTTCACACTTAAGGCCAAGGTAGACTTGGAGTGCGCAATTGGACCTAAGCAGATGTCTGCGCACTAATCATTAAAATGACTAGGAGATGTAGTGATGGACGCAACGTTCAGTCTTAAAACTAGAGGCAAAGGAAGAAATGGATTGCGCAATTAAGACCAAGGAAGACTTGGAGTGCGCAATTGGACCCAAGCAGATGGCTGCGTACTAACCATTAAAATGACTAAGAGATGTAGTGATGGACGCAACGTTCAATCTTGAAACTTGAGGCAAAGGAAGAAATGGAGTGCGCAATTGGGGACATTTAGATAAGGACCGAGGAACGCGAAGTATGTGCGATATGTACAATAACATCGACCTAATCAGAAGTCATGCGCTCTCTACCTCTTCTAGTCATTTTATCGATTAATGCGCAGACATCTGATTAGGCCAATATTAAAATGCTTTGAATCTTCACACTTAAGACCAAGGAAGACTAGGAGTGCGCAATTGGACCTAAGCAGATGTCTGCGCACTAATCCTTCAAATGACTAGGAGATGTAGTGATGGACGCAACGTTCAATCTTGAAACTTAAGGCAAAGGAAGCAATGGAGTGCGCAATTGGGGACAGTTAGATAAGGACCGAGGAACGCGAAGTATGTACGATATGTACTATAACATCGACCTAATCAGAAGTCATGCGCTCTCTACCTCTCCTAATCATTTAATCGATTAACGCGCAGACATCTGATTAGGCCAATATTGTCATGCTTTTAATCTTCATACTTAAGACCAAGGAAGACTTGGAGTGCGCAATTGGACCTAAGCAGATGTCTGCGCACTAACCATTAAAATGACTAGGAGATGTAGTGATGGACGAAACGTTCAATCTTGAAACTTGAGGCAAAGAAAGAAATGGAGTGCGCAATTGGGGACAGTTAGATAAGAACCGAGGAACGCGAAGTATGTACGATATGTACGATAACATCGACCTAATCAGAAGTTATGCGCTCTCTACCTCTCCTAGTCATTTAATCGATTAATGCGCAGACATCTGATTAGGCCAATATTAAAATGCTTTGAATCTTCATTCTTAAGACCAAGGAAGACTTGGAGTGCGCAATTGGACCTAAGCAGATGTCTGCGCACTAACCTTTAAAATGACTAGGAAATATAGTGTTGGACGCAACGTTCAATCTTCAAACTTAAGGCAAAGGAAGCAATGGAGTGCGCAATTGGGGACAGTTAGATAAGGACCGAGGAACGCGAAGTATGTACGATATGTACTATAACATCGACCTAATCAGAAGTTATGCGCTCTCTACCTCTCCTAGTCATTTAATCGATTAATGCGCAGACATCTGATTAGGCCAATATTGTCATGCTTTGAATCTTCACACTTAAGACCAAGGAAAACTTGGAGTGTGCAATTGGACCTAAGCAGATGTCTGCGCACTAACCATTAAAATGACTAGGAGATGTAGTGATGGACGAAACGTTCAATCTTGAAACTTGAGGCAAAGAAAGAAATGGAGTGCGCAATTGGGGACAGTTAGATAAGAACCGAGGAACGCGAAGTATGTACGATATGTACGATAACATCGACCTAATCAGAAGTTATGCGCTCTCTACCTCTCCTAGTCATTTAATTGATTAATGCGCAGACATCTGATTAGGCCAATATTGTCATGCTTTGAATCTTCATACTTAAGACCAAGGAAGACTTGGAGTGCGCAATTGGACCTAAGCAGATGTCTGCGCACTAACCATTAAAATGACTAGGAGATGTAGTGATGGACGAAACGTTCAATCTTGAAACTTGAGGCAAAGAAAGAAATGGAGTGCGCAATTGGGGACAGTTAGATAAGAACCGAGGAACGCGAAGTATGTACGATATGTACGATAACATCGACCTAATCAGAAGTCATGCGCTCTCTACCTCTCCTAGTCATTTAATCGATTAATGCGCAGACATCTGATTAGGCCAATATTATCATGCATTAAGTACCTAAATTTCGTTATTGAATCTTCTATTTTTATATCCTACGAAGAATTATCCCTGCAAATGAGCAAGGATCTCTTAATCCAACTTCGATAAGGTTCGTTCTTCAATGCCAGACAGTAGGATTGAGATAATAAAGGTATTATGCGGAGTGCTGTAGTCGTTTAATACAAGGGTCTTAGTAATGAAATGGCTTTTCAGAGCAAAGAAACAACAATTACAAAAGCTACATTATTATTTTATGTAACTGCGAAGGGTTGATTATCCATGTACAGATGTACATATGTATGTATATACTAGTGCCTGTGAATGGAGCTTATTTTATCAATTGTACAAATGTATAAACATGTATTAAATTATTAATTTAATTTTCCCCGAAAGGGGTAATGGAAGATAAAAGAGTAATAGAAAGTAAATTATCATTTATTTACAATTTGTTTCGTGGTTTAATAAAAAAGGATCTACGAACATAACAATAATGATTAATTTACTTCAAAATTCAAAAAGATAAACAAGGTATGACTCCGAATGGGTTATTTTGGATCAAAAAACATTGGCGGAAAGAAGAACAACGATAAGTAGTTTCTCACTTTGAGAAGGATGCGAAAAAGATAAACAGGAAGAGGGCCAATATAATTTATTAGTACATACAATCACACACATGTCAAAAGAATAGAGAGGAATTTGTTAGAAGTTATTGTTGGTTCTAGATATACATTACTTCAGTTTGCGTTTATTGGGTATTTTGAAGAATTATTGATGCGTTGTGGGTTATTGGCTGTGATTACAGTCTTATTTTAGCATTTTTAATTGTTGATTGCCGGCAATTGGGAATAATTAAGGTTATTGATAAAGCGAAATTGGGAATTTAATGAATGGTAACAAAAATTTATTGACTGCTTTTTAGTGATTACTGTTAATTTAATATCTTGTGGATACGGTTGAAGCTATTGCGAAACATTTGAAGTTTTATTAAGTCTGGTAGAACCAACACGAACATTTTGAGTCCTTCCTGCAACATGTTATTTAAGTATAAGACCTAATAAGTGGTTACGCATTCTTTTTTTTAAAAAAGAAGATTATTGTGGGTATTAAATCGTGATTGTGTAATATACTCCACGAAAATCTACTGTATGAATGGAGACTAGGAATGAGTAAAATGAAATAAATAAAAATACATACTTATATGTATATGTACATATGTAGCTACATACATATGAATATTTTGATCAAGTCAGGCGTGATATCAACCTGTACGTAGAATATCAGATATTGAAAGAATCACCAGTATAATATGTACTGCTTTTAGGTACTTACAAAAAAAAGGTCAGTTAAGAAGTGGTTACAATGACAGAAAATCCCTGGTGAAACTCAATTATATCTTTCAGTTTAATAAACATACATGTGCATATGCATAAATATACATAAGTATGTACATACTTATATGTTTTATAAACATATTCGTATTTAGTTTTTATTTGATGTAAGAAGTTTAAATTTTGATATTATGTATAATTTATGACCATATAATGTAAGTTTCTCGCCTAAACTTGTTTCTCGTAACAGAATGTGTTCATTATGCTTAATTAATTACATTAGTTTTATTTCTATAATATAATATCCGATCTCTTTCATGACGAATTGCAATTTCAGTACCAATGTTTACAAAAGGTAAAAAGTGTACAAATAATTCAATATGATACTGTTTTCTTTAATATTATCTAATA
This sequence comes from Xylota segnis, assembly GCA_963583995.1. Taxonomy (NCBI): domain Eukaryota; kingdom Metazoa; phylum Arthropoda; class Insecta; order Diptera; family Syrphidae; genus Xylota; species Xylota segnis. The sequence goes on from OY757238.1 coordinate 48,145, forward strand.
TCTTCCATATATGTATGTACTTAGAAATATTTTATGTTTTTAGTAAGACTTTCATGTATTAATGAATGCATAGTTAAATATTATAAACAAAATGTTCATGTATCGAAACGAGAAAGTAAAATATGAACTGAATACGAAATAACAACCCCTAGCAGCATGTAAAAAAATATGATTTATTAACTGTATTAATAAGGTAAGAAATAAAGTAAATAATCAAAAGAATACATACTTACATATTATGTACATACATTTAAGTTATAGAATGAACTTTGGCAGATAGGCAATTGTGTAAAACAAATACAACAGGCTTGGGACAACATTCCATGTCTAATTCCTGTAATTAGAATTTATTTATTGTATTTTAATTTTGAACGTTATATATTAGATATGTAAAATGTCGTTTTCCATTGATTTTAATCGAGAACTCACGAAAGCTACTTGTTCCACTGCATGGGTGTTGGTAAAATAAAAATGAAGAGGATTCAAAATATTCGATTAACAATCCCATCATGTTTTTATTACAATTTTCTCAGTTATTATTTATATTTCTTGTTTGTATTTGAATTCTGTAAGAAATGCAGAAAGAGAAGAACATTCTCACACTATCCCTTCGATCCGAAGAGCCAGAACAACATGTTTCTTTCTCTTAAGAGTGCACTAAGAGCACTCTTTTTGTCCAATGGAAAACGACATTAGTTGGCATAGATTTATAACTCATGATGATTTTATGAAACTATGTTTAATTCATCTGAAATTAGTAATTTTAAGGAATCACTAACAAGACGCTTAAAAAACCTGTCCTTCTGATATGGAATTAGAGGGTCATTCCTTCTGCAAAAATATAGGTATAAGCACACCACTATGTGTCAAATGCATATAAATCTGTGAGACATATCATAGCTTATAGTTGTTTAAAACACATACACATATGTACATATGTAGTTGAAGATAGCTTGAGGACATATGGCAGGTGTTAGTTAACATCTCTCGAACATATGAATGCACTATCGTTGGAGTAAATGTTGAAAGCACCAAATACTTCTTTCTGCAAGAATCTCCCTTTAAATAATTAACTACGCACAGGTTGGGTTTATCTTCCACATTGGTTTCGTTTTGATGTTTTTCGGTCGGCATTTGACAGTCGTAGAGAGTGGTCTATAACAATTTACTATTGAGCACCCAATGTCGCAACAATGTGTTGAAATAAGTGTTGCATGTCAGACGATCACCATTCTTGACAAAAAAAATCATATTGACTTGCGAAACACGTTTCGACTTGACTGGTTTAGTTGATATAAACCGAATGCCTATTATTGGGACATTTGTAATAGTTCTCAATTGATATACCAAAAAATACTACGTCCTCTTAAAGTAAGGGCTTGGTGCGCTACTTATGCTAGCGGCATTGACGAATCTATTTCTATGATGAAGCTAAATTCAGTACTGTAACAGTCACTAGACACTTTGAAAAACTTTCTTGTACCCGAATAAAACATAATATACATATGTATGTATGTACATGTAAGTAAATACATAAAATATTAAAAGTTTTTTTAAAAAAATATCGAACTCTACTAGCTATTTTTTATCGACATTATTTGTTCAGTAAACTTACAATTTCCCCATCATCTCCAAAGTCTAAGTATAGCAATCGGTTGCCGTCGTCAGCAGATCCTTTTAATTTGTCGAACGGAAATTGCCACATTTGTGATTTTGTGGTAGCTGGAGAATTGAAGCCGCATTCGTAAAGCGAAAAACCTCGATTTAAATGAACAATTAATTGACACTGCCTCCCTTGGTACAAACATCGGAAAGAAAATTCCCTTTGATAGCTGACTGCATTGTGACTTCCTTGAACTAAGAAGCGAGCCCAACTTGCCATATCCCGGTGAGTTTCTGACCTAAGCCAATACACAAGAACTCCACGTGTAGTACCACAACGTACACAGAATACAGTGGTCTGTTGGCCCTAAAATTAAAAAAAAAATTATTACAGATATTTAAGATTACTTTTTATTTAATTTATCATAATTTAAATACTCACATTAAGTGACGAATTGTTTCCAGCCCCTGCAAGGCGAGTAGATGCAAGTGGGCAACTTTCTAGCGGTCGACTCCATGCCTCCACAGACCAAGGTGCTCCCTCGTATATCCTGTAAAATATTTAGCATAATTTCATACAATTTATAGAAATACCTCTGAACAAATTAATTTCAAAATTAACTAATTTAGTTTGTTAAAAATTACAGTAGCTAAAAATGCACATTTTTTGGTTTTACCTAAATTCCCGTTCTGTAACTGCCACAAACACAGGTTGCCACTTATCGTTTTCATCAGAACTCTCCGAGCTAGATCTACCGCTCTTATCGTGAAAAAAATAGTTATGAAAATATTTATATTTCAAATAGACTCCTTACCTGCTCACTATTGCTACCCAATCTTCGACTAAGCCATCCAATATGCTTTAATTCACCGATGACATTAAGTAATGCATGATTGGCGTCATTTAATGCCCGCTGAGTACCACACGCCATAGCTGAGTGTAAAGCATTAAACCACATTAGTGCCTCCTGCGAATCGGTAGCCCGAAGAATACATGAATGGATTCCATCAGGAGAATGCAATTCAATGCAACGATTTTCTATTAAATAAACATACTTTGCCTCATTATTTATAGTATGTAGACATAAATAAGTATGTACATATTTCACACATAAGTCACAACTATTAAAACCATAATTTTAAACTAAATTTGGTGCTATAGTAAAAGTATCAATTTAAATCATCACATTTTCAATGGTTATTAGTTAATTGTATCTAAATAGATACACACTCGTATGCAAAATGTATATGTTCGTGTATGTGGATACATATTGTGTAGTAATTGATAAATTTCTCTATAAAATCGACAGACCTCAAATAACCTAAATTCAATCAAAGTTTAAAAACTCTTTGAACTCCAATAAGGCCCTCAGCCCATAAATAACAAAAAACTGTTTTTTACAGAAAAAATTCATTTTGCCACATAACACACTTTTACAAATTAAAATAATAAAAAGGTGTATTTTTTACCTGGATCCACATATTTTAAATTTCGCGCTAGGTGTGTCAACTGCAAAGGTATGTATCGGGTATCAGCTCTTGGAGGACTTTTTGGAGCAGGTGGTGATGTAGGCATACCGGAAACCAATGGACATAAAAACGCCCTTTGTAATTCCCAACCAACCTCGGATATAATGCTTGCTTTTCTAAAATATGGCGTTACTTCACGAAGAAATTTCACTGAAATAATAACCCGAACGTAAATAAATAAAGAAGTAAGTAAAGTAAGTATACATAGACTAGATATCTAAATAATCTCATTTACAATATCTATTAATTATGTCTTTCTATTGCGATGGTTAGCGCAAACTACAATTTTAAGCAATTTGTTTAAGGATCGTTCTGTATGTATACAAAACCATGCAACTTCCTAATGTTTTTCTAAAAACGACAAAAAAAAATGTCAATAGCTTAAAAATGATGCAAACACAAGGACAATTTTGGAGACATCAGTAATACCATAAACAAATAACTCTCTTTCCTAAAGTATGTACACATTTACCTACGATTTGTTTTTGGATACCCAAAAATAATTCATTGACTAAAATGCTATGATTTTGCTCCACACTTATTATGTTAATTCTAATTCTGCAAATTTTATCAAATTGTATTCTAAATTTTGTGAAATTCAAACATAATAATGCAAAAACAACTAAATATCTTTCTACTTAAAATTCATTTAATACGTTTCAAATTTAATTGAATTGTATGTACCTTCTAAATCCACAACACGTCCTGCACGCTTTAATGCGCGTACCGCTTCATCATGAGTTGCGTCTCTTAATTCTTCTCCGTTAACTGTGAGTATTGCGTCGCCTACGTAGAGCCCCTTCGCCTGATCAGCAGCCATTCCTCGAAATATTTTTGATATTAAAATAGGCATGCGGTTCTCTCGCCCCCCCTTTATCGAGATACCTAGTCCGTTATTGTCCGATTTAATAATGCGAACCTAAAATAATTAGAAATAAGTAATTTGTATGAATGTCTCCATTATTCAAGTGTATAATATAATAGGGTCCATATATATTAAATACATTTTCGGAAACATTTGTCTGAGTTATACACGTTGGCAACTTTAAATTATATATATTTTCAGTAAGAACTTTTATTTTCAACCGTTGTTGGCAATACATAGACCATAAATAGACTTAATTTTTCAACAATGGATACTTTCAAATATATGTATGTTCACTATTTATAACCTTTCCCGAACAAAACGATTGGCATTTAATAAAAACTCACTAAATAGAACCAGATTCACCGAAGGAAGGAAACGATATCTCGATCTCTATAGTAGGAGGTTTCAAAAGTATTTTACTTATTATTAATATTACTCTAAATTGTCATGTTTGATCTTAGTCCGTTTTAGTTCACTCAAACGACCCGAAAAATAAATATATCTTGGCGCGACAGGTCTAAGGGATCCCTTGCTTCGTAGTCCATTGCACTGACCACTTTAGCCACCGCGCCCAAAGTTTGCATAGTACAAGATTTTTATAAACTAGTAAGGAAAAGTGTCGTTAATCAACTAAGGGCTACGCAAAGTGACAAAAGAAAGCTACAAAGGTAGTATACTCGTAGGACAATTGACTTTTTACAAAGCATTTAATCTTTAAATAAGGAAATGATAGATACTCTTTAGTGGCAAAGAACAAGTAATCTTACGTACATGCCTCTTTTGATTAGCCACATGATCAGGCACGTCACATATTTCATTCATGCCATTGTCCACGGTGTTATTATTAAATAGATGATCTCCGTTGTCAACATTATTTTCCTCCGAGGGGCAGGCAACAGCAGTCGCTGATGTTGGTAATGTACCATTATGACTACTATGATTACTTCTAATATTCATAAACAAAAACAAATAGTCAAAATTTGATAACAGCGCAATGAAAATTGCTTTACTTACCCCAATGTCCCATTCAACGTTGTTGATTGATCACCCATAGACGACTCGCATGACTCGTCTAAACTTATAGAAATAAAATCCGTTTGAAGCGTTACTAGTACACGATACCACAATCCTCGCACACGCGTTTCAAGAACTCCACATCGTAAACCAGATGGTGAATGATGCGGTATTGAGTACTGCTGGTTTGTCGTCGGCCGACCTAGACTAGATGATTCAACCATTTCGATTATTTGATGTCCAGTCGACTACATAAATAAGAACCTCTTAGACGCTTTCTCCAAAACAATCTAACATACTGCAAGAAGCTAATGGTTTAATGTCTATAAGAATTTTTGTTTACTTTTTTTTTTTAATGATAATCAAATTTTGTATTGAATTGTATCCAATCACTTTAAAAGTTTTAAGTAATTAACTTCGTCCTACATTTGGTATAGAAATGTTAAAGACGCATACTTAGATTAATATGCTTTTGTACACATATGTACTTATATAAAATACGCTGAAGTTGTAAATTGAATATACCTTGCATATTATTTTCATCCCATTATCTTTGAATATATTTTCTACTAAAAATGATATACTTTAGATTGCGATACCATAGACTGTAACACCACTCTTAGAAAACAAAGTTATTGGAAGAATTAGAGGCAAAAAACGTTCTAAGTGCGCATAGTATAAATGTATTTCTGCATATTTAGGTGCGAAAAAGTCATCTTCAATAATGACGTGGATTTTGCTAAGCAAACAATATCACATGGAATCGTTAAATAATCTAGCGATTGAACCACTCGATAGTCTTCGCATAAAAAAGCCGAAACTTGTAGGATTTTGAAAGACAGATCTTTTTTTACATGACTATAAATGGTTTTCTTTGCATAATAGGTATGGGTGTACGAATATAGAATTTGCATACTGTATTGAAGCACAAAACCTAATATTAAGCTTCTATCCGATAATAAAGTATGTAAATGTTTAAGTAAAGATAATTTGATCATTGACGATGATGTGCAAAAATATTACTAAAAATCAGTAATTACTAAAATCAGGTAAATCGAACTTGTATAAAACCATTGAAACATAGTACATACATCGACATATATCGACAAACGGACAAACTGAGTCTTAGTAACGATCGCTAATGAATGTACATACCTACGTATATGTATGTATATGTATACTTTTAGAAATCTTAAAGGAGTATTAAACAACTGTTTTTAGCATTAAGTATTATAGGTACTTACATCAATACAAATATCCTTCATATCTTTTATGTTTGATTTGAATCACCCAAACTTCAAATTTCAGCACACATTACAATTCCATAACGCATAAATAGCGTCATTGAAGAAAAAAAAAACACAATAAATGTTGCAAACTAAACTAAAACTTTACAGGTTGCACCAATATTTTAATAAAATATTTAATTGAGTAAACACCACTTAATATCTCTCAATATTATTAATTGAAAAATTTAAACGTCATTGCCAACACTAATCATTATACATTTAGATGTAGTATGACTGAACGCGAGCTTTTTTCTTTAAATTGTCTGCAGCGTACGATAACAATGAACAAATGAATGAACGCCTTCCTTCAACAAAAGATTGTTCCCAAATATGTACCTTCAACCCGCCGTAAAAAAATGCAGAATACATATATGTAACACACACTGCGTATTTATGTATGCATGTTTTACATACTCTATTTCCTAAGATGTTTTAATGAAGGATGGAGATGATTCACTTTGAAATGTTTCTTCTTACAAAAATTAGTTTATTATTTTACTAAAATGAATTAAAGTACTTTTGGAGAAACAGGGGACACTACGCACTATTAGAATTGAAATATTGGTAAAACAAAAAATTCGACGCATGCTCAAGAATGGGAAAAATGTCTTCGTAAAATAACTATTTTATATCTTTCTACGATTTCCACGCTCGCAATAAAAATTTTCTTTACTCTCAATTACAATCAACGCTTTTTACGAATGAAATCAATTGTCTTCAAATATTACTGTACAACCAAATCAACGAATATTTCGCTGGCGCTAACCACCATTCCTGTTATTCAATATGATACTACTGATGTTAGAAATACCACTCGGAGGAAGTGCTTTTATGAGTCCTTACCCATATACATATATGGGTGCAAACATATGGGAACATAAATACAGTACACAAAGCTTCAGAAAGGAGTTACTAGACAAATATTTAGAAATGGCGAAAGAAGGATACTCTATGCAGACATGTATGTATATCTGTATGTGGATTTAAAATAGAAGTATTTAATTTTTTGACACTTATAATACATATTTGCTGCATTGTAAGGTACTAGTACATAATACACTTTAAATTGTTCATTTTATCAAATAAGTCCTGTTATAGGAAGTATTTGTGGAACATAAATTAAAACAATGGGTTCTCCCAAGACAAATACCGAATTGCTTTAAGAAAAAAAGAAAATTTATAATACATATGTAGGTAAGAAGCTACACTATGCTATTGAACTATGTTTAGAAATACGAACTCCGAATGGTGTGGTGAGTTATCAGTTCAACTGGTGGGGTTGCTTTCAACACTAAATATAAATAAAAAGCACTCGTTTGGTTGCTATAAAAGTTATTCAACCCTCTGCTAACACCTACCATAAAAATATATCTGATTTACTCTTCCGCCGCCCAAACTCAAACTGAGACATTGGAGAATAATAAGATGATAACATTATCCTGCATGTTGTGAAAAGTGACCGTTTCTTTTAACAGTCTTTCTTGCACATACATATGTACAGATACGTTTGTACCTCGGTACGAACATACTGCGTAAGCATACAGTAGATACGTAAGTATATAGTTTAGGCAATATCTGTGACCCTAATAATTAAATTCGACAATTCTAATTTATAAATTTCAGTGAAGCATACATAAATAATACACTCGCGATTATATGTCTATATGAAAAAAATACGTGGTTCGAAATACATCGACTATTTTTCATAGCAATCGATTAAGAAACGAACACGCAAAGACTTCCAAAAATTCAAGTTAGATGGAAATTTAAATTCCACACAATTTCAGTTAGAGTCGCATGTTCATATGTAAATACATACTTATTTGGCTTAGTGTGCCAAACATCAGTTCTACTTTACACGTCGACTTTGAGTAATAAAACCTTAATTAGAATTATTTACCACATTGTTACCCGTCAAAGTGCAAACACGCACTTCAAATCAAAAGAAGATGATGTACCTACCAGAGAAAAACATAAATGGTTTTCGAAACTTGGCTTCTAATAACAATTTAAGTGCCTGACTGAGTCGTACGTACTTGCATCTGTAAAATATAACATAATAAAAAACTTACAATCCATAGAAAAGGGATAGTATGATATCCCGTGTCTCTTTGAAATAGCCCTGATAAAGTGAGCGTATCGATGCGTTTTAATAAAAGATAATATCATACGGCACAACCGCTTCACTAATCAAAGAACTCAGAAGAGTTTAACTTTTGAGACGAAACACCTTTGGCAAATAATCCCTCCTGAAATCCAGAAGACATTTTCCTTTTCTAGATAATACTTCATTTGTTCAAAGAATTGTTGGTGTAATTCTATACTTATATCTTATGTGCGTATCTTAAAACCAGTTAAAATCTATGTACTCATACTCATAACATATCGCACTTCATTTGCGTCAATGTTAGAAGCCCTTTGCATAGATTTTGTGTAATATGAAGGCGTATTAGGACTACATTTTGTACCGCACCATATGCACAGACATTGTAGGCCATCAAAGTATAAGTACGAATACAACGAAATTATTTATGGAACTAATATTCGTAGTCCAATCATTGCCTTCTGAGGAGGCACGCCATGAAATTTGGATAGTCAAATAAGAACGTTCAGTCACATTCACGTCTCGGAGGAGATCGTGACTACCAAGGCATAGCTCGGAGTAAACTTAAACATCTTGAAAAGTACTTTTTTGATAACATAGACTCTGTTGGGTCGCGAACCAATTTAGTGAAATAGTTACATTTAGTAAGGATATTAAATGGTTTTCTAGAGATCGCGATAGGCCCACTATATAGACACACAAGATTTCACAAAAAATAAACGTTTTAAAACGCCATCAAAAAGTGTCCGGAGTTCTATATAATATTCAGGTGAATCATAGAGAATTTTACCTTTAAAAGATTAAGAATATTTAGAACGATGGTCCGTGTTATTTTTGAGGAACTTTTTTTTATGATAGTTGTACTCGCTATGCTGGCCATTGAAAATAAAATTTTAAACGAGAACAAAAATTGACGATACCATGGTTCGTTTAAAATGAATTGTATATTTCTCCCAGTACTGATTCCGACAGTTTACACTAACTTGCCCTAAGCTATTTGTTCTTATTTTGCTTTTCTATCACTGAACAAAGCTTTTATAAATATAAAACAATTGAGTGCAATCAACTTAGCGACACATATGTTTGGGTTTTTGTGAATGTACATACATATACAACCCATATGTCCATACACGAACACATACTAATATTCGATTACAAATAAATCAAGCTTTTTATATAGATATCTGTTTACATTAAACTGTGATACTTACTATGCGATTTAAAACACATGTGCTGGTGGAATTTACATAAAGATGTACACTGAATATATTTTAGTATTTTGATGGTAATATAATTATTAGCATTTAATAACTATTAAGTAATTAGACCCAAAGTTATGACATATTTCGCATGTAGCTTATAGCCATAACACATTTCCCCTCTACAAAAGCACCGATCATGCATTCAATTGATGTTGCTTTAAAATTGAATACATTTTGCCGATATCTGTCATACTCGCGCTTTGAGACCACTATATAAAGATATTCTATTCCATAACATTGGTATCTGGGGATAAGGAAACAAAACTAAAACTTGAGCGGTCAACTAAATGTATGTAAGTTAATTTCTTTCAGTGTTCTGAGTGGTTATTTATTTTTTATCTTCTTTTATGAAATTCAATCCAGTGTCAGCAATTTTCAATTAAGTGATTCGTGCTTAGGTAATGTTACTGACAAATTAAATATTTATTTTCACATAATATAAGAGATATTGGTGTACATTCCACAGAAAAGTGCAATAGATATAAGACGTGGGTAAGTGTATTCATACGATATATCAAACAAGAGTCCAGTCTAAAGAATAGATATAAGACGTTGGTAAGTGTATTCATACGATATATCAACCCAGAGTCCAATTTAAAGAATGTAATAGAAAACATTTTTAAATGAAAGATATAATGCATTCATAAATAAAAATTTTTGCAAACAAGAACGAAAGAAGTGTGAAATAAATTAAAGTGAAATTGAAAATAAATACATACATACATATGTGTTTACAGAGTAAATATAAGTACATATATATATGAACAAATATAAAGATACATACGTTTGTACAAGTGCATATGCAGTACAAATCGATTTACACAACTAACTGATGTTATTGCACTTACGGAGATACTCTTTTTTTTAATGAAAAATTATAGTTAAAATGGTTATGTTATATAAAACCATAAAAAATCATTATTTCTGAACACTTTAGTTTTTAATCAGAAAACGAAACGTTTGAACATATACAAAAATTAACATTACTTAAGAACGGCGAATACATCAGATCGAGAGTTGCGTTAACCGAGTTAAAATAGTTTACAGAAATTACACAAATATATTACCAAAGTTATTTAGTTAAAGCAAATAGGTTCAAAATATTAATTTGCCTTTTTTTTTTATACTATCAGCAAGTATGCCACTGAAACAGTTTTACTTTCTGACGTACAAGGTACTAGCACGCAAGAAATCTATTGAAGATTCATCTGAATCGAAGCTAGCTAAGGTACTATCAGCCTTTGACTTGACAGCGTTGGGAATCGGAAGCACATTAGGTGTTGGCGTATATGTACTAGCTGGGGAAGTATCGAAAACAAAAGCTGGTCCAGCAGTTGTTATTAGCTTCCTTATAGCAGCAATTGCATCAATATTTGCTGGTCTGTGCTATGCTGAATTTGGTGCAAGAGTGCCAAAAGCTGGTTCTGCTTACATTTACAGTTACGTAACAATCGGAGAATTCATAGCATACATTATTGGATGGAATCTTATATTGGAATATGCTATAGGTAAGTTATCACCATATAAAAATAAAAAAGTATTCAATTGAAACCAAATGGTTTGCTTTTTGACTGATTGATATTAATTGAACTTAATTTTATTTAAAGCTTAATATAAATATGTATACATGTATGCACATACATATGCCTATGTAATTTGTCTTTCAAGGATCCGCAAGTGTCGTTAAAGGGCTTAGTACATACTTGGACTCTTTATGTGGATATGCAATGAAAAATTTCTTATTGGAACACGTTCCCTTGAACATTACAGGCTTTAGTGGATATCCTGATGTATTCGCATTCGGAGTAACAATACTGTTTTCGTGTATGTGTAAAGACTTTCATAATCAAACCGCAATTTTAAACAGAATGTCTCTCATTTTAGGGGCCATTGCATTAGGTGCTAAGGAATCAACTATTGTAAACAATGTTTTTACTATGCTAAATCTTGGAGTGGTGATGTTTGTGATTGTTGCTGGCCTATTTAAAATCAACACTGAAAATTGGGCTAAGCCCAAAGAATCGGTTCCAGATGGATATGGCGATGGTGGATTTATGCCATATGGGTTTTCAGGAATTATAAAGGGAGCGGCGGTCTGTTTTTATGGTTTCATCGGATTCGATTGTATTGCAACAGCTGGTGAAGAAGCAATAAATCCACGCAAATCTATTCCGTTTGCAGTTATAACATCACTAGCTATGATATTCCTAGCTTATTTTGGTGTATCAACAGTGTTAACAATGATGTTGCCCTATTTCCAACAAGATGAAAATGCCCCACTGCCCCACGTTTTTCGAATTTATGGATGGATTGTAGCCGAGTATATTGTAACTATTGGCGCGATGTTTGGTCTATGTGCCAGTTTGATGGGAGCCATGTTTCCGTTGCCCAGAATCGTATTTGCTATGTCATCTGATGGGTTACTTTTCCAATTCATGGGTGAAATCAGCACCAAATACAAAACTCCATTTAATGGAACATTACTCACTGGATTACTAACCGCCCTTTTAGCTGCAGTTTTCAATTTAACACAACTGGTCGATATGATGTCTATCGGAACTCTATTGGCGTACTCCATGGTTGCTGGGTGTGTACTTATACTTCGATATGAATATGATGACAAAAAAAACAGTATCGGAGGTCGAGCTCTTGTAGGCAGTCAAAACAAACGGTATTCATTTTGGAGAGAACTTTTTAATTTGGACAGAAATGTAGAGCCAACTAAAAGGTCATCTAAAATTGTTACAGGATGTACAACCATATATGGTATGTAATATAAAATATGAACACTTGCTGAAGATATGTTTTCAACAACAATTTCAGGTTTTTGGTGTTTGCTTCTATCTCTGGTGTTAACTAAATACGAAGAAGACCTGAATACTACCACCAAAAAGGACATAGTTTTATTATTTTTGGCAATGATTCCCACGTGTTTAACATTGTATATAATTTCAAAACAACCAGTATCTGCGAATAAGATTTCATTCAAGGTTCCTTTCGTTCCATGGCTTCCAGGAATATCGATATTCATTAACATATATCTAATGATTAAATTGGAATTTATGACGTGGGTACGATTTTTCATTTGGATTATGATTGGTAATAAAAACGCTTATATATATATATGTATATATATCACTTTACAACATTTTGTATGGATTTTCAGGGCTAATCATATACTTTTCATACAGTTTGAGGCATAGCAAGCTCAAAAAAAAGCAGAGTCATGACAGAATAAACACTACTGAAAACATTTGCGAGGCGCCGCTAATATACTTAACGAATTCATCGTAGATTCGAATTAAACCTCACAGATATATTATTTTTTAACAGAAAAGAAACTAATAAATAATTCAGTTTTTATACACATATGTAAGTTACTCGTTTAATGTAGTGTGCATGTCGTACATTTTTTAGAATAAGATGAGTAATAGCTTTAGTGTACACAATTTCTGTTAAGAATATATTTTACTACCAAAGTGTAAAGAAGAACGAAGATTTTATCATGAAGTATCCATCTAAAATTGAAACAGAGAGAGCAAAATATTCAATATACTAAGAAAAAGACAATCAATAAATTGCAGAATATGTGTAAATCGAACTTTAGCTCACTTTAGCGGGAGGTTCATATCCCTATGTGATGATATACCTAGCGGCGGTAGTGTGGGGATCCAGGGTCGAATACAGATATGGTTTTAGTGGATTAAAGTTACACTTTCAGACTCTTAATGCTTTTCACCTTCTTACAAAAAGGTACATAAATAATTTGTGTGTATAGGCACAGAATTATGCATGCGCAAACACTTAATCATATTTACATATGTACATATGTACATACATATATAAAAGTATATTCACAATTTTTTTCGAGATCTGTCATTTCATCGCTTTTAGTTACGTTTTTATGTGGATCGTGTTACAGTACTACCTCATTAATTCGGATGCTCCTCTAATTCGAACACCAGTTCTTTTACATCAGGTTCAATTAATTTGAACACTTACCTAAATTTTTTCCGTCGATTCTTTGATGCCTGCTTTCACAGAAACATATTTACAAGTATTTTACTAGAAAGACATATTAGAGTATATATGTATACTTTTTACTACAAGGATTTTTAGATTCTAGTTCAGAAAATGAACTCATTGGCAATGAAATGGATAGATGGTACAGGGAATGAAAACGTTGGCAGAGAAAATATATCAATTGACACTGACAGCACTACTATCAGTTGCGGTTACGGTCTTCACAATGTGAATTAACTTCTGGTTTATCCTAAAATAACCGGCGAAGAAGAAAAGGAGCAAACCAAAATGTAAAATTTCTTTAAACAACTTTAAACTACATTTTACCTTTGTCAGACTTTTAAACAATAATTTTGTTTCTTTTTGTTTCAACAAACAAATGTACTTTATTATTTAAAACCGCTTTACACTGCTTTTTTATTCAAAGTATTGATTACGAATAAAGGTATCAAGTAATCCGAAAACCTTCGTGAAACGTGAATAAGGAAATATCTCTAATAATTCGAATTACCGAGATAGTACGAAGGTCTGATTTAAACTACTAAAAGCTGCCAAACCCGTACAATTCAACAATTCAATTGTACATATTTGAATAATGCATGAAGATAATTCTCAGTTTTTAATAAGTGACGAAGATAATGGCTTGGTACATACATATGTAATACCAATACAGAAATAACGTGAACTTGCGTGGTAGGGAACTAAAAAGTTCAGCGCTAATTATGCATATTTGAAGTAAATTTCATAGCTGTTATATAGTGTACATAATGATGTACGTACGAATATCTCTTTAAATATCTATTTCTCAAGATTCTTATCAGTATGACTCATTGACATAGACAAAGTAAAATGAAAACGTAAGTATAAATGCAATACTTATTATTTTCAATTGTCTTTAGATAAGATCAAGTAAACTGAAATGTATTGTTATCTCCACGGAACAACGCCACTGAAACCTTATTCGAGATCAGTTTGTTGCATTCTACAGAGCGTGAATTTTCTTCGCGGATTCAATTGCATCTTTTTTTAATTTTTTTACCTTGCCCGCATTGTTTCGTCGCATTATATATATACATATGTAAATGTACATATATGTGAATTACAAAAGAAGGTGCGGGTGATTTTTCAAAAGAATATTGTTTAATTATAGAACTGTATTTATTTTAAAAGAATGCATACAAAATAGAGATTAAGTTGATGTGATAATTACATATATGTACATTTTTACATGAACATACATTGGTAAAATAAAAATGAGTACTAAATGAATAACTGCAAGAATTTAAGCAGAAAAGAAGACTAGAAAAAAATCTAAAAGTGGTATTTTTAATATTCAGATGCTTAAATAAACAAAATTATCTACAGTGGTCTTATTTAGTCAGATAAGAGTAACGTTCTATTTCCGTAGAAATAACATTTGGTGTCTTATTTCGCTAAGGAAATATTGCCTATTTCACCTAAGCTACAGTTGTATCCTCTATCTGAAAGTTTATATTAATGCTTTCAAAAGGTTTCTCATGATCTTATGCTTTTAAATATATGTAGTCTTTTTTCTGTCTTTTCGGATTTGAACCCCTCGTTCAGCTGTAGTATGTATTAACCTCTACATAACCTTACGGTTATTTATGAATGCACATAACTACATAACTAAAAAAAGTAATGTGGCTTAGTGATTACTGCGTCGGCGGAGTCGACTGAACTAACGGCGGATTGGAGATTCAGTTCCCAAATAAGACCGACAATAATTACAACATCTTACATCGCGAAACCGTTTGACTAACGTTCGAAAGTAAACTATCATGAAAAGTATCAATATACAATATACAAGTACCACGCAAAAGCACAACACAGCAATGGTTAGCTAGGTCTTGGTCCCGGTACGGAACAGTCGCGCCATATACAAATTTGTATTTTTGATTTATTTTTTTTAAAAGAATGAAGAGCAACAGAAGAAAAGCATGTTCTAAGAATCCTTTCAATTGGACAATAACGCAGCGCTCCAATGAGCATCACCATAAGATTTCATTTCGATGTGCTAGCAAAAATTCCCCATGGACTTTAACACATATGTACAAATCAAATAATGTATGTATGTCAAATATTTCGTGAATGGGACAATAGTAATATGAATAATCTTGTTCTGATAACGTTATATTTTCCATTTTATTTAAATTACAGCTCTTATCAACAAATGCATTGATGAATTGTATAAAGCATCTTGGATTAATTAAAAATATATTTTATTATTTATGGGCTATGAGTTCATTGGTACGGCATGGAAGAGAATTAGCAATAACTTTACAATGTTTTTCCTAACCGGGTTAATAATTTCAAATTCATACGTACAGACACACATCTCTAAACTAAGTATTTTTATTTTCCCTTAATAGAGTCGGTTACTTAAAGGAATACGTACTTATGTACACAAAACTTCAAACTTTATGCAAATAAATCATTGAATAATTAAAACATTTTTTTATAAAATAAAGTAAAACAACAGACAATAGATTTACATATGTTTAATACATAATATCCTAACTCTTAAAAACTCTATACATATTCAATTCCAGTGCATTATTATTAATGAGGATATAACTAGTTGACACCACCACTCTAAGTTAATCTTAAATCATTACAAAATACACATCATAACTTAACAATGCCTACACAACCAGTTTACTGGAAAGTTTTAACCAGACGAAAAATTCTTAGTAATGAAACTGAGGGTGAAGTAAAACTAAATAGAGTCTTAGGACTGTTTGACTTGACTGCCTTGGGAGTTGGATCAACTCTTGGAGCAGGAGTTTACGTGCTTGCAGGTCAAATTGCTAAAGATCACGCTGGCCCGTCAGTTATGATATCATTTGCTATAGCCGCATTGGCTTCGGCTCTCGCAGGTAAGAGGACTTTTTTTGTATTGCAGAATAATTCAAATATACATATAAACATTCTCAAAGGTATCTGCTATGCTGAGTTTGGGGCAAGAGTGCCTAAGGCCGGCTCAGCATATACCTATAGTTACGTCTGCATTGGTGAATTTATTGCGTTTGTAATTGGCTGGAATTTGATTTTGGAATATATAATTGGAACAGCGGGCGTATGCAGAGGCATAAGTCTATATTTGGATACTCTTCTCAACGATGCTTTGAAGACATGTTTTGCAGAAATCGCCCCAATACAATGGAACTTCTTGGGTGGATATTTCGATTTCTTAGCATTTACCTTGGCTATCGTTTTTGGAGGTAAGTACCAATTTATATTCATCTAACATCTTTTACCATTTGTGTTCAAAAGAAATTCAAGAATTTAATTACAGTTGTTACAGCTTTCGGCGTAGAAACATCAACAATGCTCAATAATTTGTGCACTATACTGAATATTTTAGTTCTCTTTTTCGTTATTATAGCTGGTTCTTTAAAAGGTAAATTTTTAATTTAATATATACATTTAATACCTACATAACAAAAGTTCCATTCGCTTAATTATTCATAAACACTTTCAAGTAAATGGAAGTATGGATAAGAAGAAAGGAATGAACAAACTTTAACTTCGAGCCTGAACAATGTCTAAAGATTCTAGTCTAAGACACACAAAGTACCAAAATGTTGACAGATGAATGATTTATAAAGTTTACAATTTTAAACTTTATAACTCGATACTCTCCGAAAATTGTTTTATGAATGTATACATATACTATTTATTTCGTACGTAAAATGACCTCACAACATTCGTTACCTATAAATTACATTCCAATAGCTGATATTTCAAATTGGCAAGTTGATGCTTCGGCTAACTTCACTGGAATCGATGACAATATAGGAAAAGGAGGCTATTTTCCATTCGGACTTGAAGGTACCCTAAAGGGTGCCGCAACTTGTTTCTTTGGTTTTGTCGGGTTCGACTGTATTGCTACCACAGGTGAAGAAGTTCGAAATCCACAAAAGAACATCCCTCGATCAATAATGTACTCTCTATTAATCATATTTATTTGCTATTTCGGAGTTTCCACTGTTTTAACACTAATGGTGCCGTATTATGGTCAGGTAAGTACTTAAAATTTTTCCTTAATAAAATTAATATGCTTAAAAAAACGCAAAAGGACCGAAATGCGCCTCTACCATACGCTTTTAAAGAAGTCGGTTGGAATTTCGCAATGTGGATTGTAACAATTGGCGGCTTAATTGGTCTATTTGCAAGGTTTGTCGCATAAACTATTAAATATTAAATCGATGAAAGCACACAACAATATTTTATATAGTCTGTTTGGAGCGCTTTTCCCAATTCCTAGAATCATATATTCCATGTCTGAGGATGGACTAATATTTCGATTTCTAGGCAAAGTGAGCCCGCGTTTTAAAACTCCGGTGATCGGGTCCATTTTTGCTGCTATTCTAACAGGTATTTATTAAACATATTTTAATCATTTTACATTACTTTAATAAAGTACAACGATTTTTAAAGGAATAATGGCAGGGATTTTTGACCTTCCACAATTAGTTAATTTACTGTCTATTGGAACTCTTTTGGCGTATACTGTAGTTGCAATTTCCATAACTATAATGAGGTAATTTAGTTTTCTTATTATTTTGCTGTTAACTTCTTCAATGTTTTCAAAGGTTTATGGCCAGCGATCATGAAACAAATAGTTTCAACACTCAGAGTCAATTATCTGAAAACTCAATGCTAACATCTAAGGGTACAAAAATAACTTTGAAAGTAGTTCTCGTTCAGTTTTTTAACTACCACCGTATATCAACCCCTAACTACTTATCAACGAAGATTGTGGGAACTCTAATTTTATTTTTCTGTAATATTTCAACTGCCGAATATTTTTAAATTACTGCTTTGGATAATATATTATTTATATTTCAGGTATTGTATCGCTTTTATGTGCACTTCTCATCAAAAATGCAGGTGATGCCATCATTAATCACGAGTTATGGGCAATTGCGCTTCTAAGCATTTTCATTATATTAATAGTAATATTCTTAACCGCAATTTGGTTACAGCCAAAAGAATTGCACACATCAATTTTTCGAGTACCATTAGTTCCTCTTATACCAGCCACGAGTATTTTTATAAATATTTACTTAATGCTTCAGCTGGATGTTACAACATGGATTCGGTTTGGCGTTTGGATGGTGATAGGTTCGTCACTATTTAATTTACTAATCAGATATTTCTGGTCATAAAGAAAACTAGTTAAATACATATAACAAGTATCACACAACATAAATACTTATTACTTTCTGGAGTAAGCTAAGAGTAACGCGAATCCTTATTCATTCCCAATAAATATCTGTATATGAAATCAGTTGACAGTTGAAATTCAATATCTCTTTTCACATAGAGATTTAATGCATCAATTATTTAATTTTGATGTGGTTCGATCAGATCTTAAATATGTATGTATGTATGTGATATATAATTACTCGTCTTCTGTGTGGCCAAAGATGTAGCATGTTCACGTTTCTTTTTCACAATTTTAATACTTTTATTTCCTTTTGCATGTTACTACCACTGTTACTACTACCACCTACTAATAGGGTTGCCAATATTTATAATATGTTATTGCACATTTGACAAATCAAACGAAAATATTAAGTACCATCGCAGACTATTTATGAAAGCATTTGGAAAAAGTAATATTAATTGCAATAATCAATTAGAAGTTGTTGAAAACGGAGTTTGCAACAATTCTATAAAAGTATTAGTATCGCAATCATCAATTGAAGACACGAAGCAAACAAAAAATGAAAACGAGTTTTACAAGATATCGATTGATAAACTTAATTGTGGTTCTTTTTTACGTGAAAGTAAGATAGATAATGCACTAGATTATAGCTCAACTTTAGGAGGACACCAATTGGAAGCTATACGAGAAAAATTAAAGAAACAGCATGTCAAAATTATAACAATAGAAGAAGAGAAATCCGCAATTGCTATGCTGGACGACATATTAGAAAATGAAGACGATGATGTGAACACTACAGATTATGTTGAACAAGTTAATTTCGATTCAAAAATTGCACAAAGTTTTCTAAAAACAACAACTACAGCTATGATTCATAATTCCACAATGACTTCAAGTGAATGTGAGAAAACAAATGAGACTAATTATAAATTCAACTCGAATGATGAGTTATATACAGAAGTGCGAAAAATAGCATTTAATTTAGTTGATGATATTTTTCAAAGCGAGAAGTTAGTGCTTACCGTTAAAGCTAAATTAAAATACCAAGAGGAAGTACCACAATCAATGCATTTTAGGAATAATGGTACTCAGCCCTCTTTAGTAGAGCACCCTCTGCACTTAGTAAATTTTAAAAACAAACTTAGTCTACTAATTGGACAACCACATTCCCTTTCTAAGCTTAACAAAAATAAACACCAATCTTCAACAAAATCAGACTTCAATCAAAGGCTCCAAATATCGAAAAGTGAAGTCGACATGCGCAAAATGATTCTACCCGTAATTGAAAGAACTGAAAATACAGGGGACTACAGGGAGTCACGAAACATACCAAAACCTCCAAAATTTAATCCTTTTCTATATAAAACAGTTGGAAATAAAGAAAATCGAACTCGTTCTAATATAGATAAATTGATATCAGGGGGACCCACAGAAGAACCAGCCCAAGAACTCATAAAAGAAGAAGTGCCTTTTAAAACAAAACTAGAAGCAATACTTAAACGTGGTTCTTTACAGTATATCCAAAAACAAAGTGATTCAGCCACAACGCAAACACCCCGTGTAGATAATCCTCAGTTTTTTAAAACACCATTAAAACAAAATGAGTTAAATTTATCGCATAGTACCGCTTCACTAAAAACAGCGCAGACCCCAAGTATCGCAATACATGACATTGAAACGATTAACGACATTCGGAAAAGGCTTCGTCATGTTAACTTAGGCGAGGAGAAATAGATTTCCTTAGAAGGAAAAACTTTTTCAAAAGCATCGCATATTATAAAGGTTAATTTCACTACAGATTTTGAAAATCAAAGCTATGTACTTCATCAACTTGGAATTAGTTCACTAAACTTTCTTGAATAGTAAAAAAAAAATCGATCCACGCGTTCTGTAGAACTCATAGGCTCAAGTTTTCCTTTAACTTTTTGGTGGGAATAGCAAAGAAGGCGAAGGCGATGACGACGTAAAAGCAAGAGGACGATTTTATTTAAGTTAAGGAACAACCTGAGTAGATGTTAAGTGTATATGTTGTAATGTATTTCGAAATTCATATTTTTTTCTTTTTTTCTCCTCTGGGGTCCTTTGAGTTTTCTTTTAGTCAAAAAACATGTATTTTCGTATTGCATGCGTGGAAATTAACTTTATATTGAATTTTGTTCTTTGACAAATCTAGTTCTTACACAAATCATTGCATGAAGAAAAATATTTACATACATATATGTAACCAATATTTATCATATATTATTGTTAATGTAATTATAGGACTGACCCTATACTTTTGCTATGGTTTTCCAAATAGTGTTAAGCAAATAACGAGGCAGCGAATCGGTTGGCGCAAACTAAAATATAGTGAATACTTTTACTAGTGCAATCTTTATTCTGTAAAATACAGAGTATATAAATTATTTAACAAATATACTTTGGCGATTTATATAATTGCAGATACAAATAATATCATGATAAAATGTAAAATTAACTAAAATGGAGTCAATACTTTTAGTAATGTAATGTTTCTCCTGTAAAACAAGAAGTACATATGAATATGTATTGTTTCTTAAGAATACAAATCAAACTCCTCATGATGTAACGTAAGATTAACTTAAATTAAGTGAATACTTTAACTAATGTAATGTTATAATGTTTGTTCTATTAAACAAAAAGTATATGAATTGTTTATTTAGATTACCTTACAAATCTATTTTGGCTATTATTTTATTTGACAATTACATTTATTTGTAAATGTAAGCAAAATTCGTCAAATAACTTGCTTGAGTTTTTTTTGTCGTTCATTTTCGGATTAGGATTTGCTTATTGTACCTACTCGTTTTTACTTTCTTCACGCTTTAACGCTTAAGAAAGGTAAGTTGTTTACTTACTTACATATGTATATATAAACACTGACTGCCAACGTTTGAATCAACACCCAGTTTAGTCAAAATCTGTTAATAACATACATATGTATTTAAGTTACTTATTTTCTTAACAGTCTCCCGACCCGTAAAGAGTCTCTATCTGAAACGTACGGACAATATGTAAGTATCTGTGTATAACTCGAAACTATAAGTGTAATTCAATCCAAACGCCAGAGATAGGGGTCTAAAAACACCCGAACAGTTCAAATGAAATGAGTCAGATCTAAATATGTACATATGTATTTGTATCAAGTATATTTTACAGTAAATTCCACATTACAACTCACAATCTATAATTTTTGAAACACTTCAACACATCCTTAATTATATTGAAAATAAACAGACCAGATGTATTTAAAGCAATTCAATTTCATCAGTCTAGAAGTAGTATCAAGGTGTGAACAATTTTTGCAACATTGATTTCATAGTTTCTAGTATTTTAATATACATATGTATATTTATTGTGTGTCGGTTTATGTTGAGAACTATTGTAACACCGATTTCATAGTTCTTAGTATTTTTACAACTACAATTGCATATTACTCTTAAATGGACCTGAACTCTCACAGAGTTAAAAAAAAAAAAACTAAAAATATTTAACTATATTTTTGAGCCTAAGTGTACCTTAATCCCAAGAAAATATTCATATGGATATACGTCATACGGCATGTTGATAAACAAGTTTCGTTATGACACATCACCCACAATTCTAAAGTGCATATAAAAATAAGTTTATAAGGTAAACCATCTTTCTTACAAAAATTTAACAATAACGTTAAAACAATTCGCAACAATATAGACAAATCATGACAATGATAGCCGGTGGTCACGGCGATCCCAACCCTAATAGATCCTGGTTAGGTGCGAGAGGAATGTGGTTAGCTTACCTCCTTGGCGTACTATCAGCACATTTGATATTTTTATCAGTGCCTTTTATAAGTATCCCAATGGCGTGGACTTTTACAAATATCCTTCACAATGCAGTGAGTATAATTTTGTGCATCCTTCGTTGGAAATTCTAAAAAATACTACTTCTGTAAGGCGCATCTTTATTTTTTGCACATAATAAAAGGAACTCCCTGGATAAGCACAGAAAGCGATAGTGCTTCTCAGTTAACCCACTGGGAACAAATCGATGATGGTGAGCAGTTTACAGCCACTCGAAAATTTCTTACAGCTGTCCCAATCATTTTGTGAGTACATCATAATAAATTAACTCCAACATTCACAGAATAATATGGCTTTTTTTATTTACAGATTCCTTTTGACATGTCTGTATACTAGAAACGACAATGATCATTTTATTGCTAACTTCATATCCCTGGTCGTTGTAGTTCTACCTAAACTACCACAATTTCATGGAGTTCGCTTGTTTAATATTAACAAGTATTGAAATAACTTCCTTACTTGTTTGGCGTAACTTTTTAAACTGTGAAATAAAGGGAAAGAAACATTCTATTATAGAAGTCAACTTAAAATGTAACTTTTGTCCAATGTTGAACAAAATTAAATATATGCATAAGCACATAGTAGAGACACTTTAACTTGAATATGTATATTGAAACCTTCGGTGCCCCCATAAATTCTATGTACAAAATTATTGGAAGAACTTTTAAAAATTTTCCTTACGGTAAGAAACGAAATTTATGGTTGTGTATATACTATGTACATACTTAAATATATTGACCACTGGAAGTTACACAGTAGTAGTTCAATATTTCACAATATAGCTCGGATAGATATGTAGTTATGTTAATACAATTCAATGATGATATTTCTATCTAAATCTCTTTCGATAACCAATACCTACTAGTGAATTGATACTCTGCTGACAAACGACACCAAATGTAAGGAGTGATTATAATAGCACATTTCTGTCCATACAATTCAAAACTCTGCAGCTCTCTTTTAAACGGAGTCTGTAACACTGCCTGTACATGGTTATTTTTCGTCTCTAACAAATAACTGTTTTATAAATATGCACACACATGTCAAAGATTTACATGCATTCATACGTATACATCTTTGGTGTTTGAGAAAAAACTGATAACACCAAAAGTAATATTTTGCGGTACATTAAGATCTTATAAATGAATAAATAATTTATTTAAATTCGTGTTTCTTTTATTTAGCTTCAAATAAATTGTAAATTGTGTAGTACTGCAACCAGAAAATTACTACCAACGAAATTACTAAAAAGAATAATGTTACAAATTTTGTATGCAACAAAAGACTCAAGGTGCAAGTACAGAAGAAAAACAATACCTTCTTCAGTGGATCCACAACAATCATTTTTGATTGAGACATGAACACTGTTATTTTACTATATGCTACAATTAATCTCTTAATCCTAAATAGGTTGTATCTTTTCCAGTCTTTTTTAAAACCTCCAGTAGTTCACCGGCTGGTAAACTCGATGTAATATAAACCTTTTTCCCCTCCAAGTCGACAGACACATTTTCGATCTTATCTAAACAGATAAATGCGTACATGTTAAACAAGTTTAGATCTTAAAATTGAATGCACGATACTGTTTCTATTTAATGTTTACAATTAAAATACCTCCTAATTTTCCAAGGACACGTTCTACTGCTCCTGAGCAGCCGGTACATGTCATTTCAACTCTAAATTCGTGAACCTGAGAAAATGAAAGAATCTACTAAAATATCGATATATAAGATAACGCAAAACTCACTGGCATTTTAAAATTAAATAATTTCTTTATTTATCTATTCTGATTAACAAAAAAATGTATTCAAAATTTATCAAAGGACAACCAGCTCGGGAGCAATTGACAGGTGTAAAAGTAAGTGGCGGTTGACATTTCGTCAGTGTAATTGTGGCAATATTTTTATATTAATGGGCACATTCAGTAATTTAGACATCACACATGAAATCAATTGGTGTGTCTAACTAAATTTTTTCTCTCATAATAATTCTAATATTTTTCAGAATTTGTTAGTTTCTTTATAGATGTATGTATTTCCTCCTCTCCATCATGCTGTTAGAGTATAATATTTTAAAGCAATGTCGAGAGGAACGATAAGGCACGACTATAGTTTCAGAAGAGACCGGTTCATATGAAATTGATCTATTGTGGTATGAATGCATACTTTTAGATGGTAACACTAATCTTGCTGTCTTGGAAATTATGTTATCCCCGATGAAAAATGTAGTTAAATCCTTATTTTAAAGTATCGTAAGCTCGAAATACTATCAATTAGGGGTCAAAGAGTCGACAGTTAATTTTTATTTTTAAATAAATATGTAGCGTAAAACTGAAAGTGATTGTAAATGATGTACTGCAAGCCAAGGAAGCCACAATACGTTTATGTACCAAACATAAAACAGATTATTGTGAAACCTATCGGCTGAGACATCGCTGTAACACCAGTAAGATGCTAACGCCTAATAATATATTTAATCTGAGAATTTACTAAAAGTCATACATATGTATGTAAATATTCCTTTCATTAAAATTGGAATTATTGTAGTTTTATACATTCAGTTACAGAAAGTATAATACAATCTACAATCAAATTCAATTTCAAAAATTACCTGTTCTACCTACTATTATATTTCTCAGTGAACCTCAAGTATAATATGGTTATTGTATAAGTTAGGACCATAGAGGGATTTTCGGTGGCATTCTTGTGGTTACTCGGCTCAGTTTATCGGACGGGAAGAGCTCTTACCAATCCCACATACTCAATTAACATAAATCCATGTTGTTAGTCTTAACTTAGTAGAAAAATAATCTAATCGCTAATTTGACTTCGGACGGGAATTGTTGAAAGGAAAGAAGTGGTAGTGTGCAAATACATATTGCAATAGGCTGAAGAAAATTGGGAAATATATATGTACATATACAGACGAACTCATAAATCAAAAAACGTTTTATTCATTTTTGGAAGAAGTATCAACAATATGAAAGTTTTCATCAGGTGCTCCATAAACCACCTCGCTTCTAGGATCAATTAGGACTTCAGCAATGGACTTTGAAGAATCACCGCTTCCACTGGCTATTCTTTTTTGTGATGGTCCTGAACCATTAAGGTTTGATTTCCACACCAATAGCTAGATCAAAATAACTAAATTAAAATAATGCAATTCTAACAGAAAAAAATAATTTAACCTGTTTATCAGAGCCGGCAGAAGCAAAATGTAAGCCATCTTTAGAAAAGCTGACCGCAGTCACTTTGTGTACGTGCCCTGTAATAGTGAACAGAGGTCTGCCTTCCAATAAGTCCAAAATTTTCATTGTTTCATCATCGCTACCCGACAATATGTAATTCCCAGTTGGATGGAAAGATAATGAATTAACGGGGGCGGAATGTACTTGGTACAACTGAATTAGACTTTGCGCGCGTATATCATATATCTTTATTCTATTGCAAGTTAGCGCAACTGCCACTAAATTTCCATCCGGGTGCCATGATAATTGTCGACCCATGCCCTTATCGTCCATAAATGAACAGACAGATTCGCCTTTTTCGATATCAAAAACTTTCAAAAACTTATCATCACCACAGGATGCAACAAGTTTTCCATTAGGATCAAATTTCGCACTTCGGACCCAGTTAGTATGACCGGTGTATGATGTTACAAACTTTTTTAGTGAGACTTTCCACAACTTAATGGACTTATCATCAGATCCAGTCAATAGCTAAAATAGAACATATAATTTTTTTTATTTCTAGATAGTTCCTGGGAACACTTTACTAACCAAAGTTCCGGTGGGGTCGAAATCGACAGATCGGACGGGTTTATTATGGGCAAGAAACTCTTTGGAATCTCCACGTATTTTCGGTTCCCATATTTTTACTACTCCGTGTTCAGAAGAAGACGCAACTATATTATACCTTGGAGACCAAGAGACGGAATGAACACTTTCTGAGTGTGCAGTAAAGCGAATACAACGCGCAGCTTGTTGCAAATCCCAAACCATTACAGAAGCATCAGTAGAACTAGATGCTATATGGCTTGAAGAGGGATTAAAGCAAAGTTGTGTTATTCCTGCATTATGTCCTGTAAAATGGCGCACTAAAGATGGTTCAGTAGCTACTTCCATCCTTTTCTGAATATCTGCTTTTTAGGACAAATGAAGAAAACAAAATTCAGAAAAATTACTTTTCCACCGATAAGTTTAACAGACTACGTTTTTAATTTGAATTCAACACCTGTCAAACAATAGAAATTCACCATATAACTTCTCCTCTGTCACTCTGTCATACGAACAGACTACGTATTTTTATCTACCTACATATTAAATATTGGAACAGTTCAGTTCTCTAATTTAATTGCTTCTTGTAGTTTGTAGGTAAGTTATGATACCAAATTGCTTCTTGTAATTTGTAGGTAAGTTATGATACCAAATCAATTGACAATGTCCTTTAAAAAAACATAAAGAATAAGTATGAATTATATGAAATAAATCTGATTTTGTAAAAGAATAACAAAGTTTTGACTCTTCCCCTTTAAAATCAGAATTTCCTGTTTCTTTTTCTATCAACGTTACACACTCACTAAAAATAGAAATACATACATACATCATGCAGCAAAGCTGCAATCATACCAGATGAAGTATGAACAATAATTTATGAAATTACATATAATATAATGGATATGTAAGTATTTTTTCTACAAAATTAAATATATGCATAAGCACATAGTAGAGACACTTTAACTTGAATATATTGAAACCTTCGGTGCCCCCATAAATTCTATGTACAAAAATATTGGAACAACTTTTAAAAATTTTCCTTACGGTAAGAAACGAAATTTATGGTTGTGTATATAATGTACCACGTACATACATACTTAAATATATTGACCACTGGAAGTTACACAGTAGTAGTTCAATATTTCACAATATAGCTCGGATAGATATGTAGTTATGTTAATACAATTCAATAATATTTCTATCTAAATCTCTTTCGATGACCAATACCTACTAGTGAATTGATTCTCTGCTGACAAACGACACCAAATGTAAGAAGTGATTATAATAGCATATTTCTGTCCATACAATTCAAAACTCTGCAGCTCTCTTTTAAACGGAGTCTGTAACACTGCCTGTACATGGTTCTTTTTCGTTTCTAACAAATAACTGTTTTATAAATATGCACGTACATGTCATAGATTTACATGCATTCATACGTATGTACGCATATATCTTTCGTGTTTGAGAAAAAAACTGATAACACCAAAAGTAATATTTTACGGTACATTAAGATCTTATAAATGAATAAATAATACGCAACTATATTATACCTTGGAGACCAAGAGACGAAATGAACACTTCCTGAGTGTGCAGTAAAGCGAATACAACGCGCAGCTTGTCGCAAATCCCAAACCATTACAGAAGCATCGGTAGAACTAGATGCTATATGGCTTGAAGAGGGATTAAAGCAAAGTTGTGTTATTCCTGCATTATGTCCTGCAAAATGGCGCACTAAAGATGGTTCAGTAGCTACTTCCATCCTTTTCCGAATATAATATGAATATGAAGAAATAATAATATGAAGAAAACAAAATTCAGAAAAATTACTTTCCCACCGATAAGTTTAACAGACTACGTTTTAATTTGAATTCAACACCTGTCAAACAATAGAAATTCACCATATAACTTCTCCTCTGTCACTCTGTCATACGAACAGACTACGTATTTTTATCTACCTACATATTAAATATTGGAACAGTTCAGTTCTCTAATTTAATTGCTTCTTGTAGTTTGTAGGTAAGTTATGATACCAAATTGCTTCTTGTAATTTGTAGGTACTTAAGTTATGATACCAAATCAATTGACAATGTCCTTTAAAAAAACATAAAGAATAAGTATCAATTATATGAAATAAATCTGATTTTGTAAAAGAATAACAAAGTTTTGACTCTTCCCCTTTAAAATCTAAATTTCCTGTTTCTTTTTCTATAAACGTTACACACTCACTAAGAATAGAAATACATACATACATCATGCAGCAAAGCTACAATGAACAATATGAACATGAACAATAATTTATGAAATTACATATAATATAATGGATATGTAAGTATTTTTTCTACAAATTTGAATATATTTATATATTTGAAGGCAAACGTCAATATAAATCCTAAATTGCAGTGGAGACATCTTACCTAATGTAGTAGTGTCTCTACCGGGATTCATATTGACGTATGTATGACCTCTGATAATATTTTAATAATCTCCATAGGTGAAACGATTTTTTATTCCTGAAAATATTGGATTAAAAGCTAGATTACCAAAATTCTCATTAAAAATTATATGAAGCTGAATTTTTTAATGTATTTTAAATTTATATGACGTTTTCATTTTTATTTTCCTTGTCAGGATGCCAAAATAAGGATTGTTCGATTTGTGTCGTACGAGGATTGAAATAGGGTTTATTATAAATTTCGGATTTATGGGAAATCCTCGGGATTTAGTGATATCCCGGATTTCGGTGTAAAAATAGTAGACATAGCATAACTGTTCACAGAGAAACATAAAAGGTAAAGTAACTGCGTCAATAAATTCCCCTTGACAATGGTGATAACAACATATGTTATTTTATATCTTGATACAAACCCCTTCAGAACATTGTAGGCACCTACAATATTCATTGAGCTTTGCAGAAAAAAGAAACAAATTCTTTTCGCTGTATTGAATTCTAGTACTGAGTTAATTTCATCTCATTTCACTGAACGCTTACATTTAGTATGTGACGTTCCCATTTATAAACTGTACACATGCAAATCTGTCACATTTTTTACTGAACATACCATTTTTTTTGTG
The DNA here is from genome assembly GCA_963583995.1 of Xylota segnis. NCBI lineage: Eukaryota > Metazoa > Arthropoda > Insecta > Diptera > Syrphidae > Xylota > Xylota segnis. The sequence goes on from OY757238.1 coordinate 77,738, forward strand.
CTAATGAAAAAATGGCACTTTTATCAGCGCGGTTACTTAGTTCAATGAATTCGCTGCTGGTTAAAAACTTAATACGTAAATTTATTTCATAATATACATTGTTCATTTTAAATAACAATATTTTGTATTTTAGCATCATTATATTCACTTCGCCTATCTTCAAAATTACCTTCGAATGACAAAATTAATGGGAACCTCGCTCTATCTAAAGACAATAATACGATTGACATAGATTGCAAAAGCGTATTTAAGAACGTTAATAATCTTTTATCTCAAAATAGTGGCCGCCTTTTCGCTGTTGTTCATCTATGTGGAAAACAATTTAAAATTACATCTGGTGACATAATACTTGTGGAAGGATATTGGCCACCAACAATAGGCGAGCGTATACGCCTAGAAAAAGTCTTACTTGTGGGAGGCAATGATTTTACATTATTTGGAAGGCCAATATTAGAAAAAAATCTTGTTGATGTTCAAGCTACTATTATCGAGAAAACATTAACACACACGAAAACTCATTTCAAGAAAAAACGAAGAAAGCAGTATTTGCGAATAAACTTTCAGAGGTCACCAAATACAATGATTCGAATCAATTCGATTCAGGTATCTGGAAAAGTAAATGAATCAAATGAAGAAAATAATCTTAAAATGTTCTAAGACTTGTAAAATAAAAATAACATAGTTATCTTGTTTTATGTATTTATAATTGATTAAAAAAAGTCAACTGATACTTGGTTCCCACGAGATCTTTAGAATTTAACAATAATAGGATATTCATCCATAAAAAACCGCAACTTAAGTGTTGAATTTTGAATAAAACGGTTCATACTGGGTCATACTACACATTTACTCTACTATTTATAAAAGTCATATTGCTATCATAACCGAGTAACTTAGTTCAAGCATTAGGCTCATTTGATTTACTATGTATGTACATATATATGTATGTAAAAACCGAGGCTTAGTTAATGATATGAAAACGTAACATAAAACATCTATCTAATTCTGGTTAAAATACCTAAAACACACCTTCGATAGTTAAAAAAAAAAAGTGTAAATCAATTATTTTATTGCACATGTGACTTGATTTTACTGAAGTTATGAATACTAATGTATGGAGAAAAAAATGGATTATTATATCGGAATAATACTAATATGAATAGAAAAAAGGAACTGCCTCTAAGAGGTTATGTATGCTGTCATTCTTAGAGGTTATGTATGTTACGCATACATCAGCAGTACTGCGATGATTTCACCTTATTGGAAATATGAAAGATTCTCCAAAGTTAATCTTCTTATTGCACTTCATCTCTGGCATAATTTTGTTTTATCACTGGTAGAAGGACGCATTAGTATTGTAGTATTTTTTTTATACATCAGAGCATTTTGGAAATAGAAAATAATTACTAAGTTTGTAAGTCTATTCAAACAAATGATATAAAAAAATGCCAGGCAGTTTGCCGTAGAGAATTTGCCAAAGAAAACTACGTAGGTTTGCACCTAATTTAATAAATTTTTAATTTGGAACACAGTTTTGTGAAAATTGCTACAAGGGGTAAAATGTAATATTTTTTTTTATTCTGACATTTCTATTAAACACTTTGTTAAAGAACTTGTCATATGTGTAAAATCAGGACGGTTTATTTTACAGCACAGGTGAACTAAGAAACTCTGCTATATACTACATAACATAAAAGTGACGGAACTATGATTTCCCTACAAAATACTATTCGCTCAGAGAAACATTTGTGTTTGAAAGGAGTTTTGCGAATTAGTGGTCAACGTAATTTTAATTTCTCTTTAAGAAATGAAGAATATATTTTAGTGTGCGGTCGATTCTGGGACGCAAATAAATTGGAAATATTTATTTCTGAGGAGGGCATTGATCACTTAGAGGTATGCATTTATGTTTATCTATTTGATGTTTTTTTATCTTAATCTTTTGCATATTTATTTTTATTATAAATCTTTAACATCTAGATATTTACAATAACCAACGACGACCAATTTTTGGAAAAGACGCGGAACAATTACTTACACGTCGAACTTTCGAAAGTAAACAAAAAACTTGAAGTGATTGGATTATTACGCTTGCCATTACACCAGTTTTTTATTGCTTACCGTGATGCCAACATAACAAATCGTCTATGCGAGGAGCAGGTACAAATTATTTGTTAAAAACATGGAAAATTTTGTAATATAGCTTCTTTTAGCTCCCTGTTATTTCAACAGATACATGGGTGCCTGTCTTAAATGTAATCACTGGAGAAAAGACAGGCGAGATAGAATGCTTACTAGCGATAGGCACAGAAAGGCAGATAGAGAACATTAACCGTTCTAGAAAATTGAAAGTCAATGGGATGGTTTCACCTGCGAATTTTACTTCGGAATACCTTGAATCACCGTATACTAATAAACCAACCAACTTTAACTATGAAAAAAGTAATGAACCATCTCAAATAGACCCACCCGTGGAAAAAAATGATTTGGTATCTATTACACCGAAGGCAAATAAAACGTCTGATTTGTTAAATCTGCTTCAAAAATCATATACCGCACCATCTTCCGCAATAAGTTTAGCAAAGAAAAATTCCGTTGCAGAGTCATTCAGAGTTTACTTAGAAATTAAAAACGCAAGAGGGTTACCACTCGACCCATCGCTTAAAATAAAGAAAAAATTGAAACGCAACACTACTGGAAAAGGGAGGCATATGCGATACCCGACTGGTGAGCAGCCAAATACTTATGTGACTTTTCAGGCTGATGAAGGAAATGCTACTCTGATAAAAGCACTTGATGGAATGGTTTATTCAACGGATGTAATAGAAAAAACGTCAAATCCAATTTGGGGCAAATCGTACCTAATATCGGTGTCTTTGGAATATATAACAAATGTAAGTTTATTAAATTATATACACAAGGGGTTTGGGGGTAAATAGAAGAGTAGAGTATTCTTAAGCTTAAGTCTTATGTCCGATTTTTTCACTGCATAATATCGGTTTTGGGGCATTTAAATTGTACTAGCAATTATTTCTTTTAAGTGGTTTAAGTAAATAATCTGTCCTCTGCTTGAGATCTTGAAAAATGACGCTTTCATTTTGAGTAAATTTGATTTTAATAACTTTCCTTCAATTCTTCATATTCTTGATCTATATTTTTATCATCGATATTGAAATGGGAAACCATTCGTATATTGCAATGGCAAACACAATTCAGTTAAACGTAATATAATTATTTAAGGTATATTTTCACCTAAGAGTTAATATAAAAAGAACTGTTCTCCTAATACCCTGCATGAATTTACTTATGATAAATCTTTACTTATGATTTTAGAAGAACAAGCGATTTATTCTTAAAATTTGGAGAAAAACTGGGACAAGTTTGGCTCATTGTCAGCCTTTACCATGTCCTATGGAGGACTCTATCATTGGTTTTGCAACATTAGATTTTTCCACCTTCCTTGGAAATGTACCCTTTATATCTGGATGGTTTAATATTGTTGATTTTAGTGGACATATTAACGGCCAAATAAAAGTGACTGCACAGCCAATGGACGATTTACAAAACTTGGTTGACTTTGTTCGCCATCGGCGTGAGAACCAAGTGGATAACTTACTCGATAGTTTCGAATCAAGCTTGAACATTAATAACATGAGCCTAAGTCGAGCAATTAAAAGAAAATTCACAGAACTTGAAGAGATTTCACAGAGATTACGAGTGCGTTTGTTGGATGTAACTGGAAATGCGGAGCCTGAAGCAGATGTTGAAATTAACGACGAACTAGATGAATTTGAACATGATTTAAATACTACTGCACACGAAGACGAAAATGAAAACTTCACTAGTCATATAACCTGTAGTCTCACAACAACTGATACTACCCCAGAGGTACTATAATATTTGACAGAAGCAGCCGCATGATAAGGTCAATCAACGTTTAATAGATAAATTGCTACCTTTGTTCTGTAGCGTATACATATGTGTACTTAATTATTTTAACTTGGTAATTAAATTTTTTTAAATATTCAAATGAAAATTTATTTCTTTTAATAAAGTAAATTAAAGAATGGATATGCGGCTCATCTCATACATATGTACATGTATGTATGTATGTAACCATACCCTACCAAGGTAAAAAGTCTATTAGTATAAAGACCCACTTCCCGCAAATAGAGGTATAAGAATAAAATGAATGGCATAGGTATGTACATACATATATAGGTAATATTCTTTACACGAAAGGATGGGGCCTACTGTTTAATGCCGTGTCCGAAGGGCAGATTGTTATTTGCGAAGCTTTCTCAGGACAGTTGTACTCTCGGGTGTTTGTCAGACGCTCGCGAGAGGTGGGGCCGTGAAAAACTTTTAGGTGTTCCCCGACTGGGATTCGAATCTCGAACCCCTTGCTCCATAGTCCAACGCAATAACCACTGAGCCACGGCGCCCACACTATATTATTAAACAAGTAAAAAAAACACTGTACTTAACGTCCATGGTAAACCGTTGATTTTTAATACGTATATACATACATATACTTGAAATATGTAAGCGAACAACTTATTTTGCATATTTATATCGGAATTAAGCAAAAAGTCTCATTTCCTCACGAGGGTTAAGAGTTTTTGGTGGCGATGGAGTTTCAAATTCTCCCAATTCAGCGTCGTAATATAACGCAGCTCTATACGGTCTAAGCTCCCATGGTACTTGATTTTCCATTGCAGTTAGCTGCACACCCAAATCTTCAAGGGTGGGAACCCCTCTCAACACTTTGTCAGTGACACACTCTCGTTCTATTCGTTCCATATGTAATTCCCCGATAGGGTTTCCAGGGCATAAAAGCTCAGTTAACTTGGCTTTCAAGACAAATGTTGGATCAAAACGCATATCGTAGCGTAAATATCCCCACCACTTTTCATCCTTCCGCATTAATTGATGAAACCAGTCTACCAAATCACTTAGTAAGTAACGTTTCGGACTAAAACGATATACATATGTAAATATTATCCTTGTTGCAAAAAGAACTTCAAAGTTACGTACCCTACCGCCTGATAAACCTTTCCAGCGGTATCCGGATCTTTAGCACAGTTAACAATGGCCTGTGCAATATCGCTAACATAAACTGGCTGCTTAACTGTACGTTCCCCTTTATACCAAAGAGGAAAAGCACGAAACTGGCGACGCCAAATATGAGCGTAATATCGTAAGAATCGATCTTCAGAGCCGTAGATGTCAGACGGACGAATGATTGTTGCATCGGGAAATTCTTCCCTAACAGCAAGTTCACCATAGTATTTGCTTCGTAAAAAACCACTTCCATTCTTCAATATATGACCTTCAGGGTTCGGCTCGGCATTGAGTGCGGATAAATGAATTAGGCGCTCTACGCCCATCTCCTTGCATATCCTATAAAAAATGATTTAATATGTGGTTTTGAAAAGATCAAGTTTTAACCTGGCAATGTTTCTAGCTCCAGTAACGTGCACATCGTTAAATTTAAAATTTTTTGTTTCAAATTCACGTCCCACTAAATTAACAACTACATTAGAATATTTCACCGCTTCCCGAATCGCCTTCTCATCCTGTAAGTGGTAAAAATGAAATAGAACTTGTCCTAAATCTCCAGAAACTTTAAGACGAATAGCTTCGTAATGATCTCCGCGGTACGGTAAAATCATTTGCGACCCAATTTTTCCCAGTTTGTTACAAACATATCGCCCAACGAAACCAGTGCATCCAAACACGGTGGCGACGATGCCATTGAAACTGCTGCGACCGCCTGTACCTCGTTTAATGGATGATAAATTTGTTGTTTTTAACGGGCGGGGACCATCCGTGGAATAAGATGTCCGAAGAAGCAGTACTCCCAAAACTCCAGAATGATGGTCTAAAATAAGACATTAAGACCAATGAAATTTCGGTAACCTCACATTTTATTGAATTACATAACGACGCTTAATTTGTTTTAATATGTATTTTTCAGGATTTCCAAAATATTTTACTCACTTGCAAGCAGAGTTTTTTTCAATAAAATCAATGACCCCATCGTCAATAAATGGTTTTCACCAACAAATAAATTTCCGAGTTGACTTCCTTTAAAATTGACTGGTCGATTGAGGCTATTTGTTTTGACAGCAATTAAGTTTGGATGTCAAAATGGATATGTACGTTCAGGCAAACATACTCGCACTCTACTTTGCTTGAAAGCGTTCGAAAAAAAAAACAATCCCAACAAAAAAATCAACGTAAAATCGGATCACAAATTTAGTTTAAGCTGTTTTGTGATTGTTAAAATCATCATAAATTACGTTATGTTTATTTGACTAGGTTAAAATACAAGATAGTGTATTACATTCTCTTTGATATGTACATATACTTATGTACATGTTTATATATGGGGTCTCATCTTCCCAACTAAAAAACTAAGTACCTTAAATTGAAGATAAACGGACGTCTGCTTCAAATTGTATTTATTATCTATGCATTTTGCCAAAAGTAGTATTCCATAAATTCAAGTGGAATCGACAAGCTCTGTAAGTTATATGAAATTTTGGTATTATGCCTAAACTTGTAAAGAAGATTTATTCATAGTTATTAGTTATTGGGAACCATGGGTGATAGGTTTGTGCGCCGGGTCGGACTACTTAGCGGAAGGTTTAATGTTCTATTGTCAGATATCACAAACGTTTTTTCACCCCGAATCTCTCGCGAGTGTCTAACAAATATCCGCGGATAAAAATGTCATGAAAACGAAAACTCCTCTTCGGAGACGGCATTAACTTGTCTCAAAACAACACGTTGTCGTCTAGGATCCGAACCTCGATACTCACGCTTATTAATCCGATGCATTGACCAACATATTTAGGATGTGAATTCGAGGGTAAGAAATATTCGTATAAGCCTATCCGTATCTGCCATTCTAGTACTCAAAAAATATGTACTATGTACATATATACATATGAATTATTCAGATACCAAGTGAACATAATTCAATTTATTTAAAAAGATAACAAGACCCATTAACCACCTACCTTTAAATTTAAAAAGAATTTACTAAAACCCCACCCCTATCACTGTTTTTGGGATTTATTTGTCAAAACGGCGAAAGAAAGGGCTTTTTCACCCCTTTTAGTCGATATCTCTTAAACTATTTGTTTGCAACTCCAACATACATATGTCATCAAAATTCATAGAAAAATGCCTTCTACAGGCATACTAAAATTTTATTAAAATCGGATGGGAGGATCCTTTTGTAAACATTTACCGTAATTTATTTTAAAATGAATGATTTGAGGTAGTTGCTTTTTTAAATTCTACAGGCATACTAACATTTTATTAAAATCGGATGGGAGTATCCTTTTGTAAACATTTACCGCAATTTATTTTGAAATGAATGATTTGAGCTTCTAGTTGCTTTTTTAAATATACACAACGAGCACATGTATGTACATATGTATATGTATGTATAAATGCATGTATGTACATATGTATGTTTGTTTATGTTATTTCATGACGACAATCGATGACGTTAAATTAGGTGCTAGCATCTTAAAACCAGAAGCAGATAATATCACTATCAATAATTTTATAAAACATACATACATACATATGTTGACCGGAGCAAAATATAATTCATGCAAAATTAAACACATTACTAAATGGGTAGTTTAAGACCATAGACAAAACAAATTTACAATAGCATGGTATTCTCGATTTCGATCGGTTTGTTTATATTCAATCATCACATCAATAAGTCTGCGCACATGATTCATACATTATATGCCTTATCATTAAATACGAAAATAAAATCACATAAAGACGATGACGATCAGTCACATCGCTTTCGTTTTCAGTTTGCAAGTTCACTTTATTGGAATCTGCCCGAAATAACACATTCAGTCGTAGGTGGTGCGTGGCTTTTCTCTACCTTAACAAAATGTACAATATATAAATTTAACAAAAAAATAAACGTTTCATATCAATAATTACCTACGTGATATCATAAGAAGAATTCGTTACGAAAATGCTAACATTAATAGTGAAATGTGTAGAAGTTAGTGTATAATGTTTATTAGTTTAGTAAATTTACACAAAAAAAAAAATAATTGAATCAAACAGTGGTAGTGTAGTGAGAAAGAGAAATGAATAGAACAGAAAAACTACTTAAACAATCAAAACCATTTTTATCATTTGTATGCAGTTGGGTTTAATATACATTTGCTTTCATAAATTCGTTGTGTAAATACGTAGGTGCAAGCAAAAACTAAAATTATATGAACATTGAAAACCATTGCTTAGATAGTCCGAATTTGGTTTAGATGAATTGAAAATAAGTACAGTGACGTTAGAAAACAATATAATAGAACGAAATAATGATGAACAAAACAAATGAATAAAAAATAGTAAACAAATGAATAGAGATATAGTAAAAAAAAAAAGGCTATATGTTTTATTTAACTTTCTCTTATATTTATTGACTGACACTTTTAAAATAAATTGCAGATCATTAAAAAAGTTAAACAATTGCTTCCGTTGCTTATAAAATACATTTTTTATATACATACATACATACATACATATGTACATATACCTGATAGTTTGTTTCATATATTTTTATAGTTCAATTCAATTTAGCTTATCATATATTATAATCCTTTTTATCCGCACCTACACATTGTTTTTCTATCATTGATTAATTTTAGATCGTTAGGTACTGGTATTGTGTTCCACTAAACAGCACGTATGGCTACGCATACTAACATTTAAATGATTCAACACACTTGAGAGCTGTAACTTACTTAAAGGTCTTAATTTGACACGTATTTATTCGAATAGATTTTTAGCGCAGTAAGAAACGAACAGATTAACTTATAATTTTTGAAATTTAGTTTATGGTGCAGGAACATTAATAAGTTAATAAATAACTTATACAATTTATTTATAAAAAATTAACGCACATAAAATGTTAGTAAGACTCATTTACATACATGCATATGTACGTATTATAATACATTACTGTGTATGTATAAAAAATGTCTCTTGCGTGTTTTCTGTCTAACAATGCTAATTAACAAAGATAATCTTTGATAGTATTATCAAAAATGAGATACCTACTTCATTCTTATCGCTAAACTCACATGAAGCAGCCAATATATTTACTGCTAATGCTAATTAACAAAGATAAACTTTGACGGTTTAATCAAATCTAATATACCGATTTTGTTCTTATCTTTGAAATTCACATTAGCAACGAGTAATATGTATGCTTAGACATGTACACATGTGTACATTTATGTATATGAATATACATACATACTACCGAAAAGGAAATACTTTTAACACAAAATGTGAGACGTGTTGGCGCATTTTTAAATCAGTTTCCATATCACAAGATGATTTTAAACGTTTTCATAACTTATAGATAAACAACAAAAGGGTATTAATTAAAACTTTTAAGAAAATATTCCGTTCCATCGTCTACATTAAGTAATTACTTAATTATTACAACCTTCGATTTTATGTTTCACAAAATGATACTAGTATGTATTTGCTTCCCTTTTGATAAATATGTATACGTACATACATATTTATATCTAAAATTATAAAATAACAAATGTATACAGCGGAGATCAATATTAATCGGAATTTGATAGGTTTTCATTCAAATAATTGAAGACAACTGCATGCAGTTGATTTGGTTAAGAATACATTTCGCATAGATCACTGATATTTCATAATCAAATAAAATATCCTGTTTTTTGTTTTTAAATTTTCTATAAATTTCAACATATGCATATATGTACATACATATGTATGTATGTATATGTTTGCATTAATATTTTGGAGGAAAAGATTCACGTAGTAACCGAGAAATTATTCCTCAAAAAACAAATCGAAACTTTCATGCCATTTCAAAGGACAAAACTGCAACTCATAAAATTCAAATAAAGAAATCAAATTTATTTATAATACATATTGATATTAGAATTTATGCGAAATTGTTTTCTTTACTCATGTTTAATTTTGTCCATAGTAAAATCTAATATTTAAATATAATCAACCTTGCAGGTGATAATTTCCACACAAAAGCGATGGTATGCAGGTCAGGGATCTTCACAAATCAGAGCATTATTATGCATATCATGTACCTTACCTACTAGTTGTAACCGATCAAAACATGCATTGCATTTTAAATAAAAATTCATACAACAAATAATGGAAAATATTAACTGTGAATAAGTTCTTTATAAGTACATATATAAGCCCATATATTAGAAATTTAATTTTAATTTAATATGTTAATGTATGTATAACGTTTATGTTTAATAACGCTCAATTTCAGAATATACCGTATTGGAAAGGAATGATTCAGAGAAGAGAAATCAATTGATATTTTAATATATAAACGAAATTTAAAGACACTTTTTCATCGTATAATGGCAATTAAAGATTTTCTGTACCGATTCAGACCAGCACAACTATATATAGTTCTAGTTTTATCTATTTGTTACTTCAGTCTTCAGATGGTTCTAAGTCACATAACACATGCCTTGACATTACTTATGGCTTCATACCACATGTTATGCAACATATTTGCATTAACAGGGTGCATATTAACAATAAAGGTGAGTTGTAATAAGTACACCATTAGTTTTTATAATATAAGCATAAGCATTGAAATTAAATTAAAAACTAAAACTTTACAGACATATGAAGTTAACTTGATATAGAATAAGGTAAAAAGTATGGAAAAAAATATATATAGGGAAATTCTAGTTCCACATTTTCTATTTATTTATCTGGACCATTGGAAATTATTTGACTTTAATTTCTTAAAAGGGAAAAGTAATAACTGACTAAAGACTTTGATAAACGCAAAGTGAGGTTAAATTCTGATGTGTTTGGTTAAATAATCTGCTGATGAACTAGATGCAGGCTTATTATTAGGTTAGACGATTCAAAATAATTATTAAGCATTTTTACTACATACAAGTAAGTAGCTAACCTAATCGAAGAAAGCATAAGAAAGACACAGTTCACTGAAACACATATCTCGGTATTTAGTTGTCTGAATGTCTGAAGCACATTCTCTATTAATATTCGATGCAATAGTGATCATTTAAAGAATTCCCTGTAGTATCGGAATTACTGCACAACATTAAGCAAAGTCTCTCAAAAGCTACCGATACCTTTATTAAATTGTAAGTAAGACAAAGAAAGCGTTAAAAAAAATGGTGGGTAGCTAGCAATTAACTCCGAAGTTTATTTTGTCTGAAGTACATTCTTTGTGAATTGAGATGGCATATAAAGAATTATATTCACTAGTGATGTTTCGAAATTGATTAAATGTAACCACCATCTTCAGTACGTGGTGAGTCTCTTAAGTTGTTTACACCTTCGACACAATGGATTTTTAAGTCGCATATGTATACTATATAATTTAGAAGGTATAACTTGTGTTAAATCAAACATTGTGAAATATTTTTAATTATAGCACAGCAAAGAAGATGGCACTGGGGAGAGCGTAAACTGTTTATCAAGAAAGTGTGACCGTAGTTCAAGTAATAATGACGATAAATTTACTTGCGTTAATCTCAGCGTTGAAGAGCAATCCTTACGTAACATAGAATGTCGTGAAAGAAAGCTAAGAAATACATTTGGTTGGACGAGAATAGATGTCCTAACAATGTTGATAGTGTGCATTATTCTCGCATCTCTCTCTTTCTCTCTATTGGTTGAAGCCCTGCAGACTCTTGTGCATATCGACCATCAGGACTCAATGCACTTACCAATTCCTGTAATGATTCTAGGATTCATCGGTCTAATATTTAACGGTATATGCTATCTACTTATTGGAGGATATACAGTGCATCAAGGTAGTTTCTTACATATGACCACCAGTGGAGACATAATACTTGATGATGGAATCTCAGCTGGTGGGAAAATCACTGAGCAAAACGTGCACGATACTTCAAAATCATCAATACCAAAACAAAATTTTGTTCAAATGTTTCGTGATGTATGCAGTACAATATTTGTGATTGTTTGCGCGTTTATAGTTTACATATCAAATGATGAGCATACTGCAAAATTTATCGATCCTGTTTTATCGATATTTTCCTGCGTTGTTCTCGTGACTTTAAGTTACCCATACAGTAAGTTATTATTTTATGATTAAATCAATTAAAATTTAATGTATTTATTTTCTAAAATATTTCCAGTGAAAGAATCCTGCTTAATTTTGCTTCAAACAATACCGGGGTCAATAGATATGGAAATTTTTGAGCAGAACCTAGGCTCGAAGTTTCCGGAAATCGTTAGTTACCATGACCTCCATATCTGGCAATTAACTTCTAATAAATATGTGTCCACGGTGCACATTAAATTCAAGAGTCAAAAGCTTTATACAAAAATTATTGAAGACGTTAGAGGGTTCTTTTTTGATCAGGGTATAACTATTGTAACTATACAACCTGAGTTTCAAGATACAAGATCGACACCTTCTCTAGAATGTTTGGTGCAATGTAATACTAATGAGTGTATAGAAAAGGTTTGTTGCCAACAATCAAGAACTGATTTGTGCGGAACTAGTGTAACATCTCTCAAGGATGAATTGCATTTTTCGGAAATGTCACGGAACGTACAAGAACTAAAAATCTCATCTCTTTTTAAACTAAGTGATATGATAGAACGATCACAGTCCGTCAATGACTTAACGAATTCCTATACGTTAGAAAAACAACATCCCTCAGTTCTTCAAAACAGTTCTTGTCAATTAAACATGCCTGAAGATAAAAATAAAATGTTGGCGATTGCGGTATCATCTTCAGCTGATGTAAAATTTTCTCAAGACACTAAGACTGAATAACAACTTTTTACAGAACTGTAATATATTATTTAAGTATAGACAAGTTCATTAAATCAAACAAAACATTTACAGAATAAAAAATAAAAATTTGTGTGCATATGAATATGGATATGTACATACATACATCCAAACATACATATGCATATATAAAAGGTCCTCATGATGTTTCAGCTTACAATATTCAGAAATTATAAAATTGATGTCTAAATTCAAATCACAATCTGTTTCTTGTATATTTAATAAATAAATAAATGAAAAAACAAGAGTAATAAATAAATAAATAATATGTACATATGTATGCACATGCATACGTACTATCTACATTATCTATATTTACATCGTACGAGCTCGGTTTACGTAACCCTCGATTTTCGTAACGCTAAATCGACTTTTAAAAAGAAGTTACATCGATTAGTGCAGATTCTTGTGGTGAATAACATCTGTTCTTATTTGCATGTTTTCCTTTTGGTTTATTATTTTATTATTACATTGTCATTGCCTCTACAGCAAATAGCCAGTTTAACTATCACTTTTTAAAAAAATATAGCTAGGTATACTAGGTATACTGCGTAAATAGAGATTGTACTATATGCTTCCGTAAATTAATGTTTTTTTTGTGATTGCATAATCGAAAAGTAGAGCCATGTATATGTATACTAAAAAGATACATACAATATATGAGGCACTGAGGTCACAAGTAAAGAAAACCCACAGTCCTCCACATGTACAAGGAATTTGATATATTCATTACATAAACTACGATTTTGAGCAACTGGATTGCAACTAAAAGGAACTTTATTTAAGGTCGAGCAAACCTTATAAATCCAAAATATCTGTACCGACAAATAGAATATCATACCTACTTTCTTTTGTATTTGGATCTGGATCTCATACGTAATACTAAATTACTTGTTGCTTCATTTAACTAGAAATCAACGAAGTTCAGTCATTAAATGTTGTGATATCGATCTAGATCTGAAGTGGAGTCCGTTGTTCGCATACAAATAATCAGACAAAATTGAACCAACAATAAACGTAGGTATGCATGCATGTACATATGTACATTTTCCCTTGCCATTCCATATGATCTTTTTGAAAATGGTACGAGATTTACGCAAACCACAATACGTTTGTCCTTTGCAGTTACTGTAAGCTGTTTGAACGGACGAAAATAAAAAAAATAGCAAAAAAGGTACTCCCCTCCGATTTTGAAAAAATCTTATTATGTGGTAGAGGGCATTTTTCTGAGGATTTGTTTTAAAAATGTTAAATGGTAATCCGGGGTAGTACGTTCAAGGTACTTTTAGGTTTAAATTATAAAAGTTTCATTCCCGCCCCCATTATGCTCTGAGCTTGACAAGAAAAACGGGGAACAGTGGCTATTGTTATGTGGATATTTATTTTAAAAATGTATGGTCTCTTAGCCAAACGTATAGAAGAGCTCTTTATCCATTTTTAGGTCCGCATAATCGTCTGCCTAACCAAGCTTTTCCTCGATAAAATAACAACCACGTCCTGCTTACATCCGTAAGAGATCCAGTTTGTTCGTTCGCTGTTTAAGCTCTGGAGCAATTGGAAGCCAATTCATTTTTTTTTTACTAAAAAATCGTGTTGGTAAAAACTGTAGACAGACCCAAGAAATGTGGTGAATAAAACAATTTATAAATGAAACGCCTATTCACTAGTTTCAAAACAAAAAAACAATATAGTATATATGTATGTACATACTTACATATGTACACATAGATAAACTGATTTTTATTGTTTACACTGTCTTGATTTCAATAAAGAAATGTATATACCACGTTCTAATCTTCAGTTTGACTTTTATAGTACGTTTCCTTCATTTTTGTTCTTTTTTTTAAGCAATCTTTATTAGTAATTTTTTTAATGAAAGCGATGTGGTGTTATTTTGTTGCAATTCGAAAAAGGTAGTTAAGAATTAAAAAAAAATCACAAAATATCACTTATAAAAAAATACATTCAATCGATCGACATTTATCTTCTATTGAACTATTTAGTGTATATGAACTTGGAATTTATTTTTTATTAGTTAACTAGTTTTCTTTCTTGGAACTTGTAGTGACAAAGTAAGCCCGATATATGTATAAACCCAATCCCAAATGGAGTGCGACAACAGCTCCTACCGCTGAGTAAATGTTGCTTTTTATTTCTTCCAAAACAAACAATTTATCAAGAACCAAAGATTTCATGAAGAAGAATGTAAGAATTGGAAAGAGAACAATAAATGAACAATAAAGAAGAACGGTTTTGAATGAACTGTAGTCCTTTCCATCCTGGAATCAAAATTCGTTTATTAATTTGCATGCTATGGTTCTATATAGTATTCCAACTCACAGTTGACTCGTGCTGGTAGCTGCCTTTTATAACCTTTGATTTCGCCATGATTTCTCAACAAATAAATAAAAAAGCAATAACTATGAAGGATTTACAAAACAATATCTTCCCAATATCTTTGACATGGATGAAACTACACATGACAGAACCCCGCCATGACAACAATCCAATCAAATCATATGACTACGATTAAACACACAAGCACACATGATAGATCTATTACAATCCTGGAATGTAATAGGTACAAATTTTGGATTGAATTGAATATAATTTCTTTAACGACATATGCATGGATATTATTATTATTATAAATTTATTAATATGTAAGTAAATTACATAATTAATAATAATATATGTATACATTAGCAGAACTTGCAATTCAGAAAAACACTCCTAATAGTTAACGAATTCTGCTACAATTCTTTAATTACACATAATGAAATAATTTTAATTTTCATAGTTATGCCATGTGGGTAGTCACCACAAATCACCAATATCACCAATATAGTCGGCCATCGGGTTTGCAGTTGAATTTGTTGTGTCGCGATTTATTTTAATTTCGATTGATTGACTGACGGCATCGGAAAGTTTAAGGTTAGCCACAGTAATTCTGAAATTTTCTTGATAACTTACGCATTTTATTAGCAATGGTTTTAACAAATTACGAGTGTTGGGCCAGTATCGGCGGGCATAATAAAGTTTGTGATATAACGCTTGAGCAAGCGCAATTAAGGTCCCAAATTGATCTTTTTAACCCTCGTACATTAGGCGCATGCGGTGTTACACACAAAGCGAAATGCTCACAGCAGAATAGGAGCTGCGATACATTTTCAAAGAACGTTTCACGAATTTCTTCAAATGGATATTATGGGTTTACATACGTCAACAATGGCGATGCTGCTGGTAATGAAAATGCTGTTGAAACTTGCTTTGGAAATCAAGAGGCCGACATGCCGCATCATGTATTTGATAACAAATTGGTGATAAATCGAAATAATAGAACTGAATTGGATAAAAGGTCGAGTTTGCAACCGAAAAAGAGGAGTCTTGTGGATAGGCAATCCACTAATGTTCAACAATCGGAGTTAACAACAATGGCAAAAAGATGTCGTTTAGAAACTGATCAAGGAATATATAATTCTGGTAGGTGATGTTCGTATTGTTTCATCGAAATTAATGATCACAATTTTTAGTTAGTTTATAATTTTGTGTCATACATATGTATGAATTTATGTATGTACATACATATATGTACTTGTATGCACGTATTTGTACAATTTCTTTCATTTTAGTCGATTTGTCGGAACAAACGAGTAATATGGATATAGATGACATAGATGAAAAAGAAGGGAAGTCGCCTTATAATGTGAAAAGTAATTCTCAAAGAAATATAGATTACAGTCGATGTGCAATATACACTTGACCTAAGACTTATTTAAACTTAATAAATTATATTTATCTGAATTATATTAACAAGTAGCGGTTTTATTTCATATTACATGAATTGTAATAAAGCATATATGCATGTACATACTTATATACATGCATACATATATGTACATTTGTATATAGTCATTAAGTTGTAGAAATATTGGCAGGCGGAACTATTACGGATTTCCGGGGCACGCAAAATTGTACATCCTTTGAAATAATCATAAATTTTAAAGTAAGAAAAGTATCCTCATGTATGTATCTACAAACATGGAGACAAACAACTCTTAAAAGGCTGCAACCTATCCCATGGCATATAAGTACACATACATACATATGTACATACATGCATGTCCATAAAATTTCATACGGAATATTGAATTTTGAAACCTCGATATCTTCTAAACTGGGCGAGAGCGAAATCTACAGAATTGCCTTTCAAAACTAGGTGCCACGGAAATCATAATATCCAGGTGCAAACTTCACCTTCGGAACGCCTAACTATGAATATTTTTTTTAGAAATACAAACTACATTTGTTTGCATGCAATTTTTAAATAATTTGCAACATTCATTATCTCAAGTTTATAACAAAATTTACTAAACAGGTCCTCAGAAGAATCCTAATCAAGATTCGACATTGACCAATAATTTCAAATGTTATGAAAATAGCATTGAAAATTCAAACGTGGAAGAATTCAAGAATTCAAGGATCAAAAATTCTGGAAGCAATGAGTCGTTTTTAGAAAAAATGTTCTCCGAAACGCATGGTAGTGGAGCTTTCTTCTTATGTACGCAACACGAATTTTAATATGGTTTTTGTATATAACTCGCTCAAGACAGGTAATATGAGCTTATTGAATTTATTTTATTTTCATATTTACTTTTTTTATTCTAGTTTTCACCATATCAAATTTATGTGCATTTGCATGCATGTGATACATAATTCACAAATATATACATATATATAGTATTATGCATATAGACACATGTACATACATATGCAACTACACATGTAAATAATAATTAATGAATAAATAAAACACTGAAATAAATAAACATATGTACATACATAGGTATATGTACATACTTACATTTTCAATCCTCTAATTTACTATTTTACATAACAGAATGACATACATAATAATACATATCATGTACATATGTATGCATTTCTTTTAATATCAAATTTAAATTTATTAAATCTTAATTCAAAAATAAAATTAAAAAAAAAAAAATACTAAATGGTTGTTGGTAATGAGTACATTTGTATTCACATTTCTGCTACTGTTCTGGTATCACCGGAATGTTGCACATTTATATAGTTGTCTTGTATTTCCTTAAACATAAATTGCACAATGTTGTCCAAGTTGTATTTTGGATACCAGCCCCAATCACAACGTGCTTCTGAATCATCAAAAACCTGCGGCCAAGAATCAGCTATCAATTGCCGTTCATCCGGTTTATATGTAACATGCAGATTTGGCACATATTTACTAAGTTTCTCAACCAATTCTTCAGGCGTAAAAGACATTCCAGTTACATTGTAGACACGTCGTTTTAACTGATGTGGTGGTGCAGTCATGAACTCTAGAAGCGATCTAATTTAAACATACATAAATAAGATAATGAAGAATTGGAGCAATAACAAGAGTATGTCCAAAAGCGTCACCGACATAACTTGCCTTAAGCAATCCTCAATGTGCATCATTGGCAGTCTCGTATCTGGTTTGAGATAGCAGGTGTACTTCCCGGTTTTTAGAGCTTCGTGAAAAATTGCAATAGCGTAGTCTAAAATGTTTTTAACTGTGAGTTTGGGTATATTTAATTTTATTTACTTGTGGCTAAATAACATAAGTTGCTTCCCCAATGCTACACTGCTTTCATTGTGTACCAGTAACATTCCTAAATGCAAACCCATATTCTTTAAACTGTTTTTCATAAATATTCAGTTGTACCCGTAAGACAATTCTTAAATTTAATGAGTTGCAATTAAATTGTTCCACTTTATTGGAGATTTGCAAGCACACATTTTAAGCATTGTATAGGAACCAATTCTTCAGGCGTAAAAGACATTCCAGTTACATTGTAGACACGTCGTTTTAACTGATGTGGTGGTGCAGTCATGAACTCTAGAAGCGATCTAATTTAAACATACATAAATAAGATAATGAAGAATTGGAGCAATAACAAGAGTATGTCCAAAAGCGTCACCGACATAACTTGCCTTAAGCAATCCTCAATGTGCATCATTGGCAGTCTCGTATCTGGTTTGAGATAGCAGGTGTACTTCCCGGTTTTTAGAGCTTCGTGAAAAATTGCAATAGCGTAGTCTAAAATGTTTTTAACTGTGAGTTTGGGTATATTTAATTTTATTTACTTGTGGCTAAATAACATAAGTTGCTTCCCCAATGCTACACTGCTTTCATTGTGTACCAGTAACATTCCTAAATGCAAACCCATATTCTTTAAACTGTTTTTCATAAATATTCAGTTGTACCCGTAAGACAATTCTTAAATTTAATGAGTTGCAATTAAATTGTTCCACTTTATTGGAGATTTGCAAGCACACATTTTAAGCATTGTATAGGAGCTTTAAACATCCTGATTCACAACGCAGCGGAGTATCGATTGTTTGAATCACCGATGCAAGGTACAGCCATTTTTTTCGAATTTTGAAAAGCACCCATTAATAAAATAAACTTGTGGACCCGTCTTAAACGTCATGAACCATCTTACGCAAAAAATTGCCTTTCGAAGGTCTCTTCTATTTATATGAAGATTTTAACCTATCGCCAAATATTTGTTATTTTTTTTACTTATATCATTAGTTTATGTATTTATATATTTACACCATACAATTTGACAACGCACTTTTGTAAATCTCAACTAAGTAATATGTGTTGCAATCAAAGTACTTTTAGGTTTATGCATTTCAACAAACCCTGATCACAACGGAAATGTTATTGTTATTATATGAGAAAGAACAACACACAAGAAAGAAGATATAATCTTCAGAAATACTTATATTTCCAAGCCTAGATAAATATGAAATCCTGGATAAATTTGGGCGCCATGGGTCAAGTCATAGTGTGTTGGACTACGGAGCGAGAGGTTCGTGGTTTGATCCCCAGACAACACCTACGAGTTACTCTCGCGAGAGTATAACTGTCATGAAAAAGCTTCTCAAATTTCAAATTGCCCTTCGGACACGACATGTAGCAGTAGGTCCATTCGATTCGTGTAAGGAATACGAATAGTTATGAGAAGCTAGGCCCTGGGTCCCGTTGAAATGTTGCGCCAAATATTTGTATTTTTTTGATAAATTTGATTTCTTGGCGGACGAAAAAATATCTGAACTATTATAAAATTTCGATAATAGTATTGCTTTTGACAGATGGCACACCTGCAGAAATTCGTTGGGTAAGAACTCGTAATGTTGGGTACTAAAAGGAATTTGTTTCTCTTTTTAGGTTTTTTTTTGTGTTAACCAACCTGTAGTACCACCCCCAGGAGAATCACTTGAAATAACACCAGGAAATCGCAAACATCTAAAATCTAAGCCAAATTTGTGATAATAGTATTCTCCAATTAATTCTGCATGAACTTTGGAAACGCCATAAATCGTTCGTGGGCGTTGAATCTGTAAATTATAAAAATAAAGGTGAACATGTTAACACTCAAGAGAATGCTGGGGATACTTGTTTTGTCATTAAATTAAAAAATTACCGTGAACCATACGGTTGCATAGAAATTAAAATAAAACGTATGTAGAACTTACTGTCACATTTGGAGTAGGATTACGTGGGCTATCAGGACCGAAAGCTCCTATTGTACTAGGAACAAAAATTCTTAAACGATATTGCTTAGCCAGCTCTATAACGTTGTGCACTCCTTCAATATTAACCCTAACGTAAAACAAAGACAGCGGCGAAGTGTTAAACATTATTTAAATTAAATTATTTTTACGCATTTCACCTCATAGCCAGTGGAACATTTTGTTCCCCAATTGCACTTAGCAAAGCAGAAAAATGAATAAGCCAATCAATGCGATGATCTACCACAATTTTTTGTAGTCCCTAAAATTACTGCAATTAATAATATTTTAATTTTTTTCATTGTAATATTCATACTTTAATGTCTAGAATGTCTGCGAAAATATATGGTCCACTTTGTATTATTTCTTTATTAGGTTTTACTATATCCGAAAGAATTACATTCGAATCGCCGTAGTGTGTGCGAAGTAATTTAGCGCACTCAATACCTAACTGTCCAAGACCACCTAATTAAAAGTTTCAACGTTAAAATGGTTTAAAAAATTCGACTTAATATTCGCACCAGTAATTAAAATTTTTGGCGGTCGCCCATTATCCGTATGCAAAGATTTTTTTAAAAAATTAGAACTGATATTAATAACGGTTGATGTAAAACTCCGAAACATATTAATAACACACTTTATATCGAAATTTCGACTATTGAAAATTGCTTTACCTCGAGATTCAGTCTCAACGAAGGGATTCTTACTACTAAATGAGAAAAATCAAAATAAGATGGTAAGAATAAATTTGATTCAAATAGCAATGGGGTGATACGTTGTGGGAATGTGTTAGTATCTGAGTACATGCTGACTATCTAGAGGGTGTTTCTTCATCATAAAATGCTTTAACGAGAACTAATGTGGATGCAGTGAGAGCAATAGTTGGACATACAAAGTAATAAACTAATTTTTCTGTAACTTTAAAATTAACATACACACATACATATGTATGTAAATACTAATTCTTTTAAAACACAATTGTACGTGGATACATACCAAACCGCATCTTTTGTGAAATAGAATATGGAAACTTAAAAAAAAAAAAAAAAAAATAAATACTTGGCGCTACAGGTCGATGGGACCCAGGGCCTAGCTTCTCACAACCATTCGTGTTGTGCGTGTTACATTCTTTACACGAATGGAAGGGGCCTACTGTTTAATGCCGTGTCCGAAGGGCAATTTGTTATTTGAGAAGCTTTCTCGAGACAGTTATACTCTCGGATGTTTGTCAGACGCTCGCGAGAGGTGGGGCCGTGAAAAACTTTTAGGTGTTCCCCGACTGGGATTCGATCTCGAACCCCTTGCTCCGTAGTCCAACGCACTAACCACTGAGCCACGGCGCCCACACTAATATGGAAACTTAGTTAAACAAAAAAAGGGATTGGGTGGAATCAAGACATGACATTCTTATAATAAATGTGTCCAGAAAATTAAAAATTAGGAGAAGCAGAAAAATTTAAATCTGAAATTTTTCAATAGTTTTAATAAGGGAGAAGAACGGGGCAAATGTTCACGCAACCAAAGAAACAAACAAAGAATTTCTGTTAAAACTAGAATTAAAGTCACAAAGAGGACTTACAGATTAATACAATGCTATATAGAGCAGATACTTCTACTTCTCTATGGTTACAATAAATATTTAACTCTCTCCTATGTATACTTAAAATACTACATATGTATATTAAAAATAAATTGTCAGTTAAGATCACCATTGTTATGAAACCCCCTGTTCATCGAAAGAGAAAAAACTATACGCAAAGCAAAGGTACATATATATGTATGTATGTATGTACATACATATGTACTACATACTACATATTCGCAGATTCCTTTAATTTATATTCATGCGCATTTGATGTTCTACCGGATTGAATACTATAGTGAATGTTGTTGATATACATACATATGTACATAAGTATCTATTTAAACCACCGGGCTTGAAGGATCTGAAAATCTTCAGACTATAAGGTATAACCTTAAGGTCTTTTAGAATGGACATTCTCTTACAATTTAGCTTCAAAAATACTAATTCGCACTTTCCATGCTCTTATTTTCAATTTCCTGTTGGCCTGGGAATTTTTATTTTATGTTATCTAATTTTAAACCATACAATACGTTTTGACACACCCACCCAGTAACAGGTGATCTTTGCGTCATGTGGATATGACTGACTACTGTATTAATTTAAACGAGAGAATTGTAGTCTCCATGAACACACACATCTTTTCATTAATAATAGCAGACATGGTATTTTCGCAGTCGTCATTATTAAACTAAATCTAAATTGCCAAAGAACATCATATTTAGGTATATATGTACATAGACATATGCATAGATATGAATGGATGTATGTTATCTATTTATTACAGACCGGTTTATTTAATTTGATGCATTGGCAACAGCGATGGAACTTCTCTAGTAAAAGCCGATGGACCGATGCTTTTGCTTTTTTGTATTTTTAATGCATTTTATTGTGTAATTCATTAATTTTTCCATGCTAACCAAAAAATAGGTAAACTATTTTTTTATATTTTTTTATATTGTAACTAAGCGCTCTAAGCTTACCTTAGACCTTAATACTATAAATTTAAAATTCTACCTAACTTTTTTATTCAAACTGAGGAATACGAAGCACTTGTTATTTCACCGCCCAAATCCAACAGCAAACATAAAGCAATTAGCTTGATGAAATACTATCCCCGTAGAACATGAAAAAAAAAACTATGATAAAATCAGACGAAAATGAAAAGGTAAGTTATTGTGCAAAACAAATGATCCAAATAACTATAACACCTCAAGTTAAGAATTCATTTAAAATCAATACTTCTTAACCCCCCTAAAACGTGAAAGTGAATTACCTACCGAAATATGGAGTTGGAATAAAATCGGTCAGAGTTAAAATAAAATTTATTTCAGAATTCAAGCCTTACAAAACTTAGAAATTAAATTCTGAGTAAATTTATTGAGTCGTTAAGACTGTAGTCAAGTGTACACACAAATATATATACAACAGTAAGACAAGCAATAACAGTTCGAAGTTTAACTAAAATCTCTGATTGGAAATTTCTCACGAAATAAATATCTGGTCTGTGCATACATATGTATGTACATATTAAATTTAGGTAAAACCAAATCTTGTACCTGCAGGACAGCTATCGCATCCCTTGTTAAAAAATCTCAAGTTGATATCAAGTTTCTAATGCAAATGGTCCCGTAATATATCATGTGTATATACATATGTATGTATAAATGTACAACAGATTTATGTATCTATGCACATATATCTATATCAAATATAAAAAAATAAAAATAATTCGATTTGCGTCGTAATATACATATGTAGTACGTAGGTACATCCTTATCTACGTTGTAGATGCATTTCTATTAGAACGTTTTAACAAATAAATATTTTTTATTTTTAATGATAAACCAGTTTATGCAAAATTTATATTTTGGAAAAAAAAAAAGAATTGCTTAAAAAAAATAAAAAAAGTCGGTAGTAGAGGACATTATAAGTAATTTGGTAATCACATACCAGCTATATATAAAATAATTCACTTTCATACTGATAAGCCACCCAAAAATAGTGATTTGAATTGTTTCTATGGTTCATATCGCATCAATTTTTATAATATGTAGAAAAACAAAATCAATATGTTTTCGCCCAAAGAAAAATTAAGAAAACGTTATATTATCTATGTACATAAGTACATATTTATTGACTTTTAAAATATAATTTTAAATAAATTCAGTATTGATTGTAATATAAATTCTATTTTAAATAAATCACAACATATAACAAATGTAGTACTATTAATTAAATGAATTCAGTCGCGTTGGCATTGTTATTTTCCAAAGAAAGAGCCTTGTGATGCATTAGGTCCAAAATTATTGGTACTGGCGTTACGCTGTGCTTCAATTGCTTGATAATTAATGAACCAGAAGGGACGGTTATCAATTGGAATATGATTGAGATGGTCAATTAGCTGTGTATCGCCATGTGCATCCAGAGGTATGCGAGTGGGTGGTACCACTGCTGCTGGTGTTGGAACTGGGGTTTGAACCCCGCTGCCTGTTGCTTGAGTTGGATTTTGTGTAATTCCATCTGAATTAATACGGTTATTTAATGTGAAAGTCCCTGACGTCTGTACTTGGTTATTTGCAATTGGAATGAAATTTTCTTCTGCTGTTACAACAGTAACTCCTTGCGGAGGTCGCTGACTTGCTCCATTCGCCAATGTATCCTCACCGAATCTATTCGCAAGTTCAATACTCTCCGGACTTTGAGTTGGACGATACTTGTCTTTATGTCCATTTGGTGGCCTACCACCGGCATAGGAAGGCCGTTGGCCTTGTGCAAGAACTAAACACAAGATTATAGAGACTGTCAAGGTTATCGCTTTTACTGCCATTGTTTTAGTTAAACAATATTAATATTTTATTTTGATAGCTGCTTTGTTCACAGTTCACAATATGTATTCCTCAATTTATGTATAAGCAAACAAAGTAGATTTGAATGTACTGAAACCACAATTGACTATTCTATCTATCTATCCGCTTGAACGGCTGCTGTTAACTGAGCACAACAATTTCAGCATCACTTCATTTAAATCAACTCGAAACTGATTTAAATCTTGCTCTACGAGAGGCGTATACAGGTTTGAAAGTTTCAGCAGAAAATAAAAACAATATAAGAAACCTGCTGTTGTGACACAAAAACGTATTGGTGAGACAAAGGGAGATGAATGGAGAGAGGATAAGTAAATTGCGGTTGGGATTTTCCCACCCACATTGATGAAGTTATTTAAAATTTGTGTGATTTCTTCTTGTCAGATTCAGAGGAGTTCAATGATCAAATTGTAATATTCAACAAATGAAATTTCACACAGCCTTTTCTGTTTATTTTTAAAATTTGGCCACTAATGACGTAGTAATGTTTTATTGTGGGTTTTTTATGTACACACTTTCATTCATCTTCCCCATGAGCTGTTTTACTTTGAATAAAGCCACACAATTAGAATCAGTTTTCAATAAACAAAATGATAAGTTTCTGGGTTGTTTACTACTGTGACGAGAACTGTGACGTCAACCTATGATAATGGGGGAACTTCATTAATGACGAATGTTTTGCAGTTTATGTATTGTGCTTTTCTTTCGTAAATGTCGCATAGAACAGAAAAATAATCAATAATATGATTGATTTACTTTTTAGTTCAGTTTTTTTTAAAAAAAAGAGAGCAGGTATTTTGAGGCAGTGTATACAACTTTAATTTGCTAGACTAATTATATGCCGATCATATATTGTAAGGGTACACCCCGTATAATAAATATTTGTACACTATAGTTTTATTCATATAGGTCAAACAACATAATAAAAATAAGTGGAACTGTTAAGCTGAGTCATTTTTAGTACGCCAAAAATAAAAACCCAAATGGAAATCCAGTTTATTGAATTTTGTTTGTATTCTTGATGATTGATTGCAATTGTTCGTAGATGTGTTTTGGTTTTAATAATGTGTCATACATACTTATGTACATATATACAGATCGAAATATGTACTACATAAACTGCCTAAAATATAATTAATAAGGGAAAGTTATAAGGAATTAGATTTATAAACATTTCTAGCCAAAATATACTTGTAACTACTACGTATTTAACAAAATGTGGACAATGTTGTTACAAAGGTTCATATTTCTATTTTTTCTTATTTCTTAAAAAGTGGTGTGTGAATGTCGTATTTGCATCAAAAGAACGTCTAGTCCATGCTATGTTTCTTGACACACTTTCCAGACCAATTGCTAGAAACTGTAAACAGAGTTGTAGCATAATGAAAAAAAAGGTGAATATTAATGAAAGAAAATCAAAGCTTTTTATAATTTATGTAGTAGATAATACGGAATACATATCCTGTATAGTCTGTAGTTTGAAAAAGTGAACGTACGAACGTGGGCTAATCGCCCCACTCTAGATTTTGTAACAAACATATGTATGTACAAAGGTACATAGATAGAAAAATCAAAGGGATCTCGAGAAGAGCTCCTAAAAATGTGAGTTAGAGGAAACTTGACAACATTATAATATTTTATTGGACCGGACTCAATCTACATACAAAATGTAAATTGCTAGTCTTAATATTTTCATAATATTCCACAAACTGCATATGAATATGTAAATTTATAATTCATTCTATTAAACTCAATATTTTCTTTTTATGATGATACCCTACTGACCAAATCAGATTTTCTCCATGGAGAGCAAGGTGCCTAAAACTGATAAGCAGATATTTTTTAATAACCATCGCGCCTTTTACTGTCATTTGTAAATTTAATTATTTTCATTCGAATTTTTATACTATGTGCTTATGTATATACATATGTACATAATGCACTTAGATATGTACATACGTACATTTTTTTTGGAACGACTGTTCTTTTATCAAATTCTATTACCAGTTCTTCAGTTTTTTTAAAAAAAACAGGTCATGTATACGCGAAGGTTTTGACATCAAATACGTAAAAAGTGAGTAACTATAAAAACGCACCTTTTTTATATTCATAATATTTCATTCCCACAGGAGCAACCATTGCGATATGTATTTAAGTATTTACATATAAACGATGCAACGTAAAATGTATGAAAAAGTACATTTGGTACTTTTTGATATTCAAAAAATATAGCAGCACTGGCTAGAATGTGAACGCAGGTGCACAAAGGAAACATGTCTTGAACATAGTGTTTATAATATTTATCTGATATTTATCATTCTTATGAGAATTAAGTGTTAATTAAGTTATTCGCCTTGAAGTGCAGTACCAGTATTGATAAAATAATAGAAAATGGATAAACTGACAACCATAAGCGCGACATTATTTATGGCTGCAGATGTCTTTGCTATCGTAAGTTTAGCTATGCCCGACTGGATTGTCACAGAAGAAGCAGGTATGTTGCAGTCTTTATTTTCAATCGCATTTGCCTTATATTTGTCTTTTGCAAGGGGACATTCGGTTGGGACTTATGTGGACATGTATGACCTTGTACAATAGACCACAGGTATGTTTCACACCTGAGCTGCAGATTGAGTGGTTACTTGCGTTGGTTTGCATATTTATTGGGTGCATTTGCGTTACTACTACTGTTATATTACTGGCCTCTAGTACGTGGGATCGCAATGTTATTCCCTATGCTAGATGGGTTGGATTCACAGCAATGGTTTTGTTTTGTCTCGCTGCCGTCATTTTTCCACTGGGTTTTCACATTGATGAAATCGGTGGCCAAGCTTACCAGCTGCCAAACACCTATAAAATTGGAATCTCATACATTATGTTCGTCCTGGCTCTCTGGATAACCGTCGTATCGGAGTTATTTGCAGGCAAAGTCTGTTTACCTCATTTTTAAAGATATTTTTACAGTTACATTCAAGGTATGAACAATTAATTGTATATGTTAACCTAAAATATATATATACACCTACAACTAATATTTTTATCGCTCTTTTTCCTTCTTTAATAATGTAGATGAATAAACTATCAGCATATTCTTGTATAATCGGACGATCTGATATTTTAACACAATTTAATTTATTTACTTAGTATGTGAGTATTAAATTGTATAAGTGGATATATGTAAGTCCTATCGTGAACAATTAGATGTCAATAAAATCTAAGTCCAAAACATAAACAGTTATCATATAGAGTCAGACCACTTGGGTGAAGTTATTTGTTTATATCTGTTTTTACTGACCGTATTAAGATAAGCGCGTACAGAGCATAAAGAAGAAAGTAAACAAGTTCTTCCTTGTAAGACCACATGTACTAAGACGTGTAGCGGGAATACAACAACATTAGATACATAGATACACAGTAGATGCAAGGTGCAGAAGGCTGCCGTGTCTCAGATAGAGATTTTACGGGCCGGGAATCCGTTCAATAAATAAGTAGGCGTTATAGTTATCTTATTTCGTTGAAGGAAAAGGTGCTAAAAAAAACTGTTAAGAAGATATTAATTACTTTGCTTTTATATTAATAATGGCCAATGGGATTATGTCATGTTTTGGTTAAGATTGAAATTTGTGCAATTTTTTTTTTTAAATATAGTTGGTTTAATAATCTTATACTCTGTACAAATTATAAAATGTACTCATTGAATGCCCCCTACAGCATCTTATTTACAGCAAGATTGGAAGCAAACCTAAACACATAAAAAACAATTCATTGCTTTGTTCATTGCACTCTACGTATTTCAGAGGAGGACAGAACCACACTGATAAATAAAGCCTAGCCGAACAATTTGGAACGCAATTCTTCTTGTCAAGATACTATATGCAAATAATTTGCGGGGAATGGTCTAAAAGAGAAGTATTGTATTGAAATAAGTGGAAATGTTTTAAAAACAATGAGATACATGGAATATTAAAAAAATTAGTTTCAAATGTTTTACGTTGCGGTAGCTATCAACGCAAGTTGAATTATTATTGAAATGTATAATATTTAAAAAAAAAAAGGATTCTAATACAATTCTTGGTAAATTTTTACAAAAAAGGCCAACCCCCGATATTGATAAAATTAGTATATAGTAGAGGGCATTTTTCAGAGCATTTTGATATAAATATATTATTAAAATATAAATATTTATAAATATTTATCCATGTTTTTCGTGAACATAGAACTCGAGATCCAATTTAAAGTTCAAATAATATAATATAGTTTGATAACTTAGCTTCTAGCGGATACTGTGCTCAATGAAACAAATAGTCTGATAGCATTCAGTCTAGAAAAGTATGTATATATACTTGGAACTCACTCCTTGTTGACATTTCTGACAACTGTTTATCGATTGTCGTAGGCATTTGATATTTGTTTGACGTTAAGTTAAAAGTTACTTTTTTTGCTGGTGATTTGCAGTTAGTGAAATAAATTAGATTAGTATATACTCGTATTGTATTTTTCCTTACCAGATTGAGTAAGGACAGATATTTAGTATTTTATAAAAAATAAAATATGGCTGGTAATTTTTGGCAAAGTTCCCATGCACAGCAATGGATACTTGATCGACAGGACCTCGCGCGCGAAAGGCAACAAGACTTGCAGGTCCTTTCAGAGGACGAGTATCAGAAAGTTTTTATTTTCTTTGCAAATGTAATACAAGTGTTGGGAGAGCAATTGAAGCTACGACAGCAAGTGATAGCCACAGCTACTGTTTATTTTAAGCGATTTTATGCAAGAAATTCATTAAAAAATATAGATCCACTACTTCTTGCACCAACTTGTATATTACTGGCTTCTAAAGTAGAAGAATTCGGAGTAATATCAAATTCACGTCTGATTTCTATTTGTCAATCTGTAATTAAATCAAAATTTAATTATGCCTATACACAAGAATTTCCATATAGAATAAACCATATTCTTGAATGTGAATTCTATTTATTAGAAAATTTAGACTGCTGTTTAATAGTTTATCAACCGTATAGGCCCTTACTACAGTTGGTCCAAGATATAGGTGGCCAAGAAGACAATTTTTTGACACTTTCTTGGCGTATTATTAACGATTCTTTAAGAACTGATGTATGTCTACTGTATCCACCTTACCAGGTAACGAGAGTTCAACATTTTTTTTATGAAATTAATACCCATTTTTTCAGATCGCGATTGGGTGTTTGCAAATAGCATGTGTTATTTTACAAAAGGATTTGAAGTCTTGGTTTGCTGAACTGAACGTTGATTTGGACAAGGTACAGGAAATAGTTCGATCTATAGTCAACCTCTTCGAACTGTGGAAAGATTGGAAAGAAAAAGATGAGATACAGGCTTTGTTGGCAAAAATACCCAAACCAAAACCAGCTCCGCAGCGGTAAAACTATTGTAATTAAGTGGTATCTTGATCTTTTAAGTAAATTTAAAGAAGAAAAATAGTAATAAATGATTAATTATGTACTAGCTTATAATTTCTTAATGCTGCATTGTATCAAACACAACACAATAAAATTAGAACGTCCATTACAATTAAAGTTTGTTGTTCTATAAGAACTTGATTATACTTTTGTGTTCAATCGGTTGTGTCGTTAGTCTTGGTAAGAAATGTGTCTTCTTTCTAGCCCACAAAACTTTCGACACCACCGATTGAACCAACTTCTATCAGACGCTAAGCCCTTCGCATTCACAATCTAGGCAACAATTTGATGTACTATAGGTATATAAGGAATGTACTTATACGAATGTGTAATGAAATGAGTGGAGTTTTCAACGCTACAGCTGCATTTATTTTAACGTTGATTAATTACTAAACATTGGTTATGATTTAGCAGGTAAAAAAATAATTGGACGTATTACATCAAATTTTTGAGAAACGGTAAACAAAAGTACTTATAGATTTATAACAACTATTACTTAACATTTTTTGACATCCTTTATTAGTTCCTCGATATCTAAAATAATTTTACTCTGAGTTGGCACATATTGTCTATAGTTAACACCAACCGCGTTCAACATCCTTTTGGATGCTAGATATTTAGGGTCGCTACTACACTTGTCCGATATATAAACTACTTCCCCAATCCCAGATTGAATAATTAACTTTGTGCACTCATTACAAGGAAATAGCGTTGTATACAGCCGCGAACCAGATATGTCTGCAGCGTTTTTATTTAATATTGCATTTACTTCTGCGTGAACTACATACATATGCTTGTTATTTAGATAGTCTTCCTTATCTTTGCCCCAAGGAAAAACATCATCACTGCAGTTTCTTGGAAAGCCATTGTAGCCAACAGCTAATATTCTATTTTCTTTGTCAATTATACACGCACCGACTTGGGTAGAAGGATCCTTGCTTCGTTTAGCAGTCAAGAGGGCTATTGCCATAAAGTAATCTTCCCATGATATATAATCGGATCTCTTAGACATTTTTAGTGTTCAATAGCTAGAAATAATTATAAAGCTTTATAATGGAAATCTGGAGCTATTAAAAATATATACATACTTGTGTAAGTACATATGACTCGACAACTTACATGCTTAGAAACGATACTTGACGAATTATTCTGTTAGGTGTAATAAATGATAAAATCCGAAATTGGAGAAATAAATATCACCGGCTCTTGCAGGCAGGTAATTTATACATATGGACCATATGGATTCCATATACACATATAGCTTACATTTCACATTATTTCATATGCTACCACAATTGTAGTAAATGCAAGAATCACCTCTTATGACGGCCAATTGACAGCAACAAAGAGTGAATTCAACCCGTCATCATGGCGATGTACGCTCAGTAGGCGAAACATATCTACAGAGACAATTCAACCTTTATTTCAAAACACTGCCAATTTTTGTCATTTTAAAACAAAAACAACACGCTTTCTCTTCAAGTATAAGGACAATATAGGAACACCTGTACTTCGCAGATCTCTCGACTTCCCTTCCGCCCCGATTTAAATAAAATTTTTGTATGTGGAAAAAGGCATTTTGATATACCTATGTACATATGTATATATGTATATAGGGGCCGCAAACGACGTTCATTTTTGGACAAAGAAGAAGTCGAAACTTTCCTTCTTCTCCGCCACCCATAACAACCTACCTACTGGATATCAAACCATCGAATCGACAGTTAGTGGAAAACAGGAAACTTCATAAAACCTGAACTATTCTATAGAAAATAATAATTTAAAATCAGTGTCATAGCTGTTATATTTCTTACAGAAGATGGTAATGGCATTGCTACAAATTGTAATGTAATGAATTCAAGTATTTTAAAGGCACTTACCTGTTTTATGCTTGCTGTAAGTTCTGCATGGTCTCCAATAGGCGGAAAACACGAAACATATTATTTCTGAATGCTTGATGAGAATTATCGTGGAAGGGATCGATAGATTCCGAAACACACTCATGGGTATGCAGAATATCAAACGAAAAGGATAACGAAATTTTTTTTACAAACCGATCTTCATATTTCAAAGACACTAGACGCATATTCTTAACATTTAAAAACAGAAAACTTACACAAGAAACAAAACTGAATTTTGATAAATAGGAAACGCGAGGGACATAATCATTTACACTTTTAGACTACATTTTTCAAATAGGACAGTGGTCGAAATAGAACACAAATGGGCTTTTTTGCAGATAGAGGCGGATATACACATGATATTGGATACTTATGTATATGTATTTTTAAGGAAGGCCACATACTTTTTTTTTATATTTTACATTAAAGATGTACGACAGACTACTTCCTGCACTTGAAGCAGAAATTTTGAGAAACTATACACCACAAGTGGACCTTATTTTACGAAAAAAAATTAATTGGTGTTGTTCAAATTAATTAACAATAATTTATCCAACAAAAAACGATAAAGTTCCCGTTAAATTCCTCTAATTTTTGAAAAGAAAAATTTTTGCAAGATTGTGCACCAGAAATGCACAAAGAATTTACAAAAACAATTGTTTCTCATCGAAATTAAATGTAAAAGCACTTAAGGAACAATATATATGTATTTATTTAACTAAAAACGCTATATTTTTAAGAGAAACTTGACTTTTCCACGATCTTACACTTAAAATTTCAGAACACGAATGGACAAGTTATAACGGAACTCTGGATAAGAAACAGTTAACCGATATCTCTTCCACAGCGTTTGATGTTTTACAACAAAAAAAGAATAGATTTTTATTCCATGATTTTTTTTTTTGCATTAAATAATGAAGATGGCCGAATGGCATTTCCTCCACTAAACGCACACAAAATTCAAAGCGATTTACAATTGGACAAACTGACTATGGAATTTACGAAACTATACATCACAAGTGTACCTTATTTTACGAACAAAAATTCACAGGTGTTGTTTAAAATAATTTACAATAATTTATCCAACGAAAAACGATATAATTCCCGGCGAATTCCTTTGATTTTAAAGTGAAAAATTCTTGCAAGATTGTACACCAGAAATGCACAAAGAATTCACGAAGACAATTGTTTTTCATCGAAATTGAATGTAAAAACACTTAAGGAACAATATAAAAGTATTTATTTAACTAAAAACGCTATATTTTTAAGTGAAACTTGGTTTTTACACGATTTTACTCTTAGAATTTCAGAACACGAATGAACAAGTTATAACGGAACTCTGGATAGGAAACAGTTAACCGATATCCCTTCCACAGCGTTTAATGCTTTATAACAAAAAAAGGAATAGATTTTTATTCAATGATTTTTTTTGTATTAAATAATGAAGATGGCCGAATGGTATTTCTTCCACTAGACGCACACACAATTCAAAATGATTTACAATTGGACAAACTGACGACGAAATTTGCGAAATTATACATTCATCAGAATTGTACCTTATTTTACGAAGAAAAATTCACAGGTGTTGTTTAAAATACTTTATGCAACGAAAAACGATATAATTCTCAGCGAATTCCTTTGATTTTTAAGTGAAAAATTCTTGCAAGATTGTACACCAGAAATGCACAAAGAATTCACGAAGACAATTGTTTCTCATCGAAATTGAATGTAAAAACACTTAAGGAACAATATAAATGTATTTATTTAAGTAAAAACGCTATATTTTTAAGTGAAACTTGATTTTTGCACGATTTTACACTTAAAATTTCAGAACACGAATGAACAAGTTATAACGGAACTCTGGAAAGAATTGGTTAACCGATATCTCTTCCACAGTGTTTGATGTTTTACAAAAAAAAGAATAGATTTTTATTTGATGATTTTTTTTTTTTTGCATTAAATAATGAAGATGGCCGAATGGCATTTCCTCCACTAAACGCACACAAAATTCAAAGCGATTTACAATTGGACAAACTGACGATGGAATTTACGAAACTATACATCAGAAGTATACCTTATTTTACGAACAAAAATTTACAGGTGTTGGTTAAAATAATTTAAAATAATTTATGCAACAAAAAACGATATAATTCCCGGCGAATTCTTTTGATTTTTAAGTGAAAAATTCTTGCAAGTTGTACACTAGAAATGCACAAAGAATTCACGAAGACAATTGTTTCTCATCGAAATTGAATGTTAAAACACTTAAGGAACAATATAAATGTATTTATTTAACTAAAAACGTTATATTTTTAAGTGAAACTTGGTTTTTGCACGATTTTACTCTTAAAGTTTCAGAACACGAATGAACAAGTTATAACGGAACTCTGGAAAGAAGTGGTTGAACAATATTTCTTCCACAGCGTCTGATGGTTTACAGCAAAAAAGGAATAGATTTTTATTTGATGATACTTTTGTTTTGTAATAGACAAGTGTGCAGCATATGGTTTGAATAGCTCTGGATAGTAAAAAAAAAATTAAACTTTCCATGGAATCCAGGGCGAGTGTAGGTGACGACAAACTTTAAAAAGTCCTAAGGAAAAAAGCAAACCACCTTGACGAACAGCTTTGAGTTTTACAAGAAAGAACGAGGACTGCTCTTAAACACTTCAAACAGAAAATCTGATTTCAGGCCATAGAAATCCACAATCGATCAAATGTTCATACTTATGTATATTGGCGTCGAGGAAATTCAAAAATCCGAATTGATATCCATCTTTCATTAATTTTAGGGCTATGTATATGTAGCTGCATATAACACTATTTGCTTGACATTCACATATATTCCTTTTGTTTTATTAATACTTTTTCATGGGAAAAATACCTAAATAAGACTTGGTATATTAAAAAAAAATTGGGAATTAGTTTAATTGTCTTTAAATATTTTTCTGTGTTTGAATTGGATTTTGCTTAAGATGAAGATAAATTGAACGCATACGCGAGACATCTTTTCCAGATTTGTTCGACTTGGGGTTGAAGTCACAAAGTTTGGCAATGCGTTCCCATTCGGTTCCTGGCTCAATCTCTCCATTTTCAAACGAATCTTGCTTCTCAGCGCTACGACTTGCAGCCTTCGTTTTAGCAATCGACTCTTCAGTTTGTCTAAGCCAGTCCTCTAACTCTCTTTTAGCTTGTAATCGAAGTTCTTCTTTCTTTTGTTCCTCCTCACGGTCTTTCTCCTCTAAACGAGTCTTTTGTTCCTCACGCCATTTACGTATCTTTTCTGGTTCTACACGATTAACTGGAGCTTGTACAGAAGATTCCAATGAATCTCCTACATTTTGAATTATTTCGAAACTTCCTGTCGAAGACTCTAATCCAATACCAGTGTTTACGCCATCTTGAAGCAATGTGTCTTGACTCATTGGCAAAACATCGTCCTCTAATCCGGCCAGAGCACTTTGTTCCCGAGCTAAAAACTCTGCAGCTGGATCCACTTCCTTCGGTTCAAAATCATCACCAAAATCCATGTTTATTGAAGTTGCTTTTAGACAAATAAGGGCGTATGTATAGGGAGTAGCTAATAATCAGTAAAACATGAAAATTACAATAAAAAAAAATTGAAGCAGCTCCATTGCTAGGAAAATTATAGTACAAATACAAACCTAATAAATTATTTTTCGTTTCGAATTCTCTCCTTTCGGTCACCAAGAACAAGTTCAATTATTATTAATATTTTACGGCAACTCGAACTCTTCAAATTACGAACAATTATAAATCAATCAAAGAGCTTTCGAAACATCTACGTTGAATTTATCTTTAAGTCATCTGTTTCTTTTGTTCTTTCCTTTCTGCCAGTGGGTGCATTTAGGTAACATTCACAATATAGAGCGCTACAGCAATTATTTACTACGTTCATATGGCGGATTGAGTCCGAATTGAATTCTTCGGATTGAGTGCCATGTAAACGCTGATTGGTTGAAACAGGAGTGACTGGATGCAATCATAAAATTGTCTGCTAAAGTTTTTGCATTTAAAACCGAATCGCAAAATTGAGTTGGACAGATCTCTATCTAAGGGAAATAGATTTTTCGTCACTGTGGCGTGACGCAAATAAAATGGAAAAGAAGTGTCAAACTTAATCCTCTTTCGATTCGATTCTTACTCGATCTTTCAATCCGCTCATAGCAAAAAGTGGATTGAAGCTCAATCCTGTTGCAATCCGATCATATAAAAGTGGTAATTAGTAGATTCAATATGCATTCACTTTCAGTCAATTGGTTTCAAAACAATTACTTTTACACAGGTATGTACATATGTACATATATATGTATGTATTCATATATGTATGTATGAATGTAAGTATGTAATATATGCAAAACCATTTAAGATACATATTTGATATTTATCAATTCTTATTTAACTCACTTCTATACATCAACACGTTTACAAGACAGAATTGTATGCATATGTACATACGTAATTGAAAAGCATGCTTTCTCTATTTTATACAAAAAACGATTTGTTCTGTTACGCTACCTTTAACTATTCTCTAAAAGTTTAGACCTTTAAATTAAATTTGTTTGTAATTGAACATGGGACACAGCCTCTATCTGTCACTTTCTTGAATGTTCATATTTTTTTTAAACCTGAAGTATATGTCAGAAGATCGCTGCAAAGCATGAAGTACGTAATTTTTCCTACTTGAATAACATATTATACAATATTTTGTGATTAATATGTGAAAAACGTTTTTAGATGGCAACTTCTTCAACTTACATTAAACAGTTTATGACGGAGGAAAAAATTGCAAGCGAACCCTGGCCCGATGATGCGGTGCTCTATCAGCCATACGAAGCCGAGCAAATCCTTCTTGCCGAAAACGCAAGTTGTCTGGCAGTGAAAGCTTATTTGAAGATGTGCAACATACCATTTTCTATTCGTTCTTGTGCTAATGCAGAATTTATGTCTCCTGGTGGCCGTATGACTAAGTTACCATTCATTAAAGTTGGTGCTTTCATTGTCGCTGAATTTGAACCGATTGTGAATTTTGTTGAACAAAAAGAATGTGCTATAGGCCAATGGTTAAATGAAGACGAAAAATATGATTTACGATCATATGTCTCTCTTGTTGAAAATATTTTTACCAATGCCGAATTATACATCAGCTTTTTGGATAAAGAAGTATTCGAAACTGTTACTGAAGCACGCAATGGATGTGTGTTTCCGTGGCCATTAAATATGATTCAAAATATTAAAAAACGAAAACATGTTTTGAAACAATTGCAAGTCTATCAGTGGAGGGATATGGACATCGAAGAAGTTTTGGAAAAGGTTGTAAAGTGCTGCGAAACTCTTACAAGTAAACTCGAGGAAAATAATTCGACATTTTTTTTTGGTGATGAACCTACCGAATTAGATGCAATTACTTTTGGTCACCTCTTCACCATATTAACTACAAAATTACCTAACAACCAACTCGCACAAAGCATACAAGGTTTCAAAAAGTTGGTGGAATTTTGTCAAAAGATAGACAATATGTACTTCCAGAAAAAAAATTAAACTCGGGCGCTAAAGAACTAGTAAATAAAAGGAAACCAACATCAAAACATAAATATGCATATTAAAAGCTAATTTTATTATATTTTGAACAAAATGTATACGTTATGTATGTTTGTGGTTGGAAACAACAAAATTGCCAGTTTCGATGAATAAAACTAGGAGTTCACACCAAACATAAAATTACGAATTTCGAATATTATTGTTTAATCAAAGGATCACTGTTGAATTAATCATTTCCGAGAGTATGCATTACTATTTTCAATATCATAACCTGCTGTTCCCTTAATATAAAATGGAAATATTGCAGTTCAATAGTATTGTACTAAAGTTAAAATCATAAAAAAATATTCGTAATGTAAAAAAAAGTTATTTCTGACAACCAACATGCATTATACCGATTATTTCAGGCAGTACAACTGGTTTTAATTTTTTTATTTTTATATGAAATACTTTAAGGATCGTACAACTGCGAAATACGTTTAATATAAAAATATCTTTCCTAACTAATTTTCTTCTTTATAATTAAAAAAAAAACAAAAACGTGGATAAACATCAATGTAGAAACGATCAATGCTTGTCGATTTTGGTTAGTGGAACAGACAATCGATTACGTAGTGAATGAGTTTGTTGGTTGTTCCTATTTGTTTGTCCATTTGATGGTGTAATATTCATAGTAGAGATCGACTGTCGCCGAGTTACAAGTCGCCTCACTGGCTGTTGTTTTTCTGTTGGTAACAGTACCATCGACTTCTGTTGCTGAATATTAGTTTTCTGTTTATTTGGCGATGAATCTAATTTGGAGTAGAAGTTTATAATAAAAATAAATACATTAATACCCTTCAAACTATTAATACATGTACATTTTAATTAGGCAATTTCAAGATTTTTATCTTCGTCGGTTTTTCTGCCTTAGGAAAGTTAATGTCTATGTCTATCTAATCGTTGACTATCACAAATATTGTAGAACGGTTATTTTTACACCATTTTGACCGCTAGGCCGTGGAAATCGGATCAGGGAGAAAAGTAACGTATCGAGAAAATTATACAGACGTAAAAGTGATCCTATGGCCCATGTATAATTACTTTACTTTTGATAATAGGATACATAGTACATACATATGTATATATGTACAAATGCATACGGAAAAGAATGCAGTGTGCTTTTTAAAGTGCTGTGTAAAGTTTTTTAGCAGACTGTTCCAAACATAGTTTGTAGATACGTTTTACTTACATGTTATCAATGAAATTGTATTGGAATTTATGTATTAAATGTTTAAGTCTCATTGTCATTACATTATTGAAAAATGAACAATTGATTACTATAATATCTACCTTTTCACTTAAGTGTGTAATAGTAGTATAGACTCCTTTTAGTATTTTAATTGAAGGCACTCTTCTAATAATCTACTCACATATTGAGAGACCACTAGGCGAGAAGTAATATCACGAAAGGGAAAAGAGCTAAAGTTAAAAAGTTAAGTTTTTTTTGCACAATGGCATGCAAAGTCGATTACGAATCGTCTGGAATTGAAAAATAAAAATGAAGGTTATTACGAATATATCAGTCAATTCAAATGAATTCGTATGACAATGATGAACAGCGGAATGAAGGTGAGAAATGGATTTATATGATACAAAAACTTTTTTAACAAAGAATTATGATAAAATCAATTTACATACATACATATAAATGTTTTTAAAAATCATATTATGTTTGTTGTATGAGAGTTAAAAGTTAGCAATTGTAAAAAAAACTTACCTTTTATTAATGACAGTCTTCTCTTAAGAGACGTTTTTGATGCAGAATCGCAGTTATCTTTAAATGCGCTATTTACTTCTGTCGAAGCCCGTTTTTCTGCTCGACCACCACCATCAGTTTTCAGTACAGCACTTTCATTTCCGTTTACACTTAGATGACTTGAGGCATTTTTAAATGAGCTTTGGGAAAAGCAAGTTTTATTTATTGACGTTGTTTTCGATTTCGGAGGTTTCATAGCTTTTGGTGATTGACTGTTTAATATGGATGATGATCCACCTCCAGTGGTTGCCTTGTTTTCTCCTGATTTTTGTGGAGACTTTAATTTTTGTTCCACTTGTTTGTGGATACCAACTTGTAGCCAATATTCTAGCTGGCTTTCACGGGATTCTGATATTATTTTTTGGCCATCTGGGAATTTACTTAGAATGCCTTGAAGTTTTTGAATTGTTTTGTAAAGTGTCTCTGGTGACACTAATCCGTAATCAAACAAGGAGCACATATGCAAGATGAAATTTCTGTACAAATTTTTCTGAATGATTTCACGGCCTTTAGCATCTAAAAACATATCACAAGCTAGTGGTAACTGACAGTCGCCAACGTAACCATGCTTCATAACATGTAGATTCCAGAGTTTCATAAGTTCTTTTTCTCCTTCGTTTACGTCAGAAAATTCGTCAATCATTTGGATTGTTTTCTGACGCAACCAAAGTGGGTCGCTTTCTCCCTCTGAATCAATATCAAGTTCCTTAGGGTGAACAGGAAGGCATGTTTCGGTGTGATGGTATAATCTAGATTTTAGTTGTAATTAAAAAAAAAAAAAAAAAAACTTCTAGATAACTCACCTATTGTGACCTGTTATATATGGTCTTTGATTAGTTAAGTCGTCTTCATCCTGAACCAAAAATTCACTCAAACATGTTTTTTGTCGACGTGGCCGGCACACTAATAAATTTGTTACAGATGTACGTCTAACTGGGCCACAAGTTCTCGCAAAAGAACATCCTGATGGCCCTACTAAGTCATATGGGGATCCTGAATATGAACCATCATAGGAATCATTGATAGTAACATCTATTCGTGCCCCGTTTCCAGCGGGATGGTACGTAAAATTGAATCGAGCATGACAAAGTTTTAAGTGTTTCAATAAGGCATATAACCGCAAACAATCGAGTCCACACCATGGACATACCACCTCCTGGGTGTATTCTGTTTGTTGACGTGTATTGTTGCTATAAATAAAGTTGTAAACGATTTGCAATTTTTCTTCTACGATTTTAGCTTTAAATCCATTTCCTTGAGTACTTATGGAATTGTTATTGTGATTAGTGGAGACATTATTGCATACACCATTTATCACATCAATTACTAAATCGTCGCAAATGTCTTTGGCATTAACAAAGTTTGATATTGAAATATTGGACCAATTTAAGCGGAATTTAAGCATTGGGCATTGGTTGAAAACTTCAAATTTAAGAGTAACCGGTATATAACTATCAGGGAGTGACTCCCAAGTTCTCTTTTTCGGTGAAAAGCACTTAAGACTGTTTGATGAAAATTCTTGAAGTGCTGCTTCATATTCTCCTTCACTAATGCTTCCGCAATTTTTCTCGAAAACCACTAACTCGCAACCAAAATTTTTCGAACACAATTTGGCTCGCTTTGAGGGCATATCTATGGAAATACATGTTGAGATATATTTTAAGAAATATTTAGAAAGAGTACCATCATCACTTCCCAAACTCGCATTATTGAACATTGGTAGAACTTCAATTCTGAACAATACTTTGTATATCGTGTGTTGTTCGCTTAGCGGACGTAGAGATTGCATCGGTATGCAGACTGCGGCATACCTCTCTACATCTGAAGACGGATTTATTACTACACTTGAGATATGTGTCTGTAACAATTTTAATAAAGATTAGTTATTTAATATTGTTTTAGACGTCATGTACTTACCACAACTTCTTGAAAGTCAGAAGTACTATCTTTGCGCTTATTTTTCGTAATTTTATACATTGTTGTATGAACATTGACCATATCTCCAGTTTTCCATTCACCAGTTTCTTCATTTTTATCAAAGAGGCCCATGAACACAATGTTCAGATAATTACTCACAGTATCGGTTTTATGCGAAATTGTATCCAGAATCGTATCTACTTTAAACGCAGAACGTTTCTTGTTGTTTCTAGACATTCGATCCTTCATATAACTTAGAGTCCGGTTTAAAAAGATTGGCTGCAATAGAGACAAATGTTCGTAAATATAAACAACATAATCAAAATTTCTTACGCTTGTCCCATGCCGATTTCGGAGAAACCTATAAATTTGAGTAGGTTCTGTAATAAGCATAAAGTACATACAAAATTAGAGGGTTCCAATAAAACTAACTTTAAGTTAAGTAAAATTAAAAAGATTAATCGTTACAGCTTACTTTCGAACGCCTGTAAAAATAACTCCTGATCAGCCTGTATGCCGCTCAATTTGGAGATATCTGCGTCTCTTTCCCTTTTTTTTGGTGGAGGCATTTTGATCAAAACAATAATAGCTTATTTACAATAAATTTGTGAACACAACTCCAGAAAAACCAACTAAATTTCTGTGATTATTTGGGTATATTCACATGACACAACAATTATAGCGGCGCGAAAATCAAATGACGGATTAATGAACTTTTATTCAGTTTTGACACTTGAGAAAATCTTTTGTGATTGGCAGTACTTAAACACATAGATTTCATACTCACCTAAAACATCGGTTAGGTAGTGTTTTGAATTAGGATAGTTATG
The DNA here is from genome assembly GCA_963583995.1 of Xylota segnis. NCBI lineage: Eukaryota > Metazoa > Arthropoda > Insecta > Diptera > Syrphidae > Xylota > Xylota segnis. The sequence goes on from OY757238.1 coordinate 120,106, forward strand.
AAAAAAAAAAATTAAATTTACAAGCCGGGTTTTATTATATCTAATTAAAGGCAATCCATCTCTTTTGAGATATTCTAACGTCAGCTGATTTTTTGTTTTGCCCGGAACTAATCCCGACTCATTGAACTCAAGGGTGTTCTTTTCTTTTCTACTGCTTAAATAAAATAAATGGACAGACTTTTGCGTACAGTGAGTGGTATTGGAATGCAAACAAAAATACAGATTGATGAATTTGGTATCACCGAGTGTGTTTGAGTGCGTATTTCTGTTTTTGTAAAATTAAAGAGCAATTCATAGAATAAAACAATGCCGGCACTACAAAAATATACATATGTACATATGTATGTACATACATAAACACATTTAGGGCCTAAATGTTTTTACTACTTTGCCTTTTTAGGTGCTATCCTATTTTTTTATGACTAAAAGAGGGCTAATATGACTTCCAAAATTCATTCGAACGTTAAATAATGTCTAATTGTATTGACAAATGTAACAATAAGAAGGTAAAAATATTAATTTTTTTGATGAACGTTAATCTTATCGGATATACATAAATATGTAAGCAGCGTCTGCCACACTTTGAACTATTTAATTGGATATGTACCTCGAAAACCTTTGCACAGACTCTGCGCTTAAGTTTACATTTTGACCATGATCCCTCTAATAATTTGTATGTTGTTCAAAATTGTATTTGAAAATTCATCTAACATATTGGAAAAAATAAAAAAAGTATAATATCTTTATTTACCTCATATTGGTCACTGACCATTTAAAACACATATGTATGTACATATGAAAGTGTTCAGGCAAGCTTTTTGCCGAATGAATTACAATTATGTATGTGTTTTAACCAAATAGTGACCATTTTTATCCTTTACAGTTTAGGTTGTAGAGAATGATTCTTCGAGATAAAATATGTTAGGATCTTAACCACTCACATGTCGGCCCTTCCATTCTGTAATTTGAAAGTTGTCGTGAACAATGAAAATCACTTGTAGTCAGTTTAGTGCTAATCCATATGCATACACTTGAGCGTGCATTTGCACTCATTAAAAAAGACAATTTCGTTTAACCTTTACCTTCTTAGAGTTCTTGTTACACTTTGTCATATAAATATAGGAATGTACATACATACATATTTACATATGTACATACATACGTACCTAAGTAAAAGTATATATGTATGTAGATACTGGTACATTGCAACCAACTGTGGAACCAACCTATAGAGCATTATTTTATACAGCCCGAAACTTTCTATACTGCCTATAAAATTATGGTTGTGGGTGGGAATCCAAAGTTTTGGTATCAATGCAGAAGCAAACATGCGTGCTGAGAGAGGTGCCACAACCCATATCCCTCGTGCCCATCTTCTAAAAAAAAATGAACAAAACGCGCAACACATTAATTTAGAAAATGAAAAAGCTTCTCTCGCTGACGAAATGGACTTCGGAGGTGCAAATCCCACCGACGACTATGTAGTTTGCATCGCTCTGTTCTCAGTTTCTAAAGCACATCTGCGGTATCGTACACACGAGAAATAACCGAACGTTTCGGGATTTTTATTAAATCAGAGGTGTTGTAGCTATCTAAATAAATAAAGAGATATTTCGGTCGTTTATAGAATTTATTCTCGAGTTTTATTTAGATTTGTGAATTTAATGACCATCGAGAGATCCACTTTTAATTAATTAAGTCGTTGTTTATCAAATCCTACATGGTGACTCCCAAAACCGGCATCTAAAAAATTGTACTGCAACTAATAACTTCCATTTATAATTTAATTTTGGCATTTGAATCTTTTATAATAAATATTGCTTTTTCTGTGTGATTTAAACATTAAAAATGTATTTTTAGATGAGTGGCCAAGAGATTGTGAGAAAAATTCCCAACAAAATATAGGAATATGTGTACATACATACATATATGTATACAATTTCATAAAATATGATTTGAATCAATTATACACAGTTAAAAGTTTGCACATGCATATGCCCTAATATGTCGTAAATACATAATATATAACCTTAAAATAAATAAGAACCTTACTTGCAAATATAGTATTTACAGTCTTCTATTTAGGTATTACACCTTTGGCGCCATAAACTTTGAAATATTGTATACATTATTGTGGGAACAAATCTGAAACTGTATCTACTATGTATATACATACATACACATGTACATATGTACATATATTTAGGCATTATTCAAACATGCATACGTACATAGGCCGATCTATTTTCTTTTTATTATAATCAAAGATCGTAGTTCTGCTATCTACAGGACTTCATAGAATATAATTCACTGTTCACTCTCGAACGTCATTACTAAGATTTTGTTATTTGTGGTAATCCCGATGTAAAAATATTATGGTGATAAATACGGGAAATGATTAGTGATAATGATCTTTAATCTTATTTACCTAAGTTTTATATAATCGATGTTGTACTCGGTAAAAATATACATATGTATGTGTGTTCATATGTACATTCATACATATGTACGTTAATTATGTGTTTAATTGGCAAAACAATTAAAATAAAACATTATAAGTTCCTTTTCAACTTTAAATCAATATCCCAACTAAATCGTGGATTCAAAATAATTCAAATACAAGAGACCGTAAGAATATAAAAAATATATTGAATAAATGAAAATAACTTTTTCAGTCCTGTATTGTTAAGTTAGTTGAATGATTATTAGAAAAACCCATTCACACAGTTATAGAAAAATATTTGTAGGCTACCACAATACACGATTTTTATCTAGTAAGCTCTGAATAGCTTGAGAATAGCTTTCTATCCGTAAATTAATGTTAATTTTTAAGCAAACAACAATTCGCTGGACCTCACATCTATTAGCATTATACGACAAAATATGCAGTCATTTCCATTCTTTTGAATTGACTAAAATTAAAGCCCTACTATATGTAACTGCCGTTCACTAAACTTATTTTGCGACGAGAAAACAAAAATTTAATCTGATAAGGATAATAGATTAAATAGTGATGTATCCCACAGGCAATAATTACATATTCATATGTACAATATATATACATATATTTTTATTGAAATATTGTCGGTCTATGTATTATAGAAATAAATGTTGCAACTATTTGCATACATACATATGTATATACATTAATCCCGAAATATGGGGGATCTATTTTTATTTGGATGTAATGAAAGAAATTTAAATTAATTTGCATTCGATGTTATTTTGCGGAGACATTGTATGTATGTACATATGTATGTATGAAGTATTCCCAGTAGGTGACTTGTCATTAATTTTGTTGATGATTTGTTATTAGTATAAGAAGTTTTTATGCAACCGGGTCATGTGAACCCAGCTTCTCGTAACTATTCGTGTATATGGCGCCGTGGCTCAAGTGGTTAGGGGGCAAGGGGTTCGAAGTTCGATCCGCAGACAACACTTGAAAGTGGTCCGAATTTTCCGAGTAGTCCGACAAACGTCCGAGAGTATAACTGTCATATAACAAATTTGACTTCTATTTATGCAAAGAATATTACACGCATGACACGAATGGTTGTGAGAAGCTTGGGTCCCTTGGGTATTGTATTTGTTTTTTTTTTATTACATATGCATTAATATTGTTTTGTTAACACCAACTTCTCATATGAAGTACTTTTTCATGAAATAAACTTAAGCTTGTTCGTTTAAGAAAATAGATGTAACATGATATTACATACCACCTGATTTATACCGGACACGTTAGAAGATGAGGAACACTGTCAAGTTATGATATTTTTAATTGTAGTAAATATATTTATTGATGAAGTACGTCCATACGTAGTTATATATATATATGCATGTACATATGGATGTGTGTATGCATTTATGTGTTATGTATATTAATTAAATTTATATAATACTTTATCTTTGGTTATTTTTCTAAAATGGGTTACGCAATTACAGTAAATTTCAAACTGGATAATGTAAACACAAATATGGAGAGTGGTGAAAAAATCGGAGTCAAGGACAATGAAGGATCAGGTAATTTTTTTGTACATTCGTTTACTATAGGATATGAACAATTATGGTTTTAATGTTTGTATGTATGTACAGAGTATGTTTTATATCCTTTGTAAGAGGACAATTTCTATTAATTATTATATTGTTTACTAGTTTTTCGTGACAGCTATCTTCTTGATTGTCCGGTATTTGCAACAAGGAACAAAATCTTTATTTTAATTTGGGAATTAAAGCTTAAACTTCCGTTTAATAGTCCGACGCACCAAACAAACATTTTCTCACCTTTATATTCATTTATGTACATATATATGCACACAATTTTAACACTTCTTAGGGATTGAGAAAAAACTTTAGTGTTTCTGACTCTTTGCAGCTATGTACATATGTAGCTCTGCAGTTTCTGTTCTATTTCTTATTACAGCAGGGTTCATACTGGTCAAATTTTTTATTAAATCTACTTGACAAACCATAAAACCGAAGTAAATTTGGCTTCACACACATCATTATTAGGCTCGTCAAGCATATTTAATAAAAAATTTAATTAGTATGAACCCCGCTTATAAAAGGTCTCTACTTTTTATTAAATGAAATTAATTTATATAATTTTCATTAAATCAAAAAAACGGTAAGGAAAAAAACAAATTGCTTACCTCTTATGTATGTATGTACATACATATGTGTTGTCTTAAAAGTTAATTTGCATTTTGTGGAGTTCCTTTCAAAAAACCACTTGTTACGGTTTGCTTAATATTTAGGTATATCTTCATGTGCATGTGTGTATGTACGTGCATACATATGTTTGATACTAGGCACATATGCATCTTCTATAGGGATTTCTTTTTGTTTTTTAATTATAGAATTTAAGCTTTCGACAACAGTTTTCATGTTACTCCTGAAAGTGTATCTATTTATTTCCTATTTTTAACTCCCATGTCTGGAATAAGGCCGTGTACAAATCGATGACCATATTTTACCGATTTTGTGTACAATACTGATTTTTCCTTTTCACTTTGGGACTGTGCGAAAAGAGCCTCATTAATTTATGGATTATTGATTCCCGAAAATAGATTATATGTACATACGTACGTGTGTAAATTAAAGGTTTCTAGCTACAACAGAAATGGGTTGGCGTGTCCTTAGATATCATTCACATTTGTTTTAGTGTGTTAATATAATGCTTGGGATTTGAACGTTTAAATTTGATTGCTGCTATTTGGTTATAATTCTTCCACAATACTAAGTATGATTAGCGAATGACTAAGGATTTCCATATGTACATATGTACACGCATATGTATTTTTGTACATATATGTATACCAGCAACTTTGTACCAGATTCAACTTAAAACAATTGTTTTACTACTACTGACTACTAAAGAATGTACATATGTATGTATCTCCATCGTAAGGGCTTTTGATATCTTTGCTACTAGACCGAATATTTATGATCAAACCGAGGACATAATCAAACGGTACTCTAAATTTGTAGTCTATGTATTTGTGAATTAATGTCTAACGTGCGTGCTGACTGCCTTTATATAAGGTTTTTGGAATATCCTGGTATCTGATGTAAGAAAGGTGGCTTAATACTCTTACTGCGGCTTAAACCGCTCTTTGTTTGAGAACTTTTTTTTGTAGATGCGACTTTGCTGGGTGCATTTGTGAAACTTAATATGTTGCATTCAAGTTTGATTTAAAAAAATTTTCTGGCATCAAAAATTAAACTACATAATATGTATTCCAAATTTGCTTGAATATGTGTGTGGAGAAATAGATAAATGGAATTAGCTGAAGAAAAGGGTTCATGACATATGTACATACATATGTATGTATGTATATTCATATGTACGTACCTAAATTTTTTTAATTTTTGTAAATCTATGTACATTCATACATACATACATACATATGTATGCTTGATATACTTACATACATACATACATATCCATACATATGAGTGTATACGTTTATTTATGTTTTATTAAATGTGGGTCGATAAATAATTAACATATGTTCATACATACATTTGCACAGACTTAAACTTCGCGTCAGATGTGAATTTGTCAACATTGAAATCTTAAATGACCTCCAATTAATCTAAAAAAAGGAAACAGAGACAGCCATAGAAACATATGAATGTATCTAGATCTGCATATGTACATACATATGTATGTTAATAAAATTCGTCAGCTTTATTCATTTAAATACGAATAAAACCAAGGCGTTGGCTAACAAAACATCACGCGATATTTAAGGCTTTCAGAATAGACTGCTTGCTTGTAGCAATACATAATCCTCCATATTCCTGTTTCCATAAATATAAAAAAAGCTTTGTTAGAATTTGTATATTTCGTGAAATTTGAAATTAGCATTCTTAAGATAAGAAAAGAAAACGCTTCCAAATGAAATACATTTCCACATAATTAGTTATGTAGGAATAAAGACTAAACTATGCATATACATACATACATATGTATGTACGTAGATAAATATGTGCATACATAACTTTTCATTTCGTTTCCTTAACAGTGTTCAAAAACTCTAGGTAAATAAAATTTGGGTTGATAATTGTGGAAACGGAGACCGGATGCAAAGTGAGGAGAAAAGATAGGGTTCTTTTTGGAGTAGTGGTTTGAATCCCGGATGTTATTATGCTTCATTAATCCATGGGTCTGAACTATTTAAATATAATTACATTTCATTCATATCAAGTCTGAATCTAATCATTTAAAATCAGTTAATTAAACTGTCCTAGTTGATTTTACAAAGCGCATAAGCTAAATAAGTTATGCACTAAATGCCTTTAAGGTTTCATTACAATTACGAACGTTATTAGTCTCTTATTCTAATAGAATAATAGCTACCTGCTGATCGACAAGCTTAACAGAATCAATTACACACATATGTACATACATGGATAATGTCTTTAAATTTCAGATGCAAACCTAATTGTAAAACCAAATACATGAAGGGGCATACATGTGTACATGCATATGAACATAATTTTGGGTTACAAATTTTATTTTTTTAATCAAATGAGGAGATCTACATATGTACATATGTCAATATATAGATTTGGCAGAATTATAATTTAACCAATGTTCATATGTATATGCATATAAAACAATATCAAAATTTATAGCAATGATATATTGCAGAAATTGTCATAATTCGTTTCTCTTTCTTTTTAGCGGAAAATGCACACTTGGATGATTTGTACACTCGATATAGGCAAAGATTACGGAAATCGCTTTTCATTTCAGGTCTTTCGATTTCACTAGTAGCATGTATAGTTTCTGTAATATTGGGATCCATAAAAGACCATGTTGGTTAATAAAAAAAACAAAATAAAAATTTTATATAATGTTTATACACGTTACAATTGCAGAACATTTTTCACATATGTTTATTAACAATTGCGGGCCTTGTTTCCGGGTGTATATTGATGGCCTTGCAATTTCCCGCCGTTTTGAATTCACCTGTTGCAGCATTAGCATTTGCTGTCTCAACAACATTTTCCTTGGGTACAATAGCTGCTATTACAGGAGAAGTATTAGCACCCTTGCCACTTTTTGCAGTGTTTTTAGTAAATAAATTTATTGCTTAGATATATTCAAATCGTTTGATAGTAAATTAATTGTCTTCTGTTCTTTAGGGTATTCATACTATGCTTCCGATTTCATGGCCGGTATCATTGGTCTTGGCATTATTTATGACAGCTATCCATGTTGTGTACAAAGTTGGAATCAGTCCAGGCTTTTCACCCGATATTGAAATGGTGGGTAGTAATAACTTACTACGTCTTGTTATCCGAACTAGTAAAAGTGCTCTATTATAGCTTATTGGGGAAATAATAATGCTTGCAACGGCATCGGTTTCTGGGTTGTACTATCGTATTATGTCAGATGCAGCCCACAATCGGACTGTTGATGGCACTCGAACTGGCATAGAACAAAGAGTCAAGTTGGAATGTGAACGGGAACAGCAGGAACAATTACTTTTAAGTGTTATCCCTGCGTACATAGCTGCTGAGGTATATTAAGTAAAGAATATGTTACTCAATAATAAAATAAGCATTATAAAATCGGAAAATACTAATAACGAGAACAATACATGATAAGTGAATGTCCTTTTGCTAACCCTTTAGGTAAAACGGAGTATAATGCTCAAAATGGCTGATGCTTGTCAAAGAGCAGGAGGACAAGCTAATTCAGCACGATTTCATGAGCTACACGTTCAACGCCACAACAATGTTTCAATTTTATATGCGGATATTGTGAACTTCACTCCTCTTTCCGAGCAACTGACCGCCAGTGACCTGGTTAAAACTTTGAATGACCTTTTCGGGCGTTTCGATCAAATTGCGCAGGTGAGCACTTATGTACATTGTAACCATATCCATTAAAACATGTACATACATATGTATGTATGTACAAACATACATATGTATGTCCAATTTGACAAGGAAATTCAGTCTAAAGTATCAGGCACAAAATATTCGTTTGTTACATGTTTTACGGTCGGCTAATGGAAGAACTGATTTATTAATGTTTAGATCTAATATTCTCAGTTAAAAATATCATTGAATCTAATTATTTCGTTATTACTAAATTAATATTGAATTATGTACCTGTGTACATATGTATGTAAGTATGTACAAGTTAAGAGCATGATATTTATGTTACAAAAATACAAATGAGTGCTTATGTGTGTACGTAGAATACATAGATCAATATGCTCATGTGTATATTTCAACCCGCAGGAAAATCAATGTCTACGCATTAAAATTTTGGGAGATTGCTATTACTGTGTATCAGGGTTACCTATTTCAAGACCGCAGCACGCAGCCAATTGCGTTAATATGGGGTTACAGATGATTGATGCAATTAAGTACTGTACAAAAAAAATAAATATGCATTTTAATGCTCGTTCAATATCATCGTAGGCACGTCCGAGAAGCAACTAGAATTAATGTTGATATGCGGATTGGAATCCATACTGGGAACGTGCTTTGTGGAGTGCTTGGTCTTCGAAAATGGCAGTTCGATGTATGGAGCGATGACGTTACTCTAGCTAATCACATGGAAAGCGGTGGCGTCGCCGGGTATGTTTATTGTGCACATAATATTGTGTTTTCTGTCTTATACAAAAAACATTTTATTCCTTAATAAAACTTTAGGAGAGTTCACATAACAAAACAAACTCTTTCATACCTTGATGGTAAATTCGAAGTAGAGCCCGGTAACGGAGCTTCCAGAGACTCTTATTTATCCGATCACAAAGTGGAAACATATTTAATTGTCCCACCAAAGGTATGTCTTAATGAGGGAGAACTAATTTCGACTTACATTTGCAATTTATAAATAGAAAAGTTACAACTTACCAAGAGTTGTAGAAATTTCTACCCCATCATCCCCAAAGGAAACACCCAATCAATTACGGTTGAATCAAATTTCAATCATAGAGACAGAAGATCCGGACGATATGGCTGTTTTTGATTCCCGCATTTCGCCAAACATTGAGGACAACACAACAAGTATAACACCCACTTCGGACCGAATAAAAGGAAGTGATGAGCTCACTCCACTACGTATAGATGAGACTACAAGTAATGGAAGCGAGAATCAGGTTGGGTTTGCAACAACTGAAATCGGAGCGAAATCATCCCTTTCGCTTCCAATTGAAGGGTCAGGAGGCGGGGGCGGAAGCAATAGTTCAGGAGGAACTCCTACATCAGTTGAAATTCCTGAAAAAGGAAGGCGGAAACTTTCAGTTCAAGGTTATACTTACACTTATTCTTTTTTTTGCTTTTGATTTTGCTTAGAAAAAATGCTCATTAGAATTATAACATAAAGTTCCTAATGTAAAATCAAAACTCAGGATTAAACTTTAATTCATTAACACGAAAATTATATTTAACAAAATCAAAATTTATGTTTTCCCACACATTCTAACATACAGAATAAATGTATGTATACGTACTTTCTATGTCGCATGGGTTTCTAACATAGTTGTTCTGCTTTTTTTATACTTTTATACATGTACATACATACACACATGTATGTGTATTTGACGTGCAAACAAACGACCACAACTACCCCCGCTATAGGACTCATGGCATTTGCTGAAAGGCGACGGTCATCAGGTGCTTTTATGGACACAAGAAAACAGTCAATCACAAATGGAGACAGTTTTCGTTTTGCAGGTGGAAGTGGTGAGCGATCTTATGTATAAAAGCTGTGGACTCTGTTGGTTTACGTTTTATACGATATAATATTTTAATTGAATGAGACATTTTTTTTACAAGACTCTTCGAAATTTGTTCTATGTTTACCCGTTTAGCCACGCCTGGAGGCCCACCTACAAGGCATAGGCCATCATCAAAAATGACTAAGTATGTAGAATGTTGGGGAGCCGACAAGCCATTTGCCAATATAGCAGAATCAAAATTAGCTAAGAACATCGGTTTAGCGGTAAATAATCAATGAACAAATTAATATACGAAACAATCTAAATGAAATTGCAAAACTAGAGCATTGCCATGATAGAGTCCAATCTCTTGCCACCAGAACGGAGATGCTCTAATTTCAACTGCTTCGGACCTCCAACAGAACTAAAACCTATAACAATGTGGTATCGGAACTCTCCTCGTGAAACTATGTATCGTGCTCAACCAGATCCTCACTTCCGCTTTGATTTGCTCTGTGCTTTTAGTATATTTTTGTTGCTTGCAATAATCCAATTAGTAGTAATTGAACTGTAAGTAATATTACCAAAAAGGAACATGCAAATCTCAATACTAATTTCGGTGCTAGGAATGTGGCTTTGTTGGGTTCCTTTGGAGCAAGTCTAATATCCATCGGGCTCTTTCTTTATTTGAGTAACATTCAGATCTCGGAAAATTCTGCCACTCCCACTAACGGCACGGGTCAAGTTGTTGCCACAAGCCGATCAATAAGATTAGCAATATTTTTGGTAGTAAATACATTAGTCTCAGCCTGCGCTGTATTTAGTGTGGTAAGTACTTTAATAGTTTACATATTTACTTGTGTTGTGTAAATTTTTGACTGTACGGGCATAATTTAGTTTGTAAAAGTGTATGTACATATAAATAAATATGCACATGTATGTATATATCTGCAAGATTTTTCGATTCATACAAGAAGGACAATCTTACTGTTAAGTGTTTTATCAGATTTATATATGTACTTACGTACATACATATGTATAAACTTTTTAATACGAGTATGTATTTTATGCGAGTATGTTTTTATGCTTTAATGCGAGTGTGTTAATATGAGTGTTAAAACTTAAGTTTCAATAATGGGTTAGTTGCGCGAAAAATGACTACACATGTAAACAAAATATTAAAATTTGGTGTGATTTTTTATTTCTTTCATACCAATGTTAAATTTGAACACTATATCATGGTCTACTCTGGTAACTTTAACTACAGCTTTCTGAAGAAATAACTTTAAATTAATGCGTATCGCAGTCTCAAATTTATACTTACATACATATGTATAACTACAGAAACTCATTATACAATACAAATTGGCAAGAATGAGTTTATTTATGGGTGGTCTTTATTTTTTCCGCCAAATATAGATTACTTTCTGGAATGAAACTACTGCTGATGTTCCTATGGCGTCCAACAATACTACCTATCTACCGCATCTGTCAATAACAAATAATTTCACACTGCCGTTCGAAACAGCTCCAGTATATTTGCTATGTTGCGCTCTCAGCCTAGCAGTTGTGTCTGCGTTTTTAAAAGCTGGGTTCATTCTAAAGTTGATTGTTATGATAATAGCTGCTGTAAGTGAGGTCGTCATACTCGGGAATAGTGATCTTTTTCTGCAATATAATAACTTGTACTTCGAAAATAGCATGTAAGTTTGATTATAAAATGAATTGGTTTTAATTAAACTAAATTAATTCCTATTGTATTAGTCTGCGGCTTGAGGTAAAAGGGTTACTGTTTCTCTGCCTAATCATAGCTGTTTTACATACACTTGATCGCCAAGGCGAGTACGTAGCGCGAACAGATTTTTTATGGAAAGCAAAGTTAAAAGTTGAACAGGAAGAGGTAGAGACAATGCGTGGGATCAATAAGGTAAATATTCTTATGATACATATGTATTCCATATCCAATTTGATATAAAACCACCATCGGTCCCAATGAATTTCTTGTTTTTATCTGTTTTTCAGATCCTTTTAGAAAACATACTTCCTGCACACGTCGCTACTCACTTCCTCCATCAAGAGAGATCCGCTGAATTATACCACGAAAGCTATTCCTGCGTTGCGGTAATGTTTGCTTCGATTCCAAATTACAAGGAGTTTTACGATGAAACAGATGTTAATAAACAGGGATTGGAATGCTTGCGTCTGCTTAATGAAATCATTTGTGATTTTGACAAGGTAATTTAATAAAATGGCTTTATGCACTGTAATTGGTACGTGTTGAATAATTTCACATTTCATCTCGTATCTTTTCAGTTACTTCTAAAACCGAAATTTAGTGGTATAGAAAAAATAAAAACCATAGCCAGCACATACATGTGCGCATCAGGACTTCGACCAGGAAAGGAAGATGGAGCCGCGGTAAGTACATTATGAAAATACATACATACATATGTATGTCCGTGTGAAATGGGATACATGACCTATTTATTTCATCCTGAATGTATTGTTTTAGCATTTGTTTTATGTACCTACAATCCAAAAATTCTTTCCATAAGAATGTTTATTTTTTCCTTTTTATGCAGCTTATGCGTAATTTAGCGGTAAGTAATCTGGAATATGATTATACTCGTACAATTAATTGAAATCAATAGATTCAATTTGTGATTGAGTAAAACCAGGAATATCTAAATACTTATTATATCCGATTTTATATACTAGAGTTTCGCAGGAGTTCTTTTGATCGGAACCGATCTATTTTCTTTCCAAAATTACGCAGTAACGTAGGCACAAAAACTTAATTTTGTTTTTTTTCTGTAAAAGGGTCATTCATAGGCCTTGTCCTAAATGCCCAGCTATCCCTGGTTAATTGATGCCTTTGCAATACTCCTTATTTGAAGGAAATATCCATTTTGCAAACAGAAAACATAACATGCTGTAGTTGAAATCAGTCGTTTATCAAGTTCCTCCATTAAAAATAAATTTAACAATTAATTGGCCGTTCGAATTACGCATAATACCAAATCAAATTACAATGTGAATACATATTTAAGAAATCTAATCTGATCGTGGGCGCCGTGGCTCAGTGGTTAGTGCGTTGGACTACGGAGCAAGGGGCTCAAGATCGAATCCCAGTCGGGTAACACCTAAAACGTTTTTCACGGCCCCACCTCTCGCGAGCGTCTGACAAACATCCGAGAGTACAGTTGTCCTGAGAAAGCTTCTCAAATACAAACTGCCCTTCGGATACGGCATTAAAGAGTAGGCCCCTTCAATTCGTGTAAAGAATATAACACGCACAACACGAATGGTTGTGAGAAGCTAGGCCCTGGGTCCCATCGACCTGTAGCGCCAAGTATTTTTTTTTTTTTTTTTTAATCTGAATTTCTTTTTATCCATACCCGATTTGTAACCGTAATGAAAGTAGTTTTATTTTATTTTTACTTTAATATCAACGGAAATAGGATGAGAGACGAACTGAAGAGCATAACGTTGTTATCCTTGTGGAATTTGCTATTGCTTTGATGTCTATTTTGGATTCAATCAATCGGGAATCATTCCAGAGATTCCGTCTGAGAATCGGATTAAATCATGGACCAGTAATCGCTGGGGTCATCGGAGCACAAAAACCTCAATACGATATTTGGAGTAATACTGTTAATGTTGCCTCTAGAATGGATTCATGCGGAGTAATGGGTCGACTTCAGGTGAATACAAAACAATTCTAAGATACATTTCCATACATACATACATATGTACTTATGTATATTTTTTTTACAAATATTTCTTTCTGTTCATTTGTAGACCACAGAGAACACCGCGAAAATACTGATTGACGCGGGATATATATGCGAATGTCGCGGCCCTACATACGTGAAAGGAAAAGGCACATTAATAACTTACTTTGTCAAGACACCTTTCGACGGCAAATTGTAACAGAATTGTAATAAGATCTTACCTAAAGGTGCAATAGAGCCTTTGTGCACCTTTCTTTAATTTTAAAGATTAGTTAACTGCAGTGGCTTTAAAGGAGATTTATGATATATTTACAATACTACAAGACTCAACCGAAATTCTTATAAACGTTGTAAACTAAGGATGCAATGTACTGATTTCATTGGCATATACTCATTTGTATTTAGGTTGTTACGTTTAAGATAAAGAAAACTGTTTAATTAAGTTAAAATATCTTAACATGTCTAATTCAAATGCAACCATGCATTTATTGTTGCTTTTGTAAATAATATGAATGTTTTCATGCATATGTACATACATACATACATTTATTATGATTATAAGCTAAAGTTCACTGTAAGTCATACATATGTACATACATACATAATTTTATCCATTTATCAACTTGACATGTGCGCTCTAATTATTTTTTTTTACACTTTTTATTTCACAACCTTTCGCGGAATCATCCTGCATATTCCCCAATTAGAAACCTCCTTATTTACGTAAATGTAAGAAGATAGAGCTATGTATAGTATCGAAAATGTGAATTGAGTGAAATAAATGATTCTAATTTATTTTTCTAAGAAAAACTTTTACTTACCTACCTACATACATATGTATGTATACCTATGTACTTATTTTTTTCAACAACAGTATATTATATTTAGATGCAATTTGGGAAATTCTTTTCTACTGTTTGAGTAAACAAGAATTCATACAAATTTATGCATACCTTTGTACATACAGTATGTTCATCAAAAAATGTAATATTTTTATCTTCATATTCCAGTTTTATATAGTAGAAGGCTGAATTTAAAATTGAATACTCCTTTGAGAAACATTTATGTTTCGATACATGCTATCCAATGCATGGGCAATATTAACTAAAATAGTAAATTCAATAAAATTTGTAATCAAATTATGTATACTTACTGCTTCTCGATACATACAGTACATACAAATAATTTGTATTGATAACGTAGGCGTTATGGGATTTTATGGATCTTGTATAAATATTAACAATTTTTCATCCCAAAATCTCTCAAAGGAATTTATACGAACGCAAATGGGTTTACTGCGACATTATACTTAAAGTCTATTTAGCTTAATATTGATAATATCGGGTAGTTTTATCTTCATTTCATACTATGAGCACCTTGCTTTTTAAAAGTGATACTGCTGAGTAGGGGGATTTTAAAATTTTTACTGAATTTCAACTTCATAGCAACGTGTGTTTACTTTCTTGAAATTAAGGACATTCAAGAATACAATCTATAGACGAATTGATAGAGAAAGCCATCTTACCTCGAACGTCAATATCTTCATTTTAAGTTATGAGCCATTTTTTTGTTGTTGTCTATTTCAATCAGTCAAAGGAAAGCCGTAATTTGCGACTTTTACCTAAATTTTGGGATCTGGACGAAAGCGACAATTTTATCTGATAGCGTTTCAAGTAACGTGACTCTCCTTCATTTATGTTCATTCAAGAGGAAGTCCTTTCTCCGGCGTAAATAAATTTGAGGCATGTCCCATTGGATGTCACATATTATGTATGTACTAATGTGCGGCAGAAGTTGTTAAGCTGTGATGTGTGTTTTTTTTACCTAAATTTGTAAGCGAATCCAAGAACCACACCAAAATATAATCCTTCCATATTATGTTTGAGTAGCCGTAAGTAAGTAAGTAAGTACAGATTTTCAGGATATGATAGATGGCTCATAATAAAACGCTGTTTTATTGAAAAAGTTTGACTTCACTACAACTGTAAAAAATATGAGTAAATGTACCATGATTGCAATTTACAGATAGGTATAGGCCTAACAGAATTTCTAAATACAGTAGTTTTTATTATACAAGTACATATTATGCATATATAAATATGTATAAAGATAGCTTAATATAAATTTACAACTTATAAACGATGTAAATTCGTTCACATCTTAAAGATTTGCGCAACAAACTATTCCTATGTTTACTTCTAGTATCGTTGGCTGTTGTCAATTACATATCTGCGATCAGATAATAATTTGTGCACTCTTTC
Source organism: Xylota segnis (assembly GCA_963583995.1). Classification (NCBI taxonomy): domain Eukaryota; kingdom Metazoa; phylum Arthropoda; class Insecta; order Diptera; family Syrphidae; genus Xylota; species Xylota segnis. The sequence goes on from OY757238.1 coordinate 136,288, forward strand.
TTTTATCGTATCTTTGATACTTTTTAAATTAAAATTAATTATGATTAGAATAGTTACTTCTAAATTTGAAACAATCAAATTGTTTCAAATTGAAAATCTATTGCGAGACTTCATGAAAACGCTTTTGTCGCTCCAAGCTCTCAACTTCTGCCCAAGAACTTCGCATATTTCGAAACAGCTGAAATGAAACAATTATCGTATATCTAAATTGCAAACAATTAAAATTCTATTATATTATAATAAATATGTATGGAATAATTATAATTGTATTCGTTGCATATGTATATAAATATATGTACCCTGATAGTACTTGGCATTTATGAATTCCGTCTGTTAACTTTTACTATTAGTATACGAAATAATTTCTATTTCTTTATTGAAGATTGATTAATGGCAATCTGACGTGGCAAAAAACGACAAAAGCCAAATAAAATCAGAGTAAATTATTTTTATGAATTCATAAAGCGATATTTCTTTTAAGAAAAAATCATATTAATGTAACATATATAATTGAGCTCACTTCATCCACCCAGTTATTTTCAGCAAGCAAATCATTGAGAATTTCTGTTGAACCTTTTCCTGGAAATTCTTTTTGATGCTCTCCAACGCGTCTTGTACAAATAGCAAATAAATTGTACTTTTCATGCGCTATTTTATGAAATATGTCGGCTCTAGCCGCACATATTCGACACAGCAGAATGTCCTGGAAATATATACACAAATTTAGTAGCCAGCAATTTCAATTGGTAAACTATAATTTTACCTTTTCGTATGCAACTCTCATATCAATTGGTATAGTTTGCATAGTGTTGGTGTTGTATGGATGACCAAATAATAAAAACCTCACTGATATACCTGGTTGATGGCATCCTCCGCAATTTTTTTGATTTACATTATTTTGTCCCCACTCAGTGAATACATGACATTGCGGCCATGTTTCTATAGACACAATAACACTGCGAGTCCATGGGGTTATAGAAAGTAATTTTCTTTTGCAATTTTCCATTATTTCGTCAATAGTTCTTACACTCGACAAAAAGTATTCATCTGTTTTTTGATGGTCAAATTATTTAGACAAAGAGATGTGAAAAAATTATTGAATTATTACTGTACCTTTTTCCCTATTAATTTCGGAAAGGAAACTTGGATCCAAAACTTGTGAGATCATTGTTTGAATGTAAATTTCAAAGTGATCACGATAGGTCAGATAGTCTTCCATTATTTTTTCGATAAATTGTTCCGTGTCATCGGCAAGTAATTCAGAGCGCATGAATTCTACAATGGTTTCGGTGTGACTTTGAATTTGTATTCGTACTGGTGCTTTAAGATACAATTTTTTTGTGTCCAAATTCCAAGATGCATACTGATAATAAAAAATGTGGATATGTATTAACCTTAAAGGAAAAGCAAGCTATTTCAGCATTATCAATCACCTTAGACATGTTGCGGTAAAACATTTTTCCGTTCTGACAAAATGGCTCATACTTTTGCAATATGCACTTGGAATCTACTTGCCATATTGTAGGCCAATCATTCACTAAATCTGATCGCAGAACAATAAAATCACCCGTCTGATTAAGGAATAAATAAGTAAGCATGTTAAATAAAAGTCATACAAATTCTAAAAAAGAAACGAAACATACACACAAAATTGAAGGAATACCCTAATTGGACTTAAAAGTTAATATGCTTATTTATGTAGCTCCAGTATATTAATAAAAATCACCTCTTTAGGTAAAAATCTAACCTACTAAAATATACAGTTACTGTTTATAATCGTACTGCCTTATTTAATAATAATTATAGAGACGAAATTTAATTTTCCTGTCACAAAATACGCCGAAGATACGAACTTATCTGAAATTAATTATGGATACAGATGAAAGGGGAATGCAAAAAAATATATAATATATGTATCGATGTACATATGTACATATGTACATACACATTCATATGTATGATTCGACAACTTCAATGACTCCAACTTATCGAGTGAATATGCATAGTTAAACTTGTTAAATAGTGCTTTTGGGTTATGTGGGTGTCCGCTCGGACAAGCTCCTTTGTCATTATTTTTTATATCTTTTCGAAAATAGCTAATATTTTATGCTTAAGTGATTTCCCACATAGATTTCAGATGGACTAGATACCTTAAAATTATCAGCTGAAGTAAGATTCCCTGATGAATTGGTAACTTCAGGTATTGTCTTAGATGCTGTGGAGACTGATGACATATCCCCACTGCACTCCGGACTACTGACTTCCTTTTTCTTTGAAGAGATAGATACTTTACTTCGACGAATTTTACGTTTGCCACCAAATTTTCCTGGTCGACCGTCATCACTCTGTAAATAGAATGTGTAGCAAAACAGAATATATAAGCCAATGAGCGCCATACGTCGCCATCTTGTGGTGTCCACACCGGATCTGCATCAGAATCAGCAAATTCCTCCGGTTCGTCACGGTCAGTTGTTACCGGAGTTGATTGCATTATTTCATTAATGCTACGGGATTTCGCTTTTCGTAAAGATTGCTCCCGACGTGGAGGTAAAGCCAAAGGATCTAGAATAATGAAGAAATTCCTTATAAATACAAAATTAAATAATTGCCGATGCACATAGAAGTTTAACAAAGGCATAATTGCATATTTCCACGTCTTATTATATCTATCTCCAATAAGGCACCATGGGACCGAAAAGATGAAATACTTTTTAATATAACATCAACTTGCATATCTAAATGTTCTAGAAGTTGGGATTAATAGAAAGTACATACAAATAATTAAACATGACTTACTTAAAAAAAAATCGAAACTACGACAAATGACAAGCTGTGTTACTGAACTACATATGTACTTTTTATTCGGATAGTGAAGTGGACTCCTAAAAAATAGGACTTCTTTGCGTCATATTACATATCAGACAAAGATACACTTCGAAAAAAAGAAATTTCTACAATCGAATGCAAATTTTAATATTAAAAATATAACATTATGTATTTTAACATCAATAATATTTATGAAGTCTTTTTTTATTATTAATTATGCCGCATGTCTACTACAATGTTAATTATTCAGTCTCATTCTGTAATGCAAAAACAAAACACCTTAACCTTGAGATAGATTTTGAAAGAAGCTTACGCTTACCTTGATGGAAATTTTGGTGCTGAGGTTGTTGATTCTGCCTAAATGACGAATGAATATTTTGATGCTGATGTGACTGAGGCTGCTGAGACGTTTGTTGCTGAGAAGATGCTTGGGAACTAGCTTGGGTTTGCTGCATCGCTGCAGCCATGTTTTGTGCTTGCGGTCGCTTTTTTGGAAGTATTTGTGTTTGACTTATTATTTTTATTTTATGGCCATCGTCTGTTCCTATAGCAACACCTTCATTATCCGCGGCAGGTGCAGCAGATATTTCCGCTACAGGGGAAGAACTTTCGGGATCTGCAGCAGATGATACCGAAGACTGATTTGCGTCACTAGACTTTCTTTTGTTAATATTTTGATAACTAAATTTCCTGCCACTTTTTATAAGAGGCGGTGGTGATTCATCGCGTTCACCTTGCAGAAATTTAAGATAGCTGTCCATGAATCCTGATTTCTTCCCCGTTGCAGATTTTTTCTCAAAAGTTTGGTACGAGTTGGAAATTTCCCCCGTCGTTTGCTTTTGTATCGATGCGTAAAAGAAGTTGTTTTGAGATTGTGCCGAAACGTTGGGTGACTTTTGATCTACGCTTGATAAAAAATGGAGTTCGTCTTCAATATTGGGCACAATAACTTTGTACGAAGAATTGTCTGCTATCGGCTGTGACTGTGTTTCGGTTGTCTGTAGTTGTAAGGAAGAGTGGGATTGATGACCATCCTGCTGTTGTTGTCCCTGCGCCCCATCTTGAGCCAATGGATTCAAATTATAAAGATTTGTATTTTGACTCATACAAGCGGCATACTGGGTTGATACTTGCTGAGGAAATGCCGGATAATATTGTGATATCTGTGATATATGAGGATGTGTTTGAGAGGATTGAACGTGTGCTGGTTGTGGTATAGGGTTTGACTGTTGTGGGTGTTGATTATTACCAAAAGTTGAAACATCCGTATTGTTTTCAATTTTTTGGGGTATCCATCGGTTATTATAGTCATAAAAGGAACCATTTTGTTGTTGTAGCTGCACACTTTGCTGTTGTAATGCTTGATGATGTTGTATTGGTTGCAGATCTCTCGACACTTGAGGCTGTGATTGAGTGCTGGTGTGCTGTGATACAAAATTGTTTGTTGTCAATAAAGTTTTCTTAGGCTGCCTTTTTCGAGGCGTTTTTTTCGGCGGGATTGGTTTTTGTACTTCTTTAACCTGCAAATAAACACGACCAAGCGCATTAATTATGCATGACATTCTAATAAATTCTTTTCAAATAATATCTTCTTTTCTTTTTATATGATCAAAATGTGCATGCTAAATGCATACCGAAATATGATTAGATCCAATGCAATATTGTGTAGGGCTGAAAATTTATTGAAAACTAAGCGTTACAGATTCAAACCACTCCATTTTATCTAAAAGAGGTAAATTTAACAAACGAAATACAATAAAACAATTATTTAACCAGCAAAATGAGAAAGAAAAGAAGATAAACTTTAAGTGATAATTTTTGCATGAAAAGTAAATGTTAAATATCAAAAAAAAAAAAAAAAAAAACAATTAAATAAATAAATATAAACAAATAGGTAAATAAAAATGAGAACAAAAAAACAAAAAATTTAGATACAAACCTTTGTGGTACTTTGAATCTGTGACGCTTGTGAATTGGTTGCAGTCAAAACATTTTCAACGGAACGATGCTTGCTTTGACCTATTTGTTGTGAATTTGGCTGCTGCACCTGCTGCTGAACTTGCTGCTTGCTTATCGCTACTTGTGGCGACATTATAGGCAATGTGTTATTTATCATTTGTTGCTGAAGCTGCGACGTCGTTTGTGGTGAGTTCGCGTTTTGCAGGACTGGCTCTAATATTGTTTGCTTTATTTGCAACGATGGAGGCAATATGTATAGATTGTTATCTTGCGGGGAGTGGACAGAGAAACACTTCTGATTATGTTTGCCAGTGTCAGGCAACTTGTCTGCGCTGCTACCTAACCAACAACCAGGGTGTTGCGAAGAATGATGATGATGTTGATGCAACTGCTGTTGTTGGTGAACTTGAAGGGCACTTGTTATCACAGACGAGTAAGCAACACCTGTTGCTGGTGAAAGAGAACTACTATTTAAACCATCTCTCGTGAAATTACTGTCATGACTGTTATTGCTATTAGCAACACGGTCCGCGTCAATTTGATTTTGAGCTTGTTGCGATGGCGTGTTTGACTTGTAAACAACAATATGGTTTGAATTATTAGCCACTGGTGGAGGCGAACCCACAGAAGAACATAAGGACGGGCTTTCATATATCGGGTATGCTGGGCTGGAAATTTGACTTAGACTCTGCTGCTGTGCAGGCTGATGACTGTCGCCTACACTCGGTTTTCTTGGTGCTACCACCTTTATTGACGAGACTGGCAGTTTATTTGCCAAGGAAGCCGAGGTGATTGCAGCAGCAGGAATGTTATACGTTAGTTTCCCGTCAACAAACGTGTAGAAGCCCTCTTCAGAGCGAGTACAGTCTTCGTCTGAAACTGCCTGAATAATCTGATTATCTAGCTGAAGTGTAACCTCCTCATGTTCTCCATAGCTTTTTGACTGAGTTTTCATATGAAGATTTGTTTGCTTAGAATTGATAACCTGCATAGAATTCCAATACGATTAATTCTCTTTCAAATTCACAACACAGAAAATTCAGCTAATTTGAATGCTAAAAGGTATTAGTTTTGAAAAAAAAATTGGTATTTGAATTACATAATTGTTCGTTAGTTTTGAGAGAAAATTCAAATTTTGATTTAGAATACGACAACAGACTCCAGATAGGAGTTTGTCTAAAAGTTTGATTGAAAGACGGACAGAAATCGGTAGATATGTATGTAATTGCTGACTAAACTATTAGATTCAACGAACAATTTTTTTTACGAAACCAATACCTTTATAGACGAAGAACTATGCTAATAAATTCAGAAAAAAGACAACGTATCTACATATGTATGTTTATATCCATTTGCACATAAATACATATGAATATATACTTACCTTTTCTTCCTGATTAATGTCCTGTTGCTGCTGTTGTTGTTGTTGCTGCATAGTGAGAAAGGCGTGCGCTGACATTTGTTGAGGCGCACCAACTACAGGAGCATTCCAACTCAATGTAGTAGACGAATTCGCACTGGTAGTAGGTGAAGGTGAAGCACCACTGGACGATGAGTTTTCACCGTAATAACTTGACGTTGGCAAATTAATGTTTTGATTCGATGAATAAGCAAGGCCAGCAGGTTGAGAACGGCAATTGTCGTGTTTCTCCCCAGTTCCAGGTATTCCTATTTGCCGATGGGATGTCACTGCAGATGAGGCATAGTGTGCCGGCTTTGGTTGAACAGCAGCTGCAGCGTGATGATAAATTTGTTGAAAAACAGGGTTGTATCCTCCGATCGGACTGGGAGGTACGAAATTTCCACTTGAAGCATTGAAGCCTGCGATGCTTGAGTGAGCTGCTTGTAAAAGTAAGGATTGCGCCGAAGAACCAGCGGCGGCAGAAATTGACGCTAGGTGCGAGTGCTGGAAATCATCATTAGAACCCGATGCTGATGGAACAATCCGATTATAGGCATAAGCCCATGGGCTTGAATTTGGATCCATTCGGGTTTTGTTTATATATAACTTGGTGTTTTATTATTCCATTGAATTTGACATCATGTGTCGACAGAAATTCAATCACACTACTTTTTATATTTAAATTGTGTTTATACTCAAAATTGATTTGCTTGGTGGTTTAATATAAACACTGGTTTATTATGGAAATTAACCAATATTTTCTAATGAAAACTTTATAACGCAATATTATTTATATTTTTATATATTCGTGCACCAATTAATTGGCAATATATTGAAGTTATTTTCAATTAAACTACAATTTTCTTTCAAAATAAAGCACCAGCAATCGCACTTTAATCGACTTCGCCATTTTGATTTTGATAGTATTTATACGGGGTCTGTTCATGTGGTATATTTATTTAGTGGCTGTCAGAATGAGCTATTTTAAACTGCAGGTAACAGTTTCTGATTAAGTTGGTAGGTATGAGCTAAATATCAGTCAATCACGTTGTTCGCAAATATCTAAATTAATCTAAAAGATAGTAATTTGCGGGTACAGGGGTTTTTCTTTCGGAAAATATAATGTTATCAAGGGTAGCATGGTTTCGATTTTCAGGAAATTATTCATTTTTTTCGAAAATTTTTTACGAAATACTGCATTCCATGTTATTTTATTCTTTCGAAAGTTTGTATCTCTTTTTTGATAAAATCGTTTGAAAAGATAATAATAATGTACATTTATGACGTTAAAAATGTTTTAATTTTTATTGTTCTTTAAATATTTTTGCGGTATAATGAGTGACAGGTCATAGCTTACATACTTATACAATATATTAATAATGTTTATTAATATAATAAATGTATGATTAAGAAAATAGAATGAAAGAATAGAATCATAATGTAAGGTAAGTATATTAAACATTCAAAGCAGAAACGTGCTCCAGCTTTCACTCCGTGAAAGTTTCCTATTAGAAAGAGGGAGAGAGAGCCGAATTGAAGTAAAGAGAGATATGTATATGTATAGCGAAAAGTACATTTAACATTTAACTTCAAGTGATGGAAAGAGATTAATTGAATAAATTTATTCTTATTATAAGTATCTATTAGTGCTGATCAATGGTACAATGCTGCTCGCTGTGAATGAAATCTTAGATATTTAAAATGTGTAATAAGTGCGTGAAAAAAAAAGAATGGAAGAGTTTATAAATTCAATAATGATTGTTGCTGCGACGGGGTTGGAAAAAATCAATTATTTTTGCACAACAAAGAAGATTTGAAATACAATCAAAACAAGAGAAAACAAAATTATTCGCAATCCATTACGCTATTAAATATGACTGAGGAATCAAACAAAAACTGCTCAAATTTGTCAAATTCCGACACGACATCAACATCTGCTGATAGTGATTTTTCTCACTTTGACAAATTAGCCAAAACGGACGGTCGGGGCAGTGATGTGGATGCACAAACGTCTCATAACGAAAAACAAATCGACCAAATTAAAAATTATACAGATCCACAATTTTCTAGATTTGCTGATTACTTTGTGATATGTGGGTTGGATTTAGACACTGGTCTAGAACCAGATCGTTTTGCTGGTAGGAATGCTATAATTGTATACAATTATTGTTAGTGTACACTTTTTATAATAAATTTAGAAAGTTAACATGTTTTTATTTTACTTTGATATGACAGATCCAAATATGTCTACATATGAACACATACATACATTCGAATGTCTGTAACTCAAATTTGTTGGCACACTTTTTGTTTCCTTTTATTATTCGTGCATATAAACAGCATCGTCTAATAATCAATTTTGGTTTCCTATAAAAATTTAACTGTATGTGTGTATCCATGTTTCAGTAATTGGATGCTTGCGGTTTTAGTAGATTTATCAGCAAATAAGTAATCTAAGTTTCGAATAAATTTATTGGCCTCCGTTTATATAGCACAATTACATATTACATATACTCCTTATACTATGTGCATAGATTTGTTATTCTATGCAAGGTATTCACCCACTTTGCTTTATTGAGGTGGAAAGGGTCCTTCATTAAAAAAACTGAATCACTAATGTCAGTGAAAGTATAGTGTTGTTTTTCTCATAGGCGACAATTTGCACTGTTCCCCCCTTGACAGAACCTATAAAAGTAAATCGCTTGCCCATTATCCTGAAAATGTTCCTTGGAATCCCTTTGATTCACATGGAATTTGCATGGTAAGATTTTAAAACTAATTCTTCATAGATTGTGATCTAAAATATATTATTTGTAGTTGTCTTTGCCGCAAGGATTACGATTTCGCACGCAAAAGCATAGTATCGAACCAAAGTTTCATTCATTTGCTACAACAAGGGAGGATGGAAAGCGTTGCCACGGATTTAGTTTAATTTTCTTTGAAGAAGTGCGAAACAGAAATATTTGCAGCGCCATGCATACTTTACAGGTGTAACAAACGTCCACACAATTATTATTTTATTATTCCCAGTATTTAATCGAACATAAAACTATTGCATTGGTTTTCTAGTCGATGTTTATAACTGAACTATCTAATGGGCAGAATTCCGCCAATCTTCGCCGAGTCAAAGAAAGTCCGATCAGTAAATCTTTACCCAGGCATTTTAAAGTTGCTGGACAAGCTCCTCAATCTGCTTTGAGCTACTACGATATTACAAAAGATAAACTATACGTCGCCAAGAGCATATCCCTTGTATGTCAATTTCCGTATGCTTATGCAGCGGAAATTTTTCTAAAGAATCTCTACAGGTAAATAAAATGGGATATATATCACAAAAATGAATAAAAATTGAACGGTTTTTATTAAAGATGTCTTCCTCGGCAACCTGGTCCGGGTATAAGTCCCGAATCATATGTTTACAACATACTATATGAAGTAATCCTACCCCATCCGGGGAAGTCAATTCGAATACACTTACCACCAGAGGAACCTCAATTACCTCCAACCGCGTTAATTCTTCAACGACCGATTCCAAATGAAGAGCTTCCTCTGTTGGATTTTTCACTGCGTTTACTGTTTACGTACCTAGGAGTAGAATGTGTTATTCAACTCTTCACTTGTGTGCTTCTGGAAAATCAAGTACTCTTACGTTCAAACGGTATAACCATCCCATTCAAATGGAGTTATTGTTGTATGTAAAATCGTTAAATTACAGATTATCAAAAATTGATGGTGGTTGGGGAGTGCATTACATCGATACTATTTCCATTTAAGTGGCCTCATGTATATGCACCAATTCTACCAGCAGCTCTTCACCATTTCCTGGATGCACCTGTACCATTTGTTATGGGACTACACGCAGATTGTGAGGCTAATGCAAGAGTCGGATCCGAAGCCACATTTTGTTATGTTGACATTGATAAGCAACTCATTCAACTTCCAGAGGAGTTGCCAGTATTCCCTCACAAAATGGACTTCATGGCTGAAATTATATCTGTGCTAGATAAATTCAATATTGACCGAGATAAATCGTTAAATATAAGAAACGGAGGTGTTACCAATAGCAGGAGAAACGATTATGATGCCATGACAACAAGTTGCACTTTACCTTCAGGAATGCAGGCCAGGCGTAAACAAATTATGTATGAAGCACTAGCTACAAATGAATCAAATAGTCATTCACATCATGTAGAATACCAACCATTGATCGCACATCCAAGACTCGAACATGTACCTAGAGTTGCAGACTTTCTCAAGCGAAAAGGAGGTGTAAAATCAGATTTGAACGTAGACACAATAGATTCTATGCCACAAAATCATCGCAAACAAAAAGAATCTCCTCCACCTATACTCAATATTCAAGAACAATACTACCAGGATCAACGAATCAATAACTGTGTTCGAGAAATATTCTTGAACAGATTTGTTCACATGTTTGCAGCCTATGAGTACTTTGTTATATACCCAAACCAGGATAAAGACGAGTGGTTGTCGAACAGAGAATCCTTGCAAAACTTCGACAAGTCTTCTTTTCTTTCAGATCAACCTGAACATCACATTGCATTTCTATCTAGGTTTTTAGAATCTCAAATGTTTGCCACTCTAATTGATAACAAAATTATTTCTATGTGGGAGAGTGATATTGATCCCAATTTAAAACTGTTTGATAATCGCCTAAAATTGCTTCGGTAAGTTAGTAAAATGTTTACAGTTCTCTTTATTTACAACATAATATTTCTAGGAAACGGCATGGTGGTGAAAGTATGATTCGTGCTACAAGCTACGAACCATGCGTGCTAAGTCAAGAAACACAGTACATTCTTGAAAAACGACTTGTTTCCGTGGACATGGAAGTAACACAACCTAGCGAAATTCTATCAAATCGACCGGCATACTTTCGCAGTTTTCCTATTTTAGAGAAATCTGTTCTAGATCAGGAGTGTACTTCGAGGTAGAATACAAGTTGATATACGCTTGATGGCAAATTGAGTTCAATAATTTTTTTTATTTTATTTGTATGCCTTAAGTTGTTATTTAAACAAAATGTTAGTTTTATTTATAGTATTTTGTTTTTTTTTTTCAACGTAATTCACGCAAACAGGCATTTCTATGACTACAATACTCATGTTGTTTACATATTAGTTTTTTTTTGTAAAACAAGTTTTTTTTTTAACTTGAAACATTTAAACATTCTGTGTTTTGCAATGAGATTACGCCTTACCCATTTTCATAATAAATAATATTTCAATTAAAAAATGTTAAAAGTTTTTCGATATATTAATACTTAAAATAACCACACAATTGCTGCAAGGAAATAATTTAAAATTTCAGAGGTAACAGCTTGCGCCGATTGAAAAATGGTACGAAATGGCGGACAAAGGATATTCCTTTGGATGGTAAAACGGCTTCTAATCGAAACTCAGCGAATCTATCAACTACTGAGATGAGTCCTGCCTTGATTGCCCAGGCTAATTGGACTTTTGTGGAACGATTGTTGAAGGTTTTATTTTCCGGGCCATTTTCTTTTTTTATTTATTAATACTTCACTTTATACAGGACATAAAGGCGAAAACGAAACGAATGCTTCTTGAGAAGATGGGGAATGAAGCCGTTGCTCTGGGTTTGAAAGGGGATGCTTCATCTAGTGGTGTGGAAGAAAATACTCTTATAGCATCACTTTGTGATTTGCTCGAGAAGGTCTGGTCACATGGTTTACAAAACAAACAGGGGAAATCAGCAGTGTGGTCTCATCTGCAAGCTTATCTTGAATTGCAGGAAGCTCGCAACCCTGCAAGCACTATTAGGAATACCAGTTATCCAACTCCAGGTACAATGTTTAAAATTAACACTGAACTAAGATAGTTTTATAGCTCAATACCAACTTCTCGAATCGATCTGGATGACATAACTGAAAATAAAAAAAAAAAGCGATTGCAGTTTTATGAATTCAGAGAGTTGATATTTGTAATACTAAGTTACATTATACCCTTTATTTACGTACCTATGTATATGTGTAAACAAAAATATTAATGAAATCAAAAAAAAAATACTCTTTTATAGCATTAGCTTGGAGGAAAAGAATGGACTGTAGGTTTTATTCTATAAATTTCTACTATATTCAATTTAGGAAATATATGTATTTCATTTATTATGTTCTTATTAATAACTTTAGACCTTTCTACAATTCGTATTGAACCTGAATCACAGAGCCCTAATAGAAGTCGATCGAGAGATCGAAAAAACTCAGCATGTGAACAGCTTTGTCCTCTTCCAGAATCTCTTGAGTTTGACATCAAGTAAGAACATAGGATTGAAACAAAATTCAGTTTTATTTATCATTATCATTTAGAAACGTCCTAGCAATGACTGATATAAAAACGCACATAGGTTACACCCGGGCATGGGTCCGATTATCACTCGAGAAAAAACTGTTATCAAGACATTTTCGTACCCTATTATCTGATCAAACCTTACTTAGGTCATTATACAAGAGGTCAGCGTTTCTCCGATGTGAGGAGGAGAAGGAGCAATTTCTTTATCACTTGCTTACTTTAAATACTGTCGACTACTGTTCCTTCACAAATACTTATCCTTCAAGTGAGTGCTAAATAATTATATATTTTGCTAGTTGGCTTATTACATATTTTGTTTTTGCAGAGCTACCTTATCGTGTAGTCATTTTTCCATCAAGAAAATATGGGAGCTATCAAACTTCAAGCAGCGTATGGATCCGCATTTCTGGTACATTAACCGAAACACAATGCATCCCAGTGCCTAAAGGATCGATGGAGTTCATTTTTCACGTAAGTTGTTAACCTGTAATTTTCCCTTATAGTATAGGCTACACGGAAAATACACAGATTATTTTTTTTTTTCAAATAAAATTATGTCTTTGTTGTACTGCTCTTTAATTGAAAAAGTATAATTTTCGTAGTATAAAAATATCGGCATACTTACTACCGTGCGAATTGGACATGATAATACAGGCCCATCAAATAAATGGATGGTAGATCTAGTTGTTATCCGCAATGAGGTGACGGGGCATACTTACAGGTACCATACAAAACTTTTATGGGATATAGAAAAATCTAAAGATTCAAAATAGGTTCCCTTGCGGTCGATGGCTTGGAAAAGGCGTAGACGATGATTCAACTGAGCGATTGTTGGTAGGTCACCGGATTTTGGAAAGTGTGGATAATGTGGAGGTTATGCAAGAATGTAAAACCCCACCACGAGCACGTAGCCCTAGTATTCAAAGAGTTGATCTATCTTCATCTGAAATTCAGAACAAATTGGGTAGTTGCGTTAATGTGGTGGTAAAATGGCATTATAAACCTAATCGCGAGAGAGATGTTGGATCGTTAACAAACCTTTTATGTGGTGATGATGGATTAGTTAAATGTTTGGAGCAAGTTTTCTTATTCGGATTTCGATCGTCTCGATTCTTTAGTCGAAATTTCTACATCTGGGATTTTTTGAGTAAGGATTCCATTAATTGTTTAAAATGAAATGAAATTAAATTCTTATTTTATTAGTAAAAACTAAGGAACACTTTGAAGTTAGTTTGTCTCAAGAACAACCTCAACTGGCGACTGAATCTGGAAATGGCATTCATTGTGCTGGACAACGCAATGAAATGGCAGCTATTTGGAGGTACTATATTCACCTTTTGGATGAGATTAATGCAGCTGGTAATACGCTTGGAAAAGATGGAAAGTTCCAATTGTTTATTTGCTTAAGCTTGAGGTAAATTGATATTAAAAAGTAAAAAAAAATGAAATAATGATTAATGTAAAAACAGAGATCATCTGCTATCTCGTGTGATTGTACCTCTGTCACTTACCAAAGCTACGCAAGAGATGTACGAGGAGGAAAGTTTTTTTAGACGAAAGGGCTTATTGACTTTTCTGGTACATATACTCGAACCATTGGATGATTTTCACATAGTATTAGAGAACTCAATTACCCAGGGAATTTCGTCACAACTTTAAATTTTTTTGCCAGTGTTTGCATAAAGGCAACTATCTCGAATAGCTGATATTGATATTTGATATAATCTTTGCAATTAACTTGGGAGCCCGCCATTACCGGCCGAAAGAATGGTAACTTTTATGTAGTAATAATTTTTATGAAAGATCAACTAATTCTTGACATTTTGCGATAAGTTGATCAATTTGTGTTAATTAAACTGTCTCTCTATAGAATTCCAAAGATTAAGAAGTTATGCGAATATATGTGAATATGTATTTTAAATAAATGTAAGACAGAGATTGTGTATAATAAACAAAAACACGCCAAATGATATTAAATAAATAAATTAGTTAAAATATGTGTTCTATAACTTTGTCATAATGTGTGTTACGTATGCATATAATTACATTTTGTATTTTTGGGAATGTTCTTTTTTAGATCAAATAGCCAAGGTGACGTATACAAACACCGAGAAATGATGCAACGATATTTTTGAGATGCAATAATAAGAATTGACGGTATGTGTCCTTATGCATTTTTAATACGCCCAAGCGAAGTCGGGTGCGCCAGATAGAATTGCATATATTGGATCTAAATAATTCTCTTAATTTATTAAGCTCTTAGTAGCCAGACGCAAATATTAGGACCAGTTTATTCAAGAAAACATACGCACATATGCATATTTACATCCATACATATATATATACATATACAAGTCATTAAAAATGAACAACAATTTGAGAATACAATAATGTGTCTGCACTGAGTTTTGGGATAGCCGTTTGTGATATTCTTGGGAAAGTTATCGGTTTGCAAAGAATCAGATGTAATGAAAACTTGTATTTAAGGAATTTTTCTGCCAGTAGTAATTCGTAAGTATTCATCATTATGACTCTTCCTTGCAACTTACATATGCACATATAAAATTTGGCAATCCTACGTTTGATAATAGTATTAATTTCATTTTGAGCTACATACAGACTGGAGACTACAAACCATAATAAAGGATGACGTAATTTTACGGAACTCTACATCCATTGTTAAAGTTCAATGACTGCAATTTTGCATACATACTTATGTCCATACATAACTATTGATTAATTACCGATAACTAGTTAATTTAATCCTTTAAAGTCGTTAAAATTAAAAAAGCTTCGTCTTTATTATGTATACATACATACATATATGAACATATGTATGTACATTCATATGCATGTATTAACTATTATCTACATACCTACATACATATATATGTGCATATGTACAAATATTTCGATCAATTGAGCAGCTAAGAGCTGCAGTAGACACTTTAAAAATAAATAAGTACCTAAATATATGCATACAGATGTATAAACCTGTGTAGACAGGTACCTTCATATGTAATTTACTTGTGTTCAAATAAAAATAATGCTAAATTATCATCAGCGTTCTAAACGCGGCATACCATCTCATGACTTGTTGGAATTCATTATACACATCAATACACTTGACCTTGAAGACCAAATGGCATTCAATTATCATTTGCAATGTTTTCCAAATGAATCTCGACGACCCACTTCTCCATTTTAAATCTCACTACCAACCTGTTGTATGCAACCTGCAACAGCACTACCCAAACATAGTATTTCAGTAGGTATGCATACATCTATTGGCATCGATCTATCGAACAAAGAGTTTTGTATACCAACAAGATTCCGTCCATATACATATTTATACATACAGATTATAAAAACAATCAGTATTCTATTCCACTAACACACAGCTTACTTAATATTCCACTTTACTGCTGAATAAAGCTCAACTCTACTAATGTATCAGATGTAAGTAGCAGAGACTAAGTTCTTGGGATGGTGCTCGTTTTAAGTTTTAACTTCAACAACAAACAAACAAAAACCGGTTTTTTAATTTAAATAAAAAAACTTCTTTGTTGTTATTAATATTTTGGCTTTAGAAATATTTGAGGTAATGAACTCTAGGGTGGAGAACAAAAACAGGAGTAGGTTCACTTTAAGAATCTATAATTGTTTCGGATAAAGTACATTCATATATATACATACATATGTATGTACATATACGTTCGTGAATGAACATATTCATAAAATTATTCCTGAAAGAAATTGACTGGCACTGCCACTACATTCGTAATCATATGCATGCAGCGATCTTTAAAAATTCTAGATTGATTTTATTTATATATAAATAACTAACATGCTACTGACTGCATAAATCTTAAAGTTCTAAAGTTGTTAATGTGTAAATCATTGATAACTGTGCTAATTTGACGAGAACTCTGACCAAATGTTTCAATTGCATACGATAAACTACTGTTGTACTCCAAACTGCAAAATATTGTATCAATTGTATTAAAATAATTAGTAGTATGAGACACACTATACGTACCACACGTAAGTTTATCTGAAGAAGTTCGTTTCACCAATGCAATTATATATTTTGAGGTGCCAAATTCAAAGGATATTAAGTACATACATACATACATATGCAGCCAGAAATGTGACAAAATAAATTTGAGTAGGTGCATTTATTTCAATATGGTCTTTTTATGCGACTAAAAAAAGCAATTCTAAGTTCATTGCTATACGAATTTATAGTTTAAATCGAATCCAGTGGCCGAGACCGAGACAACCTAACAGACGACGACGTCAACAGGCAAGATATCTTACAGAACAGACATTAAACATCTCCAAAAGCTTTGGTGCGAAACACATATGGGTGGCAGGGCAGCAGTACAGTTGAGATACAGCAAATCCACCACCCTCCTCAGTATTAGAACTTTAGAGTACGTCATATATGTGTATAAAACAATCGGTGGTTTAAATTGAATCTTTAGTTGTACCCGAATTGTCATTACGTTCAGTCTGCGTGAGAATTCGCTCTGCGATACTGGTAACGAAAACAAAGCGAGTGTGATAATATGTTATTCAAGTGATTAAAAAACAAACTTAACAGAAAAATCAAATCATAGACTGTCCGCGCACATTGAATTAAGTTTATAAGAAATGATTATCTAAGTGGCTATTTAAGAAAGTAAATGCTATGCTAAGCGAGGCGAAACACATCAGTAATTTAAGTGATGCACTAAACAGAAACTATCAATTTGCGTTAGTATTCTGAAAAAAATATGAATACTTAGTTAAAGTGAGTCAAACGAAACGAAGTCATTTATTAAGCAGTGAAAAGAAGTTGACTAAAAAATAAATAAATAAAGTACTGTTTTACAAACAACATTTTAAGTGTTCGCTTAGTAAAGGTAAGATTGTTTATTTCGCTTGAACGCAGAACGTTTTAAGCTTTAGTGAAAAAATTATATTTAATATGGTCTTATTAAAATGAATAAGCATACATTATGTGTGTATACATATATTAATAGAATGTCTTAAATTGAAAAGAGCCATTATAAGGCGCGCTGCAAGACCATTCATCTTTAACAATTACTCACTACATGCAAATAGTTAACAATAGTGAAGGTCTGTAAGATGTAAACCATTATTTAAAATATCTGTAAATATCTGTAGATACGCTCGTACATACATAGAAAAAGTTCGATCCACTTGGATTAAATTAATTTTTTTTTTGGATTAATTTGTGTTTTTTTTTATGTTTAATTCTTACGATTTTACGGTTGACGCTTACTAATTAAAAGCCCTTGATTGTGAATTGATAGGGTTTCTTTTCTACGGAAATAAGTTAACAAAGTTAACACAAAATCAATAAAACAATTGATTGTAACATTAGCATAGCTGGTTTTCGTTATGTACAATTATTGTCAAGTTCAAGATACTACTCGTATTTTGTGCCCATTTTATCAAACACAGAACAAATCACAAAGACTAATTTATGATAAAAGAGTTTATTTTCAAGGCACGCATTTTAATTTTAACGAAAATGTTAAGTACTTGAATTAAAATTTAACGTGTACATACATTTTGCAGATTTCGCTATGGCATCATGGAAGACTTTTCTAGTACTTACCACGTCTAGTTGTATCTTATGGCTAACACAAGCTGGTGATCCCATAGGTAATGAGTAAGCTCCAATACAAACTTTGGTTTGAGCAAACATTTGTTTGAAAATAAATATTAGAAACACATTAACTCTGTCTGAGTCCATGTAAATATGTATGCATGTATGTATGAAAGTATGAGTGTACGTATTCATACATATGTACATGCATATCCAGACGTGTATGTATGTATATTTAGTTCAAGGTTATAAATGTATGTATTTACATTTCTTACTAAAGGAACCGGTGGCCCTAGTCTAGTAATAGAAGGAAAAGATGCATTGCTCACTTGTGTAATTACTACCCCATATCTTAATAATACAGTATTATGGCGAAAAGGTCCAAACGAAATTCTATCTGCTGGAATGAATACAGTCACCAAAGATAAACGGATACAAATATTACACGACGATAGTAAGTTAAAAATATCTTAACGCTTTATTCTTATGCTGAAGTGATGTTCGTATAACACAGATCCTAAAACTGGCAGTGGTGGTGATGTCTGGGTCTTATTAATAAAACATACTAAGCCAACAGACTCCGACGTTTATGTTTGCGAAGTTAATACTGATCCAGTGATTCGGAGCTTTCAAACATTAACAGGTAGATATGTACATAAACTCACGTGGTGAATTAATTCATTTTAAATTCCTAATATCTAAGTACGACCGTCCTTACAAAGTCTACCAAGTGAAGAATTCACGGAACCAACACAATCATCTTTGGTCGACTTAGGTTTGTAAGGTTTGTATTCTTATTGAATAAAAAATTAAATCAATATTTCTGCAGCATCCTCTACGCAACAATTGTCTCATGATTTCACAGACTGTTGTGAGGCACACAATGTCACCCAACAATGCATTGGTTTTTGCAATGTGCACAATATCATAGATGGAACTACAGGGATCGAACCAGAGGTGTGTGAAAAAGACTTTCCTAGTATTGTCAAATGTATGGCAGATGGTCGAAATCATGTACCTTGCTGTGAACAAAAAGCTATACCCGATTTGTGTCAGGACATGTGTCGCGGAGAGTACACACCATTTACAGACCTCCTTAGGTCTAGGGTTTCCTGCATACAACATACTTTACCCGGCCTTCAATGCATTTTACAAGGAGTTCAAAAACTTCCTAGTTCGCCAACTAATGTATACGTAGAAACTGTAACAGACACTTCCTTGAATATAGGTTGGTCACCGCCAGATAAACTTCCAGAAACAGTCATATTTTACACAGTCAACTTAACGGCTTTACACAATTTCGATCCAGACAATCTACCTGTTGATAGTACATCTCCTACAGTAAATATTGTATTATCCAGCGATGTCCATACTTACCTCGTATCAAACCTTAAGCCTTTAACGATGTATTCAATTACAGTAGTTGCCCACAATCAAAATGGAAATAGTTTGCCAAGTCAACGAATACGCGCTCTAACTTTTAGTACAGAAGACGCTATTCACAAAACTCAAAACTCAACAGTTGTTATACCAAAACTACCCGATATTAGGAATTGTTGTGAGAGAAATGGTATGTCTCACAGAATGTGCTTAGACAAAATGTGCGACCCAAAAAAGGCAAGCTTAGCCAGTTTACCAGATTTTATGGTATGCGCTCCATGGTCCAATATAACTTTCAATTGCTTAGCGAATAATATCGATCATACAACGTGTTGCAGAGCAAGAGGAATACCACCCGTTTGTTTACCACTGTGTTCTGGACAAATTTCCACCCTCAATTTTAGTTTATTTAAGTACGAAATAACAAAAATTACTTTTAAAAAAATATGACTCATTAATTTATTTGAATTAAAGGTGCTTACGATACATGCCAGACTACAGTAGCTGTCTTTTGCAGGGATACGGAGTTTTGCCAGGATATCCAACAAGATTAAAAGCAATTGAAGTGTCGTCGACTTTTGCAATCCTAGATTGGAGTCCTCCAAAAGTCCGTTCTGACACTGTAACGCAATATACATTCCATTTTCGAAAATTAACAGCAGAAAATGAGTACAAAGTTATTCAGAAGGTTTTAAAATATAGTACTGAAATAGAAATACATATCTACGACCTCAGAGATTTCTTTTCTTAGGAAATACCACCTTTAATATTAGAGAGTTTAGAGCCCGGAACATATTATGAATGTTATGTCATTGCTTTGAATGTTCATGGTCGTAGTATGCCTTCAACAAGGCTTGTGTTTCGCACTAAATTCCAGGTAAAGTATACATCTCTTAGTAGAAGTGAACCTTTTATTTTATTTTTTTTTTCTACCTAAGGAAAATATTGAGCAAACAGTATCCTTCTACAACATGACTAAATGTTGTCAAAACTCAGGGCTCTTACCTCAGTGTTTTCCACTTTGTTCATATAATATGAAACTGAGTGACATGCAAACCTTAGGGGCGACGTGTCAGGCACAAATGGGTTAGTAATTTCGTAAAGTTCTTGTCTTAAACTATTGATTACACATTTTGCAGCAATCATAGTAAAATGTGCAGCAGGAGGTCGTGATCATGTACCTTGCTGCAATAGAAGAGGCGTGACACCTTTGTGTACCCCTCTTTGTCGCGGCATATTGCCAACAGCATCAAATCATATTATATCATCAGAATGTTTGACATATGCCGGCAATATTTTGCAATGTTTCGAAGATGGTAATAAACGCAAACAACAATCAGTTAGCTTTAGAACTATATTTCAAATTTGCTAAAGGTACTGAAAACATTCCGGGCCCAGTAGAAGATGTTCGTGTCACATCTGTGACCAATAGCAGTATAACGCTAGAATGGTCACCTCCATCTGAAGTAACAACCAACTCTACATTAGAATACGAATATGTGGTACAGTATGGAAAAGTCAACAATATGACTATGTATGAAATGGTTGTTAAGTTGGAGAACGTAAGGATAAAATCATTTTGTCGGTTTAATGAGTTTTTATATGTTTTTTTTTTTATTCTTTTGAAGGAAATATCTACCAATGAGACAACTTTAGAGCTCTTATCATTAGAACCATCGTCGTTATATAGAATATTGGTGGTGGTCAGTGGATCCCACGGAACGTCTTTACCATCTTCCATGCTTATCATTAACACAACAGATTTAAATAACTTAAGTAAGTACACTCAACTAAATATGAAATAAAGGTTATAATGACAACTGTCCTAGGTCCTTCTAAAACTTTATATGGAGTACCTTCGCCACCCCATTCTTTGCAAGTCTCCTCGCACAGTGCTAATTGGGTTACGATATCATGGCAACCACCAGAATTTTCTCATCCCCACGAAACTATATCATATAGGTAAGGCATTACACTACCATTTATTAAAATTTTAACGCTGCATTTGTTTTCAGAGTTTACCATAAGCCAACACTGTCTAGTAATTTTTCTGTTATAAAAACAAGAAATTTGTGGGTGCGTTTAGATAATCTAAGACCCAATTCGCAGCACATTGTATATGTGGAAGCGATAAGCCTAAAGGGTGTATCATTAGCTTCAGAGACATTGGTAGCGTGGACGGATCCAGCCTTACCGGCTTTTGTTGAAGTAAAACTAGGTGGACTTTTTAAAGTTATAAACAAAAATTACATCTGAATTGATTTCAGCCTCCCACCATACAACCTACAGACATCGTACCTGAAGGGGGATCTATGACTATTCTTTGCCTTGCACTTGGAAATCCTATTCCAACGATATCTTTGTATGTTGGGGGACATTTGGTACGACAAGATACCTCTAGGCACATGGTGACGGTTATTCACAATATTACTACAGATATGGAGCATGTGTCTTGCTACGCCGATAACGGTTACGGAATGCCAATGCAAGCAACTCGAAAAGTTCATATCAGTTGTAAGTGATCTTGAAATCTTTCCTAAATTAGTGGACATATAATTGTTTTTATTTTGGCATACTCAATAGATGCTCCGCGTGTACAGGCTTCTGGTATAACCGTCGCAAATATAGGCGATTCAGTGGACTTAAAGTGCACTGTTCGATCGGTACCTCATTCCAAGACGGTATTTTGGCGAGATCAAAATGGGAGAGTGCCAGTCATACAGGGAGGAAATTACGATATATCAGTAAAGAATAATGTTTCCGATCCTTCTTTGTACACAATGAATCTGCATATAACAAGTTTAAAAGCAACTGACGTCGGAGACTACTTTTGTCATGCAGAAAATGCGCTTGGATCTGGAACCAGTCCTGTTTCCGTGAGAATTCGTAATACGCCTTCAACATATAATATATCAGAATGTTGCATTAATCAAAATGTATCAAGCGCGTGTATGATTGCTTGCAGTTTTTACATTGATATTGATGCTGTAATCAATAAACCTGAATGCATCGTTGACTTTGATAAGTTAATGTATTGTGCCGCTGATGGTTCAGATCATCGGAAATGTTGCGCAGATGGGGATGTTCCGCGAAAGTGTTTGAACTGGTGTAGAGGAGAGTCAGTTCTTAATATTGAAGTGTGTAGTCTACAACACACAAAAACTATAATTGGCTGTTTCGAAGCCAATCGTGATAAATTACCAGGTCCGCCTCTGAATTTGGAAGTAAACGTTATGTCCAAAAATGAAGTTAAAATAAGGTATGTAGGTATAACTGAAACATATAAAATTGAAAAAAAAATATTGTTTTCTTAAAGATGGGATCCTCCATCAAAGAACCCAAGCGTTGTGGATGGTTATAGAATATTCTACCATGAAGCTGCGATAAGCGAAACCGTGGAACAAGCGATTAATGCTACAGAAGTCAAAAGAATTGATGTTAAAGATACGAGTGTAAATATCAATGGTCTCAAATCCGATGTTCTCTATGAATTAGTAGTAAAGGCTGGGAATACTTTCGGTATGCTCAATATATGCATGTTTTTCCATATTAATAATAAACTTGTATTTTCCTGTGAAGGCGCCAGCATACTTACTGAACCTGTGCGATTTACTATTGGAGATCACGAATCCACATCAGCGTCACAGGCTAGTACTGCAGGTACTATAAGTGGAATTATAGCTGGAATTGCAGCTATTCTTTTGGCGGCTTTGGGAATATTTTTCTATAAGAAAAGAAGAGCTGATGGGAAGACAGTTAATGGAGTAGCTTTTGAAAATCCAAGTTATCTTAGAGCGATTGAACAAGTTCAGGTTAGTTGCATTTTCGAGCGAAGATTGAGAACTACTATATTTTTGCAATCATCTATTGCTGTTACTAAATTATTATCATATTTATTAAAATATAGATTGCCACGACACAAGCTACTCCTACTTCACCAGCCTCTATGACCAAAATTCAAATGGAAGCGAAAGGTGGCAGTGGTTCTTCATCATCCAAAGTAATAACTACTGACAACGGAAATAATCATTTAACGCCTTCTCATGGTAACTAACAAAACCTTAAACATTTTCCTGTGTTTAAACCATATTTGAATACTAACATTGAAATCAAAAGTGTGATTAACCTTCATTAATTATAGTTAAGTTATAGTTAGGTAAATATTCACACCTTCTTCTCTTTACAGGCATATGAGTTTTAGTAGTAGATAGGCCAAAATATCTAGTCACACATTTCAAACGCGGTAAGCATTATACATACTTTAAATTTGCATTGATTATGTTTCTTATAAGTATATTGTATTCGTTTTCAACAAGGATTTACAAACAAAGCAAACCGAACGCATTCGCTAAGAGGCATACTACACGATTTTGAATACTCTCAACTAGTTTTACAGAACTGGGCTTACATAAGTAGAATTAAACGAGATACAAAAACTTTGCACGATTAGCTGTAAATATGTAAATGTATAAAAATATGTGAAAAGGGTAGCGGATAATCAATAAGAAAGAAATGTTAATTATTTTTAAATACATTTGAATATGACTTAAATTAAAAGAGATTGTGGTTTATTTATGAATGTGTGCAGGTATTTCAAAAACTTCGTTCGGGTTCGCAACATTAACAAAAATTCATATGTTCGCACAGATGTGTACACACATACATACATACATACATTATGTACATATAGATGGATAAATTAATACTCAAATAAAATGTTACAATGCTTAGTAAATTGCATTTGTATCCCAATATGAATTTCTAATTATTCACAGAATTTGATAGTTTCTAAATTATTTAATATTCATATAATAGTCTACATACGTACACATTGCATTTTTAGTCGTCTTGAAGCGGGTTATTTTATAAAAATTACAATAATACCGTGATGGTAAAGGCGTAAAAAAACAATTATTTCTTGTAAATTAAAATATACGTTCATACATATGTTTATGTACTCGTCATACAAACTTGAAAAAAATAGTCATTTCTTGTCGCTTGTTGCGAGTTAAGTAGGCCGTCTATTCACTCTCAACGTCGCAAAAACACGTCATAAAGCAAAGCAAATTTTCTTTCAATTGCAACGTTCATGTGGCAAACGTGACGAAAAGGGTACCGAATTAAACGGAATTAAATTTTATGAGTAGGTACTGCGCTGATACTTTTCATGATATTACCACGATGTTCATCGTAGTAAGCATCTTACCATCATTTGCACCACTGTAACCTAAAACAAGGTTGGATAAATTATGACTTCATTACTTGTAGCACCTAACTCGTAATGGGTTTTGTGTTTCCTTTCACCCTTAGTTTTTAAACAGGCGCATATGTATATATGTATGTAAGTACATACAAAACCTGTATGTACTTTAGAAACCAAAAAATTATATTTTAATTAAAAGAGACGGAAAGCTACTGTTGATACTCCTTCAATTTTAATCCTTAAGAAATTTCTTTTAAATTACAATAAAGAACTCAGAGTAAATGTATTTTTGTTCTAACCGCTCTAATTGAATGAAATCCTATTCAATTTAATCAAATTTCAGTTTTTTTTTCTTTTCGGCAAACTCACTAAGTTTTCCATACATATGTACATAAATATGTATGTATTAGGCACATGCTAAATGAGCTCCAAAGTTTTTACAAGGACCTGAAACAGAAAGTCAATTACACTCAACCTACCTATAATTACACAAGTGAGAGTGCAACAGCGGTCACAACGGTCAGTGCACGATACTGTTTTGGTTTTAGGGATAAACCCATAATGAAAACGTTTTAAGAACGGATATTCCGACATACTTACTTGTGGTATATACATGCATACATATATATGTATGTATAACGTATAAGAGAAAGACTGCCGCACAACTTTTCACCCATTTTCTTGTCTTACTTTTGTTGTTGCTACTGCTTTTACTTCTATGGGACTGTTAGTTATATTCTTGTTGTTATTGGCACCCTAGTAGCAATAGAGTTGACGGGTCATCGAATGCGACCGCACAAAACAGAATTTGCACAGTGCCCAACCGGTGAAGTAAGACTTTGATAAAACTAACAGCTTTTGTTCAAGATATGGTCCGAAAATTAGATTGATTTTAAATAAACACTTACCAGTTATGTGAAGAAAAATTTTAATTCTGCAGACATGAGTTTGGTTCTGATTCTTCCGTGAATATAAGTTTGTTTCATATCCTTATGTGAAGAAAAATAGAAAAAAAAGAGGTTGCAAATTATCCTTTACGATTATAGTTCTTGGCCATGTCCAGCGAAAAAGAAAAACTAGGAGAACCGTTATCACCTACTTCCAAAATTGACGCAAATATTTCGGCTTTACCTCCAGCCGATGATGCTAATGAACAAGCTAACAATTTATCACCAGCTATACAAAAGGTTTCCAATATGAAAGATAATTCATTGGACATTCAAAATGCAAACCATAACCCGCAGTTGAATAGCGACGAAGAGGAAGAAGACTTCGATAGTGCAGAAATCCAATGCAGGAATAACGATCCTGAAACAATTGTGGGTGGTAGCAGTGGCGCTGCTGGTGGTATTGGTGATGGCATTGGAACGACCATTGGTGTTGGTGGTGTTAGTGGAAAAAATATACAAGCGTCCGACTACTGGAATCGCAATGGATATCATAACCGAGTAGTAAGTCCAAGTGTTATGGACAACATGAGTGAAATTTCCTCACAGCCACCAGTTGTGCCACTAATACGTTCGAAATCTCGCCCGGAGTTATCATCATCGAATCAGATAAATAGTGTTATGAGTGCAGTGAGTCGTTATTCAAATTTATCTTATTGGAAGGCAAGGCGAGTTGTATTCTACCGGAATGGTGATCCTTTCTTTCCTGGTGTCGAACTTCGATATCGCCCTGGACGCGACATTACATCTTTGGACAGTCTTCTTGATAAGATTTCTCCGAAAATGGATTTACCACGTGGAGCGCGCTATGTCTTTTCTATGGACGGAGATCGAAAATACAGT
This sequence comes from Xylota segnis, assembly GCA_963583995.1. Lineage (NCBI taxonomy): Eukaryota > Metazoa > Arthropoda > Insecta > Diptera > Syrphidae > Xylota > Xylota segnis. The sequence continues at coordinate 162,800 of OY757238.1, forward strand.
CTAGATGAATTGGAAGACGGAGCCAGCTATGTTGTATCTTCATTTAAATCGTTCAAAGTGAGTAATTTTTTAAATTTGTTTTTTTTTTCAAGAATTAAACTACTACCGCCACCACCACCACCTCTACGAATTCTCTTAGGTATCCCACAAAATCAATAGCGAGCCAAAAAGGCTCGGCAGTGCTTTTCCCTTCAACTGACCGTCTGATTATATGTATGTTGTTAGTGGTTGAGGTTCTCAGGCTATAAGAAAATCAATATAATTTAAATATTTTCCTTGGACGAAATAGTTACGTGTTTTGGTTATTATGGCGCCCTACATATGAGAATGGGCGAGACCACTTTCTCTCCTCCTTTATTTTTATCGGGTCCTACCATTCACTTTCAATAAGAGTTGTGCCTACTATTTATCACGCAAAATCTATTCGAAAACCAAACTATATACATGTATGTATAATACATTCGTACATATTCAGTTCGATGTAAACAAAATGTTATAAAAATTAAATTCAAACATTTTAACCACCTCGAATGAATTTCTACGTGGATACTAGATAATAGAGTATATTATATGTACATATGTACATACTTACATTACTTGTGTATGTTCTCAATAAACTTCTTTAAATGTACATACATACATTCAAGCATGAAGTAAGGAACAGTTATATAATTTATTCAAAGGAAAATTGTGAACAGGTTGAAAGTTTCCAATGGATTCTAATGACAACATGACATAACTGCAGCACACAAAAACTTACATACGAAAAAGAATAATTGACAAGATAGGAAGACCATTGTCGCAATAAGGACTTTGCAAGTATTCAGTTCTTCCTATTTCCTAGGCTAGACAAGAAGTTGATATTTCGCGCTGAGTTGTTCATGGTTTTTGGGCTTTATAAATAATAAAATTATTAAGAGTTAAAGTATATTACTTATATTAACATACATATGTACATACATACATAGAATTGTGTTTTTCTATGATTCGAAAAATCCGGTTAGCCATAGTTTATAGGTATAGTAATGCAACTTAAGGAAATTGCCAGAGACCATTGGTTGAAAGAAGCTGCCCTCAATGCCTTCAATTACTCCGTAAAAGTATGTATGTAAGGTCATAACACAAATCATGTTCATTTATTGTTAGCGTGAAAGTAAAAGTCGCGGTTTATTTGTTTATCATATAATGAAATTCAAATATTAATAATTAACTATTTGGCTAACTTTGTCCCAAATCTTAAAATCAAATTAAACCCAAAAATAAATGTTCAAATATCATGGCATAATTGAGAGAGCATTTGGACGAGAATTTACATACAAACATACATAGGTATGTAAGATGGTATGCAGTGGGTCAAATTCAAAGGCAGCAAATAATTTTCTTACTTAATAAAGCAAAGCTCATTTTCGGTTTTAGAATTTGAATTTGTGTACATATTCACTTTTATTAATTTGTTTTGCTTCTAAACGAGTACTTTTGACCTACATACATATACATAAATATTTTTACAAGAATTTCAACGTGGCACATTTCTTTCACGTACATACATACATAAGTGATGTGGTTAATACTATAGATTAAGTTAGTTACGACGTAAAGAATTTCATGTAAAACAATAATTAAGTACCTAACTGGTAAATGGACTTAAAGGAAAATATACCACGCGTATGTTCCCATTCGTTTGGCATGATGTTATCATTTCGTACAAATACATTTCATGGGGAGTCATTTTCCTAATAAAATTACTTAAACAAAGGCGACCCACTTTATTTATTTTATTCTCACATGTTTGGTCCACTTAAATGATGGTATCAGTGTTACTCAAACCACTCCTGATTTGGGAATTACAATGTTCAAGAAACTTTCATTTCATTTAACATTTAACGAATGTCACACACTTATCTTGTGTTTCATGAATAAGTAAGTAAATAAAGCAATTTATATCAATCTGATTAAGAAAGTACTATCTTTGATTTTTATTGTCGACATTTTCTTCAAAGTTATTTGTATACAAAGTTTGGATGATTTCAAAACAAGGATTCCGTCCAGGATTTATTTGGTCTAATGAGAATTTGTTCAAAAGAGGTACATACATACATACATCTATCCATCTGTAGACGTTTATCATTTAGACTATGCATGCAAAACAAAAACAAATGGTTATCGCTTAAAAGGTATCTAATACCTTGTATTTGAACAAATTTAAATTTACTTTGCACATTTGTGTCATCAGTTGCCATGAATTTAATAAGGTTACTAAGGGGTGTTTTTTACGAGCCCTGATGTATGTCTCTCGCTCATCAATTAAATTTTAAACACATCAATGGTAGGCGCAACTGGTGTTAAGATTTCATCCTATTCATATGTAACTATTATATGATGGAAAATTGAAAAATTAAATCATTGAAATCGATATTGGGAACTCACGCTTAATAGATGATTACACTCACTACTGACCCAGGTTATCACAGAAAGTAAAAAAGTCTACCTTTCGCTTAGGCGTTAGTATAACATTGGAAAAAAAGTTAAATAATAGCTTTCCATTTAAAAAAAAATAATTTATATTTTTCATATAAATTTGTTGATTAATTATTGAAACTGTATAGAACAAGCTTACTGATTTTCAAAATAGCAAACAAAAAATAATCATATGTCATAATGTTATGTCATATATTCTCAAGCATGTATATAAAATCCGATTTAACTTGCAACAGCGATTATTTTTTGATCCTTGCGAACTCATCAGATGGAAAGTTATATTTAAATAATTTGTTAAATAGGGGTGCTTGTACATATTTTGTAATACTTGTTCGCTATTCTCTTTTTTAATTATTACATTAATATCCACCGGATCATGTGGACGCCGTGACTCTGTGGCTAGTAGATAGGACTACTGAGTAGAATCTGCGAAACCAAAGTTTCTTCATGGTCCAACCTTCCCCGAGCGTCTGAAAAACTGTCATGTACACGGACATGACATTTTTGAGAGGAAATAAGAGAAATTGTATCTTTCTTCGTTATAATAGTATGTTTATAACTAAACATACGTATGTGGATATATGTATGTATGGATTTAATTTTTAGTTCCCTGAAAAAAATGATAGTCCGAGCCCGTCCGAATCCAAAGTGGCTTGGATTCGCTATGTTTGACATAATAAAACGTCCATTCTAAGGTTTTAAGGACTTCTTGAAAGCACTTAATAATAATTACCATAAACTATATACTTACACATATACAAATATAAAAGTAAATTATGAATATATCATCGGGATCCAAAACTCTTGCTTTCAATTTCATTTCATGTTTTTCCACCGTTATGCTGTAAATACAAGTAGATTTTCTTGTGGGGTGGTAACTTGCTAGCACCCAAGGTATATAGTACATCAGCGCCTTACAATGGTAATTGCCTTAAAGGAGATTGGCTGTTAGAAGGGGCTACTGTTTTGAAATTTCTGCTTTGGTTTCTGTACACCAAGCAACCGTAGCCGACAATAAACCCACATTAGGCAAGGAACCATAATTCACCTTATTCCATTCGTACGTTGCGGTTAGATGGTCGCCGCGTGTTCGCTGTATTAAAATGTATATTATTCGATAAAAACGGTTGGCAAAAATGTTCAATTGAAAAGAGGCTTGCCAGTCGACTTATACCCGGAAGAAAGGACGACAGTTTGCCATTAAATAAGACTTTTGTGTGACATAACAGTATTTGTATCAAGTTTGTTTCACCTGCAGATCTGTTATTACTAATAGAAAATAACAGTAATAACATTCAATTTATTTCTATAAAATTTTTCACAAACTCCGACATTTGTGTGGTAAATGAAGTTTTTTTGCACTATATTGTTGTAGTTTTAAGATTTAAATGTTAGAAAGTGACGAAGATTCGACTTTTATGGTACTTTCATCACCTTTAAGGATTTGGAGCGTAGGTTACAAAAATGAATTATTATTAACGCATATGGACATATTTATTCTATTCAACAGCCTGCTAGCTACGGTAAAAAGAACGGCATGTGGTACGCGTCCCCAGGCAATCAAGGTTGGGGTTCAAAACCAATCAGTAGAAAGCCTTCTATTATGGAAGCGGATTTGGGCACGCTTTCAACAACTTCAGGTTCAATAAAACGCAGTGCTGGACGAGTTATTCGAATAATCAATAATTTGGATCATTCAGTTCAGGTGAGATACAATTTGTAACACTTTGATTTAGCACATACTAGTCCTTTCAATTTGATAGCGGATAAAAGTAAAATGCATTACCTCAAATTCATCATTGTATTTGTATTTTGAAGGCAACATTACGAAATATAATGCCAAGGACACTTATGTTCGCATTTGTATTTCAATGGTACAAACATTCATATGTAAATATATACATATGTATATAGATGTTATCATCTACTACTACATATAAAATAAATATGCGTTAATATCGTCATCCGCTTAAAATTGGGCACAATATTTATGAAACAAAATGTAGGTCAACCACAGTCTAATTTGTTAATATCAACCGGAAGTAGCGTGACACAAATTGAAATAATCTGATTTGAATAGCTTACATGTGCTCTACATTCAGAGTTATTGCGATATCAGTACAAACATATTAGTAACCCATTTTTGCAGTCTTTAATGTAGTAGTTATGAAGACCCAATCAATTCAATATTTTTTTTATTTCAGTGTCGCGTTCTCCTTAATTTACGCACCTCACAGCCTTTTGAAGATGTCTTAGAAGACTTGGGACAAGTGCTTAAAATAAATGGAGCTAAAAAAATGTACACGGGAACTGGACAAGAAGTACTGTGGTAAGATTTTGAATCTGATTTAAATCATAATGCTTCCTTTTAGGTTCGAAGCTTCTCACAGCTACGCAATGAATTTGCTGATGTCGATACATTTTATTTGGCTACTGGAACTGCTATAATAGCAGGCTCACCAATCCGAAGGTCTCGATCACGTCCATCGGTTGTGGCAGCACCAATTTTAACTGAGGAGCTTCCAAAAGTGCCAGTCCGAGGAGCACGACCTAGGAGTAAAAGTCGGCCAAGAATTTTGTATGCACCTGAAAGTGAAATACTTCGACCAAGTGGAGAATACTCCATGCTAGATATTATGAAAGAAGAGCCTACTAAAGTAACTATTAGAGGTTTGAGAAGAACATTTTATCCACCCATTCACCATGCACCAGCTGACAACTCTCCACCAGATAAAAAACTTCAACTACAATGGGTGTATGTATAATTATTTACCCTGAAAATATTATAGTCATCTTCTTATATTCAAATTATTATATAGTCATGGCTATCGAGGCATTGATGCTCGGCGGAATCTGTGGGTCCTTCCATCTGGAGAACTGCTTTACTATGTAGCTGCCGTGGCCATTTTATTTGATCGCGATGAAGAAGCTCAAAGACATTATACGGGTCATACTGAGGACATTATGTGGTAAGACATAATTACAAAAATCGATCACTTACACAATATTTCAATGGTTAAAATCATAGTAGTTTGAACCGTTGTATATTAAACCGTGTATATTCTTAATACAAGAATGCCACAGGTGGTACGTATCCACTCGCTGTGGTACCCAGTTTTCTTTCAAAATCGATCAAAGCCCATTATTTATTTGAAAAGGCTAAAGAAAAGTACTAGCAATGATCTTATTCAGACTCGAATAAACTTCGAAATACATATTTTAAATTTCCACCGTATTTGTATCAAGTAGTATCAATTGCTAAGTCGATTGAACCATGTCAATTTATATTTCATTAGTTTGGGTCTTAAATTTATTATGAAATTTCATATCCGGAAGTTTAAGAGTAAGGAGCAGTTAATGTGAATATATACGTGTATGTAGAATTCATTCGAGTTGTCATTGTTATGCTGATACAAATCCGCGCCAAACGGACTGCTCATTTTCAATTGACTCCGGAAAATGATTTGATTTTTTTAACGATCCCCCACATTTTATTTTAGTATGGATGTGCACCCATCGAGAGAATTAGTAGCTTCAGGACAAAAAGCAGGTCGAGATCGAAAGTCTCAAGCACATGTAAGAATCTGGAGTACAGAATCTCTTCAGACTCTCTATGTATTTGGTATGGGAGAGTTGGATACTGGTGTCACAGCTGTTGCATTTTCACAGTTGGTAAGGACTTTGCTAACTTTAAACATTTAAATTTAATCTTTATTATTTTATTGTCACACAATTCACAATCTTCATTGCTTATGCTCGGGTTTTTTTTATTACTTTAGCAGATATAATAATGTAAATAAAAAATAAAATGTAAGTATTCCTTAGATGGCTTTGTGTGTTAAGTTTCGCATGCCTTTTGATTCGTATTTTGCTCCGTAATTTTATAGATTATGTTTTATTTTTGCATACATATATTTTACATTAAATGTTTCAACTACTTTAGAATGGCGGGAGCTATATTTTAGCTGTAGATACCGGTCGAGAAAGTATTCTCTCAGTATGGCAATGGCAGTGGGGACATCTCTTAGGGAAAGTAGCGGTAAGATAAATATTGTTTTTATGGCATAGACTGCACTGCAGCTGCGATTTCATTACTTTTCTTAGACTTTGCAAGAAGGTCTCTCGGGTGCTGCTTTTCATCCACTTGATGACAACTTAATTATTACTCATGGTCGCGGTCATTTGGCATTTTGGCATCGACGAAAAGACGGATTTTTTGAACGAACAGATGTTGTTAAGCAGCCATCAAGATCTCATGTAACAAGTGTACAGTTTGAGCCCGATGGAGATGTCATTACTGCCGATTCAGATGGATTCATAACTATATATAGCGTAGACTCTGATGGTGCTTACTTTGTGCGTACAGAATTTGAAGCTCATAACAAGGGTATCGGATGTCTAATAATGCTTGGTGAGGGCACCTTATTGTCCGGAGGAGAAAAGGATCGAAAAATAGCTGCATGGGATTCATTACAGAATTATAAGAAAATTGCTGAAACCAAGGTTCGCAATAATTTTTAACTGAACTCTTTAACAAACATGACACTAAAATTTTTTACTTGTTTTTATATACATTTACATATGTACATACATACATATAATAGTTGCCAGAGTCAGCAGGAGGCGTACGCACAATATACCCTCAGAGACCGGGAAGAAACGATGGAAATATATATGTCGGAACAACTAGAAATAATATTTTGGAAGGATCACTTCAAAGGCGTTTTAATCAGGTAGTTTTTGGCCATGGACGCCAGTTGTGGGGCCTAGCTGCACATCCCGAAGATGAAATTTACGCCACTGCTGGGCACGATAAACATATTGCACTTTGGCGAAAGCACAAACTAATTTGGTCAATTCAAACGGGGTATGAATGCGTTGCTCTTGCGTTTCATCCCTTTGGAACCGCCCTAGCAGCTGGCAGCACAGAAGGACATCTTCTCGTTATCAATGCTGAGAATGGTTCTGTTATGCTAACCTTACGAGTTTGCGGATCTCCGTTGAATTGCATTGCTTATAATCAAGGTAAACGACTTTTTTCATTGTCTAGCAGTTACAAAACTATAAAGGATTTTATTCAAGTTGGAGATATGATTGCAATGGGTTCGCAGAATGGAAGCATTTACTTGTTTCGAGTTTCTCGAGACGGGTTTTCCTATAAAAAAGTAAATAAAATACGGGGATCGCAACCACTAACACATTTAGATTGGAGTATGGATGGAAACTATGTTCAAACTGTAACCATAGATTTCGACCTTTTGTTCTGGGATGCGAAATCACTTTCACCAGAACGTAGTCCGATAGCCATGAAAGACATCAAATGGCTTACCAATAATTGTACTGTAGGTTACCTTGTTGCTGGAATGTGGAACAATCGCTATTATGCGAATACATCTACAATAATAGCAACTTGTAATCGCTCCTCTAATCAAGATATGCTAATATCGGGTGATGCGGACGGATACCTGCGTTTGTTTAGGTAATATTTATATTTAGCTAGACTGAAGATATCAATTAGTGACACAATTTTTTTTATTTTTTTTTTACCAGATATCCATGTATAAGCCCAAGAGCTGAATTTAATGAAGCAAAGACATATTCTGGAATGCTCGCGTGCGCCAGATTTCTTTATGGGGACCGAACAACAGTTACTGTTGGAGGAACAGACGCATCATTAATGGTTTGGGATTTGGTTGACGAATAGCCAAAATGGCCACCGTGGCGAACTGCTGCATCCTATGAAGCACGTTACACTGACAATTGGCGACGACGAACTAGCATGGTATCTTCCACAGTTATTGATAGTGACTCAATAGAATAACGTGTTTTATGTTCAACAAATGCGGCATCATTAATTAGGTTTTCAAGTCTTACCATAGGACATTACAAGTCTTCTATTCTTATTGCCTTCCAAGCAAATTATAATTGCAAAAAAATTCATAATTTTATTTTGTATAGGTATATTGTACTGTTGCATATTTGGGAATCACTTTTTACAAACATTTACAAGCTTCCTTTTTCTAATTATATTAACAAAATTAATCACAAAAATAAAATTTAAAACAGAAAAATTAGGTAAGCACTTAAGAATTTTCATTTTTATTTAAACTGTATTCTGTATGTATAATTTTCCGAAACCGTAAGAACAAAAACTAGAAATTCTCGGAAGAACTGCCATATCCAAAACCAACCTTTTGTAAACGTTGTTATTGCCACAGGTGGTCTCAACCAAAACTCTTTTTAATACCATACTTTTGTACTAAGATAATGTAAAATTTAATCCGACTACACAGAAAGAGTACTAATGGCCATAGAAATTAAAAACATAGGAAAAATATGACGAAATCTCATTAAAATCATTATTAAATGTATTTTATTCATAACATTACCTGATTCTATTTAAACTGGTTCTCTAACAATATATACATATTTCTGAACTACAAAATATTTTATAAGATCTATAAAATAAGTTAAATTCTTTACATTTACTCGTTAATATTACACCCAACACATGCAAAATAGTAGTTGTCTTATGACGAAGTTAAACTTTCCATGTAATAAATATTTAATTAAAAATTAATAAATCGAATATTATAACACCAAGTATTGAGTTACATTTTTACTGAATTATAAAGGTCTAAAGAAAATCAAGGTTTGTATTTAAAAAAAATGTTTCGTATAATTAGTGATATATGTACATATGTACTATGTACGTGCATTCGAAGCCTCAACTTTTAACAGAAAGAAGTAGTTTCTGTTCTGCAGTGAAGGTACATACCTTCTTTTAATATATGTATGTGCGCGCGTGTTATTTTTTTTTTGTTTTAAATACATACGCATTTAGATTTTCTTCCTACAATTTTTTTTTGTCTTTGTTTTTACTGTGGTAGTGGCAGCCCTTAAGATTGTTAAGTGGCAGCACTGGAGAAAAACATGATGCATTCTTCTTAAACAATTGACAGATGTCAAAACTATTTGGCTTTTAATTTTGTGTGGATTTTGCAGTGCTTTTCAGATTATTGTTTATTGGAAAGAAATAATTTAGATAACTTAAGACTTTTATCACCAACAAAAACACTCAAATAAATACCGATGGCAGATGCTGCTGCTAGACAGCTGCAATATGAGTACAAAGCTGTAAGTAAAATTTTGAATAAATCTTAACCTTTAAAATGTGTACATACCTCTCTAAACGTTTACCTTTACAATAATTTTCTTAGAACTCTAATCTTGTACTGCAAGCTGATGTTCGTCTTATTGAAAGACCACGTCGTGATGAGGCTACAGGTGAAGTCGTTTCTTTAGTGGGAAAGTTAGACGGGACTCGAATGGGCGATCGATACCAAAGAACAAAACCCGAAAAGACCGAAGAGAGAAAAGCAAAGTTAGTTTTCAAAAAAATGATGTTTGTAAGAATAACTTTTTAAAATACTTATTATATTTTTCTAGACGACAAAAACGGGATGAGGCACAATATGATTTTGAGCGCATGAAAGGTGCCACATTGCTATCCGAAGGTATTGACGAGATGGTTGGGATCGTATATCGACCTAAGACACAAGAAACCCGCCAGACTTATGAAGTTCTCTTAAGTTTTATTCAAGAGGCTCTGGGCGATCAACCTAGGGACATCTTATGCGGTGCAGCCGATGAAATTTTAGCTGTTCTGAAAAATGATAAGCTTAAAGACAGAGAGAGGAAACGTGAAATCGACAGTTTGTTAGGAAATGTAGCTGATGAGAGGTATATATAAATTTAATATTAATCTGCAGTTACATACCTAAATAACAACTTTGTGCTAAGATTTGCTTTGTTGGTAAATCTCGGCAAGAAAATAACAGATTTTGGGGCCGATGCATCCACTGCACTTAATGTGACGAATAATGACGAACAAATTGACGAAACCTACGGAATTAATGTACAATTCGAGGAATCAGAAGAAGAGAGTGATGAAGATATGTATGGAGAGATTCGCGATGAAGACGGACAAGAGGAAGGGGAAGAGGCGCGTGTTGACCATACTTTACATGCCGAAAATGTAAGTGAAAAACTTATTTAAAAATTTTCAGGTTTTGTTGTTCAATGATATTGTATGCGATGAAAAGTAATGTAGCTCTATTAATTGATTTTGGTTTTGGATTTACTAGTATTATTTCATAGTTATGTGTAAGAAAATTACAGTTCGATGAAATTAAATTTATAGGGTATTTATGTTCATTAATATTCCAGTTAATTACCGAAGAAACAACAAACGTTAAAAAGGAGCGAGGTTTGCATCCTTTAGATATAGACGCATATTGGCTACAAAGGTGCTTAAGTAAATACTACAACGATGCAATGGTTTCACAAAGCAAAGCAGCCGATGTTTTGAAGATTCTTAAAGACGCCTCCGATGACAGAGATTGTGAAAATCAGTTGGTGCTTCTATTAGGTTACGATTGCTTTGATTTCATAAAGCAGCTAAAAAATAACCGTCAAATGATTCTGTACTGCACAATGCTTGCATCAGCCCAAACAGATGCAGAACGACAAAAACTACGCGACAGAATGAAAAATGACACTCATTTATCAAGGATTCTTCGTCAGTTAGACACAGGCAAAAGCGAGGAAGACGAATTTGGCAATTCTACTCGTTCAAACAAACGTAAGGAGGAAAATGATGGAGAGCGGTGTCAAGGGGTAGCAGATCAAGTAGCTGGCGTACGACAAGTTTTAGAACTGGACGAACTTGCGTTCACTCAAGGTTCACATTTTATGGCTAATAAAAGATGTCAATTGCCTGACGGCTCTTTCCGAAAACAACGAAAGGGTTATGAAGAAGTTCACGTTCCTGCACTTAAGGCCGCACCATTTGATGATAAAGAGGAACTTCAGCAAATTGATAAGTTACCCAAGTATGTACAGCCCGTTTTTGAAGGTTTTAAAACACTAAACCGTATTCAGAGCCGATTGTGGCGCGCTGCCTTAGAATCAGATGAAAACCTTCTTCTCTGCGCACCAACCGGTGCTGGTAAAACAAATGTGGCACTTTTGACTATGATGCGAGAAATTGGAAAACATATCAACGAAGATGGAACAATTAACGCTGATGATTTCAAAATTATTTATGTTGCTCCAATGAAGTCCCTTGTTCAAGAAATGGTTGGAAACTTTGGGCGTCGATTATCCTGTTATAATCTAACAGTATCAGAGTTGACAGGAGATCACCAGCTTACGCGGGAGCAAATTGCAGCAACGCAAATTATTGTATGTACTCCAGAAAAATGGGATATTATTACTCGAAAAGGAGGTGAAAAGACTTTCACCAGTCTTGTCCGTTTAGTTATTATTGATGAAATCCATTTATTGCACGATGAGCGTGGTCCTGTTTTAGAGGCACTGGTAGCAAGAACTATCCGAAATATAGAAACAACACAAGAAGATGTTCGACTAGTTGGACTCTCTGCCACTTTACCGAATTATCAAGATGTCTCCACATTCTTACGTGTTAAACCCGACAAGGGACTGTTTTACTTTGACAACAGCTTCAGGCCAGTTGCTCTAGAACAGCAATATATCGGTGTTACAGAAAAAAAAGCACTGAAGCGTTTTCAAGTAATGAACGAAATTGTGTACGAAAAAACCATGGAACATGCTGGCCGAAATCAGGTGCTAGTATTTGTACACTCTCGTAAGGAAACTGGTAAAACAGCTCGTGCCGTTAGGGATATGTGCCTTGAAAAGGACACATTAGGGAGCTTTTTAAGAGAAGGTTCAGCGAGTATGGAGGTTCTTCGAACAGAAGCTGAACAAGTTAAAAATACAGAACTGAAGGAACTTTTGCCTTATGGATTCGCAATTCATCATGCAGGCATGACCCGCGTGGACCGAACGTTGGTAGAAGATTTGTTCGCTGACAGACATATTCAAGTTTTGGTTTCAACCGCTACATTAGCCTGGGGTGTTAATTTACCAGCGCATACAGTCATCATTAAAGGAACACAGGTGTACAACCCTGAAAAGGGTAGATGGGTAGAACTTAGCGCTCTCGATGTTTTGCAAATGTTAGGTCGTGCTGGTCGACCACAATACGATACCAAAGGTGAAGGTATTCTAATTACAAATCATAGTGAACTTCAATTTTACCTATCGCTTCTAAATCAACAACTTCCTATTGAATCGCAATTTATATCTAAGATGCCTGATATGTTGAATGCAGAGATTGTTCTAGGGACAGTTCAAAATGTCAAAGACGCCGTTAATTGGCTCGGCTATACGTACTTGTACATCAGAATGCTTCGTAATCCCACTTTATATGGAATCTCGCACGATAAAGTTACTGAAGACCCCCTACTGGAGCTTCACAGAGCTGATTTAGTGCATACAGCCGCTCTCCATTTAGACCGTAGTGGCCTGACTAAATATGACAGAAAAAGTGGTCACTTTCAAGTTACAGAATTGGGGCGCATTGCATCGCACTACTACTGTACTCATGAAACTATTATGACATATAATCAACTTTTAAAACCCACGCTTAGCGAAATTGAATTGTTTCGTGTATTTTCTCTTTCTTCTGAATTTAAGCACATTGCAGTGCGCGAAGAAGAGAAATTGGAACTTCAAAAGTTAATGGAACGTGTTCCCATACCGATTAAAGAATCTATGGAAGAAAACAGTGCAAAAGTGAATGTTCTTCTCCAAGCGTATATATCCCAATTAAAATTAGAGGGATTCGCCCTAATGTCAGATATGGTGTTCATAACTCAATCCGCTTCACGATTACTTCGAGCCATTTTTGAAATTGTTTTGCATAGAGGTTGGGCCCAACTTTCCGACAAAGCATTAACACTCTGCAAAATGATCGATCGTCGCATGTGGCAGTCAATGACACCATTGCGACAATTCAAGAAAATGCCAGATGAAATTGCCAAGAAACTGGAAAAAAAGAATTTCCCTTGGGAGAGACTGTATGATCTTGAGCCAAATGAGATCGGTGAACTAATCCGTGTACCTAAACTTGGTAAGACTATTCACAAATTCGTACATCAGTTCCCAAAACTAGAACTTTCTACGCATATACAGCCAATCACACGATCAACTCTCCGGGTGGAGTTAACTATAACGCCTGATTTTCAATGGGATGAAAAAGTTCACGGCCAATCTGAAGGTTTTTGGATTCTAATTGAGGACGTTGACTCGGAAGTAATTTTACATCACGAATTTTTTCTACTCAAGGAAAAGTATGCCAATGATGAGCATTCGATTAAATTTTTCGTGCCAGTTTTTGAGCCTTTGCCACCACAATATTTCTTACGCATAGTGTCTGATCGGTGGATTGGAGCAGAAACCCAATTGCCAGTTTCGTTTCGGCATTTAATATTACCTGAAAAAAATATGCCTCCTACTGAGTTGTTAGATTTGCAGCCGCTTCCAATTACAGCCCTAAGAAATCCCAGTTTTGAGTCATTTTATGTTGACCGGTACCCACAATTCAACCCCATTCAAACGCAAGTATTTAATGCCGTATACAACAGCGATGATAACGTTTTTGTGGGGGCTCCAACTGGTTCAGGTAAAATGACAATTGCTGAATTTGCTATTATGCGACTATTATTACAGAATCCAGAGGGAAGATGTGTGTATTTGATTTCAAAGGAGGCTCTTGCCGATTTAGTTTTCAACGATTGGCACACAAAGTTCGGTGGCGACCTGGCACTTAAAGTTGTTAAACTAACTGGTGAGACCGGAACTGACTTAAAACTTTTGGCTAAAGGACAGATTATCATTACCACCGCTGATAAGTGGGATGTTTTATCTCGCCGTTGGAAGCAGAGGAAGAATGTGCAAAATATCCAGCTGTTCATTGTGGACGAACTAGAACTGGTAGGAGGGGAAGACGGGCCTGTTTTAGAGATCGTTTGTTCACGAATGCGTTACATTTCATCGCAAATTGAAAAACAAATTCGAATTGTAGCCCTATCTTCGTCATTGGCTGATGCGCGCGATATTGCTCAGTGGTTAGGCTGTAATACAAATGCAACATTTAATTTCCATCCTAGTGTACGCCCTATTCCACTGGAATTACATATTCAGGGATTTAATGTGACCCACAATGCTACTAGAATTGCAGCAATGTCAAAACCAGTGTATAATGCAATTATCAAATATAGTCCTCATAAGCCAGTAATTGTGTTTGTCTCATCTAGAAAGCAAGCCCGCTTTACTGCTATCGATATTTTAACATACTGTGCTTCGGAAATACAACCAAATCGATTTTTCCATGCTGAAGAAGAGGACATAAAACCATTTTTAGATCGAATGGTCGATAAAACATTAAAAGAAACACTATCACAGGGAGTGGCATATATTCATGAAGGTCTCACTGCATCTGATCACCGATTAGTGGAACAACTTTTTGATTCTGGTGCAGTGCAAATAGCTGTAGTGACTCGAGATCTGTGCTGGTGCATGAGCATATCGGCCCATCTGGTTATCATAATGGACACGCAATTCTACAATGGAAAAAATCATTCATATGAAGATTACCCTGTAACAGATGTGTTACAAATGGTTGGCAGAGCGAATCGACCAATTGAAGATGCTGACGCAAAGTGCGTTCTTATGTGTCAAACGTCCAAGAAAGACTTTTTTAAAAAATTTCTCCATGAACCATTACCCATTGAAAGTCACTTAGATCATCGTTTACATGATCATTTTAATGCGGAAGTGGTAACAAAAACCATTGAAAACAAACAAGATGCCGTCGATTACCTCACCTGGACGTTTCTCTACAGACGTCTGACTCAGAATCCTAATTATTACAATTTACAAGGTGTAACTCATCGGCATTTGTCAGATCATCTTTCTGAATTGGTGGAAAATACTCTAGCCGATTTAGAGCAGTCGAAATGTATAAGTGTAGAAGATGATATGGACACTTTGCCGCTAAATCTAGGAATGATAGCAGCTTATTACTACATAAACTACACAACGATAGGTGAATGTTCAATTCACAACTTATCTGCAATATTAATATTAATATACAAATATATTTTAGAACTTTTCAGTTTGTCGCTAAATAGCAAAACAAAGATCCGTGGTCTGTTGGAAATTATATCATCTGCGGCTGAATATGAAGATATCGTTGTGCGACACCACGAGGAAGGTATTCTTAGGACACTCTCACAGAGATTACCGAACAAAATAACGGGACCAAATGAAAGTACACCCAAGTAGGTTCTTCTATTACCATCAATATTATTTTACCTGTTATTTATTAAAATTTTCAGATTTAATGATCCTCATATTAAAACAAACTTATTGCTACAAGCACACTTATCGCGGTTGCAATTAGGTCCTGAACTGCAGGGAGACACAGAAATAATACTTGGTAAAGCTATTCGGTTAATACAAGCTTGTGTAGACGTGCTCAGTTCAAATGGGTGGCTGTCACCTGCAGTAGCTGCAATGGAATTAGCTCAAATGGTGACTCAGGCGATGTGGAGCAAGGATTCATATCTAAAACAATTGCCGCATTTCAACATTGAAATTATTAAGCGATGCACAGAAAAAGTAAGTCTTTGAAAAACTCAGTCGATTATGTTTTGCCCTAGACTATGTATGACTTCTCCGAACATTTAATTAGTTGATGTGGTGTCAGGGCACAGTGGTTTGTGAGCGTACAATAGCGTTTTAGCGTATCCACCAAGAAAGAACTATTTTGAACTCGTAGGGTACAGTAGGGCTGAATGTACTACATAATCGATTGAATTCTTAATGCAATCTCTATTCTGTGAAATATTAGTTTTAATAATTATTTTGTATTTACCAAAGCAAATCGAAACTGTCTTTGATATTATGGAATTAGAAGACGAAGATCGGACAAAGCTACTACAGTTATCCGATGCTCAAATGGCTGATGTGGCTCGTTTCTGTAATAGATACCCAAATATTGAAATGAATTTTGAAGTTGTGGATAGCGAACGTATTCATTCCGGATCAGCAGTTAATGTCGTTGTGCAATTAGAACGTGAGGACGAAGTTACTGGCCCCGTGATTGCTCCATTTTTCCCTCAGGTAATATAACCTATATTAAATTTGTTTATATAATTCTAATTTATTTTTTCTGTTTATAGAAACGAGAAGAAGGTTGGTGGGTCGTAATCGGTGACCCGAAGTCTAATTCGCTGTTATCAATTAAACGTTTGACTTTACAACAAAAGGCTAGAGTAAAGCTGGATTTCGTTGCTCCCAGTCCTGGTCGTCACGAGTACACTCTATATTACATGAGTGACTCCTACCTAGGGTGCGATCAGGAATATAAATTTTCGATTAATGTCGGCGACTTCCAATCGGAATCTGAAAGTGACTCTGAATAATTTTTTAATATAGTAGCTTTGTTTTTAAGAACATTTGCAAAATAAAATCTATTATAAAAATATACATATATGTATTTTATATTTTTTTTATATTTATTTACATTTTTTTACAATTCTATGGTTCGTATAAAATAACGACAAAAATAGGAATACATATATTCTTTATGTAATTGTTACACCGTTCGCGTTGCTCCCACTGATTCCACCTGGACCCGCGGAGAAACCATTACTGAACGCAACATTGATTGTCTTACCATTGGGTAAGTTATATACTTGACTAGCAGATGCTCCGGCTGATCCCTGTATTCCATTTTTACCAGCTGTAAAAGCTTGCGTTTGAGTATTGGCTGCTGATGCCCCGAAACCTCCTAGTGGACCTTGGGAGCTAAATCCCTGACCCTGAGCATTGGCAGCTGATGCGCCGAATCCCTCTGATCCAAAGAAATTACTATTCGCTGCCGCATTGGCAGCAGATTGTGATGATTGAACTGGTAGTTGTTTTCTTCCATGCTGTCTCTTTACTCTGACGCCACTTATTTGAATAGGGAGTAAATTATTCACATCCCGTGTGCGTCTTATTTGGGGTTTCTTCTTAATATACAAAGATGATTCTACAACAACCTCTTCTACGGCTGCTCCAGCTTTCGCTATAAACAATAAAATCAATAATAAGATCTTTAATTAAATTCCACAGAATGTTGATGGTAATGGTCAAAGCGTTTTTAATGCTCATTAAAACTTTTTTTAATTAGTGGATGGACAAGTTTATTAATTACGCTCTTGATTGGTGAAATTAAATACATAATTAATTAAAGATTCAATTTGCCAAATTGACAAGACGTTCAAATGGTTTTTTTATCTTATTTTTTTTTTATTACTATTATTATTATTATAGAAAAGTTTTTTTACAAACTGTGAACAATTACTTACGTTGGGAAACTGATGTTCCTGATCCGTAGTTGCTAGGTAAACCATAAATAGCAACTACAAACAATAAAAATATACATAGGACGTATAAAGACTTCATCGTTTTCCTTTCTTTACTGTTAATCTCTTAGGATTGAAAAGCTGTTCGCTCATCTATGTTTCACAATCAACTGTTGGTTTAAATCAACAACATCTAACTTTTAATCCAACGCTAGTCTCCATACGGATTCGTCGGATACCTGTTGGAGATTCGGATTTAGTGCTAAGCAGATTGTTTGTAGCACATTTGAAAAGTTTTAGTGCAATAGGGAATTGAATAACAAATGGCTGGGATATGTAGACCAGTTGGCCCTCACCCAAGAAGGCTTCCAACACACTCGCGCGTTACTACAAGATGATCTGTAGTGTTTTTACAAAGCTGATTTCAGCTTCCTTGAAATATAATATATATAACGCATATGTACATTATGCAAGTTGAAAAACTCAATACGCCAATATAATATTAAAATGTGTTAATGAATTCTACATAATCCCACTTCGGTGAATATTTTGCTCCA
Organism: Xylota segnis; assembly: GCA_963583995.1. Lineage (NCBI taxonomy): Eukaryota > Metazoa > Arthropoda > Insecta > Diptera > Syrphidae > Xylota > Xylota segnis. Next base: position 181,119 of record OY757238.1, read on the forward strand.
TCATAATATGTACATATAAAGATCTGAATTGTACGAACATAACTGGTTTGATATAACTTGTTTGGTCAGTAGATAAAAAGACAATCGAACAAAACAAAAAAATACTGAATACGTTGGCGTATTAATTTGCTCAAATGAAAAAATAATCCCCGGTACATGGGAAGTACCTACATACATATATGTTGTCTAGGGATGTATACCAAATTTTTGGAACCACGATCGACATCGATATTTAAAAATATAGAATGTTGTTTATTTTTAATTTAGATAAACATTTGCGATTTTGTACATTTTCAAATTGGAATATGTATTTGAAACGTTTGTTCAATTTTAAACATTAATGCACATTCAAAGTACCTTAACCTTCGAAAGGATGACGTATTATGTATGATACATAATCATTACTGTTGCTCCTTTTCTTTTCTTAAAATATTGGTTTTGCTCTGATTTTTTAATTAGTTTTTTCAAGACTTCTTTTCTATTTTCAACATTATGTAAATTCGAAAAATCCCTGTAAATATGTGCATATGAGCAGGATCTTCAAAACTCGACAAATTTCAATGTTCATACAAGTACCTAGTAGTTGCAATATACATACATCCATATGTATTTTCATATATGTATAAATTCATACATATTTTGCAAATCTATTCAGCAAGAAGTGTTGCTAAAATAAAATGCAATTGCTTTTATTACTGATACATATTTTATTCAACCGATACAATATTGGACTTTAAAATCGTAAGCAATGTCGTCAATTGAAAAAAAATCATTTAACGTCACCAAATTTTTACGTTCGTCCATAGCAAACAAAATTAAAAAAGGTTGACCTTTGGGTTTCCGGTTTTTTATAATACACGGTAAAAGTATTACTTTCCTACTGATTTTTATTTTAGAAAATACTAAATTTATATATATTTTCAGCGTACATACATGCATATGTACATATTTGTATAATATGTAAATTTAGCTAAATGTATGTCGTTTTCAGTTCGTTAGATTATTTCCGATTGTTTTAAATGTAGAACAAAATCGTTCTTTCTATAATTTTAGAAGTTTTCTTTCTATGGTTTTATAGATATAATATGATTGTCCAATTATGATAAACCAGTTTGGTACAATAACCACAGTAATATATTTAATAACGACTCTCGTTCAGAGATACATAAATAACTTCCTTCATAAAGTCCAGTCCTTATAGAAATGTGTAAATGGAATTTCTATTTTGTTTTCCTTGCATTTTTGAATAGTTGTTTAGGTGGATTCCTATAAAATAGGTAACAACACATAAGACCCGGCCGGAATATTTATGTACATAGAAAACATTTATTTCCTCTTACAAAAAAACATATTTGATATGAAATTTTAGAATACATACCGTATTTTTTTGAAGCCACCAAGCCATAGCCACCAACGATATCGACCATTTTTTATACCGTATCCTATACTAAGTTTGAGACATAGACTCAAAAAATTATTTTCATACATAATGTATGTGTATATATTCATGATCAGTATTCAGATTCAGTATCAATAGCGAACACGATTTAACCATACACGTCCGTCCGTATGTCATCACTTTTATGCCTTAAATTTTGAGCTAGGAGGATGGAATTTGATATCTGGGCTTCTGAAATCCGCATTTGAATTCTCTATAATTCGTCCATACAACATTTAAAAAAAACGATTTTGATTTAAACGTTCGAAGATGACTGTTATTCAACAAAAAAAAATTCATTGCGACCACGTTCACGATCCATTCCAGGCGGATTGTAGGTGTTCTATATTTATTTCCATATATAAAAACCGAATTGCTTACTATCATATCAAACAACGCCGCGTTTTATCTTCGACGCTTTCTGTTTCATATGTACTACAGATTTTATTACTATACAAACGTAAAAACATTGTACATTTTTGCCGATGCCTGTTGACGTTAGATGTAAGGAAAAAGTTTGCTTTATCAATTCATCCAATATGTCGAAATTTCAATAAAAAATTAAGCCACTACCTAAAAGATTAATTCAAAGCGTAAAGGAATCAGAGGATTTCAATTTTTTTCAACAGTAATTACTGTCATGTTGTATTTCTTGTTTTACTTTAAAAACCTAGAAGTATGTGTTTTACTTTAAATTAATACTAAGTTAACAGTCCAGTTGAATACGGTCAACATTTGTCTACAACTATCAAACAAAACAGTTTATAATGTACCCCACATACATACATGTACGTAGTACTTTTGATCGCAGCAAAAGTAGAGTGAAGCCCATCCTTATTTTGTGGTATTTCCTCCCATTGGCACCCTCAACAATTCAATCGATAAATGAATAATTTGCTAAGCCTTTGATAATATCAATTCATCACCTTATAGCGAAAGCAAATCAATTCCTTAAATTCATTAGGACTTATTTTACAAAATAAGGAATATACTTAAATAAACATAAAACGAAACAAAATACCTCTGTCATTTTTCTGTTCTGTACCTCTATTCCAACTAGAACAAAACATGTCAATAATCAAATTATTATAAGAATTGTCAATCAGTAAGTTTTTCTTTTCTTTTTTTTTGAGATCGTACTACAAATAGTATTTAAACTAAACGTTGTTGTTGTTTCTTTAACTACAGCTAAATTGAAACAAATGATAGCATATTATAACAGTTACGCATTCTACTCTATTCCATGAGCAAATATCATAACCAAACCAGGGTCAACCATGACGTCTTCAGACATGTGAGCGTTGTCACAACTAAGCACTAGAACAGCTTGCTTACCTAAAATAGAAATTTACTTAATTGCTTATTTATCCATCAAGTCATTTTGTTATTACCTGGAATCCTTCGGCAAATATAGTTGTCATATATTCTCCTATTATTTTGTCGTGTTTCAAGTGAACTTAACCCCCTGGGCCATCGACGCTCATGGCAATTTTCCATTAAATTATCCAGGATGTGAGGGGGACATCCTGATTCAGATAAAGCTCGTTTTATCATCATCTGTTGAATATTCTTTTTAAAGGAAATGTATGTCAGAATGCTACCAAACTAACCTGTAGAGCATCATCAGGTGTAGATATCATTCCACCCCAGCGAGTTACTCTAGCTCGCGCCAGGGTACTGCTCCAACGAATTACTTCGTCTCGTTCCATCTGATCGGCAATTGCACGCATCGCGGGATTCGATACACGCATAGCTCTCATAAAGTCCTTAAACAGTTGCAATTCTCTCTTTAACTCGTTAATAATAAGGTTCTGATCGGTTATATCTGTCTTGAATTCGGTCAGTTTTTGCTGCTGCGTGTGAATTAGCGTTCGTAATTCCCTCACACAGTTGTGATCCTTCAGCTCATCTTTGGGTATGACAAATCCACATCCCTTTTCGCAGGGTAAAGGTCTTTTCGGATTATGTTCACATTCTTCTAGATGTGAATTTAATGCATCTAACTTTAGGACAAGATTGCAACCATATGCAGCGTTATCACAAGTGATGGAAAGACTACAAAAAAGATGAAGATGTCAGAGCTTTTTTATTAATCTTGTAAAAATACTTTAAGCAACTATACAGGCATGGCCCACCTACCGCGATAGAAGATTTCGCAAAATCCGTGGAACAGCCCTCAAGTTAGCCGTGGTTAGAGCGTTTCGATCTACTGGACATGATGGTTGCCGTGATAGCCATTCATTTATGCACACCCTACAAAAAGCATGTTCACACATCGCAGCCTGCCAGTTGTTCGATTTCATATTAGCATTATAAACAACACCATTATTAATTAACAATTTACCTGTAAAGGTTCTTCCAATACACCGGAACATATGGGGCATGTGAGCTCTTCGTCCACTTCGCCTTGAAATCTATGTAGGTCATATCCCATGTTTGAGTTCGTTCTGCTCGAATTTCACACACTGCTTCTCGATTGGCAAGTGATGGCACAACGATTTACTAATTATCTCACATACCTTATTTTAGTCGACCTAATTGTAGCGGCATTCATTTCTCGTCAAACAATTTTCAGTACAAATTTGTTTTCAACCTTTCATTTGCGGTCGCAGAAGAATAAAGCAGCAAATACAAACTGTGCAACAAATTTGGAGTTATATTTAAGGGAAAAAATCTTATATTCCCTTGTGTGTACTCTTTTCTGTGTACAATTCAGTTTTTTGTCATAAACTATTTGAGGTATTTCGTTGCATGAATTTTATGTCTGCCTCACTTATAATTATGGCAGATTTGTGCAAACATCCATATACACGTTATAATAAAATGTATAACTTACAATAATAGAAAAAGATGTTGAACCGATGATATCGACTAACACAACGATGAACCAAGCGAAAGGTTTTTACTTTTTACTTCAAGTGACGTTTGCAGGGTCTGTTCGTAAAATAAAGTCAGAACCGTTTGCTTCAAGATTTCACACACGTTAGGGGCCAAGTAGAAATGCTTTATTACTAACAAGTCAAATTTGGACAGATAGCAATTAATCCCATAGGTACTAACAGTTATTAAAATAAGTGGTTATCTTTTTCCCGATAATAATAGTAAATAGCAATATTTTTCTCTCAGCTGTTTTTAGATCTTCACGAGACGAAGATTATAAAGCATACTTATACGAGTCGGAATCACGCTCAGTATTGCCAAAAAAAGAAAAATAATAATAAAGCAGCACATGTTAATAAAAACTGTTTATAGCCTCATTTTCCAAAAAAAAGTCTACTTGACGTCAAATCTTGTTTGTCCAAACATTTATCTAAAAATTCTTTTATATTTAAAATCCTGTACGTTAATGATTCAAAACAGTTATTAAATAAACAAAAGACTCACTTTCCAAATAGTTCAGAATGTCTTACCTAGTTTTTATGTACGACTTTGTAGCTTCAAACATAACAAGCTGCATCTTATTCGCAACTACATAGGTAAACCTATTTTTTTTATATGGAAAACATAACAGTGAATAAGTTCATACTTGTGCATTTAAGAATAAAGTTTCTAAGTATGACTTTTATTTTGTATTCATCTCCATACAAACATACATATGTACATTGGACATACCTAAATGTTATACACATAAATTTATTGGTCTTTAAAAAAAATTATTTTAAAAATTAATTGGATTTATTATGATCATCAGCATCTGGCATTAGTGGTACCGTCACTTGTAAATAATATTCATAATCGGGTACTGAAATAAAGAAGATAATAGATAAGTAGAGTCTATTTAAGTTATTAAAGGTAAGTAAAGGTAAAAATGGAAAAATGGGACGCTGATTCGTCCAAACTTAATTTTGCATAAACTGTGACTTTTAACATTCTTATAGCAAGTTATAATAATGAATACATTTGTATATAAATATGTCTTATAGACAACAGTGTAGTCAAAAATTGTCTAAAAATAAAGAAAAAAAAAAGAGTACGTACTTACTTTGCTCCAACAGGCCTTCCAACTCGTCCACATTTTCTATGCAGGGGAAATTCGTATCGGTCGATTCTTTAAGGATCAATCCTATTTCCTTCGAAGCTTTAAGCAAATAAAATGGTACTTTTATTTTAGACAGCTCTTTATGCAACGCTCCCATACCTCGAGCTGCTGTAAAATCGAAATCTGTAACGGATGCGTAGATAAATTAGCTCATTAAAGAACAAAAAATAAAAAATAAAACAGTTCACGTACCGAAAACGTTGGCGCAGTCTAATATAACTGGATAAATACCATATGAGGAAATTGCTTTTGAGATTTCATTTTTTACCCAATCTATGGCGGGAAAATATACCGAACTATGACTAGGTCGTACTAAAATGTAGTCAATGCCGTTAATTGTCTAAGAGGAATATTTTAAATCGCTAAAAGAAATAATTTACGAGGTCATACTTTAGCCTTCGTTACGCTTAACGATGGTCGAGCCGCACGATATACTAAGAATGCCAAATCCGTACCGACTCCAAGTAATAGACCGATTTCCACTCCAAACGCTAAGCTAAATATAAAGGTTATTGCACCAGGCAAAAGTTCTCGACGACTGCATCTCCAAAGAGGCTTTACTACCTAAGTAAATAAAGCAATAAAAGAAAAATTACGAAAAAATATGCATACATCTGTATGCATATATAGTAAATGTATATAATTTTTAGTAACATGTACCTCAAACTCTATCATAAATATTACTGCTGATATTATTACAGCACTAAGTGCTGCTTTAGGAATGTATCTAAAATAAGGCGTTAATATAGATAAAGCAACTAATACTAGTGCACTGGTGTAAATGCCACCGATTGGTGATCTTACACCGCTGGCATGGTTTACTGCGCTACGTGAAAATGAACCAGTAACAGGTATTGAAGAAAACAACGATCCACAGATATTGCTCAGCGACAATGCGACTAATTCACGCGTTGCGCTTATCCCAGATCCTCCGAATGCCTTTGAAATAGCTACGTTTCCTAACACAGCGATAATAGGTAAGATGATAATGGAAGACCCCAACTCATTTATCTGAAAAATTTAAATTGTAGTGAATTTTCTTTAAAAAAAATTATATCTCTACCATTTCTGTAAAATTTTGGTGAACTTCTGTATTGTTAGAACTTTTAATAGTTGTTGAAAATTTTGGAAAACTGAAACCAGGTAATCCGCTTTTTACTTTTCCTGTCAAAATAAATGGACAACTATCTCCTTGACAAGTATTAATTGCAATAACGCTTGAAATAAGGACAACCAGCGCATTTCTGGCGGTAGCAATCAGCCAAAATAGAGCATTTATTAGCCGATAAACCCCAACACTTTCTGGAACCTTTATGTCCTTTAATTTCTATAAAAATGTCCAATCAAGTTATTAAAGGTATTGTAAACAATAATTCAGGAACAAACTCACTCTCATCATTAGCAAAAATACTATTGAGAATGCGCCTAATGAAAAATCACCTGGTCGGACCATATCTAAATTCATAAATACAGACTTAATAGTGTTTATAAAGCTGGACCCAGACCCTCCTTTCAATCCAAGGAGACCCTAATAATTTAATTTTATAATTTTCATATTAAAAGTTAGAGTTAATTAGATACTTTCAGCTGTGAAGTTCCTATGATCACTGCGGTTGCAGAAGTAAAGCCAACAGTTACTGGCAAAGATATCAAATCCACAAGGGCACCTAAGAAAATATCAAATTACACATAAGAAATATTTAAAAAGTTGTAAACATACCAAGTTTCAACAAAGCCATAAGCAATTCGACAACACCTGATAAAAAGCATAACAGAACAGCATACGCCGGTCCTGACGCCAGTCCCAACCCAGTATGTTTACTGGTTATGAGGGCCAAAAGAGCAGTTGGTCCTATTGTTACTTGGCGGCATCCACCCAAAAACGCATATACTATACCTCCCATAAAAGCAGAATATAACCCGTACTGCAAAATACACAAATTTGTACATATGTACATTGTTAAGAAGAAAACATTACGTTTGAAATATTTGTATGTGTGATAAATAAAAACTTACTTGAGGCTCAAGTCCTGCTAATGTTGCGTAGGCTAATCCTTGCGGCAGAACTGTAAGGCCGACAGTTATCCCGGCGATAAAGTCGGAAATGGCATACTGGGCATTGTACTCTTTTAACCAAGTTATGCCAGGAATGACTTTGGAAACTATATTTACAATTGTCATGATCTTGTAGTTGCGTTGCCGATCCTAATTAAAAGTTGCCTATTATATATATGAACAGTTGTTAAAATAAAGGTAATACCAAAATACTAAGAGGAAAACGAAATATGTACAAAAATTGCACAAGTGCATATGTATGTATTTGCCAATTGTTTACTAGGCAGCCATTAGATTTGATTTTTAAAATTTCAATTTTTAATTGGATGTTGGTTGTTACATAATTACCAGATTTTTATTAACTTTATTAAAGTATCTACATATGTATGTATATTCATGTATGTACATATATACATACATATTGCTAATTCTTACATCTCAATTGTTGAGATTGAATCTTAAATGACAATGTACCCGATTTCGATCTAAATAAAGACTAAATATTCCTCAATATATTCCAGATAAATTCATCGACGTGTCTTGCTCAGCTCTTATCGGCAGCAATATTTTGTAAACAAACATGAGGTAACAAGTGACAATTACACTGCACGTATTAAATTTCAATTCAATTTATCATAATTGAATAAATATACATATACATATATAAACAAATGGAGCAACAAATGAAGTTATGTTTACATAACTGACTTTAAAGTAACAAATGACCCACAAGATTCTATAAATAATCAACCCATTTACTTAACAAACACACTAGTTATTTTGTATAAATATTGATGGATAATACGTATGTACAATGCTCATTACGTTTGAAAAGGAATTGTTGAGTGCGTGACAATGTTCGAACGGATATGTAAATAATTTTTGGAAATAAGTAAAAATCAAATAAAAGGTCGCAAGCCTTCTTAATATGGTTATAGTTTCCACGAACGCTTGAACCAAACTGAAAGTTAAGTTTATTCATCAAGTTCAAACTACGCTGGAGGGTAAATACTTCTTTCTATGGCAAAAAAGAAGAATATCTTAAGAAGAGATGATAAAAAAAATTTGTACTAGGTATCTAATTTTTGCCTGAAGATTATGCCATAATTTAAACAAATCCTTATGCATGTTTATACAGATAAGTTTTCAGAACAAGTATCATACCTAAAGTAGAATTGAGATTTTAATAAGAAAATAGTGCTTCATTCCACCCTGGTCTTGGAGTTAATACACCGGCCATAAACAAATAGGACAATCCGGCTTGCATATTATATTGACATATCGCATCTTGCTTTTGATTAACTAAATATTTTAACATTATTTAACTTTACTGCAGTTAACTTTTAATGTATGATATTTTTTATTTACAATTTTTAAATTAATTTATTTTCTGGGTTTGCAGCTTCGAAATTTATCTGATGAAAACAGGTGTATATTTAAGCCACTTCCACTGTGTTGCAATAGCAGAACCATATTTCGTTAAATTGTTTTTTCCATTAAATAAAATGCTTGTTTATGTAAAATTATATTGTATCATATTGTACATCTTTTTAACTAAAATAATTTATGCCATTTAATGAACACATACTTATAAAGTGTAAAATCCATTTAGACAGTATCAGGATTGCCATCGTCCCAAATTAGTTGTTGAATAAGAGCACATATGGAGTATACACGAATATTTTCATTCAAAGTCTGAATTTAGTATGACCCTATCAAAAGAGATCGGAGGAAAAACTATCCCACCGACTGCTAAAACTGTGAAATATTTTGCTGTTTAAACTATAGTTTGCATTCTTTGCATTTCTTCGAAAGTACTTTATAATTTTGATTTTCTAGATTAAGCAGTACATTGTACCTCTAATTGCTTTCAGCGCCACAGCTTCAACTGGAACAACAACGTTGACACTTAATACTAAAATATTGAGTTTGGTTTTCAGTTTTCAGATCTTGTGCAAAAAATCCAGACCGTCGGAAAGCAAATTGCGGTGCTTCGAAATTTTCTTGACAATATAATAATAGAAACCAGTGTGTATAAATACTACATTGCCTGCCATTAGACTTGAGTTACTTACTAAATAGTAAACAAACATGGACAAGAGAAAACTGTCGTAAGTAATAACTTGGGAAAAATACTCAAAATTTTATTCTATACCATATAATTGATTTTCCCGATAAATCTGAAATCGCTGCAAGGATAAACCATGACAGCTGGTTCCGAATTTGTAGTTCTCTTTTCACATACAGGAACAATGTTCTCATATAATTTCAAGTGGTGCAACAACGTTTTATGAAAATATGGTAGTTTTTTCTTTTTTATTGATTTTTCCGTGTTTCATTACATTCAATACAATAATTTCTTTTTGGTTGTACATATGAAATCATTAACGTAAAAGGTATCTACCCAGCGTTTCTTACCTTATCTTAAAGATTATAGAAAAAACCAAAGGAGTGATTATTGTTTCTGTATCAGAAATAGTGCATGGAAAGGGAGAGCATGAGGTACACGTTAAATGATCTTCTCCCTTTGAAGGCGTGCCGCGAAGCATTTTTCTTTTCGTTCGATCATACATTTATTTTTCAGAAAATTGTTTTAACAATTTTTCTGATATATATATTAATTGCAACAGCCAAACGACAAAGTGTCTTATGTAGTCCGAAAATAATTCTTATTTGTAAGTAATGCATTCACGACAAACATCAGAATTTATGTGCCGGGCCTGCTTTATGCCCTTTAGTCCATTTGAATACGTGTATTTTCTTATAAATTGTATTATTATTTTGTGCATATGTATGTATGTATATATAAGAAACGAAATTTGTTCCTAGCACTTCTGGTGATTCACTTTACGAAATATTGGGACTTCCTAAGACAGCTACTGCTGACGAAATCAAGAAGACTTACAGAAAACTTGCTCTCAAGTATCATCCAGACAAAAACCCCAATAATGTCGAAGCCGCTGATAAGGTAGGTTGAACGATTATTGAATGATTTTAACTATTTAGATCTCTATCATGTGTTTTTGTTTTTTTAGTTTAAAGAAGTTAATAGGGCTCATTCCATTTTAAGCGATTTGACAAAAAGAAATATTTATGACAATTACGGTTCATTGGGATTGTATATTGCTGAACAATTTGGTGAGGAGAATGTAAATGCATACTTCGTAGTGACGTCGCCTGCTGTAAAGGTATGTATAGGTCAATTGTGTTTTAAATTGTACCAATTTAACATCATATTTTACTTTTAGGCAATTGTCATTTGCTGCGCTATATTGTCAGGATGCTGTTGTTGCTGTTGTTGCTGCTGTTGTTTCTGCTGTAACTTCTGTTGTGGCAAATATAAACCACCAGCTAATGAAGCAACTGGTGATTACCAACATTTGAATGTAAGTAAAAAAGTATGTATATACATACATACATATGTACATATTTACGTGTTTTGGAGTTATTAACACAAGCACATTGTATATTTATTTGATGATTTTTGTGAAGCTTCGGCTGGTCAGTTAAAACCTATTATGCATGCAATTTCGTTAATTATAGAATAAGTTGTTCTTTTGGATCTATTACTAATTAAAACAAAAAGAAAGGTAAGCTATCAAACCTTGTAATTTAAGTGATGTAGTAAGAGATTAACGAAAACAAATACACAACCAAGGTAAATATGTTCTATATACATACAAACATGCATACATACTATGTACATGTATGTATTTAACAAAAAAAAAAGTTCATATACTGATATATTCTGACTTTTGATTTCATTAGCATAAGGGTCAACAAATCTAAGTACAAATCCCCTTATTTTATATATTATTTTTCCTGTTATAACATAAAATAATTATTGTACTAACTTCATATAAAATTCAATTTCTACTTTTGGTAATTTCTTGGATCGTATCACATTATAAACTTAATTACCATTCAGTAAGATTGCGGTTGCATTTTTTGCTACCTGTGATCCTTACATGAAGGACATATATATACGTTTCAAAAGCCTAATGAAAGTAAATACATATTTATTAAGAATCCAAAGTATACCTGCAGTAAATATTTGAATAAGCTTATTCAACAAAAGGCCCGCACGAAAGAAAACAAAAGTTTCTGTTTACATGTTATCTTGTACTTGGTCAATTTTTGATATAAACAGAAACTTATTCATACATATGTATGTATGTATGCATACATGTTTCTTGCACAATTTATTAATCAATTTTAATTTTTCATAGTTTTCATTTATTTTAAATTAATTTATTTTTATTTGGTTTCTCAGTTCTTCACGAAAATCATCAAACAATCAATAAACGATATTTCACATTGCATGATCCTTTTTGAGCTTGCGTTTTCGGTTTTTCGTAAATTCTTTATATTTTATCACAATTTTTTTTTTTTTTTTTTTATTTTAATATTCATCATCATTTCAATACGAATATGTATTATTTTATTATTCGAATATTAGCGGGACGGTGGCAATGCTAGTAGAGAAGCTCAACCAGAACAACGGCCCCGAATACAAGGAAGATTGGTAAGTTAACAAAAAGATATCAGAGCTTCTAATTCAAAAGTGGTGGAAATTTAACTCGAAATCATTTTTTGATATACATATGTGCCTAACTTATTTCGCTTTCTGCAAATGTTTTGTTGGCAATTAAATTTACCGCTTTTCATACATCATGGCAACGCATCCATACATATGTGTGTATGTACATCATATGGTGTCACTTTCGATTATTTTTTTTTATCCAGATGCACGTATGTATGTTTTTATTTTTTTTTATTTTTGTAATTAATTGTTTTTTATTTATTATGAACAATTAAATGCATATGTGCATCATTTTCTATTTTAATTAACTATGTGCACGTATTTTTTTTTTAAATTGGGTATTACACATAATTGCATTATGAGAAAAAAAAACTGTGCTACATACTTTTGTAATAGTTTTAGCTTTGATCAAGAATAAAATATGGAAGTTTATTTGAATTACTTTCAGGAGGATATCAACGATCTTGAGGACCTACATATATCGCCAGGCTCAGCTCCTGTCACATCACAGCCAACAGCGGGTAAGGCAGCTGGTGCTGGTATGCCAGTTATAGCAATGCCACCACCTATGTCTCAGCAGCCGAATCCTACAAATCCATTTACGGCAGGAGCCACAGAAAATACTTCGCTCAATACATCAGAACAACCAACTTATACGCCAGGTATTCACTAATTCATTTCAATTTAATGGTTTCTACCTTACATATTTAATAAAAAAAATTCTTACCATCCGGGTATTGAAAATAGCACCCATAAAGGAATATAGATAAATAAAATTTATATTTAAATATAAACATTTCCAATAATTTAACTGTAAAGATGATTAAAAAAAAACTAAAATTTCCAATAACTTTTTTTCTAGATATATTTAACCAAAAATACTAAAATCATACTTAAGTATAATGCAAAATACTGAACATGATTATCAATAAAGAACAATACCAGATCTATTAATGAAAGATAAAAAACATAAAACAAGTAACATGCAATACAATGAAAAAGTAAAACAATAAAATCAAATTATGCAGAATGCAAGGTAATATTTGTATTTTACGAGTCGATGGGCGTCATCTTGATCCTTATTAAAAAAAATTCTCATCGATAGTTGAAGCAGAGTATGTATGGATAACTACAGTGAAACAGGCGATAATTTGTGGTTTGCTTATATATATTGTATGCCTAAGACAAATAAGTAAAAATAAAAGAACAAACTTTAAATGCCCTTGTCCAAACTACTTTATTCATTAAAGATTATATTCATAATTATGACACAGTTGTAAGTAATTGCAGACTTAGATAGTAATTAGCTGTATATTCTAACAATTCTTCGTTTATATTTAGAAAACTTTACAATAATTCCTTACACATATTTATATATGGATAATTGAAAATAACGTTGAAAGCCAACTCGTTTTATTTATAAATTTATTTTTTTTTCCTTTTATTGATCTTGAAATGAGTAACACATCGTTGTATTAGTCTAAGGACCAATTATCATTTTATTAGCAAAATTGTTCCAATGTCTTAATTTAATAATACTAATTAAAAAATTAATAAACTGTTTGTGTTGTTGATACAAAATCTATATTAAATGTTATTGAAATGTATGTAAAGTAATTAGTTTCGCCTTTTGAAATAGCTAAAATGTTCAATAATATAATTGATTTCTCACATTTTCTTCATTTTCGTATGGCAAAAAATATTTATCTAAATATGTATAATATACACATGCATGCATACAAACAAAGTATACATGTATATGCAGTTAACTAACCATCTATTTTATATGAATACTTTAATATTCCCTTTAACCAGTTATTTCTTTAGCAAAATCTAAAATAGATGATTGCATCATTATGAAGTTAATCAAATGCAAACTATAATTACACCTCCTTTGAAAGAAAATCATTGTCAGTTTCTGAAAATAAACATACAACTTTATGGAAAATTGATCCACATGTATTGCAGTATATGTATTTATATGGAATATTGAGAAATGTATTTGCATATTACCTGTTTGTGATTACATGTAGTCTTCAGGTAAAATGCCCAATATATGGTTCCAAGAAATAACCTATTTTAATTTTACTATCAATATGGCCCTATAAAAACAAAAACAAAAAATATTGGAAACTCCATTGCAAAATGTAAAAAAACAATGTCATGTATACATAATTTATACTACAATCAACGTATGAGTACCAAAATAAAAAAAATAATTATTTACGTGTAAAAGATAAAAATTTTATTTTACCAAATTAATATTAATATATATGTATATGTACAATTAATGCATTGTTTTATGTTTAGAATTTGACTCGCATTATATTGAAAATATTGTACAATTGTGTTAAGCTACATAAACATCAAACATACTATAATAGTGTTTTACTTTCTTAGACGTGGAAGATTTTCATGTGGATGTGTACATATCAGTTCGAAATATGTAAGTCGCTAGACGAAATTAAAGTTAAACTTAAATTTTAGGCCTTGAAAAATGAAAGAAAAATTCTGTCCATGGAATATTCATGACAAATTTAGAGCAACATCTTGCTAACATGATTGAACAATTTAACTTGTTAAAAAAAAGATTTCTCGATTGCCTCAAGGAACTAAAAAATCAAATTTATAATGCATTCATATTTCCATTTCATATAGGAAAGGTACTCACCTTATTCAAACAATATTGAAAACGTATGAACGTACGCCTCATTATCTGCCACATACCACATATTGTGCAACAAAGTTAACCACGTTGTAGATTAGTCGATTGTAGGTCTTTTGATTCGTTGCTCTCTATTTTAGATTTGTGACTTTTACCTACATTTTGGGATCTCCACGATCAATTATCCACATTAAAGTAAGTACATTTAAGGTAAGAAATATTATATAGAGTATAATTTGTACAAATTATACGTACCATTTAGATAAGTATTATGCTTTAAATGTCCATTCCTATCTAAAATATTCATACTTATTTTTGTAGTTAATTTCTCACTTTTATTTTGAGGTGGTACCTACTTCATAAAATCCGGGCTATGTTTTAACAAAATTTAACATCATGTCTTCGTACCTGTTAAATTATGTTTTTCCCCAATATATAAATAAATAAGACATAATTTAATTGAATTATTGTTTTTATTGTTATTTTGTTCCTTTTTTAATATACCATTTGTCTTTTACTTTTTGAATTAAATTCATTTTGTTCATGCAGATTCACTTACATTTTCAAATCATTGGGATATCCACCTAATAAAAAATATTTTTCTACGAAATGTATACGTATATATTTATTAAAATACAATATGATCGATCCTAAATATGTATCGTTTTCTTTTTGACTAATCTATGAGCCAGTTCAATTCTTTACACGTCTAAATATTAGCAAACGTTAAATCAATAGTAGAATAGTGAATAAATTCAGTCAGATGTCTTGTCGAGTTTCATTTCAAAACGAAAAATGAGGGAAATTTAAATATCTAAAAGCTGCCTCTTTCATGTAAGTGAAACCTTTTAAATAAATTCCTCTAACCAGGGATGCTTTAGACATTCTGATGCTGATGCTCGAATTATTGGATTGTACTCCAACATTGGCAATAAAAACTCGGCAAATTTTTTCGCTTCGATTGGGTCCCAATCATATTTTTCGATTAAAACATTAAGAAGACCCCAAGGCTTTAGCTTTGTGATGTTCCGTAAGCCACCTATTAATTTGATATATTAAAATATGCCAAGAAAATATTTACATTTTCATACGTACCATAACTTGTAAAATATTTTAAGCCATGTTTGCCTCGGAAAATGACCGATGGTGGTATTGTGCCCAAAAGTTCTATAATGTGCGCCAAATGATCCTCATCGCGTGTATAACTTTCACCCGCATGTGGGTCAAAAAGATAATCGCCTGTGGCCAATTCAAAAGCTAGACAAGCAGTACTCCAAATATCTGCACTAAAATTGTAAGGTGCTCCCAAAAGGACTTCTATTGAACGATATTGTCGCGTCTGAATGTCTTCTGTAAAATGATGGTACTGAACAAAGAATAACTTTTAGTTTAAGAAAGAAAAAAAAGGAATTTATTTTGAAACTTACGTCATAACAAGCATTTCCTAAATCAGCGATCTTAACTCGCACATTGCTATTGTTAATCAGTGTTTGAATAGCATTTGTGTACGATTGAGTCTGCGGTATCACATTAGGCTTGTTCGGTTCTTCTTTTTCGGCTGCGATATCGGTTTGCTATAAGAATTTTTATACATTAATTATTTTGCATATAATTTCTATGTTCAGACAGAATAGAAAAATGTGTAGGCCAAGTGTCAAGAACTTGAATTCAAAAGTAACTTCTAGCAATCTGCAAATTATTTTTCTTAGTTATCACAATTTTGGATAGAGCTAAAATTTGTAATTAGCAGATTTTATAAAATTAATTTTAAATTCCGGCATATGCTTCGACGATTAACATAAAATAATACCGAAGTTTAATACATACATATGTACTTACATATTACAATTCAATTAAGCACCAGTCTTAATTGTTCAAAGCGATAACACATAAGTTGCAGTTAAAAACAAAGTTTTTCTATAAAGAATAGTCTTATACGAATCCTTGGAAATCTAAATGAAACATGCATGATAATAACACGAAAGTTCACTTCTAATTTTGCTTCTTTTTTAGTATAATTTGTATCTAATTTATATGTATGTATGTATGTATATAGAAAGAGGTCAGTTGCCTACATACATATGTACATACATTTGTATGGATACTCGTTATTCTTAATAGTAACAGTTTTAATATTTTTGGAATACAATAATTCTACTTTCTTTTATGCATATGTACATATGTAATTTTTAAAGTTAGATCGATTCAGCAGCTATTTAATCGATTGAGTGGATAGAGTAGAGTAATCGATAGGAGCTGTGAGTAGATAATTAGTTACTAATGATAACCTTCCGAATACGCTATTGTATGATTTAGAAGCAGAAATACACAAAATGAAATATGTAATGCCATAATGCCATATATCGTTACATGTAAATGATCAAGGTATAGAATCGTGAATGGGTATGTATGTATGCTACATTTGTACGGACAATAAAGTAAAATTAAACATTAAACCCTTAAATTTTATAGGTGTTAACATTCCGACTATAAAATATTTAATTGAGGACAAAAGTTTACATATGTATATTACATTACGGCAGAAATCAAAACAAAAAACCAAAGCAACAGGCTTACTTTTTTATCATTCATACATAGAAATACATAAATACATATGTATGTAGGTAAGTACTAGTCTAAACAAATTATTTATTATTATTTTATTATTTAAATTTTGAAAGCATTTATAATTATAAACTTAGGTGTTTTTTTAATACTTCAAAGAGGCTTGTATAATTGATAAAAAGAGTCAGTAAAACATCCAAACAATGTCAGTTAATGTTAAGTAAAGCGTCTGAATAGACTTTTATGTTAGGTTTATTAAAACTATTTAAAACCGAGAAATTCAGTGATTGAGATAGATTTACCTCCTCTTGTGCATTAAAGTCATTTGATTCGATTGATTCGTTGGCATCACCTGACTGGAGTGCAAGCATTAAAAATGTGTGCCGAGACAGAATTTGTGTAACAGGATAACATAATGGCGTATTATAGGCAAAGGTCTGCTTACCTTGGCAGTGATTTTCTTTTCAGTGCGATAACGACTATTGATTGGTGCTGTGGCGCCTAGCGAAGAGACTAATGAACTTTCATTATGGTCACTATCGATTACCCCAGAGTATTTTGAAATCGTTGATATAAGAGATGTATCTAAGGTGGAGGAATCATCCTTATTAAGAACACACTCTAATTCGCTGTTCTTCTGATGGTGAGTTAGAGATGATGGAGAGTCGTCAATCAATGGCCACTTCGATTTGGTTTTCGTTTGTTTTTCAATAGAGCTTACTGTGTATTTGAAAAAAGTTAATTTCATAATTGCATTTAAGTTCATATTTGTAATATCACTCACTATATGAATCTGGAAATTCTATTCCTTTTACCCTTAAATTATTAATTTCATCATCGATTTGCTGGTTCATAGCGGCAGCATTGTCGATAACCAATAGGATATTTTCTGGCTTAATATCAGTATGAATAATGCTACATTTTGTATGCAAGTAATCCAATCCTTCAAGAACTTGCCTTATTATATTCTTCACCTGTGATAACGTTAAGCCCTGGTAGTTATTTTTCACTATTAGTTTGTATAAGCTACAACCAAGAGCTTCGAACACTAAACATGTATGCACGCCGTTGACACCGCGAACTGTAAAATGATTAAGAAGTCGTACAATGCGGTCACCTTTTGCATCTGAGGGATCAGCATCGCGTATTGCTTCCAAGAGTCTGATTTCATCAGCGGCTGTTTCAATGTAATGTGGTGCACTTTTAACAACTTTGAGGGCAACGTACTTTTCTTCTCTGAAATACGATAAATAATTTATATTAATAGATAGATACATTAATGCAATCTATTGTTTAATATCTTTACTTAATATCCCTACAAAGCCACACAGTCGAGAAGTGACCCCATCCAAGTTTTCTTACGACTCGAAAGCGACTGTCAAAAACATCACCAATAACAACGGGGTGATATCCACCACGACAGTATTGTGATGCATCTTCTTGTTCCTCATCAGACCCATAAAGACTACTATCCGGAGATTCTGGAAAGATTTCGTCTGTAGTGCTTAAGGTTCCTCTTGGCTCTGATCTGAAAATAAGAAGAAATGTATGGTTTTGCGACAACTAACTATTGAACAATTTTAATTAATGAGATAAAGAGACACCACATTTTAAAAGTTAGAGCCTTTAGCCCGAGCATACCCATAGTCAAATGCAGACATCTACATATGTACATACATAGGTATTCCCTCAGTCATAATTAGCTTAACTGAATAAAACAAAGCAATTTGTATGAATATGAATGTAAATTATGCACAAAAGTATGAGCATCTAACACATTCATATGTATGTAGTATATATGTATATACGTAACGATAAATGTATAGAGCATTAATACCCACATGTTGACACAAACGCTTTCCTGAGCACAAATTATTTCAGAAACAATAGATTTGATGCACTTTTTTCTTATATTAGATATAAGAATAGGACCCGCAGAAACACAGTTTCGTTTTTTGTGAACAGGAGGCGGTCTTTTCCTTTTCTTTTCTTCCAATTCTAAATTATCGTTATTTTTTACGGATGACTTGTGTACAGATATGGGGAAATTATAATCATCTACTATTACACTATTTTGCACTTGCGAAAAACTATTTTTGCAATCTGCAGGTAAAACTGGTGACGGTCCAACTGACGCAGATGATTTTGATGACGTCTGGTTTTGAAACAAATATCGCGTATTCCGTACCCAACGAAACGTAGAAACAATAAATAATATTAGGCAAATTTTTAATGAACCTTGAATTAATAAGTCACTCGGCACACCTACAGACAATTTTATCCAAAGAAGGAGATCAAACCACAGAGTTATTAACAGTTGAAAATACTGAACACTTTTATTAAATATATATGGAATTATAATTCCAACGATTTCATTTTGCAATGTTTCAAAAAAGTCCATAAAGAACCACACGTAGTCATGTTCTAAAGAAGTTATATTTTTACTATTGTCACAAATATCACCCCATTGAGTTAAAATGTAAGTTTTCCAATTTAAAATCGCACAAGTCGTATCTCCAGGACCGCTCATAGTTCGTTTGTTACTTAATTTCGTTCATATTCGCATAGTTCGTGATAACAACATCTATTATATTACATAACGATAAATATTTTCCGAATTGTATTTATTAATTCTATTTACGAAGTGTATAATAGGTATGGTCACTTCTTTGAATTACACAAAGTAGTGTATTAAGCGCTCAGACAATTGCCCGAATATTTACTCTTAAATCCACTGAAAGATATAAACTCTCGTCATAAGCAATGAAAAATAGAAAAGGGGAGCCATATACACTTTCAATCGAGCCTATTTTAAATATTTCTATAAAAAAAAACACAAAATTTAAAAAAAAAATATAAAAATATTTGCACTCAGCTGAGTGAAATTTTCTTCTATGAGCTTTTCTGAAGAAAGAACAAAAATACGAATTACATATATGATATGCATATGGCTGTACATATGTAAGAAGATGTGTTCATCTTCATATGTAGTATTTAAATGGACACATGCTGTCACATTCGGTACGGCACACACTTGCTTCCCTTCCATGTTCTTCTATCTTATAATAATTCTGATTAGGACTACTAATTATTTCGAATGGCTTTATTTTTATATTTATTTGCTTGTTATAATTCCTCTCGCTATAGTTTACTGTACTTAAGGGAATTAAATAAATATTTGACACATCAATTGTGTACGCTGCACATTATAACTGGTCCTCTCAATCTATACTATGAAGATACTAAATTTGCTATTTATTGCAAAAGCGTGTTTTTTTAAGATTTGCTGGTTGAGATTGAAAACATTAGTTTTTTTAAAGAAACATATGTATATTTTTTGTCAAAATTACTTACAAACTGACAAATGGTCCTCTTAACGCTGGCATATCTCGTCGGCGATTTAGTGGGGGAGATAAGGACAATGATAAAAAATCTTGCTGGGCTTTTTCTTCATCAATACTCGTGGCTGTACCCGCAAATATTCGAGTAGTTGGCAAATATCCAATTTGTTGTAAAAAATCCTCCCGATATGAAAGCGGAAATAAAGATGCTGTTTGCCTGGGCTGTGACTGACTTAAGATACTAGCGCTAATTGAAGTAAGTTTATCATCGAAACTTCTACGAAATCCGATACCCTTCATGTAATGACGATGAGCAGCGGCATCCATTCCGGTCTTCAGATCGCTCAAAAAAGTCGCGCCTGTTGTCGGAGAACTCATCGAAGTAAGTGCAGAGGATGTCGACAAACATGATATTGATGAATGTTGAAGAGGACTAAGAGTCTTTACTTTGTTTAGTGCTGTTAATCCGTGAGACTTTACACCCGCCGGGGAGAGAACTGGTGAGGTCATACTGGTGCTATATAGTAGAGTCTGATGGTTAACCATGACTGTTGTCGGAGTATACACCAGTGATGTCCGCTCGTTCGAACCAACGGTGATTCCATTTCCAGTGATAGCCTTGCTTCGACCACCGGTTATTGATAGCACACCCGAAGATGGTGCATGGATTGAAGCTGATGGAATAACAATAGAGGTTATTGGTGAAGAATTCCGTTTCGTTGTATCGTTTAAATTTTGATGGTTCAGAATTAGCAAAGCAGTTTCCTGAAGACGTGGAGGTACTTGGGCTGTCCCCGTCCCGGAAATTGTACTTGTTGGTAGAACAGGTGCCAGTTTTGACAGTATTTGTTTGCAAACCTAAGTAGTGTGCAACCATACCACTTTTTCGGTATTCCAGTAACGCGTATTGTTTTTTAACAAATTATTTTGCTGGCTTGTTTAGCAATGTAAAAAATTCAGGTTAACGAACCAAATATTGTGTAGAAAATATGTAGAGTTCCGCATTTATAACAATATCACTTTTGTGCAGGAATGCGGGCAATTTTAATCTTGTAAATTGTTGGAAACTATAAATTTTCCTTACTTAAGATATTTAACATAATTTAATTCTGTAAATTTTGCGATTCAATGGTATAAAAAACAGGTTCGACTTTACTTCCTGACGATAACAAATATAATTGCATACGCGCATGATCGATACTTGTATAAGAAGGAAACAGTACAATGGAAAATCGTATTCGTGAATTAAAAGATATAGTTTTAGGGTGAGTTTTTCATCTCTGATACTCAAACTAGATGACACTAGCGCGGTTAGGGGTTGGAATGGTTACATGCGTACTATGTTATTTACATACATACATCCATGTATGCACCATTGTTTATTTTTGTTGACACTTTGACATGTTTATAATTCGGGGCCCTGTTTGGTGAACTATCACCCATAGGACTGTAGAACATATGTATAGCAGGCAATCCCAATGTTTTTCTTTGTGATAGCACTGGGTTTGATTTCCGGGAATTCCAAAATTAATGCAGTAATTCATGGACTAAACGCGAATAAGAACTATGTGAATGTTCTAATTTGTTGAATTTATAGAATCCTAATTTTAAGTTAAACGTGCATTGTTTTTAAGGCGAACAGTGTTTTGAACATTCTACGCATTTAAACACGAAAATGAAAGCTAACTTCTGCTACTACCCACTGGTTGTTTTTACTCTCTTCAATTGTTGGTGAAATGGGTACATTTTTTGTATGACATATCTGTTTTGTAGTCAAGGGTATACGGTTATGTCACAAACATATGGTTCTGACATTTTTTTTACCGGTAGTCACCCAGTTATACTTGGAAAATATTTCTTAATTAATAAATTCTTTAAATGCATTATCTATACAGCACTTTATCTATTTTATTAAGATAGTGTGATTCTAATTATTAAATTCTTCCAAATTTAGAAATCATGAATGCCCAGCAAGGCTCCATTGATTCAAATGTGCCCCATCGCCCTCAGCATCCTTTAGTTAGCCGTACAACTTTATACTGTAAAATATTGATGTTAATTTTTTTATTTTAATCAGGCCAACTATCAATTCTCATCAGATGAACTACGAGTCCTTAGGGAGTGCAACACTGAGTCCTTTTTTCAAAGATCTTTGCCATTTGGCACAGGATTTGGATTGGGTGCTTATTTTGGTGTTAAACATGGTTACTTGAGAGTAAGGGAAAACTTATGTTAGTATGATTTATCTGCTTCAGTTAAATTTCAGCCAAATGTCAAATACGGAGCTATTCCAAAAGTAGTAGTCGGCGTGATTGTCGGATACTTTGTCGGTAAATTTAGCTACCAACAGAAATGCGCAGAAAAAATTATGAAATTACCGAACTCGAAACTTGGAGAAGTACTTCGGCAAAAGCAAAAGGGTGGTCTCTACAGTGTTCTGACCCCGGATCAAAACTTAGGAGCTGGACTGGCATTGTCCCCTTTTACGCCAAACACTGCTGATGTATATTCCGATGAATATTCCAAATATGGGAATTCGAATTCGATAGATTTAGACCCCGAGAATCGTCCGCTGTTATCAGGATTGGATGATACTTATCGACCTTCTGTTGATGGTATATTCAATAATTTGTGTCGTGCTTTGTTTTCTATTTTCTTTAATAATTCTATCCCTTAGATCCGTCTCCGCAGTTTGAGAATGATCTGCCTTTAGTGCCACCTAAGCAGGGAGTAACCTATGATGAATTGCGGCAGAAAAATCGTGAGGAATATATGAAGAAAGCACAAAGTCCGTACTCAAGGCCTTTGCCGTCTGAGGTGCCTGTCATAAAACGTTCACATGGAACACCAGACAATTTAGGTTTTCAAGATCAGACATCTTCGGGACAGAAGAACAAATACGGTGATTCCTGGACCAATTAATATAATTCCTAATTTTCATTTATTTTTTGTATGTATGTATATTCAATATTGTTCAGTGCTTCAACATATGTATTTATGAAAAAATATAGACCCAAAGTTTTATTGTGATGTATCTTGTATTTCAAATCAGACACTTAAGTAAATGTATTTTAATTGATTAATCCAATTTCGTAAAGATATGCGCCTAGAAGTTTGGTCTGAAAATAGTGAAAAAAAAAATAAAGCAAATGAATTTGTTGCTTAAGGAATATGATGCTTACTCCTTCAACATAATTGCGAACATCAATTTTTTCATTTTGAGAGTGAGCGCCATCATCGCTTGCTCCTACTGGTATCAAAATTACATTTTTTCCGGTGGCCTCCTGCAAAGTCAATGTTACAGGAATAGAACCACCTTCCCGGGTCATATCCGGTTCAACATTGAAAACATGTTTTACTGCACGTTTTGCAGCCTCGTAATGGGGATGAGTTGGATCTTCTGTCCATGGCTTACCAGCCCCAACAAGTTCAATCTTCATTTTATTAGGAGATCCACGCTCTGCCCATTTTTCAGTCAAGTGATCAACCACACATTTTGTAACTTGTTCTGGGTCCTGATTGGGAACCAATCGCATCGAAAATTTACCTATTACTTTCGCTGGAATAATTGTTTTTTGTCCATGTTCATAAAACGCACCCTCAATGCCATGCATGGACAGGCTGGGGTAACGCCACCTGTGCATAAGCAATTGTGTTTTATCTTCATTGTAAGGTAATTTATTTGCACCAATATCGTTCCTGTCAACAAAGTAGATTTAATAAAAACCATATCAGGTACCATGTGTAATTACCTGTAATCGTTCACATCGTAATCAATATTCTTGTAAATCTCATCCTCATTAGACAGCAATGGGGCTACCTGTTCAATAATGGATACAATATAATCGTAAGTACATTGTATATGTACCTGTTAAATATTAGAAAACATACGTTTTTATCTACACCAGGTATGAGAATTTTGCCCTCTTTATCAATCAAAGTATTTAAAAGGTATATTAAATCAGGCATAGCTTCATGACTAAATTGAATAGTTAATTAAAATATTAATAAATATGAATAAAAATGTTTTCAAAACATACACTGTGCCGCCGAATACACCGCTGTGCAAATCTTTGGTAGCGCACTCGACTTCGATGTTGTAATAGGCTATCCCTCTAAGTCCATAAGTTAGACATGGACGATTCTTTCCCAGCCAATAATTGTCTGAAATACAAACGTAGTCCACTTTTGCGAGAAAGTTATCTGAAATAGAATATTTAAAAAATGCAATGTATCTGTCAAAATAATATAATTATTTTATTATGGTTCATTACCTTTTTCGGCTATGAGAAGGTCATCCAAACCTTCGCTGCCGCTCTCTTCCATACCCTCAAATACAAACTTTATATTGACGGGCAAATCAATTTTTAATTTCTGATACGCTTCAATGGCATGAATCCAGCAGAGCACAGGACCTTTATCGTCGGTCGAACCACGAGCGTAAAGCTTACCATCAACCTCAGTTAATACAAAAGGATCAGTATTCCAGCCATCATCCTTTAATGCTGGTTGCACATCAAGATGACCATATACTACGACTGTTTTCTTTTTCGGATCCTTTAATAAAGTGTACAGTTTGCATGTTTATAACTATGAACAAATAACACTCATTCTCACCTTTCCCAAGGTTCCTAGGATTACATTTGGTAATGGTATTTTATCGCCATTCTGGAGCACTTGCTTACCTACATCGACAAGTTTTACTTCTGTTCCCAAAGCTCGAAGTTTTTCGGCCGTCCATTCAACCTGGAGTAGATGTTTAATGCGTAGAAAAAACAATCAAACCGTAAAACATACCATTTTCTGAATTTCTGGACGTGTCTCGGGCCATGCTGAGACTGACTTGATACCACAAGCCGTTTTAAGATTATCAATATAACGGGCTTTGTTTTGATCTATTTCACTGTTGATTATTGATTGAAATTTAATTAGTACGATGTATTGAAAATTGGCACATTTCTATTCATACTATAAGTGTAAACATGCTTAGAATTAGTAATGAAATCCTGACTTCTTATGTGCATTTATTTGTGATTAACAATCGGAAATTAAGATTGTGCATTCCCTTTTATCTACATATATGTACACGTTATCGTTAGTAGGAATAACACGATAATCGCCTTTAAAGATGTCTTCTAATAGCACTTAAACTAACTATTGTTGCCAAGAGGTACTGATTTTAGATAATGATCAAATACCTAAATCCTGATCTTATAAAACATGCGTACCCACCCATTAGGTATTTCTTTATCAAATGTGTCATAAAACGATAAGGATTTTCATTTTACACATTGATGCACATATACATTATAAAGATGGCTATGTGCTGAAGTACATATGTATGAAATAAAGTAAGAACTACATAAATAAATTATATTTTTTTCTTTAGTTTGTGGTGGAAGCATTTTAAAAGTTGTCTTAAATAAAGATGAGAGTTAGGCGATAATACATCTATTATAACTGTACAAAAATACAATATTACAGTAAATTTTAAGAAATCTTACCTAAACAATGAAGTGAGCACCGATGGAATCTCAGTCATTTTGTTTAATTTATTATTAAAAACAAACTACGTGTATATTAAGAAAAAATTATAAAACCACTGTTCTGATACGTCTGCACGCAATGAGTTTTCTCTCTATACTAAATTGGAGAAAGTAAACCAAATGTGGAAATTAATTCTCTTGAGGAAACAATTTGTGTGGTTGCGATGGCAGGTTTGGTGGGTGGGGTATAAATTCGCGAACAAGTGTTTAATAAAGAGATAACTGAACTGTCAGTACGGCTATTCTGCGAACTCTAGCTTTCTGTCATTACAACGTGCTTTTATTTAAAAAAAAAAAGCGAACATTTGTTAATTAACAACCTCAAGTTTCTGATAACAAGTCCTGGGATTGACCTTTTTTTTTATTGTGGTGTGGTTTACCATTCTAGATATTACTATTTTATGACTAAATAGTGTATCATTAAACCGTACAAATATTTTATATGTAATTCTTATCTTAAAGACTGTTTTTGTTTTGTGTGTAGGACTATAGACCTAGGTGCTTTTTTTATTTTAATGCAACTACTGATTGTATAGTTTCTTACGAAAAAGTAGTAGAACCAACAAATGGTAAGTTTCATTTTGCAAAGAAAAATTTAATCTGCAATTAAATGCAAAGTGCAAAGAATCCATGATTACAGCTATGTATGTATGTGCGCTACGTTAAAAATTAACACTAAATTTTAAGACAATAAGACGTATCGACAGTTAATGCAGTCATTCATTAATTCCTAAACAATTGACTAGAACAGAATTCAAATTAAAAGGGAATTATTAAGATAATTGTTTGTTTTATTTGTAAAACTTTACATATTTTCATGTTTTAGAATACGTTTTATATAGTAAACACATATCAGAAACTACCGAAATAACTTAAGTGCCAGAGTAGGTATATTATTCTCGAAATTTAATGCATAGAATCTTTTTTGTCGATATTTATTTCTCGGAGGTGCTCCTTCGAAGCCTTGCAGTGTGGACACATTTCGAGATCCATCAAAAATTTAACCTACAATAATTTTACCGCTTAGTACATAAACAAAAGTAATGAATTATAAAAGAGAACACCTTCTTATGTTTGTTGCAATGCCGCAATATGCGCCCGAAGGAAAAAGTAATACACTTTGTACAAAACAATGTTGTCTGCTTGCGATCGCAAATACAATCGTTGTCTTCAATGTTTTGGAACGAGATCATTTTGTAATTTTATACATACGTATATTTATTATTATTAATAAACACAAAATTGCATGAACTTGAAACTTTTATGGAATGGTAAGGGTACCGCTATGTTCTTAGTAGCATATTTCTTTCTTTTCCACAAAAACTTTTACAGGGATGGCTACTGTTTCAACAATTCGAATATACTGCGTTTACACATGTGTGATTTTTATGAAAAGATTTAGAAAAAATTGTCAATTGAGTGCAAGTGTACGACATCGGGCAATTTTCTATTATTTTATGCGATGCCAATAACTAATCAAAGACTTTCTCTGAATTTAGATAATGTTAGATTTTATTTCGGTAAATGATGAATGATCTCCCCATTCCGTGGCAGATAATCGTCATTATTAAAAACGTTTATACCCGTTAGAAATATCTGGTTTACCCTAGACCATAAACCCAAACCAATTTGAAATTATTTATAAATTTATTTATCTATTTATAAAAAAAATATATATCAATACCCTAAAAGTCACCACTGTACTTCCAAACACATCCGCGGCAGACGTCAACGTTGTTTACCAATTTAATTGACACTGACAATTACGAGATGTCAAAATGAATGCGAAAGTTTTCAGGCAAGACTATCAATTTGAAAAAAAAAACCAGTCTGTCAGTAGTCATAGAAAAACTAAATAGATTCTCCGAGTTCAGTCTTCGGTTACAAATAATCCCTTCAATGTTAATATATCACATGTATTAAGCAAAATAATAGGATTTCCATGTGTCTAGTTCTCAAACTCCCAATGTACCCAAATAATAAAACATTCAAATAAATAATTAATCAATGATTTTGGTTGCTTTAGAGACATACATATGTACATAGGTACATATAAATTCGTATATATAGAGCCTTATATATTGTAATTATACTATGTATTAAGAAATAATGATAAGATTTAATAACTTAAGAATTTGGAGTAAATAAAAAAAACTATAATAATCTGAATAATTATAAGATTCGATCATTTAAGAATTTCGAGCAAATAAAAAAAAAAAACTGCCAATCTCCAGATGAATGTCAGAGCTATGAAATACTCTACTCTATCTCGTTACACGTCCTTTATCAGTAGATTGCCTGAATTAATTTAAGTAGATCAGCTGTAGAGATGGAGTAGCCTTCTCTATCTGGTTACATGTCCTTTATCACCAAAATTTGATAGTCAGCCAGTCAGTCGCCTGAATTAATTTAAGTAGATTAACAGTCTGCATCAATTTAAATTACATTGTTAACAATGCGTTTCATTGATTGCTTTTCGATATTTTTTCTCAAACTTAAGAAATATATCTTCCAGTGTAGTTTCATTTACAGAGTAATCCTCAATTGAATTATTGCACGAATTCATTATATATTCCATTTTTCTGAATACACTGGACCACATTAGCGTTTTATCGTTTTTGAAAAAATATGTCAGCATGCCCTATTTAAATATATTAATTAAAATAAATGGTAATAGGTATTTAGTTAATACTCACAGCATGTTGCTCGCGCAGTTCACAAATGAATTCTTTTTGAAGGGCCGCAGTTGTGCTACTAATTACATCCTCAGACCATCCGCTAGACAATTTTATATATATTGTAAATCCAGAACCATATTTTTCTTTTAAATCTGGAGTGTACCCTATGCACTGCAATTTACCGTTTGCCATTATAGCCAAGCGATTACAAAGGTATTCGCATTCGTCCATACTAAAATTATAAAATTGCCATCCATGCGTTTACATTATATACTTACAATAAATATGCAATAGGTATATGTAAGAAAGAAGAACATGAAAAAAGACATGGCTCGTTGGTCTAGGGGTATGATTCTCGCTTCGGGTGCGAGAGGTCCCGGGTTCAATTCCCGGACGAGCCCAGGTCGATTCGATTTTTTTTTTTTTTTACAATTTACCTATGCGATGTTAGCACCACTGTTTTATGTTTCTGCAAATCTTGAATACATTTCCACAGAAATCGACGAGAAACTGGATCTACACCAGTCGTAGGTTCGTCTAAGAGGACCAATGTTGGATTTCCAATCTAAAGCAGACAAATTTTATGTGTTGCGTTCTTTAAAATTTGTTCATGTTTTGTATACCATTGCAATAGCTGTGTTTAATTTTCGTTTCGTACCACCTGAATAATGACGAATAGGAACATTTTGATATTTTAAAAGATCCAACTGAGACAACCAATATTCTACTTCTTGTGGTATATCTTTAGGGCAGACATTCCGTAATAAAGCCATATACTTTAGAATCTCATACGATGTCATGAAGTTGTTTAACCAATCTCCTTGTGGACAGTATCCGAAACGGTATTTGTACTACAAAACACCATCATGTTATAATCATTATAAACAATCCTAGTTATCAATAGATTTTTACCAATGTTTCCTGTTTGTTTATGCTAACTCCATTTATCATTATATCACCACCCGATATAGGTAAATTGGCAGTTATCATCTGGAATGTTGAAGTTTTTCCTGCTCCGTTCACACCTAAAAGACCAAAACATTCTTTTTCCTTAACAGCAAAGGTAATTCCACGCACAGCATGCACTCTTCCATAGGATTTGTGCAAATTGCTTACGAGCAGAGGACTATTTTCCTCGATTTGTTCTATAAAAAGGAATAAAAATATAAATATAGTTTTTTTTTAAGGAAACTATCGATTTACCTTTTATAATATCTTCGACATTTTTTCTTTCATTTTTAACGAATACTTCATCCTCCTCAAAAAGCGGCTGTTGCACTTGTCCGTTTCGTTTGCAACTATAGTATGTCATGTCCGTTAATTTTTGTCTTTTTTGCATATTATCCCAAAACGTAATCAGAAATCCCTAAAACCAAGGCACAGGTAATATAGAAAAAAAAAAACAATTTTAACATTTCTCCAAATACCTTTACTGCAGCAAACACAAGCACAGCATATATAAAAAAGGTTCCTTTACTAGGTTGGCTTTGTTCTTCTCCTATATTGTTATAAGTATACTTCTGTGTTATAACTTTACGACGACTTAAGAAGAGTATTTCATTTATTACTCGCAACTGATGATTAAAGGAAAAATCTGGTAGACATGACATAATCATAATTCCAGTTTCATAACGCTGCATTGATTGAATATTACTAGAAGTTATGAAAGCTATAACAGCTGCAAAAGAGAATTTAAATCTGTCAACTTGTACTTTTCATTATTTGAATGCATGCTACTGGAAGAACGATAAGACACAGGCACAACAGAAAAATGTCAAAAGTATAAAATAGATAAAAACCTAAATTAACTGATTACTATCAATCGTAGTACGATATGAAATTTTTTGAATATTTTGTGCGTACATATGTCTGCCTTTCACCCAGCACAACACACCAGAGAAGATATGTGTAATTGTTTACCTGAAATGATAAACATGAACAGTAGATATGTGGAAACAGGAGATATTGAACGAAAGCCAAGAGCCATGCAGTACAAAATTGGTAGATAAGAGAAACCATAAAAAAGGTATGTAAAACTCAGCATAATTTGCTCTTCATTGCTGTACAAATTTGTTGGCATAACAATACGTTGAAATATATAGCAACCAAAGGTTATTGTCGTATGTAAAAGCATATCAAACGCAACAAATGAAATCCAATATGTTGTGCGAGGAATGGCCTGAAGATTTTTAAAACCACTTTTGTTTTCGAGGAATGGCAGAGATACGTAGTAGAGCATGTAGATAAAGAAACCTGTAAAATAATAACTTATTTTTCTGGAATCCTTAATATTTCATTGTTTACCAATTGGTACCATAACTGCAAAATTTTCCAAGCTGCTGGGACTTATATCAATAGTTCTGCAATTTAACAAATTTTTTTTCAGCGTATTTGGTACCTGGTTATTATTAAAAAAGTTACCTCCGTATTGGCGCATACGTTGTCTCGATGCTACCATTCCAATTTCCCGTGAATCTCAGAATTGCATTATCAATTACATTAATCATAATCACCGAGCTGTGAATGATATTACCAGAGTAGAGAATCCTAAATTTCAAGGTATTTCCATTAGGTTCTACAACAATTGCGCCAATAGTATGTTCATAAAAATCATACAGATTTTTAGATTGTATGGAAAGTAGTTCTTGAAAAAAAAACTTGAATTAATATACAATCAACAGAATAAAACAAAAGTACCTTGTTCAATAGATAAATCATTTGATAAATTTCGTGTCTGGATGCCATTGCTTTCAATTTCTTTTTTCAAAATATTACCTACAGTGGTAAAATCAGGTAAAACTCTTAAATATATATAACCTTTCTGTAAATGTCTCAGATTCAACTTTACACCTCCATCAATAGGATTTCCCGTCACAGAATTTATAACGAATATTGTAAGACCAATAGTCAAAAAAGGTAGACTGAACTGTGAAATATATAAAAAACTTAATAATGGTAATAGAAAATAATAATAAATAATACCGCATACCATAACTAAAGAATATATCCATTGACTTTTAAGGAATATCATTTTCTTATAAAATACAGCTTGCACTTGTCTCCATTTAAGATTAGGATCTATTTTTTCATATGTTATATTCAGAATTTTATCATTTCTAATGAGAGTGGGTGAGTCCACAACATCGGTGCCTTGACAACTTAAAGAGAAATTAAGTAATTTAATTTTAAAGTATGATGACAAATAAATACTTTAAGAAAACATCCTCTAGGGAGGTATCTGCAACCGCAATTGATTTTATTCCAAGAACATCTCTCTCCCTTTCAAGTTTTTCCAAGACCTCTGGGTATTTGTGTTTATAATCATATGGCATACTTATAAGTACAGTTGGGGGAACAGTATTCTAAGACAAAATATAATGGACCTTTAATATATTTAAATAAGGATCAATTTTACCATAACCATAGCATCGGGAATGTAGCTTCGAATGATCTCCAATATGCTTTGTTCATTAAAGTGATCTTCTGTTCTTAATTTTAAAATGTAACCACTTCCAGATTTCCGCTTCAATTCCAAGGGAGATCCAGTTTGTAGTAATTTGCCCCCCAACAATATAGAAATTGTGTCTCCAAGAATCTCTGCTTCCTCCATATGATGTGTTGTTATAAGCACAGCCTTAGATTTACGCAATTCCAAAAGTACATCCCATAATTCACGCCTCGATTCTACATCTAGCCCAGAAGACGGTTCATCTAAAATCACGACTCTATAAATTATTTAATACAGATGATTTAGCTATGCACTCAGATTTTATATAACATATACTACTACTTTGTTTCTCCAGAGAGTGCTATTCCAAGTGATAACCGTCTTTTCATTCCTCCCGAAAGGTTTTTACCAGGTTCATTAGCTTTATCCATTAGTCTCAGTTGGGTGAGCAGCTCAGAAACCAACGAGTCAGCATCTTCGGACGATTTCCCTCTTAACTGTAAGAAAGAAATTTTAAAAAATATATTCACATGCATTAAATTTATTTTTTTGCACCTGAGCGAAAAATTTTAAATGTTGACTGCAAGTCATATATTGCATGAAAACGCTGTGCTGAGGACAAAAACCGATTAGATGTCTATAGAACGTAACATCTCTTTCACTGCACACTATAATTTTGCCAGAGTCCTTCTGGATACATCCTGTATAATATTATCAAACATTATAACAAAACAATTTCTAATTATTATTGTACCAATTATCATATTTAATATTGTTGTCTTTCCAGCGCCATTGTGCCCAAGAAGGACAGTGATTGTACGATTTTTAATCTGCATATTTAAGTGATCACAAACTTTTATTACTCGATGTTTTGTTGTGATTGTTTTCATAAGATCTTGAATGATAATAGCATCATCGTTTCCATATATTGAAGTATTCTCATTTGGTATTGCTGGTGCAGCTACAGACTGGTTGGGATTTCTTTTTTTATAAAAGGAAGGCTAAAAAGAATACCAATAATTAGTATCAAAATACGTTTTGGAATTAAATGTACTTACTTTAAATAATATTGGTTGTTTAAGTCCTCCTTTACCCGGAAATATTCTCGAAAAATATTTATAAAGCGCCATATAAAATAAACATTGGAACAGCAGAAATACTAGAATTAAGAACATGCTATGTTTCGTATTCGTTATGTTAAAAAATAAGTCATCGGCTGTGAATTCTCGATCTGAAAATCAAATACATATTATATCGTAAATATTAGATTTAAAATATGAGCCCCATAAAAGTTTAAATTGAAGCATTATACATTCCGTATCTAAGAACACTATGGAATACGTACAATAATCAATATAAACCCAGGAGGTAATAATGTTATAAGTTAAAATTGTATAGCATTGAGTGTATTACGTTTATTTGTAAATATTTGGAACACATTAATTGCCTCCAAAAATGTTGTGGTGCTGAATATGATGGTTGCCACAGAGGACAATTTTACATCAACCAAATGGAATAAGTAAGGAATTATTAGAAGAAGGAATCCTCCTACTTTAGCGTAGAATACTGCAATATTGATAAGATAATAAAAACAAATGCATATGAACACAATACCATCGCTTACCTGTATTGAAACACACGGATATAAGGAATGTGTAACACATAGCAGCACAACAATACAAACAAAAGAAAACGATAATATAACCCAATGGAATAACTCCCAGGGCTTTGTAAACGCAAGCTACTGCAATAGATCCAAATATGAAAGGTAAATACGCCAAAAAACGGATACCAAAAAAGGTCAACCCATTAAGAAAATTAAGAGGTGTGGCTAAAACAAGAAACTCCTAAAACAGAAATTATAGAACTATTAAACATTATACAAGTTATTATTACTACCTTTATTCCATCATGCTTCTCCTCGACAAGAGGAATTAAGAACGTCGTAAGTAGCAAAACATTGAAAAGGATCACAAACAATGACCCAAACGTATTGACGCGTTGTCCATCAATTGATTCAAATGCGTTGGTAGGCAATGGGGAGATTTCAACCTTAGTAAATTAAAGAGAATGTAGTTCATATTAATAATGGCAACAATGGTATAATTCGTACATCAAATTCTTTGTCTTTATTTGATAAAGATCCAATGAAGTTTAAATCAATCAAATGCTGCAGCGTAAGGAAGCCAATACGAGTATATTCATCGTCATCTGAGAACAAAGTTAATATGAACGTTAGGACAATAAAACAAAACTAAGTTAAATATAATCTTTACAGAAAAAAGGAACACAATACATAATATACAATAAATAATAATCAAGTTCTTACCAATAATTCCATTGACTTCTTCATCATTTACCAATTTTTTTTGTGGTGATATCTTTGCCATGGAAGAGCTTATTGTGTACCGGAGTGATTTTTCTGACTCTAAACCTGGCCACTCTTCAAAAAGTATAGCGAAACAGTTTGCTTTTTGTTTACTTTCTAGAGTTAAAATCATACTGGAGGCATTGCTGAAGGTTTTTAACCCTGAAAACAAAATTATTTGCATAAATAATAAGAACAAATCCATCGATTTATGTATTTACTTTCAGGTGGCACAGATAAATCCGTTCGAACCCTCTCCATCAGATCATCAAGAAATGTATTCGCTGGACTATAAAATATTAGGTCTTCATTGTTTCCGGGGAAATACGTTTTGAGAGTTTCCTGCAATACTCAATTTTATTCACTTTTCAGTGCTTGTTGTCTTACTTACAGAATTTTTGCCCTCATAGAGAACCATGGGCGTGGTTGTTACTTTGTAAGTGGAGTGCAAATAAATCCAAATAATTCCAAAACAAGCCAAGTTTATAATTAATGATGATAACCAGCTGAATCGTAAAAACAATAAGTTTTTTCGTACAAAAGCTTGAAAAACATTCTTATCCATTTTGACCACAGACTATACAGACCATTGATGAACTATACCTAGATAGTCGTCTTTCCATCCCCTGCCCTAAAACACCCTCAAATGGGCGGGGCCTAATCCTCTCTTGTGTTCCTATCGGTGAATACGTGAAATTGAGAATTTGAAGTTTAATTAGCTCATCTGCAGTCTCAGAAAAAATAGCTCATGTATTATTTTGTTAGAGTGGAGGAAGTCTATGCTTATGGTTTTAACAAACAATGACGTAAATCGATGATGGCTTTGTATCGGCTTAGCACGTACCTGTCGCAAATGTAGTTGAATTTCCTTTTGATGGAATTTGTTGTGGATTTTCCCCGCTTGTTTACTTTTTCTGTCGAAAATGAATAAAAATATTTTTGATATTAGGCACCTATTTAATTTTTTGTTTATGCCATTTAATTCAATTTATTGCACTGAATTCGAAAATGTATTTAGATATTGTCGCACTTTTTTCTTTTAAGAGATATAGCACTCTGAAATTCTCATGCCACAATGTAAACAAAGCAAATTGGGCACCGCGGGTGTGTTTGGAAGTGCAGTGGGGAGTTTGGGGAGTTAAAAGCTTAAAATATATTTATTTTTTTAAATAAATAAAATGTGTTTGAAACAAATAAACAAATTGGTTTCATATAACAATGAAATTTTTACAAGCCGATATTTTTGTTTTTTGCTGTTAAGTTATTCAATTATTAAATTTAATTATTATTTTGTTGTGAAGTTTTTTACTTTTGCATCCAACTATTTCATTGTTTCGTATTAGATTATCGCGTAGATTCACCAATTTGGTTAACTTGATTCGTTTTCTTAGTATATATGTACCTACAAATGTATGTTTGTACTAATTCTTCACACAAGGAAAATGTGTTGGTTATTGAATGGTGTATGTAAATGAAATAAATTAATCGGAATATTCTGTTTTATTGTGGGCGTCTCACAAAAATCCAAGAGTATATCTTATCATGAGAAAGATTCTCAAATAAAAATTATATAGGTGATTTGTGATACAGACAGGCAACTCCAAAGCGACTGGCCATAGAGAAACTATACTGTCCATCGCTCCTAAGATGTATGGGTGATCCCATATAAATCAAATGGGTGCACGCATACACCTTAGGAGCGATGGGCAAAATCAGCTGTTTTCATGGGGATGTTATGAGTAGCTACCTGAAATAATCCTAGTTCCGAGGTGAATTCGTTGAAAAATAAAATTTGAAATATAACGTACGCTGTATATCACTTATACTACTTTTTCAATGAAAAACAAAATAAAAGAGAAATATATATACCTCAGAAATAGCATAAATAATTGTACTTGCAATTCGGAAGCAACAAGAACACTCATCGAAAATTTAAGGCAGAGTAAAAAAGCAAAAGATGCCTGATAGTAGTAACCCTGTGTATTATAGGTATAACTTATATTGTAGGTAGATTTGACTAATAGTTATTAGCAATTGTAATTAGTATTACATGTTTTTATACGCGAAAGTGAAACATTCAGATATTCAAACATTTTGATATATGTTTCCTGCTCAGTTTCCATAGATAAATATTAATATAGGATTGTTTTTCAAATAATAATTGATTAAAATCGACTTTGTAAATTAGATGTGTTAATCGAAGTATTTACGCCTTATAGTAGAACTAATAATATGTGTGAACAGTGGATTAATATGAAATAAAAGATTATGTTGAAATGAAAAGAATCATGCTTCCACTTTTAAAAACAAAACATAATTGCTTTCCTTCAGGATATTGATTTACACACTTTACATTTAAGCTCCTTTATACAAATACCAATGTTTTCAAATAGCAACAACTTTAGATATTTTAATTCCAATTTGTTCATTTGCCAGCACGTATAAAATAATATTCTTTTAATAACCTAAACTCACCATCGTACCTTACAAACACATCCGTGTTGGTTCACCACCTTTGTTTACTTTTTTTTGCCGCTAAAGTGATAATTTCATAGTGTTATTACTCTTAAATAAAAAAAACAACGATGAAATCGTTTTACATTTTTGAATTCAGTACAATAAAGGAAATTAATTTGCATCAAAATATACTAAGGAAGTCTGATAGAATCGCAAATAAATCCAAAGATATTTTATATAAAATGTAACCAAATGTGAAAATTATTGAAGTGTCGGGATGTAGAAAAATTCACCTATGAAGTTCGTAAGTGCAACTTGTTTTCGTGGTAAATAATCAAAGGAAGTGTTTTAAGAAATTGGGAATACCTTTTTATTATTATTATTATGTATATGCACATTTACACATTTATACTTTATTATGCATTTTTATTGATATGCATTGCACACATTACTATTTATTTGACTTGTATATTATATACAATTTTATATTTACAAATATATTAATATTGGGGAAACTAAAATCTAATCAATATATCAGCTATCGCATCAAAATGCAACATAGTGCTTGTTTCAGCACTTAAAATGTTACATTAATGCCTCCTGGAAAACAAAATGCACAGAGAAAAAAATCTCATCAGGAAATATGTACAAAGAAAGTTAATTGTTTTTGTGACATTTTGTTGAATAAAATTATTGTAACATTTCAATTGATAAACTTATAATAAAGGTTTCACTGTTAAAACACAAAAGAAATATTCTATTTATTCAATTGTATTTCCATAGTGCTTCCATAAGTTAGTTTCTCCAGAATCGAAATATGTATGTAAATACCTTTCGATGTAAAAGCCTTTTTCCGCATGTCATGTGCTTAAAACTTAATGGTATTACAATATTAAAACATAAAAACAAATGTTTATATGTTTATAAGCACGTGTTTAAATGCAGGTCAAGTCCAATAAAAAATAGAATTTATGGACACAAATAAAATCTCACCTCGCCTTACTTCAGATTTTTGTTCATCAGTTGCAAAACACAAATCTTCTGAAGCCAACTTCAGTTCGTTGATTTACACGTATTCACCGACAGGGGATCATGGGAGAGGATTTGGGCCACACCCATTTTAGGGGTTTCGGGTGCAGAGGAGGGAAAGTTGACTCTCTCGTATAGTTTCTCTATGATTTTGACTGTTTCTAATATTTATTGCTAGTGTTGTCATAGGTTCAAGATTTCTTTCAGCTCATAAAAGAACTGGCAAAATAGTAATGACTCAGTGGTGACTCCGCCTTTCATTCCTGTTCGGGTAAGAACCTTTTTCTAAACCAGAAAGATAACCAAAGTGGAATCGATTTCAAAAAACCATTGTACATTGTACCTCTTTAAATCGGAAAACTCGTTTATTCGGGAAAAAAATGAGAATAAAGGAGAGTCGGTTTTCAATTTTGTAATTAAAAATTAAATTAAATTAGCAGAACTTAAATAACGCAATGATTAAACACGTATAGCAAATAGATCTCAAATATGTAGAAGTCTGAACAAATCATCAAAATGTCTATTGGGGGAGTCCCGGAAATTCACATTTAGAAGTCAGGAAAAATCATAAAAAAAATATATTGGGGGAATTCCGGTAATCCACATTTAGATGTTATTTGGGAAAACACCAGTATAGTTTAAGTTGGCGATATATCTTGCATTTTTTCATCAATAGGCACACACACATAAAAAAAATTCTCATTAATTCGGAAAATTCGATTATTCGGACTGACCCTCCCCCCAACCATTCCGAATTAAAGAGGTTTCACTGTATTTACATATATCGAAACGAATACTTGATTGATTCGATCTTCAAATTGACGAAAACGATTGACACAGCTCTACATCAAACTCATACACCGTGTAATGTAATAGTAGTGTTTTTGATGTACGAAATCAATCAAGTGTATTACTAATGTCATTGCCATCAATACAAAAAGGTATGTGTATTACCTCGCATACATACAGAGTCGAAACTAGGTTCAAACCGGATCGAAAGGTCGAGTCCAAACTGCTGGGTCGAGTCCAAATATGTTTGTAGCTACCTGGGTCGAGGTGTCGAATTTACAGATGGTCGTTGGTTGGGTTTTTTTTCTTTGGTAAAAACAAAACACTAATTTCGCTTTTTTTTTTATTATTTTTCAGTTTTCTTACGGTTTTTTTTGTTTTTTTATGTAGAATTGGGGGTAATGCTTAGCTGTCAGAAACCAGAACATTTTTTTTGACAACTCAGGCTCTGCTCCGAACTAAAAACGAAAAACGCTTAATCTGTCTACTCGATGTGTGTAACTGCCTGGGTCG
Organism: Xylota segnis; assembly: GCA_963583995.1. NCBI lineage: Eukaryota > Metazoa > Arthropoda > Insecta > Diptera > Syrphidae > Xylota > Xylota segnis. The sequence goes on from OY757238.1 coordinate 220,593, forward strand.
AAATCAGAAATCATTGAACAACGAGATATTAAACTTTCCCGGCACTTTCCAATTGCCTACAAGCTATTTTCACGCATATTGTTACATTTTCACGCACATTTGTTTGACTTGGTGAATTCACCCCGACTTGGTGAATTCACCCCTAAATCACAACAACAAATCGGTCAATTTCACCTTAAATCACAACAACAACTAGTAATTTGACGGGCGATGACAACCGATTTTTGAATTTATGGAAGGAGCTGGAAAGTATTTTGGGGCCGTTCACTAGATATTACAAATATTTAAATTCGTATTCTTTAGTAAAAGACGATTCAGTTTCGACTTGGCCTTTCGATCGAGCATATCTGGTTTCAACCAAGGTTCAAAACTACATATGCACGGGATAATAACTGGCATTCATTACGTTACGTTAAGTGACAGTTCATCATTTTTCGTACGGCGTGCTGCTATGCTGTCACTGGTCGTTTCTTGTGGTTTTTACATTTCACGTGTTCGCGCTGTTGTATTGTTGTGTTTAAATTAAAGCTTGCAATAATGGGTAAAATAAAAACAGAACCTGTCGATGCTGATGATTTCAAGAACATTTCGATTAAAGAAGAGGATACTTACGAAGATAAGCTTAAGTATGTTAATGCTATTTCCCAACCAATGGCATCGAAAAAGCTGGCAAAAAAGTGTTGTAAACTTATAAAAAAAGCGATGAAGCATAAAACTTACATTCGTAATGGTTTGAAAGACGTCCAAACTAGGATAAGAAAAGGCGAAACAGGGTAAACAAAAAATAAAGAAATTCCCTTGCGTAAATTGTATTTATAGTTTTTTTTTTTTGTTTTAGAATTGTAATTTTTGCTGGCGACGTTACACCCATTGATATCATGTGCCACTTACCAGCGGTATGCGAGGAGAAAGGGATTCCTTATGCTTATATACCCAGCCGAGCGGATTTAGGAGCAGCTATGGGTGTTAAACGAGGCACTGTTGCGCTGTTAGTACGAGAAAATCCTGAGTACAAAGATCTTTATGATGAGCTAAAGGCGGATGTTGCAGCTTTGCCGATTCCCGTATAGAAATATTTTTTTTAAGTTACCGAATAAGCATATACATATGTATATATGAAATTTTCCCTTTGCATTGAAATAAAAAAATCAAAACTTTATTTAAATGGTGTTATATATAATTAAATAAGTTCCGTTCAATAGCCAAAGAAAAAAGTAGCACAACCAGTCAGACTCGTCTTAGTAGAGACGGTAGCAATTTACGTATCATCACGAGGCCTAGTCGTCGATTGACTACGGCCAGGGAGCACCTGTCGAACGGAGAACAAGAGATCAAGACAGTCTAGACCTCGACTGGGTCTACTGGTTTTCCCTTGACTATCTATGTTAAATAGGTCAAAAGTCAACTATCCGATGCTCTACAACATGGGCACATTTATTGCACGATATATGCCATGTGGCAGCTGATGAGGTATAACTCATACGCTCTCTTAAATGAATAGATGGTAAATGAAAAGGGCCGCTTTCCTTGAAAAACGTAGTTTTGTTGATCTTGTCCAGATTCCGAAGTTTATCTAAAAGTCACTATTACGGCTTTTGCTTGACTATCTGGATGAAATAGGTATCAAGGAACAAAAGGGTTAACCCAAAAGGCCTACAGTCCGATGATCTACAATATGGACAACTACTATACTATCCGATACCAATATCAAACTAATCGCGTGGTTAAAACTCGAATAGAGTCTTACAATAACACGAAATATTGAAAGCGTTTAGTTTAGTTTGCTAAAGCAATAGTTGTGAAAAGTTCTGAAAATGAACTATGTTTTTACTCGTCGGTAGTTGGATAGTACACATTCCTAAACACCAGACCAGTAAAAACATAAATAAATCTACTATCATGGTAATATGTACGGTTAAATATATTTAAATATATCTTTTCACATTTAGAACATCTTACCTAAAAATATTTATTCAATTTTACATTCTTGAAAGTGAAACATGTTCTGTTTGTTTTTGTGTTTCGATATACATTGTGAATGTAACCATCAAAATTTTTAAATACAAAAATGTCAACAAGTTGAAGTGCGTATCCAATTAATGTGTATTCGTTTTGGGTTGATTTTACTTTATGTGAATAAAAATATTTTATTTTAAATACATATATTTGTATATATGTATATTATAGGGTCTTGCTTATATTTTAAATTACTATATATGTATATAAATATTTTACTTTCGTTTTTATATACTATTTTTTTTTATTATTATTGTTAAATCAAATTATAATTACACATTATCTGAAGTACATAAAATATGTGTTACGCCAAATTATGATTTTTAATCACCTATGAACTATATTCTTAACGTGTGTATGTGTGGGTTTTCTTTTTGATAGAGAAACATAAGCGAAATGCAAGTAAACTAGTTCATAATTATTTTAAAAATATTCACAATATTTTTTTTTTTTACTTTTCCATTTTTTTTATTTTATTGTTTTTTTTTTACCGTAAGGCGTTTTATTTTTTTAGAGTAAATCTAATTGTTATCCTAGCCATAATGATATTTATTTTATTTAGAAAGAGTAGTGTCTATTGAAAATAATTATAGAATCCATTGGTACCTTGGCCAAGCTCTCTGATCGCAGCAAATGGATCCTTTTCATCGTTTGCCCCATGCCCTTGCGGAGGATGGTGGAGTTGATGAAGTTGGGAATTTTGAACGACATTTCCTTGACTTAACACAGCGGCATAGGTTGTGTTGCGTGGTTCCCCATGACTGTGTAATTGAATTTGCGCTTGTTGCTGCTGTTGTGGATGCAACACTGAAAGATGATGCTGCTGTGGCAGTTGAGCGCTAGCGCGTTCATTTCTTATGTCCAAATCGTTTAGTTTAATAGGGAAGTTATTGTAGAAAAGCTTCTGAAACGAACTGTTTTGATAGGCAGAAGCCACAGATGAGAGGTCATTGGCAGTTGTAGTGTTGAAAATAGTGTCAATTAAGTTTCCGGATGAGTGAAGGTGATTACTGCTACCAATACCACTGTCGAGGAGATTGTCGGGTGTTGATGAAGCAATAGAGTGAGCGGTTGAAGAGGATGAATTGGAACCGTGATAACTAGAATTTCCATTGCCAATCACTTGGCGACGGTATAGAGGCACCGACTCCAACCTTGGAGTTGAAGTACTGGGGAGATCATTACCTAACGAAAAATCTGTACGAATTAAGATGAGGGTTATAGGTGAATACATAAATATATATACATTGTATATATAATTTTTAAAATGTCTTACCATTGCCAACAGCCATGACATTTTGTTGGTTGGGAAAAAGAGGCGAGGCAGTTGTTTTCTGTTGCACATTAACTGGAAATTCTTTTGCAATAATGTTTACACTGGCGACATTACCTGGATTGATATTTCCACTAGGCGTATTGCTATTGTTGGTGCTATTGTTTAAACCACTAACATTGCCTACCATTCCTAATAATTCTCGAAGAATCGGTTGACTTATATCATTTCCATTCATCAGTGAGTTAAAAACCATATCAATTTGTTGGTTGAAATTCATTGAAGGCTCAGCCGCTTGCGGTGGTGTGTTGCTGCGAATGGGCACCAACAGATTTGACGGTGGCCCTGTGAAGCCACCCGACGATCTAGACATCGAAACAGAGTGCTGCGGTTGTTGATGATGTTGCTGGGATATCTGAGGGGGTAATTGCTGTTGATTGTTCTGCAGTGAAGTGCCGGCAGCGGTTTTTGAACTGTGCATAATCCTCATTGCTTGGCGCAATATTTCGGTGAATTTGTTGGCAGACTCCTGACCATGTACCTCAAGTAATTTTAAATACCACTTATACTGCGATTCTTTCGGTTCGAAAGCCATTTCGTAGATGGTCATGTTAGGCGGTAGAAGGCTACTGTATTCCTGAAATGTTGGCAGATGTGGGTTCTGCACAGGCGCAGCAGTAGGAGGAGCTTGGAACATAGATCCCCCAATGTTGACGGGTATATGAACGTTATTTAAGAATTGGAAATCTTTCTCTTTATGACCATTATTATTGGCTGTGATAAGACTGTTCTGATGATGCAAACTAAGGCCAACGTTTTGGTTTTGCCTCAAAAAAGGTTCAAGCACAGGACCTCCCATTGCTGGACTAATGGGTCCGTTAGAAAATGAGTTATTAAGTCGATTGTTCAAAGCTATTGGTTGATTGGCTGGATTATTGTAACCAATATTAGCTGATGGATTCGGATGCTGATACAAAGACTTTTTTATGTACCCCATATCAGCGCTTTGACCACGTGCTTGTGACTGCGGCTGATTTGGAACTGTTAAAGGTCCGGTGGATGAGATTTGATGCTGCGATAATGACGGAACACTTTGACCGCGCAACGGACCTGGCATGTTTATGTTATGCGATGAATTTTGTTGTGGTAACACTGGATTTGGCATCTGAGTTGGAGGCCGATGGTTTGGATTAGGTACGCCCGTTTTCGGAATAACACCCCATGGATTATTCTGGGGTGGTGGGCCCCACAAACTTGCATTGGGATTTTGAGATGGAGGAGGCTGAATTGGAGGTTGCTGCCCTGGATAGTTTTGTCGCATCATTTGGTTAGGCACATTCGCATTTGATTGCTGTTGTGGCTGTTGCTGTGGCCAAATCATGTATGGGGGAAATTGTTGCTGTGATTGTGGGATGTGGGTTGGCGGTCGATTAGGTGGTTGCATGCCAAAGGCTGGATTGTGTTGTGGATTATGTTGCGGTGGACCTATTGGGCGCATGGGAATGTTGCCATGATGAAACTGGTTGTGATGAGCAGATTTAGCAACCTGAGCCATCTGAGCCTGGTTCAGCATAGCATACGGACCACCCAGATTACCGTATATGGAAGGAATTTGATTATTCGGTTGATGATGTGATCCGGATAAATTGTGTTGGCTACTGGCACTTAGCAAATACATAGCTGTTTGATCACGTAAGTAAGCTTCGGGTTGCAATGCTCGCGGTATAAATTCTGGAGCCAACGGGTTAAGCACATAACTGCGTTTTAACTCGACCCCGTCAAGTTGAGAACGTAAATATGACCATGTTATACCAAAAAGAGATTTATTTTCGTTGCATATCTCAATAAAACGTTCCCACACTTTACGGCATCTTCCTATCGAACATAATGCCACGGGGTCACCAACGACTGCTACCAGGCTTTGTGCTCGAGTGATAGCAGTATTCAGCAATTTAGAGTTGCTAAGAAACCCGTAATCGGCGTCATCGCTTACCGACACGTTTGTTGAATTGTTGTTAGGCAAACAGGTTCTACGTGTTCGAACAGTGGATAGAAAGACTGCTCGAAATTGTTTTCCTTGTACGTTTAATACACGCTCCACTGAGATTCCACCCATACGACGCTTTCGCAGTTCAGAACGTATTCGAAACACTTGGTCCGCATATGGTGTCATTATGCCTATGCTTGCATCGTTCATTTTACCCCAAGAACTAGGCCACTTCTTTCGTAATTCAGAAACACGTTCTACCACTTCATAAACTTCTGAATTATTGTAGAAAGCAGTTGAATTTTTATCCTGAACATCCTCTCCTCTGGTAGTAAAGAACGTAAGCGGATAGAAACGATCATGTCGTGGTTGTTTTCCAGATGCTATTAATTTTTGTTCATAGAAAAGTTCTGAGGTAAATTTTATAATAGCTTCGTGAGCTCTATAGTTTTCGCACAGCAATATTTTACAGGGAAAGTTTGACGGGTAGTGATCATACAAACGTTCTAATAATGATATATGGAGCTTGCGTTCTTTAGCAAAATTAGAAAAAAGTTCCGGGCTCATTTGCATATGGTCTCCAGCTAGAACAATACGCGTATTTTCATTGGCTAAAGCCAATGGCATAATTGCTTCGCATTCCATCGCTTGAGCGGCCTCGTCTAAAAATATATGCGTGAAATAACCTTTGGGTAGACCCAATGAAGAGAGCTCCATCGATATACTCAGTGTTACCACAACAATACGGTGCTTCATTATATCCTCCACCGTGGGTCGACGAAAGTTCCCTGATCCATCTGTTATGCAATACTAAAAAAACAAAGGGTAAATGGTTTAAAAACGAAATTAAATTTGAAAATATACCTTTTGCACAACACTATTCACGGTGGCAACCCAACGTTTGTGGTAATACACCCTTAAGGGTTTTGCTTCTTCTATGCCGCTTTCAATCCATGGATGTAGATATTCTTTAATGTATAGGTCAGCAGCTGAGTTGGAATGCGTGCAAATTAAAATTTTTGCTTCCGGTTGAATTAATAGTTGTTTTATGGCTTGAGCCAGTGTGTACGTTTTCCCAGTCCCAAACGGCCCAATGAGAAGAATTGGTGGTAATTTTACCCCTAGAGAAGTGGTAATCGCATTGACAGCTTCTCTTTGTTTTGCATTGAGTCTAAGATCACTTGACTCGGACCACTGCTTTTTCGGTGTCCAAGGTATGTTAGGTTCGATTTCTATGTCCGGAAATATAATTTTAAAATCAGTAATTTTATCCACTGCATTATGCCATTCACAGTATGGTAGTCTATTTAGCTGAAATTGTATGTCCACTTCCGCTTCAGTTTCAGCCTTAAGTCGCATATTTTCTACACACTTGGCGGATAACTTCAGATATATTACATTTTTTCCCTTGTCCTCAATTACTGCTTCGTAGACATCGCGTCTTTTTTCTACATCTTTTTCACTGCTTACTTGCAATGCAGAAATGTAAACGCTTGAGCAATTTGACAGGATCAATCGACCAGCAGATGTGTCTTCGGATATATCCTTGCCTAATGTCATAAGAGCGAAAAGCTCACCGGAAAGCGAATACTTCGCTGTGCTTGTTGCCATTCCAGCCGGTGTGAGAATATAGTTAGATGTTACTTTCAATTTTGTAGTAAGATTGTAACGTGCAATCTGTTCGTAGCGAGCAATTTCTTCGACGTACAACAATTCATGGATTCGAGATCGGTAATTGTTCTGTGTAAGACGCCTCTCTACGATTGTCGATTGTGTTAAAGTGAAAGTAGCAGCACGGGGACATGGATACCGTTCAAGCATATCCTTTTCATGCTTTAGATCATTTAAAAACGCTTCAGTCTTGAGATGCGTCCCTATTGTTGTTTCGAATTTAACTAAACTCGTATTTGCGTCATCCCATCGTGTTGAAGAAGAATTGATTATATCCTTCTTGATTTCCTCTATTTTTTCAGCATCTCCAACTGGAACTACATCTACGCATAGGTGCTTTACTAAAAGTGGCTCTGCACCGAAGTCAAAACATACTGATTGTCGAAATGTACCATATATATCTGTATTGAATTCGATTGTTATTTTGTGCTCCAATCGATGTGAATTTTCGGCTACGGACTGGACATTACTCAAAGCTGTGTTTTTATCAACAGACGTCGCGGACACCCATTCCTGGTCTGATTTGAACTCCACAAGTTTCCCATCAAAGGAAACAATCGACTTTATTGTAAAGTGATTACGATGCGCATCTTGCAGCAATGCGACTGCCTTAAGAGGCTTTTGCGATGACAATACAAAAACCCATTCTCGTTTCGATGATTTCGAACTTATACTGGTAACAAGTTCATTGTTGCAGATATCTTCTATGTCTTCGATCTTTTCACGCATTATACGATCAGGACTAGTGGCCTGTATCCATTTTTCGAGTATTTCTTCAGTATAGCTTTTTCCATAAAGTTCCTTTTCACAAGCCCTTTGCAAACGCATTCTTCGATATTCAAATCTTTCTTTCCACTCGTTGAGTTCTTCTAAGCCATGTGCTTCAACACATTGGTTACCGTAATGACATGACTGTAATTCGGAAAAGCTCTCACACAACGTGTAAGTGTCAAGAGTAAAACCTCGAGGCGGTGGCCGCCATTTCCAGTCACGTCCTAAAAAATATAAAATCCAAGTTTAATTTATACAAAACAGTGTATTTTATAATCTCACCTTGGTCGGACATAATAACGTTTTGATGGTTTTCTGTTTGGCAATGTTGTCGCAGGTCATGTTTACTCACACAAGTTATCGCACAATATGAGCATGAAATAGTGCCATCGCTATTCTCAATTTTAATATTATCCAGCATCTCCGTCGTTTTTTGAACTGCACTGGCGATATTCGCATTCAAGGTAACTCCACTACTGTTGCTGTTGTTATTACTACTATTGCTGCTACAACTACTGCCACTGTTGTTGATCACCCCATTGTGACCATTATTTTCACGTTTCTTCAGCCCTTTATTGCTCAGAAGTTTACTGAACTTATCCAACGGTAGATTATTAGTTGCCCAATGGTCTAATTTAGTGTCCAGCATAGACATTTCATCATCTAAACGTGATGAGGGAATTTTTTGATTTGCCTTCTGTCCGCTTACCATTTGTATAATGGTTCGATACCGCTCTATTGTTTTAGATATGTCTGCAAAACTGGGCTGACCTGAAATTTCACTGATCCATTCTTTTGCTATTTGCTCAGCCTCCTAAAAATTTAAAAGTGTATGAGCTTCCATATTGTATTTTTTTTTTTTTGTTCTTACCGAGAACTTCCTGAGCTTGCATAGGGAATGGATCAACCATCTTCTAGTTCTAGACACACTCGCTATGCAGTCATTTTGGTCAGCAGCAAGTAAAGTTAACACTCTACGGGCGTCAGTTAAACAGTTTTCATATTTCGCTAATTCTAGTAGACATTCACACCGGCCAAGTAGACATGCTATTTGCCTATCTTTTTGTGACTTGGTTAAAGAAGCGGTAGAATTAGAGATTTGAGTAAGTAGCTGGTCATATAGAGCGATGGCACGTGACCAATTTCGCCGACGCACCATGTCGTGAGCTTGCATTTCCTTCTCCGCCATTATAAGTCGTGATTACGTTTGTAGAAAACCAGAATTTGTCTTATAGGTTGTACGCTGGGTTATTTACAAAAAAAACAAAAAAAAAAAAACCGTTCACCAGTAGTCCTGTAATATTGGGTCTGCATTAAAATGAAACTGTTAAAAATGTTTAGGAAATACATAGACATCATTGTAACTTACTTTTACGTATAGTGCCCACGGAATATACTTTGAAACTGTCATATAAGCTAGATAAAAGTCACTACCTTTTAGTACGATCTATGATCTAAAAATAAATAATTTAAAACTTGTGTAAAGCTCTAAGACTGTAGTTAAACACAATCCTGTCGATGCTTATTTAAAGACAGTATACACAAACTAAGCCATCTAACGAATTCAAAATAACATGATTTAACTTCTTAAAATGTATGTATGTACATACATAGATTAAAGAAAATAATCGACTGCAAACTGACGGATTGAAATTCCTTGCTTGTTTTCTATTATTTTTTTTCTGTAATTATAACCAGTTTGAATGTATGTAACATATAGAATCACTCTTATTTAGAAATAAAATCACTTATTAAAATATATAAAAAAAAGCTAGGCAAATAATGAAAACCTTGAGAATTAAATCTAGACAGGAAATTTTTGGATTGTCCACTTCTTTAAAATGTATACAAATAAGACGACTGTCACCTTCTTTTTACTTTCGCCCATTACATCCACTGCTATTCCTTTGTTTGCGATGCAAACAACTTTTATGCTATTTAAAACGGATAAATATCGAATATCATAGCCAATACAAAATGTTTTAGATATTCTCGTTTGTGAAAACTGCGACAAATTACCTCTTACCTAAAGTAAGGTTAAAAATACTCAACTGTCAACAGATTCCTATATTCATCGGTAAATTTGTGCAATTGTGCCACACAGCTGTCATTTGCAATCACTATTTTCTCTATCACAAAGTTTTCGTATTTGAGTATTAGAATAAAATTTTTAAGATTTCTTTCTTTTCTTCAGAGGCGGTACATTTTGGGAAACTACTCACCATTATGCTAGATCAAAATGTGTCCTCTAAATATCACCATTTTACATTTTCACCTAAGCTTCACGGATGGATTCCAAACAATTTGACAAAAACACTTCTTTGATATTTCCCTTATTGTTGTTTTTGTATGGAACGAAGATAAAAATGGCCGATGAAAAACAAATCGGTTCACTTGACTGTCGTAGTCAGGGGCGGATGTGTTCAGTAGTCAAATATATTGGTAAGGTAGTTATTTTTTTTGTAAAATGCTATGTTTATCAAACAAGTAGTCTTAATTTTCAATTTTAGCACCATAACGAATATCAACAACATTTTTGACACCAGAAATGGGGCCCAAAGAAAATTTAATTTTTGGTGAGTTTTGTTTTTATATACGTAAGTTAACTATTTCAGTATAGTTCGTGAGCTCCTATTTAATTTTGGTGGCTTTTATTTAAACATACGTTAACTATTTTAGTATAGCTAATCTGTTCTTCTTACTGGAGTGTGGAAATCGCTGTTGTATTATGGACGATACGCGTTAACGAAAAGAGAAGGGAAATCAGGCTCCGCCCATTTGCGGGTTTGAAGCGGTGGATCTATATAATCTGTGATTCTACCGTACATACCTTTATTCATGTGATGGAAAATTCTTTTGAGACCTTCTTTCTCTTCAACCGTGCTATTGGACAGCCATGGAGCAGTGAAGGGGCTTATCAAATTACACTCTAGTCGATCAAAATAGAAGGAGTGTGTTACCAGGCAAATACTTCTTAAGGGGCAATATAATAAATAAGTAAATACTCCTTTGGTGTAAGCTTTCAATACTAAACATATTTATTTAAAAACTTCATAAGAAGGAATGTTACAAGTTAAACTGGGTTTCGAGAGAACAAGTAAGAAAAATATTGTAAAGTAGAAGATTTATTAAATATTTATAATTTAATAAATTAATTAATTGGCAATCTAGCGATACCAATTGTACAACATTTATAAATTTGTACCAAAATAATTGATGTCATTCAATTACAATCTTTATCAAATTTGTGTAAATAACATCAATAGTTTTCAGATTTTCGATAAAAGAATTTGAGTACATTAGTAATAAAAGCACATTGCTTAATTTAGAATAACTTGACAAGCTTAGTCTTTTTATAAAAGTTTTCTAACAATTGCACAATACACGATTTGATTAAGCTAAATACATTTCTACAATTTAAGTTGTAAATCTTCTCTATAGTTCATTAATAAATAATTTGATCCCTTTTATGTTGATATTTGCATTACTAACCAGGTATTTACTGCTTAAACCATTCGTACACTGGCCATATGTAGATATTTTACTAAGTTTTGGTATTGAATTTGATTATTAAAGCTTGAGTTGACAATTATCTTTATATTAAAGCATCGTTGACTTTTATTTTACCTTAAAGAATAAGAATTACTCTACACTTAATGCTAAAAGAATTCTTACTTTACCAGTAAATATAATATAACACAAACAATCCATAAATACATACATATATAAAAATCAATGCCTACGTGGACGGATAGGCAACGTAAAATTAGCAACAACAACACAGTCTTCATATTTAGTTTAAATTAACTAAAATTTAAAACTAAAGTAGAAAAAAAAAATATGAATAAATGAGCTTAAAATTGATTGAGTTAAAAATATCAATACTTTAAAAATATAAACAAGATACATAATTAGAACAAAATAAAAGTTTCCAGTTAAATACACATTTTTAACACATTTAGATTATTCAATCGGCACTAGGTTTGCTTTTAGGCAGTGCTTCTTTTTGCAAGATTTTGGGTACGAGCATTTTAGAGTCGTGGTCCGATGGGTCAATATCACCATCATCATCTTCTGAAGCAATTCTTGCACCTCGAAGCTTTGAATAACCTATAAGAAAACATACAAACAGGTGTTAGAAACAATGCAATTTCAGAACGTATTATATATGTATATAGGTACATACTTTCATCTCCACCGCTCAATAGCACACCATTTGTTGTCCTTGTTCCATTTGGCGAATTTACTGAACTGGGCGCTTCACCACGTCGTGCTTGTTCACAAAGTCTAAATGCTTCGAGAAATTCATTTAAATCCACTGATCCGTCTTTATTGATGTCCATCATTTTACACATTTCTAGTAATTGTTCTCGGGTATCAGTGCCTGGTAAATGTCTTTCAAGTAAATCACAGGCTTCTCCAAATTCTTCCAATGAAATGTAACCTTTAATACAGAAAACAACTTGAGCTTTGTGGTATTATTTTGAATTTATAAACTTAATACCAGAGTTGTCCTTATCCAAAATTCTAAAAATTGCTTCAAGACTACTTTTATTCTTGTATAAAGAATCTGCTACCGACGTACTACCAGCTTGAGCAGTTTTCTTTAAATATTGGAAAAAATAAGCATATGTCTATCAATCGAAATAAAACATACAACTTACGATAATGTCAGTATTTAAAAGTTCAAGAGTATTTTTATAGTTGACTTCTGTAACATTAGTTGGTTGTCCTGAAACATTTGGGGTATCCACTGTAGAAGGCGCAAGTTTTTCGCGCAATAATCTCCACGGCAAACCCAAATGAGTTGCTTCTTCCATTGCTTCGCACCATTTCGACAGACTTAGTTTACCTGCAAAGGTTCGAATATGTAAGGGAAAGGAGACTCTTTAAAAATGAGATATACACAAAAATAAAAGTGCAATTACCAGTCCCTTTAACATCCCTTTTCTGAAATTCTCTTTCCAATTCCTCGCGCCTATCCCGCAGTCTTGCTCCTAATTCTTGCAGAGCAGAACTTTCGATTAAGCCAACCCTTTGGCGGAAGGTGAGTTTTCTAGTTTTAGATGCAGCTGCCGTGTATTGCACAAAATGGGTATCTAGTTGAGGATTCAGTTTCAAGTAAGCACCCTTATTTGATCCAATAGCATAGTAATTTGAGGCAGAGAAAATAGTTATAACCTACGTTGAACAAATTTTCAAAATTAAACATATCCCATTCCATTAGTTTGGCTTACTCACCTTGCCCGAATGCGTCAGTTCATGGCCATCGGGTTTGCATTCATGAGAGCGTATTAAGAAAGACAATTTGTATTTTTGTAGAAAAGTTTGCGTTACATCAGGTCCGAAATATGTTCCGGCACCTCGAAGGCTGTTGGGTTCACAACCATCCAAATGCTGGGGGTCGCTCCACATTATATCAAACACCTTAAACAAATAATTTGCCAACAAAAACCAAATTTAATTGCAGAACTATGTATGTATGTATGTATGTATATACAATCAAATTAGAGAAATTGTTATTTAAAATTGCGTGTCTAGCGAATATTAAATATAATTGACCCATACGTTAGTATTTTGAATTTTATATTTAAATACATATAGTAAACAAGATACATATGTTACTGGCTCTTGTTTGCAAGTTCCAAGAATATACCATTTATGTACATGCAAATCTAAAATAGTACAACTCTTAACAAAACCATTACGACATTTTTTATAACCAGGTCACAACAAAACTGCTAATTTATTCTGAAAGGGTTTGCGGATGTCTGTGTCGGATTCAAGAGAAATATATTAAGGACATTTTGAATGACTCATTTCTTTATTGCTAGCGATGTATATTTTTCCTGTAGTACTCAGGGTAAGCCATTCAAACATGTGAATTTGTGCATTTGTGTACAAATTAAAAAAAAAAATCCTACCTGTTTCCATTCAACTTTGTCGATTCCCTCACCAGTAGCGGCACCACTTTCGGTAATAGGTGGACGAAGTATGGAAACATACTAAAATCAGAAAAATAGCAAACACAATTGATTTAGCCACATGCATGTGTATATGTATTTAGGATGAGCTCTATACTTACTTTGCCCCTGTCTAAGCTTTTGATGAGATCCAAATTAGTTGTATCAGATATACCACCATGAACAATCAAAACTCTATTATTAACAATAGTTCCCAAGGGAAGCCATCGGTAAACTTCTTCGATTAGTTTTAAAAGCCTTTCAGCGTTATGCTGAGTTCATTTAAAATTTTCAAATTATATTCTTCAATATTTTCAAGTTTATGTACCTTATACTTCTGCTGCACCTCCTTTATGAAACCGTACCTAGCATTCATAACTGTGTCTTCATGATTGCCTCTATTTAGGAATACTCCACCGGGGAAGACAAGGAAACAAGAAAGTAGCAAGAGAAAAACTTCGAGCCCTTTTTTACCACGGTCAACGAAATCACCATTGAATACGTACGGATTTTCCGTAGAAGGAAGGCCATTCTAGATAAAAGAAAAAAACTAAATAAATAAACTAAGTGTAGTGTGCACCTACTTTATGGAAAACCACTAGAAGATCATCTAATTTCCCATGCAAATCACCACAGATTGTAACTTGTTTGGAAATAGCCGTAGATGCAGGGTTTAGATTCGGAAGACGCTTCAACCGGTTCGATGCCTCTCTTAAAATACCAGCAACGTATTTCGCATGCAAGCGGTTGTACTGAAATTATAAATATACTATATGTCCATACATATCAGTGTGTATCGATGTTGTACCTTTTTCTTACGAAACAAATCAATTAAAATGTTTACATCTTTTTTTTCTAACGGAAACTTTAAGTGAGGACCGCGATAAGTCTTTTCGGAAGGAGTTGCCTCATCGCCATAGTCATCCGATTCATCCGAATATTTTGAGTCAAGGTTATCTGTTTTAAAGCTATTTATTTAAATTTTGCTGAAACTATTAAGATTAGGTACCTGTCGATGACGCTCTTGATGTTGCTTGCGATTCGGTAGCGCGTCCAGAGGCATCTGGTATATGCGTTAGTAGCGCGTTAAAGAAATTGTATAACTATGATTGGAATAAATGTAATAAACAATTAACAAACATGTAGCTGTATTCGAGAAAAGAATGAATGCAATGGCAAAGGAGAATAGTATTTCAGACACAAATTTTCATAAATAAATGTTTATATTCTCCCACCAAAGATATACATACGTATAATATAAATGAAAGGAAATACTCGTAAATAAATTTACTAATAAATTGTTTGAATTTGTAGAGCAGCGTACAAAATAAAGAATTAATAGAATTTCGAAGCCATATAATTTAATTTAATCAATAAATTGGTATACGCATATACCACACATATACATTTGTATATAATGCACTTAAAAATAACTTGGGTAGATCAATGGCGATAGGCCAAACTCATAAGAGTCAGTTCCTTACCTTAACTTGGTCCTGTTCACCAGCATATTCAATGCTTTGAAAAATAGTCCACGTGTATCTGCGGCGAACTTCCATACGTGCCAAATATCGTCGATACCACCTCTGAATCAGCAAAGCTGCTTTCATGGCTGTAAAATTAGATATTTAGTTGGTAGATGGCTTCAACATTATATTCAAAACAAAGCTACAAACTATGAATTACTTTTAGCCGTAGCAGGTTTTTCATGCTTAATCGGCAAACACCCCATCATTTTTAAATTTGTTTTAAATTTCGATATAATACTACACTGAGGATCCATTAAGCTATCACACCACGTTTTATGTTATAGACCTTATTACTTTATTCTCTTATTCACTATCATGGGCTTTATATGTCCCATTATAAAAGTCGTTTTTGAACGATGTTGAGACAATGAAAGTCACATTCAAACTAATAACATACTCGTAATAGTTTTCCTTGGCAATATAATTTTACAGTAACCGATTTTCCACCCTCATAAAACATACATATGTAGTTCATCGGATGAATATCGTGTTTGAAAATGACAAAGGTACATAATAAACGAACAAATTGAAAAGGAAAAATATACCAAAGTAAACAAAACAAAATTCCGGTCAATTTACTTTAAAGCGACATGGATACTGGAGCTAGAGCACTTTCTTTTTCCTTTTTACTGTTTTTTTAATATTCTAGCATGTATCATATAATGGTTGGTCTTTTATTCACTCCTCATATGGACACTGCTGCATACCCATGCTATTGTGTTTGTATGAGAAAAGAGCATTAGGGCACCCTTGCGTGAGGGGTGGTTTATTGGTGTTTGTAATTCAATTATCTTTCCTAAGGGAAGGGTTTCCTCATTGGATAAAATACCACTACTAATTGTAAATTTACTGAGCAGCCACCCCTGAGGATTTATCGTAAACGTTCGTTGTTTTATTAACTACTATAAAGTAAAGTTTTGTTTTAGCCTGCTGGTTATAAGGACAATATTGGTACATAATTAAGTTTTAGTTTAATGAGAGAGATCGTCACTCAATATAAAGAAAATGTGTAGTTTATTAAATGAAAGCTAAAATGATGTGTTTTTTGTTCGGTTAATATTAAAATGGTTGCCCAAATAATACTCGATTTTGACTAAAGGTGTTCAAAGTTTCTACTTGAATTATTTAAAAATTTCAATATAGGGATATCCCCAAATAGTATCTGTATGTACATATGAGTATCGCGCGATTCTACCCTTGATAAATTTGTCTATATTAGGACAATGCCTGGACGAAGGACACTTTTTAAGTAAGAATCCCTATATGTTTAACCAAATGGATGCACAATAACGAAATAGTCCTGAATGATCCTATAAATAGGTCTTGCACATTATAACGTAGACTAAAAATATTGTTTTAAAATTTATAGGAAAATTTGGGTCAAGAAGGGAGACACAATATATGCATATGTACATATGTATCATGGCTATATAAATAAACTCACTTCTTTCAATCTTGGTCATACTCATGCCACGTCCAGGTTTACGCCACTGCCGGTACCATCCTTTAGAATGCAATAATCTAAGTAAACTGGAACTACCGGGTGGGGCTCCATCATCACCTCCTCCTCTTTCGATTTCCGATGACCGGCACGACGATGAATCTTCAAAACTAGAACTACGACGTTTGTCACGACCAAAACAAACGCAACTTCGTAACATGGCGGAAGGTCAGAGTATGGCTTTTATCAAAAATTATTGCTTATTGTTTCTTTTTATTTTCTATACATATCTTTAAGACAAATTTATTTAATTTAAATGCAATATTAGGGAATTGATATTGTAAAATGAAAAGATTAATTTTATAAATCGAATTATTTGCCATTGCCTTTTGTAATTGACATCAACTTTCAATAATAGTTCAGAGAAACTTTTCAACGGAGTAAGTACTAGTATGTATTATTTGCATCGGGTTTTTTAAATAAATAAAACAGCACCCAAATAGGAACAGGTCACCCGTTTTAGCTAAAAATAGAAAAGCATATATAATAATTTATCACACATGTAGCGAAGAAAGGAAAGTTAAAAGTGAGTAAATAGAAATAATATTACTTTTCATTTAACAAAATTGTTGTATGTTGATTGTATGATTAAATTTAATTTTGATTATATTATATGCTGAGACACATTTTACAATTTACAGTTGCGATATACATACATAAAAATGCACATAATGTATCTAAACGCTTGGTAAAATCGTTGTAAACTTTGACTGAAAATAATACTAACTTCGCTTTCAATGTTAAAAAAATATACCAAGATAATGTGAGGACTAGTGCTATATCCACAAGATTAGAAAAATAAGTATTCGTAGTGCATGCCATGTATGGCAGTTTCTTTCAATATTTAAATTTTTTTTTACTATCATCCGCAGAACTTCTTATTGAGATGTTCCATCCCACAATAACTTTACTGTCACTGAAAAGTAATCTAAAGGCAGTTCTTTGTTGAGGGGACCATGTCGTTTCCATCATCACAAGGAGTTAACTTTGTTACAGTCTTGTATAGTCATGGCCTCTTAGTGCTTTTAGCGGCAGATACCAGCGCTTTTCTGTCTGACAATTGAATTATATTTTATTGATTGCTCTTAAGTTAAAAGCAATAATTTGATTTATTTTAATATACTTGATTAGTTTGATTAGAATTATTATTCAATTTTACTTTTGAATCAAATTATATACCTATCTATTCCCGTGAGTCGATACTTGAATTAAGTTAGTTAAGCACATGCAATTGTTTCTAATAGTTTAATAATAGCATGGATTTAGCTTAAGATAATGTTTTAATAGCATTTCAGGTTAAACAATCCTAATTTGAGAAATACATCTTTCAGCCTGCTTAAATTTTACTCTTAAATACGTATAATTCTTATTTTCTTACGTGATTCTACATTTTGGTGTATAAATATTTACATGTAGGTAGTATATACTCGAATATTGCCACATTCATCATCATGAAACTTACTCCTTTGAAAGATTAACATCATATTTAATTACAATATTTGGCACAGTCAACACCATTTCACAATTAACTTAGTCTATATGCTTTTCGATTAGAAATATATGTCACCATGACCATGGCCTATATTATTTGCATTTTATTTGTACTCTTTGGTGAAAGGTAGGTATAAAAGGAAGAAATTGTAGCACTTCGAATGAAAATTGGCTATTGCTTTATATATCACAATTAATTGCTTGTATTATAAATGTAAATTGTTTTTTTTTAATTCATTTTGTTTTATTCTGAAAAGAAAAACAACAATATGAAGATATAGCACTGTTTAAATTGCGAAAACACTTGGAAAAATTGTTTTCGGTAAATGTTATTCAATTTCTCCATTCACACTGCGCTTCGGAAGTCGAATCCGTTTGTATCTATGGACTTTTGACAATTTTCCTTTACTTAACTCTTACGCGCTATTTTTGTATCTTCTTGAAACGGCTTCTAACATCCCCAAAGAGTTTTTAAGTAGATTATTCTCTTAAAAAAAAAATATAAGAGTTTTTTCTTTATGCGCAGGTATCTTGGAAGTGAATTTTGACATTTAAGGGATATAATTGTTCTCTTACATATATACATATGTCATGTAAGTGCAAGTGCAAAAAAAATTTCAATTATGCTTTTGCAATAAGAAAGTTGAGACAATTTATAATTCTACAAAAAAGAGAAAATAAACTTAGTAACTCTTTCCTGCAATAGAACATTTTGCTTACACTTTAGTTGATTTGTCAAGCTTGTAATATGTGTATGTATATATTTAATATTCGTGTGACTCAATGGTTTGGGAAAATTTGAGTAATTGGAGGTACTTGACATAAATTTAAGTTCTTCATATGATTTTTTTTAGAAAGATCAATTTTCCTTACTTTTTACCCAGATATTGGTAAATATTGAACCTAAAAGGGTCATGCTTTGAGAATTTCATGTAGTTAAGTGAACTCTATAAACTACTATGATTAAAAGAATAATAGTATAATTATTAGAAGAATTAATTATTATGTTTTAAACCCATTGTGGTTGACCAAAAATAAATTTGTTAGTTAAAAAGTACAAACTAGTTCTTATTAGAAAAATCTAAAGTGAACTTGGCATCACTTGCTAAAAATGTGTTATTCCAGCTGCTGAATTCTTGTGACTGGCGAAGTGCACATATTGACATTACATTTCGCCACAATCAACACAGAAAGACCGAGCCAATCGCAAAAGGGCAATTTCGGAAATTATTTTGTGGCGTCAAGTCAAAATATTTGTTTTATAGCTATAATTTTGTTTGTACTTTTTAGAAGTAAATCACATTCATTATTTTAAAAATAGAAGAACAGCAAATAACATCTAGCTATTCTTTGCTTCACAACTATGAAATGGGTAAGTAGAATTAGGCAAAATAAAACAACTGTATTGCATTTCATTTCGTATGCTAAATCAATTTATCACTACTCTTCCCTTCGTGACATTAAAATGTTGCATTTTGCAATTTCTTGACATAACTACAGGACTTAAACACCCAATGAATTTATAGCAAAATAGCTGCATTCAAATCGCAAACTGGAAATTTGGAAAAAAATAATTTCTTCAAGCGCACTAGTAGAGCGTATCGTGCAACTACTATACCATACTGTTTCTCTTCGGGAATTTATAAGTTCAATTTAATAATTAAATAATCCAATTGATTGCGTGCTGATTTTCTATAAAGAAATTTTGAATACAAATCGGCTGACAGCACCGTGGCTGAAGCCAGTGAAGTAACTACTAATTCAACAACTGATGTAAGTAAATTCTATTATTCTTGATTTGTTGTTGTTCTACCACCGCCGCTACAATTCCTTTTAAAACAAATCACAGAAAACAATTTTTATGTTTCTATTATTTTCTCGAAGATACATACTTTTTTAGATGTTTACATTTTTTGGTTTGTTTTGTATATTTTATTTTTCTTTAATTGGCAATCAAAACCTGTTCCCGAAAAAATTCCACATTTCCAAAAACACCAAGGCCGACTAACTGTAAAAACAAAAAAAAAAAAAAAAATAAAATAAAAATAAAAAAATTGATTTTATTTAACAAATTCAAAATCCCGCACGAAAGAATCTGCTATCTTATCCAAAACATGAAACACCTATTGTCTCTTTTTTAGGCAATGCCTTCAGCAATAAGCGGTGGCCACTCATCGCACTCGGTCAGTATACCGAGTAATGAAGAATGTGGAATTCGTGACGTTTGGAAGCATAATCTTGAGGATGAATTCCGTACTATACGGAAAGTTGTTCAAAAATACCATTACGTGGCCATGGATACCGAGTTTCCTGGAGTTGTAGCGCGTCCTGTTGGAGAGTTCCGATCAACAGCCGATTATCACTATCAACTTCTCCGGTGCAATGTTGATCTACTTCGTATAATACAATTGGGCTTGACGTTTATGGATGACGAGGGTAAAACACCACCAGGTTATTCGACATGGCAATTCAATTTTAAATTTAATCTGTCGTAAGTCGTTAAATCTTTAGAAAATGTTTTTAACAGAAAAAAAAAAAATTTAAGCTTTTGTATTTATTTTCCAGAGAAGATATGTATGCACAAGATTCAATTGACCTCTTGCAGAATTCTGGTATTCAATTTAAGAAGCACGAGGAAGATGGTATTGATCCTTTGGATTTCGCCGAGTTACTAATGTCATCTGGCATTGTGTTGGTGGACAATATTAAGTGGCTCTGTTTCCATTCTGGCTATGACTTCGGTTATTTGCTAAAACTTTTAACGGATCAGAATCTCCCTGCCGATGAAAGCGAATTTTTTGAACTACTACGCATATACTTCCCGAACATATACGATATAAAGTATCTTATGAAGTCTTGCAAGAATCTTAAAGGAGGCCTGCAAGAAGTGGCTGATCAACTGGAATTGCGGCGCGTAGGTCCACAGCACCAGGCTGGGTCCGATGCCCTTCTAACTGGAATGGCATTCTTCAAAATGCGTGAGGTACAAAAATTGTCATCAAATGATAAAAAATTTAATATTGAACTCACCCCACCATACCTAGACCATGCAATCGAATTCAATTCGGTTATATTCGAAGCATAATGAGACCAGCACAACTGTCATTTTCATACTAACGTTCTCATTATTGTTTCCCCTTATCCTCATGTTAAATCGTTGATTTATTTAGCTTCATTTCATTGTTAAGACTGGTGAATTTTGAATTTTAGAACTATTCACCTTTGTTGTTGTTTTTTTTTTTTTTCTTCTTTTTTCTTTTTTTTATTATTATATTTTACTACATTTATAGCTCTTTTAAATGGATTTTATCGTTAATAATGCATTATTAAATGAAACAAAATGAATACAATTATTTTGTTTTTGGTTTGATTTTGATTTTCCCCTATTTTCCGACCAATACTAACCGCATGCAAATGACTTTTGCATCACCCTCATCATCATCAAGTCTGTCAACCCATTCCAAAGAGATATTATTACCGAATCAACAAACAATTTGTATATTTTGTTTTTGTTTTTCTATTTCTGTAGATGTTTTTCGAGGATAACATTGACAACGCTAAGTACTGTGGCCACCTTTATGGGTTAGGTACATCTTTTATTGTAAACGGAGCCAATTTCCATGAGAACAACACCGAAAATAATAATGCAACATCGTGATTTTCTTGTTTGTCATAACACATTCATGTTATTCTTCTAAATAAGCGGACATTGTCTAACACATTAATTTAAATAACTTTGTCTTTGAATTCTGTTTTTTTTTTATTTATTATTATTCCATCAGTATAATAAAAACTACACTAGTGTACATGTAAGAACAGAAAGAAAAAGTCCGCGCCCATTAAGTTATAAATATACATATATAGATTCATCCATTTTATTTAACAATATATGTATGTATGTATATGTATGTATATATGTGTATAAATATACATGTATATACCTATGTATATAAATTATGAAAACAGAAAAAAAAAAACAAACTTATACAATGATCATAATTTTATTTAATATATAAAACATAAAATTAAATTTGATAGTTGTAAACTTGAATGCATTATTATTTTTTAATTGCTTCGAATATATGGAGACTACTGTTAATTTGTTTATTTTAAATGTATTCGATATCAGCACAGTAACACCTTCATATGAAAATTCAATACATTCCGATAAAAGTCTATTACATGTTAACTTGGTGCGGTAAGTTTTCAAGGTTCAATATATTCAGGACACATCGAGGACGAGTTGGCTTAAAAGCGGGTAAAGGATTGACTTTTGTAGATACAAGGATCAAATACAAAATTAATGATCGGTAACAGCCGTTGAAATTCAAGTCGGGATAGATAACTTAGATTCCGTCTTAAAAAAAATTCAATGACAATTCAATTCACGCAGCGGAAATCAAGGGAAAACTGCACGTACACAAGTTCCGTGTATTTCTTGTCTTTCACAGTCTATCATCCATACACAATGCGTTATCATTGAGCATCACACGATATTAGCGTTTAGCAGACATTGTCATTAACGATTGTTCTTCCGCTATATGCTGTGAAGGATATGGAGCTCTAATAGAATAAAAGATCCGACCAAATCTCTTGTGTAGGCAACCACCACCATGCACGTTTGTTTTTATATATTGTTCTTCCGATCGATATGAATCATTAATCTGTTAAGAGTTCACCTAATACCAGAGTAAAATAGTGAGATCTAATGTTAAATTGTTTACACTGCGACATCACACGAACATGACACAAAAATGTCGGCAATACAACCATCTACAGTTTATTTAAAGAAAAATGTTAATTTTTAATGTATATTCGAAAGAAGTTGTATTCCGGTAATATATACATACATATGTAGACATAATTTTATAACTAATAATATTAATAATATAAAATGTTGCTAAAGACTTGATTTTTTTTTATCCCAATAAGCCTCCAGCATTGAGCAATCCACCAGTATTGCGGCCACCACCTATTGTGTTGGTAATTCCGGTAGTTACTTTACCTAGTACATTTGTTACTGAGCCCAAAGTATTTGCTAGGCCTTGACATGTGGTCGATTGTATTGGTTTCAGGGGTGCACCCCACAACAAAAGCTCACAAACTCTAAAGTCTGACATCAGTTCCAATTTCGTATCGATTTTTATGAATGGAGTACCACCAGTGCTTACGCTTCGAAGGATTGAGTCTCCATTTTGAGTTTTGGGCTTAGCAAATGTTACCAGCAATGAAATTAAATTATTTCGTACTTGTAAGTCTTCCGGTGTAGAAAGGCGGGCACCCGGTAAGGGATTACCCTCTATGTCATTTGCATTAAATAGATATCCGAGCTCGTCTCCATGGGCAGTGAAATTACTAGCTTCGTCAGGATTATTTGCAGACACAATTGGTAGACCACGTAGAAAGTTAATTCCTTTCGATATCGACCCTTTGTATTCGAAGCTGTAGAGAAAAGCTGATGCCGTCTTTCCCCATATCTGAGCGGATAAAACGGCTGGCAAATTAAAAAGGGCATCAGTAGTCATCTCAGTAACCTAGAAATACTTTGCGTAATCATATGTGTGTACTGTATCAAATCAGTTGACATACCTTCGACAGTAACTCAAAGGGCTTAAGAGAGCTGGGTATTTTTAGCAGGTCATTTATTCCAAGATTAACACCCTCGACCCCTGGCAAAACAGGATTTCGAATAGATCCAGTTAACTCGTCAACGTTCAAGAACGAATTGAGGCCCTGTACAGTGTCTACGAGAGAGTTTAATAAGTTTTCGGCAGATCCCCATACGTTGTTTATTGTATTTAAAGTTATTGAGTTTCCCGTTTCTTGGTTGGTTACACCGATTAGAAGTGGTACTGTTGAAAAGTTTTGCTTGGCAATAGAAATCTGCGGACGATCTGTGATAAGACCTGGCAAAGCTCTTCCATCATCTGGTTCTTCCACATGTGGATTGAATCCAACAGAACCGGCAATTCCCTTTATCATAGCGCGACCTTGGAGCCTTTCTGTTTGCACTTGAGAATCTTTCATTACTATATCCTCAATACTCCTCTTTGAGATAAAAAAAAAAATATTTCTTTAAAATATTTTGTTGATTAATTTATTTCAAACTTACAGTTCTGAGGCAGTTAACAATTTCAGTTTCATTTGCTGTCGTACAATCGTTTATTTCTGCGATCTCTTGTAATGATTGCACTGGTTCCTCATCGTTTGCATATTGCGACAATGCAGAACCTGACATTGCCACTACACCCGTAATTGAGCCGCTACGGGGTAAACGCGACATAGACAGATACATAGCACTTGCTGCGCCTGATCCATGACCAATAATCTTGATTTGCTTCGGATCTCCACCGAAAAATGAAATGTACTCTGTTACCCATCTTAAAGCAGCTGACATATCGAACATTGCTAGATTGCCATTAAATTCTTTTGTACCATCACCAATAATTCCTAATGTGCCGAGTCTGTATTGGATGGGAACAAAAATCACCCCTTTCTGGGCAATTGGTTCAGCGTCATATTGTGCTGCAG
This sequence comes from Xylota segnis, assembly GCA_963583995.1. Lineage (NCBI taxonomy): Eukaryota > Metazoa > Arthropoda > Insecta > Diptera > Syrphidae > Xylota > Xylota segnis. The sequence goes on from OY757238.1 coordinate 245,326, forward strand.
ATCCATATCGAAAACCTCCTGGGTGAATCCAGATATATACTGGAAGTCCTGTAGTCTCATCAGGCATCTGCGGAGTGTATATATTTAGCCGTAGACAATCCTCATTGCCAACAACAAGATTTGGATTCCGGGGGTGTGGTTGCGGACAGGGTGGTCCGTGTCTGGTTGCATTGATATCGCCTTCCAAGCGGCGATACCTTGGCCTAGTGAATCGGTTGCGTCCTGAGGGAGAATCTGCAAATCTCAATCCCAGAAAAGAGTAGATTCCCGTATCTTTGTTGCGAAAACCCTCCACTCGTGCGTCACGATTATACATTCGAGTGAAGACGACTGGATCATCTGGTGGGGGCTTAGCCGCAAATTTACCCCCCACTATGCGCTTTATCCTCACATTAGTTGCACTCACATTTCTCACGAGAAATAAGTAAATTAGCCCGAAAAGCAATTTAGCAATCATCTGTGAATTGCAAAGCATTGCAATGTACTGAATAAGACTACACTCCAACTAAATATATTTCCTACCAATTATCTGATATGAAATTTCCAGATCTCTACCCACGACTTGGACAGATACGAGACAGATGAAGATAGTACAAAAACAGCAAATTCAAGCGCAAACACAACTTGAAACCCTCTTTTGCACGACATTTACAGTTAAAATGAGCAGTAATGCTTTCAAGCTAAGCTTAACAAGAAGTTTTGTTGTATAGGATATGTATGCATGTACACATATGTTACATCTTTGGAATAACAATTACTTTGCTCACATGACGTTCATGAACTGTATGTACATATTTGTTGATAATAGCAGAATAAAGCCGGAATATGACCTTGTATTTGCGCTAGGCTACCCGAACCACAAGTGATAAGTAATCTCAGTTTAAATTCATCCTAAAAAAATTTAAAAAAAAGATGGAGTGAAACTGAAACAATACAATAACTTTTAGAGTTCTTTTAAATGTTGTTTTCCGTTACATACTTTATTAACAAAGTATTCCATGAGCAACTGCAACTCGACTTCGAAACGTTTACTCTTACCATGCCGAAGTCATCTACTGTGTACACGCCAAATTGAATACTAATTCCAGATTACAAGCATCTTCTTACGCAAACGATGTCGTCTACACTTGTAGCTCCACCTAGACAATTTCCTGGCATAGCCTTTAAATTGTAAAGACAAATCGAAACACTGTTTCTCCAAAGAATAAGTTTTCTCATTTATTTTTATAACAAAAGAATTATGTCGAAAATAAAAATAAAAAAACAAATTTGTCTAGACGCTTAAAATAAGTATGACACGTATGGACTAAATCTACTTTCAATAATTTGATAATAAAATACCGGCAACAAAGTTTCGCTGCACTATACTAGAATGACGAGAAACTTACACCGTGAATTGCAACAGGTTCATCATTCTTCTAAACTAAAGCTAGCGAAAACCCTTTTAAGGGATGGCGTAATGTTTAGATGGTGTTGAGCAGCATATCATACTTATGTCTACATTACCACTTGAGAATTCAAGGCCATATTTATCAGAAGTTTTTTCTTCTTGAGATAATTTTTCATTTGAGGATTTAATATCATATTGTGTGCTGCTAGTAGTCATCTCATTAAATCCACTATCAGTACGACAAAATACTGAACTCTCCGTCGGAACTTTTGGCTCCTGGTTGTTGCAGATACCACCGACTAGGTGCGCCCGATTGGCTTGCACAAATACTTTAATCGGTTCCTTTATGTCATCACCGTGCTCATTGCCATCGATATCCACTTCGTTGTTCGGAGAACATTGAAACGAAAATGATTGAGAAAGATTTTTTCGACTGGCAGAACGACGTTTGCTGCGTGGTGTATCAGATTCTGACGAAATATTACTTATAGCAGACAATTGACTGACTTGCATATCATCCTCATCTACGTCAAGAGTTTCGTCTTCAAATAAGTCCATCTCATATGAAGGTTTCAGTCTTTTTGCACTGTCTACTAGTAGACAACTAATTTTTACGTTGGAAATTGAGTCCGTTGACATTTCGCTAGCTGCTCTGTATGGAGAAAATGTATATCCAGCCATACTTCGGTCAGGTGTAGTAAAACGACCTAGTGGTGACAGTTTGCAAACTGGACTGTCGGTGTTTTCTATTGATCTAGGACAGCGGTACCCAGAAAACGCCCGAGATCTAATTTCACCCGTTTTGGAACTATTATGTACGGTAAAACGTGATTTACGTTTAAGATTTGGGGGAGATGCACTTTGAACAATAGGCGAAAGAGAGCCAAATGAACTCTTGTCTATTGAATCTGATAATTTTGAATTATGAAATGGTTCTTCTGATGATGCAGGTTTACAGTTGACCAACTCCGGGGACAGTGGCGGGGGGCTGCTAACTGTTAATACACAACTATCTGGATCACCAAATGTCTCGTCGTCTACGCAGATTGCGCTATGATAATCGAATAACTTTCGCCTAAGAGATGCATCCCTTACATCGTGATCATAGGCACTAGTAGAACAATCAGTCGAATCGTTTTGCGAAACACCAGCTGATTGTTGATCTTCGGTAAAACCAAAATATGGTGCCAGAGCGGCTTCCAATTCCTTAGGCAGAACAGGCGGCAAGGACAAAATTGTTTGTGTAACGTTGTCTCGTATTCTACGACCTGGTTTTGAAACCGGAGTATTACCACTCATCTCAGAGAGAACAATGCGTTGGCTCCGTAGCGGACAGTCAATCGGGCTGGGAACAATTTGTTGCTCTTTGAAGTATGAGCTTATTGCAGACTGAGCCTTAGCTTCGTAGTCGGGATCTGGTGAATCATGAAATTGTGTCTCGTGAGGCTCAACGTTGGCGGGTTGCAGCGAAGACACGTCGTCAATGGTCCATGCAAATTGCGTTGAAGAATGTTGTGGGGTTGGTGGACGTTGAAACAATGTTGGGCTAATAAAAAACAATGTTTTAAAACTGACATGACAAACTTAAATATTAAATACCTTCCGATCAGCGGCAAATGAAGGCGCTCCGCTAGAGCGTTTTCAAATGGATTCACAACCTTTGAATATCGTTTTGCTGGTGGAGTTTTTACTACTGGAAACACATGGAAAGAGTTAGTTTCTTTGAATCTTCTTGAGTTATGTCCATTCGGGATAAGATTAGAAGCTGGACTATTGCCACTTCTACTCAAAAGCGTCCTGTTTTTGCAAAAGAAATTCAAAACAGGCGAACCATGTTTATAACTCGATGGAGTGCGTGAATTTGTTTCTGAATTCATTATGAACTAACTACTTATAAATCTATCAACGTATAAATATTCTAACTCATTTATTCGCGTTACTCCCGTAGCTACAACTCTTTTATCCTAATTTTTGAATAGAAAGGATATATTCTCCTCTTAAAACTACGGATCAACGGCCCGAAATGTCAAAAATTAAAATTTCCCAAAAGAGTTTTGTTTGTTCCATATTAACAAAGTAGTTGTATGGGCCTGGACATTAAGGCCTAGTCACATGCGTAATTGCTTTTCGTTGCTCGATTGTGCTTCTACTACAATGTATACATATACGCATCGTAAAACTTTAATTAAAGTGTACATACATAAAGCATAAGTCATTGGTGAAAATAAACTTTTTCGTTTTCTTACACTATTAACGGACCTTGGATCTTTTCTTTTCTCTGTCAGTACTGATTTTCCTCAGTTTCAAAATTGATTTCCCCTTTTATATTCTCAGAACAAAGACAAATTGTAAAAAGTCTATACTCAATTGGTTCCTTAATACCTACGTTAAACCCGATTGTATCCCTCATTGAATTCCATAAAAAAAATGGATGCAAAAAATGAATGTTTCATGGAAAAAAAAAAAAAAAAATACAAAGATGCAAACTTCGAGCAGCTCGTTTTTAGCTCATTCGAATCTGATATTTTACTGCGTAGTTACAAACAAACAGAGCCGCTATAAGTCAAATTTAGCAAAAATAACTTGACAAAAAAAAAAAAAAAACAACCGGCTGCCGTGCAAGCTTCCCTTCCCCAGTGAGTGAGCTGTGTGAAATTGAATTTTATTTGGGAACGATAATGAAAAATAACGATTTTGCCATTTTATCATTCCTGTCTCAATAATACATGCGGTTTTCATAATTTGACTTGGGTATTTGAACAGTATAATGATGACAGAAACTGGGTGCCGACACTTCCAAAATTACGTTAAGGAATATGGATTGGAAACATTTAGCGTTGTAGATGCCTACTTTTCTGCGTGTGTTTCTAAAGACGCTCGTGACAGAAAGGTACATACTCTCTTCAAATATAAATAAAAGGTTTTTGTAAAATATATGTACCTACAATGTATTCATAAATTCTAAGGCATTGTCGTGTTGTTGCTTTGAATGTGGAAGTTTCGGTTTGCAAATCTATTCTTGTCTACATTGCATCTACTTTGGGTGCAAGGGTCCCCATATTTTGGAACATCTAAAATTGCAAAAGCATCCTATTGCGCTTGAACTGTCACACGGCGTTATATATTGCAACTCGTGTAGAGATTTCATTTATGATCAGCGTTGTCAAGAAATCTTAGACAAACATAGGCGTCTTGAAGCAAAAGATCTGCAAAAAAGTCTTGCGTACAGACCATGGCGGCCAAGTCCTACTGAGATTAGTCTATTACTAAGCAATCCTCGTAGAAGATGTATCAAGGCAAATCAAACGATAGGGTTAAGGGGACTGATGAATCTGGGATCCACCTGTTTTATGAATTGTATAGTACAAGTATGTGAACTAATCCTATTTAAGAATTTATTAAATTAAATTTTGTTAAGGCTCTCATTCACACGCCCCTTCTAAGTGATTACTTCCTATCAGAAAGGCATGAGTGCACGGTCAAATCATCCCTAAAGTGTTTGGTTTGTGAAGTCTCTCGGTTGTTTCAGGTAAGAAATACACTTTGAATAATAATTGTTCGATTGCTTTGTCATTGATTCGATGATAGGAATTTTATTCTGGTTCCCGAGGCCCTCTGTCATTGCATCGTTTACTACATCTAATTTGGAATCACGCAAAACACTTAGCTGGGTACGAACAACAAGATGCACATGAATTCTTCATAGCAACATTGGAGATCTTACATCTTCATTGCATTAGTTCTAAAAATGAGGAAAGAAATAAAATTCTAGCATTCAACAGTAATGAAACATGTCCTACTCAATGTACGTGCATCATCGACCAGATCTTCACAGGGATGTTGCAGAGTGACGTTGTGTGCCAATCATGTAATAATGTTTCTACAACAATTGATCCTTTCTGGGATATATCCCTAGATCTGGGTGAAGTTCAGGGTGGAACTTCTCCCAAAAGTCTAATTGACTGTCTTGAAAGATATACCCGAGCAGAACATCTAGGGTCAAGTGCAAAAATTAAGTGTTCCACTTGCAAAAGTTATCAAGAATCAACTAAGCAATTGTCACTCAGAACACTACCAAGTGTCGCAAGTTTTCATCTAAAGCGGTTCGAACACTCAAGTTTGTTCGACAAAAAAATCTCAACTTTCATCTCATTCCCAGCTGAATTCGATATGAAGCCTTTCATGTCGGAAAAAAATAATCCCTATGGCGATTATAGGTATTCCTTATATGCAGTCGTAAACCATGAGGGTACCATAGATACGGGCCACTACACTGCCTACGTGCGTCACCATAAAGATACATGGGTTAAATGTGACGATCATATAATCACGACAGCAACTCTTAGTCAAGTTCTGGATAGCGAGGGGTGAGTACTCTCAACATATTATAAACCACCTTTTTACATGTGCTTCCAATTTTCAGTTACCTTTTGTTTTATCACAAAAACATACTGGAGTATGAGTAATCAGTTCGTTTGTATTTAAAAATAACTTCCATGGATCTTGAAGTGTACGATACGTTTTCCTTAATTTTTTGTGATTAAATATACGAATCCTTTTAATTTATAGTTTTGTCGAAAATTGAAGATTTATTTTTTTGTAAGTAATTGTAAGAGAAATCCAAGAGATAATAAATAAAATAAATTATGGGATTCTGTTTGATTTGGGCATATTTTCGATGCGGGTTTTTCGCAACGCTTCCAACCTCTTAGCATAGTCCCAGCATTCTCTATCGAGTGTGATTTTTCCATTGGCAATGGCCAATAGCCGTGACAATACAAGAAGGCTATGCAACTCATTCGCGCCAATGTTAGGATCAGTTTTACGCATTTCTACAAAGTCTGTTTGAATCATTTCACTGTCGGCCGGGTTTATGCTGAAGTTGCACATTTTTGCAGAAGTAAGGTATCGTCGAATGGCATCCAACTTTGGTTGAGCGTAGTGTTTGGCGGCTTTTAGTGTTTCCCCTATTAAAGGAATACAGTCCAGACCGGCATTTAAAGGAAGAAGTAAATCATTCTAAAAAGGGGAACAAAGTTATTGGACTGCAAAAATAAAATTTCCTAATTCCTTACCGGTAACATACTCTTTCCTTCGCTAAGCACCAACACAGGAATGTCCGTGTCGAAATCGATGTCGTAATATTGAAAATTGCACTTTATTTGTTGCGATTTAAGGAAATGTGCTAAGTTTTGTATTTCACGAACTCCGTTTGCCTCTAACATTCCTTGTTCCATTCGTGTTTCATCCAATACAAGATGTGTATGTGGAGCTAGCTGAAGGATGCCTGAAGTAAGTTTACTTGTTTCGTAGTCTTTCCTTCGTAAACAAAGAGGTAAAAGAACAATGTAATATACAAATATGTACATATAGAATTTTTCGAAATTACTTTGGAAAAAATTGGACAGCATTTATTGTTTCCAATGTCATGGGTAAATAATGACTAGCTGTGAGAAACAGTTCCAAGATGTCGTATAGCTGCTGGGTATAACTCGGAAGAACTGCTCTAGGCAAGTTACAAATATTCAGAGAAAACTTTCCTATGCTTTGCAAGTCCGAACGAATGTACCTAAAACAAATCAAATGTTAAATAAATGTATTTAAAATGATCGATAATGAAACTAACACAGTCGATATGAGATGTGCCAGTAGATATTCAGCGGCTAGATCATCACCAAGTAAACATTGTGTAAGAAGAATCTTAAGGTCCTTGTAAACAGACTCAAAATTCAAAGTTGGCGTTTTTATTTCACACACTAATGGATCAAGCAAAGGATTGCTATGAGATAACTTTTTCACTGCGACAGCGTGAAGACGTGGTATAAGAGATGGTGGTGGATTTTGCGCCTGTATTTCACTGCAGTTTTCAAATTCATCATAGGAACAATCAACTGTCGATGCATCCAGCGCTGGGTCTACAGACAAAAATCCAACAACATCTATGATGGAATTCAAAGCATAGTTATCGAAGTCACTGTATAGTTTAACTAAACACGCTTTGCTTGGACGTTGAGGAATTGGAGAATTTAATAAATATTCCATTGACAATGGTGCGGTGCTTACAGTTGCAAGTGTGGGACTCGGTCTACTTTCAATGCATTGCCGTTTATTTTGCTTTTCTATTTCAGATTTGGGTTCCATGTCTATCATATCGGAATCGTCTTGCTCTGTTACTGGGCGCTTAGCATTCATAGTATTCACTTTCGACAAAGGTATACTGGTCAAAAACGGTTTGCTACAATTTGACTCTTCAAACGCTGATGCCCAAGAATTGATCGCAGGCAAGGACACTACAAACATTGTCCTTCGCTCTGCCTGCACGTTGTCCTTACTCTCAAAATTTGCGCTTTCATTTTGCTGGAGTACCAAACAGTCTCTATACTTACCGTTTTGAAGTCTGCTGCTGCCGTGACCAGTTGTGGGAATAACTTGGTATTGTTCTAGGTAGATTTCAGGATCAAGCATATCCTGTATCATGCCTCGAAATCGTACCATAGATAAGTCTTTTAGTTCATGAAGAGGAGTGTAATTAAGGAGAGGTATACTCCGCCAAGTATCAGGATTTTCCAAACGCTGAATAAATTTTAATTCATCTTCTAAGAATTCTGATAAATTGGGTATATTGGATTCCACTTGCATTTTTAAACTTTTTAAAATCACTCGTCACAACAAAAAAATATCAAATACAATTTCTGGTAATAATTTTGGCGGTAATAAATACTGTCAAGGCAAGATGCCTTGTCAAATACATTATGCCCTGTTTGATTCATGTGCATTTCTAAAGCGCCGAACATTCAATCTGTCAGCGAGGAATACAAATAAAATGACAAATGGTTTTGCTTATTTCGACCACTCCTTTGGTATCCAGTAGATCACTAAAAGGGATTAGGAGCAACCTCTTGGGAATCTCATATGTAAGTGGATACCTATGTACATTGGATTAATAAATCAAGTTTCTAGTTAACAAAATCCAATTCGAAGCCATTTAACCATTATTGTCACTATTTCAAATGGAAAAAACAAATTTAAAACCGAAGTGTAGTAAGACTCCACTATCCACACCCAAGACTTGCTATAAATATGTATCTAGTTTAAATAAAATTATAGTAAAAACGAACAGTACTGCCTACCTGTTTAAACGTACCCACATATGTATGTATCTCGCTTTGTATCAATCCTGTCTTGTTTAACCATACTCAAATCAAATGGCAGAGAAATTCGAGGTTAACTAAAGCCAGCTACTGAAAGAGATTTTAGTTATTTCATATGTGTGTTTGAAATTCGTTGATGACGTTAGAGTTTCGACGATCGGGTACATCCATATATATTTTTTTTTGCTTATTTCTTACGAATCCAAAACTTTTAATTTTGTGTGATTTTAAAGTCTCTGCCCCTTTCAATTCGGTGTTGATTACATCCGTACACTTAAGTATATACCTACAAGTGCGGGTACCTGATTCTTTTTTTAACATACTCAGGTACTAAAAGTGAAAAGCGATCGTGTTGGCAAAAATTAAAAACCGTAGAGAAAAGCATTACAATTATCGGTTTACCTGTTCAACGTTTATATTCTTCCTAAAAACGGATGCAAATGTAGTTGTGTAGTATAGTAACAGTGCTGTAGTGTATTGATCGAGTATGCCTGTATACTATGGTTCTCTTAATCAATCACTGTTGTTCTTGTGGTGGGTATTAGGCCATTATGGGCTTACATACATTGCCATTAGAAATTAGACTTCGTACATTTTTCTTTTAATATAGACAAGGAAATATTTTTAATCTAAATTTGGCTATAAAGTCAGACAACTTCCATAAACAATGGCTGTGTGCTCAAGTCGAATAGTGCTCAAATCTTTGTAATGAACAATTTCCTGATTTCTAATTAAGAGCATGGCATTATTTAATTTTCGTTTTCATCATTGTTTCTTTTTTGTTTTAATTCAAAGTGGACTTTAACTGAGTCGGTGGCACTTTTTCTTGTTCTACCACTGGAGTAGCAATTATGATTTTCAAAAATATAATTAATATGTTCAAATAAAATAAAAAAGCATATAGTTGCATAATATATGTACCTACATACATGTGTACATATGTACCTATGTATGCATATAGTGAGCAAATTATGAACTGTAGACGTAGGACACACAACATAAATATGCAGTGGACGGAAAACCTGTATAATTCTGGAATTTATGTAAAGTAGTTGTTCAAAATGAAGAAAAGAAAACAAAAAAAAAAATGAAATATTAATGTTTACAAATACGTACATACATACATATATTGGTTTCGCTCTCTTAGAAATTTGTTTTATTTCTAGATACCTATAACGAGGTGATATTGTTTAATATTTTTGTAGACATTCAGTGTATCAAATGGTGAAACTTAGTTTTTATAATAATGCTAATTAAACACGATAACGTAATCGACATCAAACCAAGCTCTTTGCCTTTTCCTAGTACAAAATGTGATAAAGTAAATTTAATGGCTGAGCGGTGGATCAATAATGAATGAAAATGCTGCTGAAAGTTTGGTGAGCTATACTTACATTTTTCAACATTAATATTAAACAAATATTTATGTACAATGAGGAGATGTTAGGAACACACATTTAAATATTTTACAAACGATTTGTGGGTTCACTGCACCCAGTTATTAGTTATTTAAAAATATTCTTAAAAATAATAAATTACTCGTACATGTACATGAAATTATTCAAATCTATTACAAGTGTTTGTAAGCAAATCTACATCTTAAAAAGGCTTTCAATAAAATAACAACTTATTGATGAGAATAAAAGATGGATGCAAAATTCGGATCATTTAATTTGAAGAAGCAACTAAGCAATCATTCAAACCTTAGTTATATGTACTTTTTACATTTTAACATTTCAATAGGACTTAATATTACAATTTTAATTTGATGAGGGCCGTTGGTGTACCAATATCTAATATAATTGTAGACTTTTGTATACCTAATGCCAATAAACTTCACATTTTTTAAAATGGAAAATGTAATCGGAAAGTTGTATACATAATTCTTTAAGTAAATCTCTTAAAAACATACATTGTTTTGGATACTATTTTTACTCCAAATTCAAAAATCTAAAAAGTAATGTGGAAAAAGGTTTATATTTGCTTTGCAAAAAACATGGTAACTAAACAAAAGTGTACATTAAGATAAAATACTTTGTTTTGTATTTCACTGCTTACAATGCATACTTAAGAGAATGGAATGAACATCGAAATAAACATTCTATCTAACCGGCTCGCCTAGCATTTTTGTCAAGAACGTTTGAACAGCTGATGGCGCAAGTCTCAGTTACAGAGAGAAACGTACATCGTTCATCGTACCGATTAGCCGATGCCGACGTACATTCAACTCCCATCAGTTTAGTGCATATTCTCAAATCGCTTGGGACGTATTAGTTGCATGTGCGAGTGAATTTTTAAATTTTTGTTAAATTAATTTCGTTTTATTTTGTTCTCGTGTCACTAAAAAACACTTTCTTTTTTTTTTTTAAACTATAAGAAATAAAAAATACATCCCACAGAAATCGTGTTTAACTATGTAAACCAATTATGTTTTTTTCGTTCAAGACATTTCTGTATATCGATTTTTCCTACCCTACCGCATGATACTAAATCTTGAGTAATATGTAATGTAAATTCAAGTATGTAATAAATAAAATAAATGCAAGTAAATCTTCGTTTTTCTGGGTTTGGCAGTACATTTCCACTCAGATACATGATTATGTACTTTTTTAAAGTATTGTTATTGTTTTGCGGTCCCATTATGATTCATAGGCAAGTGTTTGTGATGTGTTCAATTTCAAATTACGTTAACAATTGATTATATTCATATATCCACTCGTTTCGAGTTAAACCTCATATTGGGATTTAAATTATTTACTTGCTCTTCTCAGGGCGGTAGCTAGTTTTGTATGTTGAGTCTCTAAGCGATTACATCGCGCGCTTTGTTTCTTAAATTGTTTACGGCATTGTTTCCATTCACGATCGCGCCTAGACAAGATACATACATACGTATACATATGTGCATTCATACACCCATACTTGCCTTATATGTATTTATCTTCAAGTCGTTTTTTCGATGCTTTTAATCACACAACTGCTTTCGGGTAATTTCGTTCATGTGTATTAAGAAACCAAGGCCGAAAGTGTTGTCAAAGTCAAGAGTACTAATGAACTCAGTAGTAAAGATGACGATGACTGTTAGCTTTTCGAACACTTTGTCGCTTGTCCGGAGGCGATTCTCCTTATAGCGCTCGAGGTGTGGGAAGGTATTTAAACATTACATTACAGAAAGCTGGTGAATATAATCCGTTTAAGTGCATAGTGCTCACTATTGTGTAAGACACTTTGGGTTCTTGTGGCGAATTTGATAATGACTTTGGAGATAAGCAGGTCAAGCATCATATAACATACATAGGTACATATGTACATATATGTATGCGATCTTAATCAAACATATGAAGTTGTTACATATGTACCCACATCTGTTCATATGTATGTTTTTTTTAATGTGTATTAGGTACTTGGTCACATTCATTTGCCAACAGAAAACATGCATGCGGACTTTATCGTTGCATAAATATCGGAAATAAACTGTACATATGTAGTTATTTACAATCGCAGCCAAGTGCAAATGTTTTGTGGTACTAATGAGAGAATTCAGAGTCTGACAGAAAAAACAAAACAAATAGCTCAAAAATGTACACAACAAATACAACAACATCAAAAATCACCCCCAAATCAATTGCATTGTGCTATACAACAACCAGAACAGAATCAAAACCCAGAAGCAAAGGGTGGTTTAAAATATCTATGTGCTTGCACAGGCGGTACCCTTCGTAGTTTATCTCGCAAAGTTAAAGAAGGCAATAACTCAAACGCGAAGTGGTATGTAAAGGTAACTATGCTTATCCTTTAGACATCCAAGTTATATTTTTTGAGCTTGCAAACATTGTAGGTAGAGTGGATTGCTTTTATCTAAGAAATAAGAAAAAAAAATATCTATAATTACTTCCTCATAAGTTTGTACATGTAAATGCTATTTACTATATAAGCAATATAGATGTTGACAAAAGTTTTTTTTACTGATTAGCTAATACATAGGAATATTTCTTTTAGCAGCCCACGTGGCGACTTTGGGGCGAGGAACGTGAAAAAGATGCAATTTTTACCGTGTATCTCAAGAAAGTTCGATACCATCGGCCAACACCTCGTGCTAGTACTGTAAGTGTAGAACATATTTTTATTTTCTTGTTTAACTAATATTTTATCTTTTAGGACTCGGATGATGAAATTTCTCACTTAGAATGGGAAACAGTCAGAGTACGTTTTGTTAAAGCTGCCTCGTTAGCCAGGTTAGTCGAAGCTCTAGCAACAGACGATGGCGAATTAGAGAGCACATTTATAAATGTATTCCTCTCAACTTATCGGACCTTTTCAACACCAAAAGATGTCTTGGAGCTTTTGGTTAAGCGCTATGATGCCCTTAATGACAAATTAAATAATGAGATTCAGGAGGGGGCTAATAACGATACTTTGGATTCCAATGCTTCAGTGTATGAACAACACAAAAAGACTCTTGTCTCTGCATTACATGTATGGTTAGATGGTTTTCCGGAAGATTGGAATGAAGAGAATCTAAGGCAAATATTAGGTTTTGCCTCGAGACGACTCCCAAGATCTGACCTACATATAAAAGTGTTACATCGCCTTGAAAGGGTTTTGCGATTACAGGCACAACAGGTATTTTCAGAAGACAACTTGCCTTGGATTAATAATCATCAGTACAACGATTTCGCTGAGCAATTCGCTGGCCTCTGCTTAGCTCCTGCATTTCGAGGTCCATCTCATTTATTGCAAGTTTACCGATTCCCCCATGTACCTGTTAAACATTTCGCCGAACAATTAACTCGAATGGATTCAGAATTATTTAAAAGACTAATTCCTCACCAATGCTTAGGGGCAACATGGGCTCGACGTGATAAAAACGGTGCTGAGACTGTAGTGGCCACAGTGACACAATTCAATGCGGTTTCTTTTAGAGTAATATCGAGTATCTTAATTGAACCCAGGCTTAAACCTCAGGTAAAAAGTGGCAGTGCAATGGGAAATCTAATATTGATTTTTGGTTTTCAATTTTATAGGAAAGGGCATTCTATATAGCTACTTGGATCGATATAGCTCAAGATTTGCGTTTATTGAAGAACTTTTCGTCGTTAAAAGCGATCATTTCAGGACTGCAGTCAAATGCAATATATCGTTTGTCAAAAATTTGGGCAGTTCTTCCCAAAGAAAAAGTAAAATTTTCATTTTAGTAATCTAGTCATTTGTTTTAAATTAATTTGTGTATCGCTTTAGATGGAAATTTTTAGCGAGCTCGCCAGAATATTTTCAGAAGATAATAATGCATGGACTCAACGTGAAGTACTTATGCGAGAAGGCACAGCTAAATTTGCTGATACTGTTGGCGAACATGACCGGCATTTACAGAAAATTATACAAAAACAGGTTAGTAATTTTAAAGCCCCATACATACAAGTACTTTATTAATAAATAAACTGAATTATTTGTTACAGAGCACTCAAACTTCCCATGGTACAATACCATATTTAGGAACATTTCTCACTGATTTAACAATGATACATGCGGCAATACCAGATCGCGTGACTGATGATAATCTCATTAATTTTGATAAAAAACGAAAAGAATTTGAAGTTCTGGCACAAATTAAACTATTGCAAGGTGCTGCCAATACATATAATCTGCGGGAGGATTCGAATTTTGATCGCTGGTTTGCAGCTATGCTAATCTTAGACGAGCGTGAAGCTCATGCCTTATCATGTCAATTAGAACCACCACCGGAACCAAGGAAATCGACTTCGACCACATCTACATCTTTGGGCCATCGTAAGACTGATTCCATAGCATCAAATTCAAGTAGTGGGGCAGGTTCACAGTTCTATTGTGAGATCAGCAGCAGTTTTGGTGCGTCCAGGCACAGTTCCAGGAATAATTCTCTAGATCGTGACGTTCAACCGCCAAATGCGTCGGTACTCTCTGCTTCGAGTAGCGTTTCGAATCTATCGCTTGACTCAAGTAATTCGGGCGGCCAAAAAACAGCCGGAGCGAATTCAAAAAGTATCGCAAATGGCAAAAGTCTGTCCAATGGTATGCCACTCATCAATGCACAGTTGGTTCAACCGCCAGGCGCTAAAAATGCAATTCCAGACTTTTATATTATACGGGTGACATATGAGACTGACAATATCGAACTCGATGGAATAGTTCTTTATAAGAGTATAATGCTGGGAAATAACGAGCGCACTCCGCATGTTATTCGAAACGCTATGATGAAGTTGGGCCTAGAGGGCGATCCGGATCGTTTTACGCTAGCTCAAGTCTTACCCGACAAGGAGCTGGTTATGCCGCAAAATGCGAATGTCTATTATGCTGTTAATACAAATTTTAATCTAAATTTTATATTGCGTCCCAAAAAAGAGAACAGCTGACCACTAAAGAATACTGTTGAGAAGGGTGTATGCTGGCCACAAATTGGTACACAATAGTGCACGAAATGTAACTTATATACACATATACATATATATAGCTATTTGTTTCGATGACCAATTCAATATTTTGATATTATTTATTTAAATCTTAATTGAAATGATATTATTTGTTTTAATCTTATTTATTGATATATTTATAAAAACAATCGTAACAAAAATATACTGAAATGGTGCGAATATACAAAACTATGTATTTTAGAAGTCAATATAAATTAAGAAAAAAAAAATATTTCTAGAAGTGTTTTTGCTACCTTAAGAGCAGGACTTGTAAATAAAATATGATTAACAGAAACAAAAATCTATATATCGATGTATAATAATATTTTGTATATTATATTTATATAAACTAAGAATTTAAGTAACTTTATACATATGTATGTGTGAGCATATATACACACTTAATCATTTTTACTGTAAGGCAATATAAGCACATTTCAGAAGGAAAAATATACATACGTACATACATGAGAATACATTTAATTCCAGTGCTTAACTTACATGTGTATATAACAGTTATTGGTAATAAAAACAAAAATACCACATAAATACATATGTCTATGCTTTTATGGATGACATCCTTAACTTTAGATGCAATTATTTTTTCTGCATCTCACATGGTAATTATTGATTCTCCTTCATTCACTTATACTTGGTTTGTCGAAAAAATTTATATTGTTGAATGATGGATACAGTTCAAGTTCGAGTTCGAGTTTGTGAAGGTGTTAGAAGAGAAAATGTCGTTCTATCTCCCTACAAGATAGTAGTAAACTGAAAACTTTAAACGCGTTTTCTGCAAAATCGTGTCTTCAAGTAAATGAGCGAAATACTCTCTACCCTCTAAGATTTACGGATAAAATAAAAATGAAATTATTGAAAACTTCAATCGTGTTATTTCAGCAAAAATCGGGTGATTAAATATATCCACCCAATTTTAAATTAAGAAATACATACATACGTAATCTTAAATATGTAGCGAATCTGCGTGGTTGAAAATCGGTTTCAGAAAAACCAAATCCTTAGACGTTTTGGGAATCTAAAATTGTATTACAAACCGCTTTTACATCCCTTTCCGGACATAATGCGACTTTAGTATGTGTTTTATTATATAGGAATAGAGACAGAGTTTACTGATACTGTTGAGATTTAGGCGGTGGGTGTGAATGTAGCAGACAAAATACATCGACAATGAAAGCACCAAGTTGTAAGTACAAGTGTCCTTATTATTTGAAATGAAATTTAGGTCAGGGTTGGAAAATATTAATGTGCAGGAGCAGCTGGTATTTCCTTTGCTCAACACTTACATACATACGTATATATCTACTTACAAACACATCTCCTTGTTGATGTTATTTCAATTGATGTTTCCTTATCGAATACTGCTTAAACAAAAGCTGTCTTGCACTAGTTTTTAAATTTTAGTTTTACTTACATACATATGTATATGAAATCTATTCAGTATGTGCATATGAACATATGTATATCTTTAAATATCTATGCACATGTTATGCTCATGAAGAGGACAAAAGTCAAAAAGTAATAAACAGAAAGCAATGACGTCAGTTTTGTGGGAGTTGACTACGCGAATTCTTGAAGTTCAATTGACCTTAGTTGTATTTTTTATTTGAAATCAATGCTACAGTAGACGCAGTGGCGGACGTTAATAGGGGTACAGTTTTTATTAATACAGAGATAGTAGCTACACATTGGAGTAGATGCTATTGCTTAAGTAAAACCCTATCGTTAGCTTTGTACATATAGATATGTCTGCATAACATTATTTTATGAACATAGAGGAAGAAATCTATATAAAATCTAAATAAAACCTTACAACTTTTTATACAAGTTCTAACAGTCGCGGCTAACTTCACTTTCACTGTGACCAACATGAAGTGATTACTTTTTTATGGACGGATTGTTACCAGTCTTCCTTGACAATTCATGATTTAGCTTTTCACCAAACAACCCCAAAGAAGAAGAAAGCACCCTTTTACTGAACACAGGTAGAACTTAGCACTGGAAAACATCGCCATATTGTGTTGGAAAATAAACTTTTAGCCAATTAAGCTCCGTTGTATAGACGGAAATTAGTTCGTGCAAAGGAGTCGTTCTATAAACATGCAAACGGTATTATTTTAACGAATCTGTGATAGAAATATATAGATAGAACAAAGCTAATAATATAAAATCCTTTCAAATAAATTATAGATTTAAAAAAAAAGTTCTCGGTTAAAATTGGAAACGAAGTTGAATATCCTTTGAGGAAGCAATAGTTTTGGGTAAAAAGAAGCAGAAAAAAACATGGATAGAAAAAACCTATTGGAAAGCTTTTTTTCTCTAGATACACCACTTTTATAAAAACAGTTGAAGAAAACGTAATAAAAATCCTTTTAACTGATAGTCTCGATTATTATTTAATATAAAAATGAGTGGGATGTTTTTGTATTTTAATTTAGAAATAACTGTATAGTGAGTTTCCAATTAAAACAATTAAAACCAAACAAAAGTTTAATAATGAAAATCAAATCGTGTTGATGAGAAATAAACTTCATTAAATTAGTTCGTCTGCATACAGTCAAACAGGAGTGCTTTCGTTCAATACAGAGAAAGATTGTTAACGCGCATACCATTGATTTCAAGGTGATCAACTATTAACAAAAAGTCAACGATATTTAAAAAAAACAGAAGGCAATGTTAAGATAATAGAAAAAAACTGACTAAATCCTGTAGAACAATAGTTCGCAGAGTTCTATTTAACTAAAATAAATATCTTCTCGAATATAACTTAAGTCAAGTAAGTTTTTAACAGTTAAATACATATATATACATATCTATATATCTAGATACATATTTATTTATTTATTTATTTATTCATTAATGTATGTATAAGTTCCGTGATTCATCTATTATTTGGGGAAATTATTTTCGTGACGATAACCACTATTATGCTTGAATAATTACATTTTCTTTTACAAAGACTCACTCTTTGAACAATCTAGAATCCACCACTACGCGTTATATTAATATTTAATTTAAAAAAATCGATACTTGTCATGTGAGCTGCGTGAATGAAAGCATAGTAAACAATTTGTTTTCTACAAATCTATGTGGCTTCGACAGATCTTTATGGATTTGTATTTAATGTAGGTTCACATGCATATTTGTACGTACAAACATATATTTTTACTATCAATATTCAAAGAGTTTTAATTAATTATTCTTATGTCCTGAAGGGCATTCACTTTGGTTGCACATGGCCTTAAATGATTTGAAGCACCTTCCAACTTGGTGCGAGTTATTCAGATAGAATAAAACCTATCAAGTTTTTATTTTTTACTTTAAGCTACATAATTCTAAATATACCAATGGATTAGTAGCTTTAAACTTCCACCATGTGAAGATAAGTATTGCTGTGAAACTAAGAGGATGTACTTGTCTGATGTAAGGTAAATAAGCCACTAGTTGTGATTCAAAATGTATGCAAGGCTTCAAAAACATTAGTTAACATTTAACACGCAATGTATACAAATAAAGGCATACATTGCAATTTTAGGATAAGTATCTATTATACTGACTTTGAACGCACTTGTGGCCTGTTGAATGTAGCTCTTTGCCGACATACCTATACATATTATGCCCTTGATGTCTTTTTAGAAATCACTTATGCGACTTAAAAAAAAATAAAATAAAATAAAATCAAAGCTATTATTGATAAGAAATCAAACTATTATAATCTTTATATGTACATACGTTACAGAGCTTAATATATCCTTTACATGCATATATGTATGTACATATGCTTAGAATTATTCATTAAAGTACCACATGGTGCAATGTTTTATTAATAAGTGATGACCCAATACATGGTCCAACTATCTAAAAAGCTAACAACCAAGCGGTTAACATTCCGATGACAATCGATCTCACCGAATAGAAGACCTTAGAAAATGTTTAACACTCCAAATCAAGACAAATTAAACGCTCTTGTTGGGAGACACCGCGAAGAAATTAATAATTCCACTCTAGTATTATGTTAATTACATACAGATGAATCCGACTGTCCCATAAACGTAGCATCTATTGCATCTGTTCAAGCCTCCAAATCTAGTCTTAAGCTTACAGATCAGAAGGCCGTTTCTTAAGAACTCAACACACTAACGTAACAAATTAATTTGGATCGCGACATTACCCTTTTTTCCAATCTCTAGATCTTCATTTAAGCTTTAATCCTATGTGGGTTTGACTGGTTTAATTAATTTGATTAATAAAGCAATGTTTTGTGTCAATTTTCTTTATGTTATTAACAACCAAGTTATATTTCTAACAATTGCCAATTCTGCTCCTATACGGTAAGACGGGTTTCCTTAATACTTTATATCTGGGGTTTATTTATGAGGTACACATCTATCACTTTATAAACCTTAATTGTATATTCCATCCATTGATTTTGTTTACTTATTAGGCCTGAGGTTATGCGCTTAGGGGGTGCGCCCGGTGGCGGAGACCCCCTAACAATGAGCGCAGCTGGAAATGATTATGCCGAATTATGTGACCTAGGGCCATCTCGATGGAGTTCACGCGGGTATCATCCTTCACACAGCTCATCTCTACATGCAAGTGGTATTGGCCATTCAACATCTGTGGTACCACCTAACATAGGATTGCATCCCACTCATCATCGGTCGAATAGTTTCGAGGCAGAAGACCTTGGCTGTATTCCAGTTAGCAATACTATTCCTAATAGCGGCCCCTATGGTATTAGTGGTACTCGTATAGCAAATAGTACAAGCTCCTTACGAGGTGGCCGTTCAGGTTTATATTATTCACCACCGGGAACATCATATACAATCGTTGAGCGGCCACACTCACCGCACTACTATTACAATACCGCCGGTGTTCCCTCAAAGGGAGGATCTTTGCCTGGACGCGGTTCCACATACTTGCAGTCTTCATCGTCAAGCCATATACCTGCGTCCTTGGGTATAACTGGTTCGGGCACTGTTCCAAACTCTACCAGACACAACGGCAAAAAGCGTCCAATATCACCGGAACAAGTTCTGCGAATGTTCGGTGCAACAACCTCATCTTCAGTTCCTACAAGTTATCATTACAGCAATGGCACAAGAGATCGAGGTGGACGTAGGAGTCCTGCTAGTAGTCCGCCATCAACAACTCATCAGGTATTTATTACTTCCATACACATTTATTTGTATTAAACTTATGAACCAATTTAAATACGAGTAGAAGTAACTATACGTTTTATTTGCTATATAATTATTTTGGTTTTTGACACGTTTATAGGTATATCGAGACAGAGACCGTAGCATACCAAATATTCACGAGCTTTCCACAAGAACGGTTACAATGTCAAGAGACCAGCAATCAGATAGTAGTCATGGCTTTGGCATATGCGTCAAGGGTGGAAAAGATTCAGGTAATTAGATATTAACACATGAAGATCTTCTAATTAAGTATAGGTATACCCCTTAACCTTAAAGAAGCCAGTTTATGAATGTGGTATTGTGTACTATTTTTCTTTAATATGACCTACTGAAAATAATCGTAAGCCAATTATTATTTGGCATTGCTGTGACTGTTTGGCATTGAGATCAATTTAATTTGTTGCATCCAATAGGGGATGCCGCAGGGGGAATATTGCCAAAAATTTTAAAAATTTAACTGTTGCTGTTTGTTATTGAATTGCATTCATGATTGTGTCGCAAAAAGAAAGTCAATTTACGGATAACGAAACTAACAAGACTCACAGTCTGCTCTTAACTTTCAGACGCATCCGATTGAATCAATATTTTAGTGCACTTTGCGACGATACTATTGCAAATTTGGGGCAAATGATTTGTTCGAAATATTTCACTATTGATTTGTACGCGACCTACCTACGTACATTATACTTTGAAATCTACTTATAATGCACTGTGAATGTGTGGTTCTTTTCATTGTCAAGTAGTATTATGTAGGTGTATGCTATAATGTCATTGTATAATTTTATAAGAAAAAGAGTAGGTACTGAATAAAGACAAAAGACGTTGCTTAAACGTTATTTCAAAATAAAAATGCCTTTTGCTCGCATGGTACTTTTGTGTCGAGGACAGTCACGTTCCCTTGTTGTTTTGCCTTTGACGTTTCCTTTCTCCTTTCAGTACATGCCTAATATTTGAATATTTTCTAGGTTTAGGTGTTTATATCTCTAGAATAGAAGAAAATTCAGTTGCTGAACGAGCAGGACTACGTCCAGGTGATACAATCCTAGAAGTGAACGGGACACCATTTACTTCAATCAGTCACGACGAGGCACTTAAAGTATGTATTTTCATTATCTTCTATCTATTTGTGTGTAATATTTGATTTGCTATATTTTATCACCCATGTTTTTATTGTATTTATTTGTTGTCTGGGCATTTTACACCACATTAAAACAACTAACTTAAATATATTCTGCTTTGATTTGCTTCATTTCATATTCAAAAGAGCAATCTTTGAATGTTGCCTCATGAAATGTGTTTCTTTGTTTTTTTTTTTTTTGGTTTTCTTTTATTGGAAAAGGCAATCTTTGCAATGCGTTTTGTCACCTAGACACTCCAATTTATCTGTAAAGTCCATTATTCTATTTATTTCCGCATTCAATCCAACATATATCTCATTTGTATGGACCGTGTATACACATATACACATATACATATATGTATGCATATCATTATATTCAGTCAAACAGGTGTGCTTGAAAATTAATTTCCGCAAAAGCAGATTGAAATAATGTTTTAAAATTTACTATACTACATATAAATGTTATGTAAAAAAAATATATGTACATATATATAAGGAAAAAATTGGCAATAGAAAACACTTTTTAATTTATTAACCAACCTTTTTTTGTTTTTAAAACCGATTAAGTAGAACACTTCTCCTATTAATTTATGATTTTACCTAATTATACATTTTTGTTTTTTATATTATTTGAAAACTATTCCTCTGTTGGAGACAATTCTTAAAAAAAATTCTGATGTATCTACTTTTGCGCATCAGAAAACCAAACACACATTTGCTTGTTTGTTAATTTTGTAAATACACATCAACAGAAACATAATTTTTATTTCTATTTTCTAAAGCCCAATGTATTTTGAATTGATCGGAAGTTGTATTTTGCACTTGTATGTACGATTTGTGTAAAACTATTGCACGCTTATAACTCGTTCTGCTGAAGCTAATACACACTCCACACATAAACTAAATGTAAACTAATTTTCTTTTGGCTTAAATTGAATAAGTCGAGACTTGTTTTTCAAGAGTTGATTAAGTTTAGTCAAAATAATTCACCTCCAATTGGTGAATTTGGTGAGGTACCTATACATATGAATATTTGTTTGTATGTACCTGTATATTTGACAAATAAATAAATTTTTGAAATTCTTCTTTTAAAAAAGAAGATTACTTAAACTGTTTAACTTCATATCATAAAAAAAAAATTCGAACTTAGAAATACGTACAAACGCAATGTACTACGTTGAGCAATCTCATCACAGAGCTTCGTAGAATTTGTGTAAATCCATAAGTCTATTTTTCTGTCGCAAACACAAGCCGACCGATAGATATTAGATAATAATTACACAATGACAAAGTAACAACACAAAAAATTTCCTTTATTTGCGTTCCCTGTTTTAAGTTTTTATTTTTATTTTTATTTTATGTTTTGTATTTCCTCTTTCTCTTTCTCTCTCTCGTCTCTTCTATTGCCACATTTTTTCTTAACGCAGAGATGTGTGCAGATATTGAAATCGTCACGTCAAATCAGCATGACGGTGCGAGCACCTCCAACGTTAAATTCAACTGCGCCACTGCATGGGTTTGGACCACCTTCCCGTGATCCAACGTATGCCTCGACAGGTCCTCTGTTACAACAGTCGCAATCATCATCAATAGTACAACCGCCACCACCGTTTCCCGGATCCTTAGGTGGTCCAGGCTCACCACCATTTCGGCAAACATGTTCCTGGATGGATAGACAAGGGAGACCAGCTTCTCCTCCCATGGAGTACGGAGGCCGTCGCAGTGATCGCAGAGATAGGTACATACATATGTGTATTGTCTTAAAGTGAAGTTTTCTTATATCGAGTAAATCTTTTTTCGATAGAATAAGACGAGTTGAATTACTAATCGAACCAGGACAGTCTTTGGGCCTTATGATAAGGGGAGGGGTGGAATATGGTCTGGGTATTTTCATTACCGGAGTTGATAAAGACAGTGTAGCTGATCGTTCCGGGCTTATGGTCGGTGATGAAATTCTGGAAGTAAACGGTCAATCATTTCTTGATGTCACTCATGACGAAGCTGTAAGCCAACTTAAGTACCATAAAAGAATGTCATTAGTGATACGTGACGTTGGTAAAGTTCCACACTCATGTACATCGATAGAGCTAGAGCCTTGGGACGCTTATAGTCCAACTGGCACAAGGTACATACTATTGATCATGCTTTGTAATAATTTTCATATATTTCATTTGTTTTATCCTTGCAGAGCTCGAAGAAAAGGACAAATTTCTGCTATGGTGGAGGAGAAAGCTCGTTCTCTACTGCCTAGACATCAGTTTGCAAGTCTTTCGTACTATATAACTGAATATGGTGCGCGAGCAATGACCATAGATGCCTTTGTTGCCGTTTTATTAGAAATGTTAGACACATATGAAAAAGTAATTGCTTTTAAACCGTTAACAGCTAAGCGGATTTGATAAGTATAGGTATTTGTTATTTTAGCACTCTTTAGTTACGGAAATTCGCGAGTTGGTATTTCCTGAAGATCGCATCAGATACGATGAACTTGTGTATAGGAGAGAACGAGATCCTTACACTATGGAGCGACATAGAGTAAGTAAACTTGTTTTTTTGTTCTTTTGTGCTATCGCCTTCATAAAACAGTCAGTTTTCCATCATGATCCATTTTGTTCATTAATCCAGGACTAAGATGTTTATTTCTTGTTATTTATTTACTAAGCTGTACCGCTACACCCAGCACACCACTCAATTTTGCACTACTCACATATCAAACGTTTACGTTTTAACTAAAGAACAGGTACTTTACAAATTAAGTAACTTAAGTCAAGTTAGTATATCTTCAAGTTTTCCTAATGAGTGTATACATTTGTATGTGTTTAAATGCGATAGGTTGAATCGGGAGCGGTAAGATTGATTGCATTTCACTCTGAGGCGGATTGAATTATTCATTTGTACATGCGCAACTGGATGTAGAATACGTCACTTGAAGCGTGCGAGTATTTGTATTTCTAGTTTTTTAACACAAAACGAACTTAAGCCTCCGAACTTTCACCACATTCGTCCTTAGCCAAACAAACATATATACATTTGTGAGGGAGTATAGGGGGTCTTTTTAAAATGTGATGTACAACGACTGTCTGTTAATATTGCCCCTTAGCCAAAATTCAAATTCCGCAACACATTCGACGTACGGTCTCTCTCCCATCTGTTTTCCTTAACACAAAATTGTGTTATATGGAAAATCAACAAAATCGCAGCATAATTTTTGTTTTATAAATTGCAGACATTGAGTTAATTCTAGGCTTGTACAGCTTCTCCTAATCTTCTCGCATCAGAAAACTTGTATTTGCCTATTTGTAAACGTATTCCTGCTAGTAAATACGACTTGACATAGTACGTAGGATGGATAGGGCTCTTCTTTTTTGGTAACTATTATATTTAATCATTCATGACTTCGATCATCTTTCACTCTTACTTCGGGTACAGCTCAATGCTTTAAATAAATCTTTGATATAAATTTTCATCTAATGTCATTTTAATTCACCATCCATAATTTCTGTATAATTTTAGCGAAAAGGGGATTCAATACGAGATTTGCCGGTAAGCTTCTATTCATTTTACCCTCGCTATGACTGTAATTATTATTTTAATGAATCGCCTTGATCGTCTGTGTTTTTGTCTAAGCTTTATGTTTAGTTTTTAGATTTTTTTTTGTCTTAAGTGTGTGTAAAGTTGATTAACAATAAAAATAAAAATAATAATAATAATAATGTTAATACATACATATATAGTGAATGAAATAAAAATCATAAATCAATACTGAATGCCTGAAACAGGATTTTGTTTGCTTTACTTTTGTTTTTATGTACCACTAAATAAGAATGTACATGTTATACATAGTTAAATGAAATATTTTGTTACTATTCACTTGTGCATGCATATTTGCAATGATAATACCAATAAAGATATGTCTGGTCTGAAACAATAAATTAAAAAAGTTGTTGTTATTTTTTGTTGATAGAAATTTAAAGTATATTACCATTTGTTCTTGAACTACGTAACAATGTATGTACATACGTGCATTTTTCGTTTTATTTTTGTTTCATATCGCGAATTAAACATCGAATGTCAATTTTTCCACCACTAAACTTAGAAAAGGAAATCTTTGGAAACGTCTGAGATATACTTGTTTTTTTTTTCAAATGTAATCAAGTATGAGATTTTGATAGAATATAATTAGGCTATTGATTTTATGATTTGTTATATTCTGCACACACAAAAATGTTCCTAGACTCTAGGTGGACATCTGAATGTACACATTTATGTACGTACGATATTATAAACTGAAATTTACTTAGATTTTTCTACATTTATTAAGTTCATTAATTTTTTTAGATTTTGTTTCTAATATATTACAAATAAACTTCGAGGCATATATGTACACATGTACCTAGATATTTTATAGATATCAATGTTTGGACTTACCCGACAGACAAATTATTTAACATTTACTGATACTATGTTATTTTTTCGAAACATATTGAGCAGGTGTAATACAGTTGTTTATAAAATGAGTGCAGGATTGTATAATATTTTATGGATGTTAATTTTAATTATTTTTTTTTATGTTAGTAATAGGTCCTTCTATAGGTAGCTTATCTTAAAGTGGGCCCAAATTCCGTCATAAGAAAATGAGTTACTATTTTCCTTACAAACATGGCACATTTCTTCTCTTTCAAATTCGTTTGCACGCTGGCAAAAGGATTTATTTTATATCTAAGTACCTATGTATGTACGCATATAGTAAAACGCAAATCTTATCAAGCCTACCTTTGGCGCATTATACAGGCTATCATCTACTCATAAATTTTTAATCTGTATAATAAACATCAATTTTAGGTACCAAATTGCACTTATCCTATGTTGTTCTATGTTTATTTGATATTTATTTGACATTTGGGTAATTACACAGGACGATTAGTGCAATTTTCAATTCATATCATATCACTTATGTATATTATACTATTGCTACACATTACTCTAGTTTTGCACCGTTGCCCATTATCTAAACCTTTTAAAACACAAGTATACATACTCACCCCAAGACTATAAAAATGCAGGACACATGGCAGTTATAGTGTTTTTCACAAAATAAAATCAACAACAAAAAGCAATTTAGAAAATTTGCCTAATATTCGCTACGTGCTTGTTGCATTGTAATATCATCTTCAGGTCACCGACGTGGATTTGGAAATAATTGCAGCAACTGGTCGCAGTCCATCATCGGACTCAGGTCTTGGGATGACCGTTTCGGATATTAAGCATCGGTACCTAATATTTCAATCTTTGATTTGTAACTGTAGAATTTTATTAAAAACTTAGCTCAATTTTTATTTTATTTCAATATCGCATTGTGTTCAACTCTGTTACCAAATGTACAATAACACGCAATTAATGAAAATCATTAGCCCTGCATACCCACTGCCATATCGACCGCTATCAGCAGGGCCCATTCTGCACCGCTCACATTATCATCACCATCATTCATCACTGCGCCATTTGGGAGGATCACAGGTGCGTTTGACACCAACTAAATCCATCGGAACAAATACGCCGACCAAGAACGCTCGAGCAGGGGTTAAAAATAGTTACGACGAGACCAGTGATAAGGTGAATGCAAAATTAACATTGAATTGTGTAAATAATTAACAAACCCATCTTATCAATTTTGATTAAAAACAAACCAATATTTAATTATACATACTTATAAGGAAAGGGCCGCTCATTTTTCTATATTAAACAAATAAAAAAAAACTAATCAAAAATTGACATTCGACGATTACACACCTTTGTAGTTAACATAAAACAGACTTAGGTACAAGACCGTCGGTATCGTCTTAATCGGCTATTACATGTACCTACTTCTTTCTATCTTTTCCTTTATTTTCTAGTTAGTTTGAGCCAACTCTAGATAGGACATTGTTTGATTCAAATGATTTCAGTGTTTTGTTTTCTGTGAATTTATCCACGTTTCTTTATTTCTATGATCCCTGTGTTGATTCTTACTTTATTATACTCCCGACGCTTTTTAATTTCTGATTCATAGCAAAATTTCTGTTATAAGAATTTATATTTTAAGTCTTCTTGTTTATTACTACAACGTTTTTATCGTTCATCCATTATATTCAAAATTCGACAGGAATACAACTGTGATGAACCTCGGTCGAGAAGAGGCAGTGAAACACAATTACCGCGCTCGGAATATGAACAAGATGCGGTGAGTACATTACACACATAAATTTTATTTTGATAATGTTGGGTTTTTTAAAAATTATTTTTGCAAACAACCTTTGAAAATTATATAGAAGATATATTTAGTTTCAAAAACAGTAGAAAAAAAAAAAAAACAAAATTGGCTGGCAAATCAAAAAGCCTCTTCTCCGCTTTGGTTGCCTATTAAAAATAGTAACAAGGATATAATAAAACGCTGTAGTAAAAAACTTACATATCCCATCAGATAGTCTCACAAATTTATAGTCAAAAATCGACCAATGTATTACATACTTATAAAAGTTTATTTGATACTGTTAAGACCCCAAATTATGCTACTTACATACAGATTTCTTAAATTAACTACGAATATATGTATTATTATCAACAATATAATAGCATTGTTCTAATATTTGTCATGCATCGACTGTCGCAAGTCTTGTGCGCCCGATTGAAATTTCATGTTTCGGACGTGTACACTTGGTGTGTCTTCATTCGATGTAGATGTATTGTTATAATCACGGGGTGGTTCACAGGGTCGTCTTAAATGTCGCGAAGATGGTGGACTTTCATTCGAACCGAATTTAGGCCGGGGAATCCGCAATTGCTTCACATCAGTCAGCCACGATTCCATATCAACAGTTTTCTGTTTAAAATTACGAAGACATAAATAAATAAATAATCATTCGGACAAATGAAAGAAAAACAAACAAAAACTCAAAAATTATGTGCAAAAGAGCTACGTGTTAAAAGAAAAGAAAGGAGCAATAGCCTCAATGTATTATCGTATTACTTTTCCAGAATAAACAAATAAAAATCGCTTAATTTTCAGATCCAACGCCAATACCGCTTCATTACCGGCAATGGAAAGTTGCATGACCGAAAAGTGAAAGCGTTCAGTGATTACCCTGCTCAACATACTACCTACTCCTGTTACATACATACAAGTATGTGTGTTGCAAGATTTTCCAGACTGCATCGAATTTCCGCACAGTGCAAACCACACAGTAACCGTTGCGATAAATTTACCTTCCCTACTAGATTATTGTAATCATATTGAATCGTTGGAGGAAAACGAATGTGAAACGAGACTACATTACGTTATATAATTATTTTTTGCTTCACTGAATTCGCGATCTAGTTAGTGAATTAGTAAAAACAAACAAATACCAATGTTACCAACAATAATCTACCGATAAACGTATCTTTACTATATGAATGCGTATAGTAGCTGTATCCATCTTCAAGAAAATAGTCCTATGGTCCCTTCAATCCTAAATAGAATTTTTATTTACACATACATAAGTAGATATACATATGTATTAACATTAACTCGATCAAGGGAAAGCATCGCAGATTGAGTAAAATTATCATGACCCACATACGACAAAAAACCAGAAATGTAAGAAGAGTATGAAAATAAAAAGGTAAAGCTTTTTCCACTTCTTTTGGTTCTACTTTCTCAAACCTCTCAATACCTTCGGTCTCCTGAATGCGAGTACAAATATAAGAATAAGAGATGGTAGCAAAACACAAAATCAAACGAGATTCTAACGGGTGCTTGGCCTTGTTTGGTAAGTTTACACTGTAAGTACAGCATTTCATTCGGAGCATCATGCCAAAACAAGTACAGAGCTACCGTCCTCAAATACTGTTTGAATTTCAAGGTGTATGTTTTATCTTGCAACCAACTTTGATGAAATACAAAATCAGACTCACGGTTGAGATAAATTTTACGGTGCGATTCATTGGGAAATATTTAAATGATTATTTGATTTTTCAAATTGTGTAACCCATATTCAAATTATCCACATTAAGCATTGATTATGTAAACCTTGTGGGAAATACGGCTATTAAAAATGTATGCTTGCTTGTAATAAGATGTAATTTATTTTGATTTATGTCGATAAGTCGAGACATCATTATAATACACCGTTTAAACTAATCACAGTATTTTAAGTGAACCAGTCGTTATCACATAGAAAACATCATTTATTCAATTCTAGAATCCGAGAAACTCACTTTTGTATACGTACTTAAGTCTA
Source organism: Xylota segnis (assembly GCA_963583995.1). NCBI lineage: Eukaryota > Metazoa > Arthropoda > Insecta > Diptera > Syrphidae > Xylota > Xylota segnis. The sequence continues at coordinate 274,910 of OY757238.1, forward strand.
TGCCCTACTTTCAAATCCTTTATTTTTTTGTATATTCTATAAATATGCGACGTTGTACTTATCAAAAGACCGGTAGAACGCTCTAGTTTTAAGGAGTTAGGTCTCGTATGGTTACTACCTTACTGTTTGTTTCAACGAGAAAAGAAAAATTAAGTTTCATTGCATTAAATATAATTTATTTTATGCCAATATTAGTTTGGGCCGAGGCTTTTTCATTCCAAAAAGAACTAGAATTTTAGGTGAAAACCAGATTCTTATCCATGCGGTTATGTATCTGCAAAAAGTTTGGCTTATATCTTAGTTTCAGATACTTCCAAAATAAGGATTTAGTGATATAATAATGAATTGAACACAGTACGCAGTCCGGGAAACCTTTCGCAACATCCAACAACTTAATATAAACCAGTTTACAAGTTAAAATGAAGCAAAAAAGCTACGATTTGTTAATTGAACAAACTAGTATTTTCACAATTTGCAGCACCTGACGTAAATATATCTTTTTTTTTTCGTTTGCGTGTCAAAAGATAAAACAATACCTTCAAAGGAAAATAGAGTCGATTTAAATTGGCGGTCTTATATTTTTTTGGTAATAATCAGGGTATGAACATTTTTTATTCATCTTTCTCTTACTTTGTTCTTTAAACTTTTATGGAGCCTGAGAGTAATCTCGTAAGAGGATAGAAAAAAATCAAAACAATTCGTTATTAACTAACTTCACAACCGATCAAACGATCCGAACGCTTCAAACAGCCGAAACTAAACTAAAAGTAGGTGTGCAGCACCAATATGCCGAACTTCATGGGAGAGATGGAAACCCATGAGATAGGTAGAAGCATTAAAATAAAAGAAGAAAGAAAGACAAAAAAGCATACAGAATAGTTATAATCGGTCAGGTACAGTCCGTATGATATCCTATTGCTAGTTGAAAAAATAGTTCAAAAATCTTCGCAGGTTGTTTGCGTTTTCTTTTGTGTTATCTATAATTTTAATAAAATCAATTTATTTATTCAAACGATAACTAAAAAAATTTAAATTGTTTATTTCATGCACTGAAATTCGTATAAATATTACAGGAGCAGGTAAGACTAGAATATAAACTAAAGTTTTAACGGAATAAATTATTTTAACGTTTAACATACATGAAAGGGCCGTATATTATACACAAACCATCTTCAATAGCTCAGAGAAGGACAAGACCAATAGGCTATCAAAGAATTAAAATTGAAATTAATTGCTAAGCATACGAATAATACAAACATAGCTCAAATAAATTAATGCAAAAAATTAGGATATTATATAAAAACTACACATGAAAAATAGTCCATTTATACATTCGACATTCCAGACATTACTTGTTTATAGTTGTTTGTAGAAATTATGTGTAATTGAAACCATTTATAGGATAAAACTATAACCAGTACTAGTAAAATGCTTGTATGTTAAAGAAAGCATTAGAAAATATTTATTTTATTTCGCGGACCTAGGCCATTTAGTAGTAGAAAGTATTATACATTCACATACTAGTTAGGGTTTAATGTTAAATAATTTTATTTTATTTGAAACAAGTACGTAGTTTAATGAATATTTTTAATTTTAAAAGAAAATACCTATAGTACATTTCTTATTGTACTTATGTATACGTATGAACGTAGAAAAGTTTCATAATTGATGAAATAATATTTTGCAAATTACTTTTGTTTGGTTTGTGTTCTTTTTTCGTTTTTCTTTCTTTGTTACCTTTTGTATTACAGGGTGGCTACTTAGATGGACTTCGTTCGCATTTGGGTGGTTTAACGCAACGTGTCAAGTCGTGGTATTGGGGACGGCCTCTTGTAAGTGCAATTGTATTTTTGTTAATTTTTTTTTATTTTAAGAAGCCATCCAACTTAAAGGAAACAATTTTTAATTCAAAGATAATTTGTTGTGAAAAATGAAATCGTTTGCCAAAAGCATTGCTATTAAAATAGATCAATGAGTTATTATAATTTTTGTTGTTTTATATAAACATTCAATTTGGCCTGATTTGTGTGAGTAGAAATTTTTATTAGATGATTACTTACATAGTTACTTTTTTTGTAATTATAATGCTTATTTTGCGAATTGTTTTATTAGCAATGCATAGAACAATGAGAAAATGAGTTTTAATATTAAAGTTGTTGACATTACTCTCTTGATTATAATTAAATATTTAGCTTAAAAAAAAAATATAATTGCACTGTACGCATGAGTCACCCACTCTTAACTCTTAACAGAAAACTTTCGTAGCTCCATATTTGCACTTTAGAGTAGTACGTACGTTATTTAAAAAAAACAAAACAAAAAAAAAAACCAATTGTATTTTTTATTTTTAAGAAAAATTGGAAAATATTACCTTTGAGTTAGTTATATTAAAATTGACTAGAATATATAATGTAAAAAAGTTAATAGGTTTCTATTTGATAGATACTCTCTTCAGAATTTTTTTCATTCATCTCGCAATACACAAAATAAAACCCAACTTAGACTTGTTATGACATACATACAGGAAACCTTAAAATGAAACTACATTGGTTATAAAGATTTGCCCATAAATATATATCATATATACATATGTAAATATATAATAAACTACTAGCAAAAAAAAAGAAAACTTTTGAATTTAAAAAATTATAACCACTGTTGATTTTTGTTGAACATCACTTTTGAGCTTTTATTTAAATACATACGTTCCTAAACAAGAAAACGCTATATCTGTACATACATAATTATTGTGAGCAAACACTCTATTTATTGTTAAAGACATAAACCTATTCAACGTAAGTATAAAAAAAATCCAAAGTTTTTCTATTTTTTTTCTTTACCGTACCTAATAATTATTTCGGAATCTTCCGATTTCACGAGAGTATAATGGCATTGTGCCGCAGAAATATATTATAAATATTAAGTAGATGCAATTCGAGGCATTTGCTTCACATAATTCACGTAAAACCGAAACGAATTCTGCGAATTTTTGATTTAAAATACTTATTTCATTGTTCGTTTAAAACACAAAAGAGACAAATTGTGCTACGCATAATCTCTTCTAAATATTTGGTCTTTCCTTCAGCTATGTAAAAAGAAAAGAACAACATAATTGCACGCTTTCTTTTTATCCCATTGATGCTTAAGCAGTTTTAAGTTTCTGAGAACCTAGACTGATTTTCACACACAGTTTGTAGAAAGTAAAAACTCTTAAAAAAAAAAAAAAAATAAAAAAAATATAAAAACAAGATTCAAATGGCAACTTAAAAATAAATTTATTCACCTAATACCTAAAGCAAAAGCAATATCGTTTTATTAAGTACCGTTTTTCATTTCCTTTGGAATTTTATTTTTGAATTGAATTTTCTTCATATATCGAACAACAAATTTCAATCTAAACCAACCAACCAAACAATCAACCATTAAACATGTACTCGTAAATGCAAACATAAACTAGGAGTTGGCAACAAAACTCTCTAGAAGTTTTGATATGAAGGAAGAAGGAGGCACATTACTTGGCGAGAAGGGAGTTCGAAGACACCAGGTGAGTACGCATCCCTGTATTTAATGATCCCATTCATTCTTTTCATGAAATCTTATAAAGAGATATAATCCAAAGAAACCAACAATTCATGTTACAATTGTAATTCATTCATTATGTATGTATATTATACAAACACTGCTTGGTTAATTTTCTTATAAAAAAAAAAAAAAAACACAAACTAGATGTATCTATATGATCAATGCAAATGAATGAATGTTGGTAAAAATAATTATTCTGTTTTAATTAAACAAATAGAAGTATCTTAAAAATAATAATACCCGGTTAACTTAATTTTTGTAAATGAGATCTACATCTCTTTTTAAATTTACTCTTTTGTAACCGATCTAGAAAAAAATATTTTACTTTACTTTCATAGTAATATTCGCTACATTTAGTTTTATTATAGGATAAGAGCTAGAATTCTTGAATTGAATAAAGTAAAAATATTCAAATTATAATACCATACATACATTCTTCTTTGATTACAAATTGCTTAAGTTTGTCTCTTACTATTGGCTATAATTGACAGGTTTGTAGAAAATGCACTAAACTATTGGTCATCTTTAAAACAAATTATATACATATATACGTGCAAAAGAATTTTAGCAAATAATTAACAAAATTTGTACACTACACCCACCACGAAAGTTCAATTGCTAAAACTTATAGTTTCTTTATGTTTGCATATATGATTTTTTTTTTAAATTTTTGATACAATGTTCGACGAATTGAATGATTGGCTGTTTCTTTAAAGTTTGTTTACGTATTACAATATTATTATTTTTTTATTTTATTTGTTGAGAATTGCTTGGTTTTGAATTTTTTTGAATTTAACTTTTTAAGAATAAAAATTGATAGTACATATTACAATCAATACTGTTTCTCGGATAACGAACCATCTGAGAAAATAAAAGAACAATACAATACCTTCAAAGATAGTAAGATCGGATGTCATTACCATAAACAAATTTATATTTATTTCAGTCCATGCAGCGTTTATCGGCTGAGCAAAATGGTTCCACGACAGACCAACCCCATGAACACAATCCCAACGTCGTACCTGATCATAGAGGCAACTTACATATTACTGTTAAGAAAACTAAACCAATTTTAGGTATTGCAATCGAAGGTGGTGCTAATACGAAACATCCATTACCGAGAATAATTAATATTCATGTTAGTTCTCTAATCGGTTTTATACGTTTTCCCGACCTTCGGTATTATAAATTTGTAATTCTTACAGGAACATGGTGCAGCATTTGAAGCTGGTGGGTTAGAAGTAGGACAACTTATCCTCGAAGTTGATGGTAACAAAGTTGAAGGTCTACATCATCAAGTAAGTCGTTTTAACAATCCATGTATTTATGTTGTTGAATTTTTCTAAAACTTCGTATTTTTATGAATAGGATGTTGCTAGATTAATAGCGGAATGCTTTGCAAATCGTGAAAAGGCTGATATTACTTTTTTAGTTGTGGAAGCTAAAAAATCAAACTTAGAGCCCAAGCCAACAGCCCTTATATTTCTAGAAGCCTAACATTTGCTTGCTTTGCCGGCTAGTGACCCAGCGTTAACAAATGAACAGTATAGATATCGAGCACGTGGAGTCGATTTAACAAAAACTGCGGAATACAGTAACTTTATTCACCAAGAATGCCGTTGGGAATAAAATTTGTAAGATTTGATTCTTTCTTTTTTACATTATTTTATTACAATTTAGTTTTGTTCAAACCTAGAGTTGTGGAAAATTGTAATGAAAAACGAGGTATAACACAATAAATGATTGCTTTTTTTTTAATTTTCATGATTCAAATTTTTCCTAATATAACATGATCTAGACTTAAAACCAAAATTTCACTGCCTTACATTCAAAAAAACAAAAAACAAAAAAACAAGAGAAAAACAAAAATCACTCATACCTGTCACCCTGTATAATTGAGGTAATATAAACCCAGTTTTCGATTCAAGTGTGAAAATTTATTATCGTTTGATAGTGCCTATGTTTTGTACATAAATAGAAATATATGTATGTGTTTTTAAATGAAGCGCAGGAGGATTTATACTGCTAAAGTTATCAACGACTGTTGTTTTTTGACAGAGAAATTAGAAATTCTTCAAACTTACTTCATTGTTTTGCTTATTTAATTAAGGTCCTTGATTTAAACATTTCAATTTCGTTCTTGAAACGGATAGGTGTCGATTATTTGTAAAAATAATCGCCTTCATACTAGATCATTTTGCAAACTGAACCGTTTAAGAGTTGTCTGTTTCGAAGTGAACTCAAACAACAATGTGGAAAAAGTGCAATATGTAACTGCAACAAATACGTAAGACTTCTGTCTTTCTATACCATACGTTGAAATTTTTCAAATAGGAGGAGAACACTATCATTTGGTTTATTTTGTTTTAAAGTTTCAAAATTACAACACTGTTTAGACTTGAGTCGAATAAATATTTAAATGACTTAAACATAAACAATTTAAATGTTTTCAAAATCCATGTTTTTATTTTTAAATGAACAATTTATTTTTATAAAACATACATAGTTTATAAAAATAAAAAAAAAAAATATGCACAATTCCCATTACACTGAATATTTATTTACTTCAATATAATTTTATATGCTTTTAAATAAATTATCGGGACAAGAAATTAAAAGAAAAATACTTAGAATATTATAGGACTAGAATACGGACAACACCAATATTTGTTATTTATTAACTACATATTACAATACACATAAATGTATTACAATATTTATTAACGGAAATATACCTTTAACATTTTTCATTGCAATTGTGTATTAAAAGCTTATTTTCAAGGCGATTATATAGGAAAAAAATATAAGAATTGTTATCTAGAAGTTATTGTTTAAAGCAAATAAAGTCAATTGTATAAAGCTTAATAGAATTTGCACAATATGTTGATATAAATATTATAGTTTATTTAAATGTTTTGTTAAACTTTTCCACTAGTCGAAAATTCAAATAAAGCCCACCTATGTATTTTCTGATACTTATTTCAAAATTAGAATAATTTTAACAGACACTTACAAGAAAAATATATTTGATAAAGTAACTGCTGAAATTCGTATTAAACTAACCCAACATAATTTATTGGTAAAATGAAATTATTGATAAGGAATACCCGCTTTAAAAAAAAAAACAAGTAAAAAACAAAAGTGCTAGCTGGCTACTTGTCGACAGGGCATCATTATTTATATTTATACATCAAAATGATTGCATGATGGTCAAAGGCCTCAAGTCGTATGTATGTAAAATCACAAGTATATTTTTTATGGTGTGTCCAATATAGTTTAGATGAGGAGAAATAATTTCCACATTTGTCCAACGTTTAAGTATAGCAAGCAATGAAAAACTGTCATTTGTTATTTGTTTTATAATTAATTTTGTTCCCTTAAGTGCTATAAGAAATATGTCCTGCTTAGCTGTATTCAGTCAAATTTTTTCAAAGACTAGAAGGCAAATGTTATATTACTTAAAATCCATGGTGCAAGTTATGTTTATAAGTTTTTTATGGCTATGTAAACGTGTTTAAATCCAACCGAACAATATATTGAGTCAATTTTATAATTTTTTTGATAGATTCCTTTCCTATCATTCCATAGTTAACTGATATTAGTTTACTTTCCATACAATCGGTAAATGTACAACGTGCATCTGCTTAAAGAATTATCAATGTACTGGTCATCAAATAATTAAAATCAAAAGAGATGCGCGAAGCTATTTACAAGAAATGATTTAAATACTAGTTTAAGCAATAGTTATTCCTTTTTATTTGATGTTTTAATTTATTCAGTTATTGGTTACAGTCTACCACTGGGTATAACTATGTAAATCCATCAGTAGAAAAGTTACAGAAATTATGCCGTGTACTGAATTCTTAAATGCGTAACGGTTTTAGCTAAAAACTCTACTGTATATGATTTGTTTTGTTCTTTTTATTATTCAAAGCAAAGATATGCATTTAAACATTTCAAAACATAGACAAAATTAATATAAATAAATATGAAGAAGAAAATAAAAATAACGTTATTACATAGTAGCATTGCACTGCTTCTGATTTCGAATATAACTGAAATTGTTAATAAATTATGAAAATTAATCTATTGAAAATAATGTGAACCCAAATACAATGTAAGTACTGTAGATATGTGTATAAAATTATTAAAAAGATATTTAGTAAACAAAACAAAAATAAATAAATAAAGGCATAGCGGACATTTTGTAATACTGAGCTAATTGTAAAGTTATTATAATTATTATTGCAAGTTCTTGCGAGTATACAGGTATTAAATTTCCACGTTATTATGAAAAAGTGATTTTAAAATATGCATGAGAAGAAAAGCAGGCAATTATCTTGACCACATTCAAAGTCTAGTGATTATATTTATTTTTATTTATTCTTCATTCCACAAATTGCCATACTCAATTCCAATAAGTCAAATAACAGTTAACATAAATTAGATACTTCTTAAGCATAACACTCTAAGTTTTTATTTGTATAAAGGAAATTTTATTTTAAAAATTATTATTATTAATACAGCCAGTGTATTTGTTTGTTTTATTAATTGGTTTCTCATCAATTGGAATTTATCACGTCATTATTTCCATAGATATTATAACTTGTTACAAATAAAATGATATTGTGTAATAAATTGTTTTTAAAAAAATACCCAAAATTGACTTTTTTATCAACTTTTTTTCAACCACTTGTTGGACTAATACCCAATACCGATGAACTATAGGGAGCTATTCACACGTGCATACATTATGAAGTGCTTATAGACTATCACGATTATAATTTTTGTTTTCATTCGGATTTGATGAAAACAAATTAAACCTGTTTCCATTGCATATAATTAAGTAAAAAAGTTTGCAAATGTCTATAAAAATATGTAGATACGTAGAATGACTTGAGTCTTGATTTTTAGTATAACTTTAACGATTGTTACGAAATCATCAACATGAATCAAGAATTACTTCGTGAGTGCTTAAGTGAACATGACAAAAAGGTTTTAGAGTCGCTCTTTACTTCGTATCAAATTGGCGGAGATGTTGCGGAAAGTTTCAAATTAGAGATTGAATCGGATTTAACAGATATTCCAGAAGAACAAACTCCAGAAATAAAAGAATCAGTAAAGTTTGAGGTGGAAGGGATCCGGGAAGCCGAAGCTGGAAATTTAGATAAAGCCATATCATTATTTGACAAGGCCATAGAAACAGCCCACAATCGGAGTTCTGTTTATAACAATAGAGCACAGGCTTTACGATTGAAAGGAAATGATGAAGGTATGTACATACAAATACATAACGTGTACATACTTCTGGTACCTATAACAAAAAGCAATTCCTTAGGTGCGCTATGTGATCTAACAAAGGCTATTGAGTTGTCTGCACATCAATCTCGTACAAGATGTCAAGCCCTGTGCCAACGAGGTTTGCTTTACAGGAAAATGGATAAGGTTGGTCCTGCTAAAGGGGACTTTGAAAAGGCTGCAGTACTTGGCAGTAAGTTTGCTAAAACTCAGGTATGTATTAGTGATATTGGATTCAAATTATATTTAATCTTGACGTGATTTTATAGCTCGTAGAAATGAACCCGTATGCCGCCCTATGCAACCAAATGCTCCAATCAGCTTTTGCAAAATTGCAATAATGAATCTTTGTAACAAAATTACAGATGTGTATCTTTTATCTTTAATTATAGATGTATATCAAACCATGTACCTTTATTGTTGCCAATAAATCTATTAAATGCTTAGAGATCCCAAGTTCGGGGAAGATTTATACATTTTTATTAAAAAAAAAAAAAACATTTGTACTCGTTGCTGGGTATACTGGTATGTATGTATGTATCTTACAAACAAATCGATTTTATTACGACCTCGAGTTCAAGTTTGAGATAATGCACATATTTATAGTTGCAAGTAAAAAGATGCTGAAATGTTTTTGTCCTTAACTGTACCCATATTCTAGACACACACCATCTGTTTTTCAGACGAATACCGGAAACCACCAAATTTGTTGAGAATAAAATAATTAAAATACTTTACTACTCTACTGTGTCAACAACAGATCTACAATTTACGGATTACAAGTTCTTAATCCTGAAGTTTTGAATGAAATGTACTTACTACGCATGAGGGAGAGATATCGAGCTGTTCATAGAACTAAATGCCCTTTGATATTTCATATAACTATGTGCAGTTCTGTCTTCCGTTTCCATAGATACCTATATGTACATAAAGCGGTACCCAATAATACGTTTCATAGTCTTGATCAAAGTAACAAAGAGTTTCGCCACAAAACAGTAAGCCACCGCAAACCCAGATAAAATTAATTGAGAGAGGCACACCCGATTGGGACACCGCAACAACACACTGCTACACATATAAGTCCTTTTAGAGCAAAGCCACACTCTATGTTCATGATAACAGGTGTCAATTTATTTCACTTTGGCTAAACATTGCCATCGTGTTGTTTGTTTTCACGGGCTACCCTACGAATTTTCTCTTCCTGTTTGCGATTGCATTGTACGAGATTTAGGTACTCGATTGCAGAAAAGGACAAAAGCACTCGTATTACACGTCGCGCCTTCAATGGAGAAATTGAACTTTTTATCAATCGGTAGTCTACATCCAAACATGGTGTCGCTTACCGAACACAGATCTTCCACTCTCTGGTTATCCTGCAGCAATAAGTGCAACGCTGAGGTGATACACATTCAAAGACAATGAAAATCGTCTCGCAACAATTAAAACTTCCTGAACACAACTAACAGAGCACATTGTATGAATGGAGTTAACTCTCATCAAGAACACTGTTGTTACATTTATTGGTTAAATAGGACAATGCGAGGAGGTTCATATCAAATATGTATTATGATCTTGTATCTCTAAAAGTATTCCTAATTGAATATGAGCGTGCTTTTCCTTTTCATATATTGCATTGTCAACGTGAAGGTTAGCCTTAAAGATTGCATCCAATTATTAAACGATGACAATATTTCGCTCAAATCTGGCTATCGAATTTCGACCATCGAGGAACTAATACTTTTTGTTGCATTTATTGTTTTGGAGCCCGTTTAGCATATGTTTATCGTGCCAAGAAGCGAAAAGTCATGACTGTCGTCGTCGTTGCTACTTTAAGGTAGGCAATCTGCGAATGAGAAGTAACAATAAAACGAATTAATTTTATGAGAGGACCTCCATGGTGAACTTTCTTTTTGTAGTTTTCTTTTTACTTTGGCTATTTGTGGGTAAAGAATGACTCGCAATACCTCCCCCGCGGCAATAGCATGCCACTATCTGCAACTATGCTACACGGATTGGCTTTGTGAACCCACATGTGGCCTATTCACGTACTGTTTTAGGACGCATGATTCAAATCTGCGAATCTATTCAATTGGTTGTAGTACAAAGTGCTTGTACATAGGAGCACTGAGCAGAGGCAAAATCTAGCTATCGCAGGCAGTTGTGCAGCAAGGCATGGAGAAACAAATCGCAATAATTTGCATTTCAAAGTGAATTTATTTCAATTTTATTTGATTTTAATTGCTAACTTTTGTTGTTGGGAGTAAACTCATAAGATCAACAGGAGCGCGGTACGAGAGCAGTGGATAAGAATAGTGCCCTGATGCGGCGATATAAATAAGAGGATTCTTCAAGGTGGATTCACGTTGGGACAGTGGTGGTTCGCTTGCTTTCGTAATATGACTGCGGATGTTGAGCTCTTGCTTCATATCGACTTGGTATTGCGTATATAAATTTGTGTGTACTCGTATGTAGTTAAGCCGTTTAAGCAATACGAATAGGATTTGGAATGTGTGGCGCTAATGTTTTGTGCGGAGACAAAGTTTTGTAGGAGCATAGCTTTTAAGTGATGTATGGTAGTTAAGCGCTTGATCCAGGTTGGACCTGTACCTCAACCATCAAGCCGCTCTATTCACTAAAACTTCGGCCAGCCGCCTCAAATATAGGATTATGAGTTCGTTGAGGTTCTTTTACACTTAAGGTCATAGCTTCATTAAAAATACAAAATTGGTAAAATATATGTAGAAGATCTGCGAGTAGATCTATACAATGTATGGAAGAATTGAAAAGAAAGTCAATATCTTAATTTTATGTTATGAGGATTTTTTTCTTGAAAAGTGGTCGAATTTCAAAAGAATTTACATGATCATAGTTGAATGTTCATATCTCTTAGTTACCTCAAATCCTTTTCGAGAAAAAGAAAAATAGTTTCAAGGACCATCTTATCTTTAAAGTCTCCAATCCCTGCCTTTATTCGATTTTTCTCAAATTTGTTGTAATCACTGCGCTTTTGTTGTTATTTCGTCCATAACTTGCCTAAAAGTTGCAAATGACACACAGCATCCACCAATGGTAACAAAATCGTAGAGTTTAACGAGAGAGCTAAAGCTCCTCAAAAGGAGCAATTCCTTCTATGAAATCAACAGTGACTTTCCAAAGCAACTAGCACTAGAATCGATTTATTGATTGATTTCCTATTTGTAGTCACATACCATCACTATGAGTATTTTAACATCACGGAACAAACTGAAACGACCACTCTGTGTTGGTCGGAAGGGCTTGTGTTGTACTCTGTAGGTTTGCAGGGTAATTCTTAAATATATGGCGAATGGAGCACTACAGTAGTTTGTATAATGCAATTTCCGTATTCCGTATTTCGTCTCCTTGTGTCACTTAACTAACAGTAATTTGTAAATCTCAACACTGGTATCACTGAGGAGGCAATACCTTATCAATAAAAATGAGAGTATAATCGATCCAACACATTTTATACATCTGCTCATGAGTTGGATTAAAATGTATGTGAGTGTGATATAATAAATATACAATTTACGAGGTAAACAACGAGTACACTGTTGAAGCAGCGCAGTCAGCAAGAGTTGTCATACCACCGCTTGCAGTTTTGGTTTATCTTGTACCTCGCACGCCATCGGAATCAGGTAGTATGGTGTATTGCACCTTACTACCACATCTGCAGTGTCCTGCCTCTTCACAAGTGAAACTTCAGTCAAACAGCCTTACCACTGAAAGTGATATAACTTTCTTTCCCTTCCTGAGTGTGTCGTCTTTTTATCGTAGCCGTATGTCGCTCGTTTTTCCCTACGTAGCACGACAGGCTCGTGCCTCTGCTCCTGTGTCTACAGCAGCAGTCCCTTAAACGGGAAATGTGTATGTATGGATGTACATATGTGGATATGTATACAAATGTCAGTGCATTATCTGCAGGGGTCATCCGCAATTACATTGAATTATTGTGGACCCTTTTAAGCAGATGGAAAATTGATTACTATGTAACGACGTGCATCAGAAGATCTAAATGCCTTCATAAAAATAATATCGATTAGACATTTACTTATTTATTTATTTTAAATCTAAATATTGTAAATGGTTACACAAATCTCTATTACTGTTTTAGAACTATCACCGATCATAGTGCAGGCCCCATAGCTTCATTTAAATTCATTAACCATTTATCTAGAAACATACTCGTACGCACAGTTGATTCCGCCAAAGATTTACATATGAAACTGACTCGATGCCTTTAAATAGAAGTGCTACTGTTCGGATGCACTTTTAATGCTACTGCTAATGCGGCTTCATTTGTTATTAATTTCCTAAGGAGGAAAAGTAAACTTATGAGGATGACATTTATTAATTGCATCTAAGGATATTCTCTGCAATTATTGAGCGCAGGGGAGGTACGAACACTCACCTACTCGTCTTTTTGAACATGATGCCCAAACAAAACGCCATACAACATTTGCATTCCGCCGAGACATACGTAGTTGAATGTGCGGAAAACGTCTGGTGGTCAGCATTTTAACGAAAGAAACCAAAGGAAAAGGCGGCTGCCTAAACAACGATGAAGTGCTCCTACGGAGGGAGCAATCCCAGCTCAATTGACCGGAGTCAGTGTGTTCGCAATGAAATGAGTGAACAAACGAGCATCGTTTGTAACCAATGTGTCATGTGTAGTCCCAGCAGCGGCTTGCAATGCCGCAAACAATCTGCTGACTCAATGGGAGTCTAAATTATGCAACAAAGAAACTTTTTATCATTTTAGTAAAACCATTCATATATGTACAATAGTATGTATGTTCATATGTAAATATGTACGTACTTTGTTTGTACCGAAATTACTTCTTATTTTAAAAATTCCTATGAGCGGAATAATCGGTGACAATGGGTCTCACGAACCGACAAGTCGGAAGGCAGGATTTTCAAGACTTATACCATATATAGTACATATCTACTTACATAATTGTTACAAATCTAAGCGGATTTAGATTTTGGCTTTAATTTAGATTATGAGCGTTTTATTTTTTCCGCCGCGGAATTTCTGGTGTCTGTCTTCTAGAAAACATTTTGTGTGTCTGTTTCATAGCTTTCTCTCTTTTGACTATGCGTACCGGTAGGAGCCAGTAATGTGTGGTACCTACTTATCTACCAACGACTCATTCACGTAGGTTAGCCTTCTTTTGTTACATTACCAGTACAACGGCTTGTGGAGTCGAAGTAAACAGCCATCAGTGGCGCTCTGTTTTTGGTGCCGCAAACAGATTCGCATGCAAAAGGGAATAAATATACAAATGTGTTTATTGCAGTCGTTCTATTGTAAATCGTTTTGATGCAAGCGAAACTCGGATATGCCGTATTAAGACGCATTTGCTTTTTTTTTTGCCCTTTCAATTTGTATTGGTAACAGATATGAAATTATGATTTGTTTTGGATGTAATAGAATGACATGATGAATGACTAACGTTACAAGGAGGATTAACTTTATGATACAACCTTCGAATTCACACTTTTACTTAATGGATACTCTCTACATACATACACATGAATGTATGATCTTTGATAAAAAGGAATCACCCAGCATATGCCACGTGTTAATCAAATTAATATTCGGATATATGTACATATGTATTTAAATAAGTATACCTATCAAACCATTCAAATAAAATTAATTGTCACACGACTATGCATATGTACAAACTCTTATAAACCAGTTATCTGTAGTGTAACCTAAACCCAAAAGGGATTCACCCTAAGGCGCATTGTTGTGGCAAGGTGTTTCTTTTTGTTCATTTAACGGCACGTGGTTAAGCACGCGACTTTAGACAAATTCAAGAAGAAGGTCAGACACAAGGCAACGGCGGCTGTGAAGCAAAGCAGTAATCTTAATAAACGATGAGGCAAGAGGGGCATCGACTGCGGTCAAGTAAAATCAAGTGAAAAAAAAATGAAAATAAACGACGTTGGAAAGTGGACAAGGGCACGAACCTTTAGTTGTGCGGTAGTTTCCCCAACTTCTCTACCTCGTCTTTGTTGTCATCTTTATGATATCGGAATCTTATTTCCTTTATTTCTTTTCCTCATCTTAATTTTCAGCCGTCCTTCTGTGATCCTCTGACGAAGTCCGTGTGTGGTTAGGACAGGTGCAGACTACTAGAGTATCGGTAACTTTTTTTATTTTTTTTATTTTTTCATTCGCACACGTCCATATGTATGTATACTATTATAAGATCGAGTCTTTAACACATGTAGCCACACTGAGGTACCCACAAAACGTTACATTTGACCGAACCAAAAAAGGAGCAAAGAAGCAATGCCGTTTTATCAATTATCAGACGTTTCTCCCCTCTGTTAATCACAAACACATGCATGCACAGAATTTCGAATTAAAACCGTTGCTTTCGATCATCACTTTATCTCTTTTAGGGGACCCTGACTCTTCCGATTTTTCTGATCCTTCAGTACCTCGTACCTGCATAAATACATATCTTGCCGCTGCAGTTGGGGTAGACATATGTTATTGCAAGTCAGGGTGTTGGTTCATCCCCTACAAGAAAAACTGAAAAAAAAAAAATGACACAGGACCTCCATATGTCTTTTGAAATATTTGCTGGTGTCTTTTTAAAGTAGTGAAACTTGAAAAATGACAAAAAAAACTATTTTTTTTAAGTTAGAATACGTATTTATTATGGAAGAAGAAAGAGTGTTGAACGCAATTAACATCTTCGAGTGTCAGTGTTTGTTTAACCAGCTGATGGAAAGAAGCCATTTTAGTCAAAACGGTTATAGAGCTTGTTTGCAATAAAAAATATTTTTTTTATAGCTAGCTTTAGGTTCGATTGCCAGGCTGCAGCAATTTCAGAGGATTTCTGATGTGGGCGCCGTGGCTCAGTGGTTAGTGCGTTGGACTATGAAGCAAGGGGTTCGGGGTTCGAGTCCCAGTCGAAACCCCTAAGCGTTTGACAAACACCCGAGAGTACAACTGTCATGAGAAAGCAAATTGCCATTCGGACATGGCATTAAACAGAAGGCCCCTTCCATTCGTGTAAAGAATATAACAAGCACAATACGAATGGTTGTGAGAAGCTAGGTCTTGGGTCTCATCGACCTGTTCCGCCAAATTGTGATACCACAGGATCTAGTGTCTTTAACCCACCCGTTGAACGAAAAGATTATTAAAAAGCACTGGAGGCTCATCGAGTTGAGAGAGCTTGGCAGGTGCTCAGGGGGTGGAGAATAGTCTCTTTCTCTTCTTTATCCATATAGATTCTGGAAAAATCATTTGCCGGGGTTTTACCAAATCTGAAGGCATGCCCCCCAGCACTATTCTGCTAATGAAGGATCTCTATAGACTTATTAGACCATTACCCCTTGAGATCCAGCTTGTGCCAGATCTGTTTCGTGATAGAGGGAAGGCCTCTCAAAAAGTAGCCCTAAAATTTAGTCTATTTTCATTATTAGTTTAAAAAGTTATTCATTTAAAAGCGGATTGTTTTTATAAATCAACCCCTTTCCGTGTGTTTTTTTACATGTAGATGGAATGTATTTCCACTAAAGTAGAATACTCATTGCCAATGCTAATATCACTTGTAAACATAACCCCCAAACTTCAAGTCCTCACATGCATAGCTACTGCAATACGTACTTTAGAAACAACCACTTTGCAATGTGATTTTTTTGTGTGTAACAAATCTGGCTCAAACAATAATAGTATGAGTTCGAAGCTGCATGAGTTCCACTCTGGTATAAAACAACGTGCACGCGATACGCTTGTGCCATTGGTCAACCTGACTGAGCAGTATCTGCTTGACTCCGCCTCCTTGGTTACATAGCGATGGTGAATGTGAATCTCATTCCCGTATTCCGTTAAACAATCTATGCTCATTGGGGTTGTTTTTATTTTTGTGTTTTCTTTTACCATTCGTTCGAGTATTCAGCAACAATCCAAGTGGTGTTATGCGCGAATGTGATTGAACCCGAGAAAGTCTTCTGATTAATAAAATACCCTATGTAGGAGTTGTTGAAAAATAGATGTAGGTACATACATATGTAGGTATATTAAAATACATTTGCAGAAACATCGTCTATTGGAAAGAAGAGTCTCCTTATCAGCCGCGTGCAGTAAGAACGTCATGTGATGGAATCCGTTACAGACTATTACATTTTCATTTCTCACCCCTACAAATAAAAACCATGACGCGTGACAACAAATGTTGTTAAACAGTTGCCTCATATGATTATCGAATGCACACTGTCGCGAGGTTTAGTTTCAAGTTTAGGGAGAGAGGTCTTATATTGGGATCTAATTGCATTCCCACCACTTCAACGTTCTGGGCGAATGTTTTTCAAAAATGGGGGAATCGGTGTTCATGGCACGTGTCTTCTATACTCATCGGTTTTTTCCCGCCAACTTTTTTGTTTCAAATGCGTAGGTACATTATATGTATGCACGTAGGAACGCGACTATGTTATGTAGGTACCCTCTAGGATGTAGGGAGCTGTGCATAAAGATTCTGTGTAGGTACATACGGAAATATGTATATGCTCCTATGTAACTACAAATATGCAATCGATATTTTCAGAAAAGTGCTCTGATTCGAGACAGTACTACACTTGATGGCATTGACCGCTATTGTAAACTGGTGAAAAATATATACCGCACTCGTTAGATTATCTAGTTTTTGCAAGTACATTGAAGTTTACCCAGATGTGTGACGAAGAGAAGATCAACTTAATAAAGTTTTCAGTAAATTCGAATTAAAAGTTTTGATGTACTATGTCCCTACATTACATATATTTAGGACTAATAGGACTATAAGGTTTTATGGCACATTAACTATTTCATCCATTCCTTGCAGGTGTTGTTGAATACTGGAAAAGACTTGTGCGATCATATTGCATAAGTAATGCACTTCATCCACTCATCTTTCTCATCAGTACGGGAGTAATTTTTCCTTCAGCCGGCGCAGGTGTTTTCTCCTGATCTTGGGACTTGTATTGACTTTTTATAATTTTTTCATTAGAGCTAAGTTTAGACACTTGGTTTTCCAACAAAAATTGGATTATCTGGGGAAGACAATATGAATTAGTTTACATAAAAGCTATATTGTCCAAATGCCACTGGTAGGTGGCAATGTTGGCATAGTACGTTTGGAAGGACGATCAAACTTATTGTATATTTTGTACGCTTGTGAAATGAGCTTTGGCTCTCTTAGCCAAAATATCTGAATTCACCCTATGTAAATATATTTATGTACAAATAATCTGAGAGCCCAACCAAACCTATAAAAATATAAATATCTTGACATTCGAGTCAATTGTTAAGATTCTTACTTTGTTCATTCAGCAACAATAATCTCTAAACTTTTATAAGCAATTGATAGTGTTCTAAACGTAGGTCGCTGAATCTTATTCCGAATCTCATTCCGATTCCTTAAAAAAAATTTCAAACTATCAAACGTCAATAAACGAGGAGGTATCTATGTACATACATACATGTACCAATGTATAAATAATCCAATTACCTATGAAATCAAGAGTTACAGATTTGTACGAACTTGTAACTATCAATTAGTGTGACATACACACGCAAAGAAGGAGGTAGATACAAACTCGTATGTGCTGATATTTCTTTTGCAAACGCCTATCCAAGTATGAGCATGTGCCCATCGCAATCCACCCTCTCAGTACGAGTAAATCTCACCTCCAATAGAATTTCAACGAATATGACTCGTGCAAGTGGAATAAAGCAAACACGTAGTATTTCGTCTTATTAAATGCTCAAGATGATACAACAAAGCAGTTACTCACTAACTGGCGTACACCTTTCTTCAGCCGTTCCATCTTCGGTGTATTCAATTTACAGGGAGCCAATTTGTTTGGAGTGTGCCGGCACGGTGCGGTGGTTTGGTATTTTTTTGTTTCCTTGTTTTGGCGGCAAAAAAAACTGAATAAAAAAAATATAAGGAGTTCATTATCTGTGCCGGTGTTTTGATCACCTTTTTCTTTCCTCTTGTGTGTATGTGCATTTTGTTCGATTTGCTTTGCTCGCCTGCGCTACAACCATTACATATATGTATGTATGTGCGTTCAGGTTGGAACCTGGATCAGCTACCACACGAAGGATTCGAGTCGAATCCTCAACCACGGCTTTTTAGAACTGAAACACCGGTAAGAGATTCAGTCAGGTGCTAAGCACCGAACCGAACGGTCGTGTTTTGTTCTTTGCTACTTGATATCGGTAGTCTTGCAAGCCGACAGTGAATGTATTCAATTAACGTATTTCGGATTAAATTTAATTCAAAATTGTTGGATAGTTTGAAATAATAATAAAATTAAAGAAACCTTTAGTGTTTTGAATGAAAGAGTTTTAAATGTGCATTGAGCATGTGTTACGCGAAACTTTTCCATCCACGCTCAATGAGAAGAAGTTTTTAATTGCAAGCCAATACTAAAAATATATTCATATATAGTTTAAGAAACAAGGTAAGAAAGTTCTACCGAAGATATTGGTGTAAAAAAGTGGGATAAAACACAAAGCTAAAGTGATTTTTTTTTTCATATACATATGTCCTGCAAAATTTAACCCAGACTTTAAACAATTTTAAGTGACTTGTTTGTTTCTCCTTTAATGAACGATTTGTAATTAAATTGTTGAACGTATGTTAGGCATACAGATTACTAAGTTTCTAATAACTCTAGATATGCAATAAAGAAGTGAAAAAGTGATTTCAAATCGATCGCTTTTGATTGAAAAATGTCGTACAAGTTAGACTCCGAATTTCGAGCTATTTATGTTCAAAAAACTTCAAAAATTTCGAACTGGAGATTTCAATCAAACTTGACATTACATACTGCCATGGAAAAGACCACGAAAATTCATCCGCCAATTTAGTCCGTCTGTATGCGACTTCGACTGCAGCCCTAACGGCTGAATGGATTTGCTTTAAACTTCGTATGTGTAGTCTGTTGTTAAGGATTCTTTGCTTAAGATCGATTTCAATTCAAATACTATATATAAATATGTATATTCAAATGTATTTTCGAAAATGTCTCTGAAGATCTCCATAAAATGAGAAAACGGGTGAAACTTCATGTCAAACTTTAGCTTAAAGGCACAAGTACGTACGACCCAGTTGTACTCATTATTTTCCTTGTTTGCGTACATAGAAATTATATAGATAGATTGATACTATAATGGCTGTATGTACATACATACCTACGTATTATTTATTTATATCGAAATTTATATTGTACTATGAAAAATTTGCAAGGGGTCACATGGTTCACTCAAAGAAACGCATTATTGATTGCATAATGGTATTATTCTAGGGGATGGATTTTATTAGCAAAAGAAAACACTAATTTAATTCATGTCAACAAGAAGTGAAAAAAAAAATTGACATTCGTTTGTCACATAGTACCTATGATTACCAAGGCTATATTTTATTTCAGCTAGAACAGAGAAAAGACAATGGATCACCTATCCCCACCGCCATCACCACAATCACAACAGGGACAAATAGCTCCATTCAATACGGTGCTTGATATGAGCATTACATCGTCAAAACAATGGATACAACGTGCGTCAGCATTTAGCTCAGCTCTAGCCACAGCTGGCCACAAACTAAGTGGTCGAGGTAAGGAAATTTAAGATGTGATGAGAAATAGCTCTAAACGTGGAATATTTTGTATGTACATATGTAGATTTGCCCTTTCTGTACAATCCCTTATTGTACTCAAGTGCACTGCTTTGGCCACAATTTTTCTTTCCATCCTCTTCGGGCCTGGCGACGCCTACTACACCAACTACACCAAAATCTCCTACTTACACAAATCTACGTGACAGAGACTATACCCTTACTCCTGAAAAGGAAGATTTCAGCTTAACAGACGACATGCCCCTGAATCTATCGACGAAGGTGAAGCTTGATTCGACTCCGCATAAAAATGATAGAAACACTCTATCGGGCATCAGTGTGCTAAATGATGATAGTCCTGATATAAGTTCAAAGGACGACAAACATCGTTCGCAGTCTTCAATAATTTGGTCCCCAGCGAGTATGTGTGAGAGGGAAACATCGAATTCATCTACAACTAATATCGATCCCATTGTAAAGAAGTTCAAATACTACAAACATCAAATATCAAACATTATCACTTCATCAATGGACGTTTGTCCAACATCTTTCGAGCCCGTCGCTGCGCATTATGGACAACGCATGTACCCACAACTGGAATTTCTATCGCGTCAACTGCAAACACCCAATACTCAACGTGATCTCGAAATATTGCGACAAAATCGTACAGATATCTTTCCGCTAAACAATAACAACCAGGCTGTTAGTAATAATAATTCCAACGATAGTACTTTAAACCATAGTGACAATAATAAAAGTGCATTTGATCTAAGTGTCAAATATGAAAAAGACTCAGTTTTCGAACAACATCCAGACTCAACCGCATCCTTAATAAACTCCACAAAGAACAGATGTCCCTCATTTAAGGAGGAGGAAAGACGAGGACATCGCAATTTCCAGGTAAGCACTTAAAATAAACTGAATCAAAATACTTACTATGATAATATTTACTCCCACCAACACCCCTTCAAATGCTTTAATTAATTTATTACAAACACTGCAGCACGATAGTGCTCGTCCGTATGTACATATATATGTCACAGCCATTGCGTGTACAGAGAAGCAAAATTAAACAAATTGAAAACACTTTCATAATTCGTATAGAATTGTCGTTATTAATGTCCAATAAACATTTTATTAGCAAGACCCTCAAAACAAAGGCGCACAAAATCATTGTCCCAATTAAAAGAGGGTCGAGTGAGGACAGCGATTTCCGTTTTAATTGAGATATTCCGTGCAAGTGACTCTTATTCCACAGTTTGCGTTTTATACTATTCGGGGTTCGATATTGCCTTCCAATATGCCCCTAATAAGATTCGAAAGATGACCCAACTCCTTTAATCGAAACGAAATCCTTTGGTATGAACAAGTTTCTGCTACCAATACCTAATAATTATCATTTAATTAACAACACAAAAACAAAGGCACACGACACAGAAGGAACTGTGTGAACGCACATGAAAGACGGACAAAAAAAAAATTATACATTGACCCTATCAACAGCTTTAATCGTTATTGGCTGTATTCACGTAGGGTTGAGATGAAACTTGACACGGTTGAAAGGGCTTCAATTTGTATGGATGTACGTACATATATATGTATATACGAATAGAGTTCTTTTTCAAGTGACTGAACTTATGTAGTTACATTTTTATGGGTATCTGTTCAAATGACGATTGGTCACTTATGACAATAAAGGTGCGAAAGATTCTCTAAGAAAATGTTTCCAGTCTTCAAAGGCTCCAACTTGTATCTATAACTTATGTAATCAGGAAAAAATTGAGAAAATTGAGTTTCTTTGTAGGCGTGGCAGTGGGCGTTCAACGTTATAGCTCAGCAGGGTATAGAAAAGTTCTGTTAATATCCTTTGAATTGAGGACATTCAAAAATGTATGTATATGGAATGCATATCTTGGTTAGCTATTCTATTCTATTTCCCACCGTTTTCGAAAAAAAGGAGAAATAAATTTTAAGGACCATCCTATGTATGTATCTTCAAAGACTCCAATCCATACATTTACTTGTTTTTTCTCAAATTCTTTGCCAACATATCAATGATCGATGATCGATTTCGCCTTTTGAATTTCTTATCATATGACTGAATTTTTTGGCGCTTTGAGTGCGAATTTCCATATTTTGGAAAACACTTATTTCTTGGGAAAAATTGCCTGAATTTTGTTAGTAAGAGTATTGATTTATGCAGATATTTTGTCTAGAATGACATCATTGCGTGTTTAGCAGCATCTCTTACTATTACCAAGAATTTCCTTGTTGGAGGAAGTTATTCGTATGTCGAATTTCCAACCGACATGTATTACATGCATTGATGGGAAGTGGAAATCCCAGTAAATAGAAAGTAATAGCAACCGATTGTTGTACGGCAACAATGATTTCTTAATTAGTATTTGACTAAGGCCGCAAATATGTCACCAGTAAAGCGAGCAAGGCACTGAGAGAAAAACAAACAGAAACAATAGGCGAGATGAACCAAATCCAGCAACCTCAATGAATGGCTAAGTGACCAGGCTGACAAACAGTCAAAGTCTTTATAGATTCACTTGTGTCAACGTGCCTAGCAGACATTGACTTTACGTTTTACTGTTTTTAAAATAAATATACATATGTATGTACATCATCAGAATGTATAAAATCTGTCTCATCGAGACTTATATTAGTTGTTTTGTCCTGAAGAGTGTGTTAGACAACAAAAGAAAAGAACAGGCCTCTTGGTCTTTTTTTTTTCTCCTAATAGATACATAATGCGTGTATTTGAAATCTGTATAATTTCTTTAGCAATCGAAGCTTCGTATTGACTTAGGTGTATTAAAACATACATAGGAACACATGTTTTCTCCCCTTTGTTTCTTGTTTCTCGAGAATCAATGTGATTTCTGTTGGAATCATTGTTTTGATTCTGCCATATTCAGACAAGTGAAACACGTTCGCCGAGCAAATATTTAACATCTTGTTTTTGATGAATCTCAAATGAGTCCCTTGATTGGGTGTGACGATATTCAAGATATTCCCGCAAGTAGCTATTTGATTCAATTCAAATATATCAAAAGCATTTCTATCTAATATTTCACTTCCATCTAAATTGCATTTCTCTCGGATATTTAAGTTTTTATTTTTTATTTTTAGTGCAAGCAATGTGGTAAAACATTTAAACGTTCTTCCACGCTTTCCACCCATCTACTCATACACAGCGATACAAGGCCATATCCTTGCCAATATTGCGGAAAGCGATTTCATCAAAAATCTGACATGAAAAAACATACATACATCCATACAGGTAAGTTTACTATTCCTTTGACCACCTTGTGTACATAGGTATGCATGTATGGACATGTTTAATTTATAGAAGAATGGAAAAAAAATTGTTCTGCCAATAGAACTAGTTGAAAAGTCCTGATTAAATGGAAAATTACCATAAAATACTTACTGCCGGGTGACAAAAGCATTCAATCTAAGCACTGTGGTCATTCTAACAATTAATATGGTTATCTGATTTAATTTAACTAATTGGTTATATGTGATTGCATGTGTGCGCATTCAGTAGAGGTTAAAACAATTTCATTAACTCGATTTACAATTTCTGTACTGATTGCAGGGGAGAAACCTCATAAGTGCACAGTTTGTCTGAAGGCCTTTAGTCAAAGTTCAAATCTCATCACCCACATGCGCAAGCATACAGGATACAAGCCGTTTGCCTGTGGACTTTGTGATCAATCGTTCCAGCGAAAAGTTGATCTGCGACGGCACCGAGAGAACCGTCATGGAGAGGAAAATTCGTCACTGACTAAAATGGAAGTCTCAAGTAGCTGCTAATGGCCGAATGTAGATACATATATTTATTAGTTTTAATTAATACTTTTTTGAATGAAAACCAAGTATTTTCTATTTTTTTTTTTTACATATTTACTACATATTTGAGTTTTGTCATTAGTCTCTAAAACCAAAGTTTTTTTTTTTTTTACAATAAACCGAAGCTATTGTAAATACATTAAGTATGTGTGTAGTCGAAAAGTTTTGTCTAGTCTTATGTTTTTGGTTTTTGTATTTACCTTTCTTTTTAATATCTTAAATAAATGAGACAGAGCAGCTAATTAGACCAAAGATAATTTTTATAAATTAAGGGTATTGTCTTCATTTCCAAAATACAAGATTTTTTTTTAATTAAAAAACCTTGGTAGAATGTTGTATAGATGGCTTAGTGTTGTTAAAATAATTTAAAATACATTGTAAGATACATATTTAAATTAATTTAAATATTTATTTAGTGTTTTTTTTTTTAATAGTTAATGCTCTTATGTTATTATAGGTGTATACGTGATTGTTAAGAAAATGTAAGAATGATCTGCGTATAAACATTTTGTAAATAAAATAAAATAAATTAAAAAAAAATCTATCTGAGTTATGATTATTTTTTCTTCTCGCATACACCAATTGGATACAGTACAATTCATTACTACAAAAGGTGAAGGTAAAAGGACTTTTTGTTTGAAGGAAAACTTTGTTGAGATTTAATATAAAAAGAATATTCTTGAAGGCTCGGCGGGAGTTTTTATCATTAGTTGGTTCGATGCTCTAATGCACATTCTGTGCCATCAAATACGATTCTGAGGAAGTCATTGAATAACTGATTCAACTCCTTAAAGGACGAACAATACACATAAATAAATATTCCGTAGATTATATTGCGAACTGCTTATGTGCGATGAGATACATGCCTGAGGTTACCTAATACATGCGCTTACATATTTACATATGTACATACATTCCTCCATCTACGTAGGTGGCTACTAAGTCGATGTTACAAGAAAAGATGCCGTTTAATCCAAAATGTGCCATTAAAAAGACTGGAAGTACAAGAGTGGTCTGGACATGAATATAGAAAAAATATAGAAAAAAGAGGAATGGACATGCATCATGTGGTTAGTAAAAATAAAACGGACTCTAATTCAAATATTCTTAGATAGGGGTAATTTAATCTTAGGGTAGGTTTCAAAATACATACATACATATCTAGTGAATAACCATGCATAAGATGTGGGCGCAGGTGCAAATGTTAACCCATCTAATGAAATCCTGCGTTTTGAATACACATGGTCCCATTAACGCACAACTACAGGTTTTTAATCTCTACAACACACTGTAGAGAAAATAAAACTTCAAAAAGAAGCGCTTATTTTCTTTATGGATAAAAGGGATACGACGAATTTCCGATGTCATTTAAACGGTTTTCCACTTTTTTTGTTTTCATCTCCTACCACTTTTCACAATTCCATTTTTAGAGTTCCTAACCATGCCAACTGTGAGGAGTCCTTATACGCAATATGTACTCTGAAATTAAATCAAGTTTCAATTAGCTTTATCCTCATCTGCCATCCCTTTATTATTTACCGCCATACGAAGTCTATACAAATCATACTGACGATCATTGATTGATACAGTGGCTGGTCATTGCACCAAATCAACGATTTGCCGATTAAAAAATCTGGAAAAAATTCACTTGTACGCAATGATGAAATTCCCAAAATTCTCTATCCTCAAAAGCTATAGGGCGGACTTCTCTACACAGAGACTATGCTGGCCATTGAAATTGCCGATCGATCATACGCCGGCGTCCGATAACATCAAATTAGTGAAAACACGCTTTTGTTTTCGGCGCAATTATGCTACGCGACAATCGTCGATACAAATTGATCACTTTTTTGTCATCGAAAATTGTTCACAAAAAGAAAATTTTGAAAAGCGTGTTTTTTTTTGTGATATTATACGGCTTGCGGTAATGCAGCTTTCATCTTAAAGTAATGCCGACAGAGTGAGTGGTGGTGACCCATTCAAGAATCGACTAACTGGAGAATTCGTCCAGCCTAACATACACATATTTATGTACATATGTATATGTACATATCTTCTAAGAACATTAAAGTAAAAGATTTATTTTAAAAATATGAAATAAATTGCAATTACATTTCAAATTTTGTTATAGAACAGTTTTTTTACGAATTTAGCAAACCAACGACGCTATGTAAAAAATTCAACGTTTTATGTATCTCTAACTAAAATTTTATCTTTTCTATTCCTCATGACATGCTGGTAATGAACTTCAGTAAGCCGCATCTCTATTTACTTTAGCATAGTAACTACCCCCGGTTGAATGACTTAGTCGTAGGTATTTTATTTTTCTTTTAAGAAGAGTCACACACGTTATTTGCCATTAGGACCCGTATCCCATACTAATATGCCACCAGTAGGAATATGGCTTCTTGCACTAACTGCTGGGGATAGTGACAGATGTTGAGAATCATACTCCAAGTTAGCTGTAAGGTTTTTTTTCACTTGCGTATCACACTTGTGATGATCATGGTAAAAATTCAAAGCAAATACTATGAGCAAAACCACATAAATAATCAAAAAAAAAAAAAAAGAAACTACATGTGGCTGTCTACACATACAAATCTATATATGTAGGTAGTACATAGCTTGTCGTGTGCCATCCGTCATTCAAAAATGTTCTTCATTTCGCTGATCTGTTTTACGATCCTTCTTACCTTATGGTGGGTCATTGCATCTTACTCCAGCAGGAAATCTACAAAAAGGATACAGAAGTGAACATCGAAAGCGGCATACGGTGTGATGATTAAGGATCACCTTTTTTTGTTCTACAGGGACAGGGAAGAATGATTTTATAGTTCCCTGCTTCTTTTGTTGGTAGTAAAAGGGAAGAAGCGTGTGTTTCTCTAAATCTAAGTGTGAGTAAATAAACCGTTGATATGATGTAAAAAAGAAATGTAATCAAATTTATTCTAAAACATAGTACATAGTATGCACATACATATATGGTTTAGTAACAATGTGTTAAATTTATGTTAAATGGATTATTCACTACTTAAAGTTATATAAAACTAGAAAAACAAAGCCCAATTCCTATACCTATACATGTATTATTATAACAGTCTGCATTGAATCAAAAAGAACCCCGTTTGTTTAAAGTCGCCACAACACACTGCTACGGAGAATGCACACATGTATATACGAAATCAAATTAGAATACGTCCAGACAACTTTCAAAAGTATTTCTTTCTTTCTATAAAACTGTCAATCTGAAACCCTATAACTGCGCCTGTTTCTGATTAGCTAAATCCTTTAAATTAATCCCAGAACCCTGACTGGGTTGATTGGAAAATCTAAACATTGTGACTTGTAGAGGGTGCTTTGTGATGGAAATGACATGTACATGAAGTGGTGGTTGGTCGTATTAGACATTGGCGACAATGGCTATCAACCTTTAGGCCAGCTACGAGTACCTACTTCTTTTTAAATATCTCGTAGTGCATGCAATGAAACCTTTTCGTTTGCGGTAGTACAAATTACACACTTATTTTCCTTTTCCGATGACTTTACACGACATTATGTTAAATGTAAGATCTATGGGGAACATACATATGTACGTATGTACCTATACATAACACTACAAAATATACGTTAATACCTATAAGGTATATAGTTTGTTTAAAAATATTAAGTGAGGTGATGAGAGCAGGTGAATCGCAACGCAATGCATATTTTACCCTTGAAAAAAAAACCTTGCATTTGTGCATATGTATATATGTATGTACATAGTATGTATGTATGCATAGTAAAACCCAATTAAATTTGTATATTTTAGTGTAAAAATATGTATGATAGTATGTAGATTCTCTATGACCAGCTCTACCGTCTTAAACCGGACAAACGGATCAGATACATTTCTATGAACTCTCTACCGTATTCGAAGTCATATACCTACCTATACATAAGTACATACATGCGCATGAAAGGTCATATACTTTTCAAAAATGTTTTTCAATTCATCTTTTTTATTCTTAATATAAAAATTAAGTTAAATTAAAATGCGTGGCATTTTTTTTTTTTTGTTAAATTTCCACAAACCACGCCTGCTGAATAAAGCACCCTTCACGCATGTTTTCTAATTCATACTTTAATGAATATTTTACTTTTTAAGACCAACTTATTATATTGTGTAGAAAACTTTGCACCGTCACTGTAATATTTTTGTGATCTGGTATCACTGCTATCTTATTCACCAGCGAAATGTCATATCATTTGAATGCAAACACGGCACGTCAACATTCATGAAATTTTTTCCGCAATCAGCTTCGGTATATTATATTAGTTTTTTAAAATAAGGCGATTTAATTATTTTGCATACGTTTACTAGGTACGTGAAATGCAGTCTTGAATAAACCAGTCACAATAAACCAAAGAGCAATGAATACACTGCAGTACTTTGTTTTGTTCGCTTTAATTTCCTTATCACGTTGGGTAAGTGCCGATGTGGATCACCACCTTCGTTTACCTCTAGCGGCTGTGAGCAACGTTAAATTAAAAATCATAGACGATCCTGTATGCCAAGAGTTACGAACTCTTTGTGGACACGTAAAATCAACAGATGACTTATCAATTCTCGAATGCATAGAGACGTTCCAATCGAATCAACTGGAATCACTAGCCAACAAGTGCCAACATACTATTTGGGATCGCAAAAAGGCTCTACTATCCGATCAATCAGTTCATCAGCTAATTGACGAGTTGTGTGTTAAATATGAAAGACAGTTTTCTGATTGTTACAATTCTGTTGCAGCTGCCGACACTACTGATGGATCTTTTCTAACGTGTTTGGTTGAAAAAAGTGCATCTATAGACCACTTGGACTCGTGCAAAGTAATCATCCAGCGAATACAGAACGTCGCTTTTAATGACTATCGGTTTCTTAATGATTTCCTTGTAGCCTGCGAAACGGAAATTGACCAACAGAATTGTGGGCGTATGAATGTCGAACGCAAGGAAGTATCACAAGTAGAGACTGCAGCGTGTCTGCAAGAGTCGTTAGATAGCTTGAGTCCCACATGCAAAAATGCATTAGCCAAGCAGATTGACTATCACTTCTTCCAGATATGTGATGCAGATTCACGTCGGTTTTGTGTAAATGAACATACAGGTAGCAATTCAGCTTACAAGTGTTTAGTAAAACAAAAGAGTAACCCAGACTTAACAAAAAAATGTCGCGAACAAATTGTTCTGCGGGATAAGTTGCTTGCTAAGGATTACCGTATGAGCAGGGGTCTGGCAAAAGCATGCAAAGATGACATTCGTGTACACCACTGCAGACGAGGAGTGTCGGAAGATAAAAATGTTCGTTTGGCACAAATTTTACTTTGTCTTGAATCGGTTAGCAAAAATGGAACGAAAATTACAGAGGAATGTAGAATAGAAATAAATGACCACCGTCGTATGCTAATGCTCGACTTCCAACTGTCTCCGGAGATCCTAATTGGCTGTGCTGATGACATTCCCAAGTTCTGTGGCGACATGGATACTATACAAACTACGGCTGGCGGCGAGATCATTCACTGTTTAATGGATCACGCCCGTCCAAAGCGTCGGAAAGAAAGACGTGTTACTTCAACCTGTCAAAGAGCGATTGAACAGTTGATCAAGGTATCAGACGTTGGGGAAGATTGGCGGGTTGACCCAGTTTTACGTCGTGCCTGCAAGCCAGTAGTAGACGTTGCTTGTACTGACACAGATGGGGGAGAAGCCAGAGTGATGACTTGCCTAATGGAGCATATCGGTACCCAAGTTATGACACCGGACTGTGAGCAATCGTTACTACTCATTCAGTACTTCGTGGCAAGAGATTTTAAACTTGATCCTCAACTGTATAAGAATTGTAAAGAAGACGCTGTCAAATACTGTCGGGCTAAAAAATCTTGGGATGACGTGGCCGATGCCCAAATGGACCCTGAACGGGGTCCACTAATACTACCTTGCCTTCATCGAATTGCATACAGTAGCGACAGGAAGGTTGCTCTACGCAATGAATGCTATAATGAAGTTAAACGGGTAATGCGCCAACGTGCAATATCGGTGGACCTAATACCAGAGGTAGAAGATGTTTGCTTAGAAGACTTATCCACATTTTGCTACGATAAGACCAAAAAAGGGGAAGAAATGCTTTGCCTGCAAGAAAATCTAGAGAAACTCCAAGTAAATTGCAAGGCAGCTGTAACGAGTTACACAGAAGATGAGGCTGGACACATCGAATTGAACCCAGTTATTTCATCGGTGTGTTCTGATGCAATGAAAACACACTGTGAACACATTCTTAAACGGGGAGATGAGGGCAAGTATTTTTTAAAAGAGTTTTTTAATAGATACATACATATACATATAGCTTCATGTTACTAATTATTTTCACTTCAGGTGACATGATGGATTGTTTGATTTCTCATAAAAATGATGCTGATCTTCGTCAGGATTTGAAATGCCGCGCTGCTATAGAACATTTCCAGATCATTTCGTTAAAGAATTATCACTTCACATACAAATTTAAGGAAGCTTGTAGGCCATATGTAGTTCGCTTCTGTGCCGCGAGTACTACGAAAAATGAAGTAGTCGCTTGCTTGAGTGAAGTTATGCGAAACGACACAATTCGTGGGCAACGTCATTCTATTCCGAAGGAGTGTCGACAACAAGTAAAAGCGCAACTTTACCAGCAAAGAGAGAATATAGCACTGGACCCAAAATTAGCTAACGCTTGTAAGAAAGAATTATCCGAGTTTTGCAACGATGCTACAGGACCTGGACAGGTGATGAAAAATGCAAGTTTTTATTTTTCATATTTCATTTTTTTTTTGTTAACACTTCGCCTCATTTTTTCCCTGTGGATCTGTTGCATTATTAACTTTGTCGGATATTAAATATGTTTTCTTTTTTATATTAGGCATTGGAATGCCTCTCTGCAAATACAGCCCGGCTTGGGAACTCTTGTCATCATGCCATGTTTTTGGTTAAGAAGTCTGAACTTGGAGATAGCGCCACAGATTACACACTCGTTAATACCTGTCGAGAAATGACGTACAAGTTTTGTCCAAGTTACGATACATCACGACTGCTCGATTGCCTTAAAGTGTACAAAGATGATCCCTTGTTCGATTCGCGTTGCCACTTGGTAGTTGTCAACAGAATGATAGAGCAAAATACAGATTTCCGCTTTAACCCATCTTTACAATTAGCATGCGGGAATAATATTGATCAATTCTGTTCGCATATTGTCACTCAAGCGAAGGCGAATGAAGAGTTAAACGGTAAAGTAAGTATAATTGCAAAAGAACGTTTAGTTATTGATTTTCGTTGGGACTAATTTTGATGGGGTAGCAGTAAAACCAGCCTCAAAATCAGTGTGTTTTGCGTACATACTTATTTTATCCTGGCTTAGTTCCAGGTAAGTAGGCAGAACCTCAGTTCGTTCTCGCACCAGTTTAAGTAGATATTTCGGTTTTAACCATACGGTAATATAATGTTTATACATATTATTATTACTAGTTGAGAGCATTTTTATTAGAACATATCTTCGTATTCATTAAAACTCAACGTCAGGCCTAATTAGTTTATCGTTGTCTAGATCTCTAACAGCAGCTTGTAACTCCTCAAGAAAATCGCTTCCAATAGAAATAAATTCATCAATATGAAAGTACGGTCCAGTTTCGCCTATAATATGTATAATATGTATGTACATATATCATCTGCAATGATTTTAAAAGAAATGATTTACCTTGCATTGGCATTAAAGTTGGAGCGTCTTTTACAGTTGGAACTCCATCGATTGCAAAAGATGTCCAAATATCGATAATTTTTTTCGACATTTCAGTATCCCTCTCATTTAATGTATGCGTGGGAAAAATGTAAATGTTGTCGTTTGAATGATGAGCGCCTCCATTGAATGGGTAATGCTCATTTCCAAATTCGTAACCAAATCGTGTCCATTCGCCTTCATAATCAAAAGTGTAAAGATAAGTAGTGCACTTTCTCTTCGCCATGTGCTTGGCAAACGTGAAAACTGGTGATTTCATAAACGTATCACTCGCTAGCTGTATAAAACACAAAATATTGAGATCAATTAAAATTCTAAAATTCTAAACGGCATACATCAATATAAGCTGGTATGAGCTTTTTGTGATCAGTTCCATCTAATTCTGTAGCATTAAAAAGAAGAGCCGTTATCAAATTTTTAGCTAGACCTGCGGGATCTGGTTCTTTGGAAATATCAAACAGCTTTGAAGCGAATTCTCTTGGGGGCACAAGGCTCATATTTCCTACTAAATTTTTAAGAGCATCATAGAAAGCTGAAATAAATTAAATTGCTTATTACGTGGGGTATAATAAAAGTAAAACGGTTACAAGCTAAAACAAATGTGCCATCGTGTTTTGTTATTCCAGTCATAATCGGGTATGACCGTCCATAATTGCTCAGAAGCTCGACGGGTGGAATTGGCATCACTCCGTGAAAATCATTTAGTGATAAACTAAAGGAGTCCTAAAAATAGAGTAATTAAAAGTTAAAGATAACTGAGTAAACTTACATCTGTCGTGGCCTTTAATATTTCCATTATGTGAAGTCTACGTAAGCAGTCACATACTTCGTCGACATTATCACAATGTTCACAGTTGAATCGTTTGCAGATATTTTGAGTTTGTTGTAAAGGATTATTGTTAAATGCCCAAGGTGCTAGTATTGATCCAGATTGTATAATTGCCCTCTTAAATAATCCCTTGGGTGTTTTGGGACTTAGAAGTATCATGCCTGTAACTGCAGCTCCCGCAGATTGACTGAATATGGTTACTTGCTCTGGATCTCCTCCGAACGCGTAAATGTAGTTTTGTACCCACTGCAACGCTAACGTCACATCCAAAACAGGACTATTTCCTGGCATGTCTTCTGTTTGTGTAGATAACCAACCCACTGCTCCCACCCGATATTGGGTTACAACTAGTACTATATCTTTTTCGAGTAAATAATTCGGTGGATGATCTGAAGACGAACCATTATAAAAACCGCCGCCGTAAACATAAAACATTACTGGACGCCTGGCTGTGGTCTACAGATAAATTAAAAACAGAGTTTTAGTTGTGTTATCTTTTTGAAAATAGAATGACTAACATTTTTTGTGTATATACACAAATTCAAGCAGTCTTCTAAATCACGATTAAGTTCTTCTGGCGATAGTTTGGTTATTGACGTTATTACGGGGCAACGTGGCCCATAATTTCTACCATCATGGATGTGCTTCCATGGTGCACGTGTTACAGGCGCCTGTAATTAGTAAGTAAATATAAAACCAATAAAGAGCTTTCTAAGATCATAGAACTAACACACCTTAAACCTCAAATCTCCACTGGGTGACTCAGCAAATGGAACTCCTAGAAACTGCAAAATTGTTTGATCTGACCAACTGGTTTTGGTTTTTGAACCTTGTATTATACCTTGACCTGGTAGATCTAAAATGACCACATCACTATCTGTCGCGTATACGTCATTAGTAATAATGATCACAAATGCTATTATCAGCAGCAGCGAAATAATAGACGCTACCAAACTCATCGCTGTACGAATCATTTGCGACTAATCAAGTGCTAACAGTTATACCCCACTTTAACCCAATAAGAGCTTATAACTTATCTTCTAAGTGTTATCTTAATTTAAACAAACTGAATCTAATTGAACCTTGGCATTTCTACGCTACACTATCATTTTTTTTATAAACAGCTGATATTTGATGATGATTAGTACCTTGCTTTCAGGTTATTGAATGCTTAAAAGTAAAATTCCGTGAAGCACGTTTAGATGAGAAATGTGAGCAAAAAATGAACAGCATCCTACATGAACAAGCATTGAATTATAAATTAAATCCACTTTTGCAAAACTTTTGCAAATCTGAAATTGAGGTTCTTTGTAAGCCCCGAGGAGATATTGAAGAGCATGGAATTGTTGAAGAATGCCTCAAAACTGCATTTCTGAATCAGAAAATTATAAACCGCGAATGCAAAATTGAAGTAGCAACATTGATTGCAGAAGCAAAAGCTGATATTCATGTTGATCCAATTCTTGAAGAATCATGTACAGTCGATTTGCTTAGGTATTGTTCGAATGTTAAAAGCGGTAATGGCAGAAGTAAGTTATCAATAGTATAATATTGAGTTAAACACTATAACCCAGACATTTCCACAGAATTAAAATGCCTTCAGACTATATTACAAGATCAATCAAAGGCTATGGAAGAAGATTGCCGAAATAAACTTCGACGCCGAATAGAAATGTTTCAAAATGCGGACACGGTAAATATAATTAATTCCGAAGGATAAAAAGTATGTATTATACCATTTATGTTTCAGGTTTTAGCACTCCCCCCAGAAAACATGGAGCAGTTAGTAAGCCAAGTGATTACATCGCCAGCAAAGAAATTTTTCCTAGTTATATTGTTTACCTGCCTGGGAATGGTCTTCATTTTCGGGATGTTCCTTGGTCGTCTTACAAAACGTGCAATGAATTCGAAAAATAAATAGATGCAGCTAGCCAGTCAGCGTTTTCTCAGTGAGGCGAGGCCATTAATCCTATTACTTAATTTGTTTGTTTTTCTTTTAATTTAATTTTTTGGTTTGTCGTCACTCTGGCTTATTGTTTTAAACGTGTTTATTCTAGTTATAGCGCCCAAACAAATTGACAGGATTACCAAAAAAAGGATGAACAAATTTAGTATTAGTTTTTGTTTTGATTTTTTAGCTGCTAAGTTTCCAGGGAAAAAGACGGCCCTATATCCGTTTATTAAAATTGTACTGATGAATTTTGTTTTCAACTTACATTTACTTAAAATATTTTTAATAAAAGTGATAATTTTACATACATGTTTAGAAAGTTTGGTGTTTTTTTATGATTGTGTGAGAACTTAATGGGCATGGAAAGAATTCACACGAAGACTTTTACTTAGGACCTAGACCAAATCAACTGACAACTAAGCTGAGGGTGTTTTTCAAGTAACGTGACTCTTTCGTTTAATTCCCGTTCATTCAACAGAAAAGTCATACTCCGAACGATTAAATATGAGCCATTCTCTGTTGTCTAATTCACCCAAATAGTCAAGGGTAAGGCATGATTTGCGGGTCAAGCTTGGAAAAGTCTCTTAAAATGAAACGCAATATCTTCTCATATCTCCTCTCCCTTAGCGTTTTGGATCAAATGGACGTCATTGAACAAAAAACTTAACCAAAAAAGTTTAAGGTATGATTTAGACCTTGGCGTCCTCAGTTTGCCGATATCTGGCATTCGAAAATCAATGTGGAGTACCACGATCAAAGGTGGAGAAAAGCCCTCGATCTAACCCATAAGCAATGTGGGGGACCACATTGAAAAATGGCCAAATTCTCTCGATCCAACTCATAAGCAATGTGCGGGACCACAGTGATAGATGGCCAAAGTTTCTCGATATAATTCATAAGGAATGTGGGGGACCACAGTGAAAGATTGTCAAAGCCGATTCGTCCACTTCAAATGCAATATCTTCTCATATCTCCTCTCCCTTAGCGTTTTGGATCAAATGGACGTCATTGAACAAAAAACTTAACCAAAAAACGTTAAAGGTATGATTTAGACTTTGGCGTCCTCAGTTTGCCGATATCTGGCATTCGAAAATCAATGTGGAGTACCACGATCAAAGGTGGAAGAGGCCCTCGATCCAACCCATAAGCAATGTGGGGGACCACATTGAAAAATGGCAAAATTCTCTCGATCCAACTCATAAGCAATGTGCGGGACCACAGTGATAGATGGCCAAAGTTTCTCGATATAATTCATAAGGAATGTGGGGGACCACAGTGAAAGATTGTCAAAGCCGATTCGTCCACTTCAAATGCAATATCTTCTCATATCTCTTCTCCCTTAGCGTTTTGGATCAAATGGACGTCATTGAACAAAAAACTTAACCAAAAAACGTTTAAGGTATGATTTAGACTTTGGCGTCCTCAGTTTGCCGATATCTGGCATTCGAAAATCAATGTGGAGTACCACGATCAAAGGTGGAAAAAGGCCCTCGATCAAACCCATAAGCAATGTGGGGGACCACATTGAAAAATGGCCAAATTCTCTCGATCCAACTCATTAGCAATGTGGGGGACCACAGTGATAGATGGCCAAAGTATCTCGATCCAATTCATAAGCAATGTGGGGACCACAGTGAAAGATGGTCAAAGCCAATTCGTCCACTTCAAATGCAATATCTTCTCATATCTCCTCTCCCTTAGCGTTTTGGATCAAATGGACGTCATTGAACAAAAAACTTAACCAAAAAACGTTTAAGGTATGATTTAGACTTTGGCGTCCTCAGTTTGCCGATATCTGGCATTCGAAAATCAATGTGGAGTACCACGGTCAAAGGTGGAGAAAGGCCCTCGATCCAACCCATAAGCAATGTGGGGGACCACATTGAAAAATGGCAAAATTCTCTCCAATTCTCTCCATCATAAGCAATGTGGGGGACCACAGTGATAGATGGCCAAAGGTTCTCGATCCAATTCATAAGCAATATGGGGGACCACAGTGAAAGATGGTCAAAGCCCATTCGTCCACTTCAAACGCAATATCACCTCATATATCCTCTCCCTTAGCGTTTTGGATCAAATGGACGTCATTGAACAAAAAACTTAACCAAAAAACGTTTAAGGTATGATTTAAACTTTGGCGTCCTCAGTTTGCCGTTATCTGGCATTCGAAAATCAATGTGGAGTACCACGGTCAAAGGTGGAAAAAGGCCCTCGATCCAACCCATAAGCAATGTGGGGGACCACATTGAAAAATGGCCAAATTCTCTCGATCCAACTCATACGCAATGTGGGGGACCACAGTGATAGATGGCCAAAGTATCTCGATCCAATTCATAAGCAATGTGGGGGACCACAGTGAAAGATGGTCAAAGCCCATTCGTCCACTTCAAACGCAATATCTCCTCCTATTTAATCTCCCTTAGCGTTTTGGATCAAATGGACGTCATTGAACAAAAAACTTAACCAAAAAACGTTTAAGGTATGATTTAAACTTTGGCGTCCTCAGTTTGCCGTTATCTGGCATTCTGGCAATGTGGGGGACCACATTGAAAAATGGCAAAATTCTCTCCAATTCTCTCCATCATAAGCAATGTGGGGGACCACAGTGATAGATGGCCAAAGGTTCTCGATCCAATTCATAAGCAATATGGGGGACCACAGTGAAAGATGGCCAAAGTTTCTCGATATAATTCATAAGGAATGTGGGGGACCACAGTGAAAGATTGTCAAAGCCGATTCGTCCACTTCAAATGCAATATCTTCTCATATCTCCTCTCCCTTAGCGTTTTGGATCAAATGGACGTCATTGAACAAAAAACTTAACCAAAAAACGTTAAAGGTATGATTTAGACTTTGGCGTCCTCAGTTTGCCGATATCTGGCATTCGAAAATCAATGTGGAGTACCACGATCAAAGGTGGAAGAGGCCCTCGATCCAACCCATAAGCAATGTGGGGGACCACATTGAAAAATGGCAAAATTCTCTCGATCCAACTCATAAGCAATGTGCGGGACCACAGTGATAGATGGCCAAAGTTTCTCGATATAATTCATAAGGAATGTGGGGGACCACAGTGAAAGATTGTCAAAGCCGATTCGTCCACTTCAAATGCAATATCTTCTCATATCTCTTCTCCCTTAGCGTTTTGGATCAAATGGACGTCAGTGAACAAAAAACTTAACCAATATACGTTTAAGGTATAATTTAGACTTTGGCGTCCTCAGTTTGCCGATATCTGGCATTCGAAAATCAATGTGGAGTACCACGATCAAAGGTGGAAAAAGGCCCTCGATCAAACCCATAAGCAATGTGGGGGACCACATTGAAAAATGGCCAAATTCTCTCGATCCAACTCATTAGCAATGTGGGGGACCACAGTGATAGATGGCCAAAGTATCTCGATCCAATTCATAAGCAATGTGGGGACCACAGTGAAAGATGGTCAAAGCCAATTCGTCCACTTCAAATGCAATATCTTCTCATATCTCCTCTCCCTTAGCGTTTTGGATCAAATGGACGTCATTGAACAAAAAACTTAACCAAAAAACGTTTAAGGTATGATTTAGACTTTGGCGTCCT
The DNA here is from genome assembly GCA_963583995.1 of Xylota segnis. Classification (NCBI taxonomy): domain Eukaryota; kingdom Metazoa; phylum Arthropoda; class Insecta; order Diptera; family Syrphidae; genus Xylota; species Xylota segnis. Next base: position 313,462 of record OY757238.1, read on the forward strand.
CAGTTTGCCGATATCTGGCATTCGAAAATCAATGTGGAGTACCACGGTCAAAGGTGGAGAAAGGCCCTCGATCCAACCCATAAGCAATGTGGGGGACCACATTGAAAAATGGCAAAATTCTCTCCAATTCTCTCCATCATAAGCAATGTGGGGGACCACAGTGATAGATGGCCAAAGGTTCTCGATCCAATTCATAAGCAATATGGGGGACCACAGTGAAAGATGGTCAAAGCCCATTCGTCCACTTCAAACGCAATATCACCTCATATATCCTCTCCCTTAGCGTTTTGGATCAAATGGACGTCATTGAACAAAAAACTTAACCAAAAAACGTTTAAGGTATGATTTAAACTTTGGCGTCCTCAGTTTGCCGTTATCTGGCATTCGAAAATCAATGTGGAGTACCACGGTCAAAGGTGGAAAAAGGCCCTCGATCCAACCCATAAGCAATGTGGGGGACCACATTGAAAAATGGCCAAATTCTCTCGATCCAACTCATACGCAATGTGGGGGACCACAGTGATAGATGGCCAAAGTATCTCGATCCAATTCATAAGCAATGTGGGGGACCACAGTGAAAGATGGTCAAAGCCCATTCGTCCACTTCAAACGCAATATCTCCTCCTATTTAATCTCCCTTAGCGTTTTGGATCAAATGGACGTCATTGAACAAAAAACTTAACCAAAAAACGTTTAAGGTATGATTTAACTTTGGCGTCCTCAGTTTGCCGTTATCTGGCATTCTGGCAATGTGGGGGACCACATTGAAAAATGGCAAAATTCTCTCCAATTCTCTCCATCATAAGCAATGTGGGGGACCACAGTGATAGATGGCCAAAGGTTCTCGATCCAATTCATAAGCAATATGGGGGACCACAGTGAAAGATGGTCAAAGCCCATTCGTCCACTTCAAACGCAATATCACCTCATATATCCTCTCCCTTAGCGTTTTGGATCAAATGGACGTCATTGAACAAAAAACTTAACCAAAAAACGTTTAAGGTATGATTTAAACTTTGGCGTCCTCAGTTTGCCGTTATCTGGCATTCGAAAATCAATGTGGAGTACCACGGTCAAAGGTGGAAAAAGGCCCTCGATCCAACCCATAAGCAATGTGGGGGACCACATTGAAAAATGGCCAAATTCTCTCGATCCAACTCATACGCAATGTGGGGGACCACAGTGATAGATGGCCAAAGTATCTCGATCCAATTCATAAGCAATGTGGGGGACCACAGTGAAAGATGGTCAAAGCCCATTCGTCCACTTCAAACGCAATATCTCCTCCTATCTCCCCTCCCTTAGCGTTTTGGATCAAATTGACGTCATTGAACAAAAAACTTAACCAAAAAACGTTTAAGGTATGATTTAGACTTTGGCGTCCTCAGTTTGCCGATATCTGGCATTCGAAAATCAATGTGGAGTACCACGGTCAAAGGTGGAAAAAGGCCCTCGATCCAACCCATAAGCAATGTGGGGGACCACAGTGATAGATGGCCAAAGTATCTCGATCCAATTCATAAGCAATGTGGGGGACCACAGTGATAGATGGTCAAAGCCCAGTCGTCCACTTCAAACGCAATATCTCCTCCTATCTCCTCTCCCTTAGCGTTTTGGATCAAATTGACGTCATTGAACAAAAAACTTAACCAAAAAACGTTTAAGGTATGATTTAGACTTTGGCGTCCTCAGTTTGCCGATATCTGGCATTCGAAAATCAATGTGGAGTACCACGGTCAAAGGTGGAAAAAGGCCCTCGATGATTTAGACTTTGGCGTTCTCAGTTTGTCGATATCTGGCATTCGAAAATCAATGTGGAGTACCACGGTCAAAGGTGGAAAAAGGCCCTCGATCCAACCCATAAGCAATGTGGGGGACCACATTGAAAAATGGCCAAATTCTCTCGATCCAACTCATAAGCAATGTGGGGGACCACAGTGATAGATGGCCAAAGGTTCTCGATCCAATTCATAAGCAATGTGGGGGACCACAGTGAAAGATGGTCAAAGCCCAGTCGTCCACTTCAAACGCAATATCTCCTCATATTTCCTCTCCCTTAGCGTTTTGGATCAAATGGACGTCATTGAACAAAAAACTTAACCAAAAAACGTTTAAGGTATGATTTAGACTTTGGCGTCCTCAGTTTGCCGATATCTGGCATTCGAAAATCAATGTGGAGTACCAGGTCAAAGGTGGAAAAAGGCCCTCGATCCAACCCATAAGCAAAGTGGGGGACCACATTGAAAAATGGCCAAATTCTCTCCATCCAACTCATAAGCAATGTGGGGGAACACAGTGATAGATGGCCAAAGTATCTCGATCCAATTCATAAACAATGTGGGGGACCACAGTGAAAGATGGTCAAAGCCCATTCGTCCACTTCAAACGCAATATCACCTCATATCTCCTCTCCCTTAGCGTTTTGGATCAAATGGACGTCATTGAACAAAAAACTTAACCAAAAAACGTTTAAGGTATGATTTAGACTTTGGCGTCCTCAGTTTGCCGATATCTGGCATTCGAAAATCAATGTGGAGTACCACGATCAAAGGTGGAGAAAGGCCCTCGATCCAACCCATAAGCAATGTGGGGGACCACATTGAAAAATGGCCAAATTCTCTCCATCCAACTCATAACCAATGTGGGGGACCACAGTGATAGATGGCCAAAGTTTCTCGATCCAATTCATAAGCAATGTGGGGGACCACAGTGAAATATGGTCAAAGCCCATTCGTCCACTTCAAACGCAATATCTCCTCATATCTCCTCTCCCTTAGCGTTTTGGATCAAATGGACGTCATTGAACAAAAAACTTAACCAAAAAACGTTTAAGGTATGATTTAGACTTTGGTGTCCTCAGTTTGCCGATATCTGGCATTCGAAAATCAATGTGGAGTACCACGGTCAAAGGTGGAAAAAGGCCCTCGATCCAACCCATAAGCAAAGTGGGGGACCACATTGAAAAATGGCCAAATTCTCTCCATCCAACTCATAAGCAATGTGGGGGACCACAGTGATAGATGGCCAAAGTATCTCGATCCAATTCATAAGCAATGTGGGGGACCACAGTGAAAGATGGTCAAAGCCCATTCGTCCACTCCAAACGCAATATCTCCTCCTATCTCCTCTCCCTTAGCGTTTTGGATCAAATCGACGTCATTGAACAAAAAACTTAACCAAAAAACGTTTAAGGTATGATTTAGACTTTGGCGTCCTCAGTTTGCCGATATCTGGCATTCGAAAATCAATGTGGTGTACCACGGTCAAAGGTGGAAAAAGGCCCTCGATCCAACCCATAAGCAATGTGGGGGACCACATTGAAAAATGGCCAAATTCTCTCCATCCAACTCATAAGCAATGTGGGGGAACACAGTGATAGATGGCCAAAGTATCTCGATCCAATTCATAAGCAATGTGGGGGACCACAGTGAAAGATGGTCAAAGCCCATTCGTCCACTTCAAACGCAATATCACCTCATATCTCCTCTCCCTTAGCGTTTTGGATCAAATGGACGTCATTGAACAAAAAACTTAACCAAAAAACGTTTGAGGTATGATTTAGACTTTGGCGTCCTCAGTTTGCCGATATCTGGCATTCGAAAATCAATGTGGAGTACCACGATCAAAGGGGGAGAAAGGCCCTCGATCCAACCCATAAGCAATGTGGGGGACCACATTGAAAAATGGCCAAATTCTCTCCATCCAACTCATAAGCAATGTGGGGGAACACAGTGATAGATGGCCAAATTCTCTCGATCCAACTCATACGCAATGTGGGGGACCACAGTGAAAGATGGTCAAAGCCCATTCGTCCACTTCAAACGCAATATCTTCTCATATCTCCTCTCCCTTAGCGTTTTGGATCAAATCGACGTCATTGAACAAAAAACTTAACCAAAAAACGTTTAAGGTATGATTTAGACTTTGGCGTCCTCAGTTTGCCGATATCTGGCATTCGAAAATCAATGTGGAGTACCACGGTCAAAGGTGGAAAAAGGCCCTCGATCCAACTCATAAGCAATGTGGGGGAACACAGTGATAGATGGCCAAATTCTCTCGATCCAACTCATACGCAATGTGGGGGACCACAGTGAAAGATGGTCAAAGCCCATTCGTCCACTTCAAACGCAATATCTCCTCATATCTCCTCTCCCTTAGCGTTTTGGATCAAATGGACGTCATTGAACAAAAAACTTAACCAAAAAACGTTTGAGGTATGATTTAGACTTTGGCGTCCTCAGTTTGCCGATATCTGGCATTCGAAAATCAATGTGGAGTACCACGATCAAAGGGGGAGAAAGGCCCTCGATCCAACCCATAAGCAATGTGGGGGACCACATTGAAAAATGGCCAAATTCTCTCGATCCAACTCATAAGCAATGTGGGGGAACACAGTGATAGATGGCCAAATTCTCTCGATCCAACTCATACGCAATGTGGGGGACCACAGTGAAAGATGGTCAAAGCCCATTCGTCCACTTCAAACGCAATATCTTCTCATATCTCCTCTCCCTTAGCGTTTTGGATCAAATCGACGTCATTGAACAAAAAACTTAACCAAAAAACGTTTAAGGTATGATTTAGACTTTGGCGTCCTCAGTTTGCCGATATCTGGCATTCGAAAATCAATGTGGAGTACCACGGTCAAAGGTGGAAAAAGGCCCTCGATCCAACTCATAAGCAATGTGGGGGAACACAGTGATAGATGGCCAAATTCTCTCGATCCAACTCATACGCAATGTGGGGGACCACAGTGAAAGATGGTCAAAGCCCATTCGTCCACTTCAAACGCAATATCTCCTCCTATCTCCTCTCCCTTAGCGTTTTGGATCAAATCGACGTCATTGAACAAAAAACTTAACCAAAAAACGTTTAAGGTATGATTTAGACTTTGGCGTCCTCAGTTTGCCGATATCTGGCATTCGAAAATCAATGTGGAGTACCACGATCAAAGGGGGAGAAAGGCCCTCGATCCAACCCATAAGCAATGTGGGGGACCACATTGAAAAATGGCCAAATTCTCTCGATCCAACTCATAAGCAATGTGGGGGAACACAGTGATAGATGGCCAAATTCTCTCGATCCAACTCATACGCAATGTGGGGGACCACAGTGAAAGATGGTCAAAGCCAATTCGTCCACTTCAAACGCAATATCTTCTCATATCTCCTCTCCCTTAGCGTTTTGGATCAAATCGACGTCATTGAACAAAAAACTTAACCAAAAAACGTTTAAGGTATGATTTAGACTTTGGCGTCCTCAGTTTGCCGATATCTGGCATTCGAAAATCAATGTGGAGTACCACGGTCAAAGGTGGAAAAAGGCCCTCGATCCAACCCATAAGCAATGTGGGGGACCACAATGAAAAATGGCCAAATTTTCTCGATCCAACTCATAAGCAATGTGGGGGACCACAGTGATAGATGGCCAAAGTATCTCGATCCAATTCATAAGCAATGTGGGGGACCACAGTGAAAGATGGTCAAAGCCAATTCGTCCACTTCAAATGCAATATCTTCTCATATCTCCTCTCCCTTAGCGTTTTGGATCAAATGGACGTCATTGAACAAAAAACTTAACCAAAAAACGTTTAAGGTATGATTTAGACTTTGGCGTCCTCAGTTTGCCGATATCTGGCATTCGAAAATCAATGTGGAGTACCACGGTCAAAGGTGGAAAAAGGCCCTCGATCCAACCCATAAGCAATGTGGGGGACCACATTGAAAAATGGCCAAATTCTCTCGATCCAACTCATACGCAATGTGGGGGACCACAGTGATAGATGGCCAAAGTATCTCGATCCAATTCATAAGCAATGTGGGGGACCACAGTGAAAGATAGTCAAAGCCCATTCGTCCACTTCAAACGCAATATCTCCTCATATCTCCTCTACCTTAGCGTTTTGGATCAAATCGACGTCATTGAACAAAAAACTTAACCAAAAAACGTTTAAGGTATGATTTAGACTTTGGCGTCCTCAGTTTGCCGATATCTGGCATTCGCAAATCAATGTGGAGTAAAACGGTCAAAGGTGGAAAAAGGCCCTCGATCCAACCCATAAGCAATGTGGGGGACCACATTGAAAAATGGCCAAATTCTCTCGATCCAACTCATAAGCAATGTGGGGGAACACAGTGATAGATGGCCAAATTCTCTCGATCCAACTCATACGCAATGTGGGGGACCACAGTGAAAGATGGTCAAAGCCAATTCGTCCACTTCAAACGCAATATCTTCTCATATCTCCTCTCCCTTAGCGTTTTGGATCAAATCGACGTCATTGAACAAAAAACTTAACCAAAAAACGTTTAAGGTATGATTTAGACTTTGGCGTCCTCAGTTTGCCGATATCTGGCATTCGAAAATCAATGTGGAGTACCACGGTCAAAGGTGGAAAAAGGCCCTCGATCCAACCCATAAGCAATGTGGGGGACCACAATGAAAAATGGCCAAATTCTCTCGATCCAACTCATAAGCAATGTGGGGGACCACAGTGATAGATGGCCAAAGTATCTCGATCCAATTCATACGCAATGTGGGGGACCACAGTGAAAGATGGTCAAAGCCAATTCGTCCACTTCAAACGCAATATCTTCTCATATCTCCTCTCCCTTAGCGTTTTGGATCAAATGGACGTCATTGAACAAAAAACTTAACCAGAAAACGTTTAAGGTATGATTTAGACTTTGGCGTCCTCAGTTTGCCGATATCTGGCATTCGAAAATCAATGTGGAGTAAAACGGTCAAAGGTGGAAAAAGGCCCTCGATCCAACCCATAAGCAATGTGGGGGACCACATTGAAAAATGGCCAAATTCTCTCGATCCAACTCATACGCAATGTGGGGGACCACAGTGATAGATGGCCAAATTCTCTCGATCCAACTCATAAGCAATTTGGGGGGGACCACAGTGATAGATGGCCAAAGTATATCGATCCAATTCATAAGCAATGTGGGGGACCACAGTGAAAGATGGTCAAAATCGATTCGTCCACTTCAAATGCAATATCTTCTCATATCTCCTCTCCCTTAGCGTTTTGGATCAAATGGACGTCATTGAACAAAAAACTTAACCAAAAAACGTTTAAGGTATGATTTAGACTTTGGCGTCCTCAGTTTGCCGATATCTGGCATTCGAAAATCAGTGTGGAGTACCACGGTCAAAGGTGGTAAAAGGCCCTCGATCCAACCCATAAGCAATGTGGGGGACCACAGTGATAGATGGCCAAAGTATCTCGATCCAATTCATAAGCAATGTGGGGGACCACAGTGATAGATGGTCAAAGCCCAGTCGTCCACTTCAAACGCAATATCTCCTCATATCTCCTCTCCCTTAGCGTTTTGGATCAAATGGACGTCATTGAACGAAAAACTTAACCAAAAAACGTTTAAGGTATGATTTAGACTTTGGCGTCCTCAGTTTGCCGATATCTGGCATTCGAAAATCAATGTGGAGTACCAGGTCAAAGGTGGAAAAAGGCCCTCGATCCAACCCGTAAGCAAAGTGGGGGACCACATTGAAAAATGGCCAAATTCTCTCCATCCAACTCATAAGCAATGTGGGGGAACACAGTGATAGATGGCCAAAGTATCTCGATCCAATTCATAAGCAATGTGGGGGACCACAGTGAAAGATGGTCAAAGCCCATTCGTCCACTTCAAACGCAATATCTCCTCATATCTCCTCTACCTTAGCGTTTTGGATCAAATGGACGTCATTGAACAAAAAACTTAACCAAAAAACGTTTAACTTTGGCGTCCTCAGTTTGCCGATATCTGGCATTCGAAAATCAATGTGGAGTACCACGGTCAAAGGTGGAAAAAGGCCCTCAATCCAACCCATAAGCAATGTGGGGGACCACATTGAAAAATGGCCAAATTCTCTCGATCCAACTCATAAGCAATGTGGGGGACCACAGTGATAGATGGCCAAAGTTTCTCGATCCAATTCATAAGCAATGTGGGGGACCACAGTGAAAGATGGTCAAAGCCCATTCGTCCACTTCAAACGCAATATCTCCTCTCCCTTAGCGTTTTGGATCAAATGGACGTCATTGAACAAAAAACTTAACCAAAAAACGTTTAAGGTATGATTTAGACTTTGGCGTCCTCAGTTTGCCGATATCTGGCATTCGAAAATCAATGTGGAGTACCACGGTCAAAGGTGGAAAAAGGCCCTCGATCCAACCCATAAGCAAAGTGGGGGACCACATTGAAAAATGGCCAAATTCTCTCCATCCAACTCATAAGCAATGTGGGGGACCACAGTGATAGATGGCCAAAGTATCTCGATCCAATTCATAAGCAATGTGGGGGACCACAGTGAAAGATGGTCAAAGCCCATTCGTCCACTTCAAACGCAATATCACCTCATATCTCCTCTCCCTTAGCGTTTTGGATCAAATGGACGTCATTGAACAAAAAACTTAACCAAAAAACGTTTAAGGTATGATTTAGACTTTGGCGTCCTCAGTTTGCCGATATCTGGCATTCGAAAATCAGTGTGGAGTACCACGGTCAAAGGTGGAAAAAGGCCCTCGATCCAACCCATAAGCAATGTGGGGGACCACAGTGATAGATGGCCAAAGTATCTCGATCCAATTCATAAGCAATGTGGGGGACCACAGTGATAGATGGTCAAAGCCCAGTCGTCCACTTCAAACGCAATATCTAGTCATATCTCCTCTCCCTTAGCGTTTTGGATCAAATGGACGTCATTGAACAAAAAACTTAACCAAAAAACGTTTAAGGTATGATTTAGACTTTGGCGTCCTCAGTTTGCCGATATCTGGCATTCGAAAATCAATGTGGAGTACCAGGTCAAAGGTGGAAAAAGGCCCTCGATCCAACCCATAAGCAAAGTGGGGGACCACATTGAAAAATGGCCAAATTCTCTCCATCCAACTCATAAGCAATGTGGGGGAACACAGTGATAGATGGCCAAAGTTTCTCGATCCAATTCATAAGCAATGTGGTGGACCACAGTGAAAGATGGTCAAAGGCCATTCGTCCACTTCAAACGCAATATCTCCTCATATCTCCTCTCCCTCAGCGTTTTGGATCAAATGGACGTCATTGAACAAAAAACTTAACCAAAAAACGTTTAAGGTATGATTTAGACTTTGGCGTCCTCAGTTTGCCGATATCTGGCATTCGAAAATCAATGTGGAGTACCACGGTCAAAGGTGGAAAAAGGCCCTCGATCCAACCCATAAGCAAAGTGGGGGACCAAATTGAAAAATGGCCAAATTCTCTCGATCCAACTCATAAGCAATGTGGGGGACCACAGTGATAGATGGCCAAAGTATCTCGATCCAATTCATAAGCAATGTGGGGGACCACAGTGAAAGATGGTCAAAGCCCATTCTTCCACTTCAAACGCAATATCACCTCATATCTCCTCTCCCTTAGCGTTTTGAATCAAATGGACGTCATTGAACAAAAAACTTAACAAAAAAACGTTTAAGGTATGATTTAGACTTTGGCGTCCTCAGTTTGCCGATATCTGGCATTCGAAAATCAATGTGGAGTACCACGGTCAAAGGTGGAAAAAGGCCCTCGATCTAACCCATAAACAATGTGGGGGACCACATTGAAAAATGTCCAAATTCTCTCAATCCAACTCATAAGCAATGTGGGGACCACAGTGATAGATGGCCAAAGGTTCTCGATCCAATTCATAAGCAATGTGGGGGACCACAGTGAAAGATGGTCAAAGCCCAGTCGTCCACTTCAAATGCAATATCTCCTCATATCTCCTCTCCCTTAGCGTTTTGGATCAAATGGACGTCATTGAACAAAAAACTTAACCAAAAAACGTTTAAGGTATGATTTAGACTTTGGCGTCCTCAGTTTGCCGATATCTGGCATTCGAAAATCAATGTGGAGTACCAGGTCAAAGGTGGAAAAAGGCCCTCGATCCAACCCATAAGCAAAGTGGGGGACCACATTGAAAAATGGCCAAATTCTCTCCATCCACCTCAAAAGCAATGTGGGGGACCACAGTGCTAAATGGCCAAAGTTTCTCGATCCAATTCATAAGCAATGTGGGGGACCACAGTGAAAAATGTCCATATTCTCTCAATCCAACTCATAAGCAATGTGGGGGACCACAGTGATAGATGGCCAAAGGTTCTCGATCCAATTCATAAGCAATGTGGGGGACCACAGTGAAAGATGGTCAAAGCCCAGTCGTCCACTTCAAACGCAATATCTCCTCATATCTCCTCTCCCTTAGCGTTTTGGATCAAATGGACGTCATTGAACAAAAAACTTAACCAAAAAACGTTTAAGGTATGATTTAGACTTTGGCGTCCTCAGTTTGCCGATATCTGGCATTCGAAAATCAATGTGGAGTACCACGGTCAAAGGTGGAAAAAGGCCCTCAATCCAACCCATAAGCAATGTGGGGGACCACATTGAAAAATGGCCAAATTCTCTCGATCCAACTCATAAGCAATGTGGGGGACCACAGTGATAGATGGCCAAAGTTTCTCGATCCAATTCATAAGCAATGTGGGGGACCACAGTGAAAGATGGTCAAAGCCCATTCGTCCACTTCAAACGCAATATCTCCTCATATCTCCTCTCCCTTAGCGTTTTGGATCAAATGGACGTCATTGAACAAAAAACTTAACCAAAAAACGTTTAAGGTATGATTTAGACTTTGGCGTCCTCAGTTTGCCGATATCTGGCATTCGAAAATCAATGTGGAGTACCACGGTCAAAGGTGGAAAAAGGCCCTCAATCCAACCCATAAGCAATGTGGGGGACCACATTGAAAAATGGCCAAATTCTCTCCATCCAACTCATAAGCAATGTGGGGGAACACAGTGATAGATGGCCAAAGTATCTCGATCCAATTCATAAGCAATGTGGGGGACCACAGTGAAAGATGGTCAAAGCCCATTCGTCCACTTCAAACGCAATATCACCTCATATCTCCTCTCCCTTAGCGTTTTGGATCAAATGGACGTCATTGAACAAAAAACTCACTCGATCCAACCCATAAGCAATGTGGGGGACCACATTGAAAAATGGCCAAATTCTCTCCATCCAACTCATAAGCAATGTGGGGGAACACAGTGATAGATGGCCAAATTCTCTCGATCCAACTCATACGCAATGTGGGGGACCACAGTGAAAGATGGTCAAAGCCCATTCGTCCACTTCAAACGCAATATCTCCTCATATCTCCTCTCCCTTAGCGTTTTGGATCAAATGGACGTCATTGAACAAAAAACTTAACCAAAAAACGTTTAAGGTATGATTTAGACTTTGGCGTCCTCAGTTTGCCGATATCTGGCATTCGAAAATCAATGTGGAGTACCACGGTCAAAGGTGGAAAAAGGCCCTCGATCCAACCCATAAGCAAAGTGGGGGACCACATTGAAAAATGGCCAAATTCTCTCCATCCAACTCATAAGCAATGTGGGGGACCACAGTGATAGATGGCCAAAGTATCTCGATCCAATTCATAAGCAATGTGGGGGACCACAGTGAAAGATGGTCAAAGCCCATTCGTCCACTTCAAACGCAATATCACCTCATATCTCCTCTCCCTTAGCGTTTTGGATCAAATGGACGTCATTGAACAAAAAACTTAACCAAAAAACGTTTAAGGTATGATTTAGACTTTGGCGTCCTCAGTTTGCCGATATCTGGCATTCGAAAATCAGTGTGGAGTACCACGGTCAAAGGTGGAAAAAGGCCCTCGATCCAACCCATAAGCAATGTGGGGGACCACAGTGATAGATGGCCAAAGTATCTCGATCCAATTCATAAGCAATGTGGGGGACCACAGTGATAGATGGTCAAAGCCCAGTCGTCCACTTCAAACGCAATATCTAGTCATATCTCCTCTCCCTTAGCGTTTTGGATCAAATGGACGTCATTGAACAAAAAACTTAACCAAAAAACGTTTAAGGTATGATTTAGACTTTGGCGTCCTCAGTTTGCCGATATCTGGCATTCGAAAATCAATGTGGAGTACCAGGTCAAAGGTGGAAAAAGGCCCTCGATCCAACCCATAAGCAAAGTGGGGGACCACATTGAAAAATGGCCAAATTCTCTCCATCCAACTCATAAGCAATGTGGGGGAACACAGTGATAGATGGCCAAAGTTTCTCGATCCAATTCATAAGCAATGTGGGGGACCACAGTGAAAGATGGTCAAAGGCCATTCGTCCACTTCAAACGAAATATCTCCTCATATCTCCTCTCCCTCAGCGTTTTGGATCAAATGGACGTCATTGAACAAAAAACTTAACCAAAAAACGTTTAAGGTATGATTTAGACTTTGGCGTCCTCAGTTTGCCGATATCTGGCATTCGAAAATCAATGTGGAGTACCACGGTCAAAGGTGGAAAAAGGCCCTCGATCCAACCCATAAGCAAAGTGGGGGACCAAATTGAAAAATGGCCAAATTCTCTCGATCCAACTCATAAGCAATGTGGGGGACCACAGTGATAGATGGCCAAAGTATCTCGATCCAATTCATAAGCAATGTGGGGGACCACAGTGAAAGATGGTCAAAGCCCATTCTTCCACTTCAAACGCAATATCACCTCATATCTCCTCTCCCTTAGCGTTTTGAATCAAATGGACGTCATTGAACAAAAAACTTAACAAAAAAACGTTTAAGGTATGATTTAGACTTTGGCGTCCTCAGTTTGCCGATATCTGGCATTCGAAAATCAATGTGGAGTACCACGGTCAAAGGTGGAAAAAGGCCCTCGATCTAACCCATAAACAATGTGGGGGACCACATTGAAAAATGTCCAAATTCTCTCAATCCAACTCATAAGCAATGTGGGGGACCACAGTGATAGATGGCCAAAGGTTCTCGATCCAATTCATAAGCAATGTGGGGGACCACAGTGAAAGATGGTCAAAGCCCAGTCGTCCACTTCAAACGCAATATCTCCTCATATCTCCTCTCCCTTAGCGTTTTGGATCAAATGGACGTCATTGAACAAAAAACTTAACCAAAAAACGTTTAAGGTATGATTTAGACTTTGGCGTCCTCAGTTTGCCGATATCTGGCATTCGAAAATCAATGTGGAGTACCAGGTCAAAGGTGGAAAAAGGCCCTCGATCCAACCCATAAGCAAAGTGGGGGACCACATTGAAAAATGGCCAAATTCTCTCCATCCAACCCATAAGCAATGTGGAGGACCACATTGAAAAATTTCCAAATTCTCTCGATCCAACTCATACGCAATGTGGGGGACCACAGTGAAAGATGGTCAAAGCCAATTCGTCCACTTCAAATGCAATATCTTCTCATATCTCCTCTCCCTTAGCGTTTTGGATCAAATGGTCGTCATTGAACAAAAAACTTAACCAAAAAACGTTTAAGGTATGATTTAGACTTTGGCGTCCTCAGTTTGCCGATATCTGGCATTCGAAAATCAGTGTGGAGTACCACGGTCAAAGGTGGAAAAAGGCCCTCGATCCAACCCATAAGCAATTTGGGGGACCACATTGAAAAATGGCCAAATTCTCTCGATCCAACTCATACGCAATGTGGGGGACCACAGTGATAGATGGCCAAAGTATCTCGATCCAATTCATAAGCAATGTGGGGGACCACAGTGAAAGATAGTCAAAGCCCATTCGTCCACTTCAAACGCAATATCACCTCATATCTCCTCGCCCCTAGCGTTTTGGATCAAATGGACGTCATTGAACAAAAAACTTAACCAAAAAACGTTTAAGGTATGATTTAGACTTTGGCGTCCTCAGTTTGCCGATATCTGGCATTCGAAAATCAATGTGGAGTACCACGGTCAAAGGTGGAAAAAGGCCCTCGATCCAACCCATAAGCAATTTGGGGGACCACATTGAAAAATGGCCAATTTCTCTCAATCCAACTCATACGCAATGTGGGGGACCACAGTGATAGATGGCCAAAGTATCTCGATCCAATTCATAAGCAATGTGGGGGACCACAGTGAAAGATGGTCAAAGCCCATTCGACCACTTCAAACGCAATATCACCTCATATCTCCTCTACCTTAGCGTTTTGGATCAAATGGACGTCATTGAACAAAAAACTTAACCAAAAAACGTTTAAGGTATGAATTAGACTTTGGCGTCCTCAGTTTGCCGATATCTGGCATTCGAAAATCAATGTGGAGTACCACGGTCAAAGGTGGAAAAAGGCCCTCGATCCAACCCATAAGCAATGTGGGGGACCACATTGAAAAATGGCCAAATTCTCTCGATCCAACTCATACGCAATGTGGGGGACCACAGTGATAGATGGCCAAAGTATCTCGATCCAATTCATAAGGAATGTGGGGGACCACAGTGAATCAAATGGAGGTATGATTTAGACTTTGGCGTCCTCAGTTTGCCGATATCTGGCATTCGAAAATCAATGTGGAGTACCACGGTCAAAGGTGGAAAAAGGCCCTCGATCCAACCCATAAGCAATTTGGGGGACCACATTGAAAAATGGCCAAATTCTCTCGATCCAACTCATACGCAATGTGGGGGACCACAGTGATAGATGGCCAAAGTATCTCGATCCAATTCATAAGCAATGTGGGGGACCACAGTGAAAGATAGTCAAAGCCCATTCGTCCACTTCAAACGCAATATCACCTCATATCTCCTCGCCCCTAGCGTTTTGGATCAAATGGACGTCATTGAACAAAAAACTTAACCAAAAAACGTTTAAGGTATGATTTAGACTTTGGCGTCCTCAGTTTGCCGATATCTGGCATTCGAAAATCAATGTGGAGTACCACGGTCAAAGGTGGAAAAAGGCCCTCGATCCAACCCATAAGCAATTTGGGGGACCACATTGAAAAATGGCCAAATTCTCTCAATCCAACTCATACGCAATGTGGGGGACCACAGTGATAGATGGCCAAAGTATCTCGATCCAATTCATAAGCAATGTGGGGGACCACAGTGAAAGATGGTCAAAGCCCATTCGTCCACTTCAAACGCAATATCACCTCATATCTCCTCTACCTTAGCGTTTTGGATCAAATGGACGTCATTGAACAAAAAACTTAACCAAAAAACGTTTAAGGTATGATTTAGACTTTGGCGTCCTCAGTTTGCCGATATCTGGCATTCGAAAATCAATGTGGAGTACCACGGTCAAAGGTGGAGAAAGGCCCTCGATCCAACCCATAAGCAATGTGGGGGACCACATTGAAAAATGGTCAAATTCTCTCGATCCAACTCATAAGCAATGTGGGGGACCACAGTGATAGATGGCCAAAGTATCTCGATCCAATTCATAAGCAATGTGGGGGACCACAGTGAAAGATGGTCAAAGCCCATTCGTCCACTTCAAACGCAATATCACCTCATATCTCCTCTCCCTTAGCGTTTTGGATCAAATGGACGTCATTGAACAAAAAACTTAACCAAATAACGTTTAAGGTATGATTTAGACTTTGGCGTCCTCAGTTTGCCGATATCTGGCATTCGAAAATCAATATGGAGTACCACGGTCAAAGGTGGAGAAAGGCCCTCGATCCAACCCATAAGCAATGTGGGGGACCACATTGAAAAATGGCCAAATTCTCTCCATCCAACTCATAAGCAATGTGGGGGACCACAGTGAAAGATGGTCAAAGCCGATTCGTCCACTTCAAACGCAATATCTTCTCATATCTGCTCTCCCTTAGCGTTTTGGATCAAATGGACGTCATTGAACAAAAAACTTAACCAAAAAACGTTTAAGGTATGATTTAGACTTTGGCGTCCTCAGTTTGCCGATATCTGGCATTCGAAAATCAATGTGGATTACCACGGTCAAAGGTGGAAAAAGGCCCTCAATCCAACCCATAAGCAATGTGGGGGACCACATTGAAAAATGGCCAAATTCTCTCGATCCAACTCATAAGCAATGTGGGGGACCACAGTGATAGATGGTCAAAGCCGATTCGTCCACTTCAAACGCAATATCTCCTCATATCTCCTCTACCTTAGCGTTTTGGATCAAATGGACGTCATTGAGCAATAAACTTAACCAAAATACGTTTAAGGTATGATTTAGACTTTGGCGTCATCAGTTTGCCGATATCTGGCATTCGAAAATCAATGTGGAGTACCACGGTCAAAGGTGGAAAAAGGCCCTCAATCCAACCCATAAGCAATGTGGGGGACCACATTGATAAATGGCCAAATTCTCTCGATCCAACTCATAAGCAATGTGGGGGACCAGAGTGATAGATGGCCAAAGTTTCTCGATCCAATTCATAAGCAATGTGGGGGACCACAGTGAAAGATGGTCAAAGTCGATTCGTCCACTTCAAATGCAATATCTCCTCATATCTCCTCTCCCTTAGCGTTTTGGATCAAATGGACGTCATTGAACAAAAAACTTAACCAAATAACGTTTAAGGTATGATTTAGACTTTGGCGTCCTCAGTTTGCCGATATCTGGCATTCGAAAATCAATGTGGAGTACCAGGTCAAAGGTGGATAAAGGCCCTCGATCCAACACATAAGCAAAGTGGGGGACCACATTGAAAAATGGCCAAATTCTCTCGATCCAACTCATAAGCAATGTGGGGGAACACAGTGATAGATGGCCAAAGTATCTCGATCCAATTCATAAGCAATGTGGGGGACCACAGTGAAAGATGGTCAAAGCCGATTCGTCCACTTCAAACGCAATATCTCCTCCTATCTCCTTTCCCTTAGCGTTTTGGATCAAATCGACGTCATTGAACAAAAAACTTAACCAAAAAACGTTTAAGGTATGATTTAGACTTTGGCGTCCTCAGTTTGCCGATATCTGGCATTCGAAAATCAATGTGGAGTACCACGGTCAAACGTGGAAAAAGGCCCTCAATCCAACCCATAAGCAATGTGGGGGACCACATTGAAAAATGGCCAAATTCTCTCGATCCAACTCATAAGCAATGTGGGGGACCACAGTGATAGATGGCCAAAAGTTCTCAATCCAATTCATAAGCAATGTGGGGGACCACAGTGAAAGATTTTCAAAGCCCATTCGTCCACTTCAAACGCAATATCTCCTCATATCTCCTCTCCCTTAGCGTTTTGGATCAAATGGACGTCATTGAACAAAAAACTTAACCAAAAAACGTTTAAGGTATGATTTAGACTTTGGCGTCCTCAGTTTGCCGATATCTGGCATTCGAAAATCAATGTGGAGTACCACGGTCAAAGGTGGAAAAAGGCCCTCGATCCAACCCATAAGCAATGTGGGGGACCACATTGAAAAATGGCCAAATTCTCTCGATCTAACTCATAAGCAATGTGGGGGACCACAGTGATAGATGGACAAAGTTTCTCGATCCAATTCATAAGCAATGTGGGGGACCACAGTGAAAGATGGTCAAAGGCCATTCGTCCACTTCAAACGCAATATCTCCTCATATCTCCTCTCCCTTAGCGTTTTGGATCAAATGGACGTCATTGAACAAAAAACTTAACCAAAAAACATTTAAGGTATGATTTAGACTTTGGCGTCCTCAGTTTGCCGATATCTGGCATTCGAAAATCAATGTGGAGTACCACGGTCAAAGGTGGAAAAAGGCCCTCGATCCAACCCATAAGCAAAGTGGGGGACCACATTGAAAAATGGCCAAATTCTCTCCATCCAATTCATAAGCAATGTGGGGGACCACAGTGATAGATGGCCAAAGTATCTCGATCCAATTCATAAGCAATGTGGGGGACCACAGTGAAAGATGGTCAAAGCCCATTCGTCCACTTCAAACGCAATATCTCCTCCTATCTCCTCTCCCTTAGCGTTTTGGATCAAATCGACGTCATTGAACAAAAAACTTAACGAAAAAACGTTTAAGGTATGATTTAGACTTTGGCGTCCTCAGTTTGCCGATATCTGGCATTCGAAAGTCAATGTGGAGTACCACGGTCAAAGGTGGAAAAAGGCCCTCAATCCAACCCATAAGCAAGGTGGGGGACCACATTGAAAAATGGCCAAATTCTCTCGATCCAACTCATAAGAAATGTGGGGGACCACAGTGATAGATGGCCAAAGTATCTCGATCCAATTCATAAGCAATGTGGGGGACCACAGTGAAAGATAGTCAAAGCCCATTCGTCCACTTCAAACGCAATATCACCTCATATCTCCTCTCCCTTAGCGTATTGGATCAAATGGACGTCATTGAACAAAAAACTTAACCAAAAAACGTTTAAGCTATGATTTAGACTTTGGCGTCCTCAGTTTGCCGATATCTGGCATTCGAAAGTCAATGTGGAGTACCACGGTCAAAGGTGGAAAAAGGCCCTCAATCCAACCCATAAGCAAGGTGGGGGACCACATTGAAAAATGGCCAAATTCTCTCGATCCAACTCTTAAGGAATGTGGGGGACCACAGTGATAGATGGCCAAAGTATCTCGATCCAATTCATAAGCAATGTGGGGGACCACAGTGATAGATGGCCAAAGTATCTCGATCCAATTCATAAGCAATGGGGGGACCACAGTGAAAGATGGTCAAAATCGATTCGTCCACTTTAAATGCAATATCTTCTCATATCTCCTCTCCCTTAGGGTTTTGGATCAAATGGACGTCATTGAACAAAAAACTTAACCAAAAAACCTTTAAGGTATGATTTAGACTTTGGCGTCCTCAGTTTGCCGATATCTGGCATTCGAAAATCAATGTGGAGTACCACGATCAAAGGTGGAAAGAGGCCCTCGATCCAACCCATAAGCAATGTGGGGGACCACAGTGAAAAATGACCAAATTCTCTCCACCCAACTCATAAGCAATGTGGGGGACCACAGTGAAAGATGGTCAAAATCGATTCGTCCACTTCAAATGCAATATCTTCTCATATCTCCTCTACCTTAGCGTTTTGGATCAAATGGACGTCATTGAGCAAAAAACTTAACCAAAAAACGTTTAAGGTATGATTTAGACTTTGGCGTCCTCAGTTTGCCGATATCTGGCATTCGAAAATCAATGTGGAGTACCACGATCAAAGGTGGAAAGAGGCCCTCGATCCAACCCATAAGCAATGTGGGGGACCACAGTGAAAAATGACCAAATTCTCTCCACCCAACTCATAAGCAATGTGGGGGACCACAGTGAAAGATGGTCAAAATCGATTCGTCCACTTTAAATGCAATATCTTCTCATATCTCCTCTCCCTTAGCGTTTTGGATCAAATGGACGTCATTGAACAAAAAACTTAACCAAAAAACGTTTAAGGTATGATTTAAACTTTGGCGTCCTCAGTTTGCCGATATCTTGCATTCGAAAATCAATGTGGAGTACCACGGTCAAAGGTGGAGAAAGGCCCTCGATCCAACCCATAAGCAATGTGAGGGACCACATTTAAAAATGGCCAAATTCTCTCCATCCACCTCAAAAGCAATGTGGGGGACCACAGTGCTAAATGGCCAAAGTTTCTCGATCCAATTCATAAGCAATGTGGGGGACCACAGTGAAAGATGGTCAAAGCCCATTCGTCCACTTCAAACGCAATATCACCTCATATCTCCTCTCCCTTAGCGTTTTGGATCAAATGGACGTCATTGAACAAAAAACTTAACCAAAAAACGTTTAAGCTATGATTTAGACTTTGGCGTCCTCAGTTTGCCGATATCTGGCATTCGAAAATCAATGTGGAGTACCACGGTCAAAGGTGGAAAAAGGCCCTCGATCCAACCCATAAGCAATGTGGGGGACCATATTGAAAAATGGCCAAATTCTCTCGATCCAACTCATAAGCAATGTGGGGGACCACAGTGATAGATGGCCAAAGGTTCTCAATCCAATTCATAAGCAATGTGGGGGACCACAGTGAAAGATGGTCAAAGCCCATTCGTCCACTTCAAACGCAATATCTCCTCATATCTCCTCTCCCTTAGCGTTTTGGATCAAATGGACGTCATTGAACAAAAAACTTAACCAAAAAACGTTTAAGGTATGATTTAGACTTTGGCGTCCTCAGTTTGCCGATATCTGGCATTCGAAAATCAATGTGGAGTACCAGGTCAAAGGTGGATAAAGGCCCTCGATCCAACACATAAGCAAAGTGGGGGACCACATTGAAAAATGGCCAAATTCTCTCGATCCAACTCATAAGCAATGTGGGGGACCAGAGTGATAGATGGCCAAAGTTTCTCGATCCAATTCATAAGCAATGTGGGGGACCACAGTGAAAGATGGTCAAAGTCGATTCGTCCACTTCAAATGCAATATCTTCTCATA
The DNA here is from genome assembly GCA_963583995.1 of Xylota segnis. Lineage (NCBI taxonomy): Eukaryota > Metazoa > Arthropoda > Insecta > Diptera > Syrphidae > Xylota > Xylota segnis. The sequence goes on from OY757238.1 coordinate 333,653, forward strand.
TCTCCTCCCCCTTAGCGTTTTGGATCAAATGGACGTCATTGAACAAAAAACTTAACCAAAAAACGTTTAAGGTATGATTTAGACTTTGGCGTCCTCAGTTTGCCGATATCTGGCATTCGAAAATCAATGTGGAGTACCACGGTCAAAGGTGGAAAAAGGCCCTCAATCCAACCCATAAGCAATGTGGGGGACCACATTGAAAAATGGCCAAATTCTCTCGATCCAACTCATAAGCAATGTGGGGGACCACAGTGATAGATGGCCAAAGTATCTCGATCCAATTCATAAGCAATGTGGGGGACCACAGTGAAAGATGGTCAAAGCCGATTCGTCCACTTCAAACGCAATATCTCCTCATATCTCCTCTACCTTAGCGTTTTGGATCAAATGGACGTCATTGAGCAAAAAACTTAACCAAAAAACGTTTAAGGTATGATTTAGACTTTGGCGTCCTCAGTTTGCCGATATCTGGCATTCGAAAATCAATGTGGAGTACCACGGTCAAAGGTGGAGAAAGGCCCTCGATCCAACCCATAAGCAATGTGGGGGACCACATTGAAAAATGGCCAAATTCTCTCCATCCAACTCATAAGCAATGTGGGGGACCACAGTGAAAGATGGTCAAAGCCGATTCGTCCACTTCAAACGCAATATCTTCTCATATCTCCTCTCCCTTAGCGTTTTGGATCAAATGGACGTCATTGAACAAAAAACTTAACCAAAAAACGTTTAAGGTATGATTTAGACTTTGGCGTCCTCAGTTTGCCGATATCTGGCATTCGAAAATCAATGTGGAGTACCACGGTCAAAGGTGGAGAAAGGCCCTCGATCCAACCCATAAGCAATGTGGGGGACCACATTGAAAAATGGTCAAATTCTCTCGATCCAACTCATAAGCAATGTGGGGGACCACAGTGATAGATGGCCAAAGTATCTCGATCCAATTCATAAGCAATGTGGGGGACCACAGTGAAAGATGGTCAAAGCCCATTCGTCCACTTCAAACGCAATATCACCTCATATCTCCTCTCCCTTAGCGTTTTGGATCAAATGGACGTCATTGAACAAAAAACTTAACCAAATAACGTTTAAGGTATGATTTAGACTTTGGCGTCCTCAGTTTGCCGATATCTGGCATTCGAAAATCAATATGGAGTACCACGGTCAAAGGTGGAGAAAGGCCCTCGATCCAACCCATAAGCAATGTGGGGGACCACATTGAAAAATGGCCAAATTCTCTCCATCCAACTCATAAGCAATGTGGGGGACCACAGTGAAAGATGGTCAAAGCCGATTCGTCCACTTCAAACGCAATATCTTCTCATATCTCCTCTCCCTTAGCGTTTTGGATCAAATGGACGTCATTGAACAAAAAACTTAACCAATAAACGTTTAAGGTATGATTTAGACTTTGGCGTCCTCAGTTTGCCGATATCTGGCATTCGAAAATCAATGTGGATTACCACGGTCAAAGGTGGAAAAAGGCCCTCAATCCAACCCATAAGCAATGTGGGGGACCACATTGAAAAATGGCCAAATTCTCTCGATCCAACTCATAAGCAATGTGGGGGACCAGAGTGATAGATGGCCAAAGTTTCTCGATCCAATTCATAAGCAATGTGGGGGACCACAGTGAAAGATGGTCAAAGCCGATTCGTCCACTTCAAACGCAATATCTCCTCATATCTCCTCTCCATTAGCGTTTTGGATCAAATGGACGTCATTGAACAAAAAACTTAACCAAAAAACGTTTAAGGTATGATTTAGACTTTGGCGTCCTCAGTTTGCCGATATCTGGCATTCGAAAATCAATGTGGAGTACCACGGTCAAAGGTGGAGAAAGGCCCTCGATCCTACCCATAAGCAATGTGGGGGACCACATTGAAAAATGGCCAAATTCTCTCCATCCAACTCATAAGCAATGTGGGGGACCACAGTGAAAGATGGTCAAAGCCGATTCGTCCACTTCAAACGCAATATCTTCTCATATCTCCTCTCCCTTAGCGTTTTGGATCAAATGGACGTCATTGAACAAAAAACTTAACCAAAAAACGTTTACGGTATGATTTAGACTTTGGCGTCCTCAGTTTGCCGATATCTGGCATTCGAAAATCAATGTGGAGTACCACGGTCAAAGGTGGAAATAGGCCCTCGATCCAACCCATAAGCAATGTGGGGGACCACATTGAAAAATGGTCAAATTCTCTCGATCCAACTCATAAGCAATGTGGGGGACCGCAGTGATAGATGGCCAAAGTATCTCGATCCAATTCATAAGCAATGTGGGGGACCACAGTGAAAGATGGTCAAAGCCCATTCGTCCACTTCAAACGCAATATCACCTCATATCTCCTCTCCCTTAGCGTTTTGGATCAAATGGACGTCATTGAACAAAAAACTTAACCAAAAAACGTTTAAGGTATGATTTAGACTTTGGCGTCCTCAGTTTGCCGATATCTGGCATTCGAAAATCAATGTGGAGTACCACGGTCAAAGGTGGAGAAAGGCCCTCGATCCAACCCATAAGCAATGTTGGGGACCACATTCAAAAATGGCCAAATTCTCTCCATCCAACTCATAAGCAATGTGGGGGACCACAGTGAAAGATGGTCAAAGCCGATTCGTCCACTTCAAACGCAATATCTTCTCATATCTCCTCTCCCTTAGCGTTTTGGATCAAATGGACGTCATTGAACAAAAAACTTAACCAAAAAACGTTTAAGGTATGATTTAGACTTTGGCGTCCTCAGTCTACCGATATCTGGCATTCGAAGATCAATGTGGAGTACCACGGTCAAAGGTGGAGAAAGGCCCTCGATCCAACCCTTAAGCAATGTGGGGGACCACATTGAAAAATGGCCAAATTCTCTCCATCCACCTCAAAAGCAATGTGGGGGACCACAGTGCTAGATGGCCAAAGTTTCTCGATCCAATTCATAAGCAATGTGGGGGACCACAGTGATAGATGGCCAAAGTATCTCGATCCAATTCATAAGCAATGTGGGGGACCACAGTGAAAGATGGTCAAAATCGATTCGTCCACTTCAAATGCAATATCTTCTCATATCTCCTCTCCATTAGCGTTTTGGATCAAATGGACGTCTTTGAACAAAAAACTTAACCAAAAAACGTTTAAGGTATGATTTAGACTTTGGCATCCTCAGTTTGCCGATATCTGGCATTCGAAAATCAATGTGGAGTACCACGATCAAAGGTGGAAAGAGGACCTCGATCCAACCCATAATCAATGTGGGGGACCACAGTGAAAAATGGCCAAATTCTCTCCACCCAACTCATAAGCAATGTGGGGGACCACAGTGAAAGATGGTCAAAGCCAATTCGTCCACTTCAAATGCAATATCTTCTCATATCTCCTCTCCATTAGCGTTTTGGATCAAATGGACGTCATTGAACAAAAAACTTAACTAAAAAACGTTTAAGGTATGATTTAGACTTTGGCATCCTCAGTTTGCCGATATCTGGCATTCGAAAATCAATGTGGAGTACCACGATCAAAGGTGGAAAGAGGCCCTCGATCCAACCCATAAGCAATGTGGGGGACCACAGTGAAAAATGGCCAAATTCTCTCCACCCAACTCATAAGCAATGTGGGGGACCACAGTGAAAGATGGTCAAAATCGATTCGTCCACTTCAAATGCAATATCTTCTCATATCTCCTCTCCATTAGCGTTTTGGATCAAATGGACGTCATTGAACAAAAAACTTAACTAAAAAACGTTTAAGGTATGATTTAGACTTTGGCATCCTCAGTTTGCCGATATCTGGCATTCGAAAATCAATGTGGAGTACCACGATCAGAGGTGGAAATAGGCCCTCAATCCAACCCATAAGCAATGTGGGGGACCACATTGAAAAATGGCCAAATTCTCTCCATCCAACTCAAAAGTAATGTGGGGGACAACAGTGCTAGATGGCCAAAGTTTCTCGATCCAATTCATAAGCAATGTGGGGGACCACAGTGAGAGATGGTCAAAGCCGATTCGTCCACTTCAAACGCAATATCTCCTCCTATCTCCTCTCCCTTAGCGTTTTGAATCAAATGGACGTCATTGAGCAAAAAACTTAACCAAAAAACGTTTAAGGTATGATTTAGACTTTGGCGTCCTCAGTTTGCCGATATCTGGCATTCGAAAATCAATGTGGAGTACCACGGTCAAAGGTGGAGAAAGGCCCTCGATCCAACCCATAAGCAATGTGGGGGACCACATTGAAAAATGGCCAAATTCTCTCGATCCAACTCATAAGCAATGTGGGGGACCACAGTGATAGATGGCCAAAGGTTCTCGATCCAATTCATAAGCAATGTGGGGGACCACAGTGAAAGATGGTCAAAGCCCATTCGTCCACTTCAAACGCAATATCTCCTCCTATCTCCTCTCCCTTAGCGTTTTGGATCAAATCGACGTCATTGAACAAAAAACTTAACCAAAAAACGTTTAAGGTATGATTTAGACTTTGGCGTCCTCAGTTTGCCGATATCTGGCATTCGAAAATCAATGTGGAGTACCACGGTCAAAGGTGGAGAAAGGCCCTCGATCCAACCCATAAGCAATGTGGGGGACCACATTGAAAAATGGCCAAATTCTCTCGATCCAACTCATAAGCAATGTGGGGGACCACAGTGATAGATGGCCAAAGGTTCTCGATCCAATTCATAAGCAATGTGGGGGACCACAGTGAAAGATCGGCAAAGCCCATTCGTCCACTTCAAACGCAATATCTCCTCCTATCTCCTCTCCCTTAGCGTTTTGGATCAAATCGACGTCATTGAACAAAAAACTTAACCAAAAAACGTTTAAGGTATGATTTAGACTTTGGCGTCCTCAGTTTGCCGATATCTGGCATTCGAAAATCAATGTGGAGTACCACGATCAAAGGTTGAAAGAGGCCCTCGATCCAACCCATAAGCAATGTGGGGGACCACATTGAAAAATGGCCAAATTCTCTCGATCCAACTCATAAGCAATGTGGGGGACCACAGTGATAGATGGCCAAAGGTTCTCGATCCAATTCATAAGCAATGTGGGGGACCACAGTGAAAGATGGTCAAAGCCCATTCGTCCACTTCAAACGCAATATCTTCTCATATCTCCTCTCCCTTAGCGTTTTGGATCAAATCGACGTCATTGAACAAAAAACTTAACCAAAAAACGTTTAAGGTATGATTTAGACTTTGGCGTCCTCAGTTTGCCGATATCTGGCATTCGAAAATCAATGTGGAGTACCACGATCAAAGGTGGAAAGAGGCCCTCGATCCAACCCATAAGCAATGTGGGGGACCACATTGAAAAATGGCCAAATTCTCTCGATCCAACTCATAAGCAATGTGGGGGACCACAGTGATAGATGGCCAAAGGTTCTCGATCCAATTCATAAGCAATGTGGGGGACCACAGTGAAAGATGGTCAAAGCCCATTCGTCCACTTCAAACGCAATATCTCCTCCTATCTCCTCTGCCTTAGCGTTTTGGATCAAATCGACGTCATTGAACAAAAAACTTAACCAAAAAACGTTTAAGGTATGATTTAGACTTTGGCGTCCTCAGTTTGCCGATATCTGGCATTCGAAAATCAATGTGGAGTACCGCGGTCAAAGGTGGAGAAAGGCCCTCGATCCAACCCATAAGCAATGTGGGGGACCACATTGAAAAATGGCCAAATTCTCTCGATCCAACTCATAAGCAATGTGGGGGACCACAGTGATAGATGGCCAAAGTATCTCGATCCAATTCATAAGCAATGTGGGGGACCACAGTGATAGATGGCCAAATTCTCTCGATCCAACTCATAAGCAATGTGGGGGACCACAGTGATAGATGGCCAAAGTATCTCGATCCAATTCATAAGCAATGTTTAGGGACCAATTCATAAGCAATGTGGGGGACCACAGTGAAAGATGGTCAAAATCGATTCGTCCACTTCAAATGCAATATCTCCTCCTATCTCCTCTCCCTTAGCGTTTTGGATCAAATGGACGTCATTGAACAAAAAACTTAACTATAAAACGTTTAAGGTATGATTTAGACTTTGGCATCCTCAGTTTGCCGATATCTGGCATTCGAAAATCAATGTGGAGTACCACGATCAAAGGTGGAAATAGGCCCTCGATCCAACCCATAAGCAATGTGGGGGACCACATTGAAAAATGGCCAAATTCTCTCCATCCAACTCAAAAGTAATGTGGGGGACAACAGTGCTAGATGGCCAAAGTTTCTCGATCCAATTCATAAGCAATGTGGGGGACCACAGTGAGAGATGGTCAAAGCCGATTCGTCCACTTCAAACGCAATATCTCCTCCTATCTCCTCTCCCTTAGCGTTTTGGATCAAATGGACGTCATTGAACAAAAAACTTAACTATAAAACGTTTAAGGTATGATTTAGACTTTGGCGTCCTCAGTTTGCCGATATCTGGCATTCGAAAATCAATGTGGAGTACCACGGTCAAAGGTGGAAAAAGGCCCTCAATCCAACCCATAAGCAATGTGGGGGACCACATTGAAAAATGGCCAAATTCTCAAGATCCAACTCATAAGCAATGTGGGGTACCACAGTGATAGATGGCCAAAGTATCTCGATCCAATTCATAAGCAATGTGGGGGATAACAGTGAAAGATGGTCAAAGCCAATTCGTCCACTTCAAATGCAATATCTTCTCATATCTCCTCCCCCTTAGCGTTTTGGATCAAATGGACGTCATTGAACAAAAAACTTAACCAAAAAACGTTTAAGGTATGATTTAGACTTTGGCGTCCTCAGTTTGCCGATATCTGGCATTCGAAAATCAATGTGGAGTACCACGGTCAAAGGTGGAAAAAGGCCCTCAATCCAACCCATAAGCAATGTGGGGGACCACATTGAAAAATGGCCAAATTCTCTCGATCCAACTCATAAGCAATGTGGGGGACCACAGTGATAGATGGCCAAAGTATCTCGATCCAATTCATAAGCAATGTGGGGGACCACAGTGAAAGATGGTCAAAGCCGATTCGTCCACTTCAAACGCAATATCTCCTCATATCTCCTCTACCTTAGCGTTTTGGATCAAATGGACGTCATTGAGCAAAAAACTTAACCAAAAAACGTTTAAGGTATGATTTAGACTTTGGCGTCCTCAGTTTGCCGATATCTGGCATTCGAAAATCAATGTGGAGTACCACGGTCAAAGGTGGAGAAAGGCCCTCGATCCTACCCATAAGCAATGTGGGGGACCACAGTGATAGATGGCCAAATTCTCTCCATCCAACTCATAAGCAATGTGGGGGACCACAGTGAAAGATGGTCAAAGCCGATTCGTCCACTTCAAACGCAATATCTTCTCATATCTCCTCTCCCTTAGCGTTTTGGATCAAATGGACGTCATTGAACAAAAAACTTAACCAAAAAACGTTTAAGGTATGATTTAGACTTTGGCGTCCTCAGTTTGCCGATATCTGGCATTCGAAAATCAATGTGGAGTACCACGGTCAAAGGTGGAAATAGGCCCTCGATCCAACTCATAAGCAATGTGGGGGACCACAGTGATAGATGGCCAAAGTATCTCGATCCAATTCATAAGCAATGTGGGGGACCACAGTGAAAGATGGTCAAAGCCCATTCGTCCACTTCAAACGCAATATCACCTCATATCTCCTCTCCCTTAGCGTTTTGGATCAAATGGACGTCATTGAACAAAAAACTTAACCAAAAAACGTTTAAGGTATGATTTAGACTTTGGCGTCCTCAGTTTGCCGATATCTGGCATTCGAAAATCAATGTGGAGTACCACGGTCAAAGGTGGAGAAAGGCCCTCGATCCAACCCATAAGCAATGTGGGGGACCACATTGAAAAATGGCCAAATTCTCTCCATCCAACTCATAAGCAATGTGGGGGACCACAGTGAAAGATGGTCAAAGCCGATTCGTCCACTTCAAACGCAATATCTTCTCATATCTCCTCTCCCTTAGCGTTTTGGATCAAATGGACGTCATTGAGCAAAAAACTTAACTAAAAAACGTTTAAGGTATGATTTAGACTTTGGCGTCCTCAGTTTGCCGATATCTGGCATTCGAAAATCAATGTGGAGTACCACGGTCAAAGGTGGAGAAAGGCCCTCGATCCAACCCATAAGCAATGTGGAGGACCACATTGAAAAATGGCCAAATTCTCTCCATCCAACTCATAAGCAATGTGGGGGACCACAGTGAAAGATGGTCAAAGCCGATTCGTCCACTTCAAACGCAATATCTCCTCCTATCTCCTCTCCCTTAGCGTTTTGGATCAAATCGACGTCATTGAACAAAAAACTTAACCAAAAAACGTTTAAGGTATGATTTAGACTTTGGCGTCCTCAGTTTGCCGATATCTGGCATTCGAAAATCAATGTGGAGTACCACGATCAAAGGTGGAAAGAGGCCCTCGATCCAACCCATAAGCAATGTGGGGGACCACATTGAAAAATGGCCAAATTCTCTCGATCCAACTCATAAGCAATGTGGGGGACCACAGTGATAGATGGCCAAAGGTTCTCGATCCAATTCATAAGCAATGTGGGGGACCACAGTGAAAGATGGTCAAAGCCCATTCGTCCACTTCAAACGCAATATCTTCTCATATCTCCTCTACCTTAGCGTTTTGGATCAAATGGACGTCATTGAACAAAAAACTTAACCAAAAAACGTTTAAGGTATGATTTAGACTTTGGCGTCCTCAGTTTGCCGATATCTGGCATTCGAAAATCAATGTGGAGTACCACGATCAAAGGTGGAAAGAGGCCCTCGATCCAACCCATAAGCAATGTGGGGGACCACATTGAAAAATGGCCAAATTCTCTCGATCCAACTCATAAGCAATGTGGGGGACCACAGTGATAGATGGCCAAAGGTTCTCGATCCAATTCATAAGCAATGTGGGGGACCACAGTGAAAGATGGTCAAAGCCCATTCGTCCACTTCAAACGCAATATCTCCTCCTATCTCCTCTGCCTTAGCGTTTTGGATCAAATCGACGTCATTGAACAAAAAACTTAACCAAAAAACGTTTAAGGTATGATTTAGACTTTGGCGTCCTCAGTTTGCCGATATCTGGCATTCGAAAATCAATGTGGAGTACCGCGGTCAAAGGTGGAGAAAGGCCCTCGATCCAACCCATAAGCAATGTGGTGGACCACATTGAAAAATGGCCAAATTCTCTCGATCCAACTCATAAGCAATGTGGGGGACCACAGTGATAGATGGCCAAAGTATCTCGATCCAATTCATAAGCAATGTGGGGGACCACAGTGATAGATGGCCAAATTCTCTCGATCCAACTCATAAGCAATGTGGGGGACCACAGTGATAGATGGCCAAAGTATCTCGATCCAATTCATAAGCAATGTGGGGGACCAATTCATAAGCAATGTGGGGGACCACAGTGAAAGATGGTCAAAATCGATTCGTCCACTTCAAATGCAATATCTTCTCATATCTCCTCTCCATTAGCGTTTTGGATCAAATGGACGTCATTGAACAAAAAACTTAACTATAAAACGTTTAAGGTATGATTTAGACTTTGGCATCCTCAGTTTGCCGATATCTGGCATTCGAAAATCAATGTGGAGTACCACGATCAAAGGTGGAAATAGGCCCTCGATCCAACCCATAAGCAATGTGGGGGACCACATTGAAAAATGGCCAAATTCTCTCCATCCAACTCAAAAGTAATGTGGGGGACAACAGTGCTAGATGGCCAAAGTTTCTCGATCCAATTCATAAGCAATGTGGGGGACCACAGTGAGAGATGGTCAAAGCCGATTCGTCCACTTCAAACGCAATATCTCCTCCTATCTCCTCTCCCTTAGCGTTTTGGATCAAATGGACGTCATTGAACAAAAAACTTAACTAAAAAACGTTTAAGGTATGATTTAGACTTTGGCGTCCTCAGTTTGCCGATATCTGGCATTCGAAAATCAATGTGGAGTACCACGGTCAAAGGTGGAAAAAGGCCCTCAATCCAACCCATAAGCAATGTGGGGGACCACATTGAAAAATGGCCAAATTCTCAAGATCCAACTCATAAGCAATGTGGGGTACCACAGTGATAGATGGCCAAAGTATCTCGATCCAATTCATAAGCAATGTGGGGGACCACAGTGAAAGATGGTCAAAGCCAATTCGTCCACTTCAAATGCAATATCTTCTCATATCTCCTCCCCCTTAGCGTTTTGGATCAAATGGACGTCATTGAACAAAAAACTTAACCAAAAAACGTTTAAGGTATGATTTAGACTTTGGCGTCCTCAGTTTGCCGATATCTGGCATTCGAAAATCAATGTGGAGTACCACGGTCAAAGGTGGAAAAAGGCCCTCAATCCAACCCATAAGCAATGTGGGGGACCACATTGAAAAATGGCCAAATTCTCTCGATCCAACTCATAAGCAATGTGGGGGACCACAGTGATAGATGGCCAAAGTATCTCGATCCAATTCATAAGCAATGTGGGGGACCACAGTGAAAGATGGTCAAAGCCGATTCGTCCACTTCAAACGCAATATCTCCTCATATCTCCTCTACCTTAGCGTTTTGGATCAAATGGACGTCATTGAGCAAAAAACTTAACCAAAAAACGTTTAAGGTATGATTTAGACTTTGGCGTCCTCAGTTTGCCGATATCTGGCATTCGAAAATCAATGTGGAGTACCACGGTCAAAGGTGGAGAAAGGCCCTCGATCCTACCCATAAGCAATGTGGGGGACCACAGTGATAGATGGCCAAATTCTCTCCATCCAACTCATAAGCAATGTGGGGGACCACAGTGAAAGATGGTCAAAGCCGATTCGTCCACTTCAAACGCAATATCTTCTCATATCTCCTCTCCCTTAGCGTTTTGGATCAAATGGACGTCATTGAACAAAAAACTTAACCAAAAAACGTTTAAGGTATGATTTAGACTTTGGCGTCCTCAGTTTGCCGATATCTGGCATTCTAAAATCAATGTGGAGTACCACGGTCAAAGGTGGAAATAGGCCCTCGATCCAACTCATAAGCAATGTGGGGGACCACAGTGATAGATGGCCAAAGTATCTCGATCCAATTCATAAGCAATGTGGGGGACCACAGTGAAAGATGGTCAAAGCCCATTCGTCCACTTCAAACGCAATATCACCTCATATCTCCTCTCCCTTAGCGTTTTGGATCAAATGGACGTCATTGAACAAAAAACTTAACCAAAAAACGTTTAAGGTATGATTTAGACTTTGGCGTCCTCAGTTTGCCGATATCTGGCATTCGAAAATCAATGTGGAGTACCACGGTCAAAGGTGGAGAAAGGCCCTCGATCCAACCCATAAGCAATGTGGGGGACCACATTGAAAAATGGCCAAATTCTCTCCATCCAACTCATAAGCAATGTGGGGGACCACAGTGAAAGATGGTCAAAGCCGATTCGTCCACTTCAAACGCAATATCTTCTCATATCTCCTCTCCCTTAGCGTTTTGGATCAAATGGACGTCATTGAGCAAAAAACTTAACTAAAAAACGTTTAAGGTATGATTTAGACTTTGGCGTCCTCAGTTTGCCGATATCTGGCATTCGAAAATCAATGTGGAGTACCACGGTCAAAGGTGGAGAAAGGCCCTCGATCCAACCCATAAGCAATGTGGGGGACCACATTGAAAAATGGCCAAATTCTCTCGATCCAACTCATAAGCAATGTGGGGGACCACAGTGATAGATGGCCAAAGGTTCTCGATGCAATTCATAAGCAATGTGGGGGACCACAGTGAAAGATGGTCAAAGCCCATTCGTCCACTTCAAACGCAATATCTCCTCCTATCTCCTCTCCCTTAGCGTTTTGGATCAAATCGACGTCATTGAACAAAAAACTCAACCAAAAAACGTTTAAGGTATGATTTAGACTTTGGCGTCCTCAGTTTGCCGATATCTGGCATTCGAAAATCAATGTGGAGTACCACGGTCAAAGGTGGAGAAAGGCCCTTGATCCAACCCATAAGCAATGTGGGGGACCACATTGAAAAATGGCCAAATTCTCTCGATCCAACTCATAAGCAATGTGGGGGACCACAGTGATAGATGGCCAAAGGTTCTCGATCCAATTCATAAGCAATGTGGGGGACCACAGTGAAAGATGGGCAAAGCCCATTCGTCCACTTCAAACGCAATATCTCCTCCTATCTCCTCTCCCTTAGCGTTTTGGATCAAATGGACGTCATTGAACAAAAAACTTAACCAAAAAACGTTTAAGGTATGATTTAGACTTTGGCGTCCTCAGTTTGCCGATATCTGGCATTCGAAAATCAATGTGGAGTACCACGATCAAAGGTGGAAAGAGGCCCTCGATCCAACCCATAAGCAATGTGGGAGACCACATTGAAAAATGGCCAAATTCTCTCGATCCAACTCATAAGCAATGTGGGGGACCACAGTGATAGATGGCCAAAGGTTCTCGATCCAATTCATAAGCAATGTGGGGGACCACAGTGAAAGATGGTCAAAGCCCATTCGTCCACTTCAAACGCAATATCTCCTCCTATCTCCTCTCCCTTAGCGTTTTGGATCAAATCGACGTCATTGAACAAAAAACTTAACCAAAAAACGTTTAAGGTATGATTTAGACTTTGGCGTCCTCAGTTTGCCGATATCTGGCATTCGAAAATCAATGTGGAGTACCGCGGTCAAAGGTGGAGAAAGGCCCTCGATCCAACCCATAAGCAATGTGGGGGACCACATTGAAAAATGGCCAAATTCTCTCGATCCAACTCATAAGCAATGTGGGGGACCACAGTGATAGATGGCCAAAGTATCTCGATCCAATTCATAAGCAATGTGGGGGACCACTGTGATAGATGGCGAAATTCTCTCGATCCAACTCATAAGCAATGTGGGGGACCACAGTGATAGATGGCCAAAGTATCTCGATCCAATTCATAAGCAATGTGGGGGACCACAGTGATAGATGGCCAAAGGTTCTCGATCCAATTCATAAGCAATGTGGGGGACCACAGTGAGAGATGGTCAAAGCCGATTCGTCCACTTCAAACGCAATATCTCCTCCTATCTCCTCTCACTTAGCGTTTTGGATCAAATGGACGTCATTGAACAAAAAACTTAACTAAAAAACGTTTAAGGTATGATTTAGACTTTGGCGTCCTCAGTTTGAGGATATCTGGCATTCGAAAACCAATGTGGAGTACCACGGTCAAAGGTGGAGAAAGGCCCTCGATCCAACCCATAAGCAATGTGGGGGACCACATTGAAAAATGGCCAAATTCTCTCGATCCAACTCATAAGCAATGTGGGGGACCACAGTGATAGATGGCCAAAGTTTCTCGATCCAATTCATAAGCAATGTGGGGGACCACAGTGAAAGATGGTCAAAGCCCATTCGTCCACTTCAAACGCAATATCTCCTCCTATCTCCTCTCCCTTAGCGTTTTGGATCAAATCGACGTCATTGAACAAAAAACTTAACCAAAAAACGTTTAAGGTATGATTTAGACTTTGGCGTCCTCAGTTTGCCGATATCTGGCATTCGAAAATCAATGTGGAGTACCACGGTCAAAGGTGGAGAAAGGCCCTCGATCCAACCCATAAGCAATGTGGGGGACCACATTGAAAAATGGCCAAATTCTCTCGATCCAACTCATAAGCAATGTGGGGGACCACAGTGATAGATGGCCAAAGGTTCTCGATCCAATTCATAAGCAATGTGGGGGACCACAGTGAAAGATGGTCAAAGCCCATTCGTCCACTTCAAACGCAATATCTTCTCATATCTCCTCTCCCTTAGCGTTTTGGATCAAATGGACGTCATTGAACAAAAAACTTAACCAAAAAACGTTTAAGGTATGATTTAGACTTTGGCGTCCTCAGTTTGCCGATATCTGGCATTCGAAAATCAATGTGGAGTACCACGGTCAAAGGTGGAGAAAGGCCCTCGATCCAACCCATAAGCAATGTGGGGGACCACAGTGATAGATGGCCAAAGTATCTCGATCCAATTCATAAGCAATGTGGGGGACCACAGTGATAGATGGCCAAAGGTTCTCGATCCAATTCATAAGCAATGTGGGGGACCACAGTGAAAGATGGTCAAAGCCCATTCGTCCACTTCAAACGCAATATCTCCTCCTATCTCCTCTCCCTTAGCGTTTTGGATCAAATCGACGTCATTGAACAAAAAACTTAACCAAAAAACGTTTACGGTATGATTTAGACTTTGGCGTCCTCAGTTTGCCGATATCTGGCATTCGAAAATCAATGTGGAGTACCACGATCAAAGGTGGAAAGAGGCCCTCGATCCAACCCATAAGCAATGTGGGGGACCACATTGATAAATGGCCAAATTCTCTCCATCCAACTCAAAAGCAATGTGGGGGACAACAGTGCTAGATGGCCAAAGTATCTCGATCCAATTCATAAGCAATGTGGGGGACCACAGTGATAGATGGCCAAAGGTTCTCGATCCAATTCATAAGCAATGTGGGGGACCACAGTGAAAGATGGTCAAAGCCCATTCGTCCACTCCAAACGCAATATCACCTCATATCTCCTCTCCCTTAGCGTTTTGGATCAAATGGACGTCATTGAACAAAAAACTTAACCAAAAAACGTTTAAGGTATGATTTAGACTTTGGCGTCCTCAGTTTGCCGATATCTGGCATTCGAAAATCAATGTGGAGTACCACGGTCAAAGGTGGAGAAAGGCCCTCGATCCAACCCATAAGCAATGTGGGGGACCACATTGAAAAATGGCCAAATTCTCTCCATCCAACTCATAAGCAATGTGGGGGACCACAGTGAAAGATGGTCAAAGCCGATTCGTCCACTTCAAACGCAATATCTTCTCATATCTCCTCTCCCTTAGCGTTTTGGATCAAATGGACGTCATTGAACAAAAAACTTAACCAAAAAACGTTTAAGGTATGATTTAGACTTTGGCGTCCTCAGTTTACCGATATCTGGCATTCGAAGATCAATGTGGAGTACCACGGTCAAAGGTGGAGAAAGGCTCTCGATCCAACCCATAAGCAATGTGGGGGACCACATTGAAAAATGGCCAAATTCTCTCCATCCACCTCAAAAGCAATGTGGGGGACCACAGTGCTAGATGGCCAAAGTTTCTCGATCCAATTCATAAGCAATGTGGGGGACCACAGTGATAGATGGCCAAAGTATCTCGATCCAATTCATAAGCAATGTGGGGGACCACAGTGAAAGATGGTCAAAATCGATTCGTCCACTTCAAATGCAATATCTTCTCATATCTCCTCTCCATTAGCGTTTTGGATCAAATGGACGTCATTGAACAAAAAACTTAACTAAAAAACGTTTAAGGTATGATTTAGACTTTGGCATCCTCAGTTTGCCGATATCTGGCATTCGAAAATCAATGTGGAGTACCACGATCAAAGGTGGAAAGAGGACCTCGATCCAACCCATAAGCAATGTGGGGGACCACAGTGAAAAATGGCCAAATTCTCTCCACCCAACTCATAAGCAATGTGGGGGACCACAGTGAAAGATGGTCAAAGCCAATTCGTCCACTTCAAATGCAATATCTTCTCATATCTCCTCTCCATTAGCGTTTTGGATCAAATGGACCTCATTGAACAAAAAACTTAACTAAAAAACGTTTAAGGTATGATTTAGACTTTGGCATCCTCAGTTTGCCGATATCTGGCATTCGAAAATCAATGTGGAGTACCACGATCAAAGGTGGAAAGAGGCCCTCGATCCAACCCATAAGCAATGTGGGGGACCACAGTGAAAAATGGCCAAATTCTCTCCACCCAACTCATAAGCAATGTGGGGGACCACAGTGAAAGATGGTCAAAATCGATTCGTCCACTTCAAATGCAATATCTTCTCATATCTCCTCTCCATTAGCGTTTTGGATCAAATGGACGTCATTGAACAAAAAACTTAACTAAAAAACGTTTAAGGTATGATTTAGACTTTGGCGTCCTCAGTTTGCCGATATCTGGCATTCGAAAATCAATGTGGAGTACCACGGTCAAAGGTGGAGAAAGGCCCTCGATCCAACCCATAAGCAATGTGGGGGACCACATTGAAAAATGGCCAAATTCTCTCGATCCAACTCATAAGCAATGTGGGGGACCACAGTGATAGATGGCCAAAGTATCTCGATCCAATTCATAAGCAATGTGGGGGACCACAGTGATAGATGGCCAAAGGTTCTCGATCCAATTCATAAGCAATGTGGGTGACCACAGTGAAAGATGGTCAAAGCCCATTCGTCCACTTCAAACGCAATATCTCCTCCTATCTCCTCTCCCTTAGCGTTTTGGATCAAATCGACGTCGTTGAACAAAAAACTTAACCAAAAAACGTTTACGGTATGATTTAGACTTTGGCGTCCTCAGTTTGCCGATATCTGGCATTCGAAAATCAATGTGGAGTACCACGATCAAAGGTGGAAAGAGGCCCTCGATCCAACCCATAAGCAATGTGGGGGACCACATTGAAAAATGGCCAAATTCTCTCCATCCAACTCAAAAGCAATGTGGGGGACAACAGTGCTAGATGGCCAAATTTTCTCGATCCAACTCAAAAGTAATGTGTGGGACAACAGTGCTAGATGGCCAAAGTTTCTCGATCCAATTCATAAGCAATGTGGGGGACCACAGTGAGAGATGGTCAAAGCCGATTCGTCCACTTCAAACGCAATATCTCCTCCTATCTCCTCTCCCTTAGCGTTTTGGATCAAATGGACGTCATTGAACAAAAAACTTAACTAAAAAACGTTTAAGGTATGATTTAGACTTTGGCGTCCTCAGTTTGCCGATATCTGGCATTCGAAAATCAATGTGGAGTTCCACGGTCAAAGGTGGAGAAAGGCCCTCGATCCAACCCATAAGCAATGTGGGGGACCACATTGAAAAATGGCCAAATTCTCTCGATCCAACTCATAAGCAATGTGGGGGACCACAGTGATAGATGGCCAAATTTTCTCGATCCAACTCAAAAGTAATGTGTGGGACAACAGTGCTAGATGGCCAAAGTTTCTCGATCCAATTCATAAGCAATGTGGGGGACCACAGTGAGAGATGGTCAAAGCCGATTCGTCCACTTCAAACGCAATATCTCCTCCTATCTCCTCTCCCTTAGCGTTTTGGATCAAATCGACGTCATTGAACAAAAAACTTAACCAAAAAACGTTTACGGTATGATTTAGACTTTGGCGTCCTCAGTTTGCCGATATCTGGCATTCGAAAATCAATGTGGAGTACCACGATCAAAGGTGGAAAGAGGCCCTCGATCCAACCCATAAGCAATGTGGGGGACCACATTGAAAAATGGCCAAATTCTCTCCATCCAACTCAAAAGCAATGTGGGGGACAACAGTGCTAGATGGCCAAAGTTTCTCGATCCAATTCATAAGCAATGTGGGGGACCACAGTGAAAGATGGTCAAAGCCGATTCGTCCACTTCAAACGCAATATCTTCTCATATCTCCTCTACCTTAGGGTTTTGGATCAAATGGACGTCATTGAACAAAAAACTTAACTAAAAAACGTTTAAGGTATGATTTAGACTTTGGCGTCCTCAGTTTGCCGATATCTGGCATTCGAAAATCAATGTGGAGTACCACGGTCAAAGGTGGAGAAAGGCCCTCGATCCAACCCATAAGCAATGTGGGGGACCACATTGAAAAATGCCCAAATTCTCTCGATCCAACTCATAAGCAATGTGGGGGACCACAGTGATAGATGGCCAAAGGTTCTCGATCCAATTCATAAGCAATGTGGGGGACCACAGTGAAAGATGGTCAAAGCCCATTCGTCCACTTCAAACGCAATATCTCCTCCTATCTCCTCTCCCTTAGCGTTTTGGATCAAATCGACGTCATTGAACAAAAAACTTAACCAAAAAACGTTTAAGGTATGATTTAGACTTTGGCGTCCTCAGTTTGCCGATATCTGGCATTCGAAAATCAATGTGGAGTACCACGATCAAAGGTGGAAAGAGGCCCTCGATCCAACCCATAAGCAATGTGGGGGACCACATTGAAAAATGGCCAAATTCTCTCGATCCAACTCATAAGCAATGTGGGGGACCACAGTGATAGATGGCCAAAGGTTCTCGATCCAATTCATAAGCAATGTGGGGGACCACAGTGAAAGATGGTCAAAGCCCATTCGTCCACTTCAAACGCAATATCTTCTCATATCTCCTCTACCTTAGCGTTTTGGATCAAATGGACGTCATTGAACAAAAAACTTAACCAAAAAACGTTTAAGGTATGATTTAGACTTTGGCGTCCTCAGTTTGCCGATATCTGGCATTCGAAAATCAATGTGGAGTACCACGGTCAAAGGTGGAAAAAGGCCCTCGATCCAACCCATAAGCAATGTGGGGGACCACATTGAAAAATGGCCAAATTCTCTCGATCCAACTCATAAGCAATGTGGGGGACCACAGTGATAGATGGCCAAAGGTTCTCGATCCAATTCATAAGCAATGTGGGGGACCACAGTGAAAGATGGTCAAAGCCCATTCGTCCACTTCGAACGCAATATCTCCTCCTATCTCCTCTCCCTTAGCGTTTTGGATCAAATCGACGTCATTGAACAAAAAACTTAACCAAAAAACGTTTACGGTATGATTTAGACTTTGGCGTCCTCAGTTTGCCGATATCTGGCATTCGAAAATCAATGTGGAGTACCACGATCAAAGGTGGAAAGAGGCTCTCGATCCAACCCATAAGCAATGTGGGGGACCACATTGAAAAATGGCCAAATTCTCTCCATCCAACTCATAAGCAATGTGGGGGACCACAGTGATAGATGGCCAAAGTATCTCGATCCAATTCATAAGCAATGTGGGGGACCACAGTGATAGATGGCCAAAGTATCTCGATCCAATTCATAAGCAATGTGGGGGACCACAGTGAAAGATGGTCAAAGCCAATTCGTCCACTTCAAATGCAATATCTTCTCATATCTCCTCTCCCTTAGCGTTTTGAATCAAATGGACGTCATTGAACAAAAAACTTAACCAAAAAACGTTTAAGGTATGATTTAGACTTTGGCGTCCTCAGTTTGCCGATATCTGGCATTCGAAAATCAATGTGGACTACCACGGTCAAAGGTGGAAAAAGGCATTCGATCCAACCCATAAGCAATGTGGGGGACCACAGTGATAGATGGCCAAAGTATCTCGATCCAATTCATAAGCAATGTGGGGAACCACAGTGAAAGATGGTCAAAGCCCATTCGTCCACTTCAAACGCAATATCTTCTCATATCTCCTCTACCTTAGCGTTTTGGATCAAATGGACGTCATTGAACAAAAAACTTAACCAAAAAACGTTTAAGGTATGATTTAGACTTTGGCGTCCTCAGTTTGCCGATATCTGGCATTCGAAAATCAATGTGGAGTACCACGATCAAAGGTGGAAAGAGGCTCTCGATCCAACCCATAAGCAATGTGGGGGACCACATTGAAAAATGGCCAAATTCTCTCCATCCAACTCATAAGCAATGTGGGGGACCACAGTGATAGATGGCCAAAGTATCTCGATCCAATTCATAAGCAATGTGGGGGACCACAGTGATAGATGGCCAAAGGTTCTCGATCCAATTCATAAGCAATGTGGGGGACCACAGTGAAAGATGGTCAAAGCCCATTCGTCCACTTCAAACGCAATATCTCCTCCTATCTCCTCTCCCTTAGCGTTTTGGATCAAATCGACGTCATTGAACAAAAAACTTAACCAAAAAACGTTTACGGTATGATTTAGACTTTGGCGTCCTCAGTTTGCCGATATCTGGCATTCGAAAATCAATGTGGAGTACCACGATCAAAGGTGGAAAGAGGCTCTCGATCCAACCCGTAAGCAATGTGGGGGACCACATTGAAAAATGGCCAAATTCTCTCCATCCAACTCAAAAGCAATGTGGGGGACAACAGTGCTAGATGGCCAAAGTTTCTCGATCCAATTCATAAGCAATGTGGGGGACCACAGTGAAAGATGGTCAAAGCCCATTCGTCCACTTCAAACGCAATATCTCCTCCTATCTCCTCTCCCTTAGCGTTTTGGATCAAATCGACGTCATTGAACAAAAAACTTAACCAAAAAACGTTTAAGGTATGATTTAGACTTTGGCGTCCTCAGTTTGCCGATATCTGGCATTCGAAAATCAATGTGGACTACAACGGTCAAAGGTGGAAAAAGGCCCTCGATCCAACCCATAAGCAATGTGGGGGACCACATTGAAAAATGGCCAAATTCTCTCGATCCAACTCATAAGCAATGTGGGGGACCACAGTGATAGATGGCCAAAGGTTCTCGATCCAATTCATAAGCAATGTGGGCGACCACAGTGAAAGATGGTCAAAGCCCATTCGTCCACTTCAAACGCAATATCTCCTCCTATCTCCTCTCCCTTAGCGTTTTGGATCAAATCGACGTCATTGAACAAAAAACTTAACCAAAAAACGTTTAAGGTATGATTTAGACTTTGGCGTCCTCAGTTTGCCGATATCTGGCATTCGAAAATCAATGTGGACTACAACGGTCAAAGGTGGAAAAAGGCATTCGATCCAACCCATAAGCAATGTGGGGGACCACATTGAAAAATGGCCAAATTCTCTCCATCCAACTCATAAGCAATGTGGGGGACCACAGTGATAGATGGCCAAAGTATCTCGATCCAATTCATAAGCAATGTGGGGGACCACAGTGAAAGATGGTCAAAATCGATTCGTCCACTTCAAATGCAATATCTTCTCATATCTCCTCTCCCTTAGCGTTTTGGATCAAATGGACGTCATTGAACAAAAAACTTAACCAAAAAACGTTTAAGGTATGATTTAGACTTTGGCGTCCTCAGTTTGCCGATATCTGGCATTCGAAAATCAATGTGGAGTACCACGGTCAAAGGTGGAGAAAGGACCTCGATCCAACCCATAAGCAATGTGGGGGACCACATTGAAAAATAGCCAAATTCTCTCGATCCAACTCATAAGCAATGTGGGGGACCACAGTGATAGATGGCCAAAGTATCTCGATCCAATTCATAAGCAATGTGGGGGACCACAGTGATAGATGGCCAAAGGTTCTCGATCCAATTCATAAGCAATGTGGGGGACCACAGTGAAAGATGGTCAAAGCCCATTCGTCCACTTCGAACGCAATATCTCCTCCTATCTCCTCTCCCTTAGCGTTTTGGATCAAATCGACGTCATTGAACAAAAAACTTAACCAAAAAACTTTTAAGGTATGATTTAGACTTTGGCGTCCTCAGTTTGCCGATATCTGGCATTCGAAAATCAATGTGGAGTACCACGGTCAAAGGTGGAGAAAGGCCCTCGATCCAACCCATAAGCAATGTGGGGGACCACATTGAAAAATGGCCAAATTCTCTCGATCCAACTCACAGTGATAGATGGCCAAAGCAATGTGGGGGACCACAGTGAAAGATGGTCAAAGCCCATTCGTCCACTTCAAACGCAATATCACCTCATATCTCCTCTCCCTTAGCGTTCTGGATCAAATGGACGTCATTGAACAAAAAACTTAACCAAAAAACGTTTAAGGTATGATTTAGACTTTGGCGTCCTCAGTTTGCCGATATCTGGCATTCGAAAGTCAATGTGGAGTACCACGGTCAAAGGTGGAAAAAGGCCCTCGATCCAACCCATAAACAATGTGGGGGACCACATTGAAAAATGGCCAAATTCTCTCGATCCAACTCATGAGCAATGTGGGGGACCACAGTGATAGATGGCCAAAGTATCTCGATCCAATTCATAAGCAATGTGGGGGACCACAGTGAAAGATGGTCAAAGCCTATTCGTCCACTTCAAACGCAATATCACCTCATATCTCCTCTCCCTTAGCGTTCTGGATCAAATGGACGTCATTGAACAAAAAACTTAACCAAAAAACGTTTAAGGTATGATTTAGACTTTGGCGTCCTCAGTTTGCCGATATCTGGCATTCGAAAATCAATGTGGAGTACCACGGTCAAAGGTGGAGAAAGGCCCTCGATCCAACCCATAAGCAATGTGGGGGACCACATTGAAAAATGGCCAAATTCTCTCGATCCAACTCATGAGCAATGTGGGGGACCACTGTGATAGATGGCCAAAGTATCACGATCCAATTCATAAGCAATGTGGGGGACCACAGTGAAAGATGGTCAAAGCCCATTCGTCCACTTCAAACGCAATATCACCTCATATCTCCTCTCCCTTACCGTTCTGGATCAAATGGACGTCATTGAACAAAAAACTTAACCAAAAAACGTTTAAGGTATGATTTAGACTTTGGCGTCCTCAGTTTGCCGATATCTGGCATTCGAAAATCAATGTGGAGTACCACGGTTAAAGGTGGAAAAAGGCCCTCGATCCAACCCATAAGCAATGTGGGGTACCACATTGAAAAATGGCCAAATTCTCGCGATCCACCTCATAAGCAATGTGGGGGACCACAGTGATAGATGGCCAAAGTATCTCGATCCAATTCATAAGCAATGTGGGGGACCACAGTGAAAGATGGTCAAAGCCCATTCGTCCACTTCAAACGCAATATCACCTCATATCTCCTCTCCCTTAGCGTTCTGGATCAAATGGACGTCATTGAACAAAAAACTTAACTAAAAAACGTTTAAGGTATGCTTTAGACTTTAGCGTCCTCAGTTTGCCGATATCTGGCATTCGAAAATCAATGTGGAGTACCACGGTCAAAGGTGGAAAAAGGCCCTCGATCCAACCCATAAGCAATGTGGGGTACCACATTGAAAAATGGCCAAATTCTCGCGATCCACCTCATAAGCAATGTGGGGGACCACAGAGAAAGATGGTCAAAGCCCATTCGTCCACTTCAAACGCAATATCACCTCATATCTCCTCTCCCTTAGCGTTTTGGATCAAGTGGACGTCATTGAACAAAAAACTTGACCAAAAAACGTTCAAGGTATGATTTAGACTTTGGCGTCCTCAGTTTGCCGATATCTGGCATTCGAAAATCAATGTGGAGTACCACGGTCAAAGGTGGAAAAAGGCCCTCGATCCAACCCATAATCAATGTGGGGGACCACATTGAAAAATGGCCAAATTCTCTCGATCCAACTCATAAGCAATGTGGGGGACCACAGTGATAGATGGCCAAAGTATCTCGATCCAATTCATAAGCAATGTGGGGGACCACAGTGAAAGATGGTCAAAGCCCATTCGTCCACTTCAAACGCAATATCACCTCATATCTCCTCTCCCTTAGCGTTCTGGATCAAATGGACGTCATTGAACAAAAAACTTAACTAAAAAACGTTTAAGGTATGCTTTAGACTTTGGCGTCCTCAGTTTGCCGATATCTGGCATTCGAAAATCAATGTGGAGTACCACGGTCAAAGGTGGAAAAAGGCCCTCGATCCAACCCATAAGCAATGTGGGGGACTACATTGAAAAATGGCCAAATTCTCTCGATCCAACTCATAAGCAATGTGGGGGACCACAGTGATAGATGGCCAAAGGTTCTCGATCCAATTCATAAGCAATGTGGGGGACCACAGTGAAAGATGGTCAAAGCCCATTCGTCCACTTCAAACGCAATATCTCCTCATATCTCCTCTCCCTTAGCGTTTTGGATCAAATGGACGTCATTGAACAAAAAACTTAACCAAAAAACGTTTAAGGTATGATTTAGACTTTGGCGTCCTCAGTTTGCCGATATCTGGCATTCGAAAATCAATGTGGAGTACCACGGTCAAAGGTGGAGAAAGGCCCTCGATCCAACCCATAAGCAATGTGGGGGACCACATTGAAAAATGGCCAAATTCTCTCGATCCAACTCATGAGCAATGTGGGGGACCACAGTGATAGATGGCCAAAGTATCTCGATCCAATTCATAAGCAATGTGGGGGACCACAGTGAAAGATGGTCAAAGCCTATTCGTCCACTTCAAACGCAATATCACCTCATATCTCCTCTCCCTTAGCGTTCTGGATCAAATGGACGTCATTGAACAAAAAACTTAACCAAAAAACGTTTAAGGTATGATTTAGACTTTGGCGTCCTCAGTTTGCCGATATCTGGCATTCGAAAATCAATGTGGAGTACCACGGTCAAAGGTGGAGAAAGGCCCTTGATCCAACCCATAAGCAATGTGGGGGACCACATTGAAAAATGGCCAAATTCTCTCGATCCAACTCATAAGCAATGTGGGGGACCACAGTGATAGATGGCCAAAGTATCTCGGTCCAACTCATAAGCAATGTGGGGGACCACAGCGATAGATGGCCAAAGTTTCTCGATCCAATTCATAAGCAATGTGGGGGACCACAGTGAAAGAAGGTCAAAGGCCATTCGTCCACTTCAAATGCAATATCTTCTCATATCTCCTCGCCCTTAGCGTTTTGGATCAAATGGACGTCATTGAACAAAAAACTTAACCGAAAAACGTTTAAGGTATGATTTAGACTTTGTCGTCCTCAGTTTGTCGATATCTGGCATTCGAAAATCAATGTGGAGTACCACGGTCAAAGGTGGAAAAAGGCCCTCGATCCAACCCATAAGCAATGTGGGGGACCACATTGAAAAATGGCCAAATTTTCTCGATTCAACTCATAAGCAATGTGGGGGACCACAGTGATAGATGGCCAAAGTTTCTCGATCCAATTCATAAGCAATGTGGGGGACCACAGGGAAAGATTGTCAAAGTCGATTCGTCCACTTCAAATGCAATATCTTCTCATATCTCCTCTCCCTTAGCGTTCTGGATCAAATGGACGTCATTGAACAAAAAACTTAACTAAAAGAGTTTAAGGTATGCTTTAGACTTTGGCGTCCTCAGTTTGCCGATATCTGGGATTCGAAAATCAATGTGGAGTACCACGGTCAAAGGTGGAGAAAGGCCCACGATCCAACCCATAAGCAATGTGGGGGACCACAGTGAAAGATGGTCAAAGCCCATTCGTCCACTTCAAACGCAATATCTCCTCATATCTCCTCTCCCTTAGCGTTTTGGATCAAATGGACGTCATTGTACAAAAAACTTAACCAAAAAACGTTTAAGGTATGATTTAGACTTTGGCGTCCTCAGTTTGCCGATATCTGGCATTCGAAAATCAATGTGGAGTACCACGGTCAAAGGTGGAAAAAGGCCCTCGATCCAACCCATAAGCAATGTGGGGGACCACATTGAAAAATGGCCAAATTCTCTCCATCCAACCCATAAGCAATGTGGGGGACCACATTGAAAAATGGCCAAATTCTCTCGATCCAACTCATGAGCAATGTGGGGGACCACAGTGATAGATGGCCAAAGTATCTCGATCCAATTCATAAGCAATGTGGGGGACCACAGTGAAAGATGGTCAAAGCCCATTCGTCCACTTCAAACGCAATATCACCTCATATCTCCTCTCCCTTAGCGTTCTGGATCAAATGGACGTCATTGAACAAAAAACTTAACCAAAAAACGTTTAAGGTATGATTTAGACTTTGGCGTCCTCAGTTTGCCGATATCTGGCATTCGAAAATCAATGTGGAGTACCACGGTCAAAGGTGGAAAAAGGCCCTCGATCCAACCCATAAGCAATGTGGGGGACCACATTGAAAAATGGCCAAATTCTCTCGATCCAACTCATACGCAATGTGGGGGACCACAGTGATAGATGGCCAAAGTATCTCGATCCAATTCATAAGCAATGTGGGGGACCACAGTGAAAGATAGTCAAAGCCCATTCGTCCACTTCAAACGCAATATCACCTCATATCTCCTCGCCCCTAGCGTTTTGGATCAAATGGACGTCATTGAACAAAAAACTTAACCAAAAAACGTTTAAGGTATGATTTAGACTTTGGCGTCCTCAGGTTGCCGTTATCTGGCATTCGAAAATCAATGTGGAGTACCACGGTCAAAGGTGGAAAAAGGCCCTCGATCCAACCCATAAGCAATGTGGGGGACCACATTGAAAAATGGCCAAATTCTCTCCATCCAACTCATAAGCAATGTGGGGGACCACAGTGAAAGATGGTCAAAGCCGATTCGTCCACTTCGAACGCAATATCTTCTCATATCTCCTCTACCTTAGCGTTTTGGATCAAATGGACGTCATTGAACAAAAAACTTAACCAAAAAACGTTTAAGGTATGATTTAGACTTTGGCGTCCTCAGTTAGCCGATATCTGGCATTCGAAAATCAATGTGGAGTACCACGATCAAAGGTGGAGAAAGGCCCTCGATCCAACCCATAAGCAATGTGGGGGACCACATTGAAAAATGGCCAAATTCTCTCGATCCATAGATCGATAGATGGCCAAAGTTTCTCGATCCAATTCATAAGCAATGTGGGGGACCACAGTGAAAGATGGTCAAAGCCGATTCGTCCACTTCAAACGCAATACCTTCTCATATCTCCTCTCCCTTAGCGTTTTGGATCAAATGGACGTCATTGAACAAAAAACTTAACCAAAAAACGTTTAAGGTATGATTTAGACTTTGGCGTCCTCAGTTTGCCGATATCTGGCATTCGAAAATCAATGTGGAGTACCACGGTCAAAGGTGGAAAAAGGCCCTCGATCCAACCCATAAGCAATGTGGGGGACCACATTGAAAAATGGCCAAATTCTCTCCACCCAACTCATAAGCAATGTGGGGGACCATAGTGATAGATGGCCAAAGTATTTCGATCCAATTCATAAGCAATGTGGGGGACCACAGTGAAAGATTGTCAAAGCCGATTCGTCCACTTCAAACGCAATATCTTCTCATATCTCCCCTACCTTAGCGTTTTGGATCAAATGGACGTCATTGAACAAAAAACTTAACCAAAAAACGTTTAAGGTATGATTTAGACTTTGGCGTCCTCAGTTTGATGATATCTGGCATTCGAAAATCAATGTGGAGTACCACGATCAAAGGTGGAAAAAGGCCCTCGATCCAACCCATAAGCAATATGGGGGACCACATTGAAAAATGGCCAAATTCTCTCGATCCAACTCATAAGC
This sequence comes from Xylota segnis, assembly GCA_963583995.1. NCBI lineage: Eukaryota > Metazoa > Arthropoda > Insecta > Diptera > Syrphidae > Xylota > Xylota segnis. Next base: position 360,634 of record OY757238.1, read on the forward strand.
AATGTGGGGGACCACAGTGATAGATGGCCAAAGTATCTCGATCCAATTCATAAGCAATGTGGGGGACCACAGTGAAAGATGGTCAAAGCCGATTCGTCCACTTCAAACGCAATACCTTCTCATATCTCCTCTCCCTTAGCGTTTTGGATCAAATGGACGTCATTGAACAAAAAACTTAACCAAAAAACGTTTAAGGTATGATTTAGACTTTGGCGTCCTCAGTTTGCCGATATCTGGCATTCGAAAATCAATGTGGAGTACCACGGTCAAAGGTGGAAAAAGGCCCTCGATCCAACCCATAAGCAATGTGGGGGACCACATTGAAAAATGGCCAAATTCTCTCGATCCAACTCATAAGCAATGTGGGGGACCACAGTGATAGATGGCCAAAGTATCTCGATCCAATTCATAAGCAATGTGGGGGACCACAGTGAAAGATGGTCAAAGCCGATTCGTCCACTTCAAACGCAATACCTTCTCATATCTCCTCTCCCTTAGCGTTTTGGATCAAATGGACGTCATTGAACAAAAAACTTAACCAAAAAACGTTTAAGGTATGATTTAGACTTTGGCGTCCTCAGTTTGCCGATATCTGGCATTCGAAAATCAATGTGGAGTACCACGGTCAAAGGTGGAAAAAGGCCCTCGATCCAACCCATAAGCAATGTGGGGGACCACATTGAAAAATGGCCAAATTCTCTCGATCCAACTCATAAGCAATGTGGGGGACCAGAGTGATAGATGGCCAAAGTTTCTCGATCCAATTCATAAGCAATGTGGGGGACCACAGTGAAAGATGGTCAAAGTCGATTCGTCCACTTCAAATGCAATATCTTCTCATATCTCCTCTCCCTTAGCGTTTTGGATCAAATGGACGTCATTGAACAAAAAACTTAATCAAAAACCGTTTAAGGTATGGTTTAGACTTTGGCGTCCTCAGTTTGCCGCTATCTGGCATTCGAAAATCAATGCGAAATAACACGATCAAAGGTGGAAAAAGGCCCTCGATCCAGCCCAAAAGCAATGTCATGGCCAATGGCCAAATTTTCTCGATCCAACCCATAAGCAATGTGAGGGACCATAGTGATAGATCGCCAAATTCTCTCGATCCAACTCATGAGCAATGTGGGGGACCACAGTGATAGATGGCCAAAGTTTCTCGATCCAATTCATAAGCAATGTGGGGGACCACAGTGAAAAATGGCAAAATTCTGTTATATTTATGTAGATTACCCACCAAAAGTTTTGTGGAACCCTATAGGAACGGTTATATTCAAACTGGAATCGATATTTACGTTTAGATTAAAAGTTCTGCTATCCTTGTCATAAACCCTACTACAAAATTCCAAAAATAATAAAGCTGAGGATGTCACTGAAGCTTTTTCCGTGCGTGCGCAAAGCACAAGACTGTTTGGTACGTTTTTCATTTGTGAGAAAAAACTCAATTTTTAGTGTGTACGATTCAGGACACTTGGTCGGAAATTTCCCTTGCAAAGCGAGATAAATTCGTAGAAAATTGTACCTGCATTTAAGTAGTTATTCTAAATACCACAAATTTCATATATTTGCTCTCCTGAAAATCGGATTAGATAATTGTACATGTGAATAGTTGCCACAATTCAAATTTAATTGCATTTCTAAGACTGGGAAGTGCATTTTCGTGAACTCATACAAAAAAAAAGTGCGAATCTACTGTATTAATTAATGTGAAAGTATCAATTAATCAAAATTACAAAATCAAAAGTTGTGTAATCATAGAAGTTGTTTAATGTCATATAAGTGCTCTAATTGCAATTAGGCATACATGCATTTATGCAACATTACTGTAGGTGCTTCTTCTAGATTACAATTTAATCGATTTATTATGTGAACCTACCACAATCCATGACCCAACACCGAATTTATTATTGCAGTGTATATCTTGTTGAATTTTCATTTATCAACTTATATTGTCATATACTAGTGCGGTGTGAAAAGTGTGTACATAATATGTATTGTAGGTGAAAAAAGCAAAAAGAGGCGACTTTCTTATTGACTGTTGCATAAAACAAATGAATGGATCTTAAGGAACTATCGAGAGCTCTTGCTCGCGTATCATATAAAGAGCACTCTCAAAGTGCTATTTTTAAATGCCGAAGACAACAATGGCTAGAAGGATTTATGTCTTACCATACCTTTACATTGAAAGTAGTTACGGTTTGCGTTTAGAATGAGCGTAGTCGGTATCCGAAATCTAAGCCAACGGACATAGCATGCAATTTAATTATTTAATCGCATTCTTTGAAAAGGGAAAATTAATGCAATGCGATCGGAAAGTAATCGGTGCCAGTTTGCAAATATGCCGGAAACTATTTTGGATTTGAAATATAGTTACCAGAATAAGCTACTACGGGTACGCTGTAAACATCGAGTGAAAGAGGAGGAAATCGCTATTTTAGACCTTCTGAATAAAAAAATTCATCCATTGAATAAATTGTACTCTACAAATGCTGGTTCCAGTCGTTCGAATGTTTTTTATCTGTCGGTACTTTTGCTTCTATATTCGTGCGTTCTAATTAGGGCTACGACAACTATACTGCCGGAAGGTTCTACCAGGACCTCCTATAATGGAAACAGCAGTGATTTGCCCCTTCCAGATCTTTTTCATCAGAACAGAAGAGACGGAATTACGTCATACAGAAAAGAAGAAAATTTGCAACCCAACAGGGTAACTCGTGATGTATCCAATGTGCCTGATGATGACGATGATTCAAGTTATCGCGATGACGAAATGGATGAGTACGATACGCTAATTAATAATAAGTCGGGTAAGTATTTATTGCTTTTATACATACATAAGTACTTCCAAATTTTGCCCAAATATTTGGTCTGGCTGAGATCTCTCAGTGTTTATCTTACTGTCCAGCTAATGTCAGGTTAATCGAAATCCGAATGTAGTATGTATACACATATTGGTCAATATTTGAAAATGAAAAATTGCAAAGAACTTACAAATCTAAAATGTATGCAGATTATTACATACGACAGTATATATGTATGTATGTACTGAGCACTAGGCATCTAAGTGCATTTAGTGTAAGAAACTGATGCAAGCAGTGATTCTGCTTGTGTGCACTGCACTCAATCCATTGTTTAATCTGGCAGCCAGATTCTAAAAGGTAACAAAAGATTTTTGGATCAATAATAAGATGAAATCGCATTGGTGCATATACCCTAGAAAGTCAGTGTGAACAAAATTGATCCCCTCCCATAATGTTAACCATTGTGAGGTTCAAAAAGCCTTAAACAAAACAACACTGCAAAAACAGGGGAGAAGTCCAATCAAGGCCTTTGAGATTTTACTTTGATTTATACATGCTTATATACACATGCAAGATGATGCAAAATAAAATGCCTACCAATAGTTATAATCTTTATGAAATTTCTACTCTCTAGCAAAAGGAAAGTATATTGGAGCCCCATGCAACGATTTGAAATGTGAGACTAGCCTTTTGCACGTGTCTTGTGACAAAGAGACTCTCGTTTGTGGCTGTGAGAAAAACTATCCAGTAGTAATCGGATTAACAAAAGGTTGCGACAAACGTAAATATACCCACCTTTATTCAAATTCATTTTGGCTAACTTATAATTATTTTTTTGCAGCTAAAAAGCTTGGAGAACAGTGTTTCTATCATGAAACTTGCATCTATAGTGATGAAAACTCCCTATGTGTTCAAGTGCGTCACAATGCGCGTTGTCAGTGTGCTAATGGTTTTCACTCGGTCAGCTATACGAAACCTACAAGAAGAGTGTTTTGTACTCAAGGTTTTTAAACTTCAATCTTATATTTTGTGCAACTATGTGTGATGGCAGATATTTTATATGTTTTTTTCAGACATCGATGAACTTACATCGGATCTTCCAACCCTCCTGGGTGTGTCAACTGGTATCGCCGTACTAGCTGGTCTAATTTGCATGGTACTGCACTTGTTCAGTAAAACAAAATATCCTCGCCATCGGAATTTTGGTGATGCCAACCTTCCCCCGCCAATTATGTATTCCAGTGATACAGGTAACGCGAGGGACTAGACCTCCACCTCCCTCCACACCCCTCAATCATCTTCTGCGAATATGATATGTTGATCGTCTTCAGGTATCCCACTCACAGTTCAATCCGGACGGCCTTCTTCACGTTCCAGCATGCGCTCCAGCGGATCGATCGGTTCCTATGGCAATCGGCGTTCATCGAGTACCATGCAATCGGGTTCTGGTGGCGGCTCGAAGGGTATATTGGTGTCAACATCTCGAACAGGTGCGGCTAGATCAGCCGCCATATTGCTTATATCGTGTCACATTTCTGCAATTAGAAAAAACAAAAACCAATCAGACAATGGTGGTGGTGGTGGTGGTGAAGGTGGTGGTTTTGGACTCACTCATGATAGCACAATGACCAAACATTTACAAAAACAGTTGAACCATCAAAGGCAATTACTTAATTTAGAACTATCCCCAGCTAAGAACAATAATAAAATTAGAACAATGTTGGGCATGAACGGAATTAATACTAGATCCGATGATGACGAATTGAATAGTTTAGAAAACGGAAGCCTGCAAATCGGTGCACTGCCAACCCCAGCCAGTGACACGCCTAGATTCGCGGTAAAAAACCCTCCTCTTCTCAAATCATGAAAACAATTTATTTATTTTTTTTTTTTTCGTTTATTTTTGTTTATTTATTTACTATTGTACTTAAAAAATTAAAAAAAAAAAAAACAACAACATTATCAAATTTGATTTGTCATGTACTTTATTTGGATTCCTTTTTATATTAAAGTTTTGAGGAAAATGTTTGCAAATTAAAAAAAAAACAAGTAGAAAAAATCATATTCATATGAAGAAAGTAATGTATATGCAAATTGCATTATTATTTGCTAACGTTTTCTTCAGAATTGTGTTAAGTCCTATATGTTAGATAATATAAATTCTCGTAAATACATAGTTATACAGTGACCCTGATTTGAATATGTTGTCTGGTCAGTGTTATGTGTTTTTTCCGTACTTATGTTATAATGGTATACGTATTTCAAATGTTTTATTTTCTCCTTCTCCTCTTTTATTATTCCCCTATACATTATCGATGTATACACTACACTATAATACACGGTTGATACATACATATTAACTTACTTTGAATGGAATTCTTTTTAATATATTTTTTTGTTTACAAAACACACAACTGACAAGTGTTTTCCATTATTTACTCATAAACATATTATAAATACTTCTCCGCAAACTCATTTTATACATATGTTTAATTTAGACTTTTAACAGAAATGTTAACACAAGAGCAATATGGCGGTGAATATGTTTGAAAGGAATAATTTTATTACGTATTTCAAATATTTAATATATCTATAAAAAAAAAATAAATATTCATTCCTACATTTTTCTAACATTTAAAATCTTAATTACACTTACTTTTTTCTGGTTTGTTTTATACTCGTTATTATATATTTATTTATTTATTTATTTATTTATTTTTTAATATAATACAATGAAGCACACACGGTCATTATTATTACTTTAGACAATACCTAAACATACATTTTTCATATTCTATTGAGCTTTGCAATTAAAGAAGGTTCACTCTATCTAAAACGTTTATGCATTTTCTATTAAGTTTCTATAAAAGATTATAATCTGGAATAGCTTCTCGAAGAGAATGTGTGTACGAGTATGTTGTTCTTCTTTTGTTCTTCTAAGTTGTTGTTCACAGCTAAACTGTATATTCTGTAACAAAAAAAAATCGCTTGTATTTATTACGTAAAATAATTTCACCAATCCAATTTTCAGCTTTGTTTTGTTTTTAGATCAGGGTAATGCATCGAAATATATTTGATAGTACAATGTAACTAAAATTATTTGTAACCACAAACCTACATGAATAAATTTAATTTAATTTGATGGCATTGTACAAATCACTATATTCTTTGAAATGCCCTATTTTCGCTTTCAGTCCTTTGTAATTTTGAGAAAATATGCGAAACCTCAAATAATTGAATGAATATTTTACGGAGTATAATAAAAATTGTTTGTTTGTTTATTTTTTTTTTTCTCAATGATGGTGATACCACAGGTTCTCGACGACCAAGTCTAGCATCCGTTCATAGCACAAGTTCATCAGTTCGTAGTTATAGTATGATGCGTTTCGAAAAAGAAACTCAACAAAAGGAGTTGCGCCAGGAAATGAAACTGAGACTAGCACGTCTTCAGCAGCAGCAGCATATGAGCCAAAATAAACCCCAAATCGTAATTGGGGACTCTATAGTCCAACATCATGGTGCTATTGCCAGAGTCACTGTGCCAACTCCGAGCCCTTTAACGCCGAATTCAACAGACGAACTTTTGCCTTCAGTGGATGAAACTCAAGAAGTAAGTTAATCTATAATCGAATGAAATTATTTTAATACTTAGGTTTTAAAGTTTCCTTCTAATTCGGAAGAGGTTACAATCGCAAACGCTTACCATGGTCCATGTACCACGTCAACAGAAGCTCTCTGAGCATCATATGAAAAAACGATCGCTATAGAAATATAGTATTTTATACGAATTAAATGTAAGTGGGGAACAAGCAAACGCAAGAAATTCAACTGAATTCAACCGATAAAAGAATTATTGCTTATAGAGTGCTGGAGGGCAAACGAACGTAAGCTTATTGGAATGTATAGATTTGTAAAGTTCCCTTTTAGATTAGAAACAAAATCTTATGACTGTTTTAGGACATTAAAAATTATATATATATTTTGTTCATGCATATGTACGTATGTATGCAATTGTTTCCCCAAGCTCATGAAATTTCAAACCAAATATTATTTTTATTTACCAACATAAGCTAAGAAACTTTAGTAAAGTGATCTGACTTAGTGACAAAAAGTTATGCGATTTTGCTTGAATGCTGATGCTGAACAAGGTCGCATCAGCAAAACTATGATGATGACCAACATAAACATTAGAAACGTCGATATCAAACAAATCAAATATTCTTGATATTATGAAAAAAAAAGTAAAAAAAACAGGTGGTAATCATAAATTAACAATAAAAGTTTGGGATACTGTGTACTAAGTGTATATGCATAACATGTGTATGATTATATAAGTGGCAATGTGTGCTGTATTACGAAGTCTTATAAAATAATAATTGAGACATAATGAACTGAGAGTTAGTTCAACTTACTAGTTGAATTGTTTTTTTGTAAATGGTTGGTCTACTAATTCATCTTAACTATGATGTTATTCCAAATAATATTGTTTAATAGAAGTTTGATAAAATTACTTTAATCACAAGTATTTAGAGAAATACGAGCTTTGTATGTCGATAGCTAAATATGCAATGATTTTTATACATTTATGTGATGCGACAAGTTTATAATGTATTACCTTGTATGTTATAAAGTAAGATAAAAGTTATTTCTAATAATATATGTACAGATTCAGTGTTGAATTTAAATTAAAAACCATAAATTGTAATCTATAATAGTGACACGTAAATTAAAACATATTTTATTGTTTACCGTCGATAATATTTTCGAAGTACATATTATGTATTAAAAAGAAACCAAAAAAAAACATTTCATTTTAATACAGACTGACATTTTAAAAGTAATTCCAACTAATTATAATTGGATAGAAATTATATTAATTTATTTGCTTTTGTAAAACTGTTTTTTTTTTCTCATATTAGAAATGTATACATATTTGGTTTGGTTTATTTACATGTTTACACAAAATCCTAGGCAGACGATATTCAACACATGCAACCTGTGTTTTCTAGTTTTTATTTCATTATTTCTGCTATTGACAATAACTTTAACACTTGGTATTATTTCGTGACATCTTATTGTTTATCTTACCTCTCATTATCTTGAAACTATATCCTGGTTAAACAGAATTATCTAATGACCATCGAAATGTGTAACATATCGCAAATTTTCTCACAAATAAACGTTTAATTACGTCTCAACAAAAACGTATCGAAGAAAATAGGCATATTTAAAAATTGTTACTATACAAAACCTATCAACTTAAAATATAAAATGCAGATAGATAGATATAGAAATTTTATTTAGATTTAAACATTTTGTGTTTTAGATAAATTATAACTGATTTATTGTGAGATTACAAAACAGAAGAAACAAATACAAACTAAAAGTACATATTATATTGTTATTAGTCAAAAAAAGGCCAATAAATAATGAATTCGAAAACACTTGTTTCTTTTTTTAGTTTAAATTAAGTTAATCAACCTCTTCAATTGTAGGTCCTCTAGAGCCTGAGGTATTACCCGATGGCTGAGACTGTGGAGGTGGGGCAGCACCACCTTGGTACAACTTTGTAATAATTGGGTTGCAAATTTTTTCCAATTCTTTTTGCTTATACTCGTATTCTTCCTTTTCTGCCTGTTGGTTACCGTCCAACCAACTAATGGTTTCATTACATTTTTGAACAATCGTTTGATAATCAGATTCGGAAAGTTTCGCTTTAACGTTTTCATCAGCGATGGTCGATTTCATTTGGAAGCAGTAAGATTCCAAAGCGTTTTTAGAATTGATCCGTTCGCGTTGTTTTTCGTCTTCATTTCTGTATGTCTCTGACTCGTTAACCATTCGCTCGATATCTTCCTTACTAAGACGACCCTTGTCGTTAGTAATAGTTATTTTGTTTTCCCTACCCGTTGATTTCTCGATGGCGGTTACATTGAGGATACCATTGGCATCTATGTCAAATGTAACTTCAATTTGTGGAACACCACGTGGCGCAGGTGGTATACCACTTAGCTCAAACTTTCCGAGGATATTATTATCTTTAGTCATGGCGCGTTCACCTTCAAATACTTGAATAAGTACCCCTGGTTGGTTATCGGAGTATGTGGTGAAAACTTGAGTCTGCTTTGTGGGGATGGTGGTATTTCTTTTTATTAGAACTGTCATTACTCCACCAGCAGTCTCTATGCCTAGTGACAGAGGAGTTACATCTAATAATAAAAGGTCCTGAACTGCTTCGGATTTATCGCCGTGTAAAATGGCCGCTTGTACCGCAGCGCCGTAAGCTACAGCTTCATCGGGATTAATTGACTTATTGAGCTCTTTGCCGTTGAAGAAATCTTGAAGTAATTTTTGAACTTTGGGTATCCTAGTCGAGCCTCCAACAAGTACGATGTCATGAATTTGACCCTTATCCATTTTTGCATCGCGAAGAGCTTTAGCAACGGGTTCCATTGTACCACGGAATAAATCACCATTCAATTCTTCGAATCGTGCTCTCGTAATGGATGTATAAAAATCGATTCCTTCATATAAAGAATCAATCTCAATACTAGCTTGTGAAGAAGCAGATAATGTGCGTTTTGCTCTCTCGCAAGCAGTACGTAGACGACGCAAAGCTCGTTTGTTTGTTAATAAATCTTTTTTGTGTTTCCTTTGAAACTCTTGAACAAAGTGATTAACCATTCGGTTATCAAAATCTTCTCCACCTAAATGAGTATCTCCTGCAGTGGATTTCACTTCGAATATTCCGTCCTCAATTGTTAGAATACTAACATCAAAAGTTCCACCACCAAGATCGAAAATTAGCACATTTCGTTCGGTAGTGCCTTTCTTATCCAGCCCATAGGCAATAGCTGCAGCAGTTGGCTCATTTATTATCCGCAGAACATTTAAGCCTGCAATTGCTCCGGCATCTTTGGTGGCTTGACGTTGGGAATCATTAAAATACGCTGGCACAGTTATTACAGCATCTACGACTGTCTTGCCCATGTATGCCTCAGCAGTCTCTCTCATTTTTGTTAGAACCATTGAAGATACTTCTTCGGGAAAAAATGTCTTCTTCTCACCCTTGTATTCTACTCGTATTTTGGGTTTACCACCATCACTGAATACCTCAAATGGCCAATGTTTCATATCACTTTGTACCGTCGCATCTTCAAATTTCCGCCCAATTAAACGTTTAGCATCTGAAAATGAATGAGTCTTTGAATAAGAGCAACTTGAAGAAGCGCTATCTTATTTTATTCAGGACATTAAAACAGTAAAATTTTTGTTGCAACATATTCTTTTTAATCAGTTCTTTTCATAACAACAAAACAAACAACAAACAACAAGAAGACATTGAAATATGTGTTGTTTTTCCTCCGTCAATTATTACATACAAATGAATTTATAAAACATTTAGATACATGTATGTAGCTGCATAATCAAATTGCATTTGAAGCAAAGGCAGAAGCGATGTGAACAGAGGAAAAACACGAAAACAAACAGTTATATTTAGCATCTAGAACATGACCGAGGATACTATGTCTATTTTTATCATATGTACTTAGTTTTGCAGCCACCTATGAATTACAGAATATTCGTGATCGAAATCTAATTTGTGCGAAATTTTATGCATCTGTGTGTAATTAACATGTATAGATACTTTAGGCAGCAAGTTCACATTTAAAGCATCTAATACTTACCGAAGATTGTATTGTTGGGATTCATGGCCACTTGATTTTTTGCAGCATCTCCGATCAAACGTTCCGTGTCAGTGAACGCCACATACGAAGGGGTGACCCTATTACCTTGATCATTGGCAATTATTTCAACCTTGCCATGTTGAAAGACTCCGACGCATGAATATGTCGTTCCAAGATCAATGCCAACAGCCGGAACCTTTGCCATATCTACGAATAAATATATGTACATAGCGAATTATAGGAACCTTAAACATTATATAACCAATGTATGTAGGTATATACCTTTTTCTTGATCAAAACGCAAACCTATACAGATATAACGAGATTACAATGAAAACGATTACAAATGTAACGAATCGCAAAAATTCAATGGTTTTTTCTTTTTGCAGCTCCACTGCGTCCACTGAATTGTATCCAAGAGAGTTTCAGTTAGAAAATACTTTAGTTTCAATTTGTAACTAGAATTACTTTAATATCTGAAGCGAAGTTTCGCACTATTTTTCAAATTGAACTGAACGTCTAGAAATTCGCGAATCGAGTGCTGCGCAACTCAATCGGTTTATTGAATAAGTTAGTGAAACGACTTAAGTAGCTCGAAAGAGATCTGGAACACTCGTTGGCGACGATTGTGAATTAATTAATTTAAAATAATCATACTTGACGTCACCGTGTCTTAAGCAACAGAGACGTGAAAACTACTTAGCACACTTGCAATTGTGTAAATGAAGAAAAACAAAAATCACTTTTAAGAAATTGTCCGTTTCTTTTTATTTTCTCACATATGTATGTTTTCTTGCCGATTTCAGCCATTTCCTGTGGCATTTGACTAAACTGCTTTCAGTTGGTGTGCTACTAGTTGCCATCCCTGTATAGTCAGCAAAACTGTCACTAAATGCATGTGATATCAGCTGTCAGTTAATGTATTTTTACTTCTTTGCCCGGAGAATTGAGTAGAAAAGTGGAGCTCTTCCTTTTTTTATTTAAATTAGAATAATGAATGAATTTTTTTTAGAATTATAACATAACGAAAGGCGTACACTAAGGATTTTCAGTTCACAACAAAAAGATGGTGAGATTAAGTTTGTTGAATAAAAAAAATGGTGCTAAATACATTTAATTGGCTAATCGGTTAAGTGACTAATTTATTGAAGACTATGCCCGCCCATGCATATGATAGAGTTTGAATATTATCCAAAAATAGCATAATTTGTCTTCTACTTACTTTTTTATAGGCGATTTTGGGCGCTCAACTGGTATTAACACTGGTAATGGTTAGTGTTATTCAAAAGTTTACTCCACACTTCTCGTTTGCAAAATGGATCCTTTGCTCGACGGGCCTTCATCGATACCTCCATCCAACAGATGCCGAACTTAGATCTCGAGCAGGAGTGCCTAAAGAAAAGCCTGGCAAATCGAAAGGAAGTCATCAAAAACAAGGTGGCGCAGATAAAAGTTCATCAACGTTCCTTGTGCCACGGGCGATTGATGTTCAATTGGAAACAGCTCCAGTTACCCAGATCGATGTCATTCATTTAAGATATTTCACAGAATATCAGTGGTTGCTGGATTTTAGCTTGTATGCTGCGCTTGTTTATGTCATTTCAGAAGTACATATTACTTGAATTGTTCTCTCTAGCTCTTGACTTAACTGCGTTATGCGTGTTTTCAGGTATATCACTTCTATTTTCCGCTTAAGGGGGATGAAGTTAATCTAAGCATGGTCTGGTGTCTGCTTGTCGTTTTCTTTGCGTTGTAAGTAAATTTGAGAAATAATTTAACTCTAAATAATTCGTTTGCATTTCAGTAAACTGCTAGCTTCACTGACTGTTCTTTACTTTCAATCTGACGAATCTATTGGCGAACGGTCGATGTGCATTGTTGCGTGTTTAGTTTATTTATTAGTTGCAATGGTAGTTCTAATCATCGATGAAAGTATGCTGGAAACAGGCTTAGAAGACGCTTATGTCAGTTTTAATCAAAGTGCCTCTAAATTTCTCGTAGAGCAAGGACTTCCCTCTTCGTTAGTTTAATATGGTACATGTACATTTGGTTTGCATCTAATGTTTACTTTGCAGTGGACCGGCATCAAAAATTGTTGTAAAGTTTTTTATTGCCATCGGTTGTGGCATACTAGGATCTCTATTCACGTTTCCAGGACTACGGATGGCAAAAATGCATTGGGACTCCCTCAAGTAACTTTTATTTCGTGTTATTTTATTTCATATTGCAATTATTTTTTCTTCTAGGTACTGCAAAAGTAATCGCTTAATGCAGGTCCTGTTAAACATTAGCTTTATTTTGCCATTCGTCCTGGTTGTTCTCTGGATCCGCCCTATTAGTAGAAACTATTTGACAGTCCGGGTATTCGAGGGCATGGACAAACCACTGTAATTTATTTGTTTTATTTAAAACAACTTGAACGAAGATATCATTTTTAGGCTGGAGTCGCACGTATTCGAGACTGCCCGTCTCCTTCTAGTGATTTTAACTGTGATTCTTCGATTTGCATTGATGCCAATCTACTTGCAGTCTTACCTCAATATTGCGCAAGATAGAGTAGAGGACTTACGTACGGAAGCCGGACGAATAACTAACCTTGAGTATCAAAAAAAGGTAAGGCCTTCTAGACATTGTATTATGAGCATTGTAACCATAATCTCTTCAACAGATATCTTCGATTTTCTATTACCTGTGTGTCGTGACATTACAGTTTGCTGCACCATTAATAATATGCCTATACTTAACACTTATGTACAAAAGTTTGGGTGGCTTTACTTGGACCGGATTGTTTAGAGAAAGTGCATTGCAAAACAAATGCTCTGTAGAAAGCCCAGCGAAACTAGCAGTTTCTCGAATCTTACAACAAATCGATGGTGCAACAGAGGAAGAACAAGAATTTAACATACTTCAATCGGCGCAAAATATACAAAGCTCTTGGGTTAGTCTGAAAAGTGTAAGTAATACAAAATATACTACCTTGCAAGAATTTATGAACATTTCTCTTAAATTTCAGGTTTTTACGACTGAAGTGTATAAAGGCTTTTTGGGTTTCTCGACCTGGTGGAGTTACTTTACGTTGTTTGCTACATCTTCGTTGGGAATCCTTTATCAGTCCTACTTTACCAAGACATAAGACTATAATTCATATATCTTTGATATAAGAAGAGAAAAACTAAATAAAATGCAGATTGATTGAACCAAAGGCATATACAAATATTTATTTATATTTATATATTATTTATTATCTGGCATATCAAGATTACTAATAATAACGTACATTGTAGTACAATATATGTATGTATGTGAGTAACGCTAAGTAATTAATTTAAATGTGAATCTCTTAAATGGACTGCTCTTGTTTGTAGACAGCATGAAAAGCATTTCGAATGAGCACATAGGGGAAGCACGACTCAAGTAGGTCCATTGTGAGGAAGGGTGACTGTTTCACAATCTCATCAAGGAGCAAATAAATAGATTCACGGTTTCGTGTGGCCTCCTTATCTGATTCCTGTCCAAGTCGCAAAAGTGAGGAACTGGCCAAGGCAAGGAATTCCTTCATACGGTCCTCGATATCTTTTTGTCCGCATATAGTGAAAAGGGCGCCGAAAATGTTGTTTATTGCTACAGCCATGCAGTGTGTATTATTCGAGTGTCCATCCATGGATGCGCGATAAAAAGAGTTATCATTCCGAGCCAATTTTGGAATCGATACAGCAACAAATACCATTAAAAGACATGCAATGAGATGTTCTCCTTCGTCGAATTCTGGCTTCTTAGATTTTAGTGTATTAGCGAGTGTGGGATCTACTTTGCACTGAAGACCTGCTGCAGTTGCCATTTCCGATGCGACTTTTATTTGATCGCCACCCGGTAGATGTTCCTGGAAATCCTTTACAGAACTTAATAGGAAAGGTATTCTCTTCTCTAACACATCGACAAGTGATTCATGAACCAAGTTTCTAAAGCAAAGAATAACACCGATTATTGTCATGCGTTGTAGAACGTTGTCCACGTGTTGCAACCGCTTGAATTGGTCTTTCATAACTTCGGGTTTGTCAAAACTAGTCCGCAATGTAATTAGGACCTCCTTGTTTAGACCAACAAGTCCTTTCAGCTCCTGCACTTGGTTGGCTATGTGCCACATGAGCGTCTCATTCAACGACTTTATCCCATACGGTCCGACGAGTTCGGAAAGCGCTCGAAGTTCATTTAAATCGGAAAATTCTTGAGGATTAAATGGAACACATCCTTCGGGTGATATTGCTACAAAAGCCTTTTGATTCATTGAGTATACAATATTTCCAGCACTTACGCGACGCAACAGTACTTCACTATACCAGGTGTTGTAGAGGGCAGCAATGGTCTTTTCACCATGAGAGTCTAGACTCTGTGTTTGCTGCAGCAAACAATTATTGAAAACTCTAGTTATATCGATATGCACATAATTCTCCACAGTTTGTAGCACATTCATATATGCTCGCACCGAAGCCAGAAGCTCTGATGGCTTTGCAATTTCCATTGTTTCCTGATTAAACATTACCATTCCAACCAAGTCGCGTGAAAACCGATGTTCTAAGTTTTGGCAGAGATACTCACGGGGAGCAAATGCGAACTCCCATACATTAACTGTAGGGCAGTAATTGATGGCAAAACACAGTTCTGTAAGTGCCATATGCAATTTGTCCATTGTCGTCAAGTCCTCTCGGGTTTTCCGATAGCTCTCATCACCCGGCTTTCGAATATCGTCAAACTGCTTCTTTGATTTATCCTTCTTCTTGCGAGTTGATGCAACTGATAAAATTTTGGCACAGTGTTTTGGCAAAAGCCCATCAGCCATAGTGCACTGTTCATCACAAATAGTAGTTATAATATTTTTGGCTTCTTTTGCCATTTCCTCTAGAAAGATGTTAACAACGCTTAGCGATCGTTCTCGGATATGATGGCGTTCTTCTGGGCACATTTCGTGTGTGCAATTCTGGAAATGACTGCAAATCAAGGGGAACGCAATAATGTATCGGTTTTGAGCTGGAAATTCAAGACACATGTGGAACTGATCATCGAACATCTTGTTGTAGAAACAGAATATTGAAAGATCTGATGTCTCCACCAGAATTTCATCAAGATTATCTACGACTCTTGTATGAAAGACCATCGAATCAAGCAGACGCGCAAGTTCCACGTTTTCAGCAATGCGAAGAGCAGCTTTTCCGACACTCATATAAGTCTGTAAACGAAACCAATCAAGGCGGAATGCTCTGAAATCGAACAATTCATTCTCTTCGACTTGTTTCACGGTCAAATTTGATGCTGTATTAAAGAGTGACGACAAAATAACACTTTCATCTTCTGGGCAAACCTGGAGGTTCTGCATTCGAATGTTGAGATCAGTTGAATCAAAGCCAGACAAATACTGAACATAATAGCGTTGCATTACTTGGCTGTATTTTCTTACTAAAGCACGGAGCTCCTCCATATGAAACAGTAGTTCTGGTAATTGACGATCGACAAGATCTTCATTGCTTTTTCCTTTACTTTTCACCAAGGGTGGGTTATCATTGTGTCGCAGCAGCCACAATATTTCATCGCGAGCTAAGCATAAGCCAATAAAAATGAAAATTGCTTTTGGTCCCAGCAACCCTGGTTGATCAGTCATAATCAGTGCTAGCTCCTTAAGTGCAGTACGTAAAAATTTCCGACGTTCACGATGTATGAACGAAGCTTTCTGAATTGCCGTAGTGTATGCATCTTTAATTTCGTTTATACGTTTACCGTATCCCTTAATACCATCAAATGTGTTTTGAATGTACTGATGGATTTGTAAGACTTCGTCGCGAAAGAGTGCTACCACCCAACTGGATTCCAATGCGGACAGCCACATTTTGTTGACCTCTGCATATTGCGCCAACATCTGATGATAGAGCAACAGACCGAATATGATCCAGCGGTCCATTGTTTCCAATGAAATGTATTCACAAGACATGGTGTCAGTGCGAACGGCTTTAAGAAGAATTGCAGGATTACCAACCAAACTAAGTTTTTGCATTTCTCGCCACTTGTCTGCCGTCGAATTTCGGAGAGGGTATATGACTGTTAGGGAGCGAATAGCATTGGATAAGAGTCTTTGGTGTGGAATGAATTCCTCAGATAGTTTTTTTAGCGGTACTTCATAATCCAAAATCATTTGACCAAGCCGCGGGAATCCTGGATCGCTTTGGTTATGCTGCAGTTCGTGGGCTGCATTGTATAGGCCCAAAACGGCTTTTCTATCCTCGACGCGTGAGAGTACAATCATTAATGAAACGTACGTTACCACCAGATCCAAGTAGTTTTTAGTCAATTCAAAGTTAAGGGTAATATCAAGGTGAATTTGGCAAGCATCCATTGTGGTCAGCAACTCGCATACATTATCTTTAAAGTCCAAGAGATCGACAAATGTATGGTAGTAGAGGGAGAGCGACTTTATTATCTCTGCTTTGATGTTGACAATGGCACCGAGTCCTTTAACATCAATATTAGGAAAACGTTTGACAATAAATTTGATCGATGACTCAAGAGACTTCTCGGAAAGGAAGCCGGGCTTCGATTTTGTGTCTCCGCAAGCTTTCTTGATGTTGTAGATGCGAGTGAGAATGCCAGTGCCGCGGTCATTGAGAATTATCAATTTTTCAGCTATTTTTTGTTGGTTTGGATAAATTGGGCGAGCCATTTTGATAAATGAACACTATACCACAGTTAAACAATTATTTGTTTGTATACACACGAGTGTATCAATGACCCCGCCTATGTTCGGAACGGGGGTAAGTTTATAAATGTTATACTTCTCTTTCTCTCAACACTTTTGAGCTTAATTGAATTTAATGGACATTTATTTAACAACTTTAATACTTGTATTCTTCAATATGAAAAAATAGTTCGATAAAATTCACATTATCCAGGGAAAAAATCACTTTAGCAACAAATTTATGCCATCAAAACGTGACGTATACTCTGACAGCTAATTTGACATTTCGACTGCGAATGGTGAACGATATCGAAATGACATCGATATCGAAGTATGTTGGTACCAGAGTATATCCATAATTGTGGATACACTCTGATTGGTACGTACAGACGTACTCAACCGAAAGGTTCAAAACTAAACTTAATTAAAACTCTGAGCACATATTGCTTCAGATAAAAAGGTAAGTAGAGATAAGGGACAGCAAAAACCTTTATAGGCCTGGTTCATTCTATGGAATAGAGAACCATAACCTAAAAGAAGATTTCAGAACCCGAAATAATCAACATAGTCTGAGATAAGCTAAGAAACTTCTTAGGAATTATAACCAAAAAATTTACAAAGCATGGATCTATCACAACATAGAGAACCTATCCATCCTATAATGCTTCCTGTTGACGCACCGGATGAAAAAAGAAAACTCACCATAGTATAGCAACAGGTGCACTAGACCCTTTAAACATTATAAGAAACTTCGCCTTCCATTCCGTGTAGACAAATAAAAATACCTTAGGATACGTTTTATAACAATAATTTCATTTCATTAATATATAAATAAATTACATGTATGTATTACACAGTTTTAATATTTTGATTTTTAGGGAATAGCACAGTAGCTGCATTCACTGTCTTAAGCTTATGTGTAGAGTTTAGAATTGTGTGAGTGACCATTTGTTTTACATCATTTGAAACACTTTCTTCACCTCAATGGTTGGAAATAAAGAGAAGTCAGACTTTGCTGCCCTATGGGGATTTCTTTGAAAGTATTCACCGACAATTTCTGTCGCCAAAGTCTTAGCACGAACTTCTATGGCAGATCTCTGTCGATTGTATAGTTCGACACCTAGAGCCTTTTTCGAGGGGGATGTTCGCATTAAAGAGAGCGCCCAATCGTGTTTCATCTTAGCTAACTGATTTTCCAACTCAATCATACGCTTGTCTTTAGGTTGGGGAACATGGATGGGATCAAATTGCTTTAACTTTTGCTTAATCGCACTGGCTTGCAAGCGCAATCGTTGGTGCCGCTCTTCCAGAAGTACCCCTTTGAGTAAATTAACTTCTTCAACTAGTATTGGCGATCCTGCGGTTACTGTTACACTGCTACCAGTTGATGCACTTCCCAAAGAAGCTGTAACATCACTTCGTTTCGTCGAACTACCACTTGTAATCTTTAGTTTTTCACGTAATGTTAACTTTTCACTCTCTAAAGCCTCGATATCGCTCTGCAAATGATCCATAGTGTCCTCGAATTCTTTTTCTTTCTTCTTAAGCAAATCGTAAGTCTCTTCATATTGCCGCTTTAGTTTTTCAATTGTAATTTCGTGGTCATGCTGCAACACAGACAGTTTCTTTTCGGCTATATCCTTTCGGATTTGCATTTCAGAAAGCTCACTCTGTTTCATTTTTGCAGCAAGTTTCAGTTGCTTTATGTCCGCTTCACGGTTTTCTAGGGTGGCGGCCAACACATTCTTTTGCTCCAATTGTTTCTTAATAAACTGGGCCCGCAGCAGTATTGGGGAGACTTGCTTTTCAGCTGCTTTAGCATTCGCTCTTGACATTATCTCATACTCGTTATCAAGAAGATATTGCGCGAGTTGAGCTAGGTCAGTATTTGATGGCGCCATTATAGATTTAAAGTTTTGGGATGGACCTCTATCATCTTGTTCGTAGATGCGTTCACATGCAGAAGACAGAATATCCCAAAATTTAACATGTTCTATGGACGTTTCTGCAGCATTATCGCTTTCGATAGAAGATGTTATAGTCTGCACAGCTTGCTTAGCTGCAATGTGCAGTGCAGACATAATCCTGGTTAGTGAAGCTGTTATTGTGCGCATAGTTTCAATTTTATGCGGTGAGATACCGCACTTAATTACGTGAAGATCTTGAGGCAAACGACGTTTTATTAATTTAATCTGCTGCTTTATGCTTTCAGCGTTTTCAATAACATACTGCATCAACAGTATGGAATCGCTTGTATCTGAAGTTTCTCTGATGATTGCCCGAATCATAGCTGCATCAGTGAGAATAGAATCACAGGCGGAGCCTAAAGAGGCAACGCAGTCGCGAATCATTTGGGTCTCGTTCAGCAGATCTTCTCCAGCTAATAAAACAGAATTCATTGCATTAAAGAATGATACACATTTCTCAATATTTTCTGTGAAAGAATTTTCATCCAGTTGATTCAGCTTTAGTAGTTCTATGATGGAATCCACTGTTTTCTCTTGCGCAATCATTTCTGGAAGAGAGCCACCGGCTCTAAGTAAAGTATCAGGCTGACAGGAATTTAATCCGTATAATATTTGATGAAGTGCGCACTGCAGGTTGTGGATATAGTGCAATAATCTGGACTTAAAAGCAAATTGATGAACGGCATGGCCTTGAATGACGGCATCTTTTGTGCAATTCTCTACAGCTGGGAATCTTTCCCGCGTCTGACTGACAACTATACCACATTTGAATACAATACGAGCGATTAATAAAATTACCAATATAGCATCGTGATCGCCGCCACGGTTCATGAACGAATCCGGCATGAAGGCTGTAAGCATTTGAACCCTTTCATTGGCCTGAGTTAATTCAATTTGCCTCAATTGGACATCGATTGCTCGTGTGTATGCCTTGGATTCAGCAAACATCTGTTTGTAATCAATCGAATCGTTAGCTAATCCATCTTTCTTTCCTGACGCGCTGTCTAGAAGGGAAGTTTTTATTGAAATACTTTCAGTGCTCTTCTCTCGCAATTCAATTATTTGTTCATTCAATTTTTGCACCAATTCTCTGAATTTTATAACAGTCTGATCGCGATCATATATTGTTTCAATGGCTGCATCTCGCTCACGAAGTACTTCCTTCTTGGCAGCATTGGCCATGTCAAGCTCTTCACGCAAATCCATTTCTAAATCATGGTTACTTTCGACTAATTGCTCGTGAATTTCCTCAAGCGCTTCGAGCTGTGACACCTCTTCTTCAAGAAGTTTTACTCTGTCTTCTAGCTCCATTTTCTTTTCGGCCAACTGCTCAACCATCTCTTCGGCACCCAATGCTGCGTCGACCTGTTCTTGCAAGTCAGCTACAGTTGCCTCGAGTTCATCTATCTTCGACGACAATTTCTCTTTTGTACGCTCGAGCTCTGTCACTTCGGATCTCTTCATTTCCAGTTCTTTTGCCAATTTTTGAATATCGTGTTTGTCATGTGCGCTTAAATCCCGAAGGCGCACTAATGTTTCCTTCAACCGGTGATTTTGTTGTTCAAGTTGTTTTATTTCATACCCTGAAATGGCTCCATCGGCTGCTACACCACCTTGCTCTCTATCAGACTTATTCTGAACTTCTGCTCTTAGCAGTTCCAAGTCGATGGTTAGCTCCTCGATCTTTTCCTTGGAAGACTCTAGCTCTAACTGCAGTGTATCAGCTTTTTCTTCTGCCATCTCCTTGTCCAGAGTTATCATCTCAACATTGTCGGACAAATCTGCCATTTCTTGAGCGTGTCGCTCCTTGGCTTCTATTGCGTCCTTAGCTTCTTGCTTAGCGCGCTGTAGTTCCCTTTGGAGTTGTGCTTGGGCATTCATAATTTTCGACCTGAACTCTTGTAATTGTTCAAATTGAATTTTCATTTTGTCGAACTCGCGTAAGCGCTCCTTGTCTTCATTGCGCCGTTGCTTTAGCGTTTCCACTTTTTCGTTAAGTTCATCCACTTGAGTCTTAAGTTCATCGATTATCTTCTGTTGTTCTGCACTAGTTGTTTTGTCTTCCACTACAGATGAGATCGCTGCTGTAGGGGGAGTTGTGAACGAAGGTGATCGCATCGGCTGACTGGGGGTGAATTGAGGTTTTAGTATTTCCAAGAATCCAGTTTCAACAAAAGAAGCCCTTTTGGAAGGTGGATGTGACTCCGATGATGATCCAGTTGATGAAGTAGTTGCTGTTGTGGATGTTGGAGGCGTCATTAAGCTCTTCCTACCAGAACCTAAATTTCTCTCAGTTAGTGAAGTAGATAATTGGGTGCGGGACCCAACAAGACTTTGTCTACTTGAAGAAAGCGAAGTTCTCGAGCTACTCAATCTTGACCTGGTTGCAGTAGGTTGGGGAGTTGTTGGCGTACCATCTGTGAGGTCTTCCGTAGAATCATCCAAGAGAATCAGTTGCGTCGGCCGTACAAATGTCCCATACTTATCGATACACGTAAAGTACGATTGTCCCTTAACACTGCCATTGTTTTTACCTTTTGGTTCATCTAGAATTACACCAACCCATTGTCCACCAGCAAAACCAGTCATACCGACGTACGCAACCTTGCCACGAACATTTTTTCCGGCAATTTCTACCCTTGCATTCACTTTAATATTCTTCGCCGACATCGTTCACCGCTCTCCTAGATGATGAACAGAACAGAGAGCGTTTCTATTGCTTTTTATATTGAATAATATTCTACTTTTTCTTACCAATCGTTTGCAAAATTTTGTATTGATGCAATGGTGTCCACAAGAATGACGTAGTCCAACAGAGGAAACACCTTTTCAGGTAAACTTATATGTACTCAAAAACGAATGAGTCATTAGCGTATAATATTTCCCTTTTATGTTTTCAATAATTTTAGAAAAAACACTTTAATTTGCAAGTTGAAGGTTCCCCGAGACCTAAAAATAATTTTTAAATAATATTCCTGATAATATTTCTTAAAAACACAGAAAATGAATGTGGCTGGCTGGGTGAAATGTCACTTTCGTATTAGGAACTGTTCACAATTGCCTATTAACTGAAATAAGTTCATTCAAAGTTATCTGCTTAAAACAGATTGTTGCCATCTTTCTCCTATATTACTTCTATTCGTCTAAATACACAATTTTCCTGAGTACAAAATCTTTTTAAAACATTTTATATCCTATTTCCAATCCTCATGCTATCATAAACTATCTAGACATTAACATTTTTCGACAAATCTTTTTTTAATTATTGCTGAAATGTATTGTCCTATTAATTCACCGCACGCAATCGCATTTGGCAATGCCGATAAAAGTCAAATACGATTCATCGTTGTCTTCAGAAAATAAACTTGGACTGATGTTGATAAAACTTTAACTATGGATAATTCAGAAGAAGACCTGCTTTGCCGTTTTGGAACTCCATTGGAGCCTCTGGAGGAGGGTTTGTATTAATTTGTACTTCGTTGGTGTTTCATTCACAGACTAATATATTTCAGATGATGTGCCTTCGAAGAAACCAGTTGCTATTGAAGATCAAATTGTTACTGATGAAAATGGGAGAAGAAGATTTCATGGAGCGTTTACTGGAGGGTTTAGTGCAGGATTTTGGAATACAGTTGGGTCGCTTGAGGGTTGGAAACCCCAAAGCTTCAAAAGTTCTCGCACAGAGAAAGCCGGCAAACGTGAACGTCAACTGCCGACTGATTTCATGGATGATGAAGACTTGGGTGAATTTGGAATAGCACCCCAACGAGTACAAGCGAGAGAAGATTTTGCAAAAACTGCTGATACTTCAAGTCGCAAGCGGAAACTAGAATATAAAGATAATGGTGCAATACCAGGAATGCCAGTGCTGCAACAATTGCTGGAACCGTCGCGAGAGAAAGTTGCTTTTCGCCTATTAAGACGCATGGGATGGAAACCAGGGCAAGGCATTGGAGCACGTCAAACAAGAACGGAAAAGGCTAGAACAAACAAAATCAATAAAAGGGAAATGTATGTGATGAACAAGTATGGTTGTGACCTGAAGTCAAACGAAAATTTATTAACGCGAAATTTAGAAGAAACATCTGATTTATCCGAAGAAGGCAGTGAGGACGAAGAGATTACATTTGCCCCTAACGATTTTGAGCCGTATACGTGCAGCATTAAAGATAATGCATTTGGATTGGGGTACAGTGGTCTGACTCAACAATTAGGAAGTGAATCCAGTTCTCACATCAATTTATTTAGTCAGCTGGACGTAGTGGGGAAAGATAATAAAGTATTGTCCATTAGGGGACAAGCTTTTGGAGTGGGTGCTCTAGAAGAGGAAGATGAGGATATATACGCCAAGGACGATATGTCGAGGTATGATTTCACCTTGGAGAAAAAGAAAAAACATGGCAAACAAAAACCATTAAGTCAACAAGTTCTCTCTGCACTTGACGGTTTCGACGAAGCAAAAAACAATTCGAATGTAAAGACAACATTACATCGGCTTGATCTTAAGTCAAGCTTTCAACCAAGAAATTGGCTGCAAAGAAAAACTCGATTTGAGCCCCTAGCAGAAGAAACAGTAGCTATCATAAAGCAAGCCGATGTTTATAAAAAAAGAGGTCTCGGTCGTCATGACTTGGATCCTGAAGAGCGTGGAAGTATACTCCACGGGCGCGATAGTAAAAGCGTTGAAACTACTAGAAAAGGCAGCGAAACAGTTGGTAAAAATCAATCGTACTTACAGCAGATTAGCGAAAAATATAAGGAAAGAGAAGTAAAAACCAAACAAATGCTAGAACTGCTTTCTTCCAAGGAAAATAATTTTGTAAAAGGAGGACTGATAACAAATTCGGGAGTTGAAATTCAATCAACTGAAGATGAGCTAAGCGAAGCTGTCAAGACGGAAAACTCTAAAATACAGACTGAAGCGAGGGACATAACTAAATCATTGGGTAAAAAGTTTTAACTGAGAAAATCTGCTATTTTGCTTGATTAACATTATTTTGTTTTTTTTTTTTTAAGGGAATTCAGACGGAAAGTTCAGGCCCTTTGCAAACAATGAGGCAAAGCAGGAGCGATATGAAAAGTTCATCGACGCAAACCTAACACAAGAGGAGGAGATGAAAACATTTTTGGCAACAATCCAACCAGTCCACCTATCGGAATGGGACAGAGAAATGGAGCGAAAGGAGTTTGTACAAGCAAGAAATATATACAAGCCACTCAATGGAATGATGTCAGAAAGGTAAGTTAATCTATAATGCAGTTTTTTTAAGAAACAGAAATTAACCATACCACTTGCAGGTTTGTATCCAAGTCAAGCGCAGTTGTTTCAACAATCTCACCAAAATCAGAAAAGATTGAAAAAGTAAAAATGGTTGTGAAACGCACAAAAAATGTATGGAAACCATGTTCAATTATCTGCAAACGTTTCAACATAGCAGAACCATTTGGTGGGACTTTGATTGAACCAAAAGTTCCTAAAAAGAGCAAATTTTCTGTTTTCGACTATATAGAAAATTCCATCAACTCTAAGAAAGATTTCGTTACCCCGGTAATCATACCAAAACACATTGAAAAACCTAGACTAATTCAAAGACAAGATGAAAATGTAGGAGTAGTCACGGAGAAAAAAACAGTCAACGATTCGTCGGAAGAGTATGTAGTCCCTTCAACATCTAAATCTGTCACTGAAGTTAATGCCATTCCAACTTTTAAACCTGTAATCAAAGATACAAAAAAGCCCAAAACTGAGATAGAGTTAAGGGTTGAAGAGAGTATAAATAAACACCCTTCGAAGAAGAAAGATCTATTCAAGTGTATATTTGACTCATCTAGTGACGAAGAAACACAGCACGACGATGATCAAACCACCAAAAGCATACCAGCGAAAACGGTTTCTGCTGAAATAGTAAAAACTTTAGTTAAACCGTCAGTCCCTATTAATATATTGAGACATAATTCACCTCCACGAGGTATATTTGCTGCTCTTTTCTCAAATCCAGAACAGAAAACTGAGACTAAAGAGGCAAGTAAAAACGAATCACCAAATTTGGAGAAAATTTCGTTTAAACCTAAACATGAAAGGAATCTCGAACAAAATATTCCACAGTTAGATAATATTTATGGTCCTAAGTTACCAGTCAGGTCTGCAAGTAAGGACACAAAAGCAGTCGAACAGGATAACATTGATAAAAAATTAATGGAACTATTGTCTACAAAGCCTAGGAGCGACCCAAGTGTAATCGAAAGTTGGGTTGAGAAATCTAACAGCTCTCGAAAGAAGAATAAAAAGGAGAAGAAAAAAAAGAAAACAAAAGATCGCAAAGAAAAAACTAGAATAAAACATAAAAAAATAAAAAAAAATAAAAAATAGATAAATAAAGAGAATTAATAATTAAAAACTGATCTTTTACTATAGTCTAGTTATTTTTCTTTGAATTTTTCAGATTTGTAGCTCCATTGCGTAGTCCTCCATGATACGGGCAAACGACATCTAAATAAAAAGTTAATATCAAATCCTAAGAATATTTAAGAGAATTTTAATGCGCGAAAACAAAGATAGATACCAAGAAGCTTGGGTATTGTTCGTTTAAGTTCTATGTTCACCCCAGACTTTAACAAAAAAGAAGTACATGTCTTCTCACACGTTTTAGAGGTGCTGGTTTGCACTATCCATGAATTCCAATTAGACAAAGAATTACTTCGTTTCATATTAGAATTCCAGTACATACTTGCTTACGATAAAAGAAGTAGTGTAAAACTTGTTGGACATTTGAAGAGGTTAACCCAATTTTTTAACCGATATTGGAAACTCCAAAAACAGAACTGTTGTTCATAGTAACATACATACATACGTAGTACGAACGTTTACATGGCTAATCTAGAAAGCCCAGACGATTTGTGAATAAAACCTAACACAACAAAAGCGAGGAGAAAAAAAATGACTCATAGCCACTTCCCATACATTTTTATACCAACATTCCAATGTCTTCATCTGGTTAAAAAAATAAAGTGCACGACTGGGTCGTACGTACTTGCACCGTAATGCTATAAGTGTATAATTTTATCAGGATTAAAATCCAAGTCTTGCTCTTCCCAGTAAAGTAGGCGTGGCATTCCGCGTTTCGATGGAATAATAGTCATAACATTGTAGGAGTTTACTCAATGTTCCCACAGACCCTATATATGTATGAAGTTTGAAGCAAATCCGTCCAGCCGTTTAGGCTGCAGTCGAATAAACAGACAGACAGACTGGCAGACAGACAGACTGACAAACAGATAGACTGACAGACAGACAGACAGATGGAATTGCCGGACCTATTTTTTTGGATTTCTCCATCATAGTGATGTCAAGTTTGATTAAAATCTCGAGTTCGATTTTTTTCACGAAAGCAATACTTGCCCTATAGGTATAGGTACAAATAAAAATGTCTCTCTTAAAAAAGAGACTCACTAGACTTTATGCCTGCTGTTGCTGTTACCTTTCATTGCATTCTATATACATATCCTAATTTAAAAGCGTCAGGTGTTCAAGCAAAGAAGAGAAACTACACTACATGCGAATGTACGAGAAAAAAGATATTATTTACATGCACATGTTTGTACCTATACATATGAATGTACTTATATACTTTACAGATTCCGTGGCCAGTTTTGTACAAAATGTTTTGGCTTAAAAATGGGTTCGATTTGACCAAGTTTTAAAGAGAACTAGCTACACCTACGACTTTAAAAGCACTGCATAAGCTAAAAAGCTCAATTGTGACAAACTAATAACGTTGCTGATTCTCTCACCCAGGTAACCATACCTTGCGCTGTTAATATTCCATATGTTTGGTCAGTACAGTGTTACTAAGTTTAGTGTATGATACCTACACAGGTATGTATGTATAATAGGGATAAACAACCATAGTATATTTAAGAGAACAGAGTAAGTATATAAAAATAACAGGTTACTCTTTACTTACTTTTGGTTGCGCCATTTGGTAGTCAAGATGTATTTGTGGGAGAAAGATGAAGTATCTCAAATTGCTTGGTAACTTTTCAGTCAAAACAAAGCCCGCTTGGTAAAGAGTGGTGAAGACTTTATATGCGGTTTATCTGCGTGCTTTACAGTGTTTTGTCGATATATTTAATTGTAACCCTAAAAAAACCCTTTATTGTGATGTAACACGTATTTAAAAAAAAACAAAATCTTTGTTTAAAAAATTGGCTAAAAGAAATGAAGTTAGTGATGAGCAAATAAAGTGCTTTGGCTTTGTAGTTTTAATTGTGTCCGAAAAAAATAATCCATACATAGTACGTATGTACTTGTACACCTTACTTTTATTACCTACATATATTATCCTGTGTTATTCGAAATTAAGTTACAAAAAGAAAATGTTACATTGAATGAAATAAAATGCACATACTTTTCATTCCACAATTGTCTGTTTAAATGTAAGTGATGTGAGTGATGTTATATTTATTTCATCAACGTTTTAAATTGCAAACCAAAAAGTGATTAAGGCAGTGCAATACCTTGTATTGATCAATTAATAGTTGATTAAATTACACGTATGTCTTATTCAAGTATGAATAAGCAAAACCATTCAATGAATATTAGTAATCAAAGCACGAGTTCCATCAATTTAGAGGATTATATTTTGGATATGGAGGCACGATCATCATCGGTAGGGCAGAAATCGGACGGTGATATCTGGTCCCAGTTACAGCAAAAGGAAGCCGATATACTATTGGCAGCCGAACTGGGCAAGGCTTTACTTGAAAAGAATGAAGAGTTGGTCAAACAGCAGGAGAAATTAATTGAGGATTATTCACAAAAACTAGAGGTACAGACATCTGTCCTTATTACTAATTAAACTAAAAACGAATATACACTGTACATACGTATGTATCTTTTAATATTTAGACGCATATCATCAAAACTCAATTGCTTTATTGATTTTTTTTTCTACGAGTGTATTCTAAAACTCATCAGAATGTCCTGGTGACACGAAAGTGGACACTACACATAAACATTATACGACATTTTGCTACATTACATGTCCTTCAGTGTTTTACAAAAAAAAATAATTTGAATAAAACATCCAACGCAGGAAATATGTATGTATAAGTATATGTATATGTACTTATGTATGTTTTCTACGAGGGTATTGGGTGATACACTCCCAGTTCTAAAATATACAACTTCATGATAAGGAAGCACTGATACGTGTATGCTTTGACATCATCATTATTTTGATTAAAAAAAAATTACATACATATGTATGTATGTTTCGCAAACTATCTTCATTTTAGTTATACCTACTGTTGAAGTAGATGAAATGGAATTTGAAATAATAGTAAAAAAAAGGTTTTCACTTAAAGTGTGATAATAACAAGGATGCACTCCTTCCTGCACCCTTTTATGAAATTTCATTACAGAGGCTTGCGAACATTTTTGAACTTGGTTTCGACCTTTTATTTGCACATGGCTGCACAAACAAATCATAGAACACTATACATATTACTTATAGTAATGGGTATCTCAATGAAATAACTGAGGAAAATGTGTGTTCTCGTTAGCAAAATAATTAATTAGCCATGCCACATAATATGTTTAAGGAAATCGTATAGTCAACTGAGAATGTATGATATTAAATTTTAAATATTTTATATTTTTAAATATTCTATAATGAATATTAAAAATATATTACGATGATTTAAATACACACATATGTATGTACATCCATATACAAGCCATTGGATAAGTATTTAAACTGAAGTCATCGATTAACATAGCAGAAAGCGAAAAGCTGTTATACACCGTCAGTGGTAAACCTTGGATTTTTTTTAGGTGGCTTTAGCAGTTTTGCAATTTATAAATTTAACTTTTATGTCCGAAGTGGCTGTGAGTCACTTCAGGAACCAATAACCTGTTTTTTTTTTTTTTTTGTTCATTGTTTATTATAATTGCGAATTGTAGTGTGAATAAATAAACCAACACATTGAACAAGAAGCTTCTCGTGCTTGTGCTTTAAAAAATTAATATAAATTGTCATCGCCAAATACTGTGTGTAGTTGTACACATTCTCTTTTCTAGATTGAAAAATCATCAAACCGAATTCATAATGAAAACTGCGACTTTTATGGACTAAGAAGGTCTTAAACTTGAACAGAACTAGGCCCTCAAACTTATGTACTTATATACATATGTACATGTACATATATTCGAATTTATTTGTTTAATTTACAATAAAATGAGATTTGCGATTCTGACTTCATCACCCATTCTGCTTTAGCTGTTCATTCAACTCTCATTTTTCGTGGATTTAACACCAAATTACCACCTTTTTATGTGGTCACATGTCCATAGTATCTCTGAATGTATTGCAATTTCACTTCTTTGAGTGTACAAAGAGAAATTCTTGCACTATGCAGTTATGTGGATTAAAACTTTGTAACTAAACACACAACAGTATAACAAAAGAAACAAAAATTAAAGAAATATGCGATAGGAATATTTGATTTTAATTATTGCAAAATTGTTTACGTATTTTGTTTGCTTGCTCATTCATTGATATGTATAAGAAACTATAACATTACCATCATCATGGGTGAATCATTATTCAATCTGACTTTGGAGTGGTGCGTTGTGCGTTGTGCTTTGGGGCTTGGTTTTCTCTTTTCATTAACATGGACACATTAAAAGAAATAAAATGTCTCACGTACACATTTGTCCAAATACATTATATTAACTATTCATTTCTATATCATTTGAGTAAATTGTTCCAAAAATCCTTCAGAGACTTAAACAACTGTTGTTTTGAATGTAAACAATTTTCGAAATATCATGTTCGCTTTTGTTATATGATGAACACAGTTTTGGCCTAGTGTCAGCGAAATAACTAGGTTAACATGTAACGCACAGAGGCTTAAGTTAAAGCTCAAGCTTATGGTCAATTTATCCAAATGATTAAATTAGTGTCTCTGTGGGAAGAGATCCTCAAAACGACGGCTTTTGTAATAGTACTCATATTTCGCCACTGGTTAAAGTATAAAATTGCTTTTCCAGCGTCAAGGGGAATCTTTATATTCAGAAGCAAGCAATGTTCACCCTAAACATTCTAAATAATGAGACTTAGTCTAAAAAAGACACAGAACCACTTGTATTTAAAACAAAGCAAAATAATTTAAAATGTCTATAAAAGACACTTGAATGCCAAGATTGTGCAATTAGATCTTGAAACCGATACTAATGCGTCATACTTTAACAACTGTTTAAATATTATTTAACGTAAGTTCCCTCATATGTGTGTACCCATGTACATATGTAGGATCCGATATTGTTTTTTGAAATTTAGCCGTGTTCACGGTCAAACGCGATTCGCTACTAGCAATTAATTCCATAAGTACATATGGGGATGTTCACGGCGTAGAGATTTGGCAAAACGCGAATTGAGCGACTACAAGCACTCCATGGCTTGCGATTTGGCTAGTGGCGATATAGCTTAAAATCGCGCGAAAAGCCTTCGCCTACAGCTGTGTTCAGCGTCAAGCAAATTCGCGTCGCGGCGCGACCAGCGAAATCGCAAGCGATTGAGTGTTTCTAACAGAGCTATTTCGCCTAGTTTCGCCAAATCGCTAGGCCATATGTACTTGTGTACTTGGTCGCTTGTAGCGAATCGCTTCTCGTCGCGCGACGCGAATTCGCTTGACGGTGAACACAGCCTTAAGCAAAATTTATTGTGCTTTAAAACATTAGATGTTCGTGTAATGATCTTTTGTATTATATGTACTATAGAAACTGCAAAACGGAAAGTTACTTCAGAGTAAAACTTCAATACTGATGCAATGTAGTAATTCAGATCTTAAATAGTACCTACCCATAAATGACCAATCGAGGAGAAACGGAAATAAACATCTAGTTTTGAAACTGAATACCAAACGAGAGGCCAAGACGGTATTTCACCTTACGTACTGCAGATGGGTTACGAAAAGATATACATACGTACACATGTGTTAAGAATCATACATTGGCTGGCTTGTACAAAAAACAAAATGAGGTCTCATCTCAGATAATGAGATTTAGGTGATGGCTAGTGCGATTGGATCTTTTGTTGTTTTCATTCAACTCACTTGTGTAAAGGTGCGTGCAATTTGAGCTGAGTTTCTGTGGCTAGGTATCGGATAAATTCTTAATGCATTAAAGGTCATGCAGTTTACTGCGATATTATTTACCAAAATGAACCATTTTACTAGTTCTAGCCATGGGTAAGAGTTGTTTGTACGTAGCTCACAACTTATGACAACTAGTATATCCAAACTGCAAATTTTTATTTTGATGCTTTTTCTTTTGTTTACGCTTCGTTAAGACCCTTGTGCTTACCAACAATAGCATTCGTGCACCGTGACTCAGAGCACTCTAAAGTAAATACATATACAATTAGATTGCGTTTTTCTTGTACATACATATGCTATGGCATTTACTCTATCTGAATTCAGTTCGAATTTAGCGCATTCACATTTGCCGCCGCGGAAAGACAACATTATTACATATTAACTAACCACCAACAGAAAGCGAAGAAAGAAAGAAAATCCAAAACAACCATCCGCTTAATAATCTTTGTTTGTTAATGGAACCGTAAAAGATTTACGATATTACAAAATGTTAGTAATTTTAGGAATGCTGTGAGCACCAAACCACTACAATCTGATCCTCATCTGCTATCTCAGCAATGAAATAAAATGGAAAAGTTAAGTTGTTTTTGGCTTTATTGTATATAGAATATTGTCATAGTTGTTGGTTATGCCATGGCTAATAAAATTCAACATTCACCTGTATATAAAAATCAGGATAAACAAGTAGGCACTAAAACTATGAAACATTGCGCATCTTAATTTGGAAAGCATTCTTGCTCTTGTTCTTAGATCACACGCTCTAAAAAAAAGAGTTGCTCAAACATGCAAAACATGTACATACAGACATACATGTACACTAGTAAATACATACAGACATATGTATGTATGCACGTGTATGTACGGTTTTAATACGGATAGAACTTTGGGGCAATACCTTAAAGCCAAACGAGTCCACGAGCGCCTACAGTACCTACAAATGCTTACACATTATGCACTTCATGTGGCTACCAAAATCTGGTAAAGGTCCGAACTGGTTTAACTAGCTGGGCTTAATGTTGTAAGTCGCTTTTGTGTTTACCTTTGACCTTCTTTTCATAGAAAATAGGCAGAAGAGAGACAGAAAAAATGGATCATCGGAAACAAGTTTTTTTTTTTCGTTGTTGCCATTTAAATATGTACATTTGTATTTGTAATACATGGGTAGGTTTGTGGAAACGATGACGGCATTTAGCGACGACGCAGGTGATTAACCTAATGGCTAACTCCATGTATTCGATTGCCTCAGCTTGACCGTGAAGATGAGAAATGGGCGCGATATATTATTTTTATTCCCATTAAAGATAATTAAAAAATATGTATGTATATGAAATTCGGTTGTTCGTGTTGTGTCTTCATTTTTTAAGAAAATCCAGTTCGTAATTTATTTGGAAATAGTAACCAAAAGAAAAGACTTCTTTGTGTTTTGTTTGTTCGACCAATATGAATAGAACGTAAGTAAAATTCGTGACATATTCGATATTTAGACTTCATGCGGTTTGCCTCTGTTTTTCTAAATGCATGCCCATTGTTTAGGTACTGCAACAGTTATTGACAAATATTGGATTTGGATTTGTATGTACATATGTACATATTTCTCAAAATATGACCTCATTCAAAATATGACTGTCTTCTCTCTAAGTTCGTGTTAAAAAAAGATGACCAATTCTCACTATGATCTAATCGGCTGTGTAGAGTTGGCGTATATACATATACATATTTTAATATTCTTTAACAGGTCCTCCTCCTACACACAAATAACACAAATGTTTCATAATTTCTTTTGTTCAAAAAACCTACTAAATTCAAAAAAAACTATACATTCATATGTACATACATATATGACAACACAAATATTGGGAAGAGGAAATTAAAAAATTGTATATCTGTAATTAACACACTCCACTCATAGATACTATTATCATTTGCGAAAAGATTTTCTTTTCGCAAACACAGCAAGTGCGGTACCTTAACATCAACAAGTACATTACCCCATTGCAAAAATTATTTAGTATTATCACACTACAGGTAACATCACACCTGCAACTAGCAGGTATGATAAATAAATAGATAAAATAAATCTTTCGTGAATTTTTTTTGAGTCTTTTGTTCATGTTGTACATGGAAGAAAAATTCTCCATTAATTATTGAGGCACGAGCTCATGCAATGAACCTCAAACAAGAACCTCCTTCACCGCTAATGCACCTACTTCTCTCATGACATAGTAAGCATTAAGTATGACATTGATCCACAGACTTTTATCTAACTACATAGCATGCAGATGAATTTTTATAGACCGACTACACTATTTCTTTTTTTTGTTTTTGTTTTTGAGAAAAATAGGTTCAAATTAGTATGGCTATAGTAGATCAGTTAAAATAGTTAGCCAATGTTTGACTTATGAAATTATGGAAAAAAAAAATTCTATTTTCAAATAGCAATGACAATGATTTATCATGAGTTAAACTAAATGCAAGAAGTGTTGAATAATTCAGTTGTTTGCTTGGTTTTGAGGGCTTTAATTATTTGCATGTTTTTAAATATCAATCGCATGCATACTTATGATTGGGCTTTTTAAATACATGCATATGAATTCATATCTCAATTGGTTTCAAAACTAATTAACCAGTCTCTTGAAACGTGGATTAACATTTTTAAAGGGAAATTGCATAACCATTTATTAATTGTAGAAGATCTAAGTATTACCCGAATGTGGAACACGTACATACTCGTAAATCAAAGAACAAAGCGAAACTTGTAGATGCTCTCCGCCAAAATAATTTTCAATCGTTTCACAAACAAACATAATTTCATTATGTTGATGTCGGGGGAATCTTCAGACCATTGTAAGTAATTTTTCATGGAATGATGTTGGCGAAAGTCAGAATTCATTTTATAGAGTAACCCATTAAATACACAAAATTGAAGGTGAAAACATTTTCACTTTTATTTGTGCATAGAAGAAATAAAAACACTGTTTTCATATTCACACAATGAGGCGTGCGAAATAGAATAAGTAATTGGCCTTTCAAAAAGATTTGACAAATTGCAGCCAGAAATTAAATTTGATTTCTTATCCTATTCCTACCTTTTTTTTAATCGAGATAACGATATGTTTGAAATATTAAAAATTTCGATAACCGACAAAATTTGAATGAAAATAAGGTTAAACGTAATTATAACTACAAAGTCGAAAACAGATTAGGTTATGGCAATTATGAATTCGTTGTGTATATTACAACAACTGTGTTCACATAGTAGAACGCCCTCAATTGCAGCTTTGTTGTGCTCGCAGCATTGGTCACTTGTTTTTCTTTTAATAACAATACAGTGACACTTCAGCGAGCAATACCTTTACCAACAAGTTCAACGAAAAAATTTTGTTTGTCATACCATTCACTCACTCATGACCTTCGGGCGCTGGAAAAAAGAAAAGAAAATGGCATGTACCTACCGGATTTTAATTTTAATTTTATTCAGTTTATGTATGAACGTGTATATCATATATTCTATCCATTGGGGGATGTTTCAAAGACAGTGTTGTTAAGAATTTCTACATTGTTGTAAACCCGTTCTTCGCTGGGCTCGTACAATTTAGAAACCAGTGAAGGTGACTCAATTCATAAACTCATAATGGTGTGGATACCGAGTAGGTCACCATACGACAGTACTGTACTGGTAAATTGGACAATGACCTCTAAACAAATCGAACGTCTATATGTCATCGATATGGTAACCCGCACTGACTTTCTGTCTTCGAAAGAAGTTTAATGTATGAACATGTGAATGTTTTCAAATTATGTTTTATTGCGCTATAGTTACTAGATAGAGAGTCGTACTTATTACAATTTCATATTAGAATAGATATAATACCTTGGCATATGTATGTATGTACATATAACAACTGGATATTGTCTGTAGAACTGAGTGCAATTAATTTCTTATCAATTTTTTCTCTGAATTCGCCATGAATCATTGCAATTATCTTATCAGCTGGTAATAACTAATCTATATTTTGCTGATAAATAGACAAATATGTAAGTGATAATGAAGGCAAAGTGTACAATCACATCTGTGTCACTTAAATTATATACCATATACATATGTATATAGTTCTAGCACCTGCTTCGAACAAGTGTGTAATCAGTTACTTCCTATGCTGCCACAGTTGGGTCCTCGTAATTGAATCCCTACTTTCTTAAGAGGAAAAAATCGATATAAATAATTTGGGGAATAAATATGTATGTTAGAGTTACTAGGAATGAAGAAAACTAATACTTTTTGAAAGCATAATAAAAGAGCTCTTTGTATGTATTACATAAGAGTTAAGTTTTGTTAGGGATGGATCCTATTAGCAACAAAGATTTATTTAAATTGTAATCCTTCCTGTGTTCATTAGATTTGACAAATATTACCCATTGTATATTATATATTGTATATATGTGTACGAAATGAGCATAGTTATGGCATCGTATGAAAATTGAAACAGTAATTAAAACTCACATCATCATACTATTATAGTCGCAATTTCGTCAAGTCCATTCGCATAAAGTATACAAATTTCATAATCGCATTAAGCTAGCCTCTCGCAGTGGCTTAGTGTTCAGTGTCAGTTCAACAAAATGCCGCTGAAGCTGTTTGACTCTCTACTGTGTACCAAATTATGTGATACGGTATTGAGAGGTGTTGCAGATTTTTCCTTTCCAGATTAATGGAGCAACTAATGCTCTTCATGGACTTCATGGACGTTATGCAATGTAAAGATAAAAGCGATGTTGTTACCAATTGTTTCTCTTTTAAAATAAAAACATGTCGCGCTTAGAGATACTTACACTAATTGTGTAAGTGTTTAAGGCTACAAATGTATCTACACATAGGTAGGTGGGTATGTACTTTTGGATGCATTACACCTTGTTTTGTTGTTATTTTCTGTTGCCACTGTCATGTCTGGAAGAAGACGAATAATGTTTTTAATTATATCTTCATTATAAAATTAAAACCTTCTTTTATGAATAGTATGGTACTGTTTTTGTTTCCCGGCAAGAGAAAGTGTGTCTTAAAATAATGCATACACACATAGGTAGACACAGTTTGTATCTATGAAAACGTGCATATGTATATATTTATCTATTGTTTTGCTATTTGAACAGCTACCATACACAGGTATATTTTCTTTATTCACACGCTGAAGTCATTTATGATAATAAACAAATTTAAAAGAAAAAGACACCTCCATTTGCCTTTGTTGAATCATCGTTTAGTTTTTTTGGTTCTTGTATTGTTTGCGAAAAGATAAATACTTTGCACCTGGAAGCTGTTTTTAATGATGACACTCTCACATACCATACATATCAATAATAGAAATGTAATAATATTTTCAGAAATTGGAACAGGAGAAACATGTCCTGCGACAAAAGTTGGCAATTGCGGAGGAGGAGAGTGATCAGCGCGTTTTGGAACTACAATCGGACTTGAATGAACTAAAAGATAAATTGCAAGCACAAGTAAATGAAGTGATATTCAATTCAATTTAAAACATTTTATTCAAATGCATCATTATTGGCAGGAAAATGCAATAAGACAGGCCGAGAAAGAAAAAACGATTCTCATCGATGAACTATCCAATCAAAACTCTCGATTGACCGAGCAAATTCAAGAGGCACATTCAACAGAAGCCAAACTTATTGCACAAATTCAACAGCTCAAAGATCAGTACAATTACAGGAACACCAGTCTCCAGGTAAAAAACTTTAAGCTTTTAAATTAAACATTTTATAAACAAGATATTGCTTTAAGGAACATGTCAACAGTTTGGAGTCGATTAAAAGCGAATTAAATTTGACGACTGAGAAGCGAATGGATTTGGAGAGACGATTGCAGTTCGTTCAAGAAGAAAAAGAATCACTTACATCAGCTTTGGAGGAAGCCTCTGATAGAATACATATGCTAGAAAGACACGCTCGAGAGCAAGAAACCAAGCTAGAAGTGAGTATAGCTTGAATATGTTTGTAAAAGAAAATTGTAAAACAGTAGCACACTTTTTTCTAAGACAACTTTGCAAGCTCTTGAGAGATCACAGCGGGAAAATAACGTTCTTACTGAACGGCTAGGAACTGATGGCATTTCTAGCAGTTCCAACGGTTCACACGGCAAAAAATCATTACAATTTGAAATGGAATGTGATGATGACATGAATGATTCAAGCTACTCGGAAAAACCTAATCAAATGTGGATCGAAGCACGATCTGTGTTCATTCAGCTGAAATCGCTTGTGGATTCATTAAAAATAAGCGATGAGGAAGATTCAGGCAAGGATACAATTTACATGAACCACATAATTCACATGTATAAACTAATTCGGTTAACATTCTTAGGCCTTAATTCAGACATATCATTGGAATCAATGGATACCACGTTGTCAACATATAAATCAGAAGGAGAGATTGATTTTCGTCAAGGAATGCTCTCTGGGATTACTGATGAATTAACAAGACTTTTGCTAAACCTGGACGCTGGAAACTTTAAGAAAATGCTTGATCAAACAAGAAACATTGTTCTGGAGCAAGATGATGAAATAAAAAAAAGTCAAAATATTATCAAAGAGCTAGAGTCTAAGGTAGGACTTCTTTCTTTGTTTTTTTTTTCGAATGCGTAACTCAATTTAAATATAAAATGTAGCTTACTGTCGCTGATGTGGAGCTGGCAAATGTGAAAGAAGAACGCGATCAGGCTCGTGGAGATCTCTCAGAAGGGGGCGATCGCGATGAATTACTGGCAAAAGCACAAAAGGATCGCGATGCGGCCAATACCAAAAGAACGAAAGCTGAAATCGATTTGGCAAAGGCAAGAGTTGATCTGATGCAGGCCAACAGTCAACTCTTAGAAGCAATTCAACAGAAAGTAGAACTTTCGCAACAACTCGAACAGTGGCAGGTGAGTAATCCTATTATAATGCTAAAACAAATCTCTTTGCATATTTTTCTATATTTTTAGATGGACATGCACGAATTGATTGATGAGCAAATGAAGTGCAAATTACGGTCAAGCAGAAAAGCGAAACAGCAACAATCTCCAGCCTCGGTGCCCTTGGCAAAGAGAGTTTCCTCATACAAGCTTTGGAGTCTATTTCAGCGGTAATTCTGCCGAAACTTACTTTCAGCATTTAAAATAAAAATTGAACCACAAATAGCTTTCTTTTGTATCTGAGATTTGTATTTTTTTTTTTTTTTTAATCTAACGCAAGACCTATATTTGTATCTCTTTTAAATAAATTTTACTAAGCAAATTAAATTAAATGAATGAAAAATATGTATATGTATAATGTGTAATT
Organism: Xylota segnis; assembly: GCA_963583995.1. Lineage (NCBI taxonomy): Eukaryota > Metazoa > Arthropoda > Insecta > Diptera > Syrphidae > Xylota > Xylota segnis. The sequence goes on from OY757238.1 coordinate 399,298, forward strand.
ATTAATAACAAAATTGACAAGAAACGTGTAAAACTATTTGTATAAGTTCTTTCACAACTTGCCTTATAAAAGAGATCAATATATTTAATTGTGAAACAATAAATAAATATACTAAACAACGAAAGGTGTACACAGTAAATGTTTTCTTCCATTTCATTTATTTGTTATTATTTATTATTTTTTCTCTTGCTTTCTCTAAGCAAGATACATTCAGCGTATAAATGGATGTGTATGTAGGGGATAAAGAGACTTAAATTTGCAAATACAGTTAATTATTTAGTTTTTAGTTTTTATTGAGTCTTTAATATTAAACTTGGGAACACGGTCTCTTTTTGCCAGTATCTTCGAAGACAAATCATCGACATTTATGTCGCTGATAATTAAATTAATTAGTCTTTCCACGACTCCCAGTATAAGTTTTACATTGTGCACACTAAGAGCTGTTTTTGCACTTAATACGTTAAGTATTGGTGAATTGTCGCAGTGAACCAAGAGGTATACACTTTCGATTCCACTTAGTAATTTGTTTAATCGCATTTCCAGTAGCTCTCTGGTCATATTGGCATGCACAGCGGACGTCTCGATTACATTGTATTCGTTTTTAAGATGATCAATGTCTTCAGTTTTTTGTTTCATCTCCTTTTCGAATTGATCCGCCCTTTGTCTCTCTACAAATGAATAATAGTCCCTTAAAAGCTAAGCCTCTCATGCACACTATATCTTACCTATTTCATCGTTTAGCTCCTGAGTAGTATCGTTGAGTATTTCAACTTCATGGCTTAATTCGTTAACATAACTGAATAAGGCAAAATTTTCCTCTTCTTGCCTTTTGAATTGTGCGGCCAATCTACCAGAGTCATCTTCTTGATAGAGTGACTATATTTTGCATATAATAAAAAGGTACAGAAAATTCTTATAACAAGCTTGACTTACTTTAATCTTTTGAATTATACTTCTGTACTCTGACAACTGTCTTTCGAAGTCTTCTTTCTGTTGTTGTTTTTTATCGAATTCCCTTTGCTCTAATTCGGGATTGGTTCTTCTTTGTCCCTTGATATCGAAGAACTGCTGCAATTTTGCATCATGTTCCAGTCGACGTTGCATTTCTCGCATTTCCTGTTATAAGCTTTTGAATAGAATAGTAAACAAAGTTTGCAACTATTATTGTTACCTGAATATGCATAAGCTTGTCGTTTTCATTTCGGTCTTTCAGTGCTTGCAGCTTTGTACTCAGTTCCTCACGCTGATCAAAGGCAAGTGTTGATTGATCAATCAATTCCATGATATACTTTTTGCCCTCGTTGAACTGTGTCACCATTGACTGCCACATTTCATTGAAGCTTGACCTGATTTTTGTTATTAATTATCAGAATTCTGAAACGAAATTTATACTTTTTACCTATCCTGAAGCATATGATCTATAGAGCTTCTGAGTTTACTATTTTCCGTTAAGACATCGCTGTACTTTTTGTTCACAACGTCCAGTCGATTTTCGAGCTTAACAACACTTTTTTGTACTTTCGCTATAGCCTCTTTGTAGCAATTGTCTGGAACTTCTACCCGTCGTAGAGCTTCAATTTCTTTGTCGAGCTAAGTATAACAAATGTTTCTTTGAATGTAAAATGTTGTTTCACGAATAAGTATAGCTGTTCTGTATGGTAAAGTTATACTTTTAACTTTGGATAATTGCCAGATATCACATATGGCAGGTTTTATTGTTTAAAGCGTTCCCGAACTTTCATAAAATTTACATCATTCTCTGTGAGATTTACCTATCACGCTGAGAAATTCGTGATTTTACGATTTTTAGGGCATAAAGTAAAGGAACAGACATAATATTTATAAGAATATAGTCAACATAGACATATGTATGTAAGTATGTAAGCCCAGATAAAGGTGGCCAAGTCATCAGGTAAGTAACTACCTAAAACACGACAGGGGATATGTCTCCTTGTAACATTAGTTGATAAAGTGAGTTTTTACAGACACATTTTTACTTGCATATATGTACGTATGTATGTATGTTTGTACATACCTTCTTAATATGACCTTCCAATTCCCGTAAGTTGGTTTTTTCATGGTCAATTATATTTTTCTGATCACCAAACTGTCTCTGAATGTTGGTTAGTTTCTTTTCAACCTAGAATACACCCACATATGTATATAAACCTATTTTGAACATTGAATAGAAAATAATATATATGTATATATAGATATATTACTGTTGTATTCTTTCTTGCATGTGCTCCAGTCTCTAAACAATTTATCTGATCCAATAAATCTTGATGGTCCTGTTGAAGAACTGAAATCATTCGATTTTGCTTCTTTAGTTGTTTCGTTTTCTCATCCAAAAGTGTTCGCAATTCCAATTGTAATGCTCTAAGCTGTACAAGTATAATTATTCTGTTAGTTGTTTTTGTTTCTATATAAAACGAAAACCCACTTGTTTTTGTAAGCGACCATATTCAGCTGCTGCAAGTTGATCTAGTTCCGTTTGCTCGGGCATTATATTAAATATTTATTTTTCCCCAATGATGTTCAATTTTTATTTTTTACCAACACTACAAGAATGAAACATTCGGTAAGGTGTTTTAGTCATCAATGGAAAATTGACATCACCATAACAAACGATTATCTTGGCAACGAGCAGGGCATGCATATAAGGGGGTGTCGCACATACTGAGCTAGTCGCTAGTTGCGCGAAAGGATGTGATTTTCATACAGTTCGCTGGCAATCAAAAAAAAATCTCACCACCCGAACCATTAAAGTTGGAACATCAACGACAGGACTCAGGAGATATTCGAAGATTACTACGTGCTTGTAACCGAAGACTGCCTACCAAATTAGAGCAGGAAATGACACTCAATAAATGTCTGAGCATGAGGGCCAAGATAATGCCATTTATTCAACATTAAGTCCAAACCTACAAGTTAAAACCTCGCACACTATATGATTTAAAAGATCTTTTTATTTCAGTTACATAGAGATGACCATTTATGTACATTCCACTAATATTTAAAAAAAAAATATTATCCTAATATTAAGTTATGGTTATTAAACATATACACACCTACATATGTTTTAATTAGCATACATTAAAAAATTTAAGTAATACATGAATTTGTTTAATTATTTACAATATTGACAAATGTTTGCATTATTAGTCTTATTTAGGATATAGCTTATCATTTATCTACACAAACTGCTATTGATTCTTATCAAATTCATAGCCCTTAATGAATGGTAACCCTGTGGGAACTTTCTGTTGGTATTCATAGTACTGCATGCCGAAAAAGTTTAACAAAGTTATTTCTTCAATGAAAATTCGATCTTTAAAGAACTTCCAACTAACGACTGTGTACAGCAGAATGCAGAATGGATTCATCAGAATTATCTAAATAAAAGTTGAGTTTTAAAGTGCGAAATTATAGTTCTAAATATTTTAGTTTACTTGTGTGCCTATTGACCACCAGAACCAGCCAACATACGAAGGGTGCCGGACATAAGCATATACACCATGTGTGATTAATTCATGGTCCTTTGCTTTCACGTACTGTACCTGGATAAGTGTAAAGGAATAGTTTCACAATTTGTAGCTATAGAGAGAAATATGTACGTACAAGATGGTTAAAATTGGACATCGCAGTGATCATAGCTGTTTTCCGCATTACTTCTCCAAACAGACACAGCCCCATACCAGTCATCCATATTAAATATGTTGACTTGAATTCTGGAAGCAAGAATGTTTCTAAAATGAACTCCGTCCAACTAAGCGCCGCGGCGACCGCATAATGCACAGAATGATTCAGGATAAATGAATCAACGGACAGACTAGATGGGTTCGACCAGGCAATAGCCAGGAACTCTGAATAGTGGAAGAACGATAGGAAAAACCCATAAACGCCGAATTGTTTCCAGCAAGCAGGCGCAAATATTATGAGTAGTGTGCTAACTGCTGACACAAAACCCAACAAGGAAGCCCTAATTGCTATCTAAAATGTAAAATTATTCTTATTCACGTGTTGCATTACAAAATATATTTCACATTTACCTGATAATCATTCCCTTTAAGCACAAAACGTATTATCATATTAATAAGGGCATAGTGTAAAAAGGGTCCCCATAGGTCGGCGCCATAAACGTTAGGGACGATGTCTAGGATCATTTGCGGCAAACATATCATTAACACCACTCCGGCCGTCCCAATAAAACAACAAAGACTTAATTTCCCCTCACGACAAAGCATTTCAAATGTGGGTCATCTAAATATGTATAATTTTAATTTTTTTTTAGTTTATTTACGCACTTATTTCGGCAGATACATTTTAGACAGTTCATTCTATACGAACAGCTGACTGTCATTCAGAGTTAGTTCAGTTACAGTTGTGCAACTTTAAACTCTACGCATTCCATGAGGTCCGCTAGCGCTAGCGAAAGTACCTAGATTGAATGAAAGGTCACGAAATGGACATTATTAATGCCAAAGCAGAATTAACCAAAGAATGCAATAAATAAGAGCTCGACCGACTCTAAAAAGGGGTATACGATGATTAAGAAAAAATTCAGGACCGAACGTGGAAATGAAAGTTCGCTTATTAAAACCTGCCTTGAATGCGTCAATGCGATGACTGCCACCTAGGAGTAAGGTTCCAGAAGCACATGAATCAGTTTGACTACTGATTGGGAAAATTCACTAAAGTTCATTCATTATCAAATTCTACTTCGTATAAGCCGAACGCACGTGCTGGGATTCTTTTCTCCCGGAAAAATAGCATTTAATTAATTAAAATATAAAAGATCTAAGACTTTATACCTCATTCCGAATTATTTACAAAATCTCGATATGGTAAGATATTGGTCTGAATAAAATTTTGAGTTTTCATAAGTTTCCCGAGCGTTTCATAAGAAAGTTCGAGACTTCTGGAACATATTTGACAGTTGTGTAATTGTTTCTATCCTTTCGATATAGAGTGCAATTAAAAAACTTATGCCTATGCTTGACCGCATCCTTGTCAGACGTGCTGAAGCTCTGTCAACATCAAAAGGCGGAATTTTGATTCCAGAAAAATCTCAAACCAAAGTCTTGGAGGGCGTTGTAGTCGCCGTAGGGCCCGGCGCAAGAAATACTGTAAGATACTTCACACTCGTATTTTCAAATGGAACTCTTATAAGAAATATTTTACAGAACGGACAACACGTTCCAGTTGCTATTAAGGAGGGCGATAAGGTCTTATTGCCCGAGTTCGGCGGAACCAAAATTGAGTTGGAAGATAAGAAGGAGTACATTTTGTTTCGGGAATCGGACATCTTGGCAAAAATTGAATAAATCTTCATTGAGCTACTAAATATAAACTGTTCGACTTACGGATCATCGGACAGCAAAATTTTTCCTTAGTCATCGCATTAGTTGTTCCATTTGTTATGTTTTAGTTAACAAAGAAAGAAACAATAAAAACGTTTTTATGCTTTACTACTTTATCTTTATTTCTTTCATCATATTCGAAAGTCCATAGACTTGGTTCATCGCGGATCTTTCTTTGATGTCTGGATAGCCCTCAACTGCTGCTCTTTCTCTTGAAATTTTCACAAGTGATTCAAACGATTTTGGTTCCCAGATAGCTAGTTCAGCCATCACTTTCTTATTCAACAAAATATTGCTTCTTATGAGTCCTTCGCGGAACGAATCAAAGGAAATACCATACTGATTACAGCCAGCCTCTACGCGAGTTTTCCATAACTGCAAAGGTAGAATACTTGGAGATTTTCAACTTCAATGGACAGTGGACACTAAACGTACCTCGGCCATGTCCAGCTTCTTCAATTTTCGACCTTTTGTCGCATATACAAGTGCTCTGTGAACACTTCGGACTGCAATCGAATAACAATTCCTGGCTCGGCTCCTGTAGTGCTAAACATATTTCACATTTTTATAAGAAAGAACCATAGTACAAGGTCAACTTACAGCAGCCATTTTAAAAATTTTCCTTTTTCTCCAGAATTCATCTGGACCGCGGGTGCGAACCAAAAGTGGTAAAGTTGGTGACACCATACTCGTTTACAAAAGGAATTACTTTATTTAATAATTTTACAAAAAATCTACACCTCTTATCAACTTTACATAACCTGGAAATAACATAATTCATTCGTGCCTGTCATTTGTCTCTAACCCGAGTGAATTTGACGATGAACACCGGGTGTGTTCATAAACACATATAATTTCGTTACAACAACAACAAAATTCCATAAAATGTTCAAGGCTGTGCGTGAATTTCCATTGCAGAGGGGCATAGACAAAATCAGCTGTTATTCAAAATTTTCTAATTTGAGGGACTACAGACAATCCTGATACAGTAGATCTGTGAATTCAGCTCGAAATTAAATATCTACTGTACCTATTTTATCTCAATTATCAATACTGTACCCGCGTTTTCGGATTAAAAAAAGAAAAAGACAATTTGCGCAAGAAATCATTTTTATTTGTGTATTCACAAACACTAATTTCTGCTACAACAACAATATATAACATTATATACAGTATACATTCATATATGTATGTACATGTATAATTTCCATATAGATTTAAAAACATATTTCCATAAATATTATACTGCGCTCCAATATGATTACGGGTTATGTACATTCCACAGAATACAAGTAAGTTATTAAATTTAAAACTAAATATATGTCACAAAATATTCAGCGAAATAAAAATGGGTATACAACGCTCCCGGCATATGCCCACACTCAATTTTAATAAATAAAAATCTAAGAAGAAAAACCTACCCAGCAAAAGAAAAAAAAAACAAAAAACACAATTACACATTTAAAAAATATATTTATTTTAGAGAGACATATGTATTTACTTTGCAACGTTATAATTTATAATAAAAACAAAATACATATTAACTAAAATTATATAAAAAACTTATGCATATAAGTATTTAATGTGATTTAATACGATTAAAATTAAATTCCACAAACACAAGATGTACACCAGATTTGTAAGGATTAACATACATGTAATAATTTATATATGTAACATAAAAATACGGAGCAAAGTGTGTCGGTTATTGCATTCATGTATATATTTTGTCTACACTTTCATATTTCGTAACACTAAAACAAGTTGCGACTGTTCCTGTACGGTGGTTTGGTAAATGCATATTAAATATTTAAGGTTCTTATATATTGACTTCTAAATGCTTTTGAATATGTTTTTGTGTATATTTTTCTCGCCCGTTTTTTTTTTTGTATTTTTGGGAGAAAATAATTATAATTCTGACTTTCAGTCTTTAAGGTTTAAAGCTCGCAATTTGTATATATACCTTGCGAGCCGAATGTATGAGTGTATGTATCCAAAAAGTAGAAACATAAACAAATTTGTCTTTTTTGAATAAAATTCATAAAAACAATAACAAATGACAGAAAGTCACAAGACCTAAAAGCTATATCAAATGTTTTCTTTACATACATACATACAAGTATAAAAAAAATTATGGTGAATGGCGACGGAGGACTTAAAAGTAATCTTATTTGCTTACAGCGTGTTTACTTCTCAGGCTGCGTTGAATTTTGCTCGGGTTTTTTCTCTAGCAACTGCTGAATTTCATTTAATGATTTACCTTTTGTCTCAGGAACAAAGAAGAAAACGAACACAGCACCGACAAATGTTATACCGGAAAAGAGCCAGAATGTTTCTCCTGGACCGATGGCTTTGTTAAGGTTTACGAAGGTTTTCGTAACGATGAATGCTAACACCCAGTTGGAAGTACCCGCAATTGATCCAGCCACGCCCTTAATGTCAGAAGCAAAGAGTTCGCCCATCATCAGCCATGGTACTGGCCCAAAGCCGATGGAGAACATGACGATGAAAACGCACAAGCAGACAACTGGCAACCAACCGAGGTTTTCAACAGAATTTTTGTCCTGGGTCTGCATAAAGAAATACACTCCCATGAGGACGGTAGAAATACCCATGACGATCGATGAAGCCAGCAATAGAATACGACGACCCAGCTTATCAACAACCATTACAGAAACAAAGGTTGCAATGACTTGCATGACACCTACCACAATGGTGGACAGCCCTTCGTCGATTCCAGTCTGAGCATCCTGCGAATATTCAAAAATTAAGTTAGTCACAGTAATGATTCAAATTATCATGTTTGGCTTACCCTAAAGATATCGGTTGTGTAGAAAATAACAGCATTGATTCCACTTAGTTGTTGGAAAAACATGAGACCTAAGCTGATCAACAATGCTTTAATTGTGACTTTGCGGGTAAGAGCTGCACCAATTGAAACTGGATTTTCCTTTATCTTAGCATCCGTTTCTTTTAATTCCTCTATCTCTGCTGTATAGTTATATTCGGACCCGCGAAGCCACTGAATCGATTTTATAGCGCTCTCAGTATTTCCCTTGCTTACCTGTTGATAATAAATTTACTCGTCGCATCTCGAACTCAAACAAGCAAACAAGCGATAAAACTTACCAAATAAGTTGGAGTCTCAGGCATAAACACAAAAATAGCTCCAAAAATGAGTGGTATTAGTCCAGAGATAACGCTCAACCAGAAGACGTCGAGACCCGCACCAAGAGCATACACAAAAAGAATACCAATCGTAATCATAAGTTGAAAGAAGCTTCCCAAAGTGCCTCGAATATCCTTATGAGCGATCTCGCCCGTGTACATTGGTGCTGTTACACAGAATGCTCCTCCGGATATACCAAGTATGAATCTCGCTGCGTACATCATTTCTACATTCGTAGCCCAAATAAGCAAAGCCCAGCCAAGTGTGAATGGCAGTACCAAAAGCAACATCGTTAATTTTCGCCCAATTATAGTGATTAAGAAACCAATTGGAATGCATACGCAAGCAGCACCCAAGGTCATTGCAGATCCAATCCATGAGAACTGTTCATCGCTTATTGGGAATTTATAATCAGGGCTTACTAATTCCTTTTGAGCCGGTGACGTCCATCCTAGGAGAACACCAGCCGCTAAAGCTCCTCCAGCAGCTGCCAAAGCTGCTATATATTGAGGCAAGGTTTTCGATTTATTTTCCCCGCTCACCATGGTTAAAAGATTATCTTGTTCCTGTGAAAGTAAAATATTCGTATAATCAACTTTATTGGTAATTAAAAATCTGTTACTAAAATAATCCTCATATCTCATAAGTTTTACGGGTTACGTATCGTTATCACTGATAATCTTAGATAATAGTTTCCGGGCATCCTACAACTTATTTATATTTCTTTCGTGATACCATCGTTGATGATAACTTAAAACATGTGTTGAAGTACAGGTTTGTTTGTGGCAGTAGTGTAGTAGATAATGAGTTTGGACCTGACCCGAACCGTGTAGGTTCGAGCCTGGGCGGGGAACAGGGCAAACACAGTCAGTTTATCGATTTCTAAGACTTGGATTGCCTTTATAAATAAGAGTCTTGGTGGAGTACATAAATATTTAAATTAAACTGCTGGATCTAATCTAAATTGTATAATGTATCTCTTATTTTCTCCCTAAAATCTAATGTCCCAAAGTTTGGTGAAATAGCATAATAAAAACTGTAATGTGTAAAACGATAAAAAGAAATATGAGCTATGAATAATTTTTCAGTTCAAATCGGGTTTGAATACAACACATTTTCCGGTAGATAGTTATTTGTTCGACGCGTAGATATCATTTTTATTACACATTCCCCAGACCTATTTAAGTGCTGCATGTGTGGATAAAATGTATGTCCGTAGTTCATTAAACTGGAATGCATCTTGCTAGTGTTTACCAATTGCACTCATTCCGGTTTGTGAGTGAAAACCATGGAGTGACAGCCACAGAAAGTCCTATGGGACAAGTCAACATTTGGGTTCCATTGTATCTGTGGTGTGGAAATCGAAAGATAGCCGGCTATTTCGGCCGAGGAATGCAATTCGAATACCAGATTCTTCAACAGGTTTTGCAATTTAAATTATAAAATTTCTATTCGAACAACTTGTTTGGCAAACATTGTACATATAAATCGAACCAACACGTATTTTAAGGAAGATTGTAGGTACTTAGATACATTTTATTTGCAGCTAATAAACTAAAATGACCGACCGGTTCTTGAACTAACAATGTGCAAGGCATGTGTGTATATCAATATATGGATGTCTTAGTTCTACAAATTTGATGAGTTATTCTAAATATTAAACATTTTTTAATGCCCAGTATGTGCCTACTCCCCAAATTGAATTGTGATGATTATTAAATACACATTTTGTTGAAATTCATAAACTGGAAGCTCTGTATTTTTCATGGTTGGCTGAAGATACAAGTACCTATGTATGTGATTTATGTATGTACTTCTGTTGCCAAATTGTCATGCTATCTTCCACGTTCCCTCAAATCAACCATTTACATTTTGTGGTCACAAAAAATACCCCAATTATCCAATTTCCCTAATAGAGCGGAGGTTGATCTCATCTAATTGCAAAGTTTAAAAAAGAAAATAACGTTCTGTTCTTTTATGTGAGCTTAATCATAAAGGTTGACCTTCAACTGATAAGTTCACGTAACGGGGATATTACTATTCGTATTTTCAGATATACACATTGGCATTTGTGTGTGACGCAAATGGGAATATCCTTGGTCAGTAGATAAACGGGAATGTTGTGTTTAGGTAGACTTTTTTTGTAATGGGACAATGGGGCTCCACTCCCTAGGTTGCTTTGGAAGACCAACAAGTTATAAAATTCCGGGAAAATGTAATAATAGACAAATAATCACATCTAAACAAAGTTATTTACCGGTTGTCTGGATCCATAGCTGTCTGGATTTGCAGTTGTTTCCAGGAGCCGCGAATTCTCCTCAGTAGTTAAAACCGTTTTCTTCTCAGACATTTTTGTATTTTTTTCAAGCAATTATTTACAAAATATTTAAAAGATACACAAAACACACAAGCGCTTGGAATTAGACCAACAAAACCCGAACTGTTAGTCGGTTTTTTAATATTCTACTGCTGTTGCTGCGGCTGGCAATTTGCCGTATGCCCTTCGAATGTTATTGTAATATGGAAAGGAAAAGTGCCGAAGAGGAAATCCTTCCAAAAATTTTGGGCATGCTCAGAAGCGTTTGACTTTGAATCCTTGCTAAATGTCATACAATACAAACAACTCCTCCAAGACAGCACAACAGAATAATATTTTATTTTTAACACGATTCACTTTCTACCAAACATGCAGCAATAAAAGAAAAAAAAACAAAAATTCACTTGAACAGCGGGGAAAACTTCATTCTCATGGAGGGTAATATATTTAGTACACGCACTGACGACTGACGCACTGCTTCTCCAACCGGCAAGAAACTATTTTGTACACTCATGGAAACGTGTATATATTTTCAACTCAGTAACGGAACCATGGAGAGTGGGTACAAAAGAGATATGACGGGCAAGAAGCTTGGATGTGGAGACACCAACAGACCACTTAATCAATTGTCTTGGATAGTACATATACGATAATGTAGAATGCCTTCCAAATCTAAAAAACAATCACAGCGAAAACCAAGAAGTTCTTAATCAAGGTATGTACTTCAATTGTGTAACTTGTACTGAACGCGGGATAACAACTTGTGACGACATCGATACCCGCCCCCAAACGAAACCAGTACTTGAACAGCAGATTCGTTTCACAGACGGAGAGAAAATGAGCACCAAGAGAGAGGAAAACTCAGGTAAAGGAAAATCGGAAAAAAGGAGAAATGGCAAAAACTATCGTTGAGAGAGAACCAGACTTTTTAGTTCACTTGCTCATGTCTACGTCATCAAATTTTAATTTTGTCTCATTCACTCTTGTTTCAAAAAATCTCTCCCGAAACGATGAACAATTTACTATATGTCTGAGTATATATGTATATATGTACATTGTATTGTATGTACATACATACATACTATCATATCTTTAAAATTCAATGATAGTAGAAAAAAAAACCAAACCAAAAAAAACAACATTCTAAGAAGCAATATTTGCACTTGCTGTTCAAAGTCAACTGAACAGTGACAAAGTTTAAGTAGTTTTAGTTGAATGAAATGAATCAAACTGAGAACTACTGCCCCGACTAACCCAATTAAAGCATCCATATCAAATTTGATAAGCAGGTAGCACTTGGAAATTAGTATGAAAATCATTTCATCAATTCTATCTCTGTTACAAATAGAACTCAAAATCAAAAATGAGCATTGGTACATATTTAAATACCACCTTACATGTACATATGTACTGAGATCTTCAAAAAAGTCAAGTCAACATTCTCAAACGTGTTTAAAGTGAATGAATCATTCGAACATCTCTAATTACTGAAATTAAAGAGATTTATTAACTAGTTTTAAATTATAGTCACTATAATTGCATGCATGCTTACTTATGCACACATACATATTTATGTACAATCATATGTACATGGTGAAGATTTAATAAAGGTGTCTGTCAGATAAATTTTCTGCTTTATCTACTATGTACATACTTGCAGCTACTATGTACAAACATATGTATGAAGTATATACATATACAGACATGGATTCTGATCAATTCTGGTCTGGAATAATACGGTCGTAAATACGTAATTGCAAGGCTGTCCGTACGACAGCGAATGGACAGCAGAGTCTTTGACTCAAACCCGACGGGACAATGCAGTAGAGGAAGACCTCGCCTTAGGCGGCGCGCACAAGCACAACCTCAACCTCGACCGACTTGGAGTGTCCAACTGGAGGCAGTTAGCTAAGGACCGGGCTAACTGAAGAGAATTGTTGGTTGAGGCACAGGTTCAGCCCAAACTGAAGCGCCACCTAAGTAAGTAAGTAATTCTGTCCGGATTATGATCAAAACCTCGCATTACAGCCTAAAACCTAATCGGAATGATTAACACTAAAGTCAAGAGTGAGCACTTTTTTCGAACACAACTTGAACAGGATTAACATGGAATTTCCGTTTTTTATTTGTTTCATATTTCTATGAATGAATAAAAAATAATCAAATCCATTCATACATCCGGTTACATGGATATGTACATTATAGATATGTATACACACGATATTTAAAAACCGCCAAATTGTATTCAATTATTTAATTCCATCACTTACTGTACAAAATGCACTTAGAGTCTGGATTCAATAGCCTGCACTTGAGTACAATAAGGTTATTTATCTCTTTTCAGATTAAATCATATCAGTCAGCACTTAGGAATTTTTTCCAATGAATCCCCAACTGTTTTCTTACGTGATCCCAGCAATGTAGCTGCGAAATGACATGTACGTATTCGATATACAAAAATACACAGGTATGTACCTACATTCTATGTTAAGATTATAAGACTTAATCAAGATTACGATTAAGACTTTTTGGGGAAAATTCTACCACATTTCTAAGTGCTTCATATCAGCTATTGCACAATTTAGTTCACAAACATGACATACGAATCTACAAGTGCCTATGGCTTGAACCTACTTTACGCGTTAAGTTACCTTGATCTATTTCAATCATTTCCAGCAATATTATTTGAATAACACTGATAGAAATTGATAAGATATTAAAATTTTAAGTAAGCGGGATTGATCGACAACCTACATAAGCATGTATGTATGTTTGTATGTATTACCTATGTTATTCGTTTCGATTGAAATTGTAATTAGTTTTTGTAATGGTGTCAAAACTGTTGTCTAATCATTTAATTTAAAATTTATTAGCTAATTCACCCTGGTCCTAATTTAAGAACAACAAAAGATAACCCCAGAGAAACGTTAATAACTTTTGACGATCGTACTTAAATATATACGCATTACACCGCTACTCACAAAGAACCGTCTCTTCATTATTTTCGTATATCTTATTTACAAGAAACCACAATTGAATCGTCGACCTGAATTCTCCGGTTCTCTATATATCAGGAAACGTGTCTTCAATATTTCAACTGCAAGAGTCTTCCATACATACATATGTATGTATATATGTATGTACGTACGTATAAATATTTTAAGAAACATTTTCGCTTTGAAAATATGCATTGTGTAAACAGAAATAAAACAATCAGGACCAGTTTTTCTCTCAGAGATCGTAATTACGATCGAACAACTGAGGTTGTTGGCCTCTCAAGAATGGACTCAAGGACAACCGCCTGTGTAGTGAATTGTGAAAGAGGAACTGTCTCAAGGACGATTAGTACGTTCTCTTTGTTCTCTATGCATGAATAGCATGGAGAGGAAATCGTACAATACTGTTCATATACTCACATCTTATTTGTACAGATGCATTGATGATCTGATAAAGTGTTTTTAAATTCATTAGATGGTACAAATTTGTGTTGTTTTACAGTAGCATCTGTAAAGTCCGTTTGCTAAAATTCGAATCTAAAATGCATTGTAATGCTGTTTTCACTATCATTACAAGCTGGGTTTCCATGCGATAAGCTAATCTAGCCTGACCTCAATAAACAGTATACAAGTACATAAAAGAAAGTCCTAAATAATTAAATAAACTATAAAACTAAATACATTTGTTGGGAAATACATAATTTTATATTGTTCAATCAAACGAAAACACACGTAAAGTGCATTAACAAACAGACAGGGCATATAAAACATACGTACATAGACTACTCAATGGAGAACTTCTAACAAGCATCATCAATCTTACGGTCTAAGCAGATTTTCATGTACTTTTTCGGATTAAAAAAATCCCCTCCGGCATAGAGTCCATTAAAAAGTACAAATATTAACAACTCGCTTGCTTCCACATAAAATCTACAAAACAGACATTCTGCCACTCAACACGGTATGCACATCACCCAATTATAAGTTTCAAGTATAATTGCATTCCCAACCTTGCTAAATTTAGTTACATTTCAGGTTCAAAATATTATCGGAATATTTTCCATGCAATTGCATACAAACATGCTTGCCTTACATAAGGATTTCTCACAAAATGGTAAATATTTTCCCTTTCTAAGAATTTCACAAACGTAAATTCTCAATTCAAATTAATAACAAAATCAAGAAACAAAACTAATCGATTTGCATTTTCATTGGCTGCAAATAGAAGGCACGTCATCAGCCCTGTTTGCTTGCGATAGGAAAAACTTTTTTACTTTTTTTGAATTGACATTCGAAGAGGAAATCTCCCAATTGCAAGTTCAAAGTCAATTACTGCTGGAATAATTCCACTGCGACTGACTATTGGGTAGATTTAGTCACATTTCGGTTCAATATGTTATCGCAGTGAATGCAAATCGAAGTAAATCAGCGCTCGAACGTTTTCCAATTGAAATCAATTCACGATTGACAAAGAGCACGTGCCCAACGTACCCTGCGGAATTCATTTTTCTATTTCTAATAGTCAAACGTAATAGCTTTGTACCTACAAACTGCACATCGGAAGATCGATTCCGCTTCAATATGCATTTCATAGGTTTGCTAAAGTTTATTTGGATATAGTTACACAGCGCTGTCACGTAATGCCACTGCAGTGAATGGCATGTATCTACTATATCTATATAACAACGTTCTATCTAAGCTTGGAAAAAATCTCACATACGCAGTGCATTTTTTTTTCCTTTTGCAATTTAGGGTGCAATTAACTTTTCACTGGTATGTGTAAAAAAGCTGAGTTAGGGGATTTTTTGTGTGCGATCGTATGATCTGTTTGTAGGTAGGTAATGGTTTTACGGTAAATTAAAGTTACCACCTGTGACCAAAAGTTAAGAAAGCTAATTGCACGCCGTTTTACTTCCGCAATGCAAATGACAACTTTAGGCCGTTTTATGTACAATATTTGTCAACGTAGTAGCATTTTACTTGACGTATGTACATTTATAAAACTAAAGTATGCACGAGTGCACGTTTATGTACATTCTTTTGAAATTTTTCAAAATTTGAGGCCATAAATCAAAGAGTACCCAGGACTATGATAATTTCATTGAAGAATTGCTAAAAATAGTCGATTGCATATGTCGAATACATTAAGAGGGTACGAGTATAATGTCCAGGAGAGCAAAAAAAAACAAAAATATGTATCTACAGAGTGCAAACAATCCAGATAACTCCAAGCAGATTGAACTGAGCCTATTCGAAACGCATTTGTTTATCAATGAGCACTCATATGATGTCCATAAATTAAGTACACATTCTGTAAGATAAAACCAGTGACAATCACCGACACAGTTAAAATTAGTTAGTGTTTTTATCGCACGTTTATATATTTGTAAATAATTTATTGTTATTTATGGATGTATGTATATTGATATGTTCTCCTTTTAGAAATCGGATGCCTCCTACATGCAATTAACATGTTTAACAAAGACGCAGACATTCTGTTTGCGATGACACCAGTGCCTTGCATAGAATTTCAGGTGACTGACCTGGTAGTAATAATTTGGTTTCAAATTATTAAGACACGCTCACATGCATACATAGGTAGTATATAGTTGCAAAGTGCATTGACTTTGGTTACCTATACATATATTTATGAATAAAAAACAAAAAAACATTTTGAAAAAATTACAAAAGTACTGGTAAACATAACTTATTTATCTACATCCATTAAAATGACAACATTTTGTTAAGTACATACTATGTATGTGGTTCCCCACGGGGTAACTATCCGTAATTCAATCATTTGAAGTACCTCTCACCGGTTTGAATCAGGTGGGGTTGAGATAAACTGCGCCTTATCCATTCCCATACCTATCTCCAGTTTGTGAACAAAATTCAGTAATAACATGCTTGAATCATCAATTCTAAACGTTATATCTGTTCTAACGCCAAACCCTTTTTTTACTTTTTTAATATGAATGCCAGCGATGTAGTGGTGAAACACTGGATCAACACAAACAAAAATATTCCTTTAAATGAAATCTAAAATGAACTATATTGGCTATCAATTGGAATTCAATGAATTCATTATCAGTAAAGAGCGAATATGGGTGAGACCGGTTAATCGGTGTTTTGAATATGGCAAAAAAAAAAAAAACAACAGATTTACCAAATGTAAATAAGTCGGAAAAACCAGTCATAATCAACAATAACAGTATATTTGTCAATTCACACAAACACACAAAGTACATGCAATATTGACATAACACAGTTTGTATACTCAATTTCTTTTTTTACAATTTTATAGTAAAACAAGTAAAAAAAGATGTCTAATGTGGACAAGAAATATTTTTAAAAACAATAAAACTGTCAGGAAAAAAACTCAGTTTTTTCCATGATTTGTTATTGTTATTATCACATTATAACCTGAACCTTTTAATCATTTAAACGAATATTGGTAAATATATTCCAGCGCTATGCAGATGCTTATCGATAGCAGTTAAACCTATCTATTTGTTTATGGGGTGGTTTACCAGCTTTGGTGTTTTATTTACTTTTCAAAGCTAACACTGTTTGAACTATCTTTTAAAGTAAACAGTACATACAAACAAGTCTAGCTTTTATTGTTTCATTTTATACTTAATTCTTTATGTACACATTCGTACTATTACATGAGAAAATTAACTAAATTAAGTTACTTCCGGGAGGCGGATTCAGATGTTCGCTCACTTTTATATTTCATATAGATACATATGTGAATGTATAAATAAATGCGAATATTGTCATTAGGAAGCAAGCATTCAATAGAAGTCGGTTTCTTTACACCTTGAAATGTTATTAAATATTCAAATAGCATACGCAAACAAGTGTTTCCCCATTCATCATAAGAACAAATTTCTTAAAACAAGCTTGAATACCTGTAAAATGAAAGTTCAAATTGTATTTCCCCGGTTACAAATCTCCAGTGATGTAGGCGGAATATACGTTAAAATAATTATGAAACCACATATGCATGTAATGTATATTTTTTCCGTTTTTTTACAAAAAACAATTTATGGCTATTGAAGGTCAAAATAACAATTCGTTTAATTTAAAGAGAAACTACTTTTCTTCTGTATTTGAGTAAACTGCTAATTTAAAATTTAATCCAAACAGATTAATGTCCGTGATATACACTTTAATCAAGGCAATTGCTAAAGATCTGACATTCTTAATCTGGAATAAGCGATAGTACGGCCCTTATCGGTATTATTACTCAACGGGCAAAGTGCTTTGCACTAAGCAAATGTACTACAATGTGAGTTGTACATTGTAAATAATATTCCAATAATCACAAACTTAACTTAAACTGTTTTTTTTTTAATATGAGTTTTAGGATCTCATATTTCTTTTCTACGTACCTTTTGTTAAAACTTTCCTTTTTTTCGATTAAAAATTGAATTATTATATTTAATGCACAGTATCTACTGATTCACATTGAAATTATCACACTGAACCACGATTTGAATTTTATCGGTATTTTTACTGGTATCCTGATTTCTGATGTCCTTGCGATGTATTCGCAATATTACTTCAGCAGAAGTAATATTTCAAGGGCTCGTCAGAAAACAACTGGAAAATTATCAAGCTATTCGCTTTCTTTTCCTGTCCTGCACGGCGGTGAAGACACAACTGCGTTGATATACAATTTGAGGTAACGTTTTCACTTCGCAAATACTTGATATGGAGTGTCGTTCAATCAGACGAATTTGCTCGGAACTGAGTTCTGACGCGGTTGTGTTGTTGTAGTTGAACCGCGTAGCAGCACCGGAAAGCTTCTAAGATAAAGATACAACGTTCTATGTGTGATGTGAAGTGTGTTATCAATATTAATTCAAAGGGGGTGAAATGGGTTCGTTTACTCACAACGCAACGGTCCATGAGAGACTTCCTGATTGTCTGCTAAACACTATGTTTGAGCTTTTAAATACACATTTGGCAGGTTGGTCCCTCCCTTTACAGAAAACTTGCAAGTTACATTCGATTGCAATTTACAAGACTTATTGCAATATTGCATTGCATTGCAGTTTCGACCTTCACCAACTTTTGACGATGTCAGATGTTTGGTATGTACTATGCATGTACATATGTAAATGTTTTCGTAAGGCGCATTGATAATGAGAACATACCCCCAGTAGATAGAAGAAAGAGGTGTATAGTTTTTCATGTGAACGTGTGTTTGTAAAAAAAACACTCGTTCGCGCATTGTACAGAGGGGCTCGTCCGGCAAGCAAGTGACGTCATTACTAGTGTAAAAATAACAAGAGCATCATATGCTTTGTTCTGCAAAGAAGAGGGAATCCAACGCACGTGCAAAGCTGCATGTAATACGAGTTTAGTGCCATCTATGTATGTATGCATGTACATGCTTAGATATAGATTTTATTTTCGTCACAGGAAATACTTTGAGTCTGGGGAAACTTTTATAAAATTTTGCGAATATCGTTTAGTCACTCGGACGGCAGCTGTTTTGATTTCAAAGCTTTTATGCGTGGGTTTTATTGATTTTTATTTCGCAAGGTAACAAGAGAAGATGTAATCAGTATTAATTTCAAAAGACATAATTATCCTTGGGCGATGAAGTCACAATTTTAGGGTGTAGGACTGATGTAACCCAAGGATACACAAATTATATTCTTTGCGGTGAGTCACCTGATGAATACTATTTTTATTTTTCTAATATGTGTATGCTTTTTATATATCTACATATGTATGTATGTACATATGTATTTCAGTGATGCAAATCTTCCGACGAATTTGGAAAGTACAGTTTCATTACTGACTTATTTTACCTACCTACTTCATTTGCTGTGGTTTGAGTTTTACCCGTATATTTGAATCATAGTTTAAATATTTGGGTACGCACATACAGGCATGTATACACTTCTGATGAATTTCTTAAAATTCTTGCTTAGAAATGATTAATTACAATGAACGTTTTTAATGACTGAATTGTTTTTTACTTACGTACGTATAGTGTGCGCCGTGAGTCAATGGTTTATGCGTTGGGCTATGGAGCAAGGAATTCGAGGTGTCCCACCTCTTGCGAGTGTCTGACAAATATCTGAGAGTACAACTGTCATGAGAAAGCTTCTCAAATAACAAATTGCCCTTCGGAAACGGCATTGAACAGTAGGCCCCTTTCAATCGTGTAAAGAATATAACACGCACAATGAATGATTGTCAGCTAGGTCATGGGTCCCCTCGACCTGTTGCTTCTA
This sequence comes from Xylota segnis, assembly GCA_963583995.1. Classification (NCBI taxonomy): domain Eukaryota; kingdom Metazoa; phylum Arthropoda; class Insecta; order Diptera; family Syrphidae; genus Xylota; species Xylota segnis. The sequence goes on from OY757238.1 coordinate 419,400, forward strand.
ATATGTATTTATTTTAGGTCCATACGAGACCCAGGACCAACTGAAGGTTTTGACGGACGGACAACGCAGTAGAGGAAGACCTCGCCTTAGGTGGCGCGCACAAGTAAAAGGAGACCTCAACCGACTTGGAGTGCGCTACTGGAGGCAGTTACCTAAAAACCGGTCTAACTGGAGACCCTTGTTGGTTGAGGCTCAGATTCACCCCGAACTAGAGCGCCACCTAAGTAGGTAAGTATTTTGATAGGCACTGTAAACAAAGGTACAAAGTCAGGTATACCCTACAAGATATATTAGTTTCTCAGATCATCTTTGCGAAATACGTTATAGCTAATTATTTATCTTTTTAACATTTTTGAGTACTTCGTTTTTTGTTTTTTTTTTTTTAATGATTGTTTTTGAGAGAATCCTTGACCAAAACCAATTGAAAACAAAAAGAGTCGTTTTTGTGGGGAAAATATTTTGTTCATCTGTCAATGCTGCCTCAAATAATAATAATGTTCACTGAACATACCCATTCATTTCTCTACACGAATCTCTCCAGCTGCTTCGCTGACATTTGTAAAAATTATTTTATTCAGTCAAAAACTAATTAGGTGACAGAGTTGATTTTTAGATTTTTATCTTGAATACATTAGGATGGGAGATTACAAAATTTCGGAAAAGGCTTATGCCAAAATGATATTTCATGCAGCGAAATATCCTCATTGCGCCATCAATGGAATTCTCCTCGCCGAAAAAAGCACAGTAGGCCGTGCTGAAACCATTCATATTCTAGACGCTATTCCCCTATTTCATCAATGCCTCTATGTGACACCAATGGTTGAAATAGCCCTCGCTCAGGTAATCATGATTTGTGATTCTGTTTCAATTAAAAAACTTGTCTGGAATAATTACAGATCGAAGCAATGGCAGAAAGCGAAGGTCTTATCGTAGCCGGGTACTATGGTGCTTCAGACAATTTTTACGACGTGTCGGTTGAAAAAGTTCCTGCTGGAAAAATTGCAGATAAAATTCAAGAAAACTTTAGACACGCTTGTTTCGTTGTAATTGATAATAAGTTTGTGTGTCATGCAACCGAAAAACCTGCAATTAAAGTGTTTTCTTGCGCTGAAGGACGTTGGAACAAATCGTCATTCACTTTAGTGCATTCGCAACACACGTTAGAGGCGGTTTCGGCGCTCCTAAAGCGCGGTGCTATGAAAGATATAGTGGACTTTGATAACCATTTGGACAATCCGGAGAATGATTGGACAAATCAATTCCTAAATAGAGATCTTAAGCAGATTATGGCAATGTACTAGATGTTTTGTAGCTGAATTTGTGTATAGAGGTGTCTGTATTGAAAAGAGTTCTAATAAACGTGGGCTAGATAATAAAATAAATATAATATTCATTTCTTTGTATTATTAAGAGGAGAAGTATTTAGATAATTTATTGACTCATTTAATATTTAATATAAACAATTCTTTTTATTTTAAATCAAATTATCGTCTGTAATTAGACCCAGATGCGGCACTGCTGATCCCAACTGGTCGATGCCAATGCCATTCCATTTGGTGTCATAGCGATGCTTGTAATTCGGTTCTCGTGGCCCGTTAGCATTCCTGATTGAGAGAAAACTCATTAATCAAAGGCAATAAAACACAATCTTCTCAATTACCATTGTGGACAACTTTCATTGTATCCCATGCATGAATGTTACTGTCTACTGAACCACAAATTAAATACCTTCCACTATAAGACAGCGCTGCAAAAAACAAACGTTTTAGCAAAAAATGTTACTACCCGAAAGTCCAAAAGTCGTTACCACAAGAGGTAAAGCCAGTGTTTTTATTTGGTGGCTCAAAATGTCCAATTTGTTGATCAGATCGGATGTCATACAAACGAGCTGTTTGATCTTCTGATCCAGTAGCAAAAGCGTAGCCACTGTTATGATACTAAATTACAGGATAAAATATCTCTTCAATATATCACAAAGTCATAAATACTAACACAAACGGAATTAACATCCATTTCGTGTCCGAAAAACATTTGCTTATGTTTTTCCTCCCGTACATCCCAGAGCTTTGCAGTCTTGTCCACGGATCCAGTAAGATATGTATTCATATCAGGTGAGAGCGAAATTGAAGCAATATCGCCAGCGTGTCCATTGAAGTCCATTATTTTTACACCTTTTTCGAGATCCCAATGGCATCTAAGGTATGAAATATGATATTGAATTGAATCACGAATAAGGTAGTTTTTTTTTACATTTTCATATCCCCTGAACCGGTGATGAGTTTATTGTCGTCAAGAAATCGACATGAGCTCAAGAATCCTTCATAGCCTAGTAGTTCCCTTGTCATTTTGGCAACGCCAGATGCGTCACGATTATTTACATCATAAACTGTGCACTGATTGTCCATTCCTCCGCAAGCCACAAAGTTGCCCGACGGTGAGAATGCGACCGTCATAACCCACGCAGATCGAAGTGGTATAACCTGAGAAGATTTATAACCATTTTAATGATTTAAATGTGAGCAACTACATCCATACTGACTTGCACTTTATTTCCGGTCCATGTATCCCATATAATAAGCTTACCATCCAGTGATCCAGTAACACAGTGCCTCGAATCACCTGCGAAATGCACAGAGTTGACTTTATTAATGTGCCCCTTCAAGGTCTTTTTCGATTGAAGTCTAATTTTTGGTATATCTGACAAGTCGGCACACTTTTCTGCGAGTGTACAGTCGGCTTGAGCCTTTTGCGCATCCTAAAAGCATAGATAATTTCGTTTTTCTGTTTCTTTTCAAATTTCAAGGATATTCTGCGATGACAAACCTTAAATTTTGCTATCATATCGTTTATTTCTTGCTTAAGAGCTGCTGTTTCCGGATCGTCTTTTGGCATTTTGCTATATTTCTAGAATTCCTGCGAATCAGAAGCCTTTTATGTACCCAATTTCACTGATCACTAGCGCTGGTTGAATTTTTCGCCAACAGACTGCTCTCTGCAACCGCTTCGAACTAAGAAAACGGACTAAATTGTACTCATTTGAAATTCACTGACGCGGGCCAACCACGTAAATTGTAAAGTTTCTTATAATGCAATTAGCTAACTGGATTAAACAATTACAGCGATTCACCCCCACCGTAGCTCTATTTGGGACTCAGGGGTATTTTCCTTTCCAGAATATGTTAAGTAAACTATTTTAGGGTCATGGTGGAGAAAAAAGAATGCACTCTCACACAAGTTAAAACAAAAAATCGTTGTTCCAGTATCCACAAGTGAATGCCTCTCACTTGGGGAGCTTTATCTACTAGTCTATCGATTTTTTTTTTTTAATTTTTAATCAACACGGTAAAATATGATCTAAAAATGTAAGTTCAGTATCTGAATGAATGATGCGATATAGGAAATCAATAGCGTCAGTGAAGCAGAAAATTGAAATTGTCTTTTGTGTATTCTACTTCCCTTTCGATTCGTATAAGTTTCGATTGCGATTGGAAAAATCGTCAATGTTATCATATTTCTGTTTGAAAAGATTTGCGAAACTATTAAATGTTTGCCAACCGCTACTCTTGTGCACTTGCTATCGGGATTGTAACACGCCTAATCGGCGTCTATGCAAATCTAGATGGATTTTGTTCTCTGGAAAATTGTCTTCCAGAATACGGTTAGTATAACTCAGTATGTATATTTTATATAGTTTATCCCAATACCATTGCCTTAATAAATGAGTTTTTAGCTGGATGGTGATAAGGGGCTCCTTTTTGTTTGTAATTTTTAAACTTATTTGCACATATTAACGTATAATCCACAAATATACTTTCATTATAGAATAAATATTTCTTTCAAAAGTATTTTCTCGTGGAAACCGTGACTTAGGATTAGGAGACTCAATGTTCAAAAAACAAACAATAGAGTACAACTGTAGGGTGTAACCATATATTCTTGTGATACTTCTAATGTCTCTGAGAACAAGTCATGGAGACCTATCAGAACAAAATTATTATTTATCCGTTAATTCCTAAAAAACAAGAATTTCACACCTTTCCGTCTTCAACGGAAAGTTCATACTGCCATCTGTCGTAAAATAGATGAGCAGAATCATTTGGTGCTCAATTCTGAGTGGACTCAAATCTTATACGGCTTTTGCTAGATAATTGAGTGGATCTTTGACAATCAGTGTCAGTTTGATTCTTTTCAATTCAATCGAATTGAATCGTTGCGTTTGTTTCGCACTCTCCGTAGTTATTATTTTTTTGTTTTAGAAAAAAACATACGACAGTGATGCTGTGTTTCTAAGAACAAGTTTCTTTATTTTTATAAAATACATTTAGTTTACTAAACGACAACGCGGAAGATGACTAGGCTTCATATAGTTGTGCTGTGCATTTTTGTTATTGCAACAAGTAAAGTTTCCCAGTCCAAGGAAGCAAAACTTGGTAAGTAGAATATTTACATACATATGCCTGTATGTACTAAGTGTATAATGTTCTTTTTGTTTATAAACGCTGTCGGGAATCCTATTTTCGTCTCATGTAAACATAATCAAAAAACTTGTAAATAATGGGAGCACAAGCGAATAACGCCTTTTTGTTTATAAATAATTTTACCATAATATGTACATATGTATGTATATGTATATCCAGAGTAAATTAACAGCATGATCTCATTTTCATCCTTTCGTAGTTGCATGGAATAATAAATTGAATTCAATTGAGCACAATATGCTTGAGTGTGCAGTAAAATGCCTTTCCAAGTGTATATAAACGTATATCATATCCGCAACAGAAATTGGAATCTAATTCGGTGTTTTTTTTCTATTTTTTCTTTGCAGAAAACATCAAAGTGTTCACTGTTGCCACCGAAGAGAACGATGGGTATCGCCGTTTCATACGATCAGCCAAATTTTACGACATCGAAGTAAGTTTTTTTTTCCCTTTATTCTAATCTACCCAATGGGACTTTCTGGAGTGTTGCTCCTTTCGATATGATTTGCATCCCCGTAAAACTAGTTTTAAATGAATGAGTTTTTTGGCCTTTTCTGCTTAAAATACCTAGGCGTCCCATAACATGAATATGGAAATGAGAATATTTTGTCTTTATTAGCACTTCTATTATTAGAAGTTCCTCTTCATCACACAGCATCTTACTGTATGATGCACTATGCAGCCAGATGTTAGCCATCTGGAAAATGAATGAACTCATTCGTATCCGGTCCAGTAATGAGAGATTGTGTGTGCTTCAGTCAAAGATTGAAAACGCCGACCGGCAACCAAGCTTACGTGACCACAAGCTAATTTTGCTTGGGTTGATGTAAAAAAAAACCAACACAAAATACATATGGACATACTATATTCATATGTACATATGTATGGATGCTCTAAATGTGAATTTGAAAATTTGTGGAATTGATAATTCTTTCAAGCATAGTTTGACCTACGCGAAGAGGGTAGATTAAATAAAACTCTTATCTGCAAGAATATTGTTCCTTATTCCTAACTTGTAAAACTTCTAGAACTGTGTATATTATTTGAACCACATAGATAAGAAACTATGTATATACATAGAAATGGAATCATATCGTTTTCATTTGATTTTTATAGGTGACAACTCTTGGATTGGGCTCAGAATGGAAAGGGGGTAACATGAATGGACCAGGTGGTGGTTTCAAGATAAATCTACTACGCGAAGCTATAGCTCCATGGAAGGAAGACAACAACACAATTGTTATGTTTACAGACAGGTTAGAGCTTGAAAATAACAAGAGGCATGACTTGAAACATATGAAACCTATAACTATAGTCCTGTCTAATACCATTGATTTGTATCAATTTGATAAGATTGGACTTGTTGTCCGGACGTTTTATGTTTTCAATATATGTATATTGGCTTGCGCAATTGTAATTTTGGAATTTTTTCAAGTCATGACTTAGTTATTGTTTTAAATTTTCCTTCCAAATTCAATGCCAAAGACGGAGATTTCTCTACGTACATTTGTTCATGGATTTATTTATGTATTTTCCAGTTATGATGTTATCTTCACATCTGGCTTGAGTGATGTTCTTAAGAAATTCAAAGAGCTTGATGCAAAAGTTCTATTTTCCGCGGAAAAGTTCTGCTGGCCTGACGAAACTCTATCTAAAGAATATCCAGCCGTTTCGTTGAAAGCCTCTCGTTTCTTAAACTCCGGCATGTTTATCGGTAAGTTTTATTTATCAGGGGCATAAGACCGTTGCTATATGTATATAACGTATAGGTTACGCACGTAATATTTACGAGCTGGTGAAGCGACCAATTGAAGATACTGATGATGATCAACTTTTCTACACAAAACAGTACTTGAACCCAACATTGAGAGAGTATCTTGCAATGAAATTAGACGTCGAATCAAAAATTTTCCAAAATCTAAATGGCGCTAAGGATGATGTTAAACTGGATGTCAATGTGAAAACGGGTGCTGGTATTTTGCAGAATATAGACTTTTTAACAATACCAAGCGTGATTCATGGTAATGGACCAAGTAAAGTGGAACTCAATGCGTTTGGCAACTATCTGGCAGGTACATTCAATGAAAAATGTGTTATTTGCGAGGAAGAAAGGAAAGCATTGGACGTGAGTTGTTTGAAAATATTATTTTAAACATATTTTCCTAATAAAGGGGTTTATTTTACAGGAAGAACGACTTCCCGTCATATCTGTGGCAATCATAGCATCCAAAGCCGTACCATTCTTTGAAGAGTTCTTGCAAAAAATTGAAAACATGTACTATCCAAAGAAAAAAATTAACTTATTCGTTTATAGTGGAGTAAGCTACATCCTTCTTTCTTTTCATATCAAATCAATTCACATTTCAAACTCTTCATGTAGGTTCCATTCCATGATGAGCTATCAAAATCGTTCTTCATAAAACAAGAAAAGAAGTATTTAACAGCAAAACTGGTGGTATCAACCGATGAACTGGATGAACGTTCAGCACGAAAGCTGGCAGTGTAAGTTATTTTACAACCAAAATATATTTTTTTATAAATTTCGTATATTTTTTTAATAGTAAACAAGCTGTTCAAAAAGAAAGCGACTATTTCTTTTCCGTTGACGCTGAAACGCATATTGACGATCCTGGTTTACTTAGAAATCTTTTAACTTACGACAGGTATTTGGTAAATAAGTTTAAAAATATTGTCCGCAGTTATAATGGGTCTACTTAGGACATTTATCGCACCGGTCATTACTCGGGATAACGAGCTGTGGAGTAATTTTTGGGGAGCAATATCAGATGATGGATACTACGCGCGATCACACGATTACGTTGATATAGTCAAAGGAAATATAGTGTGAGTATGTTAACAAAATTAAATCCCACGATACTATGTGTCATACCAAAACGCAAACATTTACATAGCACAATTTTATTCCAAACTCACATTAACGCAAAAACATCACTAATCGAAAGCAATCGAAAAATCAGTTTTAAAACTGCGTCGATCTATTGAATACATATTGTCTGCTGTACATTCATAGACACCAGCATCCATTTGTGTTGCTGGATCAATTTCAATTTTCGATTTTACTCTGTCCTCACCGATTCGCCATTCGTGTACCTACAGGAAATAGATTGAGTTTATCTTTCAGATTACAATTAAGCTGCTGCTTACGTGCATGTATAAATGTTGAAATATCTCTGTTCCATCCTTATACCAAGTAATGTGAGGCCTGGGATTGCCCTTTGCAACGCATAGAAAAGCGATTTTGTGTCCCAAGACATATTCATAATCAAAATGAGATGCTTGTAAAATTTTTGCACCCTTGAAATTAGATTGTTTTTAAATTATCTATTTTCAAAGTATAACAGTTCTTACATTATTATTGTTATAGTATTGATCCGATTCAGGATCGCGATATTTTCCAGTAATAGGTAAACCAATTTGCACCTAAAAACGAATGTAATTTAAATGAAACGAAAATATAGAAATGATACAGCATTGAACAAACTCTGGACTTGGTGCGCCCCCTCGTTCTTCCTCTCCTGGCTTCACTTAAATTATTTGAGAGCACTAGTATCCCAATAAAAATTGTAACTAATCTAAGATTCATTCTGGTTGTTGGAACTTAAATTTAACACTGGTCCCGATATAATTATATTTCCAAAGTATTTCTGTTGTGGGCTATGGTCTAAACAGCGAACTTAGAATTAAAAACTGCGCGACTTTCTATTCGGACCAAACTCCGACAAATTCGAAATGACAATGTTATAATCCCGATGCAAAAGAAATCTTTGTATGTGCCTGTTTGCGGTTATTTTATGATTAAATGGCAACCATCACCCCTTCCGGCTCAGTTTAATATTTTATTTGACCACCACCGCCATACGGTATATTACATATTGTTGTTTCGCCAATGCGCTCTTCGCAAATGATATTGTCTGAATTAAATAATTGAGCCAATTGTAAGCGTTTGTGCTGCAGACAGATCAGCAGCAATAGAACAACGCCATGAACGCACAAAGATAAATATAAGGGTGACAGATTTAATGAACTAAACTTATATATAACTACAATATAAAAAGCATATATAGTGTAATTGTAGCTCTTAAGATCTAGACGGTTCCCGAATTGTTTCTGCAAAAAATCAAAAATTAATCATCACGTAATCAGTTCGAAATCCTCTTCGGTCAATCGCATAGATATTGTCCGCTTGACATTCGTAATACCCTAAAACCACTAGTCATATTCATCATGGGCGTCACAAGGTTTTTCAAAATATTCTCACCCGCATCCATTTGTGTTGTGGGATCTATTTCCATCTTGGATTTAATGATATCGCTACCAACCATAGATTCGTGGACCTATTATACAATTTTTTCTTATTTTTTGCTTATAATTATCAACATTGCAAGTACCTGAAAAAATCGATGCTGGTAAAGTTCGGCACCATCCTTGAACCAAGTAATAGTGGGTCGTGGTTGTCCTTCAATATAAATTTAAATTTCAATCCATAATTTGTCAGCGGTAACACTTTTGTACTCACCTTGTGCCATACAAAAAAATGTAATTTTCCTACCGAGTGTATAGTCTAATTCAAAATGTGAAGATTTTATGATTTTCGCACCCTTAAAGGAAAATAAAAGAATTTTTTATCATTAAGACTTGGTAATTCAAATGATCTTACATTCTCATGATCGTAATAATTAACCGCGTCTTGTGTACGGTGTTGAATTAAGACTGGCTTCTTTCCCGTGTAATTTCGCCGTAAAATCCCCCTACCACCATGCGTTCCTGTGAACGGCACAACACACAATCAAAACTAAGAAGTAAATTCAAATTTAGCAACCTACTCTGGGCAATTGTAATTGTTCCTAATATTCCAAGAACAATCAGTAATGCTAAACTGTATTTCATTTTAAAAAACAAAATCACTACTTTTTTCGCTACGAAACAATTTTCAAATGTTTAAAATCTATCAATCCACCTCTAATAGGTAGCTCTGCTCGATCAGCTCACATCTACTAAAAGGCTGTTACTAATTTTGCCCACACTCGAGAATATGGTTTTCGATGTTTGTCGGACGTCGTTTTATGAGATAGTTTGTGTGGTGGCCGTTGATCGGTGTTTTTTGTCGTATTTACGATGTGCTAGTCTCAGTGGTCGGTTAGTGGTCTCGCATTTTGATTTAATTTGCGCACCACAAATAAATTCAATTATGATTTAAAGAGATTTCTTAAGCAGGGGGTTGAATTTGATTTAAAACGGCGTTGGTGACAAAAAAGAAAAAAACATCTGTACCGTAATTGTCTATTACACACATAATTGGTGATTGTACAAAATTCAGTGATGCACATACATACATGGTTTGTGTGTATAAATTTGGTATAAAATTACTATAGAATTTCCACAGCTGTAAGTTTCTGAATCTTTTCTAATTTTAATAACAATTATGGCTTCGAAAACTTTGGAGATCTAAACATCTTATAAAATACAAGTGTGTACAACGCATATTTATAATTTTCTGAATATTTCAGTGGTATGTGGAATGTACCGTACGTCTCGAGCTGTTATTTGATTAAAAAATCAATTTTGAAGAAACTAAACTTTGATCATAAATACTTCGACGCGGATATGGCTATGTGTGACAACTTGCGCAATTTAGTAAGTTTGAATTTAATTAAAATTACAGCATTAAATAATTATACATATTTTTTTTCTATCTAGGGAGTATTTATGTACGTAATAAACGACAGAGACTATGCACATTTGGTCAATAGTGACAACTTCGACATAACTGTAGCTCGTCCAGACTTCTATACATTGTTCACAAACCAGAAAGATTGGGAACAGCGTTACATTCACCCAGAATATAAAGATCAACTCAAGCCAAACTTGACATACTTACAACCATGCTCAGATGTTTATTGGTTCCGTATAGCCACGGAACGTTTTTGTCAGGATTTGATTTCAATTGTGGAAAATTATGGCAAATGGTCCGATGGTACTAATAAGGTTTGCCTTGATACAACATGGAAATAGTAGAACTAACTTATAATTAAAATATAATTTTGTTTAGGACGCTCGTTTAGAAGGGGGATACGAAGCGGTTCCAACTCGAGATATTCATATGAAACAAGTCGGTTTGGATCCCCTCTGGTTGAAATTTCTCCAATTATATGTGCGTCCATTGCAAGAAGCTGTTTTTACTGGATATTACCACAATGTAAGTTCACACGATCACGTGTTTATCATTTTTATATCAATAAATTTAATTTTAGCCACCACGTTCGTTCATGAACTTTGTTGTGCGTTATCGACCAGATGAACAACCTTCCTTAAGACCACACCATGATTCATCAACGTATACGATAAACATTGCTCTAAATCATGTTGGAGTCGATTATGAGGGCGGCGGATGTAAATTTCTGCGATATAATTGCTCAGTAACAGACACCAAGATGGGATGGATGCTTATGCATCCAGGGCGGCTGACGCATTTCCATGAGGGCTTAAGAGTGACCAACGGAACAAGATACATTATGATTTCGTTTATTGATCCATAAGCTTAATTTTATTTATAAGAGATTTAGTTGATGTGTCCTCAAGGATAAGTTTTTATACTGAACTTACAGAACTTACACATAAATATATATTTTTTAAGAGACTTTTGTACTTCTTTAGTAATAAGTAATAAAAATAATTAAAGAAGAGAACTCTCAAAAACTTTGTTTTTCCGACACTAAGTGGTCCATGAAGAGGGAGACCTTAACAAACTAAGAGTACACAAGGAATGGACTTAGTGGAAGAGAACCATGTTGTTTATAGAATGCTATCAGCTAGATATTTGGATTTTGTCCGGGTTCCAAAATTTATTTAAAAAGTAACAAGCTACGGCTTTCCATTAACTACATGGCAAACTTATGTGTTCACGATATTTGTGAAGGCTATATTTCACAATTAATATGAATGTTTACAATAATAACGCATTATTTACCTATAGAAAGTATAACAATGCACTTTCAATTATTTTTTATTTTTACACTGCCTTACCGACGTGACACTAGCTTGTCGGCAATGATCCTGGCCAATTTGGACACACTACCCTGTACAGGAAGTTCTGTTCATTGTTCAAAAATAAGCCAGAATCATTGCCGATAAGGCAATATAGTGGCGGCAAGGTAGAGGACAAACAATTAAAAATAGATTTGTTGGCCTTTCTATCGGTAAACAATGTGTTATTACTGTAAAAATCCATCTTAATTGTAAGAAAACACTACCACGAATCACGTAGGCACATAATTTTGCCATATAATCATATCTAGGGTCTCATCGGTAAGGTAGGTCGGTGTATTGAGTCCCAGCGCTCACACACATAACCGCCATAACCGCTTTAGTCAAGTTTAAAAATGCGAGTCAAATATTAACTTTCAGGTGCTGCTTCAGTGTGCACTCGAACATCATGGAAGTGTATGTCGGTCAGCTGCTTTTATTTTGTCTACGCAACCCATACTAACGCAAGTAATCTAGTCTGGACCGCGATAGCACAATCTTTTTTTTTGCATTCTAACGATGGTTTTATTATGACGCCCACAGATCAATTGTTTGCACTCAATTTTCTCATTTACTACTTAAATAATCACAAATGTGAGTAACATATGCCATTTGGGTCATAACCTACTACTTACATACATATGCATATGTGCATATGTATATTTGTATGTATAAATCGACAAAAAGTGGATAACAATAGCTATTGCATTGTTGTATTCTCAAGCAACATATGAGAAACGAGACCAAATTTGTTTTAAACCGATTGAATGTCTCTGAGAACGATACATTGTCGGACATTCTTGATCATAGTAAGAAAAGGCATCATTTAAAGTCCCCTTAGTTATGAATTTCTGCCAATTGCTCAGCGCAAGTAACTGGCGATAGCAAGCAAACCATTGCCGCTACCCTAGTAAAACATCCCTGACAAGCGAATACAATTACTTTGCGTTCTATTAGAGAACAAGGAAAACACCCCATTTCAATGTATACATTTATTTATTGTGCTTGAATAACGAAATACGAAACATGTGCTACGCCCAGCTGTTTTCTTCGGCACTCTCATATTAGTGGTGGTCGAAATATAATAGTAATTATGAGACCAAACTTGATATGAAAGCATTGCCTTTAGAACATGAACATGAATAAAGAGCCTTCCTCACCCTAAACTTCTTTCGTGCACTCTCTTCGCCGGAACGTCCAACGCATACATGCAGACCAAATCAGTTGTCAATTTGGTGAAATGAACTGCGCCTGGGCTGTTCCACACCGTATCTACTACGACAACGGCGATATTATTGCACACATCAGCGGTGGAAAGCACAGCTCAGCTTAGTATCGAGATACCAACCGATGTCGCCGCCGCCGTATAAGCGATTTATTCATTGGATAAATGTTTTTTTTTTATTTTATCAATTTTTATTTTTTATTTAAAAAAAACGCCAGTCCTTAAAACTAGTTCTCGTCTATTGAGGAACTTGACTACATCCCTTAAATTGAAACTTTGTAAATATCTATGTAATATTGTGAGCCTCTAGAATTCGGAAAAATATTGAACGTGTTTACTGTGTCTTTATTTACGGAAGGATTGTAATCGGGATATACGCACAATTGAATAGCCATTCACTAACTATACAACGTTAATGTGATTTGTTAAAACTTAAATAAATTGTGATTACATCCAATGTACATATTTACTTGTGAAAAGGAATAAGAAATAACCTTGAAATCGTTAAATCCAGAAACACTACTCATTGCGGATATCCTACATCGCCCACAACGTTCCTTTTTTTTTTTTTTTTTTTTCTTTTTTCCTGGAAATTTCTCGTTGGCACAGATATTATGTCGCCGACATTGTGGAGTCCTTCTGTCTCATCGAGTTACTGTTTGTTGTTGTTCTACTACTGGAATATTTAATAAGGAGGAGGAAATACCTACAATGTACATATTTTTTTTGGTTATTCTTGTAGTTAAAGTGGTGTAGTTAATTTTGTATCTTTTCAACGAATCCCTATCCAGCCAATGTAAGCAAGAATTTTCCAAAAAAAAAAAAAAAAAACAGTGTAAATGTGAATTCTAACTACGAAAGTGAAATTGTATCTCCCCTTTTTGTTTTGATTGTGATACATATATAAATATGCACATATGTATGCATGTACTTATGAGATTTACATGGAAATAAATATTTGTACGTGCATATGGTGTACTTTTATAATTCCTGTGGTTGCAAAGAGTCTTTTGTGTGGATTGTAATTCTATAAGAACATATATGTACATACAAACATACAGTTGTAGTTATTATTGCTCTATGCTATGCTGGAAGCGGAAACAAATGAAGATATTGGTTGCAAAAAAAGTATAAACAAATCAAATATAGTAAATTCTGTAATGCGACTCCAGATATCAGAACAACTTTTGAAAACAGGTGCAATAAATACGCACTCAAGTTACAGGTAAATATTTTTGGCATGTCATAAGTTTTACATACACACAGAGTATAGGAAGGCGCCCACACCCTCTATGTAGTTTAAAGAATATCAGTTCTTTTGAAATCAAAAAAGTGTAGAAGTTCATCTGTTCATGGAAGACTATCTATCAGACGATCCTTTGCCTTACAATAGTTGCCTTAGATGAGTTTAATTCATATTTTACTACAAGTATACAGATTAAAACGTGTTATGTGGTTTCTTTTGATATAGTATATCTCCAATCTTGTAAATGAAAAAAAAAAACCAACGAACAATGTAGTGGCTACTACAGCAATATCCATAAATATCACAAGTATTCTTATCACACAGGAAGTACGCTACGCGCTATAGACAGCTATCGGATTTAAGTGGTATCAAGTGAGTCAGAGTTTTAGCTTTATTTTTCTGGTCTATTTGAATTAAAACCAATTCATGCATACTTCATGCGAGCATCCCAGGACATGAAGCTCTCGCTAGACTAAGCACAGTGACCATTCAGAAGAAGGACATTTCGCTTCAAACGAAAATAAACTCCTTGTGATTGAACATAGAAACTTGTAAAGCTAGAAATAGCTCGTAGTTCTAATCGTAGCTAAAAATATTCTGTTTAAACCACTATTGGAGGTGTGGTCAGTTTTTCTTTAATAAAAGTGCACATTTGGAATCCTTTTCTTGATATGTAGGCATGTGCACCTACTACAAATAGAAGTCTAATGGTCTCTCATTGGGGTTAAGTATAAAAGGTATGATATTGCTTATCATTAGGAATTAATTGACCTTTTCCTATTACCATTTACATATTTGAGATATATTAATGAAAACATCGAATATGATTCATTTATGATGAAAAGACCGATCGATAAAGTAATTCCCAGTTTCACTCAATAACAAGTGACACTTAAGTATGTACATGTTTGTACATTCATACGTGATAAGTTCGTTCCCACTTGGAGTTGTCCCACAAGTACCCTAATCACAGAATCACAATTTACTTACAGTCGATCTAATCGATAGTGTGTAATCTAATCGAACTTTCTATAAAATTAAATTATAGATAATAATCCAATGGGAAATATTTTTGTAAGAAATTATCTTGTTCTTAAGTTTTTTTTTATTAACAGACTTCCAAAAATTTTGTTGTAATTCATATTTAATGCTTTTTGTTATGAACCTCTTAGCAACTCAGTGCCAGTTCAAGCAATCTTATTCAAAATGTAAGCAATTACCTACAATTCAGTTCAAATTCTTCATCAGGATTTAAGTGTAAAGACACAAACAAGGATGTAACTTGTTTTAACAGTGTAATTGATAAAAAGTAAAAGTAAAAGTTGGCTGTTAACAACGAATTGTTTAAATAACTTTACACCTTTATCATCGCAGCATATATTAACTGTTTGATAGATAGTTGGTAAAAGGTGATTTTTTTGCAAAACTTTCATTACGCATTATCTCTGAAGTCTAAAATTACCTTATCACCTTACGTTCATACATAGTAGGAAGAATTGGTTCGAAACAAAAGATTGATCGTTTAAATAGGCAAGTAAACATATAACAATTGCACGTCTACACTTGAAGTCGTAATCTGAAGAAGATTATTTCCCAAGGAACTTACCTTTGGCTTAAAAAAAGACACGCTATGGAAAGTTTCACTGAACATTATCAGTTCATTTAGTCATACCTTAGTGACATGCGTCTGCGAGTAATTAAACACTTCATCAATCTGGCGGGGCTAATCGGACAATGATGGACAAGCTACGCGTCCTAGAGACCATATATACTTTTCTTTTTAAATTTTACTCGTAATACTGAATATTTTATTTCAATAACATGTACTTTCAGGTTAAAAGAAAATATATTTTCAAACTCCATTGTGATGTATTGCAGTTGAAATATTTACTTAACATATGTTGGATGTTAATATTGAGGAACATATCAACAATTCACCAAACACTTGCACAAAGACAAAATGGCGGTAGCGAAATCCTTCAAAATGTACCTGACTATTTTCATAGCCACAACATGCTTTTACATGGTCCTGTATCAGTATCATATGTCCAAAGGTAGTTCTGTGCTACCATCAGAGGAAATAAAGGTAAGTTATGCGAATTTATCAAACACGAAATAATAGAGAAGAAACATATTCGGTTAGTTGCAGGCATTTTAAGTGTTTTTTGATTTGATTTGAACTTGATTTATTGCACCATTCACTCCGTTAAATATGTACAATCTGAATGCGAGTTAGTAATTCAAATGGAATGATGGGTCGCCTAGTAATGTTAAGAATACCGCTTTTGACCGTAAATACCTACAATGTGTACCAATATTTTTATTATACAATTTTTACAGGCTTCTAAGACACGAGCCAAAAACAGATCACTCCAAAAATACAGCGTTAATGTTGGATCAACTCAATCGGTCAAAAGTACACAAACTACGATAGAATCCCTTGTGACCAACAACAGTAACTACATTATAAAAAGTAGTACGCCTAGTGCTACAACAACAACTACTACAACATCCACCTCCATCACCTCAATCACATCCACCAATGCTCATACAGTCAAAAACAAAACTGCTGAAAAATTGCCCGTAAATAAATTAAAACGTCTTAAAAGAAAATAAATAAATATTTCTTTCTCAAATGCATGACATGGCTATTCGCTAATATCTACAACTTGATGTACATATGTATCTTTTCATAATTTTACTAACACCTGCTTTAGATGCTGCTTCTCTACTGAAAATTTCTATTGGCCATAAAATCTAAATGCATGTGTAAAATTCGTTATTTTAAATTGCATGATAGTGCACTTTACTATACACTTGAGCCTAACGATTTAGCTAGATATATAAGAATATTCTTACGTACGTTTACTTGCATATATCATACAAGCACATATGTATGTACTGTTTATACAATAAGACTCATATTTTATTACATTTACAGCCGCCACTGTATATAATCACCCCGACATACAGGCGGCCCGAACAGCTTGCGGAGCTAACTAGACTAGGATACACTCTGAAGCATGTTGCTAACTTATTATGGTTAGTGATCGAGGATGCCAACAAAACGTCGGACCTAGTTAGCAAGACCTTAAACCGCATCGGTATTCCATATGAGTATTTAATCGGTAAGTGTATCACAACCCATAATGGTTGGTTATTGACCTCTGTTTTCATTAAAGCTCCAATGCCCGAGGAATATAAGAAAACAAAAAAAGCGAAACCTCGTGGAGTGTCGAACAGAAATCGAGGATTGGAGTGGTTGAGAGAAAACGCAACCGAAGGAGTTTTTTATTTTGCGGACGACGATAATACTTATGACATTTTAATTTTCGACCAGGTAATAACAACTACATACATTCTTCTGTGCATTTCTGGGTTAAATAAATCAAGATTCCTAGAATACTTTCCATAAACCATGTTAATCGTTGTATTTTCCGTAATTTTGCGATCGTTTTTTTTTCCGCCATACCACCGAGACATTTTGATTTGATAAAATATTGCTTGTTTTGTTGTTTGTTGGTGACAAAAACTAAAAAAGCTCATTTAAATAACGAACCATGTCAAATGTACATTTTGTTATTACAACCAGAACACACTTTAATAAACCTTACATATTAAGAGTACAGTGAGTAAAATTCTTTTTTGTTTTACAGATGCGATACACCAAGAAGGTGTCTATGTGGCCAGTGGGTTTGGTTACAAAGTTAGGCGTTAGCAGTCCAATCGTTCGTAATGGTAAAATTGAAGGGTTCTACGACGGATGGATAGGAGGACGTAAATATCCAGTCGACATGGCTGGCTTTGCTGTTAGTGTGCGGTTTTTGTTAGAAAGACCCACGGCGAAAATGCCCTTTAAGCCTGGCTACGAAGAAGACGGGTTCTTAAAGAGCTTAGCGCCCTTGAACAACACCGATATAGAACTTATGGCATCTGCCTGCACCGAGGTAATCTATACTCATACACACATCTTTTATTCCACTACTAAGCCACATTATTTTATTTAAGATCTTAACATGGCACACGCAAACCAAAAAGAACTCACCGGGGCAGAGCCTAAACATGACAAAGTATAACAATACAAATCTAGTTAGGTTAGATACAAATTTAATTCGCACATAAAACTTGTAAAGCGCATCGTGGTTCTAGCGCATAGACTAGTGCTTCTCGAAACTTGGTACAAGTATCTCTGTGAGTTTAAGAGTCTCTTTGGATAAACATACGTAGAAGTGTTTGCCTTATCGTGTGATTTAATAGAATTTTCTGTCCTACTTTAACTCAAGAATATATTAGTTGATTGTTTTGATACGTATCAGTATTATTAAAATAGTCAGCAAACCTTCAACGCTGAAAGGAGCACTTCACAGACAGAAGACAGAACTAAGGCGCTCGAGTCGAATTTCTTTGAGAAGCACTGCTATGGGTATTTTTTTAAATAAACAATTCTTTTCAAGAGAATACAAATCTAATTTTAATTTACAAAATCAAATAAAACAATCTTTTTAAATACTGTTGGTACTTAAGGAATAACTCTGTATATTATTGTAAAATTAACATGCACTATAGTTTATAACTAATGTAAATTAGATAGGGATTATAAATTTTAAATTTTCAAAGCATTAATTAAAACAAAAAAAAATCTACTAAAATGACATACAAAAAAAAAATTAATTTTACAATATTTTGCTAACTAAAACAAAATAAATACAAGAAAAAACGTTAACGTTGGTTTGCTTGTTTTTCATTGGACTTAGGGAACACCCCGCTGAACCATTGATGATACCGGTGGGCAAAACCCCTGTTTGGTCATTTTCTTGGAATTTCGTAGACAGCCAGCCTACGATGAATCAGCGGTGTCGACTTAAGTACTAGAGGATGTAGATATGTACTTTATACAGCGACGATTGTATAGAAAGTTCTAAAAGTTTACTCAAATGCAAGGTATGTTTGAGACTCAACCAAAAGAAATACAACTTTCGTAGGAGACCGAGCAGAGAATTTAAATGGAAGGAACTGGCCGGGATTCTTTAACCATTTACTAATTCGTACTACGCGTATGTATATTGTAAGTTTAATAAGTCCCAGTGCAGAACAACAAGTAAAGGTTTTAATTCTAGATTCTAGTTTTTTGTATTTTATTAGTTTCCAAGGAAAGAGCTCCCGGAACATTGCTTTTCCTCTAAAGTGCAAATTATATTCCTGCCGCCGTAATACGTAATTAAACCAATAACGATAATTAGATAATTGTGGTGTTCGTACTTTTAGTTATTTGCTGTCCTTGAAACAGTAGACAATAGATTTAAATGAATAAACTTATCGATGTGTTCATTTTGTTGTAAAACCTATAATAAATTCGCAAGCTAGTGTTATCTTCTTCCCTCTACAAAAACACTTGTGCATGTACCTACATATATAAATATGTATTAATTAGCGGAAAATTCAAACAAAAAAACCAAACCGTTGTGGAAACTTTTTAAGTTATTTTTAAGTTGGGCTGCGTTAATGAGTGCAGTAAATTCAACCGAAACTGAAAGCACCGACGGATCGTGTATCGACCGATCGTTAAGTAATGCCTATCGCAATATTCTTACATAATTACTAGAACTAGTAGATAGAACAGATTTTCAAATTCGAGGTACCGGTCTACTGGCAGTGCACTGTTTAAACCTATTAAGGGAAAATAAAAACTTGAGTTCTTACTCCAATGTACAGTGGAAGTCGCTTATAACGACTTCGCTTTTTACGACCAGTCGCTTATAAGGTCCACTTTCCTTTCATTTGGTTGGTTTCATTATATTTTTAGCTATTCTCTAGTCAGACATAACGATGTCGGATATAACGACCGACGGATATCAAAAGTAAGAACTCTAAGCGTGTGTTTCAATTAACAGAATTTATTTAATAATTTTAAACTCTTAACAGAGTCCTTTGTCCTATGTAAGTGATTTGCTTGCTGTGCTGGTGCAAAATCTTTGAAAATCGAGAATTAACACTAATGAGATTATTTTTTAGTTAAAACACGATTTGTTTAGTTTGCTGTACTAAACAAGTAACGCAAGACGGAAGATTGAACATGAAATTGAATGTTTGCCTCCTCCCATTTTGTATGAATCAAGCGCTGAAGTGGGGTGTTAACTGATTCCTCCTTCACATCAGGAGGAGCACTTCCAGTTGGGGTAGAAGAACTTTCCGATGCCTGTCGTTCAAGAGAAGCAGAGGCAGACTCTTTCAGTCCTCTGTTATCAATTGTCATTGAAATTTGATGACCAGAACAACTGTAGTAAACCAAATCAAATCGACTCTCTGCATGGTAGTTTCTCAACAAATCAGGACTACTGTTGAAAATAACTCCGAAATGACCAGAACAACTGGTAATCCATATTGGAAGACGTGGAGTTTTTAATCGTGAACCAGGCTGACGAATCGATGTCTAAAGGAACTTTATAGTATGTAATAAGAAATTTATATGAATATCATACTTGACTGTTATCAGTTTCCCATAGAAGCAACCCAATCGTACAGCGACCTAGTATTCCATACTGCGGAATCGCCTGAAAAATCGAAGGAACATACACACTTAAGGAATTGAGAAAGAGATGGAAAATTGTATTACGTAGTTATCCACATCGCCAACATGAATCACGCCATTATGAATGTAAGGGGTTGCTCGGCCGGTCAATAGAAGTGTCACGATATTTAAAGAGCCTTCTTCTGTATTCCCAGCCAGTGATGGAGATGCAGAGCCTCTGTTGTCAAGATCAGACCTTGTCCTGAAGAACAACGATATAATCTGCAGAAAATTAACAAAATCCAAAATTGCTTACTTCCCAAGAGATCGCGTAAGCACAGCACTGTACAGGAAAAGTAGTGTTCCCGGGGAGCCTTCACCTGTAAACTAAAATAAAACATAAAATACCAAAAACTATCCCTGATTCAAGGACCTACAAAATTTAGATTTCGCCTCAAGAACGCTTCTAACGCCCCATTAGGTTCAACCTGGAATAAATATAGCTGCAAATGGAAAACCAAGTAAACATCTAAATTAAAACTTCGATTCGTGCTGTTTGACCTTTTCAGTAATCGAGTCTTGAAAGTAGGTGACACTGTGTGGAATAAATGACTCCTCCCCCGGTAGGACAATAGTCGCTTTCCCCATATCGGATATTTGATTCAATATCTCAGTCATTGATTTAATTAAAGCGTTGATTTGTTGTTCTTCACTGGGACGTAGTAAACTTAGAAAACAATAGGAATTAAGTAAATATTCATAGAATCTCTAGAAAGTCCAACTCACTCTGCTACACAAGTCCCTCCAGTACTGCGAAATGATCGTTGGAAAAGTAAATTTTTTAATATAAACCCTTGAAGAACAGACAATAATCCTCGAGTAGCATTACGAGCTGAAGTCAATCCGTATGCATGATCTTCCTTTGCTGGAGCAAATGTAAAAGCTGTCTGAGCCCATTCGCATCTTATGGGCACAGCTGCTGTTCCAAAAACCAACTGACGCAATTCCTTAATAACAATTGTGTATGGCTAGTTTAACAATTTCTATGACTTAAATTAACTATTTACTAACAATCGCCAATTCAGGTGTTATAGGTTTACCACCCTGAGCTGCAAAACTTTCACCCATTTTAGAAATTTATGATTTGATATTAATACTAAGGTGTCGACGCTGACGCTTCCTTTCTGTAACTAACTTTCTTCTATTTCGTCAAAATTATAACTCCTCGTATGTGCTTACATATACATACATATACTATATATATATCTATAGGTAGCTATAAATGTAGAAATCATTTTTGGCACCCAGGGATTTTCGTGATTTCATTTTCACACGTTTAATATTAGATACGTAACGTGTAACCCCCACCCACTTGATGTGAGCCTTGTAAAAATGGTATTCATATGAATTTCAATAAGTTGCTACAGTCTATCCAAGTAACAAACGTTTTTTCGGGGTAGTCAGGTAATTTACGACTTAGTTGGTTGAGAACCAGTTAAGAGTATCGAATGGATTCCGTGCATGGTAATAAATTTTCGGCAAAGAGGTTGATTGAACAAAGTGGTGTTGTAGTTTATAAAAAGATAGAACTGTCGCCCAATTATGTGTGAAGGGTTTTTCAATTCCTATTTGAATATAACTCTGCGGATTTTTGCCTTTGGAGTGGGACTGATTCAAGGCTGTGGGTTAAAATGCAATCACGTGAATGCTGACACGGCAAATGCAACTAAAAATTATACTGCCAATCATTAAAAACTTTTTGTAAGGGGAGTTCTCAAAGAAATGACTAGGCAAATCAATTACAATGAATTCTCGTTGACAAAATTAATGTTTGTATTTTGAATGCACACAGGGAAGTACATACAAATACAGACTTACTTATGAATTTGGATCGCAACCTCGAGACGACTAAGAATATATTCATCTGCTTTCGTCCATTCTTAATTTATGATAAGCTTTGTCCTTTATCAACTAAATACAGCAGGCGCTCGATATAGTAAGCTAATAACGACCGGATTTCTTGGAGTAAATTTCATCAAAATCTTAATGTTTTTATCGAGAACATTGAAAATACCTTTAGCATGTACGATTCGACACGATAAAAACATTTTTTATACAACTGAGCATTCTAAAATTATTTTTGAGTGATTGCTCAGTAAACCGATCGTCACTATGTCGAGTGTTCAGTGGAAGATCTTTTTTAAAATCTTTTTCTTATTTTAAATTCAGAGTCCCCAAATCATAAGGAAACAAATTTATGCGAGCGTCGTGCGAACAGTACATTACACCACATTTGGAGTGAATCTTGTTTCTACAGTAAACAGAATTTTTTGAGATTATGCCTAATGCACATACAGGCATTTGTTTGTACACCCTCCAGTCATGCCAACTGCTGGAGACACGCATGTTGTAGGTTGTCCTCATTTACGTATTCTAACATTGCATTCAATGGGTTATTCACATGAACAGGGAATTAGTTTAAATACAAATCAGAGCTTGACAGGCTTGAAAGCTTGTCACACAGTAAATAATAAAAATAAAAACATTTCAACATTTCCTTTTTAATACAAATCTTTATCTCATCTCATTCACATTCAATTACCAAATTATCCTCTGTGGTTCGGTGTAGTTTGACCATAGTACTTCCTTTTTAAAAAAAATCATCAGAGTTAAAGCATTTATTACTGCATTGTAAATAAATTCGTATAATATATGACTTCTTTGGCTAGTTTTTAAATTGAGTCTAAAAATCATAAACGGTATTAGAAAATAGCGAACTTCTAAGAGTTTTTGACCGCATAAGGCAGTGAAACTGGCTATCCAAAACATTATTTGAAAACCACTTGACAAATGCGTTGTAGATCGTTGGATAAATTGCAAACTCAATACATACAATGGAACAATAGCGTATTTAAACCAAACGTATTTAGCATAAAATCGATTCCAGATGTAGAACGTGTAATGACGATTATCCGCCAAAAGGTAGGGGTGTGCCATGGTGTTGACGCCAACAATGAGAGCAAACGCGATCGAACCAAAGACATAAAGCTTCCAAGAATTTATTACGGTAATCAAATGTTCCTTTACTTTCACTAACAATAAAGGGGCTCCGAATACGAGTGTGAAAAGTCCAAAGTAAAATAGCTGAAATTAATAACGAAACTAATGTTGTAGTGTAAGTAAAAAACACATAATTTTTTTGCACTTTACCTGCGGAATATGCAAAGTAGCTTCATGGGCGCTCTTGTCTCCAACAACAATAGAACCATTTGCAATCACAAACGACACAAAAACAACTAAAACCATCACGTATCCATAGAAATGCTTCAGAGTGTTAACGATTGTCTGCAGAACTATCCCCCATGAACACGCTAAGTCGCACAGTGTCTAGAAGTACATGCATGTATTTTGTTAATATTAATGTAAAGCAAACACAAAAGTTCAAACCTTGCCTTGACATTGAAAAGGGATATAGTGGTTCTCTTTTTAATACCTTTCCGATAGGCATACATTTCGGTTAGCTCATCCAGAAAACACGTCCCCAGCAGTAGCACAACCCACACTATATTTGTTTGTCGTACAAGTACACTTAATCCACCTACATGTACAATTTAATGATAATTTTAAGCAACTTCATTTGAGTTAAAGTCCATTTTACCAAATATTGCCGCCAGACCGTGCGAATTTCTATCCCAAAAATAGTACATGCACAGGAAGAATGTCATCGACAAAACGTCGGTATAATACAAATGACTGAAGAAGTACATCGGAGGCAGAATAGCGATTGTTATGGACTCCATTGCTCGATTAAGCGTGTTCATTTGCGGCCTTTTCCGTGATCTTATAGTGAAAATAAGTGAAACATTAAGGGCTGACGCCAACAGCGATACTAAACGCAGGCCGTATATGTTGCACAAATTGAATGGAATTACGAGACATGACACGATATATAATCCAGGGAATGTAGTAATCTTTGGGTCCCACTATGACAAGAAACATACTGTAATCATTAATCTTAACATGTGAATCAAAATTTATGTATGTACCTCTAGGAAGCGTTTATTGCAATAGTGTAGCCCTTGGCGCAAATGGAATTCTTCATCAATAACAGACTTTGTCGTGTCATAGATTTTATTAAATATTGGAATTGAAATTCCGATATATATGAACGGCAATACAAATTTTAAACTTTTTGTTTGTGTCATGATTCGATAGTAATACCGGGTTAGAACAACATGCAACACAACTTAGGTCTTGTTCAAATACAAGCAATATGTACTACAGAACACACCTTCTGCAATAACTAATTTGTTTAGAACTTAAGTAGCAGAATGCTATAAATGATTTGTTAAAAATCAAAAATCAAATGTAAACAATTCCGCACTTGCTGCCGCTACACTTCTATTTTCTATAAACAAGTGCTTTTGACACTGATTGTCAAGTTGACAGTTGAAAAAGTACAGGAATGGCATTAAGTTCATACAGAATTCCTTACTGGACGGAAAATAATCAATCTGTAGCCATGGAAAATTTCCCAAACAGTGGGTGCGTTGGCTTCCAATATGTATATTTTCCTTCCTTTCAGTTTGTATAGGCAGGGGGGAGGTATAAATTCAAATAAAAATTCCAAACAAGTTTGTTTTGTTTTTTAAACTTTATTCGTCTTATTGTAATATTGTATAATGTTTATTCTTGATGTGCTCATCACTTGTTTTTAAGAATCATCGGTGCTGATCGATCGTTGGTCTTAGTATGCCGAAGTTTAACTGTTGCAAACTGTGAGGCTCTGTAAATTGAAAATTAAGAAGAAGAAGAAAATATCCGTAAATTAGCTTACAAATAACTGTAAGTATTTATATAGTTTGCCTATTAACTATCATATACATAGGTACAACAAGAATTTGATGTGGCAAACCTTATCGACAAATCTCTATTGGAGAAGAAAGCTTATATCTATTTGCAGGGAGGTATTTTAGTTATGGAGAGAGGATCGTTCAAGCTCTAAGACTGGTTCAGAAATTTATATAAATGTTGCTAAACCGTCCTCCCTTTCTAGAAAATAAAAGATCACAAAAGAATACGCTGTTTTAGTATTTTTTATTTTGTTTTCAAACCAATGGAGGTATATTGCTGTCCCATGTAAACGTGGATATTTAGCATGTTTAAGGTATAAAATATAAAAAAATCTAACAGTTACATATATAAATTTTAAAAATAACAAAAAATTAAAAACCACATAAAATATAAGCATCTATCGGTAATAAAAAAATATACAATATACAATACACAATACTATGATGGGAGTAAACAATGGAAAATATGATTATTTTAACATTTTCGAGTTCTGATCTGAGGGGTTCTCAGATTGGTCTTGGTGATCCCAAAAATCATACCATGGCCCATATGTCTTGGCAAAGCTCTTCACCTTTTCGGCGTTCAGATTCGTATTGTTGTCCTTGTTCTTCTTTAAGTTTTTTTCTAAGGTAAGATTGCTTGATTTCATAAGCCTGGTGCGTGGCAAAATAGTTGCCGTTTGACCTTTTGTATTTGAGTCCACAATGTAGGGCTCTTCACTTCGTTTATGGTCATCATTATTATTGTTGTTGTTTAGCGCACTTGATTTGTTGGTGTTATTACCACTTGACTTCTTTGGCACCGATCGAAATGTTTGAAACTCCATTTGCTCATTGTACGAATTCACTTGTCGTCTATTTTTTTCATCTTTACGAACGAGATGATCATTGATAACTATGCAATCGTATGGATCAGAACTTGTGGACTTAATTTCTGTATCGGATTCTTCGTCTTCACTTGTGTAGTATTGCTTGAGAATGTCTTGCCTTTTAACAGTTTTCATGATCACACCGCCGTCCTGGGCTGAAATATCATCAAAGAAATTATTAACATCACTCATTTTCAATGTCCCATTATCGTCTTCATCATCGTCGTTATCGTCTTCACTATCTGAAGAGGGTTGTTCATGTTTGTTGATAATCTTCTGTGATTTTAAAGTTTTTTGTTGATTTATTTGTTGAGCTATTTGTTGCTTGGTATTACTGCTTTTGTTATTCGCTTTTTTTGTCGCCTTTCCTTTGCTCATATTCGTGTTTGCTTGGAGTTTCTGTTGCTGGTGATTACCACCTCTGTTTCCGTGGTGCTGTGAATTATCAATGTACTCATTGCTTTGACCATGTTTTAAACTGTTCATTCGCTCTGCATCGGAAGTATTTTCAATGTCTATCTCAATGGTCTTCATTATTTTCATTCTTGACTTTGGCACGTGTTTTTCCTGATAATTTGAATGAGTTTGTTGGTGCTGCTGTTGTTGTTGTTGCTGCTGATGATGGTACTTCTTTGGCACGTCATCGTTAAGTGGTGCTATACCGTATATGTTTTCCTCTTCAAAGTTCTCAACAGTTGAGGAACTTTCCTTCCTGGTCTCACTTGAAGACGTCGAATGGCGTGAACTACTTTTTCCTGGTATCGCTGACGATCTAGGTGATTTATCTGTTGTCACTGTATGTCTTTCTGGTGCTTTGTCTGGCAATTGAACGAGATCTCTATGACGCCATAGAGACATTCCGGCAAGTATTTCGTCGGATTTCCCAAATCTCCAAAAGGATTTGGTGCGTTTTATTCCTCCTCCATGGAGAATCTCATCGTCACTTGCAATAATGTTTTCGAAGCTAGTCGATTGCTTGATAGGCTTTCTAGTGATGGTTGACACTTTTGGACTGTCATCAGGGCTACTTCTAAAGTTTCTACTTAAAGTCCAGGAGTTAACTGCTCGGGATGACTGATAACTAGCATCAGTTCTACGTCTAGGTTGTGTAGCAAACATATAGTATGAGTGGAAAGTTCACGTGGATACAAAATGAAGAATGTAGGATGTGTGTGCGACGAAAACATAAAATAAAAAAAAAATAATGAACTAAGTATTAAAACAAAAAAATTAAACATCACAAAATGATCGATGGGCGAAAACAAAATGGAATTGTGTTGTGAGCTTAGAACTTAGTATGCAGAGTCGAATCCATCTAACTCGATTTTTTACGGAATATCGAAACAAAATTGGTTTCATAGGAATTTAGGCTTGCGAGGACATTTTTTAAGTGAATAAAGTATCCAAGGAAAAACAAATAAAGTGTGACGAAAAATTCGAGTCAGAGGAACATTGAGTTCACAAAGAATTTTCGAAAAAGCAAGGATTCATAATGCCATACGAAACGATACTTAAAACTATTTGTACGCATGTAGATATGTATGTAGGAGTGCGTATTGGTTGGCATTTCTTCATACATACTGATGTGTACCATTTTATGTAAAAACCACAACGAAATTTATAGTTGTAAGTATATTACCCAGGTATGTATGTAGGTAAGTATTTATGTACTTATAAAAAAAATAAACAAATTAATTCGCACAATACAATTCCAATTATATTCCGCTTAGAGAAGCTTACAAAATCTGTTCGAATGTCAAGCGCTATAAAACGAAAAATAAAAAACAGTCCGTACTTACCTTATGGGTACTCTATTCGACTGCTCTTCATCAGAATAATCAACTTCTGGCTGTGGCGGGGGTTCGTTTGCAAAGCCGCTATCATTGCTACTGTGCAATGAAGTCTTGGCAGTTCCCTCTCGCAGATGTTTCTGGTTATTATGAATCATTGGCTATAGTATAAAATTCCCAGCTTCGAAGCATATGTTCGCACTTAAATCGATATGAAACTAATTACCTGTGTGGGTGGAGGACCACTCTGATTCTTATGCTTTCTTCTCTCGATTATAGGTGGTCCATTCGGCAAACAGAAGCTCTGTGATACATTTAGCATGCGACTGGAATTGCTGACCGATGGCACAGGTGCAGGCAATGTCGGTGGAGGACCGGGCTTAGGATTACCTCCAGATGCACCACGGTACTTAAGAGCGAAAAAAAAGTACAACGTATTAGAAATATTCGAAAAAGTTTTGAATTAACAGTATTAATACCTTTTTCTGGTTTCTAAACATGATTGTATCTCCGAACATTCTTGTTGGCGATGACTCTTCTGTACTGTTGTTCCTTCTTCTGTATATCGAGTCACTTTCTCCGGTTGTATCAACTTGATTGGAAAGATATTCCTGATAACTACGCATTCCATTTCGATCGAACTGTACATTCTCGTAATTACTATCACGATCTCGATCAGCCTTTTTATTATCATTGCTTTCAGTATTTGTATAGGCAATCGGAAACCAACCAAATATCTGAGTACGTAAATTTTCTCCAAACTGCCAACCTTTGGCTTTATTGCCAACCAAAGCAATTCTATCGCCCTCTGCAAATGGTAATTGATTCTCTCCCGATGGCATATATGCATATAACGCTTTAACGACGGGTCGCTGATCCCAGTTTTCATTGCCTAAATTTAAAACCAAAATAAATTAGATTAGAACTACAGCGTCAACACGAAATCTTACTCGATGCAGACGCTGTGAGATTGAAGTCTGATTTGGCACGTGGCAGGGAATTTTGCGAATAATTGTTTTCGTTTAGTGTTCTCATGTCACCATAAGGTGCGTCTACACTCCTGGCTTTCTTTAACATAGAAGATCCGGAATATTGTTCATCTTCCTTGATTTTTTCCTTCAGAAATACAAAAATGTCAAAGCACTTTGAAATTCCTAATCAATTAAAATTACCATTCTTTTCATTAAGTTGTTTTCGTAAACTGTTGGAATAACCTCTCTAGAAGCAGCAACTTCTTGCCAGTTATCCAAATTGTTTTCGATTATATTTTTTCCATGCGCATAGTAGGCAATCCAATGTTTAGCTATAGAACTTTGTCTTTCTAGTACGAATCCATAACGTCGACGTTCTTGTGTCATTGCCTGTTATTACGATTAAGATGTTTTAAATTTTGTTTCCAATTGTTAAAATAAACTTTTAAAACCTATTTTGGTCACCTCTGTGTATATTTACACTAGAGACCGCTAAGTTTCACTGACTTGAACTCAAGATCAATACTTCCGTACACGTGGAATACAAAAAACCCTATGATTTCAACACCAACTTACGTTTTTATAACTTTGTTCGCAGAAATTGTCTAATTTCTTCTTCTGATCATCCAAAAGTTGAAGACTCTGTTGAAATAGATTAATTTCGAAAATATTCCCTTACACAATTGTCAGATGTTAAATGTACCTTGATTTCCTTTTCTGTATTCTCTGGGCTGTTCTTTTTCTTTCTTTGTTTTTTCATGGTAGATACAGCCTTTTGGTAGCTTTCCATTCTGACTTTATGATGTTGCAGGAATTTCTTTTGTTCATGTTGAACGACCTTAGTGTCTTTTTCCAAATTGGTTTCCAGTGGCACAAGAAGGTCAACATAAAAAGCTTTTAACTATTCGCATAACAAAAGAAAAGAATGTATAGATTAATTAGTATGTATACATGGGTCTGAGATAAACATACAATATTCATCTGTTGATCTTGAATTTCCTTGTAAACGCTGACAACATTCATTAGTGCTGAGCCTTGTTTAGTAAAAAATACAAAATAATTAAATAATTATGCAGTTGTATGTATCTATAGATATGCTTACCAATATCCCCGGTGCCACTTTGTTGAGCATTCATTGCTATCTTAGCCAACGCCTCATTGAACAAACGAGAAGCAGAAGCAGCCCCTGGATATTGAAAAAAGATTTATTAATTCATTTCTTTATACATTTGTGTGTAGGTGTGTATTCTATTAAACATACATAAGTATATATTATTGTTACGGAACTTTACAAAGAAGCCGATCTTAAGATTAAACCTACCATGTAAAGCCTTTAAGTACGCTTTGCCTGCTGTTATCAGTTGTCTAGCACCAGGGTTGAATTTCTCGAGAATATTCTGAAAAAATATTGATTTTTCAATTACATACATCGACCCATACATTTATATATTATATAGTGGTGGCATGAGGTTCAGGGCTTGAATTTCTAGAAAAAAAACAGTATTTCATCATAATTTCCCCACGACCTCTGACATTCTCCTCTTTTCATAAAACTATTCGTTCTAGACTATTGCTCAAACGATTATATAGTATTCAAGCCAATATCTAGGAAGTAGTCGAAATTTGCATGAGCATAGTTCATCAGATTTACGAAAAATCGCTAAGAACCTGATGTGCAAATGAATAGTATTTTATTATAAGATGATAGCAGCTCAATGAGGAAGTAAACCAGTTTAAATGTATTTAGACCCCTTATAGGGGATGGATTTTATTTAGAACGCGGCTGTTCTCCACACGATAATACTATTAAAAATAAAAGAAAATGTGCCAAGCAAACCACGTCATAAACTCTACTCTAATTCTTTAGTTAAATATATGTGTGTACATACATAAAACACACATGCACATAGACGTCGTCTGTCCGCTTACTGGCGCAGGTATTAAAAGTGATACTACTTCATAAGTACGAATACAAACGTTAAGTAGAACTGACCAACCTCAATGTAAAAAGAAACCATTGCAAGCCAACCCACCTACCAACAATCTATTACGAGTATGTACCCGTACCCGTATATGCAAAGAATCAAGGGAATACTAAATCGAAACTTTTATGGTTTCCTTAGTACATATTCTTTTAATTTGTATTTCACCGGTGTTCGAGACTAGTGAATATTGAAGAGAACTAGAATTGAAGCCCTAGATGCAAAACGTATGCGAATAGGTGTGGGTATATTGCACAGTGCAGCCTAGGCAATATGATTACAATATTGGTATAGATAACCTGGGAGCTGATCTTAATTTCAGCTTTGATATGATAAATACAGGTTTATCGTACTGTTCCCAATAGCTCTATTGTATGTCAGCTGTGAAATACGGAAATCGTTAGGAAAGTCATTTCTCCGGAAAAGATTTTCACAGTGCCATGCACAAATTGAATGTCAGCCCACAAATCAAAAGAAAAAAAAAAGTGAAATTTAATCATATGAAACACAACTGCGCTTAAGCGAATTGCATCCGCGATTTAATCCATGCATATAGTACATGCATTTACAATATATGCTTGCATTCATATGTATGTACTCCGTTCTTTGCCCTTAACGCAAGCCAAGTTAATCGCATATTGCAACTTTCATCTAAACCTATCTCTTCTTATTTGGATAATTATTTTCACATTCCAAAGGTGTGTACTAAACATCGAAACAAATATCGAAAATCAGGTTTTCTTAAAATCACCAAACTAATAATAATCTATCGAACCGATACATAAGAGTTTAGGTGTGTACCTTGTAGACTCCATCAACTAGTTTTGTAATTTCCTCGGCTTCCATTCTGAATATTGCTTTTAATTGAACGTGTCGCTTTCTGTTTATATCTTGTGTGTTGCTTGACGGTTAAAGGACTTTGATATATGGCCAAACGAGACCAGTTATATAACCGTTTGTTTGACCCTTCCACTGAGAGAAGAATCCGATCGATTGTTGTTGATTCCGCTTTTTGTTATCATTTGAACATGTTTTCGTCTATTGACAGAAAAGAGTTGATATCTGAAAAATAAATAAACAAAAATCGTTATAAAAATTATCTTTAGTATATACTAACAGCATATGAGACAAATGATGCAAAATTACATGCGTATTCAATTAGCCTTAAATTTAATTATAAGAGACTGCTGATTGGCTTGATATCGTTCTATCATAACTATATGAACTCTAAGAATGTCTTAGAAACAAGTTTGGGAATCTATACTATCTATTCGTCCACGTTTCCATATTTGTCTCATTTTGTATATTATCTCGACGGTTTCTAGCAAGCGACGTGAATTGAAAATTCCAATCCAAGTGCGAACGTGGCTCTAAACAAGCCCGGCACAACATTCTGTGGAGATTATTCAACCACATAACCGCCATTCGCGAAGGAGCATTGGATATTCGGATAACTCTTTTTCTCTATTTTTTTTTATTCTTTTTTTTCAATTAATGCAAATATATTCGCAATATGATTGCAAAGACCGCAAACAACTCAGCGATGTTGAATTATTACGTCGATGTGGCTGTAATGTGTTCGTGCTTGATGAATCTAGCTTTGGAATTGACTGTACATACATACATACGTATGTAGCTTCTAGCAAATCGTGGACAACGACAACAAGTGAGAGCATTATGCGGAATAAGGTGCAAATTAAGAAAAAAAAAAGTTATGCGAATTCTTTTTATAAAATTAAGACTTTGAGACGAACAAGCTCGGTGACTGGTTATTTCAATCCAAAGATTTTCACGCATACAGTAAATAACAAATTTCGAATGAGGAATTCATGTATTAACAAAACGCTCTTTGGCTTGGTCCACCAATATATGCACATAAATACGTACATATTTCATGGTTCAACGAAAGATTTAATTTGAACTAAATTATGTGCGTCTTTT
Source organism: Xylota segnis (assembly GCA_963583995.1). Classification (NCBI taxonomy): domain Eukaryota; kingdom Metazoa; phylum Arthropoda; class Insecta; order Diptera; family Syrphidae; genus Xylota; species Xylota segnis. Next base: position 452,307 of record OY757238.1, read on the forward strand.
TGTGCATAGAGACGTGTGTTCAGTAACAATGTCATACAAGCTAAAAGATTCAAATTGTATCTGTAACGACCTCAACCTACTCTCGAATTATGTAAATATGTTTGAATGTGAAAACCATTTAAATTCAAAACTTTTCTTATAAAGTTTAGGCCATCGTACATGTCTCATACTGCATACGTGGTATGTATGTATTTATAAGTTGCCCTATCATCTTCACACCAGCATCTAATTCTCTCTTTGGTCAACTCTTTTGTTTTTTTTATCTTCGTGATCAGAATATTTGCACATCAACTAAACAAACAAATTTATTACCAATACAAGTTTTACACCTGGTATCACAGGCTATACCTCAAACACCAACAAATCTCTTCTCTTATTATTTGTCATCTACTAATACCGCTGCCAAGGTTAACGCGGTATACCTCAACGATCATATGTATACATACTATGTATATTCTTACACACAATCGAAACTTCATCTCAACGAGGTCGCGCGCAAGTGTTATATGAGATTGCGTTGCTTGGCTGAAGCATTCTTGTACTTAATTGTAAAACGAATTCAAATAGAAAATGTGTATGTTAAATGTTATTTATATATTTTTTAATGATCTTAAGCCGTTGGCGATTTTCTAACGACAGTAATATTGGTCATGCCCTCGTCTAGAGCGACAAAGTGAGAAATTATAATAACTTTTGACGCGACTTATAGTTTGTTCACTTGAAGTAGTAATAATGATGGGTAGAGTCGAAAAGGGATATTGTTAAGCTCTTCAATTGAATAAGGCAGTAATTTTGAATATACTTTAGCTTTTCTTAATGTACCGACTGTATAATCTTTGATTGGAGTCACCACTATCTCGCAGTTACTTTCACATTTTCTTGGTACTATCCGAATCTCTTCCCATTCAGTCATTTCCTGAAACGTCCAGCTACAAATATTTCCTTTCATAGTCGCACACGGTATCCGCAAATTAATAAAATTGCCAGCAGGCAGAGGGTAAAAGCAGTTAGACTTGTTACTCACGACAAATCGCCGAACAACAACAATTCATATACATAAGTGTGTGTATATGAATGTCGAAAGCAGGACGATGATAAATTATTTTTCCTTTAAATATTATACTCAATTCAAATACTACATCATAGTGCATAGGTATGTATGTAGAGATCTGTCTTAAGTAATTACAAATTCTTAATCATGACATAATGGCAGCAAAAGCATTTTAAAACGTTGAAGTCATCGCTATTCCAATGAGCAAACGGACGGTACAACAAAACCACTTCTAATAGAGTTAAAGACTAAGTAATTTTATTTCAAAGATTTCTAAGAATTTGACCCTGAGCTGAACACAACAATTGCTAACTACATACCACAGTTGGTACATACCAGTATGTACCTACATACAAATCTCCTCTTGTGTATTCATATTGAATGTTGTTCTGGAACCTGCAGCGCAGTAAGTATACTATTTGCTAATACTGTCTGTTTTCAATATAAACACGGGTTAAGCTCTGATGAAAGTGAGTTCTATTTTCTTTTTTTTTTTTTTATTAAATGCTACACTATGTACAAATGAAAAACTCTTCCTATTTCTTTGCTTTCAAACTCTTTTACACGTTGAGTAAGCATGTGAAATTCAATTCACTTTTTGTCAAGATCTTTTTTATCTAATTATACCGGAGGAGGGAAAATGTTAGTCGCAGCAGTTCAAAGAATTAAACAGGTCTTGGTCTCGTTAAGGTTCCCGCTTTGAGTTGGCCAGAATAGTGCGAGAAAGTCAAAGTGTCAGTGGTTTTTTGGGTTTGTCGTCGGCGTGAAAAGGTAACAATATACATATTGATGAAAGGTAAAAGCCGTCAGAAGAATACGAGTACATTAAACTAAGAAACAACAGCAGATAATGTAGGTTGAACTAAATGTGAAACATAATAAGACATGTAACGTTTTTTTTTTTTTTACTGCATATTAAAGATTAGTTGACTCGTTCTATTAAGACAAAAAGCTGTTTAGTTTCGCTTTCACTATCATCTTTTGAGAATGTGTTTGTTCATAATTAAAACCAAAGTCATTGCTTGAAACTGCTACGCTTGTACATAAGTTAGTTTCCACTTAAATTCTTTGATGAGATCTTATTGTTATACCACGTGTGTACCATAGTCGGCATTCGATTATGAAGTTTTGCTTTCTCGAATGTACCTACCATACTTTCGTGAATTAGACCATCTAACAAATGTTTTATGTGTTTTATGTGCAACGCATTTAATTTCAATCACACTGTACACAATGGACAAATGTTTGTGTCTGCAAATCTATTTTTAAATCTGTACTTGACCTCTATATCTTAAATCTATAATTGTGATAGGATCTTAAGGTTTCACTTAGTTTTTGATTTGATCCATTGTTCAACGTACAATAATTGGTTACAATACACGTTGAATGAAATATTATGACAATAAGCGCGCGAAAGATTTGATCAACTAATTGGAAGTGATATAATACTCACACTTTTCTCAATACAAAGTTTGTACCAAATTTGTGAGAAATATTTGCGAAATACCATAAAAGCTATGTAAGTATGAACTGAATTTCAATAGATTCTATGAAAAACGTATAAATTTTCATCACAATGTCAATATTAATGAAGATTTCAACCAATATAGCCAAAGGTATACATATTATGATGCTCAGCTGAAGTTGAAAAGTCTCGACATTAGTAATGGCTCTTGAAAAATGCTCCAATAGGAGCACTTACACTTTTAAGATTTATTTAGCAGACTCCAAGCAAATGTACATACATCCCCATGTGTTCAAATTCCACTTTATAATGACTGGAAGCATGAAAAACAAAAAAAAAATATGCAAATAATGCATACAATTCGATTCGATGTGCTTCCATCATCAATACCATTCATCAACTTCACTTTCACATTCGATATCCATTCTCATCTGTGAGCAGCAGGCAAGTCTGCAGTGCAGATGCTGTTTATATCATGTGTATGGGAGATTTAAGCTAATCTTAGAGAAACAACTATCTTCAGGTTTTCTGTACTCAGGCTGCTTGTTACCGCCGCTGCTGCCCAATCTTCCGGCAACTTTCTATTTTCTGCAAAACTCTGCCCGCCGTTTGTTTTCAGTATATGCACATATTATGACCTCTTGCCATGGTGCATTTCTTTTATCCATAATTGGTATTGATGCAGGTATTGGTCCGCAAGAAAAAGAAAAATAAATAACAGACACTACACACATTAGCTTTTATCATGAAAGCCTCTATACTGTTATGGACCGTTAAAGATATTCAAGCATACTTTGAATTTATAAAACTTAGGATCATTTTTTAATGATGACCTAAAATTCGAGCGGCTATTCGAAAGAATTGAATAATGTATCTCATTTGGGATACAAAATAAATCCTAACTGTTGTATTATGCAAAACATCCAAGAGGAATTTTTGGCACACACCGATAGGTGAATTAAAATTATCATTACCTGTATCATACACACATACCTATGAACATATATCCAAATTAAATCCAATCAATCCCAGTCTGTGAGCACTCGCAACTCAATGTGAATAATTACATTAACTGGAAACCAAATATGAATCCCAATCTAGAGCAGTAACACAAACACAATCAAATCAAAATAAAATTTCATATTCCTTCAGTGGTAAGTACGTACGTATACTTCAAATTAAGAATTTATTGGGTAATATGACTTCAAAGTATGAACACATCGAGCGAAAGAAGTATTTAAGAAACACACAAAACTAGCAAACTTAAATCCAGCTAAGAGATCACTTTAACATATACATTCCACGACGCAAAAACCAGTCCCGTTGCGATTAAATCAATGAAAATACTTAAGAAAATCTCACTTTTTTTTTTGTCAACTTAATTTCGGTTGTTGCTTAAAGTATACAATGCGAGCTAATAAAGTTAATTCGCGTGCAACTTCTCCGTGAGCTAACTTACAACTGAGACTTGGAAGAGAGCCTTAGTATCTTGAGTGCTAACAACGGCAGCGTACAAAAAGAAGGTAACACACCCAGTACCACCACCACTGTCTGTCTAAGTATATCCAACCTGTATTCAGCAATGTACACTGGCCCGTATGTGTCTGGTGTTAGCTTTTCAGATACTTTCGCCTTCATGGATAATATGTAGAGAGCTTTTTTTTTTATAGAATAAGGTAAATTTATGTAACTCTTGTAATATTTGTAAAATCAGCAAAAAACAAAAATAAAATCAATGAACTCACATTATATTCTTTTCACGGAGATTCTGCCTTTGCAGTCATATTCTTTAACTAATGATAAAGATGATTGGAATGGTTGGAAGCGCTTAAGTACAAATGTTGTTATGAGTAATAAATTAAATACTGCTAATTGTATACTTGGTGGCAGGTGAATGCTAGTTACTTACTTGTTATTCAAAGTAAATATATATTCTTTAAGCAGCACTTGTTGTTCGTAATGTAAAAATTACAGTTTAAAGTTTGAAACATTCGTATACATGGCAATATCATTGACGAGGTACGCGGGTCTGATATCTATAGATGAGAGCGACGATGTGATTTGTGATATTTAGGATATTTAGCTTTAAAACCATAAAACAAATACTTTGTCAATAAACAATAAACCCCAACAAATATACGCTGATGCCGAAGCCCATGGTAAGTATGCGACAGAGATAAGGTAAGTATGATGAGTTTATAGCTCTTTTCTACTACTTGAGAATATGGATTTAGTATTTTATTATAATTTGAAATATTATTTGCAATGCTACGGCAACACAACGGTCTGTGCGTTGCCTGCCCTGCGCAATTTGTTTTGAAATTGAATACTTGTGTTGCAATGCTAAACATTTTGAACAAAACTCATCTATCAAACCAAAGCAATAGCAAAATAAGTTTTAGATGTTTGGGTTGCAAAAATACACCTTGTTTGAACAATGCTAGCAAAATGCCACTGCGTTTTTGAATTAAACACACATTTTCTGTATACATAAATGTATCATTGACCATTTTCCTTACCTAAAAGTCACCGGCTAACACTAAACCTGACATAGGAATCAGTTGCGTTCCAGAGGCTGTGCCGCTTTAGTAGTGATCAGCGCAATTTCATAATCACCCCGGTGCAAGATCCACATCATCAACTTTGGTAACACTTCACTAAACACAACGTGATAATAAAATGATAAGATAACCACAGATACGAATCAGAACTTCTAGTGGTATACAAACTCAGTCAGGTATTTTCAATATTTGTCTTTATTATTCATTATAATAATAGTAGTTTAGTTAATTACAATGCTCGTGAAATGAAACAATGTGGTGGTAGTTACACAACTTTTTGAAAACCATTGCACTATCAGGCTTCTTTTAAAAGACACACAGATACATACGTGCAACTATTCTCTGGCATATTGGAAAAACACGCCACTATTACAATTAGTTAATTTTATTATTTGTTTCTTTTCTTTATTTTTTATTTATTGTATAAATATATAATAATTTCTTGTAAATTTAACATGGTAAGAACAACGGTAAAAAATCTGTATACGGAACATAATAATCTCATCAAGGTGTAGAGATTCAGTTACGAAAAGAAATTACAATTTCTATAACAACTAACTACAAATGTTGCTTTATATTGCTATCACTGAGGAAAGATGTGGCAATCTACTAGTGCTGATCTTCTTTTTGTTTTGTCTATTGGAATGATTTTAAATTGTAATTGACTAGTGCCGAAAAAAAAATACATTTTTTTAAAAGCCTAAACATTGTATAAAAAAGAAAAATTTCAATCGCCAGTTATATTGCACTCTACAATCCACACTTTTGTTTTTATAATCCAAAGACACCTTGATTTTTATTTTTAATTTTTAACACAAAATGATGTTCAAAGAAAAAAAGGAAAATATTGAAAACAAAAAAAAAAAAATATTTGTGTCGTAGATGAGAAAAAAGAAAAAAAAAAAAAACAGAAAAAGAAAAAGAAATATATTAAACTGTTATCAAAAAGGGACATACAAAAGAATTGAGAAACTGAAAACTGCACCTGATTTGGTATGAAGCTAGCAATGACAGACATTTATTATTTTCGTAAATTTATTTCAGTTTTGGAAACATTGGTGCAGACTTAACTAGGTAAAACCACTTGGCAGAGACAAAACATGATGGCTGCACTCAGAAGGGCGGTTATGGGGACAGTTACTATCCAGGCATAGGCGATGTTTCTAAACAAATGCCAGTCCACACTTCCCTGCTCATTTGGTGGAGAAACTGCTGCTTCAGCGTTTTCTAAGCTGCTTTCTGGAACCTTATTTATTTTACCACCACTACTGCTGCTGCTACTACCGGTGACATCATGACGAGACTTGGAACTTACGTACCCGACGAAGACCACGGACCCCACTTTGCAATGTGTCGTTGAAATTGGCAATCCAATTTTACTAGCCAGTAGTACGGTTATTGCGGCACCAATTTCAATAGTAAATCCGCTATAGAGTAATTTAGTTATCGAACCTGATTTTCAAATCTACTACTCGTATGCGTGATCAATCAGTCACCAGATAGGTCTAACCAGGCTTTATGTCAAACCAAAAATTTCTTGTGGCTTATTGATCACGCTGAGCAAAAAAAAACTTACGTTGACGAAGTAATTTTTGTTAAATCGTTTCCTATCGTTTCAATCACTCGGCGACCCCACAGCCACAAACCAATAGAAATGCCGATTCCACCATAAATTAAAATGTATATAGGGCTTTCGGCTTGCTGTGTCACAGAGCCGTCCCGATAAATCATGTACAAGGCAATCAACGGTCCAATCGCATTGCTACGAAGACAAGAGGTTATACAAATTAAATACAATAAAGCATCCTAGACATACCTCACATCGTTCCCTCCATGAGCAAAGCTTCCAAACGTAGCAGTCAATATTTGCAAAAACGAGAACAAAATGGATACTTCCTCTGTTTCCTGGCCATCGTTAGGAGGATTTTTAAAATCACTCAGATCCTTGCTTTCTATTAGAGGCACTTTACTTGAATTGGGTGACAGTGTTGATGATATCATCAGCTCTAAACTGGATCCACTCTCAGTAACCTTAAGTTCATCGCTACTCTTGGAAGCACTTTGTGTAGTGTCTACCGGATTATCAACGAATGTATCTTTCGGGTCTGTACTGGCAGTATTGTTTTGATTTCCTCCCGAAAGTACAGGTGACTTTTGTTGATTTTCCTTACTAACGAAGTATTCTTGCAGTGGTTTGCCATTCGATAACATTGCATTTCCATTTGTATGTTGTTCGTCAATGAAGTTCAAGCTAGTGATTGTTAAATCAGTGTTATCAAGGCTTGCCTTGCCCAGCAAATCTTCAGCCTTCTTCACGATTTCCGGTTTAATCTTGTAATTATTCTCGTTAGTATAACTTTTGGGAATCGAAAGTTTGAATGTTTTTGGCGAATTATCAGTCAGTGACACAAGTTCTGTTATCTCGGCAATAGCTGGCAATTGTTTTCCGTCGCTTACTAAAGATAGAGGACGTCTGTTTTTACGCGGACTGCCTGATGGCGACGATTCTGTTGGTAAACATTTTATTTTTAATTTCACAGTAATAACACGAAAACATCAATATTACCCAAAGAATCCTCAAAGTTAAACTTCACTGGATTTGTTGCTCGAATTTTATTTGTAATTTTTCTCCTTTGCATGGGAACAATGAATACTTGAGTAATTATTGCCACGATGACACCCAATGAGACACTGACAATGATTGCCATGAGAGTTGGTATATTATCCATGTACAAAACTAATGAAAAAAAATACCAGTTTATTACTACCTTCCCCAAAAATACCAATCAATACTTACGTTTTGGACCGTCTAGTACGATGCTGATAAAGTTGATGAAAAATGTTACACCATAAAACACAGGCAACGACCTAAGTCCCGCTTTGAGTGGGTCATTAGCTCTCAATATGAATTTCTTGATAATTAGAAATAGCCCGATGCTCACGATACCACTCATAACTGGGGAAATGAACCAAGAACCGACAATCGTTCCCAATGTCGACCACTTAAGACCTTGCGTGCCCCGTGCTACCAAACTGAAGCCAATTGTTGAACCAACGATACTGTGCGTACCTGATATCGGCAACTTAAGGAAAGTAGCAACTAGCAACCAACATGCGCTACTTGCCAGAGCAGACATACACCCGAGCATCAATTCTGTTTCTGAACCCTCATAGAGACCAATTTCGAGAATTCCCTTTCTCATGGTGTCTGAAACTTTATAGCCTGAGAAAAAAACAATTCTTCTGTTTTAATAAATCTACATATATGAGCGTAGTACCACTTACCAATAAGAACAGCACCCGAAATCTCACATATAGTTGCCAATACGCATGCCTGCCGGATGGTCAAAACTCCAGAGCCAACACTTGTACCAAATGAGTTCGCAACATCGTTCGCGCCAATACCAAAAGCCAATACGAATGCAATTAAAAAGCCGATGATAACCATCCATAGCAGATCCGGTGAGTAAGGATCCATGGTTGCTTCTTTGTTATTTTATTGGATTCCTTGTTATATGTATGATTTATATTTTTTTATTTTTTTAACAGATTTAAGTCCAACAGAAAAATTAAGTACTAAAAGCGATATATCGATATATCTTTGTTTATATTTTAGTGTGATTGCCAAAAGTGGATTGATTGGGAGAACAAAAGTGTTTGGAACTAAGAAGTGTATGTAAAAGAAATTATGGATGAAGGTGTCTAACAAGCAAACCTGATTGACAACAGTTAATAATATAATAACTAAAAAAATTAAAATTTAGAAAATACCGCGAATAGTATTTCAAACATTTAAACAGCCATATTTACGTTTAAACTTCATCTTTGAAATTTTCATATTTAGAGATAAAATGTGTTAAAACGAAAAAGTGTTTTCTTGTTGTAGACTTTTACAAGTTACCAGCAATTAAGTGATATTGCGAGATCTAATTAGAAGAGCGTAGAAGGGAGCTAGGCTCCTGGTTAGTTTTTGTTTTGTTTTGTTTTTGCTTAATTTTATTCAACTAAAAAGTGTAAACAAAGAGATTTAAGTGATTTTAACTTGCCAATGAGAAGTGTTCACGCAATAAGTACCAAATTGTGTAAATTAAAGTATAAATAAATTTTAAGTTAGCTTCTAGTTGCTGTTGGTTTTTTTTTTATAAGTTTTAAATTTGATTATTGTTATATAAGTTTTTTTTTATATATGAATGCTTTGTATTACGTTGAGTACGCCGAATGAATTATCTATAATTATATCAAATTGTGTTTTGTTAATTTTCGATATAAAAGGTACTCGGCAGATTTGTCAAAGTCGATGGATGGAGTGCCGCACCTGGCATTCAGGACAGCATGAATTAGTAGCACTTTTACGAAGTTTCATGTCTGAAAAAAAAAACATCAGAAACATTTCAAAAACAATTATAAATTATGTAGATATACGTATGTAAGCATATATGTAAGACAGAATCGTTCAACACATAAAAAGAAAAACCCAGACTTATTACAAATAAATTAATCTTCTGGAAAATTTTGTGGTCACGTCATGAACAAAGAACGGCTAATTGGTTTTTTTGCGCCACAGCCACGAAAAAAAAGAGTGTACATTGGAAATACATACATCCATATGGGTATTATTTTTAGGACGTACTCAGATTTTATTCGACTGCATTCGATGAAAGTGCAATGTACATACATATATTCATACATATGTACATGCTTTGGTTTGAGTTCAAGCAAACATTTCGAATACAACCGGAAAACCTGACTAACTTAATGACTTGCAATTTTAATTGTTGTATTCGAAAGCATCAGCCAATCACAAATGTTAACTTAGATGCTATAAACGAAGTCACATGAGATATTCGGTTGTAGTTCATAATCGTATTAGCATCTAAAACAAGATCTGCATGCAAACTATTTCAAATTATTTTCGTGTATTAAGATTTTATTCGGCAAACCGCGCAAAGTTATACTATGAACAACCTTGAAAAATTATCAACACAAATATTCCTTTGGCTGCTTTTTTATCATTTCAACCAGTACCCACAGAGATCATATTATCCCGAAATCCCTTTGTTTTAATAACAAATCAATGAGTAACACTGCTACCATGGGTAATACATATCTCTTCTAGAAAAACAAGAGGAAAATGACCGAGCCAATCATCAACGAGAACACCAGAACCACCGACAACTAATTATTATAAGAATTTATTCACGATATTTGTCAAATCCTTACATTTTTCTAATAAATGCCTTTAATTACACTGATCACGTATAGCAAACAATTGAAAGGACAGTTTTAAATTAACGACCAAATGCAGAACGACCGAATATTTTTATCCAAAATTCGCAACTAATATTGTCAGTGGAGAGTTCACATGACAAAAGCATGTTAATTGTTGTTCTTGACTGATGGCCAGCCAAATGACTAGACAAAACCCATCCGCTGAAAGCTAAAATACCGATTCATCAACTTGGTTTCAAGTGATGAATTAAAATTGTCCGATTATTTCAGTATACACATACATACATATGTATTCGTAAAACATTGCAAATTCCTTAAAAACATTGCAAATTGAATTAAGTATTCATTTGTAATATACATATGTAGGTATAATGTATTTTTAGAAATCGCAGTGACTCTTTGCAAACCATGATAGTAAAGACCCATTCCGCAACATCCATTCATTGATCATTTAAATAGATGAAATCATGTAATGCATGAATGGACACTATTCGGATTGCTTCTAAATTTGTATATTACTTAACGTGTTACTCAGCAGTTGTACTTTTTTTTTAATTAATCAAATTGGCAATTAACACTGTGATGTAAATTGTGCCCGTCATGAGAAAATTAACTCTCTGTCAATCGCATCCGTAGTCTCCTATGCTACACATCTAGGTACAATTAATTGATCAATTAGGAACGATTTCAAAACACCTACAACAGCAAACAGAGTCTCGCTTTATAACAAATGAGAGGGGATTGTCGTTTCAATTATTGAGTCAATGATCGGCTCGATGGGCAGTTAAGAACAAATAAACGAACAAAATCACAAAATCAATCAACAAACATGTACATATACAAAAAGATCAAAGATCATCATCATGCGATAGACTGTTCGAATCAAAGGAAACCAAGACAATTGAAAAAGTATACGCAATACAATCAAGATTGCCGTAACACCCCGCACATGTGTTAAGCACGAGACAAGTTATAAGATTTCAATAAACGATGATAAACAAAATGCGATAGTAAAGGGAACCCCTATTATTGCTAGATGACTAAGTCCATAATTTATCATGAAATTAAGCTTTGCAGTTTTGCATGCTCATGAAGCATATCTTTGGAACGTGTTAAGTAGGTGTGTATGTACGGAAAACCCGACCTATTGGATAGGTGACTAAGTTTATTCCTCGTTCTTTTCATTGTACAAATGTGGAGGTACAGTCTGCTATATTAAGAACGTGCACCATAATTTTGTTCACGTGATTCCAAAGGTACTTTTCCTGTCGCCGATTCTGTTAAGTAAATATAGACAAGATTACTTCGCAGTTTTTTCTTAATTTTTTCTGCGATTTCTAAAAATTATGATGAAATAACACCTCCTCTGACGTAAAATATACTAAGAAAACAAAAAAAAACAAGTAAAAACGAATCGTATCAGCGTTTGATATAGTCCGGACGTTCCGACAAAGAACGAAGTAAAAATTTCAACCACATTGACCACGCAAGGTAATTAAATAACAACAACAGGGAGAGATTGTTGTTACCCTTATAAAAATAAAAAGGCAAATTAAAAAGGGAAAAACAACACATTTCCCCATACAAATTGCTGATGCGTTGGAAATAGCTGGCAGGCCCAGTCATTCCAATTAATATACATGTCGGGGTTTTTTTTTTGTTTTGCCATTTTTTTTTCGACATTCACAAAATGATAAAAAGAAATACCTACAGGTATACTCCAAATTGTTAATTAGACGCAATTTCTTAGAGATAGAGTAGCAAGAAGTTGCCACGAATGAATCATCAAGGATCTAGTGTTCATTGCATAATTTTTTGAAGATGATACCATGATTAAACTTTTTGGAAAAGGGATTTTCTATGTATTCTTCACATGGTGGTGTACGGAAGAGTTTTATCGATTTTTACAGAATATGCGAAATAATCACTTTACTCAGATGACACTTTGAAAACAGTATTCCATTTCGATAAAGTAGAAAGTAGAATTTGATAAAAATCACATTTAAATATCGCTTATATGTATGTACGTATAGTAACAAATTCCAAACACGAGGCTTGTTTAGTTGCCCAGGCAGTGATGAAAACAACTTATATAACAAATAGGACAATGGATCCTTTCGCGATAGGAACAAAAAAAAAATCTTACAAATCAATTATAAATCAGAAAATAAATATACATACTTGAGAATATGAGATTGAAAAAAAAAATCGCTGCGTCTGAGAGATGAGTACGTTCCGAACTATTTTCAATAGAACAGATACGTGCGCTGTTCTACACTTTCTTTTTATTCCAAATGCCTACGACACTTGAAGCTCGTGGTCGGTGCTTGGGTTTCTGTAGCACTCGTCGTCGCGGTGTTATTTTGGCGGATTTGAGTTATCTTTTGCTTCTGTACTTTGCGCAAATACAATAATCTAGTACAAATTTTAGATTGACATCTGTTGACAATACGAGAAACAATCACCCTGATCTCCGAAAGCAATCAATGACTGGAACGACCTTAGCTGATTATTTATTGTTTAACAACATCAGATGTAAATAGTTTCAGATTATTTTCGCTTTAACTAATACCAGTTGGAAATACAATTTTAAATTAGCCGCAAGCCTTCGGAATCTAACTGCAATTACTGTCAGTTTTGTTTATAATTATTGTGAATTGCCTTAAAGCTGTTTTACGTGAACTGCGACTTATTTAAACGTCAAAAAGTGACAACTTAAATTCATTTAGTCATGGTGGGTATTAGCTCCTTTGTTTTATTTTTATTTAGAAAATATAAATTTATTGTAATTTGACTAAAATTTATTCTTTTAGTTTCAATTTGGAGGTTTTAATATGATATTTCCGGATTCCGGAAGAAGTTTCCAGTCATCATACAAATGCTTTTCTGTGTCGATGCTACCGGGAAATGAACGACATGACGTTGAAAAAGGTGGAAAAAGTAAGAAATACACTTTAAATTCATACAGCACCATTCTTTATTAGCGTTTTTTTTTTGTATTCTGTAGTTATAATGCCTCCATCAGCTCTGGATGCATTGACTCGTTTGAATGTAGAATATCCAATGCTTTTCAAGCTAATCAACAGCAAAAAGAGTCGTAATTCGCATGCTGGCGTTTTAGAATTTGTCGCTGACGAGGGCAAGGTGTATCTTCCCTACTGGGTGAGGACTAATTAGTTAGATATCTGTTCATTTCCCTAAGACTATCTATTATCACAACAGATGATGGACAATTTGCTCCTTGAGGAAGGTGACATTATTACCATTGAGAGCGTCTCACTACCCGTGGCAACTTTTTCTAAATTTCAACCACATAGCACTGATTTCTTAGACATAACTAATCCTAAAGCTGTCCTCGAGAACGCTCTACGGAATTTCGCTTGTTTAACCACAGGCGACGTCATCGCTATCAAGTACAACAAGAAAATCTACGAGCTCTGTGTACTTGAAACAAAACCAGGGAATGCAGTCAGCATTATCGAATGCGACATGAATGTACATATCCACAGAGTTTTCCTTCATAGAAATCGGTATTAATAAAACTTTTGCAGGTGGAGTTTGAAGCACCAGTTGGCTATAAGGAACCTAGTTCATCTAAGAAAGAAAAAGTCGAAGAGGAAGCTGCTGACAACTTGCAAGAAGAGGTGAACACATTCAGTGGCTCCGGGAATCGTCTGGATGGGAAAAAGAAAAAGGATGCACAAATATCACAACCTGTTACTAAGAAGGTAGGCGTTTTTTTTCCTTTAAATTAAAACGAGATGACTAGCTGGCAAATCATTACAGGTCCTAACTCGTGGTATTCCTGATTACGACTATCAGTTTGGTTTGCTAAAATTCGATCGCAACGTGAAGCCCATCAGTGACCGTGCGCAGGTAGAAAAAATCGAAGCTGAGCCAGAAGACTTCCAAGGCCAGGGATTTTCAATGAAAAAATCAAGAAAATAATTACATTTTAGTTTATACATATATTATAATGTCACTTGAATAAATCGTTCAAGCTTTAAAGATGGAGAGTAAATTTGATTGTCTCTTCAGGTGCTGCTGGCGGAGGTTTAATCAATGACATTGGAGGAAGCCTTCGTATTTTGCGACCATGCCTTCCTTCTTTGCGTTTCCACAATCCAGAACGAGGGCGGTTACCCATTTCTCTCATCTTCTGTGCGCTACCCACATGTTCCTTGTTATGCTCTATGTTTGATACACGACCTGTGAATGATCGCACGAGTTAACTCAAAGTGTTTATTATCTGCCTAAATGAGTGTTCGCATACCAACTGTGGCCATGCACGTTTTATCAAACGCATACTCCCTTTTCGAGGGCAATTGCACCACAACTTTATCATCAAATTTTCGCAGGACCGTTCCGTATGTGCCCGCAGCATGTATCAAATGACAAGGGTAACCTGGATTCTTTTCCAAGCAGTGGATTCTGGTACCAGTGGGTAGTGCTCCGAGTGGATATGCATCCCCTTCGTTAGGGCGAACTTAAACCAAAAAACTGTTGTATTACAAGTTATGTAACTAAAAAAAAATAATTACCTGGAATTCGTGGAATAAATCTAGATGTTTTTATTATATCTCCTGGCTTCATATTCTCTGTTGCTAAGATATATTTAAGCTCATCGCCACATGCAACCAATGCTACTTTCGAGGTCCGGCATCCATCCCTTATAACATCGACAACACGCTCCAACTGAGGCGGTCCTTCAAGAGGTCCATCGCGGACCCACTTAACCCAATGGTATGATTGCTTTATACCTCCGCCAATGCCTTTTGCTACCATACGACCCGTGTTCGGATCTCTTCCAGCGAGATGGGTAATTTTCAATGGTTCAACTGTGTACTCTTCGGCAAAGTGAACGATTCGTCTGAACGATTTGCCTCCTCCCGGCTGAGGTTTTTCCACAACTTTACACTTTTCACGACATTGAATGGAAGAAACTAAAACGCTTCTATTTGAAAATCGGAGATTTTGTGCAAATAATCTTGTTAGATTATTCATTTTTTTCTATTTAGTAGTTATTAAAAACGAGGTGCAGAACCCACATTTGACAGCTGCCAACAGCTGTGATCTCAATCTACTACAAATAAGTGCTTCCAAATTTTCATTTTTTTTACCCAGGACGGATAAACACGGTTTTTTCCATAAAAAAAAAGTATTAAAAACAGATTATAAAATAAATTATTGGAAACTAACGAGAGGACAACGTGATCAATCGCCATCTAATCAGCGTCAAAAAAAGTTAATTTAATATTTGAACAGATTCAAACTCGAAACTTGTTGTATTCAACAAATACGACAGTTCATTACCCAACCGTGTTCCATAAACAAATCAAAGCTTGTTTAACGGATTGCACCTACAATTAAGGTCTTAACGAATTATTTTGCTTAAATTAAATTCGAATTACAATGAAAACAAATTATTGTAAAAAGTATTAGAAGTCATCAGTACTGCCTAGCTCAAGTCCAATTAGCAAAGAAGCCATTAGCCAGAAGCGGTGTTCATCCCCATCTGCCGGGCTCGTATGGCAATTCGGTACATATAGTTCACTTTTGCACTTTGGAAGTGGTCGACCATTTAAATCGAAGTGGAATCAGCAAGTTTTCCAATATTTAAGTTGCAGTGTTATTGAAATTTTTTCAATTTTCTTAATCTTCCAAAATGCCAGCCAAAGCTGTTTGTGTTATTAATGGAGATGCTAAGGGAACAGTGTTCTTCGAGCAGGAGGTAACTATACAAACGCAGATCTATTTACATTAAATTTTCTTATCGAAACTACAAAACTTAAAAGCCTTGCACTTGAAACCTCAATTATATATCGTGCATTCCGTTCGCACATGTACATATCTAAATATGTAGATATAATCGGAGGTTTTCAATAAAAATGCTTCATCACTGGTATCATTGCTTGCGGTGGGGGCTTGAATATTCGTACGTACAAGCGTATTTATGTACATTATGTAAGCATATACGTTATTCTTTAGCGATTAAGTTACTATTATTTATTCCAATGCGTAGTGCGATAAGTAAATGTCGAAATCAGTGATTTTGTGTTGATTGGAGATGTGTCAGCATATTTTATTGGCCCGATAAAATGTTCTCATTTTTGTATTGTTTTGTTTAAAGGATGAAAATGCTCCAGTGAAAGTTACTGGAGAAGTTTCTGGACTATCCGAAGGTCAACATGGCTTCCATGTACACGAGTTTGGTGATAACACCAATGGTTGCACTTCGGCCGGCCCCCATTTCAACCCATTTGGCAAGGAACATGGTGCTCCCGTTGACGATAACAGGCATCTTGGCGATTTGGGAAACATCATCGCCTCAGGAGATGGTGCAACCAAGGTAAGTGGTAAATTGATTGCGTGATGATTTTATTTAATTCCCTTTCCCTTCTAGGTTGAGATCACAGACAAGCTAATTACCTTGTTTGGACAAAATAGCATTGTCGGACGGACAATTGTTGTCCATGCCGACCCCGATGACCTAGGACAAGGCGGACACGAATTGAGCAAGTCTACTGGTAATGCCGGTGCTCGTATTGGATGTGGCGTTATCGGAATTTGCAAAATTTAAAGATGAACGAAGGGAGCGAGCTTTTTATTTTCTCCTAATATTGAGTTTAAAATGAATATTGTTAAATGAAATGTTCTCTGTCGAAATAAACATTCACACTTATGGGTTATATACATACGCAGATGCTAAGGAATATTATGGTTTCTTTTCTTCGAGGATAAAGATTTATTAACTTACA
Organism: Xylota segnis; assembly: GCA_963583995.1. Classification (NCBI taxonomy): domain Eukaryota; kingdom Metazoa; phylum Arthropoda; class Insecta; order Diptera; family Syrphidae; genus Xylota; species Xylota segnis. The sequence continues at coordinate 469,371 of OY757238.1, forward strand.
GACATGTCATCCAAAATAAATTATACAAATGGTGTCTGAGGGCATTTTATATGCATTTTTTTTAATTGCAACTGCCTTAGCTGTTTGCTTCGATCTCCTTGTACACTTCACGTTTGTATTCGTCCAGACCTCCCTCAATCGCTTGCACAGTTCGATTGCCGCACACCCAGAGTTCTTTACAAACTACTTTTATCAACCGCTCGTCGTGAGAAACTAATATAACTCCACCCTGGAACGAGAACAGCATAAAAAAGGATTGTAAAATCAATAACAGTGTATCGTACGTACCCCGAAAGCATTGATTGCTTTTCCTAGGGCGTCAATTGTTTCAATGTCCAAGTGATTCGTAGGTTCATCGAGAACTAGAAAGTTGGGTTCAGCTAAGAAAAATTGTGTATATTAAGTAGTGTACAGCAGGGGAGTGAACTTTACCACTTACCCATGCACATTTTCGCCAGAGCGACCCTGGATTTCTGACCACCGGACAAACTTGCTATGCTCTGCAGAGCTAAAGTCCCAGAGATTCCAAAACTACCAAGCTGGCGTCGGTATTCCTCATCTGGTTTGCCTGAGAATAATTCTTCCAATACTCCTACGCACGTCACATTCATATTCAGGTGGTCGATGTGATGCTGAGCAAAGTAACCTATTCGCAGCCCTCGATGCATAACTATAGAACCATGTATTGTACTCAGTTGCCCGACGATAATCTTCAAAAGCGTCGATTTACCGGCACCGTTCTCTCCCACCTACGCAATGTCCCAATTTTACTATCACTCATACGTAATCAATAATTGTACTACTTACTATACATATTCGGGAATCGGAGTTCGCTGACAGATTCACATGAGAGAACACCGGCAGAGGGTCGCTATCATTGTAACGAAATTCAATATCCGACAAAGCCAATACGGGCGGGTTAAGAGGTTCAACTTCTGGAAACTTCAGTTTCACCTCTATTTCCTTCTCTACCGGTTTCAGTTCTGGTCTAAAACATGCAAAGCGGGTTAATAAAATTTCAACGAATGTGACCAGACAAGCCTTACAATTTTTCAAGCATCTTGATTTTTGATTGCACTGAAGAAGCACGGTTAGCATTGTAGCGAAAGCGGTCAATGAATTCCTGAACATGAGCTCTATGTGCCATTTGGGCCTCATACTCTCTTCGTTGCGCTTTCAATTTTTCATTTTTCGTCTTCTCAAACTGCTCATAGTTGCCTCTGCAATGATTTTCATGATATACAATGGAAAGATTCAATTTTAGATTGTTTTTACTTATAGACATCCAGGATTTGGGAATGCAAGTGTATTATGTCCGTGGGCACCGTATCTAAGAAATTACGATCGTGAGAAACAACAAGTAGAGTCGTTGGCCAGGTCTGTAAATAATTTTCAAGCCAAATAATCGCCTTTATGTCTAACATATTGGTGGGTTCATCAAGTAATAGCAGATCTGGTCTGGAGAATAGTGCCCGAGCAAGTGCCAGACGCATGCGCCACCCGCCAGAAAATGATTTTGTAGGATTTGCCTGCATTTCGGTGGTGAAACCTAAACCCTTAAGAATCACTGATGCCTTGGAAACAGCTTTATCGGCTTCAATATTCTGCAACTGTATGTACACTTCACTCAATTCAGCACTGAGCTCCGCATCTTGTGTGCCACTATTTAACGCTGCAATGATTTCTTTTTCTCTCGCCAAAAGTCTCGTGCGTTCATAATCGCATTCTAAAACACTATCAACAGCAGGTGTATCGTCGCCAACTACCTCTTGTTCAACGTGCAGAACTGATATATGGCTCGGAATTGCTAATTGACGCTCCGATATCATTCGTAAGAGAGTAGTTTTACCCAGTCCGTTGCGACCAACAAGGCCGTACCTTCTTCCAAATGAAAGAAGTAAATCAGCATTCTGTAAAAGTACCCTACCACCCCAAAAAAAAAAATTAAGAATGACAAACATACAATTGATTTGGTAGCATACTTATCGCCAAAGGCTAGATCGAAATTCTCAATTTTAATATCCATGGAGCGATTGGTTCCTTTTTGCTCCATTTTGTTGCTCTTTTTACTGATCACCTGTGATGCAGTTGCTGTCTGGAGCTTAACCTGAGATGGTTGAGAAGTCTTGTTGGTATCTAGTTGCCTCTTTTCCAGTTTTTGCTGCAATTTTGCTTCGGCTTTTTCAAGTTTCTTGGAATCTACTTTCTACAAATGTTAGTAATTTATTTTGTCAGAATATCTTTAGGTTTAGTAATGTACAATGTATGTATATTACATTTCCAGCATCCTTGTTGACGACCCATATACTTTGAACATCCTTGTCGGTTGCTTCCATTGTGGCAGCCATTTCGGCTATATTCACCGGTGCATTGAGGACTTTCTTTGTTTCGTTCGAGGACTTTAATTTGATAATGTTGTAAAATTGATGACAGAGATCTCTGCAAAAATGCGATAAGTTTAATGTAATATGACAACAACAACAACAAGAACCACGTTGTTCTTGGGAGATTATAGTGCAACTTTACTATATTCTGGCGAATTGGTTTTGGTTTGGTTTCTTTGCATTTCTTAGTTAATATTTAACTATTTTTATTTTAGAAAATTAGTTAGGAACCTCGTTATTCTCACCTTATATTGTCTTCGGTTTTTTCTGAATTAATACTTTGTAAAATATCGCCGACGGCTTCATAAATATCATCGCAGCTCTCGAAATCGTCTAGACTACCGCAAAGCACTCCTATTATTTTGGATTAAGCATTATTTATTATTTTAATTAAATTTTATTTTACCTTCTATGTAGCCCTTCAATTCATCGTCCATTGCAGGAAATTCTCGTCGCAAAATATCAGTAAAAGCACTCATTTTGTTGGTCGTAGATGGGTGGAATTTTACAGCAATTTTAAACGCTCGATTTATTTACAATTTTCAGTAAATTATTTGTAATAAGAGTTGAATCAAGAAAAGAAATTCTAAGTTCCACCTGTATGTGAATTATTGGATGGATGTCTTTTGTGACTATTTGTTGGCTATGTGGTTCACACAAATTTTGACACATGTCAACGGAGGGAAAATTCAAAGATGTGCTTTGGATGTGCTATGTTACAGGGTGTTCAAAAAACAAAAATATTAGCGAATCTGATTTGTTGAATTTGAGCGCATTACACGTGCTTTATAGTTTTAACACAGTTTAATGATAAATGTGAATGGATAATAAACCACAGCATACCAGAACTAAATAACACTAAGATCTGAGATAACTTATACTTTATAAGAAATATGCAGTAAAAGAACCATATTTTACTTTAAAGCCAACTGACTCAAGAGAAGAAATATAATATACATTCAAACACACATACCTAGCAGAAACAGATTGCCAAAGAATACCAACTAAGAACATATCTTCTTAATAGGTCTGTTCTTGTAATCTCCCAAAACTAAGAATTTTCATATGAAAATACACGAATATTCACGAAATCCTATTCGAGTACGCGAAAGTTGTATACATTTGCTTTTGACGTCTAAAAGTAGGCAAAACTCTCTGAGAATTTTATCTCCACTCCTTTAAATTTCATAATCTACAAATTTTGGCGCAAAAAGTATGCGATTGCACCTATTGTTGGTGGTTGTTATTTGGCAGTCCTGTCAAAGCAGATGTTGATTTTCATTAAACTGCTACTTTGACAGATAAGTCAGTTATGGCAAACCCTTTTTTTGGTATAGGTGAATGTTGCAAATATGAATATGAATCACTTATCCGGAACAAGTGTAGTTTCCAGTTCGGAGGTCTTTTCAAATGTCCCCTGTAACCAAACCAAACCTCTCATTAAAACATCAACATTCCACACACTAGCAAACAGTTTATTTATCAGTAAAAACAAACAAAATAAAGCAGACTGGTTTAAAAAATATTTTATTTTAGAAGTGTATGCGTAACCAAATAAATTAGTTTAGGTATTTAACAAAAGGCATGCCCTATTAAAAAAAATAATTAAATAATGACTGTCGTTACTTCAATCAAATTAATAACAAATATGCTGCAATTATGTTGTTAAATAAAAAATTATCTAAATGTGTTCTTTTGCTTTAAGGTGAATAAATTAATAACATAGTGTAATAGTAAACAAGAAAAAAATAATAATAAAAAAATGTTTCATATAAGTTCATATATAATAGAATCCGGATGTAAGTGTGCAACGTTCCAACTTCTTCATTCAAATATTAGAGTCATATTGCTCTAAGGCTAAGCATGATAAATTACTTAATTTTATTGACTACGTAGGCACATTTGCCGCAATCGATTTACGCTGCCTTGCTCCGCGGCCTGAGAGTAAGTATGATACGTCTAGAACGCTGTCATTCATGTGAGTATTCTTCGAAGTAAGCTTCTTTACAGCTGCCAGCACTATTTCGAGATGATTTCGCTTCTGTTTCCTTGTCTATAGAATTGTATTTGGTATCATAAGAGAGAATAAATTAAAGAATTTATCAAACTCACTCTAAAAGGAAGAATTATTTTGTTTTTTTGTACCGAGTTTACAATAACGGGTTTTTTTGTAGATGATACGGGAGTTGCCTTAGAAGTGGTTGCTGGTGTACCTTCTAATGCTTCGGTTTTTTGTCTCCTTGGCTTGAGTAAAGAGGGATCAACATCATGTGGCTAAAAGATAATACATTATGTAAACTGAACTCAGCAAATTGAACTTCAAAATATATATGTAATTACCGCATAGGTCTTAGAGACTTTAAGCTTTTCGTCGAATTTCTTAAATGCATAGTTTTTCGTGCATGTCGGCCAATTTACTTTCGCCTTTGAGAAAAATCTCGCAGATTTGTCAACTCTAAGCTCACAAATAAACACGTGTTCCTCCGAAGTACAATCCGCTGGTCGGCCCTTGCAGAAGGTTGTGCGGTCCAATACCCAACATCGTCCGATTACCAACTCAATTGGCACAACTTCGTACAAAGGAACCCGCACAACTTCATTGGGGTAGAAGCGTCTCGACGGTTCGTGAAACGTCTCATGAGGGCGCAGGAAGTGATGACCAAAGATAACTCTCTTTCCGCTTTTGTCCTTCCACAATCGCTCCACACGGAATATATCACATTCTGAATAGTCTATTTCGCCTATTGTCTCATATGTGTGCTTCTTTGTTGAACAGATATTGCCTTTATCATCTCTGATAGGGATATCACGAAGGACATACACTGTATCACCCTGTCGAATTTGTAAATCACCTCGCATTAGAGACAAGTAGTACCGGTGACCATCCTCAGTGAAATCATCTAATGGTATCTCTCGATTCACAATGCGAGGTTCACACCGCTCGCATAAATAGCTGTCTGCATTCACATCGGCTTTTGTACACTCCGTATGCTGCCAAACCATACAACGGGCACACTGTATCATTAGACCTTCATCCTTAAACAGACCACAAATACAGCCAATTATGTCTTCCGTTGACGTTTTCGTCTGCTTGGACTTAACAGAGAAGTTTTTACTGACAGCTCCTGATGGTGGATTCTCAACTCGGAAATTTTTAAGACTGTTTTTATCGACAACTAGCTCTACTAATTGGTCGTACACCTCGTTCTTCTTTTTGGCGTATAATTCATTCAGTTTCTTAATTATTTCCAGTTTCTCTGCATTATCTTTGTAAAGATCTCTCGTCACTGCCAGTAAATTTTCTACGTCTTCGTCGAACTCGACCGGGTCTTTGTAAAAACCTTTTTCGACATTAACCTGAATGGTTGCAAACTCGTTAAGTTTACGTTTAGGAATATTTCCTTGCTGTTTAGCCTGCTTTCCTTTTTTCTTGATTACGTTAGAATAGAGCTTTACAATTTGTGGTTTGTCAGCGTCGTCTAAAAAGAAAAAGATAATTATGCACTGCCTATATTGCCTATGAAATAAGATACCTTTTATAGTTTCCAAAGCTGAACACACGTTCCTGAAAACGACTGCCATTTTAGCCATCTTTTCCACCTCTGGATCGTGAACAGCTTGTGTTAAGCCTCGCGTTTGGATATTTCTCGGTGAACGCAGCGCCGATATCTGCACAGCAAGGGAAGAGGGAGTTGACGGTCGTCTCTGCACTGTAGCTAAAGACATTTGTTCCATTTTGCTTGGCTCCGGTGACACTCCCTTAGATCTTATACGACGAACCTTTGGTTATCAAAATATTAGAATGGTCAAAACTTCCTCGTGACGGATAAGGTACTTACCTTCTCGAAATTTCTGATCAAGAATATTCGCTGCGATCTTATCAACCGTTTGTCCTTCTCTGATAACTGTTGTAACATCTGCGTCATTACAATGTCTTTCGACTGCAAACGTGCAACGTCTTTGCGTGCTGATCCTTGCCTTTTGCGCTGCCGTCCATTCCTTCGACCGCTATTTACTCCTGCAGCAGTATCAATTGGTTTAGGAGGTTCAAGTAGAGGTTTAATACGCTGAGATTTCCCACCAATTACACCACGGCATTGTGGGGTATTACAACGACATTCTTGCCCTTCAGAAGGATTAAAAAGCGAGAAATTATAGTCGTAACTTATCTCCTCACCGGCTTCAATGTTCCGCGCAGCAAACAATGCCATTCGTGACAAACCATTTACGGACCACTTTTGCATTTCGCAATTGGGCGAACACGAATGATTCACAAATCGCCCATCACTACCCATTCGATGACCGTCTATAACCAGCCCACCATCTAAGTGCAGACAGTAGTGATGTGTATCATTAGCGTACAGTGTCGCCATACGTTCCTTGAACTCCTTTTCGGTAACAACCTCACCGACATATTCAAGAATATACGTTCCTTTTTTTATTGGCAATTTGGTTCGTACTCCCCAGCCCTTATTTTCGGTCATAAAGCGTTCAACACCTGGAGCAACCTCATGCCGTTGAATTTTCTGATTCTGACACTTTTCTCTTGTGGGGCAACTAGATGGATAACACTCCGTATAAACCATGCGATTTAAACAGTCATCACCACACCCCACATCTGGCTTGCAGTTACAAGTTGGCCGATCAATATTCGCCGTGTTCGGTCTAACTTCGGCACAACGATAAACATTCGTTCGAATCTTTCTGTAATTCCAGCTTGGTACGGTAACTCTAGTTGGCAACTTGTCGTTGGTGTATGCCCACCATATGTCATAGGGCAGTTGAAAATCAACCTCCGTTCGACGGTAAAACTTCTCACAATATGGAGGTGGGGGCAGAAGTGGCCCATTCAAAGGCAGAATGGATTCACTGTTGTTCTCCTTGCTTTGATTGGGGACAATTTTCTTTCGCCTCGTAATGTCTGTGTTGACCTTGTAATATTCGGACAGAAGACCAGCCACAAGATAATTCTTTTTCCACTTCTGCTTACGATTGGTCGACTTACTGTCCTCACTTAGCACAGAGGCTGAAGACGACGACTCAGAATCAATTGCATTGGCAACATCACAAAACGCAGCCGGTAAGGGTTCTTGCTCCAAAAAATCCATAGTTTCAGATTCTGGTTTTTTTAGAACTCCAGTTGCTCGTCTTGAGGCTGACTGCTTTGGCGTTTCCGTTGCGATCTCCAAATCATTTCGCTTCAACGATCCAAGAGAAGTATTACTTTTTATAATAGAAGCTGCTAACCGACGCTTTAGACGAATTTTACACGTCGGAAAAGTGATATGTAGCAGAGGATTTACTGCGACCCTCAATGGTTCCTTCGTGCCACCAACTGATCCCTTCTTTTTAGACAATGGTTTTGCCATCAACTTTGTTGAACTAACCTTAGAAGTTTCCTGTTGTCTTGGTTCTGTTTTATTCTTACTTCCTGATGTTGCTTTAGTGGAACGAATTCTATTAGGCATAGTATCCTCGCGCAACATTTGCTTTTTACTAGTTCCCTGCAAACGTTCTAGACTTACAACCGACAGCCTCGGGGTACGATTTCGCTCCAAGAAAGTGTCACTAGTCTCGCCTGCATGAGGAACACGGTCACAAATAGCCTGAGCTTTTGAGTCTGTTTCTGATTTCTTATCCGATTCAGGAGCTAGCGACATTTCACTCACTTTTCTTTTTTTTCGCCGCACATTTGGAAAACCTGTTCTGTTTATTTTCTTTCGTTTTCGCTTTAAAATAAGATTACCTCCAGTTTTGTTAAGTAAAGACTCAACCACGCGTTCCACTTTGGTATTGGAAGTATTTTCTGGAAAAGTTTTATTGGGCAAATCCAGCAGATCTAATGGTGATTCGACTTCGGATTTAGTTATAATTGATGTTTCTCCTAGTTTTGTCATGGGAATCTGGATTTCCAATTCGACTGAGGGTTCAAATATACCAGGTGGCGGATAAGAGGATTCAGTACACAATGGCAAAGTCGTAGTTGGATCTTTAACCGTAGCTGGCACTGAAACGATTGTCGACTCGCATGAGGCATTGCCACTGTTTGCAATTTTTGTCACAAGTCCCTCCAACCTATTACGTTTCTTGTTATTCACTACCTCTGTTGGGATACTCTCCGCAGTTACACTTTTAGCACCAGACACCTTACCATCATTTGAATAATTTGGTGAGTTACTGTTACCCTCTGACACACTTGTTTGAAGGAGGTGGCGCTTCTTCGGTGTAACTGCTGCTCTTGTCGAAACGGATCTGGCATTCGGCTTTTGCATGTGGATGCCCATTTTCGGTTCAACGCTCTCCTTTTGAGATTTCAAAGTTTCTGTAACATATGCTACATGTGCTTTCTCGGTCTTTTCTCCAGGCGTCAGCAGGTAGTGCCTCTTTTTCAGAGGTAATTTATGATCGTCTGGACTGGAGCTGCACGTTTTTTTGTGACGCCGCTTACTGGTTGTACTTGCGGTCACATTGATGCCGTTAGACAAAACAAAATCGACATTTTCACTTAGCTTCCGTTTTTTGAGATTTCTTTTATTTTGGTAGATTGATTTTTGTGGAGCAGCACGTTCACTTGTAACTTTATCTTTAACATAACTACTAACAACCGATTTATCACAATGTATACGGCACATAGTAGGAAAAGAATTTGTTATAATTTCGATTTCAGTCAGTAACTTCGAGTCAACTACTACCATTTTGCTACAACCAAATTTCATGCTTTTTCTTCGACGGCGCTTCTTTGATTTTGAGACTCCTGAGTAAAAACTGCTGCTACAAAAGCTGGCAACCGATGAGCGTCGTGATTTTAGTTTACGTGATGAGCTTAAGTGGATTGGTAGCTCTGCAGGGGTCACTGAGCTTTTTCTAGAACGAGCATACAATTTGCTACCCATCGAACCCAACAAGGTATATGTATCTTGATGATCGTGATCGGCATTATTATTATCGATATGCTTGGTTCCAGCGAAACTTGTAACCTTGTTTCTTCCAAAATATTCCCCAGTAGTAATATAGCGATTGATTTCACCATATTTTTTATATACGTTTGACGCCTCAACCTCATCTGCTAGAATCTTTGGTTTGCATACTGCAGACCCGCTGCTCTCTTCACTACTCTGACCGAGACTAAGTCCAGCCAATTGGAGAATGTCTTGTTCATTTAGGTTACCTACTGACTTCGAATGATTTATTGTTGGCCTGCGTTTTCGACGGAATTTAGTTCGATGTTTTCCATCACAGCTTTTGGCCCTACTAGCACGACTGTAGCAACTTCTCATGCTGCAACGACTCTTGGCGCTAGCGTCGCTTTTATATCCAGAATAATGGTTGCCTCTTACGCCATAATCGCTTGCATAGCCGCTTTTCGCTGTTAGAATTTTACTGCAAATAGTAGCAGAGCTACCGATGCCATCACTTTTATATCCGCTGACACTAGGCCTCCGAAATTTTGAATTAACGTCAATTTTCCGCCAAACAGGATCGAGCGTATCTTCCTTGTTCGCTTTGCTTGGTAACGATCTGTTGATATTGCTTGTGGATGCATTATTTGCTTGCTTTGTGATTGTTGATTGCTTTCGTAACTTGCTCCTCGGAGGAGGGTAGAGAACACGCTCATTCATGGCATACACTCTCTTATCTAGATTGACAATGTCAATTTTCGGGGGAGATACATCTCTTTCTCGTTCCACCCTTGCCTGTGATCGAGATCTCTCAAGGTGAACCTTCGGAGATGGAGAAGTGCTTTGAGCAGTTGACGATACCACCCCCGAATCACCAGATTCATTAACTATGACATTTGTAAGTTTCTTCGGTCGACCTCTTTTCTTTTTAATAGGTGCATCCCCACCATTTAAATGATTTGTATTCGTCGACACTGTGGGCGCTTCTATACTCTGTTTTGCCTTGTCCGACAACCTTTGCGTTTTTTCCATAAAATCTTGCAACAGGGTAGAAGTATATTGATTTTTTGGTTGGGTACATATTGAGTGAGAGTCGGAATCACTCTCAACACATTTAATAGCTGCATTTACTAAAGCCGGCAATTCATTGTCGCTAGACGAAAGGCCAATATTATCGTCTGGAAGAACCTGTGGTTGGCTAAAACTAGCTAGTGGCCTCTCTTTAATCTCATATGTGCTTTTATTTCTTTCATCAATGGAAAAAGTTTGAGGTTTATTTTTAGCCCCTACTGCCACCAGTGACTTTAATTCATTCAATTTAGCTGCCTTAATATAAAAATATAATTATTGAGAACGAATAATAGTTGCATCAAATATACATACAAATGTTTATGCTTACTTTTTTTCGTTTAAGTTTTATCTTCTTGATCTTTCCGTTGTTGCTAGCCTCCGATCTGGAATCACTCTCGTCAATGAATATTGAGCAGCATGACTTGCCTGCTAAAGCGTTGGGCGCACTAGTCGACGCGGATGCTGTTAGTGGTGCCGACATGCTATCCTTGACCTTCGTCAGATTTCCTTTAAATTTTACCTTTGTATCGAAATTATTGTTATCCGTACATTTCTTCACGTCACCTTGTCTCGAGTCACTTGTTTTACGTCGAATAGCCGAAATCTTCATACGCAGACCATCAGTATCTGACCTAAATAAAGCAATATTGTGCAAAAATTTTTAATTTACGTAAATGCTGTTTCCTACCTCATAACACTGAACTGTGTTGCACTCTTTCGACTTTTTTTATGCAAACTTTCCGACATTGAGCTTGTTTCCGTACCCGTGCAATCTGACTCCTGAACAATATTTATTTTTAAAGTTAAATTAATGTTTAGAAATAAAGAAAGAGTTCTTACTTCGTTTTCACTCGATTGTAATGCTTTCTGACCCATGACCTTTGTTTCATGGTGGTTTTTATGTTTCATATTTTTGAGTCCCTAAAAAGTAAAATATTCAAGTTTGGGCAATTTTTTCGCATAACATTATCTCATAATCTAACACAACTTTCTAGAAGTAAATCTATACAGATCGTACGTTCGTCCAAAATTATATGCTATTTCGCGCTAATATTGAGCAGATATATGCAATTCACCAGATGATGACAAATTTGACTTAGCAACGTTCAGATTGTAAGACGCGCTTCTAGTCTGGGACATCGAACTTCTTCACCATTTGATAAATACACCATTTTTGACTCAGTATATTCTGGAAATCTATTTAACATTTATATAATAAACCACAATTGTGTAGCGCTGCCAATAGACGGTAGGAGCGCCCTCCACCCATTTTAAGTTGTGGCATTATATAGTTTTGACTTATTCCCAACTGAATGTTGTTCACACTTCTTCTTCAATTTACTGAAAAGCGAATTTTTATACGCAACAGTGGTTTCCATAAACATTTCTTTCTCTGGTTTATGCTACACGACTTTCTATCTAGGTCAAGTTTTACTAAGTTGAAGAATTCTTGTAAGCCACCTACCACACGAATTGTACCCTTTTTTCATGATTTATAAAAACTACTATAAGATTAATAAAATAAACAATTAAATAGAGTTTGTTTACAAAACTTACGAAAGCAAAAATGTTTTTATCTAATTTTTATTATTCACATTCTAAAATGGCGCCGTTTTATGAGCGTCGACAAAAATATTTCTCGTAGCACTAAAGGAGACACTTTCTTTCAAACGCCATTCAATTCACTTTTAAGTTAGGGTTTCTTGAGATTACATACTTAAAAGAGTTTTCTATTTCTGTTGTTTTAAAATGAGTAAACGGGTGGAAAACTTTAACAAAACGACTTATAAAAATAAAAAAAAAAACAATTACACTCAACTGCCCCATCAATGATGATGGAACGTTGACTGGCGCTGAAATATGTTCAATTCCATTTGTTCCAATTGCATCGAAGACAAACGCTCGAATGTCAGATTTGAAGTAACAATTTTCGGACTAAAACAGATGCGAATTTATAGAAACTGGTCTGCGTTTAGTTATGACGCAATTAAACTATTTAGATGGAATTATACAATTTATTTTTCAACTGACTTCGTTAAGTAAATTGTGAACCATACAATGCAATCGGTTAGATAAAATTGAAATTTAATCTTTTCCCCATTTCATCGGATTCTTAACTTTTCCGTATAATTTCGGAAACATTAACTACGTTCCTGCTCATAAAAAGAAATCAATCACGATCAACATGTGTATAGATGTACATGTCCACGATATCCATGAAGGTACTGCTTATGCACAAATCACCACTCGCATTATTCAGGCCTCGAATTTCAATTTATATTTATGAATACTCGTTTATCTCTTTAGGTGGGAAATATATATACATATATATCAATTTGTATATTTTTTTTATATTTTTATGTAACGAATATGAGTATATCTTTGTCAAAATTTCAATTCAATAAATGCTCCTTTAAGTACAACGTTGTACCTCCAATTCATAACACTTTTCAGCAATTCAATCCAACACACCTTGTTCAGACAGTAAACAAAACAAACAGCATTTTTGACACGCAGTAATTGACAGCTACGCCGTTTTGTTTTTTATCTAAAGAATTTGTGTGAGATACATAGTTAATATTGAAATATAAGTTTCAAGTAAAATATTAAAAACTATGAGTGGAAGTAATATGTTATATGGTACCACGTTATCAGCAGAATCCATAAAAGTTATTGCGGAAAGTATAGGAGTAGGATTCCTTCCAGACGATGCTGCCAAAGAACTCGCCGATGATGTTTCCTTCAAAATAAAGAAGATTGTCCAAGATGCTGCAAAATTCATGCACCATTCAAAGCGTGAGAAGCTGAGCCTTAGTGACATTGATAATGCAATTAAAGTGCGAAATATCGAGCCTCAGTATGGATTCACATCGAATGACTTTATCCCATTCCGCTTTGCATCGGGCGGAGGAAGGGAGTTGCATTTCGTGGAAGACAAAGAAATGGATCTGAATGAAATCGTGCAGGCTGGTGCACCTAAAATTCCCCTAGATATTACCCTACGTTCACATTGGTTGTGTGTTGATGGAATACAACCTACGATACCTGAAAATCCGCCACCTCTTTCGAAAGATTCTCAAGCACTCGACTCTGTTAATCCTGTTGTTAAATTAGAACAAGGAGTCACAAAGGACACTGCAGGGAAACCCGCCACCGGAAAGATACATAAATTAAAAAATGTGGAAACTGTGCACGTAAAACAATTAGCTACACACGAGTTATCTGTGGAACAGCAACTGTATTACAAAGAAATAACCGAAGCCTGTGTGGGAGCAGATGAACCAAGACGTGGTGAAGCCCTACAGAGTTTAGCTTCCGATCCTGGCTTGCATGAAATGTTGCCAAGAATGTGTACATTTATTGCCGAGGGTGTAAAAGTCAACGTGGTACAAAACAACTTGGCTTTACTTATCTATTTGATGAGAATGGTTAAGGCTCTGCTCGACAATCCTTCATTATACTTGGAGAAATATGTATGTAAAATAAAAATATTTTTTTAAAATTAATTTAAATGGTTAATACATTATTTTTCATACAGCTTCATGAGTTGATTCCCTCTGTATCGACGTGCATTGTATCAAAACAACTCTGTATGCGACCCGAGCTCGATAACCACTGGGCACTTCGTGATTTTGCAGCCCGCTTAATGGCTCAGATTTGTAAAAATTTCAACACTTCTACAAACAACCTACAAACAAGAGTAACAAGGTATATTGTTGGTATTCAACTACGTATCACCGTTTTCACATTATGTTATTAAAATCTTCCAGAATATTTAGCAAAGCTCTACAAAACGATAAGACACACCTCTCCTCATTGTATGGAGCTATTGCAGGACTATCGGAACTCGGCGGTGAAGTTATTAAAGTTTTTATTGTACCGCGATTGAAGTTTATATCGGAACGCATCGAAGTTCATTTGCAAGGTACAGCCTTGAGCAATACAGATAAAATAGCTGCGGGTCACATAAGGGCCATGCTTCAGAAGTGCTGTGCCCCCGTACTGAAGGCAATGCGTAATCCACCAGATGTATTAGAAGAATACAAGTAAGAATATGTACATATTACAGTGTCGATTTCTTAATCAAATGTTTTTCTTTAATAGAAGTGAATTCGGCTTCTTAGGTCCAACTTTGCACCAAGCTGTTATTAAAGCTCGTAATGCCCCTTCATCGGCAAGCGTTCCATGCAATATTGGAAACTCTATATCTAGCGCACCCATAACTTCAGCTGCACAGACGGCATCAACAATGGGGCGACCTCAAGTTACTACAACACAACGACCACCATCTAATATGTATGCTTTTAAAAACGATTAATATACATTTCTCACATGTAAGTGGTTTTAGGCCAAATGTTAATATGCCTCAGATAAGAACAGTATCCCAAGTCCAAGCAGTTCCCCAAAAATACGTTATAGTCTCACAGCAACGACCGTCTACCCCGCAATCTGGTAAAAATTCACAATCCATCCAAAGACGAAAAAAAGAAAATAGTAAAAATACAACTCCATTGTTTATTGCAGGTATCTTACAAGTACAGCAAAATGGAAACACTACGCCGGGTGGACAAAGAGTGAGTACATACATTCACACAATAACTTATTCGAAAATATTTGTTTTGTTTTGTTTTACAGACGAACGTTGATCACAGCTCGGTATTGATTGAAAGTGAAGTACGTCAAATTCCTGATTTAGATGACCTGTCTCACTTGGAATAATTTGCAACCGTTACAACTCGACAAATCACAGTTTAATATTCAAATATACCTACGTATGTGTATTTAAATAAATCATATGCACATTGATTTGTGTTGATTTACCTCTCAATAAAGAACATTTACAGTTAAATGAATATCGTAACTTAAGTAAGGCTGGAAGTGACAAAGAAAATCAGGTGTTTCAGGTGCTCAGGGTAGCACAAATCAAAATCAGAATCGCAGAAGTTGAAATATGCTGCAAAGTAAATCAATGTTACTCACTTTGCGTACCTGCAGACATACGTATGTACATGAGATACGCGATAAAAAAAAGTGTAAGGACATTTAACGCTGAGTACGCAGGTCACAATTGATTGATTTTGACGTCCTGCCCCAAAAATGTCTTATCAGTAGTTTAGACGTAGTGAATGTAAAAACATCGGCAAGGAACATTTCCCATATTTTATAACCCAGCGCACATAAATTTTGTAAATTCAAAATAAGAACGTAAAATAAGTATTTTTTAAAAATGAAAGCTCACTTTGCACCCGATGAGGCTGAAAATGAACCTTTTGAGGCTCGAATTGACGAATTTAAAAATGACTCGGAAAAAATGGAGGTACTTTCAGAATTTATTGAAGATGTCATCAAAACTGCCGAGGCCGAGGCTCAGCAAAAAAAATCACAAAACTTGCAACAGGTAAAATTATTTACACACATCCTACTGTGTAATTTAATTTACAGAATCAATAAATTCATTTGTAATTCCTCTTAGACACAAACAAAGGAAAAGTCCACAACACAAAGTAAGTATTTTTCACATTATTTATTAAAAAAAATGTATTACCCTTCTATTTTAAACAAAAGAAGTTAAGGAAATTTAAAATTTTTGGGATCAAAATCGAAGACGCACTTGGTTGTGTAGTACATCTTGTCGCATGAGTCGCTATAGTTTTTCTCTAAAATGTTAAGAAAGATTTTAATCAGTGCTTGTGGTATACGGTGTGCTGGGTCGTTTACTCACGAACATCTATGCAAGCATCTAATGCCTTTTTGGCTGGTTCCTGGATTTCTGTCGGCAATAAAATGGGTATTTGTGCTTGTGCCTTCTGGAAGCTGAATTCTCCCTTTTTTGTCAGCTAGTGTGATGAATTTTGTCAATATGTAGAAAAAAGATTATTTCCATACGCCCGTGGCGGATTCAATCTACTTACCGTTCCAGCCAACTGGGCAATACACCTGGTGTAGCACTAAGGAAAAACATGAATTCTTGTTATTGTTGTTACCTCATGTGGATGTGACACCAATGTACCTTTAAATCCATGTTGTTATCATCAAATTTACCTTTCCTCAAATCATCCAGTAGCTCCGAACTTAGTTTGAACTTTGGTGCACATCCCGTCCGCATCATATCAAGAGACGCATCGAATTGTTTCATACTAACTGAAACACTTAAATTAACAAGGACTGAAAGAAATGCACACAAAAACAAAACAGCAGAGTTCCTATGCATACTTTGCCTAACAAGTATACTTTTCTTATTTGTTTTACAATGCGTTAACGAGTGAAAAGAAACGCCGCATATGAAAGCACCAAAGGTTTTATAGACACACTAAATTCGTGAAGCGGTATCACGTTTTAATTAATAGTATGTATTTTAATTATACCCCAAGCTAGTAAGCATCTCCATTACGAGAAATAGACATGTCGTGCTTCTGAGACCCACCTACCTCACTTTTCGAATATGTAATTGCTTACTATTAGTGACAAATCTCACACTTTACAATAGGGAAATACTAGCCAGCACCTTTATAATTATTTTACACTAATATTTTCCTCTCCAACAGGTTTCTCGATAGGTGATTTGAAAAACGGAAAAGTCGTCAACCGAGCCAGAGGTTTGGTGGTTCGCCTATTCGATGCTATTTGTAACTGTGCAAACACAGCAGCAGCTCCAGCCCAAAGAATGCGTCGGAAGCGGTCATCCCAACCTAAGTAATAAGGCATCTGTGCTAAGAACTGCAATTGGTTTGTGGGAGCAGCAACTCAAAAGGAAATATGAACAATCAAAACATTTTTTTGAAATAAGTGAACCGAATCTCGGAGGTATGCAAACATGTTTGCAATTTTCTATTTTAGCTATTTTTCGGAGCTTGCATCATAAATTTACAAATATTCAAACTGTGCAAGCAAGTATGTATATTAATATACTTTTTATATGAGATATTATATATACCGGATAAGTTTTCTATATGCACTTATTGCGACAAAGAACCATTCAACTCTTCCCACCTTTACAGTTAAGTTTAAGTTCGCTATGTTTAATGAAATTTCACTACGTATTACATACATAATAGTATTTTTCTGGCTGCCACTCCATAAGGCAATAATAACGATTAGTTTTTTGTACTGTGATCTATTAGGAGTTTTTGTTGTTTGATTGTTATTGTGCATAAATGTGGAAATAATGTAGAATAAATGTATGTTCCAAAATAAATATAAGAAGTTTTATTCAAAAAATGATTTTCTACCTTGTGTCTCACAAGGAGTGGCAATATTTCTGGTGGGAAATCGCCATTTGTTCAAACATCTTTTGAGAAGTAAAGATCCAGAGACCACAAAATATCTTCACTTGTAAATTATTATTCAATGCATGCATAGAAATATCAACTTAAAATAAATACCCTAAGCTTTCCATGTACTGTGATGCTTTGCGAGTTTGCTAGTTATATTAGCGACACGAACGTGTGCTATGGTGACAAAAGCGACTTTTGCTTTCCATGTACACAATACATATCTACATTAAATGAACATTGGGAATTGACTTGAGCTGAGCGGCCAATTTTATAGTTGTTGATTCGTACTTGTTCATAACTTTACCACTACAGAAAAACCAAAGAAAACAAGTAAAAAGACGGAAACACAAACGAGATAAGAGACTCGTTGGTCGTAGTCCTTTTGAAGTCGATAACAATTAGTTCAGCTGTGCCCTTCTTGTGAAGATGAAAAGAAATCTTTTTAGTTCAATATTTTTACTTATACATTTCCGATTCTTGGTGAGTAATGTCTACGGATTCGATAGAGAATTAATAGGTAAGTAAGTCAATACTGTAGATATGAATGTTACTTCCATTCGGCGTTTCGCAGATTTGTCAGAGATCTCTGATAACGCTGAGATTGCACGGTATCTAGAAAAAAGAGATACCCAACCGGAGAGGCTCAAGCGGCAAGCTGTCTTACAGACTGTAATAAAGAATTCCCTCTTAAAATAAGAACAACGTAATAATTTAATAATTTACAGCCAAACAAAGAGTACACAGCATGTATGACTTCAAGTGGACAACCTGGACACTGCAAACGGATCATGTACTGTCGAATGCCTGAACTTAAAAACGATGTTTGGAAAATAATTGATCAGCTTTGTATAATTGAACAATCGTTGAGTATTCTACAATTTAATTAGTATATAAACAAGTTTCTGATTCACATCAACCCATTTACACAATCATTTAAATTCAACTTTGCACAATTGTTAGTAAACCTAATGGTTTCATTGTTACATTTTTCGTTTTATGATACATTCGCGTGTTCAGAACAACCATAAGAAACATGCAAAATCTGAACAATTTGCATTCCAGTAATTGATAATTTTTCTTCACAGTTCTATTGGGATTTGTTGTCCGGATAACTATCGATCGGTGCACTCAAGATTCGTGCCAGAAATCGTAACGAACATCGATGATGATAGTATTAACGGCGAAACTAGAATAGTTAACAGACCAGAAGAGAGAGGTTGTGGGATTACAACTAAACAGTTTCCTAGAATATCGGGTGGTCGACCTGCTGAGCCGGACGAATGGCCATGGATGGCAGCAATACTGCGTCACAGATTCCCCCATGTTCACTGCGGAGGCGTCCTCGTCACCGACAGACATGTGCTCACCGCAGCCCATTGCGTACAAAGCCTTACAAAAGACGACATTTTTGTTCGTTTGGGCGAATACGATTTCGAACAGTTTAACGAGACAAGGTCAAGAGATTTTCGTGTTGGTAACATGATTCATCACATCGACTTTGATCCACAAACTTTTGTGAATGATATTGCACTCTTAAGGGTGGAAAGACCAACGCTTTTTAACACATATATTTGGCCGATTTGTATACCACCGATTGGACAGAATTGGGAGGGATGGAATGCTGTTGTTACCGGCTGGGGCACTCAGTACTTTGGTGGTCCACACTCTAAGATTCTTATGGAAGTAACAGTGCCTATCTGGAAGCAGAATGAATGTAAAAAAATGTTTGTAGAACGTGTGGAGGATTCGGTATTATGTGCTGGAGCCTTTGAAGGCGGACGTGATTCATGTCAAGGTGATAGCGGAGGTCCACTCTTGGTTCAATTACCAAATCGCCGATGGATTGTTATTGGCGTTGTATCATGGGGCGTCCGTTGTGGAGAGCAAAATCGCCCTGGACTTTACACGAGGGTGGACAATTTCTTGCCGTGGATAATAGAGAATTCCGCTATCTAGTTCAGTAAATTCATGTCCTTTTAATTGCAATTAATAAAACTAAAGAAAAACTGTGTTTAAGTCGATCAATTTGTATAATATTCGAAGGAGCTAAATCAATACTTTTTTGCCAGACAATTAAAATCGATAAATTTCTTCTTTAGGCAATTATTATTGACTGTCCCATTTCATTTGGAATATATTCTTCATTTAGCATTTACAAGCGTCCTATTTAAACAATATTATAAGTAACAGTAACTACAAAATAAAAAATAAGCATCTTTAATTCGAACCAAAAGCAATTTTGTAGACGTCCTCGTAGTTCGATGCAAAATGAACTTCCAATCCATCAGTAATATATTTGGGAAGTTCGGCAAAATCTTTCTTATTCTCTTCGGGTAAAATTATACACGTGACTCCGCTCCTCTTCGCCTTAAAAGAAAGGTTAGTCTTAAATGTAGCTTCCAACTAATAATTGATACTTACTGCTATAGTCTTCTCTTTGATTCCTCCTACAGGGAGTACTTTTCCTTTTAAGGACACCTCACCAGTCATAGCGATGTTTTGCCGAACTGGTCGCTTATTTGCTAACGACATCAGGGCTGTTACAATGGTTATACCCGCACTAGGCCCATCCTTTGGTGTAGCGCCCTCAGGTACATGCAGATGAATGTGACTAAAGTAAGGGAATTATTGTGAGAGCTGCTTCGGATATACAAAAATTATTACTTTTTTTCCAAATACGTATTATCCTTGTTCAATGTACGGAGATAGTTTCTGGCTACTGTTAATGCTATTTGGGCGGATTCTTTCATAACATCACCTAGATGTCCCGTAAGATGGAGCGAGCCAGCCTGTGCATCTTTACCGACTTGTTCTCCTTTACGTTGTGCTGTCTCTATATACAAGGAGGAGCCTCCCATAGCAGTCCACGCTAAGCCCATTACTACGCCTTCTGGCGTTTCCTTGTACATCCTCTCTTGTGAGAACACGGGCTTGCCCAGGAAAGTTGTAAGATTGTCATTTTTCACATCGAAACTTTGACCCTCACTTTTGACAATTTTGAACGCCACTTTTCGAACGACCTTAAGATTTAATCTAACTTTAACTAATTTCAGTTCATTGCATCAATTCAGTATCAAACCTTTTCAATGTGCTTTTGTAAATTTCGAACACCAGATTCACGGCAGTAACTTCGTATAAGTGTGTTTAAGGCCTCTTCACTGATTTGGATTTGTTTTTCGCTTACGCCACAGTCTTTCATTGCTTGCGGTATAAGATATTGCCTTGCGATTGCTACTTTCTCTTCCGCAACATATCCTATAATTATAGGAATTGTTCACAAATTCATTTTAGTTTCTAAAAAAACCCGCAAGCGACTTACCCGACATTTCAATCATTTCCATACGATCGCGTAATGGCTCTGGAATTGTATCGATAACATTTGCTGTACAAATAAATAGGACGCGAGACAAATCCACTGGCACGTCCAAGTAGTGATCCAAAAAGTTCGCATTTTGTTCGGGATCTAGAAGTTCCAGCAAAGCTGAGCTTGGATCACCTTGGTATCCTCTACAATAATTTTTTGTTTTATATTTCAAAGATGTAAACAAGTGAAAGACATTCTTACTTTCCAATTTTATCAACTTCATCGATTAAAACCAATGGATTTTCTGTTTTAGTTTTTTTTAAACACTGTATCAGTTTTCCGGGCATTGCACCTACATAAGTACGCCTATGACCCTTAATTTCAGCAACATCTGTCATTCCACCGACACTGAACCGAAAATATTCACGATTTAATGCCCTGGCAATCGATTTCGCTGTAATTTAATTTCGCATGAGGTCTTCATAATTAAAAAGTGGGTAATTTGCAAACCTATACTGGTTTTACCGACACCAGGGGGTCCGTGGAAACAAAGAATTTTTCCCTGTGTACTGCCTCTTAGTTGACTTACGGCTATGAACTCTAAGATGCGCTTTTTAATATCTTCCATTCCGTAGTGGTCTTCCTCGAGAATTGTTGTAGCCTGGTCTAGGCTCAAGTTCTCTTGACTCATGACACCCCATGGCAGTGAAGTTAGCCAATCTAAGTAGTTTCGGGTAACACTGAAATATAATGTTTTATTAAGTGGAAGAATCATCGATAAAACCTTACTTACTTAAACTCTGAACTATGGCTCTCGAGAAAGTTTAGCTTATTCAGTTCTTCATCGATGACAGTCATTACTATCTCTGGAACTTTTTTATCTTTTAGTTTCTCCCTGTATTTTTCTCCAATTGCATCTTTGTCGTCTTTTTCGATGCCAAGTTCTTTTTTGATGACCTTAAGTTGCTCTTGAAGGATGTACTTTCGATGTTGCTGCTTAACTTTCTCTTCAACTTCTCTGCCGATTTTCTGTTGAAGCTTTGATAGCTCCAGCTCTTTTTTAAGAAGACCCAAGGCTAACAAAAGTCTCTTTGGAATCTGCAAAATAGCAAAGTTAAGTGATGGAAATTGAGAAAAAAGGAAGAAAAGTTCTTACATCCATTTCTTCCATAATCTTTTGCAATTCTTCTGGATCAGCAGCTGATAAAGAAGCTCCCAAATCACAGAGGTACACAGGATTATCGACTACGCGTTGATTTTGATGCAACATTTGCTGTAAACTCTCCCTGAAAATGTGTTTAATAAATGGTGTTTGTTGCATAATTGTACGTAAAGAACCTGTATAGGGGATTCATAGTAATGATATCTCGAATGGTTTTGATGACTTCCTGTGTAAGTGCTTTGACTTCCTCAGTTTGAGTGTATGGTTCATGTTTCACGTTTTCTACTTCGACCATTAGAACGGGTTGCGGTGATGTTGGAGTTTCCTTCGGTATCTCTTTAGTTGGCGCTGCGGTTTTATCTGCAGGTGATGGTGCCGCAGCGGTTGGAGTTGGTTGTTTTGATGATGGTGGTGTTTGTGCTGGAGGTGGTTGTGCTGTGGCTGGATCTTGACGGTTTGATTTATTATTTCGTACAGGTCTGGGCTTTCGCTTGCGTCGATCGTTATCTGTTTCATCAACTGAGACGTTCAATTTAACATTAAACATCGGATAATGTATAGTCATGTCTAAATTTCAAATTAACGCATAACATATAATATAATAAATCGTGGAAACTCTTTCTACTAGCCCTGCATATTTCATTATGTGATAAACAAACCTCTTGGCTCTTTCGATAAGTCTTCCATTATTTGTCCAGTAATCTTGATTCTCCTATGGGCTACAACTACTATTCTTAGTTTGTCGCCGAGGTCTTGCAGCTCTTGGATCTGAGCAAATGTACCAAAATTGTAAACATCATCCAGCTTTTCGACCAATTCTGACTCATTTTCACTATCTTTCTTCATGAAAACACCAACATACGGCTGGTTAAGTCTCACTTTTCTCCTGATCAAATCAATTACCATTGGATTTGTCACCTTATAAAAGAAAAATTCGAAAAACATAAATTTTACTCCTAGTTGTGAAATATTTTAATGGATTGTCTGGTCTTACTTCTAGAATTTTCATGAATCTTGGAAAGACAGGATTCCGACGTGTTGCTAGGAGCGGGACATGGGGCCATACTTCGGGTACGGCAACAGTTGCAGGAAGCTGCGGATCTTTATTGACGACATAGCCATTACCTTCACCCATTTCATCATCATTTTTCTTTGCACTGCAGAAGTTTCTTGAACCGATTACGCTTAGGCATCGAGGTTTGTTAATGAAATGTGACCGTAAAATAATTTGTCTGCTATCGACTACAGAACGATTTTGAGTGAATAAAGCTAAACTACGTGAAATTGTGCGATATTTTGCAATACGCGACAACATTTTATATTTTTTAAAGGCAAACAAAAAAAAAACTGAATTACTGTAAGAAAGGACTGTCCAACAAATTGAGGTTATGTTCCACTGTCAAACTTGAAGTGGGTTGTTGCAAATAAGTTGTCAATTTTTTTTTACACTCGGGAAGAAAAGCATATTTCACTTGAGAAAATAACCGATTTCCATTTTCAGGCTTCTATATTTTATCAAGAGATAATTGTGCAAGTAAATTCATTTTAATTCTCATTAATAAAATTTTTCATATTTCGGGGAAATATGCATTCAAATGAAATTTAGCCCACCCGTTAAACTACGACCTACTGATTTTTATTGCTTCTCCCAAATTTTCTTAATATATCTAAGGATTAACGATGAGGACGAGTAAAAGAAGCAGAACAAACTATTTTGATAAGAATAATCAGAGTGAATTAATTATAATGGTGGTATTTTACGGGAAAATTGATTTAAAATAAAAACCAACTAGAACCCGCAAACATTTCACGTTCGCTGCAAATCATGTTCGTAACGAACCACATCTATTCCAAAACAAACAGAACCGGTGGTGTTTGTTAACACGCCCTGTACTAATGTCATGAACCGACAAAGCTCTAAATCAAAACAAAAAGAATTTTATATGCCCTGCAGAGGCAATTGATCGAATTTCTATCAAAATTTACACTCGATATGTATTTAGCTGGATATATACGAAAAAGCAATTGTGATTTAAATATATAATAAATTCCAATCGAAAAAAAGAAAATCTTTCCTCTTCATTTGCAGATCTCATGACAGACGAAGAGCTGCATCAGTGGCAACGTAATGCTGTCGTTTGGTGTGAATTCGATAATTTTCTCAATAGTATCATAGACGGTAGCTTGCGAGATAACGTGTCGGAAATCTTGGAAGAGTCAGCCATTAATATGGCAATCGAATCCCATGGCATACACCGCGGATCCAACAGAGTAGTCGTTCCCATTATACCAGCTATCCGTCATCCAAGTGTGGACGATGATCTAAACTACTTTGACCAACAAGCTATTAGCGCAGCTATAGAATTCCAGGGTTTGGGAATGCCTCCGCCCAGCTAAAACAAAACCAGTATCAAACTAGTACTTAAGTTGTATTATAAAACCGCTTTTCAATACAATTAAACAAAATTATTTCAGTTTATTTAACAATTGTATTTCTCTATGAATTTAAAAAAAAAGAAACGCGGACATCTACTTTAAATACATTTAATAGGGTTATTAGCGGAGGTGGAAGTATCTCGGAATGGTTTGAAATTAAAAACGCTTCAAAAACTCCTCTGAGCAGATACGTGCTCTGGCGTTGACTGCGAGCTTCATCTCACTTATCTCCTTATCAATTTCTTCCATGAAATTGATGACAAAATCGACCAACTTATGCTTGTACATTTGTTCAGTATGGAAATTAGTAATAAGGAAACTGATATCATATCCTTCGATTGGTTTTCGTCGCAGAATAACAAAACTCTCGGCACGTCTCATCATGAACCTGGTGAATTTGTGGCATAAGATTTTTTCTATCTCATCAGCCTGCTTCACAGCAATGCTAACGCGAACCGAATTGACACTGGTCTCAATTAATACGCGTTCCCTTTCGTTACGGGAGATAACAACAGGCGTAAGAACTAGCTCTTTGCTACTTCGGACCTCCACTTCTGGTTTGTTGTGCCGCTCTACTACTTGTGATGAAAAGTTGGTTAAACACATTGCTGCAGTTAATGTATGCCGCACGGCTGTTAAATATGGTTTTAATGTAGCAGCCATGGCATAAAAATGTATAATACTACTAATAAGAAAATGTCCAAAATTTTATCAATGAATCACTCAACCAACTCCTAAAAAACCAACCGAACACGAAGATTTGACGTTTTAAATGTCATCTCGAGGAAAGTGGCCTTTTTCGCAATGAGTGTGTTCAACTGAATTTAAAATCCATTTTACTTATCCATCTCAAAATTTTTTATACCTAAATTATGAGAATCCTTTTTTTGTTTCCATTTTTGTATTCGTTTACATTTACAAAGCAAAAACAATGAAAAATTATTATTTCATGAAAAAAATTCGATGACCTTTTACTACCAACCATGGTCCAAGAGCATATGAAAAGAATGGAATGGTTCGGCTGTGAAACACAATTTATGACTGCGATTTTTTATAATTTTATCATGATCATATCCACTCACTTATCTCTTCTTATCAACACAATAAGACAGCCACGTGAAGGTTCCGCATCTAATAATGGTTTTCACCAACTTTGGAACCTGATTAGACGTATGTATATTATCCAATCAGTTGTGGCGTTAGCTTCTGAACTATCGAAGACTGCATCTAATTAGAAGCACCCTCTCGTTTTGGGATATTCTCCATCCTAGCAAAGTAGTATAGGGAATATTGAGTGCAACGAATTGAACAATATGCGTCTAATCAGGGTACGGTCCTGGCTTCTCTTAAAGTTTTGAATGTTAGTAGTAAAATAAGTTCTAATTATTGTTTAATTATTGATAAAAGCTTGGCACTTAAATTTCCAGTATGAAAACAGAAAAAAAACAAATGATTTTGTACGTTGTACCAGTACTAGATTTATGTATATTCCAATGCCAAAATCAAAATGGAAACGGAACCCTAAGTGAATAGAACATTCCGTGGGTTATCGAGTGACTGACATTAGCTGAGGAAAGAGGAAACATTTTCAAAAAAAATTACAATCGCACCTCATAAATAAGTCGGTTTGAAGAAAATATTTTTTAAACTTTTATAATAATGGAAGGCCTTGTAAACTACAGTAGCGAGGATGAACGCGAGGACTCGCCCAAGAGAAATGCGGTAAATATAAAATCACTTATTCAATACTTAACCCGAAAGGATACTTAAAAAAAAAAGTTTCATGAGGGAAATATGGTAAAATGGCGTCTTCCCTATAATCCACAAAAAATCAATAAAATTGCTTTCATGTTGAATTATTTAATAAATTTTGAAATCTTTGAAAATATTGGTTATTGGTGTTCTGCATTCTCTTGATATCATTTATTCGAGCATGAAAAACAGGCTATTGACCCTATCACTTGAGTTGAGATCTATGATCTCTTCTTTTTTCATTCTATTAAATAAATGTTCAATATCATAAACTTTACTATTAGTATTAAAGTAAATAACACAGTTTGCTGTTTCTGAATAGTTGCCAATTCTTTAGGCTGAACGTTGTCCGGCACTTGAAATCGATCCGAACAAGCGGAGTAAAGGAGCCTCCAGTCGTCGTCCCAGAGAACAGGTAACCGCTTTTAATTCACATATATGTACATTTTAATAAAAAAAATAATATATTATAATAGAACTACATCCAGATTCTATTTTTACTTTACTATTGTGCCTTGAAACATATGCATACGTATATAAGGGGTGTATCTTGTTTTTAGTCTCCTTAAAACAAAATGCACCGCACTGCTTAAGATATACAACTTAGAATAGAAAATAAGATTTTAAAGAACATCTTAAAATGATTATATTAACAAAAATCCACTGTGTTATTATGTGTAATTCTCAAATCAACTACTACCTCACCTCAGTCACATCGCAAGATGATAAATAGAAGTTTGTTTGTGTGCAAATGCAATTGCAAAAAGATTTAGACTTACTGTTGCCAGAACATTATACTCGTATGTGTACTGAACCTGTATCAAAATCAATTTTTCAGAACGTGAGTATAAAGAAAATTCCCATTAACTGTTTTATTCCAGGACCAAAAAAAAAAAAAAACAAAAGGCGCGATGTAGTAGTAAAATAAAACCTTATTGAAAATGGATGTATACACCTTGTTACACCGAAAGGTCAAGCTTGATTGAATCTACTTACATATATGTACAACATTGATATTTGATATTTATATGTAGTATATGTTGCGATGATTTTTTCTATGATAGTAACATGCCATCCTGGTTTATTTTACTAATTTCAGAACATACGGAGCAGTACAAATGATGGAGGTCAGAGTTTGTCGTATAGAGATAGTGAGACCTCACACGGTAGCTTTCGGAAGGTTGTACGTACACTTGTGTTGTAACAAAATTTAAAATATCTATACTCGCTGTAAAGAATTCTAGTTTCATGGACGGACTTTAAGTCCTTTACAATCAGACATGTCTATTCAAATTATTTGCTGTTCAAAATTTTCCTAATTCATATGTATGTTATGTACTTTCACTCATTTGAGCAATTAAAAACAAAAAGGGCGATTCGTGACAGATGTGCCCAAATTTATTGGTAGGAAAGTAGCTTTCCTAGACAATGTCCCACTTTAAGGCCTATCAACCCTATTGAGTGTCCTAGTTTTCCTGTTATAACAAACGCTATAATCTTTAAGTCAAATTTATTACATATATGTATGTATGTATATATTTTTGTTTACACAGAACAGCCACAAGGAAGAAAGCAACCGAGGTTCTGGTCGGTTTACTGGTAACCGAGATTATTATCATCGGGCTGATAGACGCCCTGACAGAAATTATGACAAGAAGAGAGACTCGAAGGATGAACGAAAACGAAGAGATTGCCATAGGGAACGTGATCAC
Source organism: Xylota segnis (assembly GCA_963583995.1). Taxonomy (NCBI): domain Eukaryota; kingdom Metazoa; phylum Arthropoda; class Insecta; order Diptera; family Syrphidae; genus Xylota; species Xylota segnis. The sequence continues at coordinate 497,365 of OY757238.1, forward strand.
GACCATGAATATCGAGATGTAGATAGAGATCGTCGTGAACGTTCCGATCGATATCGCCGAGATAGACATGACAAGGATAACTCTTATCGTGACAAATATCGACGAAGAAGATCATCAGAATCCACCCCACCGACAAGTAAAGATCGTAATACAAACAACAGCAATTATCGCAATCGCAATCGATCGAGTTCGCGTTCTCCATCCAAAGAATACCCATCACATAATAAAACAAATTCATCAATGCCCACTGCGGAGAGTACATTTAGAGGAGGAAAACAGCAAAAATTTGAACAGAAAGAGGAAGTCACAACACCCACACCACCCTTACCACAGTCCACCAAGATGCCCCCGAATTTACAAGCAGTTGTTACGCTTCCGCTAAATGATGCTCCTCCAAAGATGCCAAATCCTAATAACAAACCCGAGGGAACTGGAATTACTCTTCCAACTTATTATAATCCTAATATTATCAATCCAACAAAATACGCCGAACAAGTACAGAAAAGAAAGCTAATATGGGGAGCTAAGAAAGCTGAAGACACTGCAGCGAAATGGGGCCATGCTACATTCTCAGAGGACTCTGATGGAAAAGTTGCTTCGAAATTTATGCGCTTAATGGGTATCAAATCCACACCAAAGCCGGTAGATAAGGTCGCAGATATTTCGAGTGGTGAAAAAACTGGTCCAGACGTCAAGTCCAGGCAAGCAATGTTCTCCAACATGGAACAGCAGTATGAAGTCGCCAGGCAGGTTACGCATACCATGCGTGGTGTAGGTCTAGGCTTTGGCTCTCAATCCAGGCAGTATTAGGCAATAAGTTGTTACAAAGTAAATGTTAATAAAGAAGTTTTGTGTGATCTTAAACCCACTAATCAGTAGTAAATCTTTTTTTTTTTCATTTAATTTATTCTTAAGGTTTTAGTTGTTTCTATTAATTTACTGATGTGTGTGGAATTGTTTGAAAATTTCTATATTTTTTTTTGTTTATTGTATTTTGATCACAATTCACTATGTTTGGTTGGATGTGAGGCTTCTACGTCTACGTCTTCATGCACAGCTGGTTGGTCATCGTGTTCGCTGTTCTCATGATCTTCGATTTTCGCCATTAATTTCTTTATTTCGAGATCGTAGGTCTCCCATTCAGGTACGATGCGTTTAGCGGCAGTTAGTTTTGCTTCTTTTGTTTGTGGATTGTTACACAAATCGATGACCTTCGCTTTTTTGAAGGAATTATCACTGCACCATGTTTGACACCAAAGCCATTCGTCTGGCAGGGATTTAATGGCCACTTGGTGGATCATATTGTTTGGTAAATCCTGATCGAGGTTTGACAAACTATTGGGATCCTGACTAAGGGCTTGGTACTGGCCTCTAAGGCGATCGCCAGCGGCGATTTTCCGGAATCGTTTCAGGTCTACTACGTACAAGGCAGAAATATGGTAACGTCTGCCCATTAGGTGACTACGCCAGTAGCCCTGTTTCCAAAACCGGAATCCTTCCATTTCTGTACGCGAATCACAGAACGGAGTATATGCGTAGGGGGCACCATTTAAATCCATTTCGTTTAATTCCTTCAGGTCTGCCCGAACAATCTAAAGGGAAAAGAAATGTCAATGCATGATTTTTTTTTGTTTTGTTAACTTGATCTTACGGCATCCGCATCGACGAATATAATTTTACGAATATTTAAGGGGAACAGCACATCTAGGAAGAGAATTTTGTATCCCCAGATGGTCCTTTGCTTTTCAGACTGCTGGTGTAGCCACCGGGGCCATTTATATTGTACAAGTTCGTATTGGAAGCCATATTCCTTCGCCATGTGTGGCAAGAAATCAGTAAATTGCGGTGACAAATAGTTCTTTAGGAACCAAAACTTAACGGGGGACTGCAAAACAAATAAATTTGTTAGCGATAAACCTAGTTTTAGATAATGTTCATATTACTTTTGTGTGCTTTAATAACGACACCATCATTATGCGAAGGAGACGCTCATACAAGTGTCCAGAGGCGACGGAGAAAATATTAATTGTTTCCGTATCGGTCTCACCAGAACTCGAACCGAATGAACTTGTTATTGAGTTCCATATACCCTTGGAGTTCTCCTCGTCATCGACCAGCAGGTCAGAATTAGCCATGTTCGGTTTTTTAGTGACGCGCAATTTAATAACGTGGGACCGGAGGGAACTTATCATCACTCGCGTCGAGTTGTTCGCATGTATGGTGTTTGTACCCTCTGCACTGAATAGAAATAACTTAATTAGAAATATCCTTTAGAAATGATTTGCCCTTTCATACTTTGTTATGTCGTAGATTTCTGAACTCTTTCCTTCTCTTAGGCGTAGCTCCCAGATACCAGGGTTGGCTTTCAATTGAAAGTAACCCAAGTTAGCCATAACAATTGTATCGACCATCGTGGGGTCGTCTTTCGTACCCAAAGTAATCTGCAGGCCTCTAGGTGGTGCTCCTGTCATTGAGTCAAAGCAATGACCTTCCAAAAGTAGGTATTCAAGCTCAAATTCACTATGCACTGGACCTCCGATTTCAATTAATTTTATATTATCCAGATCGTAGACTGATCGCACAACTTCTACTAGCCAATTCTCTGGAACCTAAAGGAAATTCAATTCAAAAGTGTTAACAATATTTTATATGTGACAGACTGTACCTGTAAATTTTGAGTTAATAGAGGGTTGGCTGGAAGCCCGTTAAATTTGGCTATGGGTCCTTCGGATTGCTTACCATTTGGCAAGAACTGAACTTCAGGTTCAACAACATATCGATAGAAACTGTAAAAGAATAGAATTTTACAAAGCGTTAGAGTAACCCTTATACGTAAGTATGTACATACTTTTTAATGGGCATATCACTGTGCTGCGCAACCGGTAGCATATATACATGCATTTGACAATTGATCGTATTACGTAGGAGTATTAAAATTGGTGCAAGTTTCTGAGCACTTTTAGACGCGGGATCTAGCACAGCTACGATATCGAAGTACAGTTCATTTGGTTTTTTTGGAGATAGTTTCACGACTGAATGATCCTCTTTTACATCTGCCGGCATATTGAATCTGGTCTTTGTCTCTCTTGGTAATAATGTTGAGAGAATCTTCAAGAGCGTGTCGCTGGATAGTTCAAAATCTACACAATAAATGTTAAATTAATATTCTATACACATTCCACACTATGTCGTGTGCTCACCTTCATCATTATGACTGAGAAGTGCTTTTCGAATTTTGTCTCCGTACTGATGAGTATTGCAGCGGTCTACTAAGCCAAAATCTTCAATGTTGAATTGCTCGTCTTTGGTCAAAGGACCGAAGATCTTTCCGTTGGCCACCACCAATCTGTCTAATTTGTTGGCCTTCATGACCCGTTGACTGTACACACGTAGCATTTTCATATGCAAATGTGTCGAGGGTAAGATTTCATTTAGTGCATCCTAAGGATAAGTAAAACTGCATTTCAGGGACACATCATTGCATTTCATGTATCGACTTACCGGTATATCATCCAAAGACCCTTTAGCTTTCTTCAACCATTTTAATGCCAACTCTAAGCCATCGTATCCAGGAACTGTTTGACACAACGCCCAGACGAGTCGGTTCAAGTTATCTTTCTTTGAAACGTTTCCAGGCTCAAAATTCGGAATAAACGCAACTCTTACACTTGCTGTTGATTTCTAATTATAGAAGATAAGAGCTAAATATTGGTAAACTTTCCTAGTCAATCAATAAATTAAATTAATCACTACCGTATATTGTAAGGCGTTGAGCAAAAGTTCCCTTCCTTTCGGATCCTCCAAATCGGCGAAAATCCATAAGGTCAAAAAATGGATATCGTTGTTGCCTATTTTCTCCGAAGAATGCTTCCCAGTAAAGTATTTTAAATTATCCATCAACGTGGCAGTCATGTCACGATTAGATAACTCTGCTAATGCATTAACATTGCTCAGATCGTGATGAGCATTTCCGGTAAGATCCGCAAATTGTGGATCATCACTGGATAGGATCCGCTGATTAAGTCGCGGCATTACATGAGGTTGATTCATTAGGTAATCGAGAACATTTTCAGAATCAGTTAAATCGCCACGATAAATACTTTTTTGGAGAGTCGATGTCTGCTGAATAATTTCAGTTAGTATAACTTCTTCGAATTCGTCGGAGTTTAATAGGTTTTGGGGCATTGGTACACCGTTTAATAGCGCTTGCGGCGTTTCCTTGAATCCAAGACGTTCTACAAACTCTTCCGAGAGTTTACGCCCATAATCATAATCAGAGTCCTCACTAAGAATTTCGTCGAGTTCCGATCCAGACAACTTATCGAATGATTTTTTCATCTGTGCACGAATATCCTTCAGTGTTACTGGTTGCGATGATCTAACTGAGGCAAACACCTGCAACGAAAATCGTAGTTATTCACCTCATCGCGATGAGTAGTTAGATCGAACTTACATCTGTTAAGAAGCTTAGAGCGGCACGGGAGTCTTTCTTTTGGGAAACATAGTTATAAGCGCAGAAAGCAGCCAAATAATCAGAATCAGAGCTCTTCGACTGTTGCCTTGCATCGAATACCAAACCTAGTCGAATGGGTGCAAGGTGGATAACAAAACTCTCAGCCATCTTGATTATCATTCGGCTATCGGGATGCAATGGATCAAGTACTAGAACCTGCGAGGGTTAAATCTAAGTTAAAGTTAAAGTTATAGATTCACGTCGAATGTAGCTACCAAATTGAAAACATTTTTTCGTATATTCCTCAACATCCCAGGAAATGTTGGTCTTAGTAAGTCCATCACACTCGTAGGCCAGCGACGGTACTGGGGATCATTTTCGATGTTATTCACCCACATGATAGCTGTATCCCGGATATCAATTGCGAAGTCTTTCGTTGACGAACTGGAGAGATCCAAAGCCAGTAGAGATGACGCTATTTTACCCTGCACATCTGTGAAATTCTGTTGTTAGTGCTATAGAGGAAGGATTTTTACAATTTACTCACTGTTTTTATACAGATTTTCTAAGACACGTATTTCTGTTTTGAACGTCTCGACGAGAGAATTAAGATCCAAAGTATCCGCATCGAAAAACAATCCATTGATGAATAATGCGCCGTCTGGTGGAACGATGTTTAAGGTTCTTCCAAATGCTTCAGTGTTGTGCTTCACCTCTTGCCGCAGGCTTTCACTAACTATTTGCGGTAGCAAAGACTTGGCCTAGAAATAACTATAGAACTAAACCCTTTTAATTTACATATGCAAAACCGTCCTTACTTGTGTTGGAAAATTCTGAGAAGTAAATTGAAGAATTTGCAAAGCTTCTTCCCCTTGTATCTCAGCAACTCGCTGTGCAGCTTGTAAACCAAGATCTTGGAACTCCCACGCCTTCAAAGGAGCTATTTCCTCACTTTTTTCAAGTAGATTACTTCGAAGTCTGTCTAGAGCATGTGCCGTATGTGGGAATTTTTCTCTAAAAACAATAAATTTAAAGAAAAGTAGTATGTACCTTGTCACACAATTGCTTACTTTAAAACTTTAAAATCGAAACCATCGACTTCCGTCTCTACGGACTCTTCGGGTTTGATTTCATCGGCCACTTTTTGTGAATCATCTTGACTTTTGTACTCTGTAGATTTAAGATGTAACTCCACACCATATCCAGAAAGACGAACTTTCTTTCCTGACAATTTCCGTAGATAATGGCGGCAAATGTACTTTATACTACCACTCAGTGAATATGTTTCTAAAATATCATGAAATTTTCGGAATTCTTTCGAGCCTATGTCACCGTAAAGGACAACTACTTTTCCGTTCGAGTTCTCTGATCCAGGATATAAATGATCAAAGCCGTATATAATGCTTTCATTGTTTGGGGAAGAAACAACTTTTATCTTGTCGCGCACTTCACTTACGGTGCAAGCGATTTCGTTGTTCACTGTTACGAAATTGTCCGTTCCACAGTCTCCATTGGCAAGTACTTCTTTGGCTATTTGAAAATGAGCCTGAATTCTAGGCGTTAAACTATGCATTGACACTGCGAGTTTAAGTAAAGGAAGCTGTGAACTACCCAACAATTCTTGTACTAAATTCATAGAAGTTATGTACTGCTTCGATTCGGTATCTAAAAGTTTGTATCTTTAGTATTACAGTGAACTTTTGCTTTGTAAATGTGATATAGTTACCAATTTCTGAAAGTGGACTTCTTAATGTGGTTGCTTTGTCAATAAAATTCCAATACAGAGTGGGATCCTCATCAGAAAGATATTCGGCTATTTCGAGATATAAAGGCGTTTGTTCCCATTTCGCATTGATAAGGGTGGTAATTGGGTAGCTTTTAGATTTGGAATCTATTAACGTTATTGCTGAAAGCCATAAAATACCCAATAAAAGCCAACTAACAAGTTTTCTGTAAGGAATAAAGAGCAGTAGTTTATATTATGTTCTTGGATGCGCTGTGACTGTAGTTACCGTAAATTATTCATTTTGATTTATTTATAACGAAGAATATATAAATTGTTGACTAAAACATAGTCTTTAAGGATAAATCACGAGCTACCGGTGCTTAACAACACTTAATTAACCACGTATGCCTATGAAAACTTGACAAGCGTCCCCGAACAAGGGTTGAGATTAGAACTCGTATAAACGCAGTAAATGTCAAACAATCTGTACAAGAAGGTTCCACTGTTGAAGTGCCTGATGACTACGCTTATAACTTTTCGCATCGCCAACTAATAGTGAGAATTCAAAAAACCCAACTGTGTACGATATAATAAACTATCTCTATACATTTGTTTAATTGTGTCAAGTCATTTCGAAAAAAAAAAAAATTAATCGCAGTAGTATGATTTCTAAAAATGTATAGTTAAGATGTTTCGCATAACATAAGCCAATGTGGAATTGAAATCTGTGTACCATACTAGGACCAGCTGATGCACGTGGTTGTCAAAAACGAAACGTGAAAATTCTAGCAATATTTATATTACGTCTATATCGCCGGTGAAAGAGATTGGAAATGGTGTGTTAATCTTTTGAAATAAAAATTCCTAATCTAACTATGTATTTCCAATTAGGCGAGTTCGATTATTTTAGCCGGTCTTGGTGTGGCTGCCGTAGGATTTGCTGGGAAACACTTAATGCGTCGTATGCCTGCGATGAGTGTAAAATTCAACGAAGCTATTAAGAACCTCCCCAAGTTTGATGCTGAATCAATTGCAAATTCGAAATACTACAAAGGTGGTTTTGATCCAAAGATGAACAAACGAGAAGCATCGCTCATTCTTGGTATCAGTCCAACTGCTTCAAAAGGAAAGGTACATGACATGCGAAACAGATTCTATGTGGTTCTAACAGTGAACAAATTGCAGGTCAAAGATGCTCATAAGAAAATTATGTTATTAAATCACCCCGATCGTGGAGGCTCCCCGTACCTGGCTGCCAAAATAAATGAAGCGAAGGACTTGTTGGATAATAGCAAATGATTCTACGGTTCGCTTTTTTTCTTTAGTATAGATGAATGGTAGTGTAGTATGATAAAATTAAATAAAAGTGATTATTATGATATGTATACATATATCATATACATATATCCAATTGCCATTTCAGTGTTTACTTTTTTTTCATTCAAAAAATCTCGATGGATTTGCGGTCAGTTCATGGTGTGCCATTCCAAAGCATTCCAATTTGGCCATGTCATCGGATTTTTTTTGTTTTTTTTTTTGTATCATAGATTTGATTACACGTCATATGACATACGAAGTCAAGAAACAGCGCGCTGATTGAATAAAAGGTGTATGATTTGGCGATAGGATATAAACTGTAAGTGATAAAAATTGACGTTAATAAAGCGTTCTGCAGTTTGACTATTGCGTTTTAAAAAAAACCGACTTAAATTTCTTTTAATTATTCGTTTTGGAAGGTACCCTTAGATGATGATTGTATATTTAGCATGCACTAACTGGTATGTCTTTATAATTTCAGAAAATATGCGTCAGTTAAAAGGTAAAGTCAAAGAAACTCGCAAGCAGAAGAAGGAGCGTAAGCTGGAGAATGCTGAAATTCAAAAGAAAATTACAACAGTGGTTTTGCCCATTCTAGGGGCTATTGTGGCTCTAATAGCCATTTTTGTATATTTTAAGACTCGTCCTATAGAGTCGTAGAGTTTTGTATGCTTTAAACCACAATGTACGTTGAGAAGTGTTCCAAGAAGTTACGAAGTAAACAGTGATTGTACTCTTACATACATATATTCCTTGTGTATAGCCTTCAGCCCTCCTAACTTTTACAAGACTTGAGATTGCAACTATATTTACTATTTTATGTACTGTGCAAATATTAGTTTTAAATTTAAAATGTAATAAAGTCACACAGTTTGTTTTTTCTAGTAAAAATTGTCTAATTTGGTTTGAATCGAATGTAGGATGTACAGTACTTCATCTGGAGATAAAGCACGACTGGAGTACAACAGGTATGTATTATGAGTGTTAGGATATTTTTGTATACAAGCATGTTTCTATGGACAGGAGTTATAAGGTATATTTATATATCTTCTGAGGCAAAAGTGGCGATTGCCTTTTCGGATGTACAATTCTTTTAACTTGTATACAACTCCAAAGAATTCACATGATCATAGCTGTATGGATCTCTGTTCACTATTATTTTGACGCTGACGCAAAATTTTCTTCTATTTCCAAACGTTTTTGTGAAAACTTGAAAAAAAAATTTAAAGACGAATGAACAAGGGTAATATTTTAGTTTTTTTTCGAGGAAACCGCCAAAAATGTGGGTTCATATATTGTAGCTCTATACAATGTACGGAGGGATTGATTATAACGTAAGTCAAGCCAAGTTCTTCGTAATCACTACCGAGTAATCGACTTTGCATCAACTCGTAGTACGGCAATGTTCAATAACCATTAGGCTCGTTATATTATTTAGCTGTGACTTTGTTAGTAGAACGATGCTTAGGTGACCATTGGTTGTGATGCTGTTTGTGGCCTTAAATTTTGCCGGTAAAAAGTTAGCATATGAATCCTCATTCGCTTTGTTAGGTAACCTTGATCAGCTTCGAGTTCAATGGCCCCTAAAGGCTATATGGCACAGCCTGTGGGCAGATAAATTTTTTTTTTATTACCTACACTTATCGTTTAATAAATGCGATGCGTATCTGGTTAACATGATTAAAAAACGAAATCAATCTCGATTTCGATGATACAAAACCTCTTAGATAAAACATTATCTCATGCGTTTTGAGACAAAAGAAGGAACACAACTTACGACGCCCTTTATCAATACAATCGTACATGTATCGACCCAGTCGATTATCACATTTTTGAAACATAAAAACCAAACAAATTAAACGAATGTTTTATGTTAATATACTTAAATCACATCCTTCATTTTTTATTAATAACATATTCACTGATATACAAAATCATCTCAAGTGCAAAATTTGCAGATTTCTTTTTTTCTTAATTTTAAATAATAATTTAGCATTTTTGCGCACAATATGTGTAAAACAAAAAAAATAAAAAAAAAATAATGAAAACAATTTTTATTCTATTTTCTTTTTTTTTCAAGTTTCATTTTTACGTATACCTATATCAATTTTTATTTTATAATTATATAAACAAAATTCACTAAATTAATGTTAATTATATATTCTTAATTTATTGCATGATCAATTGTTTCCATAAGATGTTCATAACTAATTGTAACGCTAATAATTAAACTAGTTTGGTTAATTATTAATTAAAGATAATGCAACAATTATAATTATGTATTGTTAAGCAGATGCACACGATCGTATCTATATATTGTTAAGATCTTCTATATAATAATTTTTTTTTCTTTATAATTTCCCAACTAAACATGTACTTAAAGCATTTATGCAACTTATTTTATTTCTATTTCTATTTCAAAATTTTTTAAATTATAACTAATATTTATAAACAAATACAGTTCAGTCCTACATAAATAGCAAAGTAAAACTCATATCAATTGCAATCCATGTTTAGTTAAATTCTTTTCAATTGATGACAACTATCATCCCAATTCTTCAAGTCGAATATCGAATGTCGAAGTCCGCTCGTATTTGCGTATGCGATGCGTACGACACTCTAAAGAAAACAAGGCATGTCATCGTAGTTATGCCACTGTCAAACCATCAAAGAAAATAAAACCAAAAAGTAAACAAACTTATAAGTTCGGTTGTGTTTTTAAAACTAAACATTTTTCAGTGAATAAAAAGAAATAAATATTGTGAATTCGATAGAACTTTTCTCTTTAATATGGAAGATGACGAAGTGGTGCCCATCGAGAATTCGGCAGCAATTCGGAGAACCATTTGTGACCATTCAAATCCAATTGATTTGCAACTCTGGGTAAGTATTTACAAATTTTCCTTATTTGATTCGTGACTTTCCTACAATAAAGGCACGCAAAAGTACAAATTTATATATATTTGGTGGAAATACACATGCTTTTACTCCACTTTGCGTCTGAGTCGTACCCAACTGTGAATACGAGCAGAATACGACCATAAAACGAGCAATTCTTCAAACTTAACTTAGCAATAACCCAAAAGTTCAAGACTCGTTTGCTTTCTATTGCATACGACTTTTGTCAAAAATTACTTACGACTGTAGTCGTAAAGTACGACTTTGCAATAAGTAAATGCGACTATGGTCGGATTCGACTGTCGTATACGAGTTGAAGAATTGGGGTGCATATTATTATATAGTATTCAATCTAATCTTTCGAATTTTAGTATAAGATGTTCAAAAGCAACTTTAGGCGAACAAAATAGCAAAAAAAAAAAGGTTTTGAAATTTATAAAACATATTAAAATATCTTTCCGCACTCGGTTATCACTTAATTGATTCTCTAAATACTACACAAAAAAAAAAGAAAAACGTCTCTCAGAAACTAAGTTATAAGATTCATTTCAATTTATGTTCATACATACCAATGTATGTATGTGTATACCATGTTATGTAGTAAAATGACTTTTAACAGATCAGACAAAAGCTGGTTATTTCTTTATATATCTTTATAAAAAAAAAATTGTGCTCCAATTTTGTAATTTTTCTGAAACTATGAAACCTTACAACCACTTCTTATCTATATCTGGTAAATATATCCAAAAAATACTTTCATATTCGATACATATTTTAAAAAATAAAAACATAAAAAACTAGAGGTTTCATTCACACTTTGTTTCACACACACTCTCTATATTCTTACTGTTTGAATTACGTATTTTTGTTAGTTATTCACTTTATAAAATCATATATGCGTCCTACGTCTATTGATCAGTTTTAATAAATATTTTATTTAAGGATCTGCGAAATTTTCGATTTAGAAGACCCCATCAAGTTTATGTATAAAAGCACACACAGCGGATACTCGCATTATTAAAAAGATAATTCATATGTATATATAAGTCGAGTCGAACGCAGATCCTTTCATAGCAATAATATTTGTTATTTACTTTAAGAATCATAACACAAGATCTCCTGAAGACTTTTAAAATCACAGCGAATCTAGGTTGTGTTCGCTTCTACCATTGAACAAAACCACAACGTAGAGCGGGAGTAAGTACGTAAGAACTGACCACCATGGCAAATATACATCTTTCAGTCTGGTCGCACTATTGATCTTTGGCTCATTCGATTGCAGATGGTCATCATCTGTCTCCTCACCTTCTTCGTGACTATCTCTTCGGTTGTCACCATCGACAGTACCTCCACTTTGACTAGGACCTGAAGTGTGGTCAACCAGACCACCGGTATCGTCATCTTCGTCATCACTGTTGTCAACTTTGTTGACTCGTACTGACGGATGTTCAGTATTGCCACTCGCTGTAGTTGGCTTATGGAATGACGGATAAGACCCAGGACCTAGACCTGAGCCTTCATCATCATCATCTTCGTCATCGATGCCACCACCAGAACCTGAACCGCTACCATAGTAGGGTTCTTCTAAAAACGAAAACAAAATTCAAGGTTCAATAATATTTTGAATATTTGCCAAAAATAATTTCACATACCTTGGTCGGACCAATCTACATCTTGACCGTTGTAGGCATTTCTTAAGTGACTAACGGCAGTTTTTAAATAAAAAATTTGAGCTGTTACAGTGCTTTGCTGTTTGGGAGATGTCGGATTGCGAGGAAATTCAGGATTTGACGATCCATGTTCTGTTGTCACTGAATGCATATACCTAAAATTAAACTTCACCATGTAACAAGATATTCATCAAACTAACAAATAATATCTAACCTATCCACTGTGTGACCGTTCCAGCACATGTTGTCTGCATCTGATGTGGCAGTGATATCTTCATTGTTGCATATTTGATATGGCAAATTTGACCAGAATTTTTTTGAGTCCTTAACTTTTTGTCGGATCTCTTTAATTAGCTTGTCTAACACTGGCTCACGAGGAACATAGTCGTTGTCTTCATTCTTTCTATTCTGTTGTTTCTTTTTGTTCTTTCTTCCACCACCACCACCACCTCCGCCGCCGCCGCCGCCGCCACCACCACCACCACCACCACCGCCACCTGTACCGCTGCCAGTTGGTTTCTGAGAGTGACTACTCTGTTCTTGATCAGAAGCAGCAATGTCTTCTGTATCGGACTCAACTGCACGTTTACTTATACGTTGTAGTACGCTTTCTTTCAAAACGATTTCATTATCGAGTTTCGCATCGATATCGAGAATATCAGATTCTATGTTCTCACTTAAAGTCACCTTACTAGTTGGTTCTGAAAACTTTGGACTTATTGTACGTTTCTTTCGCCCCAGAGAGGGCCGACCACAGCCTTGGAATACCTGATTCGATATATCTTGACCTGCTTCCTGTAAATAGAATATAGACGATATAAATCACTTTAAATACATAACAAACATGTATTTATGCACGAATGCATGGATAAATCATTCATAAATTGTTATAGTCAAAGTTGAACATCATAATCATATCTTATCATTCATTTTTCCCTCTTATACTCGCATTGTAGCACTAGTGATGGAATGATAACGTCATAGGAGTTACAAATAGATTGAAAGGCAATATTTGTGGACAACCGGTAACGCATGCGCCAGCAATTTTTAAATAACTTATCAAACGAGAGATAATAACAACTTGAGATTCTTATTTCTGTGACCACTTGATGTTTACATATAGTACGTTACATACGACTAACTTTATAGATGCAACAATAAATTTAAAAAAAAAAATTCCAACCAAAAATATTGACTTCATGTGTGCCCGACAATAAGAAACAACCAGACTAATTGCCAGAGGAAGATAAGTCGACAATCACTTACTTAATCAAAGTCTCATAACTCAATCATACAAATCCGCATAAAACCCAAAGACAGAGCGTTAGTGTGACAATGAATTGGGCCTTACCTGGAAGTTCATAATTGCCTCGGAGATTTTTATGTTGATTGGCTCCACAACCATGACAATATTAAATGAGCCCAACAAACGTTCGGAGACCTTCTCCATTGACGAGACAAAATTATCCCATTCCAAATCGAGCTCATGAAAGTAGTGTAAGCAGCCTTTGATCACATTCACACAATAATTCGTGCAGGGTTTCTCCACATAACCCTTGCAAGCACCACAATGTTGCATCTTTGTCAGCGCAGCCGTACAGTCAGCATTTAAACGGATCTACATTTGAGGAGAAAATGTATTTATTTGTTTTGGTTAGACATGGTGAGACACCACGAAATTAAATTTTGTTTTTATCAAATCGTTTTTTAACTTACATTAATCATTTTCTTCGTAACATCAGCGGCTGTCATTAGTGCTTGGGCATATGTTCGTGTCGCAACAAACGATCTCTTTATTTGGACGGATAGTTTATCGGGCACATCGCCGAATGGTTTCAGTTCCTTCATATGTTCGCTAACACAACTTAAATACCTAGAAAGATGAATTGTGATAAGCGACTTGCAATAGTTTTGATATTTTCTTTTTGGTCAGTTTAAACCATTCGATATCTATCTAACAAAAGCTGTCCGCTACTGCTACTGCTATCAGATTAAGGCTAATTACTAAAAAAGTATCCCAACAGTCCGACAAATTAAAGAAGAAACTAGTGGAGGTAGTGCCAAACTTTTAATTGTTTTGTAGGTGAAAACGTAAAGCCGTGTTTAATCTTCACCCTTAATATGGTAAGCAGTCACAGCGAAACACTTGCAATAGAGAATAAAGATACATATAGTAATAGTATGTATATAAATGAGATAAAAGTTCTACATAGCATGCACTTTGCATGAACAAATTTTAGTGCACTTATAGGTCTGCAATGCGTTACGGGTGTCAGCTTGCCCCGGTGTGCATTTATTTTGCAAACTACATAAGCAATTGTGCTAACTCTCCTATTAATTTCCAAGTTTCCAGCAGCAATTGACAGAAACGATGCAAAGTATAATTATACTCTAAGGTGACAAAGACATTTTACGGAGTTAACTGGTTGCTCCACACCTAAATCCAATATTGCACCACGGAAGACGTTGTTGCTTCGCTTGGTGGTTTACCTTTTATGTATGCTACGGCATGAAGTTACAATTATCTATCATCTGTCTGCAGAAATTTGAGATGTGCGGTGGGTCTAGTACTTCTTGTAGGGGGTTTCCTATAAAACAAAAAAAAAAACGAAGAGAAGTTGTCGCTGCAACAGGTTCATCGGCTTTTTTTTTTTTTTAAACTGATACTTCTCTCCCAATTGATACGAATGTTATTCTTTGTTCTATTTTATCTCTAATTATACCTACATATATGTATGTACATGATAATATCAGTTTGATCTTCTCCGCCAGAGAAAACAAAACGGAAAGTTAACTCTCCTTGTCGGCCTAACAACTAACAACTTGATTTTAGAACGCTTTTGAATGGTTTGCTTCACCAAAAAACAAAGAAATAACAAATATTTTCATAGTAAACCTTAAGTCAACTTACTTATCATCAAATGCGTATTGTGCGTTCAAAACGGTGAACATTTTCTTATAAAGGGTGTCGAAAAATGCATCCATCGCTTTACCAAGATCCACTTTTCCGCGGGAATAGTATTTTTCCAACTCGGTGAATAAGTCAGAAAATACGTACGCATTTTGTTCGTATATAACACCGTAGGTTCTCTTAAACATAATATGGAATTCGCGCTTAGACTCTGCTAGCAGTTGATTAAATACGTCTGTGAATAGAAATTTTATTATAAGGCAATGTTACTAGAGATAGAGAAAATAATACAAAATCATAACTTAAGATTACAGTGTTTAACGAAGGGCACGTGGGTGGGCATTCGAAATAATCAGAACAAGTGTCTAACAATCCAGAAAAACGTGTGGGCTTAGTGGATTCACAAATGTAAATAATCTGTGAAGAATATACCACCATTTCCGTTTGCACATATTCAAATTGCAGTTCTATACAATTGATAAAGCAATTCCTTAAAAGACCATTTGTCTTAATAATTTTGACAAAGGAAGAGGGTCGTTCGCATGCCGCAGAAATGATTCTATTTAAGTGGGTGTTGAAAAAACACTCACCACATATTATATAGTACATATGTGTACGTATATACATAACAAATCTGTTAATGATTCACTCACCATTAAATTTATGTGCTTTGGCACCCAATGATGATGATAGTCTGTTTATTTCTTCTCTGGAATTTTTCTCCAGATGTAGTCTCGAAGACATGGCCATCTTCGTTTCCATACTGTAGGTACAACACGTACCGACCGATGGTGATTCACAGTACCTAAGTACCATTTCTGAAAATATAAAAACAAACAGGTCAACAACTTTAGTAAAAAATTCAAAAATTGACTTCCGTTATGAGATATCGGGAATAGGAAAGAAATTAAGTAAACATGTTTCTGTTAGGAATAAATAGGTTCTCTTGCATCATGTTTTATGCTCCATAAAAATTGGGCTTACACACTTTATATACATACATATGTATGTACATATGTATGAGGTTATTTGTATCGACTTTATAAAGTTTGATACGAAAATCCAACATCAGATAGAGTAAACATTTGTAATGAACTCATTTTTATTTACAAAATAATTAGGTAAGTATTCAAACAAGTAGACATTGAAATTTGAAGTTTTACTTTTGGCTCCATTCCACATCTGCATGTGGAACCATATATGAATGGTACTTTTACAGCTTCTAAATTTTCAAAGACTTTCGACAAAAGATCAGATTTCACACAAGTTTCCGATACGTTTCCGAAACGTTTCTTAAAAGTTTCTCAAATGTTTGAACGTTAAATCGTGTCTTCCGTTTGTTTGCGAAACGTTTGTCAAATGTTTCAAAATGAAACAAGTATGGTGACACGAAGAAATTGTTCGAAAACATCCCCCTTTTGTGGCATCCTGCTTGAAAGATGAATATGTCAATAATTTGAATACCTTGATCCTTTTGAGAAGGAGGGTGTTGTGAACGGATACTTTGTATTAGCTTTGTTCGCTTACTCTCCTAAAACAACGAATTTTTACGAAAAGTCACCAAATCATGTTCGAGTACGCAAAAGTTTCGTAGTTTTTCGTGGGAGAGAGAGCTCACGAGAGAGTAAAATATTTTCCCATGCAACGAATTTTAGTGCAGGAAATTTCTTTGCACTGATTTACGAAAACTGTCAAATCTGTCAGATCCCTGTTTGTGTATTTGCATACATTTGCTTTTGACGTCTAAAAAGTGTTCCAATTTCGTAGCTTTCGCATTCCTTTACTTTTTTGTGATTTTACCACTCTCTGAGAGAATTTCACCCCCACTCCTTGAAATTTGATAATCTACGGAATTTCGGTGCAGAAGGTACGCGAACAGACCTATTGGTTTTCATTGTCAAAAGAGTAGATATGACATTTCAAAAACCTATGACCCAAAAAGTGCTGACATACAGACGGACATGATACACAGATATGAATTCTGAAATTTCTTTCTACATACAAACTTAGCCTAGTTGCTAAGACAAAAGCATAAAATGTTTCGAAATTCTATTGGAAGTTAATAAACGGATAATAACACTCAAACATCAGCTCCTCGAATGTTTATTGGGCGCAATAAGACTACCTATACAAGTTCCAAGTTTAAAATGAGAAATTTCCTATTCCTACTCGTTTCACTAAAACCGAATGTTTATATGAAAACTTTTGGACGGATACTGCATTCAGCTCCACGATGTTTAGATTAAGAAATTCCAAAGTACATCAGGAGAAAATTGTATTTGTACATTTTTACGTAATTAAAAAACAGAGGCAGTCACGGCAGCAGCAACAGTACACTGCACACACATTCTACTGACAAACAAATCTCCGTGAACTCCTTGAGAGCTCGCGCTCGCTCTGGAAACGCATACTTTCGTCGGGGGTTAATGAATGCAAACAATCGCCTTTGTTTAAAGAGAGTAAAAGCAGAGAAAAAAAAAATATACTATATATATAGAAAAAAAAAAGACGCCACATCCCACAGGCAAACACGCTGGAACGAGGTGGAGAAAAGGGTAAACCTGAAGAGCAAACATTTCTTTTCTTCGGTGTTCAACGTTCAAGATTCCCAGGGTCGGAAACACTTTACAACTCTTTCATGGGGCCTTTGTTTATTGTAAATGAATGAATGTAGTTTCTGTTATGGTGGTAGGTACTTGACAATTTATGTTCTATCGCCACTAATCAATGCGTGTGCAGTGCAATATTTTCTCTACACAAATAGTACACACGCATCTATGACAGGTAAATATTTATTTATATAGAAAGTCCTGCTGGCAAATAAAACTCTTGCTGCACCCCGGCCGGATAGACATGTTTTTGTACAAGTGACACATGACATATCGAAAACTAAACAAGTATCAAAATTCAACTCGTCCATACTTCTTCTTACTCGATAAATGTCGATAAATGTTTGGTCATGCATTTGCTGTAGGCAGCGCCGAAAAAAAAACTGACTAACTGGCTCTTACTTCATGCATCTTGCAGCAGCATGCATAAAGCAGGAGTAACACAATAAGCGCACTCGAAGAAAAGAGTTGCATACTTCCACTCCGTGAATGCATTCGGCGCGTTTGCGAGTACATTAAGAATGCACTTACATGTGGTTTGTGTGCCTATTTTAAACGCAAGTTTTTTTTTCTGTTTAAATCTTTATGCTTCTCAGGACGTCTGCTGGACGCCTGTATGGTTGAATTTATTGCTTCTGAAATATTATTTCCGTTCTCCAACCCTATTCCATCGAAATGAAGGATGCAAAATGTTTTTTGTGTTTTTGTTTTCCTTTTCGAAACATCATACAGCAATACAGGGTGTAATTGGATTTCCTTGACATCTGTTAGAATAAACCAGACACTTGGGATGTAGTAGGTACCTTGCGAAAAGCATTGATTCAAAGCGAATACGATTGGAATATTCCATTTATAATATCTATGCTTTCTATTTTCGGTGTGTAAGCCGAAATTTCTTACCCCTGCGTAGATGATGGTGCGAAATGTGGCTTAATGGGGGTAGTTTTTGTCCATAGAGCTTACGCTAAGGTGTATTTATGGTGTAGAAATAAAATCAATAATATTTTGGAAGTTACCACACTTACGTATACGAGTATTACTAAGCAACTGTACCCATTTCTTTGTTCATGGTTAGATACTTTACTATTTGTAGAATATATAAAGAAGTTTCATCCCTTTTATGTTGAAAGGGGGTGCATGTATACATACATATATACATTTCCAATTCATTGTAGGAACGCTGCTGAGGTTATTGTGTTGCTTTTGGAAGTATAAAAGTTTCAAATATTGCTCTCTATAATCCTAGTATCGGTGCATTTGGGAAATGGTTTTTTTACTTTGTGTTTACGAACCATAAGCGTTGGAAAATCACTTAAAAACATTAAAGGCTTGCCTACACTGAATAAACTTTTAGGAAAACATGTCAGAAACGCTTTGAAAATATTTAAAAATGTTTCGCAATTATTCTAAGTGCCAATAGGCATTTTCTGAAGGACTAATGTTTTGGAAAAATTGAAAAATATTCAAATGTTGATACAGAAACTTTGTAGAAACGTATCAGAAGGATTTAGGAAATGTTTTGGGGTGTGGACACGCCTTAGAAGTAGTTCACTTATTTGAAAATAATCTGAGAAAACCAAATACATTTAGCCCAAACACTATCAGACACAGTAAAGCATTTTTTTCCCCAACTGATGACTGAGTAAGCAATTGACGTCGAGGTTATATCATTTCTTTCTTTAAGTATTCGGCACCGATCGACTCATACCAACCGGTGCCGTCATAAAGCAAGATCAACATAATAAAATAAATAAAAACCGAAAATCTCAAATTACTGGTCCGCAAAATGGCATTACACAAAACTGACTGACTGCTTAATAGACGTCAATTAAATATTCAATATTTGATCAATCAGCCATAGTGCGCGGCGCAAACCTAGTCAAGTTGAAGAGATTTTTTAATGAATGGAGTGTTAATTTAAATTGAAAATCGGCGCTAATTTACTTTTGTAATGAACTACTCAAGATTACAACAAAAAGCCACTAATTGAGAAGTGGTATTTTGTGCCTGTCCGCTGATTTATTCCCACATAAAATTTCTGCTTACTCATAAAATCTCAGCACCATCGAGGAGGGTCGCTCGATTCGACAGTACCATTGCTTATTTGTGTTGAAATTCAAATTCTTCTTTTTACTTGTTTTTTTCTCTCTTCTGCTTCTTCCTCTCTCTCTCTCTTAATGTGTGTCATTTTTTAAACTGAACTGCTTTGTAGCGATGGGCTAATGTATGTGTGCTTTCATTTGGATGCTAAACCGCACTTGAGCATGGGCAACTTATTCCAAGAAGCTGTGACATGTACATATGACCATTGTAGCATCTGATTAAAGTCACTTCGTGATTTTATTTATTTATGTTCTCGTTCTCAAGTAGCTGCGAAGAAAAATAACATTCTACGCTAAGAAATGAAAAAAATAAAATAAATTGGAAGGTAATTGGAGGTACACATATGTAAATGTACACAAAACGGTCCCAAAAAATGTATGTAGTAAACAAATAAGGCACTAAAGCCGCTGGATGAACATTCGATATATCATATTTGTAATCCAATAATTGCTAATGGCAATCTATTTTAATATTTCGCCAAGTGAATATGCAAATTGAAATGAATACCTTTTGGTTAAGCCTACAAATAATATTGTGCCATCGATTAAGGTGTCTGAAAACAAACGACCTGTCGCATTCCACATGCTTGACAAAGTTGTCAGCCCGGGCCATTAAATTCAATTCACAGCGTGTAGCGCACCACAAGCGCCAACTCGGTTCAGGGGTCTCTTTTACGGAACACCCATCGCACACAATCATCAATAATACCACGAAATGGGATTAAACATATTAAAATAGGAGAGAGGGAGGAGCAGGAAACTCGAAATAGTATGTGTATTCTTTCATAAGGGTGGTGAGTGCGGATAACCATTTCAGATAATTTCAAGGAATGCATGGGAATACAAAAAGGTAACCCATTATACCTACATACATATATACAGGGATATACAATTTCACATCTAAAAACTTTGTACAATCGACAATGTTTTAATTTCGGGACCATATCGTGTCATTAAGCAAACCAATGTAGAGTGAGGTAAGCTTTTCAGATATTAATGATCTGCAGCTCCAAACTGACTCAGATTGAGCAGATATTCTCTTTTTATAACCACCATACCGGACGGCTTCTACATATTCTATTCAAAAGATAAAATCAATTAATTAATCACGTGAGAATCGATATTAAGTTGTTATACCTATAAAGGACCAATGTATAGATGTCACAAGAAAAACCCATACACGTACTGTATTTCGGTTTTCTTTCTTCAGATTTTCCCTTTTTTTTTTTTTTTTTCAAAGGATATGACTTGGCAAAAAGGTGAAAAGATACGCATTCTCATAACATTGTACAATCGGATTATTATTGATTTTTCATGGTTTACATCGGAAGAAACTATGTATAAAGCCGACGACCCTATCGTCTCTTTACTACCTAACCGGACCGAATCGAATTACTTTGCTCGAATTTCATCAATAAAGCCATAAACACCTAAATTAATATAAATCCGTCTTCAAACATACATACACACAGATGTATAGATACGTTATAAAAATGAAAAAAAAAAAACAATCTCCCTGGTTGTAGTGGCAGACATTCCACAGCCAGTGTTAACTCAGCACTCTAGCAAGTAGGCGGTAATTAATTCATTAGGGAGTCTTGTGTGGATTTGTTTTGTTTTTTTTTTTTTTTTTTTTTTTTTTTTTTTTTTTTTTTTTTTTTTTCACAGGTGTAAACATTTATCACAGCATAGAATTTATTGATCCGCTATTGGAAAAGGGTCTGAATTTTCACAATGTTTTTACATATGTATGTCTGTGCTAACATGATGAAATTTATGGAACAATTAAGTTAACAAATCCACTTCTCAAATAAGTTGTAGAAGCGCACATTGCCAGTTTGACAAGCCAAGTTTATTTTCTTTTAATTCGATCATTTATAACTGATAAATTAATGGACTCAATGGTGCATAGCTGCGGAGCTCCTATTTTTATTTCCCTCACTGTGATCGGTTCGTCTTCATTCCTTTTTCTTATTCTCAATGTTTATGCTGAGTTTAATGCAAATGTAGGTATGGCGGTGGATTTTTGCAAAACGAACTTACACACATACATATTATACATAAAGAAAAGAAAAAAAAAGCAAAACAAAACATGTTCAGATTAGTATGCTAATTGATGAGATGATCGCCGGAATTACCCAATCGACTGACGACGCAGTGGGGTAAAATAAAATTAGATATCCTCCAGGTGATTGCTTTCATAATAATTGTGGCACACACATCATCAGTATTCCGAGTGTGCTCTGTCCATCTATATGTATCGTAAAATCCAAATTTTATTGCGAATTTGCGGTATAATAAAGGAAACACTTTTATTACGCTCAGCTCCGTTTTAAAATAGGCAATTTCAATGTGCGAAATGTCTCTGCAAAACACTATTTAAATAAAATTGACAGTGTGTTTGTAAAATTACTGGGTTCCGAGACGATTATAATTAACATGTCATCCTACTTGTGGATGTGCACATGTATGTATGGCTGCCTGTAGGGTGTGTATAAAGTATCTTCGCAATGAAGCAACTCTGGATATTAAGAGTGTTATCAGTTAATTCTTAAAGTTTCTGAGAAATATTTGAATAAGAAAAAATAGGTACCTTAATGACGGTACATATGTTTCTGTATGGAGAACTCGACTTGAGGAATAAAAAAAAATTACAAGAAATACGTTAACTTTGCATGCAGACTGTATGCCTTAATTACGCAGAAATAAAATAATTTTTTTCGATGCGGAGCGGACCTAAGAAAAAAAATCCAAATTAAATCTAAACTTGAACAGACAACGAGCATTGTTGAACATTTTTTCCATGCGAGTCACCGCTGTGTGCTCAGTTTTTATTTTTTTTTTTTTTTTTTTTGCCAAATACACTCGCTTCGATGCCATTTCCCATGCATGCCATGGCGAACGTGTTCCCTAACAACACGTTCATTCTTATCGTCTTTATCTCCATGGTGCTCACAGTTCAGATGACGATCAGTAGGAAGGTATGTGGTGATGATGGGTACCTTCCTACTGACTTGATTGTGGCTTATACATGTGTAGTGCCTATTTACATACGAGCGATATTTTGGGTTGGATCGTGGGTATACACATTTCGGGTGCCGCAGAGTACAAGGTTATTAAGGTTTTCACACACAAGCGAGTAAGTGATTTGATTAGTGCAGTTGTGGTGCGTTATTTCTGATCACATCACATGTGTCAAGGTGCGAGATGCAAGATGCTAAGTAGTTTCTTAGTCCACCATTTTTAGTGTTTGAAATATTGGATTATCCCTGTTTCATATAAACCGAAGGGGAATAAGACGAAACATCTTTGCGCATCAGTAGTTTTGACAAAAAAAAAAAAAACATATCTGGCCTTAGAAACGTCAACATAGGATTGTGACAGTACTGCATAAGTACTGACATTTCAACTCTTTAGCTGTAAGGTAAAGGCGTAGGCAACATTATTCTGAGTAATAACTGTGAGAAAAATTAGTGAAATCCATTCGTACGTCAGCTTTGACGTTTTCACACTTCAAATACTAGTCTGGTATGCTGTAGGGGCTATGAATTCAAGAAACTCCTCGGGGCTTAGGTAAGGGATTAGTTGGTGTTGTATCTAATTTGCAAATTTTTTAGCGTCGATGTCGGCCATAGACATAAATACTCCTATTTTTCAAGAAACAAAAATTATCTTCAACAGAGCCTGGCAGCACTAGCAGGAGGCATTTTTTCTTGGGTCAAATTGTATCTATTTATTCTGCTTTCTCATCATCTGTCGATTTACAATCATCTATAATTGGAAGGCAATTACAAATATGCCTTGGTGTTGAGTATTTCTTCATCGCCTATGTGCTTGCAATTCAACCAGAGGCGTCAATCAATTAAAATCTTCTGGAGTACTGCTCAACACTACTTAAATTCCACTTGAAGCTGCTTAGAACGCACGCAGTTTAAGTGAGTGAACATATTTTACGTCATTTCCAATCAACTATAAGATGTTAAAGCAAAACCAATTCAAATGATTGGACGCAATATCATTTAACAATACTATAGTACCTACTATGTACAATTTAGTATAAAATGCATTCTTTTGTGTACTGATTGTGATGAGTTTAGAAACGCACTTCACAACGAGACACTCCAGAAGCTGGATGGACAAGTCATAAAGTGGTTACTGAACGGAACGGTCCTACCCGTGCAAACCGAGACATACTTTGATACGACATAAGTGTATGTTTCTCAATAAACCACCTCTCACACCCACTTAAATAAAGAAAAGGGAAACGCAAATAATACATAGGAACCACATAACAAAAACGCGGAACTTATCAATTTTCCAAGAATTAAGATAAACGGAATTTTTAATTAATGGACAGTTGAACGACTGCATACGACTGTCATTCTGTCAGTTTATCATGAAAGTACAAATGCATAACTATTTACCTACTCTCCAGTCGAAAACAGAACGAATGAACAAGAAAACAAAAAAAAAAAATAGAAAAAAACCTTGATATGAGTAAGTGTGTACGTTTCCTCTAATCTACAAAGGTACAAAGAAGCACTCTTCTCCTTTTTACCTTTTCCACATGTTTGGGTAAAAGGTGTGTGCGGTGTGTTCCCTACGACAAATGTAAAAGGATACAAAAAAAAAACAAAAAACATACATAGGTACCTACATAAATATATGTATGTATGTATGTATGGATGTATGTATGATAAAAAACAACTTGAAGTTGATGTAGCAACATATTTCCCTGCACGGCAAATTCGTCGATGGGTTGAAAAAAAAAAAGGAAATATGAACTGAGAATAGAGAATATAGGAAAGTCGGCATAAATTGAACTTGCACCTACACTCGTATTAATGCAATGACACCGAGCAAAAAGATCCAAGATGTGACAACAGCTTGTTTGCTTTGTTCACAGCGCCAACGATGACTGAGGAGCATCAGCTCAACTCAGCTCACAGGCATCATTTCAGGGATATAGGTGTATGTTCGTACATAAAAGGATGTTAATGATAATTATGAGAAGGTTTATGCAGGTACGTTGTACTGTAAGGATGCTTCCCCAAACGTTTCGTATTCCTTACATTTACATCATAGACATTTGTACATACCTACACACCTGTGCCTATCTACGCATACAGCAGCAACATTTATGCTTTTGCGAATAAAAAAATCATTCTACTTAGTAATACTTCATGGCAAGTGATAAAGGACTGAATAAATATAAATACGCAGCACAACATTTTTTTTTTTTTGAAAAAGCTACGGTCCTTGGGAATTTAAGCGAAATAGATTTTTTTTACAATTACTTTCTTGTAAAATGGAAACAAATTACACTTTGAGATATAAAGTCTTGCCAACCTACCAACCCCGATCCTTATGCTTGTCCCCAACAAACGAACATTCAGGAGAAACAAAAATGTTTCAGAAACGTTTCCCAAATTTGTCTTTTTGTCTAAAAAATGGATTCGATCGATGGATTGTTGACATCGCCCTGAAAGTACAATACTGAGGAGGACACATTTTTTGAAAAAAAAAACCTTAGTTTGCTTGTCAACGTCAGAAAAAATCAGATTCTCATTCGATGGCATTTCCTAAAACTTTGCAACAAATGAAAAAAACTTTAAATATCTCAAAACAATAAGAAAACGTGTTGAAGGGTTTCAAAAATATTTCAAAAACGAGTGGGAAACATTTAGGAAATGATTTAAAAACTGTCAACGTGATTTCAAACATCCGGAAACCTACTTTTGACATCTACATACATGTACACGTACCGGGATACGTACGAACGTAAGGTACACCTACTAACCTTACTTAAGACATAAAATTGACAGGAAGGGTTATTTTTTCGTGACAGTGACGCAATAGTCCAAATTTCAATTTTCGAAGTCTCATAAAGTCTGTTCGCGTACTCTCACAAAACAACGAATTTTCACGAAAATCTACGAAAAGTCGCCGAATCCTGTTCGAGTACGCAAAAGTTTCATCGTTTTTCATAGAAGAGAGCGCTCACGAGAGAGTAAAAAATGTCCCCATGCAACGAATTTTAGTGCAGGAAATTTCTTTTATGAAATCTGTCAAATCTGTCAAATCCCTATACGTAAATTTTTGCTGTTTGTGTATTTGCATAGATTTCCTTTTTACGTCTAAAAAGTGGGCGTAAGTTTCGTAACTTTCGTGTTCGTTTACTTTTTTTGTGATTTTACCACTCTCTGAGAGATTTCTACCTCCACTTCGTGCAATTTCATAATCCACGAATTTCGGTGCGGAAAGTAGGCGAACAGAACTATAATTGGTTTCTCGTTGTTTACTCGTAGCTTGGTAAGCAAGTATGATACTCGAACTTGTAGTCTACGAGTGATTTGTAGCTTTCTTTCTGAAAGATTTATATAAATATGTCCCTATATCTTACAAAATCGTATAAAACACACATACATCTGTAAG
Source organism: Xylota segnis (assembly GCA_963583995.1). Taxonomy (NCBI): domain Eukaryota; kingdom Metazoa; phylum Arthropoda; class Insecta; order Diptera; family Syrphidae; genus Xylota; species Xylota segnis. Next base: position 523,486 of record OY757238.1, read on the forward strand.
CACTCGTATATCCTGGCGCATTACTCAAAATTAATTCCGCATTTGATTGCTAAGATTTGTTTCCACACTTTGCATCCTGTATGCATACGAGTACTTCAGCATTACGTTAAATAGAATCACAAGCCTCGAGTGAAGTACATCCTTTCACGCACATCTACTTATTTTTTTATACATATCTAGCCTCCCCTAAGTTTGATACATTGTTTGTTTGTCGATTAAGCCGTCTCTGTCCATACGTCGCGCTTTAAAGTTGAAACTTGGTATAAAAATAATTTTTTAAGACAAAATTTTATAAATATTCATTACTTATCATCTTACATACATATGTATGTACATTCGCACTTTACTACACCTGAAGCAAAAGAAGAGGATTATTGTATCTATCACACGTTTTGAATTAAGATTATCCAGCGTGCTTTATGGAGAATATTGATATTTGAAAACCTGTGTAGAAACTTTTCTTTTTTTCTACCAAAAAAGGGAATTTTATTAAATGTGGAGACGCAACAACATGAATAAGCTTCTGGTTATTGCAGTTTGTGACAATCTCGGATTATAGCTTTAGGTTTCCTCTTTTCATTTCCTATTTGTATAAAAAGGTACCGTGACTGTCATTAAAGTCACTCGTATTTTATTTATCGCCCATTTGACGTTCCGTTCTTGGGTTTTGAGATTCATATAGGAAGGCAGCTAAGTGTCAATGTGAGTTCGATGTCGTTTTACTATTAAGGATTAAATACGTTTTGTGTTTTAGGAGTACAATGCAAAGCAGTGTAGACGTTTCAATATTTACCGAGGATCTTATGTGGCGCCAGCACACATTATTCGCCCAAATAATCAAATTTTTCAGTTTATTCCTTTGCTGTGATTAAAAAAACTTTAAACGTCATTAACACTGATCTTCGCCCTTCATTCAAATTCACCTGCATTGTGTGTATATCGAACCAAGTCCTGTTCCGACAATTAAGGTCGTTATGGTGTCAGTTATGCCATCCACCAGCTATGGAAATTACACTCATTTTCCACTCACCTTTCATTGTGTGTTGTCTTTTCCTTCATACCACTCACTGGACAGACCACTTTGACTGCTGCTATTTGTGTGGTCTGAATGAAACCCCATGTGCATTACAACCTCTTCTGTTCGGTGTCGGAGGTAAGAGTCCTCAAACTATTTCCCACCTCAAACTGGTTATGGATTCTCTTCTATCTGTCGTTTTTGTGTCACTGTGAGACGGTTTATGGTTTTCTAAGAAGCTCTTAGGCGCACTTATTCAAATGTCTCACATGTTGAAGGCAGTTCAGGTAAATTCTGGTCCACTTCATTATTTTGTCGTCCAGTCTGCCATAATGAGGTACCGCTCTCACAGATCATTCGATATGACTAATCGAGTCAACATCGGAAAAAAAAAACAACAACCTTCCCAAATGCTCTTTTCATTCATTTAACAAACAACTAATCAAGTGGAAACCTCTTTGTTGCACATCCCTAAGTAGGCTTGTGTGTGGGCTATTATTAAATGTTAACACCGCCTGCAGAAATATCAATTCAGTTTAAAAAAAAAAAAATCCAAAATCCTCTTTTTCAAGTCCAGCTTGTATTTTCCTCCTCCGGTTGGTATATCTTTCTTCAACCTACACTACTCTATTTCTGTGCATTTCCGGCTGTCATGCTGTAGTCCTATCGTAACGAGTGAGGAACACAAAACAATGAAAAAACAAAAAAATCTTGGGCGAGAAGAAAAAGAAAAAGCAACAAACACAATGCGAATAATAACAATAAAATAATTTTGAGGAATCTCTCAATCAGGGAGCAAAAAGCAGCATCTGTGTGCAGGAGTTAGGTAACGCTTCCATATCGCTTCCCATTGTGCAGACTTACGAGTGGATAATCCTTTAAATGTTTTCTCACAAAGAATGTTGCCATTGCCACCACTCATCATGTTCAAGCGTGTTCAATACATGTATACACACGAGTACGTATGCGTGGATGGCATATCCACGCAATAAAAAAAAAATGTATACCTGTTTCCAATAGGAAAAGAACGGAATCTCTAAGCTGTGCCAGGAGAAATTAAGAAATTTCTCGCGCTGCTCTGGTAGATATGTAAGATCAGAATTCATTCAGGAAATCTCACAATTAGAGATCAAGTGGAATGTCCCAAAACATAATTATGTGGATTTGGGCCCTTTTGTATATTCGTTCACTTAAATAAACTCAGCCAGACTGAGACAGAGGCAGCGAGAATAAAATGGAGATCCATCCAAAATTAATATCAAGAAACCAGGCAGAGAGGAAAAGAAGGAGAGTTCAGGTAAAAGATACGCATCCCATCGATCGTATGCGCGCAATTTACCAAATCAAGGCTGAGCAAGATTTTCATGCGATCCAACGACTGTGGCAACGGCGGCGGCTTCTTTTATATTTTTCTTTATCGCCACTTTTCACTTGATTTTGATTTCACTTCTTTTTTTTTTTCTTCTGTTCTCCTCTTATGTGTTCCTTAAAACATTCCAAATACCTGTGGAGAGAAAAAAAAAAACACTTCCCTCTCCTTTATCTCACCACACACGCATTCCAATATCGGATGGACAACACAAAATGTTGGTATTGCAGGGTTCAGGAAAAAAGTAATCAGGATAGCGAACGAAAATGCACAGTTGAATGGCTTTCATTATCTGATTGTGTACCGTTATTACGCCATGCGAATAATTTAAAATATCACCCAGAATTTAGGTGAACTCTTTAACTCCGAATTTCACCTCAATTAATTGAGACTTCACCTTGCTGTAGCTGTGGCGCTCAGCGATGTCGATCAAGTCAATTGTGATTTACAAAACGTAACCACGTACCTAATATGTTTTATAGCATTTCTTAGATCACTGCGCCAAGGAGAACATAAATTAAGTCGCCTCATTAGAATATCGGAATGCTTTCGGATTTCGTATGCATGGTGAATAGCCACTGAGGTGAGGATACACGCTTATCACCTATTCAAAGCCATTGAAATTAGTTCCATCTGGTGTGTGTAAGTAGCGGGTAATGGGTAGGCACATTTAATTCGCCGAACAGGCGGTGTAATTGAAAAGAAAAGTGGGGCCTTAGATTAGCGGAAGCGCATCTCGTAAGGTACACATATCGTAGATGATCGGTAGATAGTTGTCAAGTGGGCATTAGATATTCTTTACAGCAACAGAAGGTGAATGATTCATTGTCGTTTTGAAATGTCATGTACGTCACGTGTTTTACTGTCTCTTAGATTGGTTGGCGTTTTTATTTTTCACATTTCAGTGATAATGCTTTCCAGCCTTAGAAGTACATACATACATAGGTATTTCAAGAGGCTTAATTCTAGGTAACGAATGCTAGTTTCTGGCAGACTTGGGGTGAAAGGATTTTGACACTATGTCACCAACAGATGGCTCTAGAAGACCTTCTTATTCTGAGTTTTTCTAGATCCCAGGAGGTAATGTTCTCGTATTAGACGCCCTAATACCTCTCCCTCGACAACTTTTGATATTTTTGAGAACTCACCGCTCACCGCTCTTCAATTGCTTCACTATCACTATGCGTGATAAGTAGTCTAGCTGAATTGTTTCAATCATTATGTCGTAATGGTGACTTCTAAATGTTATCACCTCACCAGACTTGTAGATAATCGATTGGGGGTTTAGAACGTAAAAAACTTACGTATTAGACAAAAGAACAAATAGGTGTTCTCATTCCTTTGATTGGTCCTTGGGCTATTTACTATATAATATAGTTTCTCACAATCTTTCTAGAAGTAGTACCTACCGGTTTCTCTATAAGGGCACCCCTCACTCTTTTACACACTCCCATGCTAATAAAGAGAGTTCAAATAATTATAAACCAACTAAAATGCCATGGGAAAGACTCCAAAGTGCTAAAAATTCCAACATTCTATCAAACTCGATTAAAATCCCATATCATGTCTTCTTTTCTTGTGCACTTGTTCATATGTGTATAGCTGCTATATACAAGTGTGTATAGCGATCGAGCACTGATCAGCAGAACCCTTTCTTGGTAGTCATCTCCATTCATCAATAGGAGCACAGAGCTTAAGTTAATTGTATGGGCAACGTTTTGCCACACCAACTAACACACGCAAACTGTCTCCGCCGCAACGTAGGCCACCAATTGCAACGTTATATCATTGCATTCCTATCATCTAAGGATGTCTGTTACTCAGTCCTCGTCGTTGTCGTGGTCGTGGCATGAATTGGGATAGGATCTGTGTGGGCAATCGGACCAGACAGGTAGAAGAGGCACCAAGCACTAAGCACCAACGCAACCAACAACAAGATCTCCACATCCATACGTGTTGTGGATGAGGAGAAAGAATGCCGCGAGGACAAGAAGGAGAATACGTTAGTATGTACATACATGCATATGTACATACATATATGTGCCTAAGAACCAAAGGCAATGCTTCATATTTTAGTGAAACTGTGAAAGGTAGGCGCAATGTTTAAAAGTGGATGAGTTAACGACGAGGTGTTTACCCTTCCCGCTTGTTCTCTCTTTCTTGCTTGCGCGCCCTTAACCTGTACGTACGTACGTACCTGTACACTCGTCGTCGGAAAGCAGACAGCAAAATGTAAAAAGAAATCCATGAAGGAGATTTACTTGGGGCTGCTCGGTGGGTGAGAGGCGAGACGTACATATTGCCGAGGCACAGAGATTTGTAGTGGAAGTACGGCATTTTTATGGGAATTCTTTTGGTCTTACTAGTCCTTTTTTGCTTGCTTATTCAGGATTCTTTCTTTGACGGTGACGGTGGTAGATTTATGGCGATTTTGCATGTGCTTAGAGGAAGAATAAGAAAACCTTTTGTACTTTCTTTTTATTTTTTACATTTTATTTGTGAATATTTAAGTGCTATCAATTGCCACATTTAATATTACATACATACATATGCCGATTCTCTATCACTTACCATTATTGGGTTTCTGAGGAATGTCAGGCAAGAGAATCCCACGACTTTCGAAAATGTGCGTTACGACTGTGCAATTGGGACTAAAGTCCAATATAGAGCCGACCAGGGGTTTGGCGGATGGCACAGTCGGCAGGGTTCCCAGAGCGGCGCTCTGCGATTGACTGGGAACTGCGGCGGCTGCAGGTGAATTATTTCCACCCACAAGTGCCGCAAACCAAAGTATACACACAACTCGCAGGATTTTATCCACTTTAACTAAATACCGGAGGCCTTTGCTATCGCCTAAAGTTCTCCAAAGCGTCGCCATTATTTATTTTGTGTTGTATAACTATTTATTCCTTATACTATATACGAACTATGGTAGGTGTGCTTAACGAGGCTATGTGTACTTTGGGGCTTTACTGGTATAAATGGCTCAACATTTGTATTAAAACTTTTTCTTCCTTCTTTTGTACGCGCAATTGTTACTCTATTTCGGGTAGTTACAAATTGATCACAAGGCACTGTATACTTCACTTAAACAAAACACATATTACATATTTAGAATAAATAAAACGGATCAAATTACTCTGATATGTTTATAATTGATATTGGCATACTTTGACTGTCGCTTTATCCGGCGATTGAACCAAAAATACGAAAAGTGAATAATAATAAAAAATAAATAAAATGAGAACACAAGAAATGATAGATAATTATTATAAACAATATTAGGGGACGACGCAGCACACCCGACGGACCGTCGCACGCCGAACGAATTTTCAATTTGCACTGACTGACACCGTCGGACTTGTTTCGTCGAAAGGCAGTGAATTTTGGGGGAACTCAAGTAAGTGAAGTGAAGTAAGATATTTTTTTTTGCGTTCGAAACGAAATGGAAACTGGCACTGGAGTTTGAAGTGTTTCGGTTTTGTGAAACGCAGAAAATCTGTTCGATTTCAAATTGACAGCAGCTGTGTTAAGCAATACAAGAGGTTTCATGTCAAAATTGATGTGACAGTGTGACATTAGCTCAGAGTTGTAAAATTCAAATTCTGTTAAAATCATTTTTTAAAGTAGAAAAGAAAGAAGTTTCGAAATCTAGTTGGTTTTTTAGTTCAATTCTTTGTTCTTTGTTGTCCATCACACCATCTTGCCCCATGGTAAGTCGTAATTTTTATTTTTTCTTAACTTTCGGGACCTGGTGTAGCCTCCGTGGTGTAGCCGCGAAAATTTGTATTTATTTGGACAAAACCGACATTTTTTTTACTAGATAGCGTTTTTCAAAAAACGTAGCATGTTCTTTATTTAACTATTCTGGGTTCAGATGGCGATCCTATTGGAAACTCGCTATACCCATAGTTCTACTGAGTAGGGTCGCGCTATAAGCCCATAAAAATCGTTACCATGAACACCAATTCTGTGAGAACAGTTTCAAAATCTCATTTTAATCTAGTTAGCAATATCAGCTAACGACTCAAACCACATCATCTCCACCTTTGAATCTGCAGCACATTAAGACGGTTTTAACGATTTTAACTGTAGGGATGATATTTTTAGCATAGAAAATAAACAAATAAATATATACAGAGTAGTTAACATTATTCTTATCCACTGGCAAAATTATCAATATCAGCATCATTGGAAATCATTTTAGTTTTTTTGAATATTTCGTCAATGAACGCCTTGCTATTATCCTTATCTGGAATGGTAAAGCAATATAGAAACAAGTTTTCAAGTGGGACCTTTGTAAATGCATTTACCTAGTTGTTTTGAATAAATTTTGTGGGATATCTTCTTAGCCAGTGCTTTGAATACTTCTTTGTTGGCAATATTTACTTTGTAGTATGGATTTAGACATTTAACAACGTGATCGCCCACAGAAGCTTTGAACTTTTTCATCGCTTCGTAATCCACTTTATTTGCTGTGTCCTTACCATTCAGTCTGCTGTTGCTAGATTGCCCACTATCTGGAGCTCTATTTGATTTCGAATGCTTTTCCTTTGTGATGTCGCTACTTTTCGTTTTATCTCTGCTGCTGTGCTTAGTTTTTGTATCATGCGAGCGTGATGTTTTTGTCTCTCTGTTGCCGTCATTTAACCTATCGTTCTTTTCTTTCGTAGATGACTCGCATATTCTGGTTAGTTGTTCACTCAGACTTTGAGTTTCGGCTACGGTTTTTGGTTTTTTAACAATGGCTTCTCGATCGGAAGGAGCTGTGGGGGACTTGTGACGTTTTTTACTTCGGTCTCGTATTGGTTCTTCTTTTACATCAATTTGTTGCGAGTTACTCGAATAAAACGACAATGATGGCTCATAACCTGCTGCCTTCCTGCCTTCGCTAGGCGAAGGGGATGTTTCGATCTTGATGAATTCCGAAAATTTAGACGTACTTTCAGACTTTGCGTGCTTGCTATAATCAGTCATTTCATGGTCACTTTTATCACTGCTGTATGTGTCCACTCTCTCCTTTTTGATAGAAAGAGACGACTGTGCATCATTACTGTCCGAATCTAGCAAGTTTTTGTCGAACTTGCGCGTTATATTTAGATCTGAATTTTCACTTGTTTCCTCTTTGATTTCTTTTCCTTGAACATCCTCGCTACTGGTCGAGGCATCATCTGATTTCGACTCAAAGAAAGTGGTGATGTTTGTTTGCTTTTTAGGGTCTTTTCTATAGGTCGAGGGCTCTTTTAATTTTGACTTAGAAGCTGCTATAGTTCTCTTGACTTCGTCAGATGCTGAGGATTGCAAATCTCTTAGTTTCTTTTCGAAATATTCAACAGTACCACCGTGAGACTGGTTCTTTTTTGGAACATGATCTTTAATTATAGGCAAAAGCTTTGTCTCTTCCGTACACTTCCGAATACCAGACATCTGGAAGAGAAAACATCAGGATTACATATTGATTTGATTGTAAGCTAAAGTTTATAATATAGCTTAGTTTGACCCATGCGGACATGCACACATACACATGTATTTTATAAGGGTACACACCTCTTTTGCGATGCTGTGTCTGTAGATATTTACAACCTTATTTGATGTGAAACACTGATATTCAATTTCTTTAGCGATATCTTCGTAGTCCCTATACTTCAAAGCATGCGTAGGTTGCTCTCTGTTGCTAGCACACTTCTCTACATTTGATTTCAATGCGTCTATCAACATGGTTAGATATTTCTCCCTTAAGCTGTGTTTCAATCCGGAAACTTTTGTTTCTGTAGCCTGAGCGTGTTTTACTCGCGACATCTGCGCCTCGGGCTCGTTTTCTAACACCTTTGCGGCGCTAATGGCTTTTCTGATTTCAAATTGTTTCCGAATAAAATCATCGGCTTCTTTCTTTGCCTTTTTATTCAAATATTCTCTACTATTACCGCCGCTGTCATCGCTGTCGTCGTTTCCTGCGTAGCTGCGAGTTGCATGCGCTGCTCCAGACCGACCACCTGCGTACGAAAGATATGGTATTTCGGCTAAAAGGAAAATAATAAATTGTTTACCTTCATAAAGATCTGAGCTATCCTGGAGGCTAATATCAGACTTGAATGCCGAACTCATTTGGAGTTTATGAAACGTCTGCAGGGCTTTTTCGATATTCTTCGGATTCTTACAGACATCACATTGGTTTGCACATGGCGGGGGAGGATCACCAAAATAGTTGGAGAATAGCTTATGCCTGCAGTAAGTAGACTCGCAGTACTTCACCATCTCATCGAAATTTTTAACAGCCCGAAGGGCAATCGAGTTCTCTGCGTTTTTGCTCCTTCTAACATCATTTTGGAGAAGAAAAGTTATTGATTTTACATCGCTTCGACCATAGTACAACCGACAAAATGATTGCTTTCCATCTCGACCTGCCCGTCCAGATTCCTGGTAGTATGCGGCGACATTCTGTGGAATGTCCCAATGAATTACGAACCTTACTGTCGCCTTATCGACACCCATTCCAAAGCTATTCGTAGCACAGATTACTGTGTACTTTCCCGACATCCAGTCTTCTTGCACCTGTATTCGTTCTGAAGTTTTAAGACCGGCATGGTAGGCAATGGCCTTAACGCTTTGCTTGGAAACACCATTCGCGATCCTCTCTGCAGCTTCCCGCGTACGGCAGTAGATAATGCCACAACCACGCTTGGAAGGAACCCGGCTCTTATCCTCTTCATCATTCAAACAGTGTAATATGAAATTCGCTAAATGTTCAAAATCATCTTCAATCGAGTTCTTGAAGACCACGTCGTAGAATAAATTCACTCGAAAGCAAGGGGTTTTGAACTTGGCAATGGGGCTCTTCAGCTTAAGTTGTTCAAATATATCATCGACCACATGTTTAGATGCGGTCGCCGTTAGGGCAATCCATTGGATGTGGTTATATTTCTCCCTTAATTTGCCCAGTTTTAGGTAGTCCGGCCGGAAGTCGTGACCCCACTGACTTACACAATGCGCCTCATCAACAGCGATGTAGGCTATCTTCTCGTATTTTATCATATGACTTAGTAGAGACTGAAAATATTCTGTAGCGGCTTGCTCAGGGGTGATATATAGGAATTTGGTAGACGGATTTATGCTTTTCAAATCGCAAATCACTCTTTCACGCTCTTTGCTACTCATTTTTGAATTTATCGATTCGGCTGATATTTTAAGCTTCCCCAGGTGGTCGATTTGATCCTTTATCAGAGCGAGTAGTGGCGAAAAGACGAGCGTAATTTTATTTGCCAATAGTCCTGGCAGCTGAAAGCACAGCGATTTGCCTGAGCCTGTTGGCATAGAGACATAAATATCTTTTTTCGCTAAAAATATGCATAAAATTATTTCACAATGAAAACAACTGGCTTCCAAAGGGATTTACTATTAATTGCGCACTTGACAGCATTTTCCTGTAGATCATTTTTGAAGGTCTTGTAGCCGAAAAATTTCTCTAAGCCAGCGTATATATCATCGTCCGTAAAATTGCTCATTTTTTAATGAAAAAGAAAAAAAAAATATAACATTTGCAAAAAATTTAACAACACTTTTGACGTTAAATTAATGGCAGTGCTGCCAATTTCCTGTTGGTTCCATGTTTTGGCGGCTAGGCAGTGTTTTTCTAAACATCTGCTGTCAAGGTGGAAATACATTTGTGTGGTTAGGTATACGTTGCATTGAGTTATTATTTTAATAATGCAGAGATTTTTACAGATTTTCATAAAAAAAAAAAACGAACGTCGAATACAATAAAAGTTGTCACTTTATTACTGAAATGATCCAAGTGTAAGATTTTTTTTTGAATTAGTCGTTGGTTGCTGTCGTTTGTGTGACACTAATCCGACTCTTCTAACAGTCAGCGTATTCATCAAGCAACTCTTACACAGTCAATCCTATGACGTCAAATTCTTTGAGCCTGTTTTTACAGGATTGACATACTGGATTTTTTTTTTTTAATTTCGCCTGTTCAGATTGTGAGTCCTATCTGACCGCTTCCTCGAATTTTTATTAGTATTAGTGGTTGGCGCCAAATTGGTTTGGTTGAACAAAAAATTGTTTTGAGAAGAAAGTTGATGCAAGTTGTAATGAAGTTGTCGTATTTCGATTGTTTACAAGAATTTTCTAGTTTTTAATTTATGTTTTCACCTTTTTGTCGAGTGACATCGATTGTCATTACCAAACGTCAAAGAAAAAAAAAAAAAAATCAGGGTCTTTGGTGCAAAATCTCTGGTTCGTCTTCTTCGTCCCTTTTACAATGACACATTAAAAAACGTGTGTTATTCATAGAACTCACATATACCACATGCAAGTGACTGACGGGGCAGTTATAAGAAAGCCACAGCTCAGAACAACTTAGTATTAAACATATATTTTATGTATTTATTAAAAAAAAATACTTTCCACATCGAATTATATATGTTGTTTCACTGAAATAGCATAAATTGAGTTATGCTCTACAAATGTGTAGCACTGAACGCAGCCATTGCCAGAACACTTCCTCATTTTCTAAACTCACCCTTATTGGTCGATTTTCCTCATTAGACGCTTCTTTCAATTTCCGCCTATTTGACAGCGGCAACGTGTTTCGCTCTTTTTCCTTGTGAACTGTTAAGATGGCGGTCGGTAAAAATAAGGGTCTGTCCAAAGGTGGCAAGAAAGGTGGTAAAAAGAAGGTCATAGATCCTTTTTCACGAAAAGATTGGTACGATGTTAAAGCACCAAACATGTTTACCACCCGTCAAATCGGTAAAACTCTAGTAAACCGTACCCAGGGAACGAAAATCGCTTCCGAAGGATTGAAGGGTCGCGTGTTCGAAGTTTCATTGGCTGATTTGCAAAAGGACACCGACGCTGAGCGTTCTTTCCGTAAATTCCGATTGATTGCTGAAGATGTACAAGAACGCAATGTTCTAACCAATTTCCATGGCATGGACTTGACCACAGATAAATTCAGGTGAGTAATGGTGTTGGGATTTGAAGCAAGGGAAGATGAAAAGTTCTCCGAAGTAGTTTATTGCTGGAAAACCGCCTCCCCTGCTGTGAAAAAGAATTAAGTCTGCAATCGCGCATGCATATGTGTAGTGTATTTCAATTGCAATTCGCACTTTCAGGTCAATGGTAAAGAAATGGCAAACTCTCATCGAAGCCAACGTCGATGTAAAGACCACTGATGGCTACTTGCTGCGTGTGTTCTGCATTGGATTCACCGCAAAGGACCAGATGTCACAGCGCAAGACTTGCTACGCCCAACAATCTCAAGTCAGGAAGATCAGGTCCAAGATGACTGAAATCATCACACGCGACGTTGGTACATCTGACTTGAAGACAGTGGTTAGCAAGCTTGCTCCCGATTCCATTGCTAAGGATATTGAGAAGATGTGCCAAGTCATCTACCCATTGCACGATGTGTACATTCGCAAAGTGAAGGTGTTGAAGAAGCCGCGTTTCGATCTGTCGAGACTCTTGGAATTGCACGGAGATGGAGGTGGCAAGGGAACCGAGGGGGTTGTTTCCGAGGGCGCCGTCGTCGACAGGCCTGAGGGTTATGAGCCACCAGTGCAACAGTCCGTTTAACTTTATTAACATTATTTTGTAAAAAAAATAAATGATGCGAAACTTGAAAGAACAGTTTTGGATTAGACAAAGAAATCGCTTGTTGTTTCGTGACAGTGGAGTGTTGGTAGGGTTGCTTCTCTTTGTTTTTTTCTTCCTTTTCAGCTTTTTTAGGTTTCAAGACTTTTGGATACTTTGCACGGAAGGATTCCCCGGAGTAAGGTGAGTTTTTCTTTATGTTTGTGTGGTTGCATTAGATTTCCTTGCTCAGTGATGTGTAATTTATTTTTCGTCGCTGAGACTACTGATGTCAAAGAATTTCTGATGAGCTACACACGTTTCCTTTCCTTCAGCTCGTTTGTTTCCCGGAGATGGTATTCATTTTCTTCTTTTTTTGTCTATTTTCAGGTTTTTTCGTATGCTGGCACTGGACAACCTTAAACAGGTTAGTAGTTTTCGTATGTAGTCGTCTGGTTGCTTTCAAGATGATGTTCATTTAATTATTTGCTACTCTGAGCACTTTGATGTTATTTACTCTCTGATTGTTCTTTGGAAGAGATGCACACTGTTTGCCTGTTTTGTGGTCAAAACTAAAATAATTTTTTTTTTTTTTGCTTTTACAGTGAAAGGAGGGAAAAGCGACCTAGTGGGTGTCTGAAGCGTGTGCAGTAAGAAAAGGTGAGTCACATTTATATTTACATTTGAAACTAGTGCTGTCGTTGAGAATGAGTTTCCCAACATTTTTGAAAAGAAAGGTGCTTTATGCCTTCCCTTGAATATATATTTAATCCTTGGTTGGGTGGTTAAATGCAATTTCTTTCCAAAAAGTACCATTTTACTGAAAATTCGCAGAACGACAGCACTGTTTGTAGATCTAATGGTGATGATACTTGATTAACTGAACCAAATAATGTTGCATACATAATTTAGATAGTAGAACTGATCTATTGCCCATTTCTACAAAATATTGAAGTCTTGATCTACATGTACTAATGTAAATCCTTTGTTCCAGTTCCCCAGGCCAGTAAAATCGTACATCCAACATGAATTAAAAGTCGGCATTCGATCATTGTCGGAGACATGTAAGTAGTCTTTAGATTTTCTTCTGCATTTTAATTTATTAATCTGAAGAAGCACCAGAATAACAACTGTGGCATAAATATGTACTTACATACATGCATATATTTTGGTACTTCTTCAGTTTTTACATTATTTTATGATGAAACTCTGACCCAGCTCGCTTTGACAAGCCATGAAGAGAATTAGTCCCATCCAACGCAAAATTAAAATCTGACTAAATTATGTATATATGTATATATTACATACATATTTGGATACGAGTTACTAATGTATATCCTCTTTACAGCCCAGATTGCGAAAGGTCCAACCTCGACACATAAATCGTATGGCACCTGCTACAGCTGAGGTAAGTCTGGTTTGTTGTCTAAATTTTATTTGTTTTATGATGATATTGTTTCGGATTCCCCATCATTTGACCGATAAATGACACAAAATCCATTCTGATAAACACTAGCAGCATAAAATTTATAAATTGCCAAGGAAATGAATAAAACTAGTTCTTTGCTTTACAGATCTTGGCATTGCTGAGCAGTCAAGTACGAAATTTTTGTGAGAAGAAAATGAGTACCTCACCAGATCGAGCCTTAAATAATGTAAGTTGACTTTCATTTTGATGTTCCTACTGAAAGTGGCAATAGGTGCTCCGTACACTTTACTTTTGTGCCATTTTCAGTGTTAAAACTTGTTTAAATGATGATACTCTGACCCAGCTCGCTTTGACAAGCCGTGAAGAGAATTTGTCCCATCCAACGCAAAATTATTATCTGATTTATCATACTTACGCTACGACAAATATACTTTTGAAAGGAGTTACTAATGTTGTATATTCTCTTTACAGGTCACAGTGCAAAGGGCTTTACATACTATTTTACGTGAATTGAGGTGCTGCTACATTTAAGGTATGTACATAAGTCTGACTCGGCTTATATCAAAGTTTTACTTGTTTTGTGATGATATTCTTTCGGATTCCCCATCATTTGACCGATAAATGACACAAAATCCATTCTGACAAAGAAACATGATTAAATGCGCGCACATGCGTAAGAAAAACGAATTAACAATTGTTTTCCTTTTCAGAAGTTCGTATTCCTGAAAAACCTTCTTCTACAGAAAGGTGGTCAGTGTATTGTAGGAACAGGGAGGCTATACAAGTCACAGATATTCGTGTGATTGAAAGGAAGGCTGCAGGATATTGATACCCGAATAGTGTAAGTAGATTTCTGTTTTGACATTGCTATTGAAGGTCCCGGGGAAAGCAGCAATCTCCTGGATGATCATACTATAAAACATTGCTGCTTTTCTCGCATTTTCATTGTCCACATTTTTGTTTTATGATGATACTCTCCCAGCTCGCTTTGACAAGCCATGAAGAGAATTTGTCCCATCCAACGCAAAATTATTATCTGATTTATCATACTTACGCTACGACAAATATACTTCTGAAAGGAGTTACTAATATTGTGTATTCTCTTTACAGGTCACAGTGCAAAGGGCTTTACATACTATTTTACGTGAATTGAGGTGCTGCTACATTTAAGGTATGTACATAAGTCTGACTCGGCTTATATCAAAGTTTTACTTGTTTTGTGATGATATTCTTTCGGATTCCCCATCATTTGACCGATAAATGACACAAAATCCATTCTGACAAAGAAACAAGATTAAATGCGCGCACATGCGTAAAAGAAACAAATTAAACAATTGTTTTCCTTTTCAGATGTTTGTATTCCTGAAAATCCTTCTACAAAAAGGTGGTCAGTGTATAGTAGGAACAGGGCAAGATTCGGGAGGCCTTACAAGTCGGAGATGTGCGTGTGACTGGAAGGAAGACCGCAGGACATTCATACCCAAATAGTGTAAGTAGATTTCTATTTTGATATTGCTACTGAAGGTGCCAGGAAAAGCAGCTGGCTTATCATATTATAAAACATTGCTGCTTTTCTCGCATTTTCATTGTCCACATTTTTGCTTTATGATGATACTCTGACCCAGCTCGCTTTGACAAGCCATGAAGAGAATTTGTCCCATCCAACGCAAACTAAAAATCTGATTTAAATATGTTCACACTTACGCTATGATGAAAATGATTTGGACACCCGTTTTTAATGCTCCATCTTTTCCTTACAGGTCATATCGCGAGAGGTTTCCAATGGAGAATCCAAAGATGCTCACAAGAGGAAAACATCCGGGACCCTACATCGATCGGACCCCCGACAGAAGGATATGAAGCTGACTGAACAATGTATGTGGGTTTTTATTTTGATAGTCCTTCCTACTGACGGTGTCGGGAAAAGCAGCAACTGATGGTCTGTTTTTCTACCACTTTCAGTAGAAAGTTCAACATTTTTTCATGATGATACTCTGACCCAGCTCGCTTTGACAAGCCGTGAAGAGAATTTGTCCCATCCAACGCAAAATATAATTCTGATTGAACTGCAAATGTTCTTCCTTTCGCAATTAATTGTGGTTTGAGATTAACGTAATGTTTTCATTTTCAGATCAGCGAGTAAATAAATGTTTCTGTACAAAGCTCTGGTTGTTTTTTTACACAAAAAGTAAGTTTACTTTTCCTTGAATTCATGATCCAACATGTTGCAACACGTTTAAACGTGTTTCTCCAAAACATATGAATCCCTGCACTGATTTCCTTCAATCGGACAAGATTCGACATGTCGCGACATGTTTAAACATGTTCGTCAAAGATTTCTGAATATCAGGGTTGATTTCTAGTCAATTTGACAGGATTGAACATGTCGCGACATGTTTGAACATGTTCGTCAAAGATTTCTGAATATCAGGGTTGATTTCTAGTCAATTTGACAGGATTGAACATGTCGCGACATGTTTAAACATGTTCGTCAAAGATTTCTGAATATCAGGGTTGATTTCTAGTCAATTTGACATGATTGAACATGTCGCGACATGTTTAAACATGTTCGTCAAAGATTTCTGAATATCAGGGTTGATTTCTAGTCAATTTGACAGGATTGAACATGTCGCGACATGTTTGAACATGTTTGTCATGCATTCATGCATTGATTTGGACCAGTTTTTAACCATTTTCTCTGTTTTCTTTCATGTTTTCTAACACAAAAACAAGAATAAAGTCTTCAAATTTATGTCAAATGATGTTTATTAATGTTTTATTGTTAAATAAAGTAAATGTTTACAAAAAAAAGCAGTCATTTTTATTTTTACATTCAAATTCTAGGCTCTATTCAATAGATACATATTGTTATAAATACTTCAATCACTTACAAATGAAAATATCGTAAAAAATGATACAATTACATAATACAAACAAATTAAATGCAATGCATTCCAATGTACACAAGAATATGCATAAAGATCGAAACCACAACAAGGTTTTTACTGAATATACGGGTAGTAGGCATGATAATGGCAATGGCAAGGTGTAGACGTATTCTCAAAACCCACTTTGCATCAAGCGCTTACAAAAAATCACTGGTTTAGCCTATTTGACAGAAAAATTACGGATGCCTACCGACTACTACCCGACTTCACAAGTCGGTGATTTCGTTTTGAGACCTTGTATCGATAAAGCCAGCAACATTACCCTGATTGGCATCATTAATTCGTATGAGAAGTTCGTTTTGAATTCGTCTCAAAACCTCGACCACCTCTGGCAAGACACCGCTTTGAACGGCCTTCTGCATCGCTTCGTTAGCATCGACTAATGCATCGTTCAGTTCTCCCTGCTCCATTTTTGCCTTTGCTCTGGCGTAGTAACCTTCGTAGCTCGTTGGCTTCTGGTCGATAGCCTGTTTGGCTAACTCAATAGATTCATCAAGTTCCTGAAAAGCAAAAGCGTTAAAAGGAAATTGTACATTCAAAACAGTGGAAGTGACTCACGTTCAATTTTCTCTTGCATCGCGAGAGGTTGAGCAACAAGTTTGCCCGAAGCTGAGTAAAGACGGAGTTTTTGTCCAGTAGACTCTCGATGTTGGCGATTTTCTTTAGCGCGTACTGGTATCTATGAGCTGCTTCTTCAAAGCGATTCTTTCTGTATAAAACATTTCCATCTTCTAGAAGTTTGTTGAGAAGAACCACTAAGATATCTGGCTTGCCCATTGCCATGCTCCAGGTCGTTGGACCGAGTTTGGCTCCTCGTTTAAGAAACACTTGCACCACTTGAATGTTTCGGCAAGCGATCGCTCTATCAAGGGGTCGCATTCCGTTGACGTCGATATGTTCGATACGAGCACCTTGGTCAAGAAGATACTGCACCAAGCTTGCCGATCCCTGATAGGCGGCTAGGTCCAGTGGAGTACGTCCATTGTTGTCAGCATGCTCCTTATTACAGCCCTTTTCAATTAGGCATTTCGCTGCCGTCTGTCTTCCGCGCAAACAGGCCCAAGAGAGCGCGGTAAAACCCTCCTGATCCTCAGCGTCGATTGTAGCGCCTCTATCGATAAGTAGTTCGAGTATACCGATAAGTCCCTCCTCTGCAGCTATCATCAGAGGAGTTTTCTTACTTGGAGTAACGGCTTCGTTTATTTGCGCCCCATTCTGAAGTAGCTTTTCCGCGACAGCCCAGTGACCCTCTTTGACCGCCAGCCATAGAGGAGTGATTCCCGATTTGTTTCTGCTGTCAACTTTTGCACCTCGCGACAATAACACCGCCACGGTATCGACACATCCATTTTTCGCTGCAGCTGTGAGGGCAGTATCACCGCTCAATGGTTCAATGTGGTTAATGTAAACAGTTTCCATCTCCAGCAAGTCTTCCACAACAGTGGTGTGGTCCTGTGAAGCCGCTCCAATCAATGCCTGCTGCATAGCTTTGTCTAGGGTCACGTCGTTGGAGTTAATTCTCGGCGTCCAATCACTTGCAAGTAGGTATTTGACAACATTCAGTCTTCCAGTTCTGGCCGCATGCACCAGGGCACACCTCTGCGTGGTGTCAGTCTGTCCAAGACTGCTGCCTGCAGCAACCAATAGACGCAAAACATCACAATGACCCTTCATTGCTGCCAAAATGAGCGGCGTGCACCCCTGGCTGTTGGTTCGTTCGACGTCCGCTCCGAACTCCAGCAACAAACTCACCATCGGCACTATACCTTCGTGAGCAGCTATACATAGTATTGTGGCATCACCCATGAACTCCGTCTGGTAATGCGGCGAAGCACCAGCCAAAAGCAAAAGCCGAGATACCTTCATATTCGGATTATACACGTTCCTCAGAGAACCTAATGCAGCCGATATTGAATCCGTGACACTGGCTATCCAAAATGACTGCGTATCTCTGGGCGATGGTGGGCCCTTCGAATTGCGGTATATGTGGGCTTTCAAGATGTGGTGGCCCAATTCTAGGGTCTGTTCCGGGTCCAAGGGTGGCTGCAGCCTCGACAAACGAAATGCTATTGCTGCGTGACCCACACGAAAGTCGCACAAGAACTTCAAAGACTCCCCATCATCTCTTCGTATTAGCCACTCTCTGAACGACGGATGGAAAAACATGTAAGTATTGTCTATACGCTTCACCAGAAACCCATCGAGAAGCTTAAAACGTTGCAGAAACTCGTCCCAGTTCATGATCTCGTCGGTTTTGAGCGCACATATTGTGTAATAGATCTCATTCAGGGTCAGAGGGTACAGTGCAGCGAGGCACACGTTTAGAATCGGCGCGGCTTTCTCAAAACTCGACCCGGTGGGGAATCTCAAATTGAAGTGCAACAGGAAAATCTGCGCCAGTGAAACTGGCAGTATCTTGTAGCTGGTCGATTTGATGACCAACTGCCCGCGTTCGATGAGATCTAAAATTAGCTTGGCGTACAAGAACGAGCCCTTGGTCAATGCCTGCAAATGACCAATGAACTTCATTTGCCCCGCGCTGTTCTCCTTGATGGCGGCTGCAATGTTATTCTGAATATCAGCGCTATGATTCACTCGGAATGTTATGTAGTCGAGCATGTCCTTTTGCAGGAGGTCATTCGAAGCCCAACTATCAAGGGTCATCTTCGTGAATGATAGCCCCTTGACAAACTCTAGCATTTGTGTTCGCACCGTGGCGACTACCTTCAGCCACGAAGGGAAATACTGCGTCATTTTCGCGATAAAAGTCGCTATGGTGTGTCCGTGATCCGGTCGGTGGTATTCTGCTTCACACAAGGCGTCAATTAGAATCACACAAGTCTTGGAGGCGATTTTGCCTGATCGCTTCAGAATGGTCAGTGGCTCCAAGATTGCCATGCGCATCACTCTCTCGGCATCGGCAATGCATTCCTTTACGCTGAGGATGTCCTGTAGATGTGGTTCGTTAATCAGGTACTGGCGATAAGCGACCAATTGAGGAGCCTGGCATAGCTGAGCGGCAAGAGAATGCACAAAGTCTGGCACTAAACACGTCAGGTTTGTGTCGGCTTGGCAGAAATGATAGCCGACAATGTGGGAGGCAAGAGCTTTCAGCCTATCATGACCGATATTTATCTGGCAATAGATTCCATCGGTTTCGATATATGGTACGTCCTTGCGACGTCCGAAACATGAATACTCAACTAATTGCAGCACGAGGGCGGTTTTTCCTGTACCCGGGTTACCATTGATCAGTACCCCTGGTGTCTCGGTGGTTGTGAGTATATTAGACAGCTCTCGTAGAAGCCATTGGCGACCTATAAACGGCGGATCCGGTTCTTGCAGTGGCACTTCAAAGAACAACGGCTTGAGGGCCAATTGAACTGTTTGCGCTGGCGATGGCTTGTACACCCCATTCGCATTTCGCATCTGAGAACGCGCCGATCGTCGAACCACCGTTTTTCGCATTTTCGGAGACTCAAATCCATCGCCTCGATCACTAACAGAAAACGCCTTGAATTTTCCAGCAATACTACCAACATCCTCCTTTGCTGTGACCGAGAACTGACTCCCGAACGTCTTAGTGTAGTCTTTCGATTTAAACCGCCCGTTAGCGTCCGTATATTCCGACGACTCTGTCAGAGTCTGAGAATCAGGACTGCTGATGTTTGTCGAGCTATTCGACTTTCCCGTGTCCAACAGCAGACCGAGCCTAGTTCGAAGCTCTTCGTCATTTTGCTTCTCGCTAGATACGGCGGGCAGATTAATTCCATCGCCTGTTCCACCTACGCGCGCAAGACAATAAATTAAAATTTAAAATAAGAACAAAACTAAATATTTAACTAAATCACTCCATGCATACACAAACAAAAAGGAAAAAAAAAACAAATAAGGAATAAGCATGCCAACAAAGAAACACTCTGGGTAATGAAAATTGAGTTTCCTGCCTGCTAACTGATTTAGGCCCGAACTGGTGGTCGATGAATTAACATTCCACAGAGATTTGATCTTTCCAAAGACCAACGATGATAGGTGCCCAGCGTATATGGATGTTCCAGCTAAACTTAATCGATTTAGACGATTCTCACTGCTTCCACCAGTGAGGTTGTTGCTCAAAACCTTCCGGCGACGACGGGTCACAACCGAATCGGAGCACGTTGATGTTTCCAGCAGATTATTATTGTTTCCTTAATGTGATATGAATAAAAGTAGTGGACTTGAACTAGGCGATAGATATGTACATAGTATGTACAAAAGCATGCTAACCTCAACCAATGAAGAATGTATACTCCTACACTACTGGACAAAAGTAAGCCTGCACGTCCTTAAATATGTATCTATTGCTTCAGAGTACCGGCTACCGTTGTCCCATAGTGTTCGAGGTACTTTTACCATATTTCTGCATTGTATGGTGAAAAAAAAAAAACAAGAAACCATTACTTACCGGATAAAATCGATGACGTTTCAATCGGACAGCCATTGGACGCCGTTCTCCGGTGACCACCGGTCAGTGCACTCCTTAAATTTTTGTGATTGAAAAATCTTCTTCTAGTCGGCGGTGGCGTAGCAAATGATGCTGCCGCCGCATTGGCGATTTCTCCAAAGTTGTCATTACCCGATGACGATGTTGTGGTTGCGGCTGTTCCAGTGGTGGAACTAAACGATTTTGGTAATTTGCCAACGCTAGCATATCGAAAATCAGGTGATATCGACTCCTGACGATTCTGCGAAAGTTATTAAATATTGAAATCGTTGATAAGTTTACATATTTATACTCGACAAAGGAGAAATGGAAAGAAAAGAAAAGAAAAGAATTATTGCAACACTGTACTCATTATAACCGATACCCACACACAAAATTGTCTGGACAACTAGCTCCGAACGGCGGATCTCATACTCAGGAAAAGAAATCACGAAACCATTATAGTGTACATACATACATACATAAGGAACAGAACTTAAGATACATGGTCGGCCAGAGAGGTGGTTGTGCAGAAAAGAAGATCTTCATCGCTTGAAGTTCATGTGCATCGTATCCTCTTGCAGGCACATGAGTCATATTTGGACCTGGCATGCAGCATGTATGTGTAGATATACCAGTTTTATGTTTCTGTGTTATGTGCATGGCTATACGTTGGGATGCAATTATAATTAAAAACGGATAACATACAAATATAACCGCGGCTAAGGCTATAGATACAGGCTTTGTGCAGCCTTACATGGCACACTGTTTTAGATTATAGGCATACATATGCACGTTCGAGTCTTTGATATCGGCTATGATTGTGGGTATGTGCATATATTTATTGAATGGCCACTTGGAGCATGTACATACATACATAAAACAGTTCTTAGTTATGAGGCTATTTTCCTACCTGTGGATTGACCTGTTTGTGCAGACATGGTACGGTGAAGATTTCTATGCAAAAAAGTATAACCAACTGGACAGTCAGTAGAACCATATTAGAGATGATCGAGGATACTTTCTTCTGCACAAAGTATTGAATGAATTCAATGGAAACAGATGATCAATGGTGTTCAGCGGAGATTGACATGCAAAGTTCTTTTGGATAGCATTCGACTTTTAGACGCAAAAACTTGTCTCAGTGGGACAAAGGATTTCGACATCGATTTTGAAAGATGATACACAGGCCTAACTACATCACATCACCTGTATGGCTTGCAAGCTCATCAACGTACGAATTGTAACTACAGAACAACGAGTACCTAACCTAACCTATGCAGATTCAACCATATTTGCTATCAAAACTAGATTTCAAATTACAAGTAGCAGTCACAGAGAATAAGTTCTGCTTAAGCTCATTTAAGAAACACAAATTTTACTCAAAAATCAAAATTACAAACAATGAGGTAGGTTTGTGGGACAGAACAGCATTCTGCTTATTAAATTCTGCCAGCAAAAGTCAACTTTATCGTTTTTCAAATAGTTTGCCATCAAAACAGCTGCTTTTGACACATTCTTGTGAAAGCGTTCAAAATCAAAAATAGGTCTGTTCGCGTACGCTCCCAAAACAACGAATTTTTACGAATTTCTACGAAAAGTCATGAAATCCTGTTCGAGTACGCAAAGGTTTCCTACTTTTTCGTAAGAGAGAGCGCTCACGAGAGAGTAAACAATGTCCCCATGCTACAAATTTGCGTGCAAGAAATTTTTTTTGTGAAATCTGTCAAATCTGTTAGATTCCTGTACGTAATTTATTGTTGTTTGTGTATTTATACACATTTGCATTTGACGTTTGAAAAGTAGGGACACTTCGTAGCTTTCGCGTTTCTACCTCTCTCTCTGAGTGAATTTTGGTGCAGAAAGTAGCTGAACAGACCTAAAATGTGCAGAAATGACTGCGGAATGATGGGTATGGTTCTGTGAGAACTCCAATGGACACGAGCTTAAGAGGAGCCGCCTATACAGAGTATATTTCGTCACAAATTTGATGTCTAACCGCCTGGTTATGAAAAACCGTGAAACAAAAAGAAAATGGCATTTAGGACTTAAAAAAAAAGTAGTTCAAGAAATGGATCTAGCGCCATCTTACTTTGAGATCCAGAAAGAAGTGATCTCCACCTGTATGTCTACCCTTCGATTCCCAAGACGAGTTCAGTCTAAAGATTGATCTGATAAAGTGTTTTCAATTAAAATCAGTTTTAATTCCTTCCCATCCTCTGCGCCATACCCACTCGTTCATGTGTCTACATGGACCGTGTTCCAATTTACATACAGACACCTGTATATAGTATGTACGGATGCATAGGCAGCAGGAATACATAAAACAAAAACCACTCAGTGGAGGTAACGAGAAAATTTATTACGATGCAGCAAACGAAGTCAGATAGCTAAAAGCTTACATATATATGTACATATGAATTTGATATTTATTTTTATCAATTACATCATTACCCGAACGTGGCGGGAATTCGTTCCGTGGTTCTCACAGACAGGGAGGCTGATTTGAACGCCTAATTATTATTGAAACCAATATTTTGCTGCACCTCCTCCTAAAATCCGAATGGAACTTGCTTTGTGAATTAAAAGGACTGAGACCGAGTTCAGTTGAACCTGGGAACGAAAGGCAATTACACCTTTCCGCTCTTAAGAGTTTGACTTTTGCGCTTTCCTTTTGCTGGCTTTTCTGTTGCAATAGAAACGGATCAAGATAAACGAAATAAACTTGTATTTGAATTCAAACAAAATGGGGTTTTTTTTTTGTTCACTACAGGAGAGGTGTAGATTTATTTACGCTTGCCCATTCGGCTCACAGTAACTGTGTTAACCATGTAACAAGCAACCACTGCAGGTCAACTTTAATGCATAGCCAACTATTTCAGCTGAGTTATGAGGTTACATTTAGCGTGAATCGATGTTACGAAATATAGACAGCGCACACAGTTGCTGGCCTGTATCTGGCACGACGACGACGACGACGGTAAGTCTGATAAGTTGTTTGCTGCTTGTGCATAGTGGCCAACATCGAGAATTAATTGCACACATAAAAGAGTGAACGGACTTCTTTAATATGCAACAGAAAAAAAAATGTATTTAATTTACATACAAGCATATTTTGAGCAGCCTTTAATTTGTATGGCAACCTGAATCGCTTTTGCGTCGTTGAACAATTTCACCACTTCAGATGTCAAGACGGAGATAAAAAAAAGAAAAGAAACCGGCGGCAGCGCTGGCCACTTACACTTGAAAAATAAAATGAATTTCATGCGAGATTTGGGGAGCAGAAATTACTCTTACGCCGATATGGCGCTTTCGACTTTCTGATTTAGAGTCGTTGGCTTCTTCTTTGATTCTAAAATTTATTCGTATCTGATCGTTTTCACAACCGAAGGTTGAGTAGAAATTTGCAAAGGTATAGTCGGAGTGGAGAGATGACTGCAAGTCAACTTTAAGGAATATGTATATGGAAACAGGCTTGAACTTGACGACCTATTTAGTTCCTTAAGCGCCTACGGCTGCACTCGAGACCTTTTTTGTAGATTTGTACTACAAATGAGCTTACAAACGCTTTCCGGCTAACTAACTTACCAGCAATGTAGAGTATAACAGCGAGGTTCCTAAGAAATTATTTATTTCCAAACATCCCCGCCAAATCGAATGAAATTTCTGGTACTCCGATGCACCACACGAAGTATTGTACCCGCTCCCGGCACCATGCAGTGTGTTCCCACCAAAGGTTCTGCCTGTACTGACAGGCTGTACATTGACAGTAAAGGTGCATTGTTCAATTTTCCGTCATAAAAATATGTTTGCACATCCCTGACCGAAAAATGGCTTATCGGATTCAAAAACAAAAAATGTTGGTCTTTAGTAAATTGGTCCCTGATTCATTTGTGCTATAAGTCATCCTCCTGCGTTGTCCTGTAGCTGAGCAATGCCCAAAACAAGTCATCGTCAACGATTTTCCATCAGTGGAGAACACAGTCAGAACTCGTCCAGCAGTGGCTATCGTTGCAATAGTGTGTGTGAGTGTATGTGTAACACGATTGGCGAGATCTGGAATTTGAGGGAGCGCTCTCTTTTAGACTCCAAGGGAAAGAGAGCGGCTTAAGCTAACACAGGGATTCTCAATGATGTCACAACATGGGTAGCTCAGCTAAGGCAGACCTTACATCAAGCTTAGAAGGACTTAAGATGTCAAAGGTCTGGTGGATCGGAATAAATCGAAAAACTTAGCAGGTAAAGGTTAGGAATACCAAAAGGGATACTCTGTGGTCATTGTCTTCTGAAGAAACACGCTGAGCTGTTTTTTTGACATGACCTGTAGGTTTTGACATGACCTACACGTTTCAGAGGATATTACACATCTATTCGGTGAATGCCAAATCATTGTCAAGAGTAGACTAAACCACGTTTTTCAATAACTTAGAGAAGCTTAGATGTTTAAATTAAGCGAATTAGTTTAACTTCTTATCGAGAAGTAAGGCCCACTATGCTCGCTAGTGCTTTACAATAACCTCATAACCCCAACCAACCTAATCTAACCTAGTTCTCTTTAAAAACATTTCGAGATATGTACACATATGCGTTTGAATCTGCCAGCGACTGCTTCTAATTAAAAGAATTTCTTAGATTTCCTGGGAAGATAAGATGAATTATAAATGTTGACTAACGTGGGCTGACGACCTCGACGTGTGTTCCCTATATAAAAGTCATAAACAAGAAAAATCTGCCTTTACGACACGATTTATTACGGGAATATCAAATTACAAAACGTCAAAAGTCGATTTCAGCAGATTGTCAAACATCTACTTATCGATGCAGTTGTGTAGGAAGTGATGACAACCGGAAGGTAAATGTCCTTATTTTCGCTTTTCGATCGAAAAAATTTCTCTTTCCTATTCCCATACATCAACAGTTATGTTTGTCGACATGTCACTGAGATTGGTTCTACAATTGTAAAACACTAAAGAAAAAAAAAAGAACGCTGTTCAGATGCAATGACCAGGAACGATCGCTAATGATGATAGATTTGACGGGTCATTGGACAAATTGTGTATTCTACATCGAGGCAGACGATATCTACGTTTTGTGGTTAAATGTACATACATACGTACGTGTAAGTGTTACGTTATCATCGAGTTGTAGAGTAAAGAAAAAATGTCTTATTGTGTGAAGTGTCATGCAGATAGGTGTGTTATCTACCAGTCAATATCTCATTCAAATTGTATTGAAATATCGATAAGTTTAAATTGCCCTTAGGGCGGGTATACACTCTAAATATGTTTATAAGTTTATGACCTCATTTCCCCTCAAGCCGAGAGGAGGGAACAATCTATTTTGCAATTAAATTCACAAACCCATTCAAAAGTAAACACAACCGCCACAAGAAATGATAGTGACAGAGAATCGGTTCATCCTTAAGCCAAAGTCGCTTTCAAAGAAACTCTTTACAATCATTATCTGACCTAATTCCGAATTGTTTAAATGTCAGTCAAACATGTTCACCTAATAAAACTAAGAATAACAAGATATCGTACACATTCACCATATATACGTATTCATACAACTTTACATGGTGTAGTGATGGATAATGGAATAGCAAACACCTTGGCACCTTACCTGCATATATTTTGACAAAGCAGCAGCATTTGTGCGCAATTGTGATCTTAGCTGTGGCTGTGGCGACCCCAGAGGACTAACAATTGTTGATGTCGATCCGCCAATGCCCGTATCATAGCCTTGGGTATTACTACAGTCGACATCTGTAAAGAAAATATCAGAAAACTATAGATATAAACGTTCATTTAACTACACTACGATAATAGTTCTTATGGATTTTGCATGCTATACAGTGAGGGTCGAAAATTTGTACATACAGCCAATTTATTTGTATTTGCAGTGGATGCCCAATTCAACGAATCGATGGTCCTATAGTCGAATGAAAGCTTTGCAAAATTTTGAAAAAAAAAATCAGTCCTTTGCCAGATATGGTTCATTTCTGTCAGATTTTGACATTCTTTGCGTTTTCGAATAGAAATGTTTTTCAACGCAAACTTCAAACATATATTGCAGGCTCATTTCTGTCAGATTCTGACATTCTTTGCGTTTTCGAATAAAAATGTTCTTCAACGCAAACTTCAAACGTATATTGCAGGCTCATTTCTGTCATATTTTGACATTCTTTGCGTTTTCGAATAAAAATGTTCTTAACGCAAAGTGCAAATGTATATTGCAAGTTCATTTCTGTCAGATTTGGACATTTTTGGCGTTTTCGAATAAAAATGTTCTTAAACGCAAACTGCAAAGGTAATTTGCTCGGAAACAGAGTGACGATGTTGAACTGCGTTAGCATCATGTTCCAGAAATGTCATCTGGATAGCAACTGTGCAGTAGATGCCATTAAGCTTCAATTGCCGATATAAGTGACTTTTGAATTTTTCGATCAAATCAAAGCGGGGTGCAAATGGCGTCATACAGTGACGATCAAGATGAGAGCTTTTGATGTTTTCGAAAACGGCTGGCTGTAAGCAATTTTTTCACTCTCACTGTACATATAGTGCGCAGTCGTTAGACAAAAACCAGATTATGGTTAATAAGTGGAGTTTGTTGTAACTTAAACGTGCGGCTATACGTACTTATAACAAAAACGCAGTGACTATTAATACATAATTAGACCAGATGCCTGTCACTAGATTCTTTTCATCGAAGTCTAAATATTCTAGTTATACTAACCTTTCAAGGAGCTATTCATACACATTGGACACTGATCGTTACGAAACATACAGGAATAACATCTCTCATGGCCACAAGTGTCAATCAGTTTCCGTCGTTTTCCTTTATCAAACGATATGCGACAACTTGGGCAAACTGAACCACTGGTTTCATGCTCTAACAAACGTCGTATCGATTGCAAGTCTGTAATAAAAAGAAGAGAAAAAAACAAAACACACATTAAGAATGCTGCAAGTGCATAGCAATGAATACTAAACTAGACAAGACGCAAGACATTTACATACCCTATCAATATATATTACAAGGCCAACTAATCAAAGCACAATAAATTTCCATTTGAGTTTATTAATTCCGAAACGTGATTGTATAATTAAGCTAACAATTGCAATTTCCAATTCATTTTGCGCGAGACATTCCCCACACGAAGCGATACAATTTTTAATTTGACACAGAGTAAGCGATATTTTCGGTTTCGGAGAAAAAAAAAAACAAAAACCATGCAAATGGGATATAAAAATGTCAAATTGTTTCACGATTCAGACCTTCACTTGGATGTATGTATGTAAAACAAAAAACCTTTCTTGTAACCAACACCAGTAAATGAATTTTCGAAATGTGCACGATCACTGCAGGAGAATATGTTTTTTGCTTTTTTGTCTTTGTTTTTGTTTTTTTTGACAGTAGCACCACTCGAAGCAATCCAAAGTAAACTCAGTGACAAGAAGCTTACGTGATGTTAATAATTAAAAATCGCATCTTCCCGATGCAAAGATACTTTTGCTAGTTCGTAGGAAAAATTAAAGCAAAGGTTGCCTGTGCGATTCGCTATCCTATCCACATTGAGGCGTCACGTCGTCGTGCTTCGAAGGCACGAGAACGAAGTACACACTGCCTCCAACCACCACCACATGCATGGCAACACACACGACTGCGATTTTGGGGGCAGTTTATTTATTTGCTTTAAGCATTCGAATGGAGCTATGACTGCAGCAGCAGCAACAGCATAAAGGCAACACCATGTTATATGAATTACGTGGGCTTGTCGTTTCCTATGTTGCTGTTGCTAGACTTTTCGTCGTTTTAACCTGACACAAAACCGAATAAAAAGATCGTCCGTCTACTGCGCCGGTCATCCTACACAATGTCAGCCTCTTTGCAAAAAAAAAAAAAAAAAGATGAAATAACTTCTAAATCAAGCGTTCGTACAGCATACGTAACGCGTTTAAATGAAAAGGTGTTGTGAAGGTAGACGTACATACTTATGTACATGTGGTTCCGTCACCGTCGTCGTCACGCATTCGCGGGCCACAGTCTTGTTGCCTACGTAGAAATGTCGTATCTATTGGGTTTCATTTGTCGGCCTTTTCGATTTCGTAAAATTTATGAATTAGATTTTTGTGAATGAAAATGCGCGCTGAAACCGTCTGAGACTTTAACCCAAATCTGTTGACAGGGTAGCTTTCAGTTATCCCATGTCTGTTACACAAAGTTTTATGACTTTTCAAGCCGGGCTTAGAAAATGTATTCAAAAGTACTGAAGAATTAGAGGGACCCGACTGTCGTTAAACTCACAACATGACCTTTCAGTATGCAATCCGATGCACTAAGTCTTGAGTCACGACTCCCATATTGGTATGTGACTAATGCCACACAACTGAGACAAATATGCCAAGTTTACTAATCCTCCTCCAATCCAATTCACAAGTATTTCCATAAAGTTCATTACCATGAAATTACACTGAAAATCATTGTTCCCTTCACTTGGTCATTCAACAGTCAAGATTTACATAATGAGTAACGACTGAACAAGTGCGTGGATTGATGGTGTGTGGGTCCAGTTGATCAGTGGGACCACAGCTCAACGTCTGCGTCATACTTTTTTTTTCCATTATTTGGACATCACTCAACGAAAAAAGAGTGGTATAGGTCAAACTATTTCACAACCCACAATTTTCTACAGTTTTGCAATTGTTTTATTGACGATCCAATCATTCATTGGTTTCGTTATAAAAACCGATTAACCTCAATTAGTGGGATGTACTATTGCTATTCCTTTTCAAGTTCGTCTATCTATTTGCAGATGTAATCATGTTTGTTTCAAAAGTAATGCATTTGCGGTCTTTTCAGAGCAATGTCCTACAACTGATTACGTATCTAAGTCGGGAATGTTTCTACATCAAGCTTAACTAGCCATGCAATTGAGTAATTTCACTAACCTACTGCAAAATTCTACACTTGTTTCATATAACAATTTATTAAGTGCTTTCCCCGATTTATTAACACAAACTATGTAGGCACGAACGCAAGCACTGTACATACTAAATTGCGGGTAGGCATAAAATACCCGATCTACATAAGTGCCAGAGCCATAGTAGTACCCCTGCTTGTGCGGACAATCTAAACAAATCTTGCTTTAGCATTCGCTTTATGAATGAAAAGTGCGCGCGCACGCCCAACACTTATCCATTCTTTGCGGATGCTGTGCAGCAATGCATTCGCATTCGTTAAGTACTATGTACAGATGTAGAACGTGGGCGAGTTTCCAGATACATATGTTTGCCTTGCAACGGCAAGGCACGACCGGTGTGTGAGCGCAGGTATCCTTTTTTTTTTCTCTGATTTTTGATTTTTATTCCTGTTTTCAACCAACGCAACGGTTGGCGTAACGTTTTTATTCTCCTTTTTCCGTTCATTAATCGCGGCTGTATGTAGTTATTGGGATCCGGTGTTTCTTTACACAAATTAAACGGAAGGAAGTCAGACGTCCAAGTACTTATGCAACAAATAGAAACGGTTATTGAGAGGCTTTCGGAATATAGCCCTGAACAGCACGGATTAGGATGCTCAACGAAAAACATTATAAGAAAGGGCGTGTTGTGTGGGCTGAGTTCGAAGTTCGAGTCAAAACAAACATCCTTACCACGTAGCGCCGTAATTGCTCTGAGCGAACTGTTTTTGCTTGTAGACTTTCTGATCCAGCCTTGGGCACAGCTCTTTACAGATTTATGTTCCACAAAGTCACTCCAGTTAGCTCACTTGCGCGGACTACTTGGAATTAATCCAAAGCCAGATTAGCTCATTAAATACTTTAATAGCTTTCGACGATCGTTGACTTGAAGTGCAGAGACATCGTTCCCTACCGTTTTTTACCACAATTTACAACGTCATGACCGGTAATGAACGACGCGATGTCCATTACAGCCGTGAGATTCCGACCCATATTCAGCAGCCGTTTAAACTATTCTAATAACGTCGATGTGTTTATTTGCTTTATTGCCACCACACCTTTTTTTAAGGTGGCTAAAGTAACAAATCGTAGTTATAGCCACATAACACACGTAACACACAAACTTATATAAGCCACTCAACAATCACTGCAAGAGGTTCGAAACCAACCTTTGAACCTCTCACTGATACGAGCATAATAAATCCTTGATCTGGCCCCATATTGTCATTGAAAACAAAATTAATCCACACTTGTGAGTTTTTTTCTTTCCTTATATTCGCTACCGATGGTCATCGAAGTCGAAATAGATAGAAAGAAAACAACAGATACGTCAATAGGCAACAAATTAGTAATCCCATACATATGCTCATAAGTATCTCCACCTCTCCAAGCAGGAGAGGGGGCCGGGCCATCCAATGCGAAAATAATAACATGGATTATTAATTATGAGGACAGACTAAACATAAGAAAAAATAAATAGAAACAGGGAAACGAGATACCGCTGAGCTTTCGGCTGCGACTAGCTAGTGTAAACTGATGTCACCATAAATCTTGCTTAATACTTATTTACGCATGTTTTGATTTGTCGTCTTTTTCGGTTGTTTTTTTTATGGGCACTCGAAAAATAAACAAAAGATTTGTAGTGATTTAACTGTGTTGAGATGGGTTCTTGAATTTCACATTGGTAGCCGCACGCACCGACCGCAGAGATACTATCACACGAGCATTGTGGATGGAGAGTCGTGAGCATTTCAACACGGGCCGGACATGGCCTACATGCTAATGATTTATAGGCGCACACATAGTGGAGCTTTTAAGTGACCGTACATTTGGCAAATGTTTCGGACTGTCATTCCACATACCGCGTCTATATGACACCTACCTCAATCGGACTACGTAATGTCGTTTGGGAATAGCAATCGAGTGCACCAAATACGGTGCGAAATGATTGGGTTTCAAGTTTAAAGACGTTGCCGTAGCATGGTATTGTGTTTCAGAGTTCGAAACATGATTTCTGAGTTTTAAGGCAATTTAACGGGTTAATTCCACGCATTAAACAAAGTTAGTTGGTTTGTCTGCCTATTTGTTATGGAAATAAAATTCAGCAACGAATTTATGTTTCAATAGGCTATTAGGTTGAAGTGCCGTGGAAACGGTGTCAGCGGGGAAATGTGGGTGTAACTACTTTGTTTTGGATCTTTTGGTACACTAAGTGGTACAGTCTACAAATTTATCTACAAATGAGAGACTGTTCATTAAAAGTGTTGGTAAATCAAGGTAAATTAAGTGGTTTTGGCGTTTGATTTACATATATGATTTCGAGACGTGTGGAAGCAGCATTTTCAGCAGAGCTGGGCCAGAAGAGAACCCGAATCCAGTCAATAAAGAAGCCATTCACAGTCTGTAGAAACAACTGAGGAACAACAAATTGGCCAGTCTTGATCGTGATCTTCTGGTAAGGTGCATGGTGCATCTGGTCTGTCTGCGTCGATCTTATGAATTGTGAAAATCAAATATCGTACTTATGTATGTATATCCTGTCCAACGTACTGTCTAAATGTCTGTAACCCTTCCAGTGTGATTTTCGGCCCGACAGATCGACGATCGACGAAATTTTCAGTCTAAGACAAATCTTGGAAAAGATCAACATATTCCAAGTCAAGATGGAGCATCTTTTCATGGACTTTAACGTCGCCTATGTAACATCAAGGTTCCGTGAGGAAAAACAAAGAATAGAAGGTAGATTCAATGTCTTTCTAGATGCTCTGAGTATAACAGGGGAGATGCTGAAATCAGTGGGTAATAGGAAAGCGACTTAGGCACTCTTAACTCGAATACAAATCGAAGTTAGACAGATAAGAGTGCTGCAAACATAGACACTGACGGGCGGGTAATATGGTAAACCTACCTTGCGAATACCTCATGGCGGTCCAACGGTGGGAGGGTTTAAGCTAGCGGATGTCAGGTCAGTAGAAATCTAATCCTACTGTTTAACTTGGAACGCAGTGTCTATTAAAAGGTTTCCTTCATGAGTACGGAAACAAAAGACGCAGAAGACGCAAAGGACTGTGGGAGGTTTCCTCACCTTGGATGTAAGAGAGGCTAAGGTAAGTATAGGAAGTATAGTCATTCAAGTTTGGCCTTTACCCTTGGTACCCACTAGAAATATTACTGTGATCAAAAAATAAGGTGGATTTTTTTATTTTTTGGTTGGTAGTACTGTGACTGACATCTGGTCAAATTTCATGTCAAAATTTGCATTCGTTCAATAGCCACGTTCGTGGTTTCTCCAAAAAAAAAATGAATTTAGTGAATTTGTTGATGGAAAATGACATTTCTGCTGCAGAAAAGTTGAGAATGTTACAGAAGGGGTTTGGTGACCAGAATATGTCAGAAAAAATTTTTACAAGTGATAGAAATAATTCAAAGATCACCCTCGGCGGCCATTAATACTTGCTCGATTGACAACTAAAGATCTCGCTGGTACTGTTAACATTCCATTTGGATCAGACCAGACCACTTTGAAAGATGTTTTGTGGCTGAAAAAAGTCAAACCTCTCTTTATTCCAAAAACACTCAATTTTTTGGGAAAAGAGCGAAGCATTAGACCAACTCATATTGTTCATCAACAACCCTATTCACCTGATTTAGTGATTTCTGGCTCAAGAAATCGCTCCGGGGACACCGCTTCGCTGTTGATCACAGTAGTAGATCGTAAATTTCTTAAAATAAATTATTTCATGCTAGTGCTTGTCACATAAGTTTTACTACAAAGCCAATTAACCATTAACCCAACAAGGATGCCCTCTTATTCCTTCAGATTTTTCTAATTTTACGACCTAATTTAGAGCCTCTAGTCCAGACATAGTTGGAAATGCAATTTTTTAACAAAATTTGCAGACCTGATAAAAAGTCTGACACATGTCTTGTGGAGTCCCGCTGCTAAGAGATACTACTGCCATAATATAGCCAGGTCTACCCAAATTCCAAAAATTGAGGTCGATAACTCCCCCAACAACCCAACTCGCGACCAAATTCCATTTGTGATCAAAAGTTATTATCTTTTCTATTTGGTATGAGCTCACCGACTTGCCAAGAATTAGCAATTGTTTATTTTGAGAGCTTTTTTCACAAACTTAGGTTACTGTCTGCGCCACACATTACGTATACACGGAGTTGTGATAAGACATGATAACACCTGGCGCCACATATGTACATTAATATAGTGATTTGCAAAACATGTGGTTGGATGCAGATGTACGCCTTGAAACCGTGTTGACTGTTCCATTTTCATTTTGTGATGCAATAGCCACAAGTGAACGATAAGTAGAAATGCTATCAGATAACTCTATTATTCTTATCACCGTAAACTGTGTCTATGCAGGAGAATGGGGGGTTTTCTACTATAAAAAAAAAAAAAAACAAAAAAACAAATACATATAAGACGGAATATAGCCCCACCTGAGCGTGAAGAAC
Source organism: Xylota segnis (assembly GCA_963583995.1). Lineage (NCBI taxonomy): Eukaryota > Metazoa > Arthropoda > Insecta > Diptera > Syrphidae > Xylota > Xylota segnis. Next base: position 557,726 of record OY757238.1, read on the forward strand.
ATTTCTTCGTCATCTGCTCTTCAGTTGAAATTTCAGTTAGAACGGAGTCATGCAATCCATACTAACGAGACAGGAAGTGATATCACTCCACTTCATGGTCGAGATTGTGCTGTGCATGAAGATACATACATTCATTTTTTTTACAAACAAATATCCATGTTTACAGAGATTTTTTTTCGTTGGTGGCAAACAGTTTGTTTTGGTTTTTTTTCCTCCTCCTTTTGGACAGGTAAGTGCTGCCCCAATGGTATTCAGAATGCGTTTTTAATGAATACCATTTCGAGTCTAAATACTCGAACGTGATAGCCAGCTTTAGGTTATGTATGGCGTTGATTAATTATCAATCTCTTCTACATAATCGTAAATCTTTTTAAGGAATAAATAACCGTTTCGGTAGCGCCTACACGTTAAGGTACAAACTTTTTTTGTATCTCATTCAAGAAACCCATTCAAAGTGCATTAAGATCGCCTGCATGCACATGTATGTATCTATGTACCAAGATGGTCAAACTGTACAACTGGTTGTCTGTCCCGCTCTGGCGCAGAGGTTTACACGGCCTTTTTTGCTTGGTTTTAATGGAAATTGTAAATTTCACGAGACAAGTTTTTTCATTACATTTTAATTGACTCCGCGCTTAAAAGGCTGCTGTTGCTGCTGCTGCTGCTGCCGCGGTTCCAGCTGCTGTGAATAAAACTTATAATAAAGTATCTGCATATCTAATAGGTTACATGCACTCGAGCATCGAGTAGATCGCACGGCAGACAGGGACAGCAGACGACGGCAAAACAATTAAAAGCTTGCGAATATCCAGAATTATTGCTGCTTGGGGAGAGACTGGATAGCAAATTAACAGAAAAAGGGGTTACCTTTGGAAAATCTCGCATTAGTACGACATTTTTTCTTCTTTTTTTTTTATCAATTACTATCGGACTTCCGTATGGTCGTATGTGTGCTCAGTGCTTTCACCCGTTTTAATGAGTCTGTAGTTGATGATGGTTTTTTTTTTCTTTTCAGTTTTCAATTAAGAGGCCCGTAGTTTTTTCTTTTTTTTTATCAAGAGATTGTCTTAGGTAATATTTTAAGGTAAGAGTTTGTGTTAAACAAAAAAGGAGAGAGTTTTAGACGGCTAGGAGGTTTCTTGTGGACTGTGTGCGAGTGTGTGTTGTGTCGTGTGCGCTGTTCAGATGAAAAATGGGTCAATTAGTGAGATGGTGAAATAAGTATCAAGTTGAAATGTTTACTCATGTGCAATCAATTCAAGAATTGCCTTGCGAGCAATAAAAAGTGTAAAGTCAGTCAGTTAGTTGTCTCGTAAAAATCTGAATTTGGTTGTGCTTTGGGTGCTTTTCTTAAAGCTTTCAGACTCAGTCTAGTTCAGATCTAGAGTGGATCATGTGAAGTCTTTTTTTATACAAAAATTTGAGCACATCCTGCGAGAGGGTTCACAAACTCCTCCGGACTTAACTGATGAATGTTTTATTATAATTTTGAGTGAAAAAATAGATTTCATGCCTCAAGAGTTTGATACTAAAATATGAAATAATTGTTAATTTAATGTTATGCACCCCTTAGGGGAAAGTTTAGCATGTTATTATCTATCCACCATACCAACTGATTCCCACACCGAAAGGTGTTAATTAAGCGATAGAATTTCTTCTAATAAAAACTGATTATTATTGTTTGGTTCTGCTTCGAGCAGTGAAGCATTCTGCCCGCCGGTTCCATCATAAGTAAGACAAAAAAAATACCCAAAAATAATAAACACTAATTAAATTAAATGTGGCGAGTCCAGAGCAGCATACCACCACATTCTTTGTTCACAATCGAACAAGACAAGACAAAACCAAAGCCCCACACGGTAATGAGAAATGAGTTACCTAAGACACTGCAGCTATACCCACTTCCAGAGCGGCGACCGGTGGTTTTATTGCTGCCCCAAGTATTTTGAAATAGTTTGTCCTTTAATGACATCTTGGACCCAACCAATGCGTTGCTCTCCGCCTTGAGCGTAGGGTGAATCTTCTGATCACAGTCTCAAAACTGTTGGTATCCACATTGAAGTTTGTGTTTAATTTGTTGCCTGTTTTTTTTTTGTTTTTATTTCGCAAATGTTATTTCTGGTTTCTAAATTTAGATGCCCGGTTTTTGCGCTACTCTGTGTTTCACTTTAACCAGAAAAAAAAGAAGAACGGAAAACTGAAGAATCAGATACAAATCTCAGTCGAACATACGAAAAAAAAACGTTCAAACACTTGCCGCTGTATTTCACTGTCAGGCCGGTTCTGACTCACTCTTGTTCTTGCTATTCAGAGCGAAAATTTTTAGGACGAAACGTCTTTATTTGCAATAAAACAAAAAGGTTTTTTTTCCTTTCTTTAAACGTATTCTTGGTATGGAATTAAAAAACAAAAAAACCGGACACAAATACACTCGTCTTGGGCAGTAGGTATCTTCCAAGGCGCCGCCGCCGCCGCCGCCGCTTCGCAAAGTCTACACAAATCAGCAACAATAGCAACGCGCAGACAATTATAACAACGGCTCCAGTCAATTGACTAAAATGACAGTCTTATCACAACCCATTCGATTTCTCTGCCATCTATTTCCAGTTTATGTCAATATTGATCTCGATCGTACATTTTTTTTTGTATTTCTGCTTATTTGTTTGTTTTAATTTGCACCTTCGTTCTTTTGAACACACTTCACGACACCAGGAGCTGATTCCAAGACACTAAAGACACAAAACTATACGCAACGAGACAGAGATAAGAAACATTCCAATCGGATCCCATAAAAGTGCAAATCGCCGAGGTACAAACAAACGAAACGAATTTTTTCCGATAATCTCGTATAAAACCGAAACCAATGAAGATCCGAAATATGTAGTTAATTTAAATTTTTTTCGCTTGGCGGTTGCGCAAAGTGAACGCGCACAAAATACTGGTATGTGTTTGCAGCCAAGCGGTAGCCGTTCTTTAACCTCAAACTGACAAAATGAAACTGAATTGAAATCGTGTTTTGTGTACCTTTCGAATAAAAAGCCAGACTCTACACTACACAGCTATCTACAACAACACAACGTGGGCAATACAACAGCGAATAATCTCATCGGCATAGTCGTGGTCTCGGGGTACCTCTGCTCTGTAGTACCCTATACTCCGTGTGTGCGCAGTCTAATAAAATGTGGTCTCTCGCGGTTTTCCAACTTCCTTATCACTTTTTTAAAGTGTTCAAGGTAAAAATGTGCTGGTGCAGGGTGAAGTCGGTCACAGTTGGAGCAGTCTCTCTCTTAGGGGCTAGTTTTGTTATTTTTTTAAAAAAAATTATAAAAAAGTTCATAAAATGCATTTCCTGTTTGAATTTTGTGAGAAAATGAACCATACCATGGCCAGATCAAAGACGTTATATTGAAAAGAAAAATGTTTTTATTATATTTCTGTGTCTGTTAAAATTCTACCAAACCTGTGCAGTTTTATTGGAAGAATTTCCAAAGCTTGACACTGCCCATATGTCATAGCACACATTTGAAACAAACCAGATACGACTGAACACCCCTACAACATTTTTTGTGACAATGAGAGTCTCAATCTCAACAAAAACTTTAATCTTGAGTCGTGCACCATTTTCCAAAAGTCATATTTGGCTGTCACTTGGAAACGGACGTTTAGAAAAATGGCGCGTTACAACTTCAGAAGAACAAAAATGGAGAACATTTTACAATAACAGCTCAGGATCATCTCAGTGTGCGTAAGCAATTGTCGTGGGCTGCTTTTAAAATTGAGAATTTTATCAAAAAAATCGCCCTATAAGCCAAACCGCTTCATCCGTTTACAGCCAAATACATTAGAGCCAAGTTGACGACTCTAAATTGACCTCAAATTCAAGGCGATTTCATGGAAAATTTGATCAGTGGAAGTCATTTTTTGAGATTTTTTTTGAAAAGATCAGTCTATGTGTACGATTCGTAAAATTTACTAAAAACATGTAAAAATCGTACACAACTATCAATCGAGCGACGGTGGCTATGTCTTACATCAAACCACTGAGTTTTTTCTCTCGATTTCTTTCGGAGACACCCTTTACCTCGGTATATGTTTGTTTGCCATGAAATGTGATTCACATCGCCCCCCACCTCCGTCGATAACAATTTTTCCCACTTCTAGTTTGAACACCACTTTGAGTTATCATTCGTCTTCTGCTTCTTCATCTTTCAGCTCGCGCGCACACTTTGTTCTCACATCTAGACTGGAGGAGCTTCGGCAAACTCGTGCTTAAACGAAAAACGGCGAAAAACACCACACACTATGTATCAGACATATGTATGCACATACATCATACTTGTGTCCATACAAACGTGTTTCTTACGATTTGTTAAGATAAGGCGTACAGCATATTCAGACGAGTCAAGAACATACCCCCTTCATCAAATATACTCGTACGTACGTAACGAATAACCGGCCGCAATCTACCTGTAGCACTCCTAGGACCTGCATCAGGTAGGCCTGCATACTCTGGTATGGAGAAGAGGAGGAGAGAAGCACTTGAACGCCAGTTAAGAAAGCAAACCAAACCAAAACAAAAAAAGATACAAAATATCACCAATGCGCTCACCTTTTAAACGGCAGCGCAAGATTAGACCTGACAATACAATAAAAGAGAGTGTGAGAATATTTTCGAAAGGCTAAGTTATTTTATGCCCCCATAGATACATGGATACACAGAGACGTGGACCTACAATCGTGTCTTCGGCGAATTAGTTTTATTTTTGTTTCCATTGTAGTTAGGTGGTGTATTGTGAAGCGTGTTAGAGTGGGGCTTATGTGTATGGGATGGATTAAAAGCTTTGCGAAAGCTCGTTTTGCACTTACCTGCTTGAGCGGAACTGATGCATTTGGTAGCTGTAGCCTCCGACACGTCATCGTCACACCAACCGACTTTTGTTGATTCATCCAATGAGAAGGCAGACAGCTCCATCGGTGTTGAGTTGCCTTTAATGCTGGTCAGGTCAATGGAGGAGGTCAGTGAGAGATTCATCTGTTCGCCGTAGATGTAACTTGATAGAGACTGGCTCATACTCGCACTGTAGTGATCTTTTCGTTTCTCTGGCGTGGCATACAATGGCTCATTGGTGGGCTTCTTCTGGTGAGTCGTCTTAACTGGACTGGCATCACTCCCGAATGAACTATTCAGTGCACCATAACAGGAAGTGGTCATTATGGCAGGTAAACCATTTTTGTCTTTGAAATGGGTCTTGTGAACTGGCTCCGATACTGTCGATTGCCAATATTCTTCATTCTCCTCCTCGTTCTTACTTATTCTTAGCTCTTCGAACGATTCGATGTTATAGAGCCGGGATTCGTCAAGGGTTAGTATGTCGTCGCCTTCCCATGAGTCGGAATTTTGTTCAATGATTTTCTTAAAACTTTCATCGGCATCTTTGATGACATCGTACGGCACAGAGTTGTGTGAATCAGAATCGTTTTCCTCAATACATGACAGATGCCTCGTGCGAAAGCCATAATAATGGGCATGGACCTGCTGTGGTTGCGGTTGCTGCTGTTGCTGTTGCTGTTGGTGTTCCAATTGAGGTTCTCCGCCATTGAATCCATAGAAATTTAAATCGGAATCATAGGATTGATCTGTTCCTTCGGATGTGAATGAAGCATTCAAATCACTGCCCTGCAACATTATCACGCAGCCTATATCGATGATAAGAAGAAGAATAACAAATATTTAATTGAGTGTGGATGTGGAATAGATCCATAAAAATAGACTTAAAACATTCTTTATCCATAAATAAACCAAACGACGACGTATCGAAGTTCAGTACGAATTCCGATTTCATTACGAGTGCGCGTATGTGTCTTATGCGCGTCTGTGACCTAGACCATCACTTGGCGGCGCGCAGCAAGAGCACAACACACTGCCGTCTGCAGTGTCGCATGTGTGTTATGTTGTTTCAGATCGCGCACGCCAGTAAGGAATTTAATTTATTTTTAGTTACACGGTGCGCAATTGCACGCGCACTGTAAGAGAGTGCGTAGCTTTAGTTGTTTTAGGTTTTTTTTTTTTTTTTTCGCCAAGTCTTGCCAAGTCGTTGTAAATTATAAATGTGGACGGATGACCAAATCGGAAATGAAAATTGGATCGAAGAATCAGTTGGACTAGAGCGGATTTTACAGTGCCAAGGACTGGATGCCTTTCGCTGATTTCGGCAAAACTTTAAGTTTTTTGGCATAAACTACAGTTTTTATGAGGACATTTTATAAGGACCTAGAGATCAACCCTTATGTCACTAAAATACAATGGCTATAGCGTCACGTTACATTCCATTCCAACCATTTGAATGACAGAAGACTACTGACAGCTGTCATTCTTTCTATTCTGCTTTCAGAATTGAAAATATTTAAAAAATTAAAGAATGAGGATTTTTTTTATAGAACAACAAAGATGTCTTCCCAAACTTTTGAGATATTCTGTGCGCTCATTGAACCCCATTTGCAAAAGGCATCATGCAGGAAGCCTTTTCAAACTAGTGCTCGACAATTTCCAGAATCAACAGCGGTATTTCCGGTCAATTTTCTTTCTTCCACTGACATTAGCTTTTAAAATGAAGCAAAATTTCCACTAATATGACCTTTCCCACCGAAAGGAAGTCACTCTCCGTTGCATTACGTTATTCTTTATGAAGCGTCAAGCGTCATTTGACATCGAATTCCTAGAGTTGAACTTGAAAACGTCAAACGAAGCTTCGCTTATCTTGAGTGTAGTGTCATACAACAAGGACTGCTGTGAGACTACGTTACAAGGTCAATATACTCTGTGCACACATTCCCATTCCATAAATCTCCCCACGCCACGCGTATATTAAGTTGAGGAAGTCCGTGGTATGAGACCCCCAACAGCATTACCAATTACTTCACACACAGCAAATGGGTGATATTAAGGTATTTTTGTGTTCAATTTTATTTTTCCTCTTTTCAGCGACTTCTATCCTCTTCTGTGGGGATTCTCGCGGATGTGCATGCAGGGATTGTCATGACATTAGAATCACGAGGGATTCCATGTATCCCCAGTCACAAAAAACCACAAAAACAACAACAAAAATGAAACACAAAACAATGCAATCAGTTGAGAATAATATTTCATCAAAAGAAAAATACATTCTATTTATAATTGTGCCTGGATGATGGTGGTAGGTATAGGAAGGAATAATTGAAAACTGTGCACACAAGGAAAACACGGGCCAACGAACAAAATCTTAACTCCATGGGGGAAACGAAGCACACCCATAGGCATTAGTCCTCTATTTAGATAAATGCCGGTTTGAAAATAGATCTGTTGCGTCGACACAGGACACGAATGAAGGATCCCCAGCAAACTGAACTAGTTTTTTGTTTATTTGGTATTCTTATCGTGGCGCAACTATTTTCGTGATGATTCGTTCGCACGAGAGTGAGAGTGAGTACGGCGCGCGTGCCCCATGTCTGAACGGATGCATCGTCAGACAGTGAATTATTTTTAGATAAATACTGCTTAGATGCACATAGAGATGGTTTATGTAATGACAGGAACGAGGGGTCCTTTTTGAGCGTAACTTACTTACCCCGGGTACTGGGCATTGTGCTCCAGAGGTAAGTGACTCATACAACTGGGTTTGGTCCAATGACCTCTTACTATACATATAAACATACAGGGAAAGGCGCATTTTCAATTGATTGGTGATGACAGACGTTTTGGGATGCTGTGACACATAAAATTTTATCACCTTTAAATGCTTGTTGGGTGACAATTCGGGCATCGACGATCTTAATGTCGATTACTTCAGTTGTCCCACTATAGAGACGATAATCTCTTGAAAAAATTTATTCATTTCCATGCGGATCGCTCGGAACAGTCACCTAGGGCATACAAATGCTCTAAAGTGATTCCTAAAAGAGGGTTTCTTACTTATCTACTGAAGCATTCATGATGGAAAAGGGCAACAGACACGGCTCGCAATCAAAGAATTTTACTTAAACTCATTCTCACCTTCGTTTATGATTGTTTTGTTATCCAAATATTAGTTCTTCCAAATAACGTAATGTGTCACGTGTAACACTGTTTAAACTTTATTGCACACAAAGCACCACTGGTCTGCAAAACATTTTTTGTCCGCCAATTTCCATTCCACACACTTTTATGTATTTTTTTCTGTTTTACAAACTGAACACAAGAACTGACAACACTCGCACCAAAAAAACGTTGCAACCTCAATCGGCGTGCTCCGATATTGCACTAAGTCCAAAGAAAATCACACCGGCGACTGCGTATACAGATGAGTGCCTCCGAACCACGATGCTGCGCCGCTGCATCATCCCCTAACTGAGGGACCAAGAAACAAAGTCAATTCCTTCCACACGATAGGAAGAAAGAAAGAAAGTGTCAAATTCTAAAAATAAATCCAAAAGACTCACGAGTGCATTGCCATTGCCACTGCCACTGCGTTTAGGTCTATCTAGGTATCTATGCGATATGCATTGTATCTCACTCTTCGTGGAAGGTGGTGGTGTCATTAGGAAGTTGTGTTTTAAAATCTCGTTACGTCTTGAGCTGATGATAAGATGTAGGGGTGACAGTAAAAATAATTTACCACATGTTGGTTTTAAGGTTACTTTGAGGTACCTCTTGGGTGCATTAACCTCTGACTGTATCCTTCCTGGCTGTGATAGCTTCTTATTTCTAATTTTTTCTAAAACACGGGTCTTGTGCAAATATGTGCACATACTCGTAGTACTTGCGAAATACAACCGATTCGTGCATTCGCCAATCAGCCACGCCATCTATTGTGTGAATACTCTCCATGTGACAGTTCATTGACACAAAGCGGAACTTATTAATCTCGTTTAAATGAATTCCGCGTGGTATGTAGGTGAAGTATTTTTATAAATTTGGGGTTTTCGTGTTCCTATATCTGGACTATTTTAGGGTGTAGGATTTCTTTTTCAGTGGAACACAAATCTTTCACGTTTTGTGTGTTTTTTTTTAGTTTCGTGCATTTCATGTTCAATTGTGGTTTTGGGGAAACTTACATCTGAGTAGAGTACTCACAGGAAGTAAGGATAATTAAGTTTTAATAGCAGCGATTTGGAGACTTGTTTATTTAGTATTCAGTGGTGTAAGTAAAAGTCTTAATAGGAAACAAACAGCCATGGTACGAGAGACTGGTTACTGGCTACTGGTTTAGGCCTCATGAAAGGGTCAATCTTACGTTGTTTAGAGAATACTTTAATCGTTTTAAGGGTAGTACAGCACTCGGGACTGTCATGGATATGGATATGGACTCAGCTCATCATCTTGGTGGGGAAATAGCCGAAACCACAATGCGTTACAAAGGAAGGAAATAAGACGAAACTTAGTATCCAAAGTATAGGGATACACATCAACAACAACTATTTGCCGACACGGAAGAAAATATGTGTCTATTACGAGTCAACCTAGGTGATGTATACGAGCGATTGAAATAAAGGCAAGAAATATTGGTCTGACATGTGCTGTCGATTACCAAACAGACATCAGACTACTGCCTGTGAAAAACTTTTACTTCAGGTAAGTAAAGGAGTTCATCTATACAGCGCCGAGTGCTGGACAATGAGCAAGAAAGTGGAAGAGGCAATCTTGAGTTCCGCTGCAAAAAAAAAAAAAAACCTTCGTCCAAAATTCGGTTTCCCAAATGTGGGGAGGAATGAAGAAAATGATTTAGCCGCGAACGCTGCGAGTGTTCGTTTTGCTATTCTCTTCGGATACTAGTATGTAGAACGAATCTCGTTATAGATGGTCCCTATCGATATCCTCGCCAACGAGATGCAAAGGATTTGCCTTAAGCGAACCACAAACCGTCCCAAGGCCAGCGTTATCGGGAGGATAAAAACAGAAGAAAGGGCAACATCTGTAGTAGGGATAACATGGCAAAAGGGAGATGGACCCACAAGCTGATTTCTACGATCGAGCTTTGGATAAAAAGAGCACACGCAATTCCGGTCGGGTAACAGTGGCTATCGAAAGTATCCTCACATATTTGGACAGGATAGCTCGCCCTTCTGTCCAGAATGGCCAGAGGAAGAGCAAAACGCAGAGCACGCAATATTCCACTGTAGACGCTTTGCAGAGTCAAGTATGGACCTACCGATAGCGGAGTTTCTAGTAAGGCATATGATTAGCTCAGGCGACTACTGGCTGGAGATCTGCTCCTTCATAACGAGTGTCTAGAACGAGCACATAGCATAAGTTGCTAACCAGCCTCGCACGGCATTAAACAGTGGTACTAGGAAGCTAGGCCCTGTGTCTCATAGACCTGTTACGCCAAATTTTTGTATTTGTATTTGGGTCTGTTGAAGGCTAAACTAGAAATGAACTTAATTGCTCCCAGAATTTTTAATGAAGGCCAAACACAGGCGAACCTACGTTTACGTTTTCCACAGAATGAAAAGTCCAGCTTCTTAATCCAGAAATAAAAAACAACAGTCTATGGTTTGGAGCCTAGACGCTGTGAATTCCCCAATAATAAACAAAGGAAAGGAAGTAGGCTACAAAAAAGCTATTTGGAAATATATACAATTTTGTGGGCAAAAACATAACCAACACAATCCGTTACTATATTTGAAATAACTTCCCTTAGTCAGCCTGTTTCCTCTTCCGTTTTGGAAAATATCTTTGTATACTTTCGGGCACCCATTCATCGGTTTGCGTCCACGCTACTATAATTTATAGCAAAACAAATTTGAATCTACGTCCATCCGCACATAGGCACGCTCGTGACACAAATGCTAATCGTGTTGTAAAGTATTATGAAACCCACCCTTGCTATGTTCTTTTGTTCAGAATATATAGTATTCATCAATTCGCTATTATTAACACATTATCTCGCTCCGAACATCAAACACATTCCTTATCGCCATTAGATACGTTTTCGCTTCGTGACATCTAACCCATGTTACAGACAAATCGCCAATTAAACAGCGACTACGTTTGATTTTCAATATGATTCCAAGGTCCAACGGGTCAGAATACATAATCTAATCGACTGCTGGTCAGAAACACTTCTATGCTAATTAACAATTTCGTCATTTTCTCGGCCAAGTAGCATCTAACAATGTCTGCTGAGGTGCGATTCTGCCTCATCTTGCGCCGTCAAGTAGAGCAACGAACTTTCTTTCAGGTCTTCCCTATCGAGTCTACGTATGCGAGCGGTGTGCCCGATGTGCTTCTTTTGTGGTACACGCCATCGATAGCATCTACCTGTTTTCGACAATGAACTATGTATTCCACGCGAAAAGGAAATCTCTTTTACCCTTTTGTTTTATTGTTAAGAAGAAGAAACTTGTTGGCATCGTTTTTGTTTTGTTTTTTATTTATTCTTTTGTATGTTACTCCATTTTGGAGTTTTCGGGTTTCGCAAGGTCAGAGCGGTCGTAAATAATTACGGGTCAAGGTTATGTGTGTGGAGTCGCTTGGCTATTGAATGGCGGAATATTTTTCGCTACTTTTTCGAGTGTGGATATATATTTTTTTTTGTATCTTCGGTCGCGTGTTCATCATGTTGTGAGAGAGAAAAGGTCTTGGCGTTTACTAGGAAATCGAGTGGCGTGATGGGAATTGTTTTGATGCAAGTTTGTATCTTTTATATGTAAGTTTCCTGCTGGCTTGGAATGTGTGTGCGTGAAGAAGCGGAGCTAGAGAAAGGCGGGTTACTCGATGTAATCAAAATTTGTTTGAAGTCCCTTAGTGACGTAATGATGAGAAAGTTTAGTCACCCACTCTAATGGCGTTAAAACTTGGTGTATACCTTGAAGCTATAGGTTCCGTCAGTGAAGCATAACATGAGTGTGCAGACATTGGGGATATTTCTGCTACTATCCCCTGTTAAGCAGTCTCCTCCAAAAGCCGAAGCTGAAAAATGGAGTTTACGGCGAAATTGACGTTGTCAGTTTGACACAATTGATTCGGATTCTTGAAGATTATAGGAATCCATGTTCTGTCAACGTCAACAAGTGTCAAAGTCGCGATGACATAAGGACGCCATTTGCAAAAGTGAGAGCATTGATCGATGGGACGTATCATACATGAGACTTTTGAGCCACCTTGCGTAAGTTATTCAAAAATATTTGCAAATCAAACAGCATAACCTTAAGTTTGAAGAAGAAAACAGATTTTTGTTTTGAAGCAAAACATCGATTTGTCAGTATTTGCAAGGCATAGGCTATCCCTGACTTGAATAATACATTACTTGAAGTGTTAGCAATGTTTACATCCTAAACTGTTGTTCCCTCCATCGATACATACTAGCTTCAAGCCGCAGAGAAACCATAGACATCCATGCTCAGCCATCCGGTTGAATGAAGCGCTTTCTTACTTCTAGTAATAGGCTATATGTATGTATGTACTTCAACCAAATCTACCAGAACGTGCTTACCATACAAAGGCGCGAAACTGTAATTATAGATCACTGTGTTACATACACAACCCTGTATGTAATATGAGGAAACAATTGACCGATTGATTATATATTCTTGTCAGATCCCTTTCCTCCGCTGCATTTATCTCATCGACACATAATAATGACTTGACTTGAAAAAAAAAATACAAAATACAAAATACAAATGTAAAACCCATCGGTTACAAATAAGACTATCGCCATTACGTAGCAATCAGGCAGCAGTAGCAGCCACAGCACCAACGGCAGCACCACGGAAATCCACGAAAACCCAAGTTGCGATTTTAAGCTGATTTGCATAAATCGCTTCAGTACGAGTTTGCAACTGGAAGTGGCCGAGTCGTCTCGAACTTAGAATCACGGAATCCTCCGCATAAGCGTATAAGGACGCGTTGAATAAAACAGTTTTCGGACGACCTTTGTCAGTGCTTGTTTCGGTTTTGTTTTTTTTTTTGAAGACGAACGTATCGCTCTGAGAGTTCAATGGATCCCGCTGTGGAGTCTGTACGCCGAAGCTTGCCAGCGGATTGGAAAATTTTGCAATCGGTCTATGACCTTTTACATAACGAGAATGTATTCTGTGTGACCGATAACAGCCAGAAAATTGTTGAATTCGTCCAGCCAGCTGAACTGAAGGTAGGTTAGACTTAAGTAGCACTTCGCTGTCACTGTGTGATCCCAGACTCATTGTGGACCAGAAAATCCAAAATCTGGGTCAATACACTGACATATGCAAGTATTAGTTTATTGCATGTGCATATTCCTTTGGTGTTGCATGCCTTCAGCAGCGAGTGAGTAATCAGAAACTAAAACACACGCGGCTTATCGTTGATTGCTTATTTCGAAGCGGACAGCTATTAGCATTAAGCTGTCGTCGCTGTCGCGCAGTTTGATGCTCTCTCTGAACCATTTTTGGTTTTGTTTTTCCATATTCGTGAGCCTAGACTGGTCTGTCGATCGACACTGGCGATAGACTTGGCGTATTGTTAAGTGCTTTGTGATTGGATGTGTGGTTGCAAAAACAGAACCGAAATTGACCCTGGTCAAGTTCTATTATGAATTATGTAACCAGGAGAAACAAGACATTTTTAATTCATTTTCATCTTCCGCTGCTGATTGACTCTATTATCAGAGTGATTTATCGATTATTGGCGAGTTTGTGTTCAGATTCATGTCCACTGAACAACGTTAGATCTGTTCCAAGATCATTTAAAAACATCAAAATATACCAAGCACTGTCAAAACCAATTAAATCATTAAAATGGTATTTGAATTGACACTCGGTGGTGGTTGGTGTTTGGCAACCCTGACCTAATGTCAAATGTCCGACCTAATGTCATAGTTATAGCGGCTTTCGTGGTGAAACAGTTGAAGGCTATCTATAATGGAATTCTGCGGTCATGTACCGCTTATTTCGACTTCGAAATGTGTGTTACAATCTTTCATAAACGTAATTAAATTGATTGAATGTTACTGCCATTGACGTGATACAATTATATAGACTGCTAGTGGCCAACTTCACACTGGTTCTAACATAGCATAAGTTCGGAGCGGCCAAATTAAGAAACTCACACCATTGTGGTTATAATTGTGCAAAAATGGAGGAAATTGAATGCAAAATTAATTGGAAACGAAGTGCATTATAATTGGTTGTAGTTTGCAAAGTCATAAATTCATCTGTAAAACAACATGAAAACTTGATACGAAAAATTGTGCAGCTGCGGCAAGGAATGCCACAACAATTTTCATTTTATCGGTTTTACTCTGTAAATTGATTTTCCGCCAATAGATGGCTCTCGCATTTAATGAAGAGTTCCAAGATGGCGAACATTTTTGCATGGATTTTTCGAAATTCGAGGGCTAGAGTGATTGCATGAAAGTGAGAGCAGGCTGTGCATAGTATTCCAACGAGAACTGGCACCAAGATCGCCAAGATCCACGAGGTCAGCCATGAATCAGACAGTTTGAAATCCACTTAATAGAGGAAGTTTACCAACGTATTTGACAAATGTCAGAAACTTTGGGCTAACTTCGTTATTTTAGCCAATAAATTGAAAAGTTGATTATTTTTCTTCTTCTGACAATTGTAGCTCGAAGTATTGGTGCTATTGTAGCTTGTTTAGCGAAAGTCTTTGAAAAAAAAAATATAAAATACAGTGAAAACCGATTATACCGACCCAACGACCAAGGTCTCTTTAGTTTTTACATGATACTGTTTTTTAAAAAGGGGAAACGTCGGTCGTTGAAGGAGTTATATGCCATTTTAAACGAAAAGGTCTAATAGAGTTTATAATGGAGCTCCGTCCAGGACCGAAGCCGATGAGTCGTTATAAGCGATTTTCTCTGTAGTTTACCAATTTAAAAAAAAAAAAAAAACATTCAAAACTAACTCAACCGCGAATCTAAGATTAAAACAACACAACTGCTTTCACTTTAACGAATGCTGCTTTTTGATTGCATCGTATCTATTCGTTTTTAGGTTAGTAATTCGCTTCTTCTCTTTGATTGTTTTTTTCTATCGCAGAAACTAATAGATCTCAACATATCCGATGACGAGACCATGAGTGAGACCGAAATTCTATCCATGTGCCGGACAATAATACAATATTCAGTCAAGACATCACATAATCGATTCCATAATCAATTGTTCGGTCAAATGGATCCGTACGGTCTAGTCGGTTCCTGGATAACAGAGGCACTCAACACAAGTGCGTAAGTTTCCGGCATTGTCATTGGCAAGAAAACATAAAAACACATTTGCGGAATTTCTATGCGTCGTCTGTTTCTTATTTTTTTGCTTTACCATCAACAGGTATACATTCGAGGTGGCTCCAGTTTTTTCACTCATCGAAACGGAAGTCATAAAAAAGATGTGTGACGTTTGTGGATATGTTAATGGCGACGGTATATTCGCTCCCGGAGGATCCATTTCAAATATGTAAGTAGTCGGGTTTCAATTAAGATTGATAAAAAGCCAACTCAAGACCGTCTACCCATTCACCTTAATTAACCAAGAAAAAGAGAAAAAAAAAATGGAATTCCATGTGGGATACCTAATTCTAACGAAAACTGGTAAAAGCGACTCTTAATGAAGCCATTGTTGTTGTTTGCGAATCCGTTACCGAAAATTGGGTTAAAGTTTTGAGATACGAGTACATTTTCTTTTCTCACAGGTATGCCCTGGTTTTGGCCAGATACAAGAAATGTCCTGACACCAAGTCGAATGGAATTTTCGGATTGAAGCCCTTGGTCCTGTTCACGTCAGAGGAATCACACTACAGTTTTAAGAAGGCAGCACACTGGATCGGTTTGGGTACAGATAATTGCGTTGCGGTGAAAACGAACGCAGTGGGTCAAATGGAAGCCGACGATCTGGAGGCGAAGATTCTGCAAGCGCAAGAGGAGGACAAGATGCCATTCTTCGTCAATTCCACAGCTGGGACGACTGTTTTGGGAGCATTCGATGATTTAAATGAGATAGCGGATGTTTGTGAGCGCCATGGGCTTTGGTTGCATGTTGATGTAAGTTGTAGGCACATCACATGGGCAACGTTTCTTATTAACTTTTATAATTTTACAAGGCCTGCCATGGAGGCTCTGTCCTTATTTCCAAAGAAAATCGTTACCTCATGAGCGGAGTCGAGCGAAGTAATTCGGTTGCTTGGAACCCGCACAAGGCTCTGGGGGCGCCCTTGCAGTGTGCCATGTTTCTCACCAAGGAGACGGACCTACTGTCGCAGTGCAACAGCACCGAGGTGAAGTACTTATTCCAACAGGACAAATTCTACGATGTCTCCTATGACACTGGCAACAAAAGTATTCAGTGCGGCCGCAAGATCGACGCATTCAAATTCTGGTTAATGCTCAAGGCACGCGGTGCCAACGGTTTGGGAGCACTTGTTGACCATGCTATCAAAATGGCAAAAGTTCTCGTGGAAAAACTCCAACAGAGGGAGGGATACCGCCTAGTACAGCCGTCGTTCTCCTACACGAATGTCTGCTTCTGGTACATACCAAAGGCGATGAGGGGTCAAAAGGAATCCACCGAGTGGACAGCTAAACTGTACACGGTAATTCAGTTTGATTGTCACTTTGACGTTTTGATTTCACGATGTATACATCATGTCACAGGTCGCTCCAAATATTAAGGAGAAAATGATTAGAAGCGGAACTCTCATGGTTGGCTATTCGCCGCTAACGTACAGAGGAATTGGGAATTTCATTAGAATGATTTTCACATGCTACCCAGTGGTGGATGAGGCAGAACTCGACGCTATTCTCGATGAAATAGAACGTTTGGCAGAACAGGATGCCTAGGAAATTTAGTTACATGACTTTTTTTTATATTTTAATTTAGTTTAATGAAATTCGTTGCGGTTATTGGAAAATAAATATAAATTTTTTACATCTACTACTACTACTACTACGCAAGTTGAACATGCAGATTGCTTACATTTTTCGGTGTGTAGAGCACGTCATCCACTAAAGATGTTGGCAGCACTGAAAGAAAAACGTGATATTTCAGTCAAGGTATCAACGGTTAGCGAACAAAGTACAGTGGATGTCCAGTATAACGTAACCGAGATGATGAATTTTTGTTCTCTTGTGCTGAATTGAGTTTTAAATTAAAGGAACTTGTACGCACTAATTAGATAAATTAATATTAAAAATAAAAATCAAAAAATACATGTCATACGTTATATTGGACATCCATATGATTGGTAAGGGCATGAAATATTTTCAAAATTCCGACTTAATACGAGGAGACAGCACCTTATTCGGCTCAAAAAGATTCTGCTAAGATAGAGTAGATTCTCACTGACTGTGACTCCCGTCCCGATAAATCATACCACGAAGCAAAAAATGCTAACGTAACGCATTTGTGACTTTGGCATGCTTCCACAAGTCATTTACTAACCCTACCACGTCGCTTTGAGTGGCTCAATGCTTGCAAATCAAATGATAATTAAGTTAAATTTCAACATATGGCAAAACCAAAAGCGAACCGCAAATTTAAATGCGTCCAAGCTGTTAAAGCAGAGCATACAGCGTTTTATTATTACTTTGTTATACATATACGCCACCTCTCTGCTTTATCATACAAATTCGTATAATAAAACTGAAGACACGAAAAAACGAAGAACAAAGAAACACCCACATACAAATTGCCCATATCGTATGGGTTTGTTTACGATCGTTCGCGGTATTACGGTAAGCGAGTACCTACTACTTCCCTTCAGAGTCTGAATTGGCTTACACCAACCACTTGCAGACAGATTTATTCCGAGTTCTTCATCTTCAGCGCATAAAAGTAGAAGAAAAACAAAAAACAAGTCTAAGCTGTGTTAATTTCTTTTGGTTTTCGAATGAGCATCTTTTCTTTTTTTGTTGTTTTTTTGATGACGGATTGCATACGACTTTTACGACCGTAACGCGTGCAGAACAAATAAAAAAAACATGCATCAGAGGAAGATGGAGACATGGTTTATTCAAACAGAGATTAGATATCCAAGTTAGACAAGCTATCTGTGCTCTCTACTGTGTCAAACCAATTGAGGAGATTACGTGGATGTAAGGCTTTATCACTTTGGCATCGAAATGAAGTCACTTACTCACAACAGGGCTAATGGTACATCAAATGGATTAATTCGA
Organism: Xylota segnis; assembly: GCA_963583995.1. NCBI lineage: Eukaryota > Metazoa > Arthropoda > Insecta > Diptera > Syrphidae > Xylota > Xylota segnis. Next base: position 575,848 of record OY757238.1, read on the forward strand.
GCAATAGACGCTGTATACCGGAGCTCAGTGAAACATAAAACTCCTACGTTCGCATAAGTTCTTACAAAGTAGAGTACACATATGGATGTGTATATGTAGATGCAATATGCAAATGTATGTAGATACACATATGAGGTAAGTGTTTACAAGTTCATTTACGCTGAGCCTGCATTTAAAGACAAACAATAACAGCGCTTAGTTGAAAAGCATTGGAATATGGATTGAGTGAAGCGCGCGTTCGGGTGGTTGTTTCGATTTTACACTTTTTTTTCCAGTTTTCTTCATGGATCTACACTTGGGAACTTACTTTAGATTGGTTTGACAGTTGAACTTTACCATGGATTTACATTTTTCTATCGGAGAAGTCTGATCTGCTTCCCAATCTGATTTGATCTCCTTCTTGCCTCCCAAAGTGGGCGTGGCATACTTCCGATTTCATGTGAAATAGTGAAGTTACGAAAAAGAGAGAAATAAAATCAACTGTCATTAATCATTCTCGGTATTAATACTCACAGATACTTATATTTACTTTCTACTCGTAGTACCGTTCATTATTTATTTTTATACAAACTCCTTTATATGGGAGATAGCAAGTGAATTAAAGTCGCTTACGAGTGTGATAAATTAACATTCGTACTCCTAGAGTTGGGAATCCCCGTCATGTAAAGGTTTTAGTAACTGACTGAGCACGTTTCCATACTCGAAGTGTTCAAAACGATATATATATCGAAGTAATTGAAACACTTTAAGCATTCCATAGTACTGTGATGGACAGTTAAGTCAACCCTTTGGTACAAACTAGGACGTATTTGCGGACTTTTGAAGTGAAGTGGAAGTTTTGAGTAACATTTATGTTTCACTTGTTTAAGAATTGAACAGGTCTGGTGTTTAAAAAATACAAAATTTTGCAAACATAATTGTGGAAGTGCTTTCGAAACTACTGATATATATACATAGGTATGTACACAATCATATCGCAGGAAAGTCCTTTTTATATTGGAAAGAGAGAGAGTTGAAAACTAACAGACATTATCATTTGTGTTTAGATTTCATTTACATATCTTGTCGAATGACAGGCCAAACGACATGACTCTGACACTTGAGCAGTTGACAGCACTGAAGACAACTTAATCTCATATTTGAGCTCTAAATCTTATTTTTTTTGTGGCTTTTTTGTAGATATTTTACAAATTTTTGTAGTTTCTTCGTTGGTATACCTCAAGGCCTTCAACTAGACCTTAATTCTCATTGATTTTCATAATATAATATGCATGACATTACACTTCCATCGTAATTGCTTCGTCAAACAAGAGTCTGCTGAGTTATGTCTACTTTTCGCATATTATTCTCTTCGTTTAAACATTTCCATCACAAGAACTAGTTTATTGTTTGCGTTACAGGGACATACACTAAAACTGAGCTGGAACGTAAGGTTGTAAATATTATTTTTATTTTTGCGCTGAGAGGGAGGTTTGCAATCTTTACGGGTTCATGACAAATAAAATGAAAAAGGGCACACTAGGCATGAGACAAACTTTTAATTCAGGCCGAGAAGATGTGAAGATGCTGCGAGGACGCAACAACAAAATCAATCAGAGATCATAAATGTTGGCACATGTGTACATAGATACGAACTATACACACACGCAACCGACAGCGATTACAATTGAATAATCAATTGTGTACGATGGGATGGTTTGTCTGCCATCTCTGGAGATTCATTATGCATACACATATGTATGTATACTGATTGTGTGTAGGTCTCTAGTTCTACCATTGCAAGGTTAGAACAAACTTTACCGAAAGGTAAAGGTTTCTAATAGGATTCAAGTGGTCTAACCAAAACAAGGTACCAAAGAATGGGGGCGATGACTGAAGTACGCAAAGGGGTTACCTGCCTATACCCTTTTTTGCTGCGACCACTAATACACCAGGAGTTAAGTTGTCGTATGCCAAAGTGCCTGTACCTGTGGCAAACGTGATCGGAAAACCGGTCATAATAAGAGGCGTTCGCGAGATTTTTTTTTTTCTCTTCTTTCTTTTTTGTATTATTTTCTTTAGTTTCTCTCCGTGGATGGAGTGGTATACTATGTTTACTGATTCTATCACTTTTAGTGTGACCAGAGTGCCGTGTATAAAAGTTCATTCTAATGAAGTGTGTCACAGTTCAAGGAAAATCCCTTAAATTATAAAACAACAATTGGTGATGTTTTTTTTATTATTACTCGCTACACTCATTTCAAAAATCATTATCGCTGCTTTACAGTTGTTAGTGATCAACTCAGTTTTCACTTGTCATCGGGGGGAAGTCAAAAGGTTATCAGCGGGAAAAATAATTATCGCAACTTGACTTTCTGTTCAGTCACATTACATACAGTTGTAATATGAGTAAAAATTATTTCTTAGTAACTTCCGGGAAGCATTACAACCAACGACGTGGGTGTAAAAGAACGCCTTGTATCGAGTAGGTTAATTTTTTCGTCTGCTCTCAAATGATACTGAGATACACCTGGTAACCTGAAATTATTCTTTTTTTTTCACTTCAATGTTGTCTAAGAGGGAAATAAATAAAAAACGAAACCTGAATTGTGTACAACTTCCCAACCTTAGCCTTTATGTTTCGTCGATCAGTCTTCTTTCGAACTTGCTAGCTTACCAGCAGCGCGCGCATACACACGAGTTTGCCAGATATCCAGAAGATTGTGCTTCGTTCATCGTCGCCGTAGTCGTCGTCGTCGTCGTATGCTCAAATGCGGATCCGTGTTCGTGTTGATCGTATCGCAGTTTAGAGCGTTTAGTGTTTTTTTTTATTATTATTTCTTCGTATTTCGTTTCGTTTTGTTGTTTTTTCTCTGTTTTTTGGCGCACTGTGCTTGATGAGGATGAGAATTAACATATGTGACTCTTGATCGCGCGATACATTTTGTTTACAACTTGAAGAGGATCAAATCCAGTTCAGAATAGAAATGATTCTTTGAGAATATTTGTGGTTTTAAGAAAAGTTTTATGTACATACACAACAGATAGAAGTGAAAAGTGCCAAACCAAGTTATCTATAATTGAAAATGGTTTTATGGAGTGAAACTTTCACTCAAGTCTGATTTTCAACAATTCTAGGATACTGTGTACATTGGATCTTATCAAAGTGAGTAGCTTCTAGGGATTATTTAGAGTTTTCTTAACATTTGTGCTCACCACATCGTCTGTGAAAGAAAACAACACAAAAAAGTGGTTTCGGTTTTGTGGTTGACTGGATAGGATATGCGACCGACCAGCATGAGCTATAGCTGTAAGTTTCCATAAATATTAATGCCTTGACAGGAGGTTTTCTTATTAAAAATTCAGTCGAAGCATAAAACAAGCTTTACAATAAGATGAAGTCAACTCGGCAAGCGCGAGCGCCGCGCAATGTACCTATATTTGTGATTTCTACATGTAGCCGCATTGTGGTGGTTATGGCACTGCATCACGTCAGTTGTGGCTCGGTTGTTTTGTGCGCGGCACAAAGTCAACGGCATTGGCAAACGTGCAATTGCAGTGGCAAAGTATGTATATGTTTGTAGCAGCAACGACCTACCTACATACTGTTTCATCTCGAATAAAATAAAGTATGTATCTGCTGCAACCTACGGGTAAAGAGTTCGAACAAAGTCCCATACATACTTATGCCCATACATAAAAGCAAACAATTGCCAATTTGCACATTTTTAATTCATGCACAGTTGAAGAAATGTGTTAAACTGTGTTGCTAATTTAGTAATTTCGGAATTGTTAAGGGGCTATGCTACATAATTAGGTTGCTTTGAGGTCAGAGTTGTGTTGTGGTTTTGATTAATGCCACAAAAGAACTGTGAACTTCCGTAAATTTTATTATACTTTACCGCTACAACAAACATCCGCATGCCATTTGCATTTGTAAAAAGTATTAATGGCGAGCAAGTATACATACTACCTTACCTACCTGTCAATCTTTCGTTATCATCTTTACTTCAAATACGTCAATCATTATGTTTATCTTTCAAAATGTTACCCAACCCCTGTCAAGAGTGTGTTCGAAAGTATGAAAATAGTTTTCGAAAAAATATATCAAAAATCTTATAAGCCTATCCATCAATAGGGAAAGTAGAGCACATTTCCAATTTACAGCCAATTTATGTAACCAAAGGTAATTGTTTAACGAAGTGCATATGAAGTGCGAGTGTGTACGGCGACTATGTACGATCACTCGAAACCTTATGTCAATGCAGCATAATATATTATTGATGCGTGGAATTTAACTCGTTTACTTATTTGGGTATGAAAACTTATACTGCTTCGCCCTCGTAATGAGTCCAGATAGTAATTTAGGCGGCCCACACACAAATACCAGAAGTAAGTTCGAACTAAGCAGTTGGCTTATGTTTTTTTTTGTTATTGACGTACCGAAGTTTGATGCGGTTTTATTTTTTTTTGTTGATTAAAAACGTCCACCATTGGACTGTGTACGCTCTTATCTGTCGACCAGAGCTAACTTCAAATTATCCGCTGTAGGCCGTACCATAACTTTATAGCGGTTATCATAAAATCATAACCTATTTTCGTGGGCAACAATTAAAAATAAAGCGGCCGAGGCTATTTCACTTTCTTGTTGTTGTTTATCTTAAGCGGTATACTTAGGCACTTATCTGATTTACAAACTCTCGGTATTTAGGTTCTTAGTATGTCTATGTGACCGCAATAGACTTTTGATAAAAAGAAAAAAAACTTTGTTTTTTCAGCGCGCATTTAAAATTGCTTTATGATCATCGAATGGGATTGATTCTATGACCATGTTGGTACGGCCTCCCAATCCGATGGTTGATCCAATTCGATCGGTGTGCACACTGTACTGGCAGTTCCCCCTACCCGATTGAAAGAATTCCAATTGCGGTTGGAGTATTTCAAAAATATCTCCAGCGGAGATATAAATGTAGATATTTAGTTGATTTGATGATAATTTCCCAACGTATCAGATTTGAATTTTTCGCTTGGAAGGCATACGTGGGAACACGGCTGGAGATGGCAATGCAAGGCGAATGCACATGTGTGTGACTACTGCCTATTGGATTACATAAGAATTCGTGCCTATTGAAGCCTTATTGAAGTCTTTACGATGGAAAGTATGAAATAGTTTTCTGTGGTAGGGACACCGCAGAATTATATTGCATTTAATGCGATTATGAAAGATATAAAATCTTATATAAAAAAGTGCAATCTGGATGGGCGTTGTAAGACTGTCGAAGTCGGGCGATCGTGTTGTTTGGCGTATTTCGAAATTTGTGTTATCGGGAATTTGAATTTGCATTCAAATCAAATCAAATGTATCGGTTAGGACTATTAGAAGTCAAGGTGGCTTAGTGGGGTTTAATTTAGGGTCACTGAGCTTTTATTCCTTCACAGTTCTAACCCAAAAACTGATTGAACGTTGTGCTTACATTTTGTATTTTAGTAAACATTGTTTAGAAAGCTCGGTAATTATTTAGAAAAAAAACCAAGGCGAAGAGGTCGATGTGACCCAGGGCCTATTGTCTAAGAATTGAACCTGGAACCCCTTGCTTCGATGTTCAAGGCACTAACCACCTGAGCCACGGCGCCTATAAAGGAAAAGGCGAACAGAAACTTCATCAAATCGTTTTTAGATAAAAAATTGTTGCATATTTTCAGACAAAACTGTAATTTCAATACTTTGAAACCTGAAAACTCCGACCGTTGATTTGTTATCAAAATTTTTGGAATAAAGCTTACCACGTATCATAATTTTTCGGAGTTGGATGCGTTTTTCTGAATAAGTGCCGAAATTTCTCTCAAAAATCATGCGATCCGAACCTTTCAGGTTGAGATGTGAGGACCTTTTGAAAAATGAAGTACTTGCCTTTGTGGCTTCTGTTTGTTGTGTTTGTTTAAATGGTCCTGCCAGTGGTATACACCGGAGGGCAAAAATTATAGCAAAAACCCTTAGGAGGTTTTTAAAAAAATTAAATAAATATGGATTCAGGAGGGCAGGTAAGTATTCAGCTTCAGAGTAACAGACGTAATCGAACAAAAATCCATTCAAGGAAAAAGAATTTATTGAAGGTTATTCTTCGACGTCTCGTAAGCCTTTGACAAGGTCGAGCATGTAGGCTAAGGGTTCTGCTAGGAACTTATAAAGTGGGGCTATATCTTCTGAAAGTTGTTGTAAAAAATGCATGTAATATTTGTCAAAGTCTATACAAAAGCTTATACAATAGATGAATTCTTAGAAGAGGGAAAAATATGTCTTCTCGATGTTTCTCAAGACAAAATATGACACGAAAGCTGGAAGCAAAGCTTTGGCCATCTGTTGGTTTCTTTTTAAAAAGACGAGACAAAAACACAGTTCAATATTTTTCAAATTTTTCTTTGAAAAGAGCAAACTTTCCGATTAATTATGGAATAGTCTTGTCAACCCATTTTTTCAATACATTTTCGATGGTTTTGGCTCATTAGCTTGACAAATATTGTTCTTGGATGCCTGAATCGTGTTTGGATTGTTCGCAGAGAAACAGGCACAAGAAATAGTCAAATCACAGTTCAAAACACAGATGTTTTAGCATTTATAATTCTGCGTCAAATGTGGACATGAATAGTTTAACTTTAAGAAAATAATGGATGGGGTACCGCAGGGAAACGCCCTTGGTTCACTATGGTATCTATTAAATGCTCTTGACCTACAATTGCCAAGTACACTGCTATTGTGGCAGTAGGTACTATAAAACAATCGAAAAGATCAGCGAAAAAGTGAAAGAACCATTCGATAAAAATTTGCCAATTCACACTCAATGAAATTATTCAATGATTACCAATTGCTGATTTTTTTTTGTTGCAAACGAGGCTAAGTATCTTCGAATGACACTCGATGCAAAACTGAAATGGAAGTCGGATGTAATGTTTTTTTAAAAATTGCATTCATCTCCAAATAATGGGAGATTTCTCCAATAATGAACGATCGCCCAGAAACCAACAGATTCCACCAAAGATTCAAGCAAGTTTCGTATAACTTTTCAAAGCTTAAAACCGCTTAGTATCCATTAAGTAGGAACTGACTTTTTAACCTAAATGGATCACTGTACATAACAAGATGGACGTCACATAACTTATTTTTTAAACCTCTTTCTCTTCAATAGCATAATCCTTAATTCCAATCTTCTTTAAATCGAGAGACGTGGGTGCCTGCACGAGATTTAAATTTTGATCAGTAAAAATAAATTATGACGTCCTTGACGTCAACGTTTCGTTGACCATGCCTGGAATCCCAAACAGTACATAAATTTTGTCACAAAGGCGGGAGAATCTCTGCTCGCTCTCGGCGGACGGACGGTGTTTTTATGTTGCCCAACCCAGAGTTAGTCAAGGTTTTTTTGTGTGTTTTTTTTTTGGCTTTATTTGTCAACATTTGGTGTGTTTGATGGATGCCTTTACCATTGATATAATAAAACTATTAAATCCTAGCATGGTACACTCAATTATAGTTTGAATTATTGTTTGTTTACAAGGGTCTACCTGCTATTGATTGCTGGAAGATTTATCGCTTTGATTTATGCGTACAGCAGCGCTGGGTACTTAATTTGAAACGAATCGCAGTTGTTTGTTTCCCTTGTTAATATTTGCAAGTTAATTCTCTTTGTATTGGACAGCTAATTACCATATCAACAAACCAACATGTAATTTTCGGTTTCGTAACTTCCTCTTGATACTAATTTCAACGAAAAAATACACACAAATCCGATGTGCTACGGACATCGAACGCCCTTTTGGGTGAAGTGTTTACCTCCACACAATCCATGCTGCACGCACATCTGCATATAGTATGTATGACAGTTTAAGGTCAATCAAGCACTGTACATACAACAGATACTATTTCACACTTAAGATTGATCCAAATTTGGAAAGTGAGGATTTCTCAATAGCTTGCGATACGACAACGAAGACGATGATGATGATAATGGATGCCCATGTGGGTAAACCACCGCGCACTTATCGGAAACGTATGTATGCATTGAGAAAGGTGTAAACGGAAGGGTCTACCACGCATGCTAGACCTACGCGCCATAAAAGTGTTGTTGTATCGCCTCCACGATAATAAAAAGAAAAAGAAAACTAGAAAAACAGAAAACAGAAAACCGAAACTTATGCAAATAAACTACTGAATCGTATGAGGTACATTAGGGCAATTTGTTGGGTTTTTATTTCTCCATTCAATTGTACAAATTTGGGTAGTTTTGACAATCATTGAATCAATTATGTGATACGAGTCGAAACATATGTACGTCTACAGCTGTACCATGATTTAGTCAAGTGGCCTATCGCTTGTACCAAAACGGGCTCAAGGTTACCCTATGGGGCTTTGGATATTTCATTTTCTTATTTGAATTAAAATTGGCAGCAGCCATGTCTTGGGCAATTAGGCACTTGATCCACTTTGGGATTTTTAAAGTCTGTTAGTTCCTTTGTATAGAGCCGTACCGACTACTTAACGTCGAACCAGCAAACAATCGCGCGAGAGAAGTGATAAAACTTACGAAGAATGCATTGTGCTTCCAAGCATGCAGTCATCTTGGCGTGTAGACAAAAGAATGCATTTAATTAGATTTTCTATTGTATAAGTTATCAAAGTAGTAAATGAATTATTGGATACGACATACATTCCATCGATTGGCTTGGAGCCACTCAGGGTCTGTGCCATTCAAATGCAATTAGATACGAGGCGTGATTTCTCCTAAACTCCTCTCCACACTGGCTTGGAGCGCGCGGGATAAAGTGGTAAATATTTAATCATAGAACCTTGTGTGAGGTTTTTATCTTCAATAAAAATAAAAATTCTAATATGGCTCATTTCTAATGCAGTGGGTGTATTCTTACGACGGCACCTTCGATCCGGTTTGCCCTCGCTTATTGGATGCATTTTTACAGCCTGCAAGTGTTTCAATTAATTCAGTTTGATGAAAAGTTTTGTAAAGTTAAGGTTTGGTCTGTTTGTCTGTTTATAAATATTCAAAAACATCAACAAGAGTTGACAGTAGCGTCGCATAATTACGAATGTGTCTGAGCCCATGGGCTCCGCACGTTTCGAACGAAAGCTTGTAAAGTCGAATGGATGACAAATTTATTGCCAGCGTTGGTTAATAAAATGATTTAATGAATTCATCTTGATTTATAAATCGTAATCGGAATATTAATTAAACTAATCGTATCGGTGAATGGATTTAGTGACAATTAATGAGTTGAATATTTAAATGAGTGGCGCTTACCTGTTTTAATATGTAATTCCCCCTTTAGCTTAGGTTTTGTGGTGCAGTTGGAAGGTACCGCGTTTGATATTTATGCTATTCCATACCAATGGAGTTTCAGGTGTCAGAAATCTCAGATTTGTGAGAGAAAAAAACAAAATATTTCTTGGTATTTCAAGAAATATGACTGACTTTTCTTACAATGTGACAGTACCTTACAAGGCGTTGCGTTTTGAAAGGTTATACGGTGCTTATACTTCCAAGATTCGTAGATTGTGACATTTCAAGGAGTAAGGGTGAAATTCTCTCAGGCAGAGGTCAAATTACGAAGAAGTAAACGAACGCGATAGCTACGAGATTTGCTTACTTTTCAACTGTCAAATGCAAATGTATACAAACAAAAAAAAAAATACGTGGGATTTGACAGATGACAGATTTCATAAATCAGCGCAAAGAAGTTTCTTGCACTAAAATTCGTAGCATAGAGAAATTTCTCACTCTCTCGTGAGTACTTTTGCATACTCGCACAGGTCTTCGTAAACTTTTGTGGAAACTCGTAAAAATTCGCTGTTTTAGGAGAGTAAGCGAACACATCTGTGGATTGCAACTATTGTGGTGCAGATGACAACCGAATGTCATTTCACGATGCGCTTCTTACTTTTAAAGGCGTAACGTAATGCGTTGTCACAATGGACGGATTGCTGCAATTTGGAAAAAACACACCACATCAATGTCCTGAGTCTGGACATTGCTTTTTCCAAACAGAAAAGCCAACCCAGACGACGATTAGTAAGCAACATATGTAGAAGACTTCCCTCGCCAAAGGATATACCTGACATTTCCGGCTAAAAGCGATTTCCTTTTACCACCTTAAAGGAACTACTACCAACACTCCTGCGTCTTTGTTTGTCATCACGTTGACAGGAAATCCCTTGAGTTGCAAATACTGCAAATGTAACCAACTGTTCACGCATGTTTTACGCCCAGCGATCATGTTTAATTCCTGCGAAAATTTGTCTAATCAGCGGTGCACAAATCACCTTTATTTTCAACACTTCTACGTGATCAGAATGCAAACGGAGAGTGCAGGCAAAAACACATTTGCCGACTTTGATTTGATTCAGTTACACATATGCACATTGTGTGCACTATCGCACTCTAGTTACAAGGTCGGTTTCAGGTTGAATTTATGAAAAAAAATTTCAATAGCATGTTCCATTGAACAGAAAACATCATTTACGTGTGCGCAACAAAGGTACAGAGGCTTAGAGAAATCCAGTGTGCCCTAAAATTCCTACAAAACACGTGCCTTTCAGGACAATGTGTTCAATGTGTCCCTTAGGCGTACCGTTTGTTTTTTCTTAAGTGCATGCAACATGCATAGGGACGTGACATTTGAGTTGAATAGTCGAAATTTGAGATTCCCGAAAAAATGCCTGTCATTCGAGTGGAAAGTGTGTGACTGTCAACATCGTATCGGACAAGTGGAATTAAAATTAACTTTATTTATTTTTGTTAGTCTAAAACAAAACAAATATCGACAGAAAGTAACGGATTTTATTTGCTTTTACAGAATGGATAGAAGACTATTTGTGATACTTTTACAAATTGCGATTGTCGCAAGGCCCAGTGCCACCGTGGAGAGACGTCAGTTTCATATACTCGAGAACGATTCCAGATACATATCACATCAAGGTAGGAAATTTGTTTGTTTTTTGTTTTTAGTGTTTATGTTGGGAAAAGAGAGATAAAGATACATACTACATGCATTAATGAGATAACCGTGTTGTGTGCATTAATTACATACAAATTGCATTCGGTGTTACGTGTATTTTTTTTGAAAGTAAACTTTCTTCAACGCAAAATTTAAGCAACAATAATATTTATATAAATTTCTCTCTATGCAGACTTGATGTCGTCGTCAAATCGGTTCGAGGACCCCAATATAACAACGTACTCGCGAATGCTGTTTGACGTTGCTAGAAATCAAATGATTGTTGGCGCAAGGTGAGTGGGGTTGATTTATTTTTAATCGTAATCGTGTGTAAACTTATCAACTTATCTTATCGCGTTGATTGTTGGCAGAAGTGTCAAGTGAATCTGTCGTCGTGACTTAGGCAAAATCTGCAGTAGTGTCTGTTGTTTGTCATGATAAGGGGTTTGATTTAGTACAAGGTTCTAAATTTGTATCTAAAATAACGTTATCGTACTGAAAATGAACGGAAATTCAAATGACTACGAGTTGTCTTCCATGTATTCAGATGACGCAAGGGAAGCCTGCACTGATAGCTTCTCGTTCCAGATTTAAGAAGTCCACAGCAAGTGATCGCTATCTCACCATGCGATTGGTATAGAATAAAACGATAAGCAAAGCACTGTACATAGTCATAAAGTTTTCTTTTTTCTTTACTGCTGATGTTGACACTATACTACATGGAGAGACGCTGTGCTGTGCTGTGCTTACTCAAAATTCGAGTATTTGTGTTGACGAAGCAATTAATTTTCCATGGAAACTCTCATCTTGCCGCGCGCGTATGTGACACTCGGTCTTACTGTTGTAATAATGTGATATTAAGTGATATGTTCCTTGGAATGGCTGTCAATTGGGTGAACGAGACTGGGACAAACGACACAAAAGTCATTGCCTTGATAATGTCCGAGTGAGCATATCAGTTAACGAATGATGATAGCAAATACCCCTTCTTGGAATTAATATACTCTGTACTTGTATTTAGGTTGGCAAAAAACGAAAAACGAAAAACAAATAGCCGAGTGTTTGACGTGATAAACTTCACGTTCAGTTATGGCCAATAAATATTGGCATACGTGCTATAAGTACAGGCTTGTTTTCTCAAACCTTGTTATCTGAAGATGATATCTGGGGAAAGGTAAATACCAAAATTGCGCGCACCGGCTTACTTGTATGTATTTACTAGATTAGGGAACATTTGTACATACTATGTGCACCTTGTAGCGTAATTAAGGCTCTTGAAAGAATTTCGGAAAAATCTGACTGATGAAAGCCACAAAAGCCAAAATCAGGAAACATAACCCGCTAACAAGACAATTCAACACCAAGTAACCAAAACCAGAAAATAAATATTGTCCAGTGAATCAAACAATCTTCCGTACACGAATTTTACAGAAAAAATAAAATTCTACTTACAGTAGAACCCCCTTATACCGAAATTCTCCATATAGCGAGGATAGATTCTCCTTATAAGGACATTCGCTCTATAAAGCATACAATTTGTTGGCATTAAAAAGAAGTCAATAAATATTATAGATTGTGGGGGTCCCCCGACTTCAGGCACTGACATTGCAACAGAGTAAAGCAAACTGTCATTCACTGAAAGTGTCATTTGTTTACATTCCTACGAGTAGTGATTTTTGAAGTATAATTTAGATTCTCAGCTTACTTCCAGAAAAAAAGCGAATTAGGTGATAGACGCTGTTTATTTATCAAAGGATTGTAAAACAAACAGAAAATTTGCAGACACTTCGTAGTAAAGAGGTTTTTGCTGTGGTTTTTGGTATTATTAACTATTTAAGCAGAAGTCACAGCAATCCGTGAAGTTTCTTGGCTTTTCTTGGAATCACCAATAACTTGATACAAGTTGGTAAAGCAATGCCGCGGATCTCGTAACGAGATCGCTGTCAGGTGCAAGGTATCCCTGTGCTGGGTTTCCAGTCGCAGGGATATTCCAGGCAATTTCTAAGTGGAGGAGCTAGTTAGGGAAGGTCCAGACCTATTAAATCGATAAAGTTACAAAAAAGATAGTTGGCGCCCTCACGAGGCACTGTATGGCAGACATGCCAGAAGGGTTAGTGCTTCCTTCAACTACCTCTGTGAAAGACGTAGAGACGAGGAAAAGGATTAAATCAGGAAAAGGATTAAATCTCGGTTCTGAGAAGAAAAAACCCTAGACGAGTACTTCTTTACAGATCTCAACGATCTAGCCACACTGGACTTAAGCAGAATAAAGACCTTCACCGGGTCAAACTGGCTTAATACCTAAACGGCGAAACATACCTCCTCCTATCCCAAGTAGAGAGTCTTTCTGTAGCTCTCTGGTTGGTTCCCATAGTGGAATCAAAATGGACCTTCCTTCACCCTAAGTGCGTCCCGGCCGAGCGGGAACAACCACCCAACCGAAGCCTAGTTTTCTCTTTACGTACTCCTTGACTGCCACAGAAAAGTAACAAAATGTAAAAATATGCCTACGACATACAAGAAGTATTTATTTCAAGTACGTAGGCGATTTGGAAATTTCATCTTAAGATCTGTTTAGCGGTCAGTGACTCCAGAAATTAGTTTTCAAATTATTTTATGAAAGCATAATTGTATAAACATCCCACGTTGATGTTTGTATATCAAGTAAGAAATATGTCAAGATGGTCCAAGCAACACACTCTGTGCGAAAAAAAAACACATTTATTGTCTTAATACTGCTTGTGGTATTCAAACAAATAGTTTTCGCCAATCATGCTCATTTATTTCGAGGGCTGTTGGTACTTAATTGGTAAAAAAATCATATGACTAAAACGGAAACTTAAGATTTCCGGTGTTTCAGTACCTCAGGGCAGCTATCTAGGACCTGAGTTCTTCCATCTTACCATCTCTAAATTGTTTCGTGATCTGGGCTTCGATATAACATCCACCAAACCATTTCTGCAGAAAGCTCGCCAACCTATGTCTGATTAAGTCTACATTCAGAGAATGGTTTTTAAAATGACCACAAAACCACACAGTCCTGCATTAATGTAACCGACTGCTCTATCAGGCATTTTAAACCTTTAATTCATGATTAGTTCTAGTACCTCCTCTACACATCTAAAAAAATCTGTAAAACACTTCACCACTTAAAGAAACACACAAAGGTTGTAGCGCAACATTTCAACGAACAAAATATATTGCCACACAGCCGCCACAAGAATGCCGACTTAAAGGCGCTAATTCGCCCACCACATAGGTGTAAGGTAATGACTACGCAATAATGAAAAGTATTTCATTCAAGTCAATCCACATTATACTAAGTCCGTTCAAAGTTGCAGTTATTAAAAGTGATTTTTTGCATAAGAAACCATGTCCTCAATAGGCAATCAGAGAGAAACAAAAATCTAACTAACAACTTTAATGGAACCTACATAGAAATGCAGCCATCGATCAAATCGATAGCAGCAAAGACATCGAATGAGATATACGCGCGGCGTACACGGACGGCCCACTCGTGTAACCCTTGATCAACCTTCTGACGAAAAATAAAATAAATGATTAAACTTTTTTTTTTTTTTATTCTCTAAAATGCAACTTCTAAGGTGGTTCTACTTTCGAAAGCCAGAGGCCAGAGATCTCCCTTTGAAATCGATCTTGGGAAGAAGTTGTACTGCAAAAATCGATCAAAGAGTTTTGGGTGAATACAGTGTGAATACATTCAGTTTGGTTTTCAAGATCTAGATACGTTCCAAATAGTGTCTCGGGTAGGCGCTATAGAATGTTGTTTTGATTTTTCACTCGGTTCGGGCTAGTGGGTAGGCAGAGTATGGTGGTACTTGAGGTTTTTATACTAGACGACCGCCAACGTCCACCGGAGAGTAACGATTAAACGCGCAGTGAAAAATTCAAGAAATCATCTGATCTTATACAGTTGAGTAGTGTATCTCTGCGAGTGAGTGTGTCAAGCTTTCCGCTTGTCATAGAACTTGTTTGCCTTGCAGTTCAATGCCCCAAACATCATTCATTGGATTGAACCATAATTATACAAGTATAAGTGCTCTGCTGCTATATTGGGCAGTAAAAGATTACACTTTTCATAAAAAAACGAAGGGGAGACCTAGTTCTTGAAATGGTGTTGACATAAAATTCTTCTTTTTTTTTTTGTTGAAGATCTCTCGATCGGACAGAAGTTGAGCATGGCGTGTACATGATGGTAACAAGAGATTAGATAGCGTTAGTTCATGTAGTTGTTAATCTACTGCTGTTGACATAACTGAAAATATTACAATTCGTTTAGTCTTATGGTTCTCATGCGAGTGATATGTTGAATTAAAATACATACATAGTTTGGAACTCAAGGTTGTACACACCGTACTGGAGGGATGTACACGAGAGTGTACACAATCGTTTTTCAAACGATTTATCGAATTTAATCCGTCAGATCCTTTTATTAAAAGAACTTCCAAGAAGACAGATGTATGTCGAGAGAGTTTCTTGATCTTAAGCCGTGGCTTATTGGTTAGACTGTCGGACAACATATCTGGCGGTTCATGGTTCGAATCCAAGACAAAACCAAATATCTTTTCACGTAGAGCTTGTGACAAACATTCGAGAGCAAAATTGTCATGAAAAATCTTCTCAAAATGGAAACACAGAAAAACCCTTCCTTTCGCGTGCAGAATATAACCTCAATCTATAATTAGAATAGAATAAATATTAGAAATCGTATAATGATTCAACTTTTTATACAAAAACACATGTGTACATGCGCCAAACTCAATCGCAAATATGATTAAAAAAAAAAGAGAAGAAAACCTGTACCTGTACGCGTGGCCCGATGCCCACTCAACTCAGTCGACTTATCTGCTTTAAGTATGAAACAGGATCACACTGTTGCGTTGCTATGAACATTTTGTAAACACCATCGATATACTAGAAGATCTCGATAGCGCATCAGGCAATACTGATACTGATGAGTGTTTCTCGTTTTCTCATTTCAGAGATGCAATCTTTCGCCTATCATTTGACCTGGAACTGAGAGAGAAATCCCTCTGGGAGGCCACACCATCACAAATCCAAATGTGCCAAATGAAAGGGCAATCGGAGCACCATTGTCGCAACTACATCATGGTGTTGCAGAGTTACGAGAATCAGCTGTACGCGTGTGGGACGTATGCATTCAACCCGAACTGTTCGTGGCGCCAGGTAAGTTATTTCGCACCAACCGCTCTCGCTCATAGAGATACATAGGTTGGCTTGGATCAGGACCAGTTTGTTAATTATTTTATGCATAATTAAACATTCCACAGATGGAGAACTTAACTGTCACCCAATATGACAGTGGCGTCGGAAAGTGCTCCTTCAGTCCGAATTCAAATATAACAGCGATACTGACGGGCGATGGCCAAATATTTGTTGGGTCGCCCACTGACTTTTCGGGTTCGGATCCGGCAATTTTGAGGACCAATGTTGCACCGCTGCAAGGCGATACAACGAGCAGGAATAGTGGAAAATTGATCCGTACGAAGCAGTACAACTCTAAGTGGCTGGACAATCCCCAGTTTGTGGGAAGCTTCGAAGCGGGTTCTTTCGTTTATTTCTTGTTTCGCGAAACAGCCGTTGAGTACATGAACTGCGGCAAGGTGGTGTACTCAAGAATTGCTAGAGTTTGCAAATCTGATCAGGGAGGCGATCAGATTTTAAACGACAACTGGACATCGTTTCTAAAGGCGCGTCTCAATTGCTCCTTACCGGGGGAGTTTCCGTTTTACTTTAATGAAATTCAAGGAATGACATATTCAGCTGAGGAGGATGTGCTATATGCCACGTTTACGACTCCAAAGTATGTTTGAACATGACTCTCCTTCAACATTTATACTAATTCTGTTTTTTTTTTTTCTTGTAGTAATGGCATACATGGCTCAGCTGTTTGTGCCTTCAATCTGTCCGCAATAAATGAAGCCTTTGATGGACCGTTTAAGTTTCAGGAACACATTGATTCCAACTGGAAGGACGTCAACACTCCACACAGGAGTCAATACTCCTGCGAAAACTCCAATGCCACTCTGAGGTACAAGCACCTCCTAGTCTCTTCTAGATACCAACTCATGGATCAAGCGGTGCAACCAATGACATCTACGCCACTCTATTATTCGCCGCAGGAAAGATTTGGTCACATCGCCATAGACATCGTATCGACAAAGTACGCAAAAGCCACGCACGTACTGTATATATCGACGGAGGAGAACATCATAAAAAAGTTGTCCGTACTGCCATCACTGAAAACTTGCCTGATAGAAGTTTGGCAATACGAGGAAGACCAACTGCGCTCCCATATCCATTCCATGGAATATCTAAAGGTCACCGACTCCCTCTATGTGGGCACTGAGCGGGCGTTGATGCGTATCACTTCGCACCACTGCAGACGGCATGTTTCGAAGATGACGTGCCTAAACGCTATGGACCCGTACTGCGGCTGGAATGAGTTAATGGAGGAGTGCACACCCCCACCGATTGGTGGTGACACCTCGAAGAAATATTGGATACAGAAAGAGCTGCAGTGCCCAATACTAACAGCACCCATTGATGGCGGGTGGTCAGCCTGGTCGGATTGGTTCAAATGCACGAAGTACAATGACGAGGGATCTTGCTTGTGCCGGTCAAGAAGTTGCATAAATCCTGCGCCGCGAAATGGTGGCGAAGAATGCGTGGGAATCCCAACAGAGGTCACCAATTGTACTGTGAATGGCGGTTGGACGGAATGGAGTGCGTGGTCGGCGTGCTCCCAGACGTGCGGCGTTGCTGTGAAAACGCGGCGCAGGTCCTGTGGAAATCCGAAACCAGCATATGGAGGACGCACATGTGTTGGCCCAGATCGTGGGGAGATTTATTGCTCGCATTTACCGCCGTGTCCAGCACCAAAACCGCAGGCAATCGATGGTGGGTGGGGACCCTGGGGTCCATGGAGTGAGTGCAGTGCTGAATGCGGTGGAGGATTTCGCATCCGTCGGCGCGAATGCAATGATCCGAGTCCTCAGAATGGGGGTATGGATTGTCCTGGATGTAATATTGACTACGAGGTGTGCAATGCTCAAGGGTGTCCTGAAGTAAAGAAACTGAGTCCGTGGACACCTTGGCTTGTGCAGTTGAGCAATAACGAGAGCAGTGGCGACGGAACTCACGTAGAAAAAAGATTCCGATTTGTTTGTCGTGCAACAACTTCCGACGTGGGTTCGATAAAAATAAATCTATCCAAGGAGGAGACTAGAGTTTGTCGCACTGATGGCATATGTCAGCGAGGTTACAGTGAAAATGAAGAGGAGACCGCGTGGAGTGAGTGGGGACCCTGTTCAGTCACCTGTGGCGGAGGAGTTCAGTATCGCACAAGAACTGGAGAGAGTGTGAAACATCACAAGAATTCTGCTAGTCGCGCATGCAATCTACAACCTTGTGCAACCGAATGGAGTTGCTGGACTGACTGGTCTCCTTGCTCAGTGTCGTGTGGAATCGGCTCTCGCAAGAGAACAAGAAAGTGCCTCGGCCCAGACAAGACATCTTGCAAGGGCAAATCGCACGAAGACGAAAAATGCGAAATGTCGGCATGTGAATGTAAGTGCACATCCATTGTTCTATCTACAACATACTTTATCAACTCTTGTTTCACAGATTTCCTGGGATGGAGCAATTGGAGCGATTGGTCACCTTGTTCAAGCGATGGCATTCGCTATCGGTACCGAAAATGTCTCCTCAATGAACCCAATTCGAATGAATGCCTCGGCGACGAATTCGAGAAAGCCATCTGTGTGCCTGATCCCTGTAATGGTGAGTTTACATGCCCCCTTCCCATGCAAACAAATCCCTATGTAAGCAAATTGTTTTTTTCAGGCACTTACATGGCTTCGTTTTCGACAATCAGCATTATTATCGCACTCGTTCTCATGTTCTACGCTGTTTCCATTCTGGTGACCTTCTGGCTCACCCGGAACCGATTCATGCCAGACGCTCCGAAGAACAACTCGCCATCACCCAGCTACGACGCATATCCCAATCAGTATTCCAGTCTACCAACCAAAGATGTAAGTCCGCGCTAACAGCATTTCAGAAGAACCAAAATGAATTGTATGCACTTTTTCTAGATCTATGAACCCCGACCAAAGCCCAAGAGACAAAGCAGCTTCAGCATGAGTTCTGGCTCAAAGAATTGCAACGCCGGCGGTACCCTGAACAAGTCAAACAACATTCAGCACAACCACACGCCAAAGGTTCTTGCAAAAACGTTCAACGACTGTGAAACAGGAACCCTAAAACGCAACTCACACGGCTTGAACAACTACCGGACAAACATCGATGATGAGAAGTTCTAGCAAAACACTGCAAACGATTGCCATTTTATCTTTAGAGAGACAAAACCCCCTTCTTCCTTACCTCCCCACAGTAAGGCTGCAAACAAATTCCATAAGTTTACACTTAATATTGTTACATAACGCAGTGCCATTAGAATAAGCTAAGCAAGTTAGAGAGTTGTTAACTAATGTTATTTTGCAAAAAAGCATTACGGTCCTGACTCATATTGAGTTGTATAGATTTAGGTTAGGTTATTGCTATTATTGTATAAATAGTGGTCTTTCGATTCGGTTTCGGTAGTGCTTCGAAAGTTTATTATCCGGCTACTAATCATTAAAAGACTGATTTATTGTTTTTGTCTAATTCTTCGTACGATAAGTGCTAATGTTTAACTTTGTAATGTGTAGTACATAGGTCTGTAGCTGTACGTACTAACAAAACAAGTATTAAATTGAATTGTAAAAAGGAACATAACATGTTTTGGAAACCGTTAAATAGATGATAGATTTTGTATTTTTATAAAATATTTGTTTTTTTTGTGGTTTTCATTTCTAAACGTCCTGGGCTTACCTTCCTCGAAGTAGAATTTTTGCTGGCATTTATTGTAATGTATGTGGCTGTCCACTTTTGACATCAATTGTAGGGCAGGTATGGTGCCAACACAACACAAGACGGGCTCTACATACAGAGATTTCATCATCAAATATGGATCTTCGCTGATGACTGTACTCTTAGCTTTTCATGTTCCTTTCCCTACCGCCCGTCGTTAGAAATGAGGAGAAATAAAAACTGCGTTCGCCAGGAATTCTCATATATGGTAGACAAATACGCTTCTAGCCATCAAGGCCTGTGAAATAACATTGAAACGAGATGTCCATCATAAACAGCGTTCATCTCATTTGACTATGAAGGCACAATTGTCAATGTGAATGCCAACGTGAACTTTGAGTCAGCGCTGCAAGATGCGAAATCGAATGCCAGTGTCAACAGACAATTAAGAAAGAAACAACCCATAACTAACAAGGAATTCTTACTGGATATTGTCGAGTTTAGAAAACACATCAGCGGTAAGGAATAAACTCAACGACACCTGCTGAATGAGGAATAAGTCGGAAAGAGTGCAAAGTTCGTCAACAAGAAATGACATCTAACGTAGACGACGTGGACAAACCCAGTGGACAGGTGGTAAAAGAAGAGGAGAGCAACAAAAGGGATTCTTATGATTCTATACAGAAACTTAACCAATCGCAGGTACATAGATGGCAATACCTGCCCCATTACTAGATCTGTCTGGCCCAAGGTGGATCAGGATCGATCGGATTAGACAGAAACAATTACACATAGTAGGAGGAGGAGACGACTCCTTCACATATGTACATATGTCTTCTGTAGACGCTGCATGGAGAAAGAAGAGCAGGAAACTGTGTTTATGGACACGCAGGCGAGGAGGCCATTGCATATGACTTCTGCAGACTCTGAATGGGCAAACAAGAGGAGGAAACTATACCAGTCCCAGTACCTAATAAGAAGAGTCTCGGCATGACCCTGATTGCTAGCAATGTGATGGACTGTAGCGCGAGCCTACTAGAAAGTTTATGGAGATATTCGTAGGTATTTCGACAAGAAATTCCTTCTTAAGATGTAGTCATAGCCTGCACACTTATATTTATACATATATTCAGATATTCATAGAAAAATAAACAAGAATTATCAACAAATTTGAATTTTCTTACTCACGTCTAAATTTATTTTCCACATTCTTCCCGGTGGCTGGGCACAAATCCAATGAAAATCACAAAACGACCACAAAAACCCGCACATTCACATCCTCTAAAACTTTAACCGAACGCGTGATAAGATTCGAATACGAAAAAGCATACTTTTAAGTCGTAATTTACTAGAAACATTCACTAATTTACTTTTTAAAAACATTTTAAATTTTCCACTTCACGCAAATTTTACTCAACTGGTAACTGACACGAACTAACACGAATTTCATTTGTCAAATCAAATTACCGTAGCGAATGCTTCAACCGATTACAAGTAAAACTGTCATACACGACCATTTTCGCATGTTCTTCCTCTGCAACACTGCATTACCATTGGGTTGAGGGAAACGTCAAAATCATATTTTCGTGAAGTTGTCAAATTGGGAATTGTTTTGTTTAATTTTTATTTGTAACTCCCGTGTGTTGTATAAATAAACTCGGAAATGGTGAGTCTATTTAAGTATTTTGCATTTGTTTATCATTATAGCTGACCACTCCATTCAATTGTAGATCTAAAAGTCACCTTCGCATCTTAAGCGTTTACTTTATTGCATTAACATGAAAAATAACAAACTATACATTATACACATCATAATTAGGTTTATCTCTGTTTTTTTTTATATAAAATATGGTTTTTCGGAGAGTTTTTCATCGCTAATGCGATTACCCAAGTCGAACGGTTGTTGCGGTGCTCTCTTGCCACCCCATGAGTGGAAACGTTGCTTCTTCCCCAACACCACAGAGTTTCGTTTTTCGTCTCTCAGCGATTTTGTGCGACACCGCTCCAACACTGCATCGTGTATGATATTCACAAACTCAACATCGTTGAACTGAGCCATGAGTAGCTTGAAGAATGCCCAGATCTCTCCACGCTCCTGTGGCTGGTAGCTGTGCAGGAAATCATGACCACTGTCTGGGTGGTAGGAATCACACACATCTTCGAAATTGATAATTGCTTGAAGGATAAACTTGCGATACTTGGTCAATTGCTCCTCACATGTGCTGCAGTCATCTGTGGCGACTTCAGCTCCATTCGTGTATTCGTAGTTGATTGCTAGCAGAAGGAGGAGGGTTAACATTTTCGCGGTTACCATTGCACTGTGGGATAGAGAAACAAACAAGTATTTGATCAGACTTTCAGTTTCATTTTATCTGTATAATAGGAATGGTAAAATGCTATTCTACGTAAGATACAGCCACTTAGACCACTTAGTAGGTTCATTGTGAAACTACAGAGCCACCCAAAGATTGGTCTTGTCTCAGTTCATCTAGTTTGTAGAAGAAGAAGGTTTCTCGGTGTATTCTTCTTCGATCGGAGAAATCAAGGGGAGGTGCGTCTTCATCTTCCATACCTAGTGGCATGCTTACCAATGTTTCCTCTAGTTTTGTGAAATCAAAATGATGGACTTTGTATTTCATTGAAATGAGGACTAGCTCTGTTTTTTTAGGTTCACACTGAAATCATTGACGTCGTGAGCGAAGTATCATCTGCATCGGCAATCACCTTACGCGAGCAGTTCACAAATTACTTGGAGTGTTCATTCTCTGATCCACAGAACAGACATGTATTTGTATAGAACTTGCTTCCTAAGTGCGAAAAGGTCAAACACGCCACCAATCAAAGCAAATGTGATCGTAAATGCCTCTAAAGCATAACTTTAAGTCATTGGTCGAGTTCAGTAAGACTTATTCCATTGAATCGCATCCTTGCTATTGCAGTTAGACAAGAAAATCGTCTGCAGCCTGTAGATCTAGAGGCGGAAGGTTATACTTTTCCAAAAAAAAAAAGAAGTTCATAGCTGGAGAAAGGATTAAGTCTTCAAACTCAACGTGGATACTTCCCGCAGCGCTGGTTCCATCAAACTCTCTTTGCAAACGAAAAGAAGGAGATAGATTCAAACATAGCTGCCGAGAAGATGGTCGCAAATTGTTCATTCAAGTTTATCGGCTTTGAAAGAGTTCCCCGAATATGATTTTTTCGTTAACCAACAGACAGAGAAAATGTCTCTGGAAAATGTTTACAAAACTTTCACGCCATTTATTAGCTATGTCCTGCTTCCACTGATCCAATCCAGGCAATCGAAACTTTCGCTTTCGCTTAAGAAACACATCCAACAAAGGACACCACATTTATCTTATCCACTTCACAGGACTTCACACTTTACTAAATCAAATTAAGTTCAATACCTGACTTCGAAATCCCGTTTTGTACTTGTTGATTCACCCGGCACTTGAAGGCAACTGTAATTTTTCTCCTCGAAATTATCTACTTATATAGTGCTGCTGGCAGTCCTTTTCGTCCTCCGCCCTCGTTTAATTGCCTGCTCTCAACATTGGCATTTATAAAGTGAAAATACGCGACAGAAACGTTTATATATGTACATTTGTTCTTGTATCGCTGTAATGAAATAATTATTATTTCTAAGCCGTTTCACTTAACGTTTTTGAACATGCAGCTTATTTGCGAAGGCACTCATTGGAATGGAGCACTGGCACTGATGTGAGTGAGTTCAGTATCCAGGAAAAGGCGAAAAATTATGTTAGATAATAAATTTGAATGCAAGATGGATTGATGACTGGAGATGTACAAATACATGTTTATAAATTTTTGTCGCCCAAATGATGTAGATGGGGGCGCAAACGTATCCTTTCCTTTTTATCAATTACCGTATCCTTGCTATGCTACGCCTTAAACGGGGTGTTTTTTTTCGGAAATATTTGTTTGCGGGATTAAAGCGCAACATTGCTACTTATAGCAGAAGCAACCCTTTGAATGTTCCAAGGTGACGGTGAGCTTATTTGGATTTTGCTTCTCTCACTCGGGTGGTAGTGGAAGGGGTGTGAGGATTATTTTCGAGGGTGATGTCTGTAAATTAATTATTTGCTCAGTATTGATGTCATTAAACAATTTGAAGAGAGATTTTATGGTGTAAGGAGCGCGGTGAATTGGAGTGTGATTGTCTAAAATGGTAATCGTAATGTGACTTTCATTTGCTAATGACGTCAAGATTCAAACAATACACTAAATCAATGTTCTGGTTTCGTTTTAGAAATTCCGTTTCTGCGGAGATGGAGACTGTCCAGATTGGATACTGGCAGAGATTATTTCAACCCTCTCTGTGCTGGACTCTAAGAAGCTATTGGATCTGGCCTCGATTATTGCCAAAAAAATCATCGGAGAGGAGTTTTCGGTAGGTTTTTCCTTCTAATACATACAAGCACGTTGAAATCTGATCCTTATGTTACTTTGCAGGAAGATGGTGTGAGATCGATTACCTCATCGCTGGAAGACGATGGGAAATCAGCCGTAGCTTGTATTAATTTTCTACTTATTAGTGCAGCAAGGCATAGCACAGAAGGATCGGTCTTTAACGAGGAACTGCAGCAGTTGGGGCTGCCTAAAGATCATGCCGCGTCAATGTGCAGTGTCCTCTCAGACTATTCTGCTCCAATAAGGAAGAAACTGATGGATCTTTCCCTTAAAAGTATTTTCTTTGTATACAATGTCTGCTCATATGTAGTCTATGAATTATTTTCATTTAAGTTAATGAACTCGGAACAGTAAACTTTAATCATTCTGGAAACACAATCGACTGTGTTCAGCTGGAGCTGGAAGTGCTGCAGGAGCTAAATAGTGCGGGCTTACCAAAGGATGTCATTCATAAAGTGAATATCGATTCGGCCAATCTTCGAGCATTGCTTAAGGATATGAAAGAAGCGAGAGATATACTTCGGGAATATGATTTCGAGGGAAAATATAAAGACAATTGTTAGCGAATATTAGTACATAGTTTGTAGAAGAATATTTTGAAGAGTAATTTTCTCAAGACCAAGAAAGCAAGTGATTTAGCTACTAAGTGATTCAAGCCTTCCAAGGTTGGTTGAATAAAATGCATGTGGAATGTGCTTAATAAGAAAATGTTTATTTAAGGAATTTAGTTGGATATGTTACGTGCTGGAGGCGATGCAAGTAGTTTCAGAAGAATGCATGCAACGTTATAGAATACCAGTTACAGTTCCATCAAGCCATCAAGTAGAGGTAAGTACTCTTAAAATGTTTTAAGGGACAGGGGCTGGGGAAAAACTGAAAGAAACCTATCCGTATTCAAAAATTGCAAAAAAAAGGAAAGTGTAGGTGGACACGAGGTGAAGTCGTCTTTTATGTTAAGAAAATAATGCATACGTTTCGCATTACCTACCATTGCACTTAGAAGCGGCCATGCATACAGAGTCGAATGCATCATACCATGGTTTAAGACTCACACGAGACAGAAGTATTCATTCGAATAGCTCACAGTGTTCTCGCAATGCCTCAAACCTATCATCAAAGATGAATTCATTCTCAAACCATACAATACGGATGTGGAGTGCTCTACACGCTCTATTTTCCCTGGCCCGTTATTTACATCCGCATTAATCAACCCTTCGGTACGTGAATTGTTAAGAATAAATTAGTGCACGCAGCAATTCCTCTTCAGACATTACCCATTCCAAAGTGTACGTCTATCAGTGTACCCAGAACAGCAACCTAATTGCCCAGATTACACGGGTTCGTGTACAAGACTGCACTAATTGTCAAGCAGTCTGTACCAGAACCACTGTAAAGCTGTCCATGTACTAATAAGGAATGAGACATCTCGACAAAAGCTTGAATAATTAAACTTTTCATTAACTTAACCCGATACCCTCTTCTATCCACAACAGCCGCAGCATTTTCTATCATCAACTTTATTAATTCACCAATATTATACCAAAATTCAATAACACCTAATAAAACCAATAGCATCCTGTTCGCCCAACCCACCCCATCATACCGTCATGGATTTCATTATGATTGTAAATTTCCTTGAATATGATTGAAAATACGTTTTTGAACATGCTACTACGGCGCGCACAGGTGATGCTGTTTGGTCTGAATTTTAATCAACCCCATCCCAGTTTCGGATTCTTCCATCCCCCGCAACATCTTAGGGCTATACGTGTTCATTTTGAATTCATTCCCGACCATAAGTTTTCTTTTCCTTTCTTTCCCACAAACTGACTGACTGACTGACGACTATACTGTGTGCGAGAGCATGTACTTTTGTTGCTTTTGATGCTATAGTATGTACCTACTACCAAGAATCTGAAGCATTCGTAGCCACCCTGTTTAATAAAGCCAAAGGCGTGTACCACGTGTTACAGCTCACTTGTGAATAGTAAAATATAGCTGGGTAATGACCAAATGATGACTTTTAACATTGTTGATATATAGACACACACTGTGATTTCGCCATCAAAATGATGTGAATTTGTGTTAAAGCACGTATAAAATAAAGGAGAATAATAATTGAAGCATATGCTTCGGCTTCTGTTTCTGTTTCTTTGCATGGCATCATTAAAGAGGTATGGGATAGGTGGGGCGGTGGCGGCGGATGGGAGCATATGATACTCACAATTTGGTGTAATTTTATCTTGCCAAGCAAAATCGTTTCGCGTAATCACCCAAAAGTGTTATTCTATAATAGAATGCAAAAAAGAAGGAAAAGATGCTTTAACAAACGCGCAATTATAATACATACTGCAGGCAGGCAGGATTATCACAGTATAACCGCTATAGGAGCATAATGTAATTGAATGTAATTGTTTCATATGTTGTGCCGTTTTTCATGTAATTAAATGAACATTTATATTCGCTTCCGCCTCCAGGGAGAGGGCTGGGCTCAGATGTCCCCAAAGGTAATAAACACGTAGAAAAAAATAATCTGCTGTAATAATTCTGTGTAATGCGCATCCATTTACAAATTTTGTGATGAGCAAAAATTCATATGCTGGGATTGGGTACAATATGACTCAAAAGTAAACAGATTGTGAGTCCTTTTCGGACTTTTTAAAGCATTGAGGCTGATAATCGTATTTAATCATTTTTACCGATTACAACTGTCTGCTTTGTCAGACAGTCAGACGTGACTTTAGTGAAGATAGCTATTGGTATCGCCTAGTCGGCGATTATGTATTTACACTCGCCTCAATAGTGCGTTCCTTCGCTTCCTCTCTTTCATCATACATTTACGAATCCCTTGTACAGGTTTCTTAATGTTTTTTCATTGCTATTGTCTGTTCACTTATCAGCCACACTGTACACAAATATGCGTCTAAAGCACACACAGAAAAAAAAGGAGAAGATTTAAACATTTCGAAAATGACAACCCTAATGCAAGGCAAACGCTCTCAGTGATTTAATTTTTTCGATTATATTTGAATTTAGGACGAAGTGTGCATTTGCAATTGTGGTTCCCTTCGTCCTTACCTATACGATAGAGGTGTAGTCATAAGGGAATAACTCCCACGCCCACTGAGCCATTCGCTTCGTCATCCTACTCATCACATCCGTTTGTCATTTCAAAGCGAAGAATAGAATATTTATATGTACGTGTGTGTTGGCTGGTTTGAATCTGGATGTTGGCTATGCCATAAGGATTCCTGGGTAATTTGTCCTTATCAAAATACCTATATACCTAAGTTCATTTCCAGATGGTGTTCGCAGTTATCATCGCCAGCTTAACGTTTCCACAAACGGTGTGTAATTTGTTCGTTTTGCGCCGTGTTTTCTCGAATATTATGACCTAGAATAATAAATCTTCTTCTTCGTTACACTTGGTGTACGTTTGAAATGTAATAGAAATGAGAACAGATACTCGTGTATAATTGTTGGCTCTTTTGTGTGCCGCAAGGTACATGCGAGTGATAAACTTTAAAGGGATTTTTTTGTATACTTTTAGAGTTTGGAAGTGGAAGGAGGAGCTGAAAGCAACAGAGACTGAAAGTAATCAAAATAATCGTATGTATGGTCTGCTTTGAGACCCCGATTTACGTATAAATCACTAATGTTTCATGTTTTCAACAGAGCTCTGTATGAGGTATCAAAAAACACATAGGACTCAAGGCAAAGTTGCGTAATCGAGTCTCTGTAAGGCGGCCGCCCTGAACTATGCTTTATCAACTCATGAACTACAACATTCCTAGAATGTTTGTTCGTTAAAACTGCCCTCTAACGCTGAAGTGCGAACACTTCAATATGTAAACGCAAAACTGAATGATACAGTTTAAGAATTCGAATACATATTGCGAAACGTAAAACATTGAATTCACTCTTTGAAGTCACACACAGCAAATATGAGGCATGTTACTCATGGGAATCCTTCTTTGTTTACCGAATCTGAATGTTAATGGTTTGAAATACAATTTTTGGTTGGTTAAAATGTTATCGACGTCCAATAGATAAATCAAAAAACGGTGCCATCGAGCACAATCTCTTACCGTATCCGTGGATGCAAAAAAACAAGAGAAAGATCTAAAAATCTAGATAGGTACATCCAATTTTTGGTTATTTCTCATATTTCTATATATCACTGCGGAATATTTAGAATATCGAATATTCTCTGGGGGCTGGGGGGATATTCCATCGTCCCGGTTTGACTGGGAATCCAGAATTGATTTCTCGGAGCAGTAGTTGCGCATAAATTTGTTTTGCCCGCTACACCAGTACGCCAGTATCGAGAGAAACGTCATATTTCATTCATTACTCAATGATTTATTCGAATATTTGGCAGAGATAAAGGTGAAATTTAAATCAAAATGTTGCGGATATTCTTTTTTATTTTATTCTGCTCTCCATTCAGAGCGATAGAGAGCGAGGGGAATTCTTATTTCCTTTTGCGAAATGGGCGGAGAGAATCGCATTCAATTTGTTCCACAGAAATTATTTTTATGCATTTTTTTCTACTCTCTTTCCTTTCTAAACTTGGTTCTATTAAGAATATGTAATGTACAGCATATGGGTTATATGTATGTATGAAGTATATGCAAAAAACAAGTCACATTTGAATAAACCGGGTAAAAGACATAAATTGATTGACTACCATTCGGGGGGAAGGACTGTACCTACCTATATCTACTATGTACGGTGTCACAATCTGGAGTACGGATTTCAGGATGCAGCATGTGCGATTGACAACTGACTCTTGTACATTTCGCAACATCATGTCCACATGTAACCAGTGTACAAATGAGCCATAGCCATAGCATCGGAGTAGGAGTAGGTAACTTGAATCGTCAGCAAATGTCTGCGTATATACTACCTTAAAAGATCCAAGAGGACTAATAAGCTGGATTTATGCTGCATAAACTGCTTCCTCAATCGAATACCATTTACATAAGTAGCGTCACTTATTGTGTAAAAGCACCCCCTGTACGGGGCTGCCAAGGGGAAATTATTGGTTTTGATTACTTTCGGTATAATAAGGTCAGTTGGGGTTTTAGGTAATAATCACTGCAGCCTATCCTTCCTGATTACCATACATATTTGTAACAATTGGCCCAGTAGTTGGTATTTATGAAATGTGTGGATGTACGTTTGTAATCCGCGGCGTTCCCGCATGAATTGAGTATAAAATTACTTACTTACAAGTTTTTGTCCACACATATGCTGGGTACAATTTGTAATTGTAATTGGCATGACTATTGGTAGAATTTATGACGTGCCATAATCCTTAATCCTTCTAATTTAACTGCCTACCCTGGAACAGTTGGCGAGGTCACTGCTAAATATATATGGATGTATGTATGGGTAGTATGTGTGTACACACATTGGGCAATATCCGTTGTAGTAATTTCATGCGATTTTGGGTATGGCATTCAAAGTGCGGTTGTGCTTGCTTTGGTGGTAACTATTTGAAGCAAGTTAAAACGGAAGGACTATTTTAAGGAAATATCCGACACATACCGGCACTGGAGGGTTAATGAAGAAAATTAGAAATAATAATGGTGTAAAGGGCAGACGGGATTTATGTGTATATCGTGCTGTTCACAGAGATTGGTTGTTCTAAGCCAATATTTGGCACAGATTTGTAGTTAAAGCACAGCTTGAGTCACAGGGGGTTCAATGGTAATCAAGGGCTCAGTACTAACTGCCACTGAGACCATCAATAAGCCAAGAAAGAAAGAACATTCGATAGAAATGAGTCTTGTGGACCAACTGCTCTAGTCTCTCACGTATTTAGACGCATCCTCAGTTATATCTTTTAGTGAATCTGATTGATATTTGCTTTTAAGGCAATGTTGAGGATTCCGTTGACTCCTGGCGCTTTTTTTGTCCTTGATTTTCGCGCAGACTTGAAGGAGATCTCCTAGGGTTCCTCTATTTCCTTCTGTTGTGGCAAGTATTGCGTGACTGTAGGTCATTTCTAGTCTTGCAGAGAAGCTGTGCTATGGGTCCTAATGGACAAGTTGTGGCAAATATTTCTCCGTGTACATATGACCATGCATTTAAAATTATATACACAACTCTGTATGTGTCCAGGTCTAGAACCCTGTCACAGTTTAATCATATCATCTTAAGCGGCACGAAATATGATTCCCAGGGGAGATTGTATCAAGTCTACAATCTAGCTTTAAAATATGTAATTGCTTTCAAAGAGAGATTAGAACTTATCCGGCATAACAACACGGTTTCCAGCCCATCATTCCGAGCGAGGGGGAATCGTGCGTAAATATTTTCCAAACAATTCAAACTTTAACTAAACGACGACGTGCGTTCGAGTAGAATTACAAACGAAATGACAACTTACAAACAAGGAACTATTAAGGATTAGATGGTGATTTCATTATGCGTAACCGAGTGTGAAGTTACCAAGCACAGATTCTCACCGCCTCGCCAGACACGTGATCGGTCACGTGCCGCCAACACCGAAAACATCAACATCGCACCACCACCGCAAACCGATTCAGTGAAAGCTGCATCAAGTTCCATGTTACATGGCTCTCTCTCTCTCTGAATCAGGGGGTGAATAATTGCGGGATAATCACAACCTTATTGGCGGTTAACATGGTTGAGTTGAGCTGAATACAAAATTAAATATTTATTAGATACAATGGATCGGTGCACGGTGAGACCCCTTTCAATCACTTGGCCGTCCGCGGGGCATTCCATAGGGATCCCAAGGGAGATCACGACAACACAACAACACAAAGTTGTTCAATTTGTTTATGATAATGTTGGGATTACGGGTAGTGTTCTTATTCGCCATTGGATTCTCTTTAATTCACACAGAAACATTAGCATTTGGAGACACAGCATCTGGAGAGAAATCCGCAACAAATCTAGGAGGGACAATTTGAAAAATGGAATCAATGTGGCTCCATTGATTCGGGTTTTTATATCCCTTTCAGGTGTTTCCAATTGGGGTCATAAAACGGTCGATTTCTGTTCTAAACCCTCTATCAGGGCTATAAAAACGTATCGAAGGAGGCCTATGATTTTGAATTCGACCGTTTTATTATCCTTAATATTGTCATTACAGGAGTCAGCCTGGTGTGTGTGTGTGTGTGTGTAGGTGGGGGGGGGGGGGGGAAATGGCGAATTGGCGTATTATGCGTATTGCATTAGGATTACTTTGCATTTTTGTGTTCCTTTCGACATCCTGGCGTGCGAATTTTTACGACAAAAAAGGACGCTTAATGACATTATTTTTAGTAAAGCGCAAGGCATCAGATTATATAGACGTGACCATATGTGCGAGTTGTAAACTTTATACGACCTTTGGTTAGTATTTCATATCCTTCGTCTTCATTCGTGTTGTAGCGTCAGCAGCGATTTTTGAGTTGATTCGCTGAGTATGTCGTATTAGGTTGGGTACCTAACCTTTGCCGGCAGCAGTAGGATATTTTTATGTTTTGTTGTTTTAAATGCTGGTATTCGGCTTGAACCGGCACGGCGGGCCGGCGGTGATGGGCGGTGTGTTCACGATTAAACAAAACCGCCTTTTATGGCCTTATATTGGTGATGTATGTGTATTTTTGGTTTCAAATAACAAATATGTATGGAAATATTGCGAGTTGGTTTTATGGGTCAAAACGATGTTGTTGTGTTCGATTGAATTTTTATTCAAAGGGTTTAGCTGTAATCCGAAGGGTGATGTATTTCTATTTATGTATATATTGGCAGCATCGGTGTATGGAAGTACAACGTTTGTG
The DNA here is from genome assembly GCA_963583995.1 of Xylota segnis. NCBI lineage: Eukaryota > Metazoa > Arthropoda > Insecta > Diptera > Syrphidae > Xylota > Xylota segnis. Next base: position 607,956 of record OY757238.1, read on the forward strand.
TCTTAATCTTGAGAACAGATGAGTGATATCACATCGGTAGCTGCGGTCCAAAGTGAAAACACTCCTGCTACCGAGCACCAACTTCCTGCTCAAAATCGTTAAGTCCATAGAATGAATAGAGCTTGCTTGGCTGGTTGTACATAGGAGCAGAGTGAATTCGAAGAATTTCTGGGTTGTAGCTCTCCACTTAACAATTGAATTTTCTTCAATATCCTTAAAAAAAAAAGGACATTAAAGGTCATACATTAGGATAATCTCTGGTATTCGTAGGTTTTCTGAATATAAGCTCGTGGTAACTGCCTGAGTTTTCCGCGGAATTCAGTGTTAAAGGGTGCAGCTTGACGTTCATTGCTTCAAATTGTAAAATTAGTTTTTTTTTAAACACGCCCTCGAAAAGCGAGTCAATATCTGTGTTTCATGTTATGAGTATTTTTTTTATTTTCTTGTAAAAAAGTTAAAAAAAAACTCTGTTTTAGTGGTCGTGGCACTGGCCAAGTTTTAAAATATTTTTCACTACTGATACACATTTGAAAATTTAAGGTGGCATACTGCATCGAATTCTTTGATCCTTGATTTAGCGGTGACAGTATTCTCAGTACATTCCCATACTCTGAAATGAGGCTAAGGTCGTCTTCCAAAAGCGACTCTGACCTATAACCCGACATCGTTCTTTCTGCAGAATATGTTAGAAAGGCTGATTCATATTCATCTGCGACAGGGTTGGGTTGAAAACCATGATCTCTCCGAGACATCCTTACATTCTCTTGTGCGGATCATTGAAACCTTCGTTCGAAGTATTCATCAATCCGAGGAACTGTCGCAGATCACCCCAAGGTTGTGTTTTATCCCCACTTCTCTTTAATGTGAGTTACTAACGGGTACTAGTGGATCTGGATAGGGCAGGATGCAGAGTGATAGCTTTATTCTCATTCTTTTTACCAGATCGCTTTCAAAATCCGGACTGGGAGATGATCCTCCCGAAACTTAACTTGTTTTCCTCACGAGGAGAAAGGGCACACTACACATTGACTTCTACAGAAGCTATATATTTTATTGTAAAATATGCTTGAAGTATGAGTCTGAAGCTCCACTCTTAAGCAAATTCCCCACAACTACCTAAATGATATACGAAGCAATGCAACACCAACCTAAGTATCATTATTATTTGCTGAATATCACTTCACTAGATATGAAATCGTATCTTTACGAGCACTCGTATATGTATCTGAAAGGCCTCCCTCTGTCAAAAGTGTAATTTACTAAGTAACCCTTGATTCCGTTTCGGTATTTAACACCCTTCTATAAGTATTGTCCTTAGCGCCGACCATAAACAATCCACCCCACAAATTTTCCGAAGAAATTTCCTTCTTTTTTTTCAATTTACCACCCAACCAGGACAAGTGCAACTCTCTCCTCCACTGAGATCATCACATAACAAAAGAATTGTATCCGTTTTGTTGCGCTCAATTTAGCAAAGTCAAACACTCGGTTGACTTTTCCTTGTTCGTTAAGCTGAAATCTTTAACCAAAAACAAAAAAAAAACGAAAAAAAAATCATCACCACAGCATAGTAAGGATGAGGGAATCGCGCCTCAAAGTCGACCCACAGTGTAATTTCTACTAGTTAAACGAAATTCTTCCCTGCAACCCAGCTTAAGGAGTATCGCATCATTTTAGGAACTCTTACCCTCGTACGGTCGCTTTATAGAAAATTAATTCAATTGCTGGCGTTGCGTTGATATTCGCGCAGAGGATGATGAAAATGAGGGTGAAATTTGTTACAAGTGTATACATATGACTTGTACAGTGTTGTTCATATGTTTTCGAACATAGTCTCACCATGGACTACCATAGACTGATGCACACAATGGTCACCCTCACTTTCTGGGAGCGTGTCCTAGCATCTTCACAAATTCCTACCTATTTTTGCAATTCAATCAAAAAATGTATTGTGCCACGCCCACATAGGAGATCATACGATCCATTCCAGACAGACTGTTTTGTTTTCCTTGAAAGGCGTACTTTACCTTGCTTTACAAGGCATTCCCTTAGTGACGCATTCTCCCATCACCAACTGCATTTTGAGGTCGTTCGTCTCGTAATTGGTGGCAAAAAGAGCTGGAATTCAGGGTCCTTTTAACCAGCTTTTCTTCTTCGTATACACTACCGATCTTTACGACATCTATGAGTACATCTGCAACTCAAATGCATTTCCTATTAAATCTCTTTTCGAAGAAGAAAATGTGTCCGAAAACTCCTCGACCCTACTGTTTCGATAAAGTCATGCAGACACAAATAAAAAAAGGATTTCAATAATAATAATAGAGGGATTTCGTTCTTAACACATGTACTACGCTGTTTCTGCCATTGTAACGTTTGTTGTTGCTATTATTTAAGGATACTCAAGGCAATGCAGCAGCTTCCCGGGCCCGGGGGTTGGAATCACGAAACCAGAGCGAAACTCTTCCAGAAGGAGGAAGCACTTGTTTACAGGGAAAACTACAATCGTATTATAGGGAACACGTGTAGTAGTTATCTTGTTTGTAGCGCTTTGTTTCATCCGCCATCGAAAGGAAGGATACTATTTGGGGGTGTGTTAGCATTATCCTGCCTCTTCCCCATGAACTGTTTGTCAGCATATACTATGTGTGTGTTTGTGTAGGTCAATGTGTGCGTGATGCGGTTTTCTTTTCAATTTAAACACAAAGCTATTTGAATCGTTCACGAGGGATAATAATGACATAAGGGTGAAGCGCCATAAAACGGTCGGTGGAGTAGAGGACGGAAGAAGCTTATAGCAAACATAAGGAGTGAGCATCGAAATGAAGTTGTGGTGGTGGAAAAATTGTTGTCACAGTCATTAGTGGACCGTTAAAAATTTGTAAGCCAATTAAAGTTACGACGGCCGGCTTCACAAGTAGAAGTAGGACGTTAACTTTATGATCTATCTTCCTCACTGATGGTTGTTTACCATTTACTACTGTTTGCCACATAGACCAGACCAGATAGTGCTATGAACTAGTTTATGGGGCGAGTTTAAGCCTCCATAAAACAGAAGGCTACTCAAAGTTTCCAGCTTTAATTGGAATTACATTTGATAGATTACTCCTGGGGCAATAATTTGGACAAAATATTTTTCCCATTCCCAATCCAACGTCTTAATAAGGAATCATAAATCAAATCAAGAACTTACTACTGAAGCAAAACAAAATGAAAATGAAGAAAATGGTGAGAAACTGAAAAAAAAGAAACGTCAGTGGCAAGTGTCACCTTAAACTTTTAATTTAAACTCGTGACGTGTTCTTTGTTTGGGTGAGAGGTTGGTAGCTCTGCCTGAGTGAAGTAACTTGATTCAGTTATTTTGACCACCCTTAGGTGCGTATTAATTAAAAAATAATTTTCCAGTCGAAATATTTTTTATTTTCCCTTTGTTGCTCCATTCATTCATTTAAAATTCTTTAATTACAAGAAAATATGCGGCCTGGTATGTATAATCCGAGACTGGTGGAGGGAAGATTTTACTTAGTCAGGAGAGTTTACATAAAACTTGACAACAAGTTCTTGAACGAAAGACCCGAAGGAAAGTAGAAACTTAAGGCACTTATGTCTGAAATGTTGCTGACGTTTGTCAGACGCTCGATGTACAATCCCATTGACGTAACAAGGTGACGCGCTGTCATTTGATTTCTTTGACATCATACTTTGAAAAATTGTGCAAAACTCACAAGCCAACAGCAGGGGCACAATTTTTGAGAAATCTGTCCGAGGCTCATGATATTATTAGCAGAACTCAGCGCGCTGTCACTGGAGCCTTCACTAGTATTGAAACGAAAGGGACACACAGCATCTTAACTTGGAAGTAGTAACTACTTGGACTTTATCTACGTCAACTCTGCTAACAATTGTGAAAACCACACCTCAGCAGAAATAAAACGAAGAACAGCTCTTGCCAATCGCTGTTTCTTTGGCCTGAGAAGGCAATTGAGTTGTGGAGCTCTATCCCGAAGAAGACCTTGATCATCCCAGTCCTAATTTATGACTCTGAAACGTGGTCTCTGTCTTAAAGTGGATGAAGATATCCTCAGTCGCTTCGAGAGAAAGATTCATCGTACATTTTTCGGTCCCATTTGCGTTGATCGGCTTCGGAGGAGGAGATTCAATGACGAACTATACGACATTCTTCGACAACTGCGCATTACTCGTTTGAGCTGAGACATGTAGAGCGAATGGACACCAATGCTCCAGCCCGCAGAGTCTTCAAATCAAACACGGAGGGACAGGGCAGTAGAGAAAGACCTCGCACAAGTAAAAGGGAACCTCAACCGACTTGAAGTGCGCAACGGGATGGAATTAGCTAACGACTGGAGTAACTGGAGAGCCCCAGATTCACCCCGAACCTGTCCGTTCCGTTTAGTCCCTACAGAGACCTGTTTAAGAGCAGATTCCATTGGCTTACTCACCATGAATAGGAGAGGAGGAGCCCGCCTCTTGTTGTCATTTTCCTTACAGAACTTGGCCCAAAAACTGAGTTAATAATCCTGATATGTTTACGTAGTCTTCAGGAGGGTGTGGCCCTAATGAAACCACATATACCTACAGAACCCATGCAGCAAGTTCACCTTTTCCTCCGAAAGATAACTAAACAGCAATTTCCATTTCAATGACATTTTCGTTAAACACAAAAAACCAAAACAAAAATAAAATGTTTTATGCTTTTACTTTAATTAGATGAATGTTTATGATTGCCATCCTGCTGTGGTAATTTCTATGTATATTTCAGAATCGTTAAAAAAATATATAAAAGCAAAAGAAAAAAATCAAAAGTCTTCCATAAAAGAGGGAAGAAAGGTAAAATTAAGAAAATAATTTCCGTGAATAATAATGTCAACCACAGCGTATCATCATTGTAGACCGTTGTGTAAAATGCCACGATGCTGCAGTCTTATGAACTTAACCCTTTCGCTTTTATGGATTAAAGACAGGAAAACAAAAAAAAAAAAACAACAACCCAGGAACATAAAATTTAATTTTTTTAATTTGGAAAACATTTTTTTGTTTTGGTTTTTTCTTTCTCCCTAACCAAAACGATAACCTTAAAGTGTTTAGCCTTTAAAACGCCTAGCAAGCGCTTAGACCCAGTTAGAGGAACGTGCAGAGTTACAATTAATTAAAAAAAAAAGAAAAGAAGATAAGAAATTTTGCACGCTAATGGTTATGATTTCGACTCCTGAAGGGGTGGTGGATAAATAATATTTTCGACTTGGAAGGTACACGTCAAAACTTTTGGAAATTTTGTCGGAATAATTTAAAAAAAAAAAACAAATCCTTAGAATGCACCGAGCATCTAGTACGTTTTTCAAAGTTTCACACGAAGAGAAAGTGCAAGAGAGCTTGCGTCGCGAGAGAGTTAGAAATGTCAAACATGTTTACGCAAAGTTGTGCACGATCGGGCTGTTTGCAAAGAAGTGAAATGTGTTTCTTGTGTGTTTTGTGATATTTTGTTCAATTTAATATTCAAATTCGTGAAATTTAGTGAAGTAAATAGTGGGAAGTGAATGAGTGAAGTCTGGAGCTGATTTGCTGGTCGAATATGGTGAGTGTTTGCATGGTTTCTTACATCAAAGGCTGAATGCATGCGGTTGCTGAGTCAATTTATTTAAAATGAAATTATTTGCGTGTTATTGCATTATTATTAGAAAAAACTTCAAATTTCGCTAAAGTTTATCAATATAAAACCCGGTGGGTGTGTACTCGGGTACTGAATCAGGAAATAAAGCCTTGAAAACCTTGAAACTGTGCCATTTGTCTTCAGATTCGTGTTTTTCCCTGTGAGATGTTTCTTTCTCGACCAAGATTGCCCTAATGGGTGAAGAGGATGGTTCTACAAATTCTCTTTACAAGCCTAAAACTTCTGCTTGGATTATTCTTTGAAAACTGCGCAAATTCTCAGGCACCAGCTCCCCTTGTATTAATTTCTACATCTAGCTTCAATCTTACCTCGGTGGTCCCTCAGTGTACTTCCTGTTGTTATCGTATTTCAACACATGTCGCGTCTTGGAAGATTGCTGGCAGGCCATTGTCTCCGTCTTCTCCATCTGTAGGACTTCGTCGTCGTGGCCCATCAGCCCTTCTTTGGTAGCCGCAGTGCATTATCCATTCCGCAACTTTTGCTGAGAGCAATATTTTTTTGTGGTTTGGTTCGTCGATAAATGGCATGATCCACGCACAGGCGTGTACTTTGCTTTCAGCTAGCTTTCCATCAATCTTTTCATGAGAGGGTCGTGTTGTTTCCTTCACTCTTTCTCGATCCACAAGCGATCCCGATGCAGAATTTGAATTAATTTCCCAAAGCTTTGGTATCTGGTTCTGATGAGACTTGGGCATTCGCAGAGGAAGTGCGTTGTGTCTTCCTCTACCTCCGTCTCTGCATAGATCTTAGCTGTGATTTCCATTCTTCTTAGGTGGGCCGCCATTGGGTTGTGGCCTATGAGGACACCGATGAGGAGAGTCAGCTGTGGTCTATTGAGTAACAAGAGCTCTCCGATAAGATCTTGGAAGAGAAGACACTTATGGCCCGTTGGGATGTCCTTTCATTCCGAGGCTGTTCTCGCTAGCCCAGCGCCCCATTGTTTGACTTTGGTTGTGTATGTACTACATCCAGTGGATAGTGGCAGGTTTGGGGCATTGTTTTGTACTGAAAATTCTGCTGCAAAGCGTAAAAAACTATCGAGGCCTTCTTCGTTATGTTTTCCTTCCAATTCCGCTTGCGATCCAGTATGCACCCAAGATATCTGGCTTTGTTTCGGACTCCATTTAGACTTGGTGGCTCGAAAGTGGGTTTGTTTCTCTTATTTGTAAAATGGAGATAAGACACCTTCTTGAGAAGTTCCCCGCGAAGCCAAAGTATGTTTCTATCCAGTCTGAAAAGATAGGGTTAACCTGCGAATGGCTTATAGCAGTTGTAATCACTGTCAGGGTTACATTGTCTAGCAGAGTGTGGAGTGAATGCTTCCCAACTTCCCAAAATATTAGAGTTCGACAACAGACAGGATACAATTCAGGAACATAAACTCCTAATGGTGCAGATTCCTTGTCTTCCATAAATGATTTCAGTGTATATGTGTCTTCCATTAAAAAAGAGCCCTTATCCTCTTTCCTCCATCTCCGCATCAATAGAATCAGAAACGTGCGAACACACTCCTAATTCTCCCAAAGCAACATCAAAGCAAACGATCTGTTTCTAAAACATCGAAAATAAGTCAATTGGAAAATTGTCCCACAAAAGGATCTCTACCGGACATGCTTCCTTGGCATTTCGTCCATGTGATCCATCACCATCTGCAGTACTTATCCGCATCGACATCCAGCATTCACCTACCCTCGGTAATCGCATTGACTTCTCGCACTCATCCTCGCTCCCTTTGCGACTGACTTTTCATTGTTAAATAATAATAATTCAGTTAAGGACGAAGGAACGATATGAACTCTTGTGAATGACTGACAGACGGGACAAACTGCTCTTCTTTTGTTGGGCACACTAATAAGGGAGACAAATTACCCTATTTACCTTCTAACTGAAATCATATGAGTGCGCAGGCAATTACAACAACGATCTGCCAATTATTTAGCGGTGGTGATGAGGGTCTCGGTGGAAAGTGTATGGTATTCCTGCCTGCCTGCCTGGCTGCTCTTTTTTTCTGATATCCTTTATCCTGTTTTTTTTTCTTTGCTTTTCAGTTTGGGAATTAATTTCGTGATCGCATTGTGTCGGTTTAGATTTTTTGAAATTGATAGCATTATTACGGGATTAATTACGGTGCACTTGGTTTTTTTTGGTCCTTTTATTCAAATCAATCATATTAACCGTTTAAGGATGTTTTTTGAAAGTAGCTTATGCATGGATGGAGGTTGACAGGGTTTTCACACTTCTGTCACTCTGTTCAGGGACTTGGAATTGGTATTAGTTCGCGGTTTGCGTAGCTTTTTAAGGATTACACTGCCCTTTACCGCTTTCTATTCTTAGGCGTTCGTTTCTTCACCGATTTTCTCCTCCGTGCTAGGTCTCTTCCGACTGAAGCTAGGTATCTAGGTACATTGTGGTATGAAGCGAGGTCATTACGTGTCCTGTGCAGGTACTTTCTGTATCCTCTGTGACCATTTAGGACAGAAAGTTCTATGTTTACCTTCGATGTTCCATACCTTCGATGCACGAGAAAGGATATATGTAGATGGGTACCATATGCCGTTTCCTTTGATACTGTTCTACAGGCGCAAAATGTCCTTCAACCACTTAGTCTATGGACAGTCGATACAATCCGTTTGGATGTCTAGTGCATGACTAGGTCCGCCAATGTTTGGCAACAGCCTCACTAGCGATGATTGCAATATCGCCCCTTTTTTCTATGTACACGCATGGTGAGGCTTGGTCTTGGAACTCCATGTATTCTACTGCTTCTGTTCTCTTCTTCAAACCTTTTGAGTAGAAAACAGCGCCAAGACTGTCTCCATCATACTATTGATTCGTTCTCTGATAGTTGATTCTCACTCCATTTTTCTCTTGCGAAGCGTAGATGGGAAGTTTTTGTAGGATCTGTGTATGTCCTATCATACTAGCTTCCAATTTTGGGTAAACCGGAAAGTAAACAGTTGTATGTATGAAAATATGAAGGGTTCTGCCATCAAACATGTTGGTTCCAGCCCGTCTGTAAGCCTAGATTAATAGGTCAAAGGTAGTGTGACTGGGTTAACGAGACTTAGGTGTAAATCTTGCAAGCTAAACTATTAGAGTTGATAGCCCATCTTATCCTTTCTGATAGTCTGAGCTCTGTGTTGTACTCATCCAAATCGTTATTCCTATCCTGAAGAGTGAGGGTTAAGTAGGAGCTCAAGCGTTTCGTCCAATGGCCGTTGGAATCATTGAGGGATCCCTGTACAGTTGTACCTTATTAAGGCCCTAGTCAACCATTTGTCATTACAGAGGGCGCTCCACGAACAGTGCTTTAATCCTGGAGTTTCTGCTTTGAATTTTTGTTTGACTGGGCTAAGGGGTTTGGGGTACGGCCTCCGTATCTGACCACATCCAAAGGCTGGCACTTGCAAAACCGTCTGTGTTTAGTCGAAGGAGACAGTAGAGCTTAGAGCTATAAATCATGAAAATATTTCAAATTTATTTAACCAGTCTTCGTGGAAGCCCCTCGTTTTTTTTTTCACCAAGCCATGTGTCTCGTGAGTGCTGCTGTCTTTAAAAAGAAATTTATGTACAAGTACGAGAAAAATGTTAACCACTTGGTTTATCACTGTGCTTCCGAACAAAGTAGCCAACATGGGGCCGACGATAAATTTGTCTCTTAGCGGTTTGGCAATGGTGATTCCTACTCGTTTACTTATCCATTTGTCCGACAACTTAATAAATGAGAAAAACAATACTTTCAGTGCGAGAACTGCGACTTTCTTTTACTTTACCCACAAACACATTTGACCCAATCCTCCATGCATGTATGTAAGCAAGAAACAGCCACTTTGGCAATAACCACTTAACGAACAAAGTCCATGCATGTGGCAAGGGGTGGCAAACGGGTAAGCAAACGGCATACGTAAGCGAATATATCCGACCAAACTATCCCCGTATACCGCATCCATTCTTGGGAAATAATTAAGATATATGCAAAGTAGTTTATATATACAAACTCGGGCTAAATGGCCAAAGTTTGTTCTGCCATATATTTCATTCTAATTCAATTAACAACTACAAACGCACAGTCACAGGCTCATCTACACATGTCAGCAAGGAGCAAAAAATTAAATAACACTAAAAGCACTGTCAAGCAAAATAAAGTCGTAAAAGCTAGCCCGCCCTTCGTCCCTTCGACTTTAAGAAAAGGGCTGCCGATGATGTTTTAAAAACACACGGGGGCTCAATATGTTTTCCGCCCCTTAGCAGCCCCACTCACTGGTCGCAGGGAAATGGCAAATAATAAAACATCAATTACACTCAAGAGTTTGGGCGCACAAGGATACTCTGTAGCGAGCCAGGATTGGAGAGATAATAGCAGAATTTCACTTAATGTGAAAGCTGTTTGCTGTGTGGTTTCATAATTTTAATTTATGCCTGCGCACTATACCCACACACCTAGCTAGTGGATGGATGGCCGGAGGATGAGGAGGAGGAGGAAACTGATGTTTCCTTTCTCATGCGTTGGCCTTATTAAGTAAATTGAAATCGGAAAATGATAATAATGAAAGGATACGAGTCGAGTATGTAGATGTGTCTACTTTCTTTGGATATTTGGAGCGATTTTTGCAAACTTTGTGGACTGGCTTTGTGACTGTGGAACGAACGAACGAACTTGTTATTGTCATCCTGACTAATGAGCGGTTGAGTTTGGTTGAGATTTCTCGGCGCCTTGGGATTGGGATTTCCATCAAATGGGGCTGTAAATATTCGATTTGGGCTATTCTGGCGATTCGCTGCTAATTTGGTTGATGGAAGTGTGTACGCTCTGCCAGGACTTGGTCTTTGTGGGCTAAAGGGCGGGTTGACTTAATTTTTTTCAATTATTAGATTTGACAGTTTGATTTGGGCCCAATGTGTGGTACTTGTGTGGAAGGTGGCACAAAAGTCATCACCCTATCAGAAGATGCTGTAAATTTTGCAAATGGCGGCAAGTGTCAATTCTACTTTGACATTTGTGAGGTAAGACGTCAACACGTCAAGAGTTAAGATAAGCACCATCCAAGGGCAGAACCAAAGTTTTTCAGTCATAAAAAAAAATTTTTGCCAAGGAAAACGGGTGACAACTGTTCCAAAACCTTGTACAAGGTTTAGATGAACGAATTTTAGGCTAAAGTCGCAGTGGGCCATGTCGGGTTCTTGGATTGTTTCAAACTTGTGCCCAAGAATGTTCTTACAAGAATGGCTCTTGTAGTCCCTATGCTTGGCCAGTTCCCTGAGGTACGTGACTTTATCAGGTGCATACCATCAGACTATATCCTGACGATGCTTGTGTACATCTAATGGTTGATAGCTAAGGCCTCCATTTGGACCTTTTTTTCCTTTCACTTTCCAAGTCAGTTTTCGGTCAGTGAAGAAGGCCATTGATAGGTGCTTTTGCAGACTCTAGCTGCATCTTTGCTGAAATCTATTTCACTGCAGAACTCCTGATTATGGTTTTCAAGTCAGAGTAGGTATTGTTCTCTCATTTTCGTCCAGTTTTCCCTATAATTTCCTGGGAATTGTACTTGATGGTGTTGTACGCTTACTTATTCTTGACAGCAATGCTGCTCTCTAGAGTACCTTCTCCTTGGTCTGACTGTCAATAAATCTTGTGATAACATTTTCTGGTATTGCAACCAGTGATTCCACATTGACTGCATTCGTCACTGCCAGGACCACCGCTGTGTCTCCCGATGATCCATTTGTGTGGATATGTATGAACTTGCTTTTTGTTGTTGTGTACATGCATGCCTTTCTTTTGGACTTTCATGAGTATCTCGCTCCTAGTGACTACATATATTGGTCCTTCTCCTCCATACGTGATCGTTGGTCTGCATACTCTTTATGTCGAGCATTGTTGTGTATTGGCTCGCACCAAGTATTGCTGTGTCATGGTATAGGCCTACCAGTTGAAGCCCTGATTAGTCGACTTTACAACCAAATTCAAGATTCCTCTCTGAGGACATCCATGCTCAGCCTGTGCTCAGCATGTCGTACATTCTTTATCTTTCCAGGGCTCGTTCGATGGCCTCATGCTAGGTTCTATGACCAAAGAGTGTAAGTTTTGTCAACTGGTATACCTAGTACTTGCTCAGCATGTCGTACATTCTTTTTCTTTCCAGGGCTCGTTCGATGGCCTCATGCTAGGTTCTATGACCAAAGAGTGTAAGTTTTGTCAACTGGTATACCTAGTACTTAGATTCAGTGGCTCTTCCCGCACTATTTGCGTACTGATTTGCGTCTACATGTTTAAAAGGATTTTTAGCGAAGAAGAGCTATACTACGAGTACCTATTCGCTCTGGCTATCGGATCAGATGGACACTTCAGTAAAACCAGGTTACCTCCTGTAACAAACTTGTTTATGTCTGGTTGATCGTCCGCCTTAGCATCCACCGTACTGCAATGAACTAGAAAAGTTCAAAAAAATCATCACATCTGCACATAGCTCTACATTGCTTATCCGAATCATTACTCAATTTCTCCGTTTAACACTTTTCAAGAAACATTACATTTACTGCCCATTAAAGCCTCTTCCTAATATTTCCCAAAATGTGTGATTTTGTCATCGCCGCTTCCTTTTTCCTGCATTACATGCATATTTGAACAGTTGCTGTTCAAAAAGGAGAGTAAAACATTAATAAAAAAAAAAATAGGGGATGAACATCCTTGAAAAACTTACTCATCGTCGACCCTGCCACATACATCAATAGATGTGTATGCCTGCCTCATGGCTACTGCGTTTCATCCCAACCCATTAAATTAAAAGGTAATAAATTGCCCGATCTTAATGCCATTTATTTGAATCATTATCCATTATCAACTCTGTGGAGAGAAGAATGCAGTGTTCGGTATAATTGAGTGAGTGTACGGATACAGTAGCAATATGACTCCATTGTCTGGTGGAAAAAAAAAGTTTTAATTTCCAAGGAAACGAAGAGGATGATGGTCTCTCTCTCTATCTCTCTGTCTAATTTTGAATAGGAAAACGCTTGAGGAATCTGAGGCATTGTTGCGTCATTGTTCACATTTGCATGGCTGTCTTGAAGCTTGTAGATTCCTCAATATGATCTTAGTATAGGTGTAGATTCCTTTAACAGCTCCTGCTGTCATTGCAACTTCACGAAGAGGATGTCTCTAAATATTAGAAACAGAGTAGGAGAGAACACTAAACCCTGTGGTACACCAGTACGAGTTTTTGTAAAGAATGTCACGATGAGAGGTCCTCCCGACACTATAAGCTTAGATTTGACTTAAGAGGACACTGCGTAAAGTTTTTGAGAAAGGGCGACTAATCTGACTCTTTTTGGTGCTGGTTGGTTCTCGATGAGGATGAACTTAGACCAGAGAAGGTCCATTATACTCTCGACGGGTGGGTGGATCATCGTCTTACTCTGGGAACTATCTGGTCCTTTATATGAAAAGTTGATCTTAGCTGTGCAGGCAGTGCTGAAATTGTTAAGATCGTTGGAAAACCTAGTGTAGCCTTCCTGATGCTGTCAAGTGCAGGGCATGTGCATAGGAGGCGATCCTCAATTATCCAGAAAGTTGTCTAGCGTGGGAGAGAGAATTCCTTTTGACAGTAATACTGTCAGGAACTGTAAAATTTTTTCCATTTTTGTAGGAATCAGAACGTCAAAACGTCCGCTCTGTGGTATGATGCTCACCATTTTATGTCTTAAACACAATAAAGCTTCGGTTTTGACAGGCCTTGAATGCATTTTCACATGACGTTTCTGAAATGACAACACATGACAGCTGTAATTATTTTCCGGGAGTTTTTTTTTAGGTTGTTCTGTTTTTTGGTATTGAAGATAGGAAAAATGGGAAAAGGTAGAGCTGTCAGAATCCGCTGTTTCTCGTTGAAGTAACGTTACGTAGCAATATGGAAGTCTCTATAAAAGTCAAACGTCAGATCGAATCAAAGGCGATATCATGACAATGTCACGCTTCTTCCCAGAATTCAAGGCTAGGTTGCCTCCAAAGTTTTTCGTAAATATTTGTTGATACAAGTAGCCACTGCATTTCTAGACAAAAGCCCTTTTAAGCGCCACTGTTCCACAGCCGTCCCACACTCATAACTCACATAACCGTGCAAAGAAAAACATGTACGTAATACCGAATTCGTAATCGAGATCGAAAAAGATCTAAAACAATTCGAATGGCCACACACAAATACAATGAGTCACTGTGCTGCAATTATTCATGGTGTATCCGTAAACGTAATAAATTAGCAAATCCGGAAAATCAACACAACATCCACGCTCGCCTCTAGATACTTCATGCATCGCATACCCAATTTTTCATTATTAATCGAAATCAATTATCGATTGTCCCCTAATTTTAGTCCGGACTCCGATTCCAGTTCCGGGTGTGTCGTCTTCTCAACTACACCTCATCCCATGTGTCATTGGCTCCTAATTTATTGATATAAAATATTCTTTTGTCTGGTTTTTCATGTCTCCATTAACTCGCATTTACTCATGTCATTATGTGTATGCTCGTCGCTGCTACGATATTCGGTCAAACAGATATACTACATTTTTTTCTTCTGTGTGTTTCGTTATATAAAGTTATGTATATGTTTGGATACATAATAATCTTGGGCAAGATTCCGCAAGACAACTCTTTCCATCGGAGAACTACAAAAAAGGACAAAAGACAGAAAAAAAAAGGAAAACTAAATACAAATGCGCTCAAATCATCAAACAATAAACTCGAAATGGACTCCGGGTCAGCTACAACTACAACATAGCACCACCACACACAGTCGTCAGTCGTGTAGAGTAGAGTCCTTCTTCGGCACTGACTGAAGCGGAACAAGCGGAATTGGGAACGGTGAAATAGTGTAACCAACTCGCACCCCTTAGGAGCCATTTTAGAAAACCAGTTTCACATAGACACACCTCGACTCGAGGCGTGGCTAAGCGACAGTGACATTCACCACCATCGCACTCTGTGCTCCGATTCCATGGGGTTGTGAAACGATGAGTTTCTGTTCGCTGCTCCTCATTATTTGCTTTTGGCTGTGATTCTAAAAAAAAACAAACAACACACTGAATACCTAAATAAAAATCTTGGAGTAAAAATCATTCAGTCGGATCCGGATTTATCCACCACCACCACACATACACACAGATACAAGATGCCTGAAGGAGGAACAGAGAGAGGCCTTGCAGGCCAGTGCATAAGGTAGAGCGAGAGATTGTGTACTACAATGAACAATACATGGGACGATATACTCCACTTCATTAAGTTGGAGTGTTGCGTCGTCGTCGGCGACTACGACGACGACAACGACAATGGCGATGTTGTTCCTCCCCCCTGCTGCTCTAAATAGATCCTGGTGCTATGTATTTAACCAGTGAGCTATCGACGAGTTTAATCTGTTATCGATTTCGAATTTGTTAAAGTTCGTACTGAATTTGTAATCGACATTGGTTTGTTGTACTCGATGTGCGGAATGGGCCGCGAAGGCTGTGTCTGTGGGGTGAAGTCATCATCAGACAGGATTTTACATAATCACAGTTCGAAAGACAATTGAAAGTTTGCCGAGGATATGGAGTTTGTTCGTGCTGCTGGGGAAGTTTTATGAACTCACTCACGGTACAGCGTCTGTTAATTATAAATGACGACTTTCATTTGTTGTACTTTTCAAAACACATTATGTTCACTTGTTAGGTGGTATGCATATTCGAAATCAGCGATGTTCGAATATATTTCCACTGTCACTGTCAAACAGTTTCAGGGCGATCAGCTGAAAAAGAAAGGGGTATGGTGAGCCTTTCTTTTTAGCACATAAAACGAACAGAACTTTGATTCTGATCTTTCCACTGTCACTGTCAATCTTTTTGTGATGTCAAACTGCTAGAAATATTCGGAAACATTTATTCGGCGTATGAAACCAATTGGAGTCAACAGAACGGAACCGAAAATCTGTTGTTTTTTTACCATCTACAACAGTTCCGTGTGAAGAAAACTTATAGGAGCGTTGAAGTTGTCAAAAATGCCTTCGAGGACTTGATTGGGCTTAGGAATTCTGGTTTTTACTAGTTTTTACGTTTCCTTCTTTCGTAAAATATCATTCCTTACAATGCCAATACAGAAAAGTTACCCTCGAGGACATTGGAATCATGAACAGCTTCAGCGAGAAATTTCACTTTTATGACAGTTACAACTTTGACAAAGAAAACACCGCTAGACAAAATCTGTCAAATTCCAAATGCATCCAATCACATGTAATACTTATTAATAAGTGTCAATAAAAATCAGTCATCCTTCATTAACGTCAAAAGCGAAACACATTATTCCAATCCGCGTTCCGCACGTCATGTCAAGATGCCTGTTAGCTACCTACCAACCTACCTACCTACCACACCGGCTACCATTTCTTCTACTTCAATCACCTTTCACTTCTCAATGAGTGATGATCATTAGACAAGTTGAGAATTCATTCATGAAATGCTAGCTTTGATGAATAGAAAAGAACACAGAGAGAGAGAGGAAAACAGAGAAAAGAAAAGAATCATATTCATAAAGGAGAAGGTCTTGTGCGCGCTGCATACGTAACACAATGAAAAGCAGATTAGGAGAAATGTCATCTTTTAATAATTCCCTTTAGTGCGGACGCCTTCCGAAAGGTGTCAGCAAACTGACAAGTAATCTAAAACATAAAGGCGACCAATTCAGTCCAAGGTGATAAGGCTGCTACGGCGAAAGAGATCAGGTGAAACACGAGGGTGGACAGAGATTGATTAATACTGTCAATCAAGAAATAATTAATAACTTCTACAAATGGAGCCAATAAAACTCATTATTCCATCCATCCTGTCCCATTAGGAGTGAGGTAAGCAAACTCTCTGTGAACGGTAGCCGAATGCATCCTTCGTCGGCCATTAGCGAACCAGTGATAATGGAATCCACTATCGTTGGGTCATGTTTTACTTTCTGCCACCAAATAGCCGTGTAAAGTGCTGCGCATGTAGCTACAACAGGTGATTCCATAGGACACCTCTCCGAAAGGAATCCGAAGAGGATCAAACAATATCGCCTCGATATCCGCACACACAAAGTAAGAAATCCGGAAATTCCCAAAAAGGGCACGCATGAGTCGCAGCAAACAAAAACAAACAATCAACCTCAACGTACAGCCTATCGATCCTCCTCCTTTGATTTTAATGGGAAATCGTGCGTCCATGAATGCGGAATCACTCTTAAAAAGGCATAAAGTCAGGAAGATTACACATTTTAAAGCTGTGAAATCGTTTGTCCATCGATTTGCTGTTGCACGCACGTAACAAAAGGCTGCAGGACGACAGGAACTAGTTTTTTTTTTTTTTTGCTGTGTGTGCCAAAATATTAATCCGATAATTTTCAATTCCCTACTTTCCTCATGTCCAGGTGTGAGGTTTAGTATTCGCACTTCCTTATACCTGCGAAAAAAAGGTAAACAACAAAAAGGAAGTCTTTCTCCCCTGGGATCAGTTATCCCAGGATATGCTTACGAGCACTGAGTGTGTGTGTGTGTATTATGTTTGCGTTTGCCGGCCGTTTGTTTGGCATTTGTTTGTCACCAGGATTTGCCCTACATTTTTCTATTTTGTTGATCCGGTTCTGTTCATTTGTTCTCTTCTTTTTTTTGTTCGAGTTAATTGGCTTAATTTGGTTCTTTGTTGAGTGAGTGAACTCATCTGGCAAATTGTTGATTGCTATCGATGTCACATCGGGGATTTGAGGAATAATATTGAATTTCGTAGCTTCGCTGTATTGACTGTATTCTCTACCTCTTAGCGTGTATGATTGTGACTTATCCATTCGAGCTCAGCACTTGAAATAATTTGTTATAATCTTGCAATCTGATGCCTCGACCTCATTTCATTACCTACGACGCGTTGGTGCTAGTTCCTCTTTGGTGAGCCATAAATGGTGTTCGCAACAGCATCCACTATCACTATCGTTAGATGGACATTAACCCTCTTTACTTGGAGAATTACAAAACTCGGTGAGGGCTTCCTATGTTCAGTTCTGCATTCTTTGGATCTTATAGTAAAAATTTTCCACACGCTTGTGCGTCATTTTCTTTGCATTCGGTGTCGCTGCCTAGTTTCTCAACAAATCCTCAACATCTTATACACCATTCTCCTTGCATGCATACTTTCTGCATTGCTGACAGAGATCAGTTTGAAATGTCTCTGCAAACGTCACACGGTCCTTTTTTTGACAGAAAACCTATCAGTCTTCTGACACAGATCGGTTTGATACGTTTGACAGAAATCGTTAACAGTCGCAATATGTCAGATGTCTATTGTTCTGACAAGCACGAAGTCGAAAGGACTCTCTCGAGATTCGAGCATAAACCACGTTGCTTTCCATTGACACTTGCGACTCTTAAGATTCCAGAGGCTCTCTCTTGGTGTGAACTTGAAGGAAGCATGACTGAATAACGAGTAACCGAATCAGATATTATGGATACTGTGACTACTGTGCAGAATCACAAGAGATGTATATTTTACCAAATTTTGTGAAATATTTTATTTCATGACATCAATGTTTGTCATCTCTGTTGACATAAACCTACGAATAAACTTGACAGTTACTGTCAATTTGAGTTTTACTACAAAATCATGCCAATGTCGTACTCTTTCCGATTTTTCGAAAGAATTAGTCGTTGCTCCTTCTCACATGCTATGGTTAACAATTCCGTGACACAATTTATAGGTCTGTTGCTGAGAAAAACAGACGTCAATTTTGACAGATTTCATACATTAGTCTAAAGAATTTTCTTGGACTGAATTTCCCAGATAGGGGAAATTTCTTACTCTGTCCTGAGCTCTCTCTTCTGCGGAAAACTACCAAACCACCTATTTTCGTCAAATTTCGTAGAAATTCACAACTTTAGACTATAGACACCTATAGGGACCAGACCGTCAAGTGAAGATTCGGTTAAAAAAAATCGAAGCAGAGTCTACTTTGTCTTGTGCAGCGCAAGTGTCAAGCCACTGCTAAGTAATTATATTAGAAGAACGTTCGCAGAAAACTTGGTGCCTGTTGGAACAGTACTGCCTCCTCTGAGTATTGCTCTGTTTTGTTCTCAAGGCTTTCGAATTTTTGTCAGTGAATCGACTTTGGCTTTCACCTTTCGCTTAGGTGACATGATGCGCAAAAGCTGCGTATCATAGGTCAAGTTGCTGGGATTGGATAGAGTTGGAAATATGGGGCTGATACTCAATCCAAATATGTCTGTATGTCCATTAAAGAGCTTATTCTAAAGTTTGAGATATTTATGGTGAAAATGACCCTTCATTTCGGGATGAGGTCACAAACAGTGAGTAATATGCTCACTTTTAGGTGAGAAATAACCCCATTCTCAAGGAAAGGCAGCACCATGCTCCACTCTGCTACTCAGTTCACTCTACTATGAAGTTTGGCATCACTAACACGGAAAAGGTGACATAAGTTCCCATGAAGAAATTTCCCTGCACCAAATTTCCCCTCAAAAAAATGAAAAAACAACAGTTTTATATTTATTAGTTAATTTATTTTCTCGTTTTCTGTTGTTTTCTTCTCAATTCCCATTGTAATTTTAATTCTCTTTTAAATTAGTTATTTTTTTTTGTTTTCTTTTTTATTATTAAAACATTTTATCGCCATATTTCTACAATAGATCTGTAATAACTATAAATTTGTATCATTCTTTAAATACATAATCAATATATAATTAAAAGTAAGTACACGTTAGAGTAAAAATAAAAATATATACAAGCTTTTGTTTTTCGTTTTCTGTTAATGGTTGTGTTTTGTGTGGTGGAGTGTGGAGTGTGACCGTCTTTTGAAGACCTCCTGAAGTTATTAACTAATTGTGATGGAACTCGTCCTCCATTCGACATCGCTTTCTGGTCGGATCGCCCATGTCCAAGCTTTCGGAATCACTGTCGATTGTCTCACTGCAATCACCATCGGCATCGCCGCCGTCGTTAATATCGTCCTGCTTTCGCTTGGCAGTTGCCATTTCGGCTGCATGCCGTTTGCGCCATTTCGTCCGTCGGTTTTGAAACCAAACCTGGAAGAACACAAACAAAGAAAAGGGAATTATTTTTCTAACTAGAAGTGGGAGTGAAGGGTTTTTTTTTTTAATTAGATCCATGCACTTGAACCCCGGTCGCACAGACTGGAGAAAGTTTCGCCAAACATGTGGCACCACTGTGTACTTGTAATATCTGAATTTTTAATGAACGCCTTGGCGGGGGTATCTCGGTCATTAACACACATTTTGCTTAGTCCTTTGAGTCGGTTTTACATACTTTCCAGATACAGGACCTTTTTCGAACCATTGTTGTGGTCTGACTACAGATACCCTTTAAAGAGCCCTTGGACCAATGTCCACATGTGTTGCTGCTAAGGAAAAAATTAATGACGTCCCATACTTGGTAGTCCATAAAGCGATGGAACCATGCAGGTATGGTTGGATTAATCTTTTCAGATTATCCCGCACTCGTAGGCGAAAATCATTTCGCACAATTGCACCCGCCAAGCAGTCTTTGCTCCTCCACATCAAGTGCGGCGATTAATCGGTAATTAATTTATGAGAAAACTTTTTGATAGATGGCTCCGTAAAGTGCCAAAAATAAAAAGCAATATCCGAGAGATGATTAATGAAAACGATAAATTTAAAAACGAATCGGTTTTCTTGCGCTCTATGCTCGCGACATGAACGATGCTGAAATGTTTGCAAACCAAATTTAGGTCTACTAAGTCGGCCGATGTATTTCAACAGAGAAAGCTTCCTATAAGATTTTTCCTACATCCAATCTAAAAAGAGGAAAAAATAAATAAGATAGATTGCATTTTAATGGGGGGAAACAATCTTAATGACCAATAGGTAGGCACACACATAATGTAATGCATTAACGGCCACAGAACTCGCTCCGAGCACTTACACACTTCTTGAACCATCACACATGCTCCGTCAGGAGGTCTGAGATAATAATTCCAAGAAAATTCATTCATTCAATCGCCAACAAATGAACACTAGAATTTAATTTGGCTTCAATGACTTAATGTATCTTTTTTTTTCCTCTCCCATTGGCTCCATGCTTCGTGTACTTGTATCTACAGAACAATAAGCGTTTATGATGGAAGCCAACCAAACCCTAATTGCTAGATGTATTATGGTTATGGAGGTACAAAGTATGCTTGGGTTATAAAGGCGACGAACGTAGAAGAATAGAGGATTACTCTTCAAAAAAAAAAAAAAGAAGGCTTTAAAGCCAGCTGTAAAAATACGAGCCATGACGCGTATGGTAAATAAATTAATTGGCATGCTTGATGGTCAGTTGATAATGGATTGATCGTTAAATGTTTGCTCGAGAATGAAGTCAACGTTGAAGTGATCTTTTCATTTTGGTGGAAAATCGCATGCAAAACGTGATCAATGACGTGCAGCTAGTTGCTGTCAAAGTTGACAGTTGCATTTTGAAAACCATTTGCAGAAAATTACAATTTTTTTACATTTTTATGTTGAATGTAGAGTTTGAAACGTATCGTATCAGCAGATAAAAGGTTTACCTTGTGCCCTAAGTTTACTGATTTGCATCTCAAAATGTGACATATGTATCTTTGTGAACGTGTCACATTCTGAGTGACATTTGATCACTAAAACCTAACAAATAAACATACACCCGATTCCGCTCATTAATGTCAGTCAAAATTGTGACAGCTAAACACGTCAAAATCTAATTGAATGAATCAACAACAATAAATATCGATCAATTGTAATTAAAATTCGATCGA
The DNA here is from genome assembly GCA_963583995.1 of Xylota segnis. Classification (NCBI taxonomy): domain Eukaryota; kingdom Metazoa; phylum Arthropoda; class Insecta; order Diptera; family Syrphidae; genus Xylota; species Xylota segnis. The sequence goes on from OY757238.1 coordinate 629,456, forward strand.
ACAGATCTCATTTTCTATTCTATTCATGTACTCTGACAAGTTTTGACAGCTTTTCGAAATGCGTAGCATATTTCACGAGCCAATGCTCACCGCTAACCGCTCACGTGCGGTCTAAGTGCTAATTCATCCGAAATTCGACATAAGGCAATAATTGTTTATGACCACAAATCGCTTTCCCTGTCAAATCGCTTGTTTGTTGTCAAATCTGAGACCAGATTTGTACGTATGCCGCTTTCTTAATCTTGCATTCATTTATGGTGGTCTTTGTGTGTTGTCCGTCCGTAACTAACCCCTTAAATTCAGTGAATTCTAAGTTGATAGAGAGCTACCTGACGATTGTCTGTCAGATGCTTACGTCAGATTTATAAACAAACCTTATTCTTGCGAAAAACAACATAAATCAAACGTCATCGGCAGTTTTATTCGTGGTCAAAGGATTTCCTCTTCTCCAGGTCAACATCTTCAAAAGGGATCTGCCTAAGAGAGAAGTGTATAGGTTCTGTGGAGAGCGTAACAAATTTTTAGTGGTCTCGCATGGAATTTTATCTCCGGCTTTAAACAAAGTTGGGCTGGTCGACCATGTCAAAACAACATCAAATAGAATTCGAATTTATGGTTTTGACAATTTGTTGGTTATTCATCAAAAAGGTCGTCATCGTCGTCTACTGTGTATAGCCAATTATCTCGGGTAGGTACCCCCATAAGATATGCATGAATAAACGTTTTTTTTTGGGGCAATAAAACCCACCTATACACAGCCAGAGCAAGACAAGAACTTCTTTGAGTTTTTACAGAAAACTGTAAATTTTAAGGTGCAATCTGTCAAGGGCAAACTAGGGGGAGTCCGGCTATAATTTATGTGTGTACAGCTACATACATACGTATGTATACTATGATAACTTCGGCAATAACAAATAAATATTAAAAAAAAAAAAAACAACAACATTTCCAAATTTGTCTGTTGGACGCCATGATTTTACAACTATCCGTCAATTTGGACATATAAGCCATCAAAGCTATGGCTTGGTACCACCTCTATCAGTTTTTTTCCAACTGTGTGACTGGATGGCTCACATGTATAGCTATACACATTGGCCCTCGCCGTCTGTATGCGCACATTTTAATAACAGCAATAAATCTCATTTTGAGTGATGGTTTAAGTGAATTTTTATTGCTGTGTGATTTATAAAAAAAAAAAAAAAAACAAGAAAAGAAAATGAAGGAATAAAAAGGTAAATGCGGACAACGATGACTGAGCCACCATTGCCAGAATATCGATGGTCGTGGACGGTTGAATGTGGAAAATGCATTTTATGCCTTTATGACAGTCGTCGGGAGTTGGCAGAGAGAGAGAGGACGACACAGACAGACAGACAGACAGATAGATAGATATCCAGCAATCAAATCAATATTGGCATCGGTTTTTATTCGCTGAGATTCATGTGGAAAGCCATCATATTTGTCCATTACCTGATGAGGTGGAGGTTATCTTGGAAAAATTATAGGTTTTGTCTTCACGGAAGCCGAGCTTAGCGTTTTGATCGTTAGATTGGTATGACACAGTTTTCAAAGAGATGTGTTTTGGAACCTCATACATAGACGGAATCACTGGTTTTGGAGAGTTTTGATTGTCCGAAGTCCTGGATGGACGGAGAACTAAATTCTTCCTCCAGAACCTGAATGAACTCCCTGTTGACATGTCTTTCTCTATGTCAAGTTGGTACATTTTTCTGTACTTCTGAGTGTTTCTGTTTCTTTTTCACTTCCAACTTTCACTTCAAGTTTGAGTCGGGTGTCATACCGACAAACCCTTCACATATAAAGGCAAATTGATCCTTTTTTTTATAAAAAATATTACATGATTGACGAAATAATTATTTCATTTACAGCATCAAATCCTTTTCGAAATTTCTAAAAAATTGTTTTACTTATTTTACAGATGACAGTATAGTGATGATGCAGATGTAGGCGTATGTCACGAGTGTAAACCCATAATAGACACAGTAGCGGACCAAGAATACAAGCTTTTGGAACCCGTACCCGTGTTTGACATGAAGCAGAATGTTCCCCAGGTATGTCTTCCAATAAGTAAGTGACTTTGTTTTAACTTCAACCTTTCGAGTCATACCTTGAAACATTATATTTTTGTTACTTTCTGAACTACAATTACAATTATGTACTTGTAAATTGTAGGACGCTCGTGTCTGAAGTGATGACAAGTTTTTCTCCTAAAAAGCGCTGGTAGGTAGGTCTATATGATTTGGTTTTCTGGTTGTGGTTTGTGTTCCCCTCATCGTTCACTAGAGTTATTTGACGAAGCCCTGCTGTGATCAAAGTGATGAAGTACTCTGAGCCTAGTAAGGGGGAGGGCTGCTGTTCTTTTGCTTCTAAGCATATGGGTTGGCGGCCACCATACTATGTGCAGTGCACAACATTATGGGCTTCATGAAGCAGAGATCTTGCTGTGGTTTAGAGGTCCAGACCTTTGTGAGCTTACTCCAAACAATGGCGAGATATTTTCATAAAATATATTCGGCAGTTTCAGTGTCCGCGGAGCAAAGTCCGGTTGGCTAATAGACAATTTTCTTGACGTGTTACGAAGTCCGTGAGAATCTTAGAGTTTCAATATGGTCCTTGCTAGTCATTGCCTAGAATAGGTTCAGAAGGCTTTACTTGCCTTTTCAGTGGTTCTGTCCAGATGAGGTTTGCAATTAGGTTTGTGGTCCAGAGTTGCTCCAAAATATTTTCCTTTCTTTTGAGAAATGGAGTTGTACACCATTTGGAGGTTGAAGTTTTTCTTCTTGGTTTGATGGGTATGCTGACCAGTTGGACTAACTTTTAGGCCTTCTGATTGGCACCAGCATCTGTGCAGTAATACTTGATTCTTGTTTTCCTTTTTTTTTTAATTAAATTTTGAGTTTGTGAGATCAAATCTGACCGCTTCAGAGGAAAAAGAAAAAAAAATTCTCCACTGTTACTCTCACTCTATCAAAACTTCAGATTTTTCCTTGAAATCGAAAAAAAATATTAAGACCAAACATTTAGGGACTCGAATTGTCTCCAATTTTCCCATACATTGGGTGTGGCCCCGCCCACTTTTGGGGGGTGTTTTCTCCTAAAAAATAGTTACTGACATTAACTTCTACGTAGATTCGAGGATATCACTGAATCTCAGCTTGGTTTGCCACGCCCACTTTATTTGGACTAATGCAAAGGAAGAAGAATAGGGTGTCACACGATCCGGGTTGTGCTTTTCTGTATGTTTTTCAACAAAAATTGATAGAAAACTGATCACAGAAGAGGTCATAACAGTCTCAAATTTTTTAACAAGTTTTTTTCTTTGTTTGCAATAAAGTCTTCGCAGATATCTGTGAGTTTTGATTGACTTTTAATTCGATTCCCCAACAAAGAAATATGAAAAGTATTTTAATTCAAATTGAAGTGTTAAAACTCAGCGTTTAGTGTTATTTTTACGATGATTTTCTGAATACGAGTAAAGCATATTGAGTTGCTTAACTAAAAATGGACCTCCAGAGACTCTTTTACAATTTTATTATTAACTTTTTTGAATTTGCAAAGCAAACTAAGTAACCAGCTGGACGGGTTCATAAAAGACAATTAGAAAGAAGTAAAAATGCTGATTTTGTTTTTACGAGCAGCATTATGCTAAACGTTTTGACTAAGGTTTGTCGTTTGTCTATTAAATAGTTCACTCATTAGTTGGTGCTTTTTGTTTTCTTCTAGAAAAGTTAACATTCATTCCAGTTTGATTGGATATGCATCATCAGGGCTTGGTGGCGCATTTATCTCTGAAAACTATGCATAGGTACATATTTCAAAACTCAGAAAAGGCCATTATTTCACAGTGGGTTCTCGAATCAAGAAAATCGAACCTATCCATCCATATTCAGGTACCCATCTGCTTTTTTTTTCCATCCCAGCTTCCGTCCGAATCGAATGAATGGAAATTGCATGCATTGGCTGGCAACCACCAGTCCTGTTCCTGGTATACATATTGGCATGGTATAGGTACACCCTTTATTCAAATACACCTTAGTTTTCCGCACAGCGATCCTTTTTTTTGTTTTTTTTGTGTAACGATTGGCTGCGGCCCGATTCAATAAGGTCGTCGAAGGAAAACTGAAAAATGAATTAATTTCGTTGCCTCCGCGCCGCGCCGTGCACAAGGTATTTATTCGTATCGTGTCCCGAGATATTCCAAAAAAAAAAAAAAGCAAAAATATGCTGCAAGACCAACCACAGAGATACTAAATTCGCTGTATCTCGTCGGTCGGTCGGTCGTCTCTTCTGCCCTCACACGCTGGTAGTGGTGGTGTAGTGAAAACAATTAATTTCCATAACTCCGGATAGCAGCAGGCGCAAACTCAATTTTTGGGAAACATTTTTGAGAACGGCGCTACTCGGCGCGGGGTAATGGTAATTAAAAACCATTTAGGGTCCCCTAGATCATCACACACACAGAACCTTTGGTTCGAGAACGCTCGCCCTTCCAGGAGGTGGCGGAGTGTGCAATTTATCAAAATTATCTAAACTGACAAATCTCGGTCTTGATTTACTTGTTACAGTTTACAATCATCCATACAGTCGGTGTGCTCGGAGTAGAGGACATCATCCATCGCACTTCCCTTCTGGAATTTTGAACCTATAAACTTGGAAGCGTACAAAATTGATTCGACCATTAATAACCCAGGAGATGTAATTATATAGGTAGATGCTGTGTGCTGTGTTTATGTAAAACGGTTTAGTTTTAGCACAGAAGGGTTTGCCAATGACATCCTCTGTGGCTGTGTGCGTCTGGGATGGAGTGGAGTGTCCTGGCAAATGGAAATCTGTCGTTTGCTCTTAATTGGGCTTTGCATTCACAGAATGTCGGAGGCAAGTGATTTAAAAGGTTTAATTATGATTGTCTGTGTAATTATTCTTGTTAAGTGGATTTGCATATGAGCGCGAAACGAGATAAATCGAAGAAGGTTTTCAGTTGGACGCTAGAAGTTTGATTATTTCGAAAAACTTCAGTCACTACTCTCTCTATGCGATTTCGGCGTCTTCTACATCGCAATCTGACATAAACATTTCGAAACAGACAAGCTGCTCACTTGGGAATAAAATTTCTGTGGAACTATGTCCCTGCACTGCAAGCAGGTATCCTTTTTCGTTTTAGCTTTAGTTTTTCGGTTCAGCACTTCTTGTAGGAGTTCACTGTTCTTGTAGCTTTTCACAGATATCTTTACTGCCTTTCATGTGCTTGTTTCTGACCCACCTCAGCGCATTTCGATGACATGGAACGAGTTTTGTACGAGCTGTGAGACCCAGCCGTCGTACCTAAGCAGGTCTGATATAAATTTTGGCATATAGCTGCTGTGGGATCTTTTTGTCGCGTAATATGTCTGTCGCCAGCCTTCTCAACTGAATCCTTTGGCTGGATTTCGCTGGTCAGGTGGTTCATCACCAGATTTCGCAGTCCTGGTCTAAATTCTGAACCTTGATGGGCACCAGCTTCTACTTCAAATTTATCGATAACTCCGCAGATGGACTTGACTTGGGTTGTTACTTGGTGGCATGGAACCAACTGTCTTCTAAGGGACTGCAGTAGCAACTCACTCGGCACTTTCCGAAAAACGGTTTCGATGTCAATGTGGTGATGCTCGTAGAATGCGGACAATTGCTTCGCGCTTGCTTTATCGACATTTTTGATCTCCGTGGGCTAGGTTAGATAAATGGTTGCCCTTGTTGCCGGAAAGTGTCAACGACTCACTTAGACCAACTGGACACTTATTTCGCCCATCCTCGCATCGAAGTTAGACATAAAATGGCCGCCGATTCAATTGTGACAGCTGCCTTGACATTTTACCGATGACACATGTCAGTTGAAACGTGATGTTAGTACTCTTTTTCTTTAAAAACTCCAGTTTTGGACTCTTTTTGAAGCTATTTTCAAGCTCCTTCCTCTGAATTGCTTTCTTTTTACATTTTAGATGTGTGGACTCCATTTGATTGATCCTCTTTGGATTAAGTGCCATTTCCACAGCCGAATCAGCTAAAATATTTAGTCCTTGATTAGTTTGTCTTTGAAGGTAGCTACTTAATGATTCCGACATTCTTTCCATGTAAACTTAGTTCCATCCACCTCCTCTGTTGAAGTCTACAGCACAGCCATGCCATACACAATTATTGCGACATAAAATCACGGTTTTAAATGTACAACAAGATAAACATCCCCATGTTCACTAAACTCCCAATTAAAATATGGATTATGTCTCATTTGAATAACAAGGGCACCCGTACAAGGATCCTCTCTCTCTCTCTGTCTCTCGTTTAAAAGGATTTACCATAAAATGAGAAAACTAAATATTTTAAAACGTTTCGCTTCCATGGATTCCGCTGCGATTGTTATAATCTAACACACATACACTCATGAGAAGGAAGAAAGAAAAAAAAAAGTGTGTATCTCCGGCGACAAGGCTAACAACTGTGAACGGAGCCACCACCTCCCACAACATCCCAAAGTAATCCTATGCAGACATTAATCTGGAGTCGTCATCGAAGGAGTGAATGAACAAAAAAAGAAAAAAAAAAAAAACAGAAAAAGGAAATAAACTTTTAAAAAGGATACCACACCACGACGACGTTAGCAATTTGAAGTTGCGGTAAGTCCTTGCGGACGTATAAAGTGCGGCACCATGGCGGTGTGGTGTACTGGGGGGGGGGGGTGGCACAGCGGCAAGCCAACCAAGTTTTTAAATCCACTTGGATTTGTTTCAATAAATATGCAAATGTCTTTTCGAAAACCACCCGGACAGACCGGAGAGTACGACGGGAGTACATACGGCGGCTACGCTTATCAGCGAGAACTTAATGTTGCCAGCCTTATCCCGTCGCTTACGCAGCAGCGCGCATCGGAACACACGTTTCGAGGATTGGAACTTTTGAAAAATTTTCTTTAAAACATGACTCGATCGCATAATAGACATTCACTCAGGGAGTGGGTAGATATGGATCTTCAAATGGGTTTCCCTATACACACGTACATATGTACATATGTGAATGCATGTAATCTCTTACCTTAACTTGGGATTCAGTCATTCCTAAGGCATACGCTAACTTGGCACGTTCTGGTCCAGCCAGATATTTGGTTTGTTCGAATGTTTTTTCCAGAGCGAATATTTGTTGTCCACTAAACGTGGGTCGCGTGTGCTTTTTCTTTCCATCCTTATCCGTGCTCTGGTGATGATGATGATGCTGATGATTATGTGATTGTGATAGATTTGCTGACACTGAAAAGAGAGAAGGACTCGTAAATTACACATTTTATTATGCTACTCTTCCAATTTTTATATAAAATAGAAAAACACACACACACACACTCATCGGGGTGTATAAGCATTTGCTGTTGTCCGTCCTCCTCCGTAGAGGCGGATGCCGTGTCGACACTCCATCTCAAAACATTGGCGTCATCCTCATGGCGGCATTATTTATCCTTGCGTTATCCTTATTTTTTTTTATATTTGCCCACCGGGGCTCACAATAAAGTCTGGATGTGCGTTGCATATATTGGATCTGGATGGTGTGTGAATTATAAGGAGAGGAGACACAGCATCAAATTGGGATAAAGTGAGCGCGCGGATTGTTTTCTCTGCCGGTTTGTGGCAGGACGACCCCTGCGATTGTGTCTGACGACTAGGTACGAGGTACGGCGCGCGTAGCAGCCAGTGTCTCATCTGGTTTTGCGTGGCGCTTAATTTTTAATATTTATGGTTCATAAAGACTGGGTTCCACCCTCCTCTGTTTAAATGGTGTCCGCAGGGACAAGGTTGTATTTTCATTTGTTTTCCTTTCTTTTTTTTACGAATTACGATTTTATTGATTCATTGAAAGGCGGAATCATATTAGATGAGTGTCGTCGATGATGGGTGTGAATGTAACAAATTGCCATTTGGCAAGATTATTGGGGATTTGCATGGAATGCATTTGATTAAACGAATATCCTTTGCATGAAAAGTGTACCTATTTGTCATGTTGGCGGTGGGTGGGTAATCCGAATGTATTTTGAAGAAATAGTTCATGACTATGACGTCGATACACAAATATTACGAATTCAATGATCATGGGACGAAATATTCTACATAACCAAGCAAAAGCGGTTTATTTTTATCACATAATCTTGATTTCGATAGAATTATCACGAAGTTCTCTCTCTTTGATTTGAAAATCGCAGTTCTTGAGCTCAAATTCAGTACAGTACCTACATGAATTTCAAATCGCACGACATTTTCATCTGTCAAATGTATTGCTTGTCATGTTTGATAGCTGTCACATGTGGTATCCGTCATGCAAAAGCAATGACAATTTGCAATTTTTTTCTTCAAGAACCTGTTCACACAGATGATGGTGAACTGGATTTCTTTTTTGACATTTACTGGCGAAGGGAAAAACGAAGAAGTGACACATCCATTTGACACTTGAAAATGTCAATCGCCTTCACTCGACATCATGGTGAAAAAAAATATAAAAACCGAGAAATTCACCAACAAGAGAAATACGAAACGTCAAAAAGAATCTGAGAAAGTGTTTCGACAGTACTATCAATCTGAACACATAAACGTCAAAAAACCCAGTCCGTCAGTAGTGTGAGAACAAGGTCTTATGGTGAGGCACACTTTCACTTCAACGAGAAGAAAAATCGGATCTCCATGTCATGCGAAATTGGACGCTAATGACAGGTGGTTGTCATCTGGGAAATTAATCCACGTTTATCGAATGAAATTGTTTCCCACTGACTCACTCACTTTTATGTGATAGCTGGTGCAGAAGATAACTCTCAAGACAAGACCCAGATTATCTTCTGTCAAACAGCGTAGCTTCAATGACTAGACGGTTGGTACTGCGCTCACCGCTGTCATTACGGTCTCTAAGCCCGTTAAGGCCCATCGCACGCATTTGGGTTATAAAAATGTGTGATTGTCTTCTTGATGTCAAAGCATGTATCTGTCACACATTTGCAGGTTGGATAGAGAGAAGTATTTGAGCTCGGATAACTCTAATATCTCAACACAACACTAAAGCTCATCGTGTGCCAACGAAATTCTAAAAAAACATACTTTTTCCGAATGACATCTGTCGTGAATGAGTCAAACGTCACTTATGTCATCTCAGCAAATGTTTCAGGGGAGCCTTCAAGTTACCACAGACCTTGAAGGTTAAATTCTTCATTTGTACAGCATAACGTGCTGTACATACGTACATACATATGTACACATGTAGGTCTCGTAACTAATTGGCTATGAAAAATAATGAAAACACTTGGAACTTAAACAACCCACTTGGGAGCAATTGAATAATTGTAGTACTTTTCGAAATCGCTCCTCTCTCTCCTCGGTGCCACGTCCTCCAGGCGCACATATGCAAAACCCTTTTGGAGGCAGATTCCATGTTCATAGCTCCTTGTACACATTAAAAGCTGTCCTTGTTTAATAATCAAGCATATGATGATTATTTTTGAACGACAATCGGGTTTCTTATCTGCGCGGCGTAGCACGAATACGAATTGTTTCATTTCAGAGACAGAGAGAGAGAGAGAGGAACAATTGTTTGAGATAATTAATTAATTTATCACTCACACAAGGCGTATGTAAAATGCTAAACTGTATCCCCTTCCATAGAATTATCTGCAAGAAATTATCTACTTGTGAGTGTCCTTAAAAATTTCATGTATAATTTTATTAGTCACACACAACTGTTGAAAGGGACGAACAAGGGCGAAACAACGAGAACGATTAGCCCCGTCCCTAACGATATACAACTAAACGTGCACACAGAGCAGCAGCGCCAGCGCTCCCGTTCCTGGTTTTCTCACTTTCTCGGATGTTGGCCTGGTTTTTATGGTTTTAAATCATTTCACATAATTAGGGATCACTTAGTAATGGGGTGACATTAATTGCCCCAGGGTGCACGTCCGTTCGTCCCTGAATCTGAAAATTGAATTAAATTCCGATGAGTGTCTGGGGATGGTTGTTGGACGGGACGCACAAGCCACCAATTGGAGTTTGACGACACGGGGCAAACTGTGCTGCCAACAGTGGGTCGTTGCCAACGCAAAACAATCAATTTTTCTTTTTATGGTTCCGTTCCCATTCCCAGTCGTCTTTGTCGTTGTTTTACTCATTTTCGCCTGCCTACCTACCTGATCTCATTAATTTTGCGACCACAGAGTCGTTTATCCGGCTTAATTGGTGGCATTCCATAGAAAACGATTGTTTTTGGATTGTAATTTGAGTTTTTATTTTTTTTTACAAAGTGGCGCCCAACAGCAGGTCATGCCCGTGTTCGGAGCGAAATTAAACAATCATTCGGATCTCGGATTTATTATAAACGAATTCATTACCAGCCGAAGAGGGAGATAAAATAATTTTATCTCCGGCACCACCCCGGCCCAAAACATCTCCATAAACATCGTATTAAACAACTACAGCAAGAAATAACCATCTCCTAACGTCCCCATCAAAAGCATGCTAACTGCCATTAGCGCATTATGTCATATCGGTGCTCTGGTGGCAGTGCCAGTGCCAGTGGCGGTGGTGGTGGCTTCTAGAATTTCCCCCCCGTAGTCGTTACATAATTGTGGCAAAGTGTCACAGTGGAGGAGGGCTGGAATTCATTAACAGCTGCTGCGCTTAGAGAATAATTAATAAATGCCACAACATGACCGCAAAATCAGCGTCGCGTTTAACAAAGTCTGCCTGGCTACACGAGCGGGCGGGGAGTACTTGACTTGACGCCACTGTCTCTCTCGCTCTCGAGTAGGGTAGGTGGTACCACATTGCAGTCCCCGTGGCCGTTCCATGTGCGTACTCGCGCTCGTATGTTGTAATTGAATTAACAATACAAACGATTGTCTGTTAAATTGAGTTATTAAATCCCATTCGAACAGAACAACACCGGCAGCGACTGGGACTGGCTCGTTAATCGAACATAATTAAATCTTATTCAATTATTAATTGCGTTTATAATACTTTTTAATAAGTCGTGGCCATAACGTCTGTCGCTGTCATGTGAGTGTTTGTGTGTTGTTTTGGCTTAATTAGTGAACGTGAACGTGTGAGGACCTACTGTGCGGGAATGCAACTTTATTAATCGAATACGTACGTACGTACGTACGTTTAAGTACCGTGTTCCTTCGTAATCACAGATTGGAGAGGTTCCAGTAGAGATAAGAGGACTGCGCTACCGCTATTGCGGTTCGATTGTCTAAAATGCATTTTAATATGCCGTGACAGTGTTTGCATAGCCGTTCTGATAGTTTAATAAAATTTTAATTGCGATCCTAAACAAATAGATGATAAGCTTCCTTGGGGTAATCGGTTGATGGGGACTATTAAGTATCACTTGTGGCGATAGTTTGCGGTGGCTTGATGGAACCATTTGATAAGAAAACATTTATTTAAACAGTTTTGAAACAGTCCGAAGGGGTGAGGATTTGAAGAGAAAGGAAGGGAGCTCACATACATGTTATCCACCATGGGCTTAAAAAGTTGTGCGTTACTAGTTCTTGCTACTGTAGCTAACATTTTAGGATTCTTTTAGTTTCGACAGTGTGGTCAATTTTCTGGCATTTCATATTGGTGTGTAATGGTTGGGTAATGCTTAGGTAATAGAATTGCATAGTAGATGAGAGATTAGTTGCTTAGGGATATGGTACAACCATCAATCTGTGTTACCAAGAAAAGACGTGTAACCCAATTTGTGCATACTAGTGTGTAATGGTTAGGTAATGCTTACTTTCATGGGTTTAAGTTGCTAATGGATATGGTAATGATTTGGTTCAGTGTCTTGCTGGGAAACCAAAAACAGATATGTATCCCAATTTTGTAATCTGCTGTGTAATGGTTAGGTAATGCTTGCAGATGGGAGTTTAGTTGCTTAGGGATGTGGTACAACAATCATTCTTCGACAATCTTTGTCTTTCAGTCATTGTCTTGCTGGAAGACCAAAAAAGAGGTGTAACCCAAGTTTTGCACACTGGGGTGTAATGGTTAGGTAATCATTACAATTATTTGTGGCGCATATAGCACTCTTTCTTGTTATCCTATAGCATTTAAGTCTGTAGGTGTCTCACTATTTTATGCACTTTGGTGTTTGTCATAACTGGAGGTCGACCCGATCGCTGGACAGTTTCCACATTTGTATCAGAAATTCAGCAATTTTTGTCAGAGATTTGCCTTTTCTTCGATGTTAAGAATCGTACATTACAACAGTAGATAGTAACGTCTTGAAAAATGATTAAATTGTAGTGAAGTGTTACACAAAATGGCATAGGGAAATAAGTTTAAGGGAAATTACTTCACATGGGAATTTATCTCACAGCTAGGGGGAAATAAATTCACTTTTCTTGTAAGAACTTTCTATAAACCTTTGTTTGTAAAGAATGTACCATACTTGAACTTTCATAGAGGTTGTTGTCTGAACGTCAGCCGATCAGTATTGCTAAGACCAAGAGTGGATAAAGCCGTCGCAATGATTTCTGCATCAGGTGTTGTAAAAATGGACCTCAGTCGCGACACTTGTGGAACTCCACCAGGCACATAATGTTTCTATGTAGCCTAAGCAAGTTTTCTGCTGTTTGTGACAAGTTTACTTTATTTCCAAAAATCTTTGACAGAACAAAAAACCCACTCATCTACCCAACATCTCTGCATAAATCTCCACACAACAAAATATATACGTAAGTCTGCAATGTTTATCAAAATCCCCTCAACCTCCGCACAGTGTATGCATATATAATTCACTATAATGTTCATTTCATTCGACGAAAATCATTTTCACATATTTATGTATCATGAAACCAGAAAAACATATACGAGCAAGCAAAATAAACATGTTCATCGACCCCCTCCCTCCACATCCCCAGCCTGGTCACCCTAAAATATAATAAATTCTCCATTTTGCCAGCAGCACTCACATCGTGTTAGCAGACAGAACAGAACCTACACGGGATATCCGGCGCTCCTTACACGATGTAAATGTGTGTTTCCACCCTCTCTTTCGAAAATGGCTCCAAAATGATTTCCATAGACAAAGAAGTCTGAGGGGGGGCACACAATGAACTGACATACATACTATAATAATAATATATGATTGCATTATTTTCACAAACACTGTGTGAGGGGGGCAAACGAGACGAAGAACACAAGGAAGGATCTTGTAAATCTGTGAAGAACAAACCGACTAACAAGTCTTTTATTGGTGTGTGCGTACTCCAGAACAGGGTATACATAAATATGTACATCCCCCTAAAACGAAACAAGTGTTTGTCGGGGGTGGATGCCAGCAGGGGGAGAGTGGGAGAATTTTCTGTCGCCGGGTACATAATAAAAAGCTCTCCATGAACTCCATTGCCCATTGTGAAACGAGGGATAATACACAGGATTCAGTGCTGTGCTGTGTTGTGTGTATACTTCCGCCTCACTCCTCCGCATTTGACGCTGGCTGCCAGGGGCTTTATGTACCGAGAATGGACAGGAATAATGTACAAATACCAGCAAAATGGAGAACATACAGAGCAGAGCCAGACCCAGAAAATAAAAGGGAAATGGCGCACAAAGAGTGAGCTTTATTTTTGGAAAACAGTTGTTTACACATTACACTGAGCTCGAAAACATTTGGAACACACACATTTGGATTTCATTAATTTTTGAAAATTCATTACAAGCTCCATTCGATGAGTTTTGACCGTTTTTAAGCGTCCGGCAGCATACATTCAGTTAAAAGATGAGAGGAACTGAATGATTGACACGACCCGCGTTAATGACACATCTGTCGTGAGTTTGAGCGCGATCTGTCAACTGGTTTGTTGACAGCGGATACAAATCGTATAGAAACCAATATTGAGCAAAGAGTTTTGGTGTAGCGAACGGAATTCCTTGAGACTCTGTGATATCGAGCATTTGAGTGATTCAATGATTGCTTTCCATGGCAAAGTCAATGAATTTGACATTTCATTTTAGAATTTACACTCAATAGGTCATAAAATGATGTTTGCTGTTCGGGGTAAACCAGGGTCTGAACCAACAAATCCTCCGAGTCAATACAGTCCTTACCAAGCTGTCTGCAAATGCCTAACAGGTCCCATATACAATACAATAAATCGGACAGACATTGAAGTCCGTTCAACCGATCGCATCGTGTTTTGGATGTTGTCAGTCCGACGGTCGGTCGTGTGTGTTGGAAATCTGTCAGACTTTAGTTGATTTCAGCTTCAAATGCAGTCATGTTTACTTCATCGAATCGAAACGATGACTGACTGTATGGCCAAGTTTGTCCTACCGTTGTATAGTGTGTCGCAAAGTTGAGCCTATACGCCGAGTGAAGAGCACGCGTTCCTTTAAGCGTTGTCTGGTTTGGTTTTAATTTTGTCGTGTTTTGTCCAAAATTTTCTGTAGGCATGACAAAATGAGTTCCAGTTCCAGTTTTCATTTACTAGTCTCAAGAAGGCTTGTTCTGTATTAGATGTTGAAGAGGTGACGAACATTGTAAGGTCATGTTCGAAGCTCTTTCTTGCTTATCATCCGTGAAAATCGGGTTTCTATTCGAGTTGACGATCCTACAGGTTCCTCAATCCTTTCATGAGGAGAAAAAAGTTTTAGCGTTTAGACTGAAGTCAGGGAATATTCTGTCCCGGTGTCCAAGTGTGTTCGATCGCCAGCATCTTGTGCTTTTTTTTTTTTTGCCTTGGAAACGCGGATGTTCCTACTGTCTTTGTGCGGCTTTGTATGCCTCATCCTCAGCTCCAAGTGCTTGCCAGCATTCTTTGTTAAATTCAAAAAATTCTTGGTGTATTGACTTTATGTCTTTCCCCGTCGCTAAGTCAATGTGTAAACTGTTTATGAAGTCATTGGTTTGGTCTTGCTGTAGCCTGCGCACATCTATCTGGATATGACAAAGTTTGTCAGCCTTGCTCATCTGAGGTTGGCTTTAGTAAGGAAGTTTGAGCAGATTTTTGTCTCTATTTCTCCCAGCAAAGTGTTTAGACTGAACCTTGCATGAGCAAGTACTTCTAAGCCAAAGAGGTATGTTGCTGCATATGCACTCATTGATGTGAAGCTTCATTAACTCTATGTCAAACGTTGCTGTCAAATAAAGCAACGGAGCGTTGTGCATTTGAATTAAATTTGCATTCCGTAGGTGTGTACAGGAAAATTTAATCCTTTTCCAAATCGGAAACAACACAATCTTCTTCCTCTTCCTCACATCATCAGGTAGGCAAGGATGTGACAAAAAAGAAAGCCCCACCATGTGGTCTGTGCTAAAGGAAAATGCCAACCAAATGCCAATCGAATACCTTTTAACAACAATAAAACCAAACAGGATATCAGAACACAATGACTTCCATTCCATTCTTTGAATGCTGCTTCCTTCATCGTTCTGCACATGTCTGTCAAAACCAAAAAAAAAATCAAAAAAAAGAACGTGCTGATGCTGGTGTATGCGTTTGCGTGTGTGTGTGTGTGTTATTTTTGGAAATTGATTTTTATTATACAAGCAAGCACTGTCCTACTCTCGGGGAAATACGTTAAATTAATTTAACTTAATCACGTTCGTACGATTCTCGATGACATATCAAAACACGATCAATCATTCGACGTAATTATGGTCGCACAATTACTTTATATTATGTTCCACATCGCTCCCTATGGACATGGAGAGTCAGCGGCGGGAGAACTCCCAAGAGTTCTTCTGCCTTTTGTCCGTTTCGTATCGATGAACGTGCTGGAGATAATATTGTTCACTTTGCGCTCCTCGATGATGTGAAATACAGAAACATGCACCCAATAATTTTCAAAGAGAATAACGAATTATCAAAACATACACGATGAGATGACAAAGTTATCGAGTGCGTTTAAGCACCAGCTCCCTTTTCGTCAATGACCCCAACAACATCGATAAACAAATAAACAATATTTTTCGAGTCTTCGGTCTTCAGTCGGACGAGCATTCCGATCTTTTGGTTCACCAAGTACGTAGGTACTATGAACTCGAACTCTTGTTGTACACGAACACAGAGCGCAGATGATGATGCCTTGGAAATGTGTCTGATGAGGGAATATGAAATACAGTGTCGCGTGAATGTTTTGAATCACTTTGATGGATGGTTATGTCTATCAATACCATGGTCATCATGAGCCTAGTAATGTTCTATCAAGTTTTTTCTGCCTCCAACTGCTTTCTTACAAGTGGAGCAACGATAGGTTTTTGGACTTCCACGACTTGTAAAGATTTCTGAACTGATTTCCTCCAAAACCTTCCATTTTTTTGTAAAAACTGATCTCTAACTTCAAGTTTTCTGTCCAATCAACTAATTTTACACAAATATTCAAAATTGATCGATGATTATGAGTCCATTGTCGAAAACAGCTGTGGTAATGGTGTTCTACAAGGTTCCGACCTCGGTCCTGTACTATTACTTTTTTATTTTTTAATGAACTGACACAACGCTGTACATTTATGCTATCGTGTAGGCGCATGACATATTTTAACAAAGCAAGACCTTATCCTAACCAAGGCTAACAACATTTCTTTCTCTCTCCATTTTTCAGAGACGTAGTCATCCTTTTCAAGCCAACTGTATGCATCCAATCGATCGATTAGTTATGATCCTCCACGTAGAGTCATGAGAAAACGACAACCGTGGACGCTTACCGGAGTTAATTACGTTATTTCATAACATTAATGGAGCTTCGATGGACAATGACGAGTCGATTTCGTCGTCTGTGGAAGACGGTGAGTACATACAAAAAATAATATCCCCGATCATTACCCCCTACCCCGTGCACCCCTGATTCTGATTGCCTTTTCGCAAAAGTATACAACTGTTGATAATTTAAAAAGTAAACAAACTCTAATAACACAACGATCCAGCACTCACTTGTGTTTGAAAGTCTTTCTCGCCATGCCATCGGGTTCGCCACAAGACCTTGAAGTCCCGGCCAGTACAGATGCGTTCGATCCACAATGTGTCCAGCGTGTGCCTTAAGCGGTGCTCCTTGACTCTGTGACAGGTATTGAGCCATACCGGCTGCTGCAGCTGCTATTGAAAAACGAGGAATTCCGCCTGCAAAAATCAAAAAAAAGTTGGTAACACGATTAGATTTTCCTCAGTCGCTTGTGGTTACATAAATTTTTTATTACGAGCCACATACGTGCCTACAATCTGTCAATTAGTACCATTTAGGCGGAGACAGCCAAACTGATTTAATTACATAATCAGGCAGAAATGATTGGACTCTCTTTTGGTGATCATTTAACAGCTCGCACCCAATTAAACTATTCAATTACCGCATTACCGTTAGTAGTGTATCACTTTTAAATTCGAAGTCTATAATGGGCTATTGTGTGACGGAGATTACACGCAAGGTCGCTGTTGCTACTCCCGCTGCTGGGCCTTTCTTATATCATCGATCGGTGGTGGCGGACAAATAAATATTTATTTCACATTGTGCTGTGCCCAATCCAATCAATATGTGTACCATTAAAAGCGTTTCACTTTCCTCGAGTAGCATAGTCGCAATGCAACAGGGGTTTTGGGTGAGAAGGTTTTTCAAAATATCACGAAGAAGAATGACATTAGTAAAATGGCCAATTTGGCTTTGGTGTAGATTACTGAAGAGATCGGTTATTGCTTTTTTTTTTTTTTGCTGCTGAATTGATCAATTAGACAAATGAGGTTTATACAGAGATTTGCAGAGTACTCTGATTGCGTCATCTTTCGCGGAGATTTTGTAAAAAAAGGTACAATTAGCGAAACTAGAAATTGGTAACTTTGGGGCACCCTGTGGTAGATCCCCGAAATCATCTAGAATCGCTTAAATCTGTCAAAAGGCCTTGGTACTGGGTGGTTCTTAGTAAGTTTTAGTTGCCTTTTTAAAGCCCACAATAGGCGACTTTCTAAATTGAAAGAAAATGAGCATTGTGACTGGACCCTCCATGGTATAACGCACAAAACGGTTGTGTTGACGTTTTTTTATCACGATTTAGTGTTTTCAAATGCGGAAATATATGTCAAATAAATGACATTTGCATCGTGCTAGTTCACAATGTGTTTGGATTTAGAAGTGTTTGCTGATTCACAATGCGGGTTGCATTTGTGAAATCACGCGAACTCTCAAAAATGTGTGGATTTTCATTGTCAATTTCGTTTTTTGACGAATAGAAATGAAGAGGGTGGTTCTTAATAAGTTTTAGTTCATCATTTTGACGTAAATCTTTGCAAAAGCGTATGTTTGTCTGACCTTCGTCTCGGTGTTACTCGGTGAATGATGAAATATTGTGAAGTATGCATGACCCATTAAAAATCTGGAATTTTGGCAACCTTTCTAAAATTCGAGCTGTTTCGAACTTTTGTTTTAAATTCGCGACATGAAGGATGAATTTTTGAAAGTTTCATTCCAACCTTCATTCTTAACACGGTTTCCTAGGAGTTCTTGAAGAACCCATGTACTTGTGACTGAAGAACTTGTCAAATAGAGTACTTTGGAGAGTCTATTGCAACCTGAACGTCTCTAAGTAGGACATGTACTCCTAGAACTGTGTACTCCTAGACCTAGATCTAGCCGTGCTATGCCTAGGCCTGTACTCCAAACAAAATGAAAATCTTATTCCAACTTACCTCCAGTTAAAGCACTTAATCCCGCCGATGTGACTGGTGGTGGCGGTTTCGACAGTATCGTGTCTATTCCATGGGGATTCGCTGCACCCTGTGTGTGCGTCGTCGATGTGTGGTGATGACTATTGTTCATACCGAATCCACTATTGGATGCATTTGAATTTCCAATTGAACCACCTATGGTGGCACCACCACCACCACCATTGCCAGCACCAGAACCGGCATTAACATTGCCGCCGACGGCTGATTTCATTTCAGTCATAGAATGCAGCGCCGCCAATGGCGGTCCCAGAAAGCTCAAAGGCAGTTTATGGTCCAACATTGCACTCGCACTACCGTATTTCTTGTTCGATAGATTCTCCGGACTGTAATCACTTCGCGGGGGACTTCTCGATTCACTATTATTGCCAGCCTCCTCGCTGCTCCGATGGCTGACCACTGAGAACGATTTGGTACTATCGACGGGACTGGAGTTCTCGTAGCTGCGAGCGTTACGATTGTTATTGTTGTTATAGGGGTTACAGTCGGTGGGGCTCTCCGAATGCAAGCGGGACGACACAAGGGAATCACCTCGATAAGCACTGTCCACAGAACACAAAGGCGGCGGCGGTGTAGAGGCGTTTTCGTCTTCGGAGCGCGACTTTAATGACGCCTCGGTGGATTTTTTTAACAAAGAATTTGGTAAATTATTGTTGTTATTGTTATTGCTGTACGCTGTGTGGTAGTCCAGAATTGTGTCACGCTTCCCGTACGGATGATAATCACTCGAGGGTTGAGGTGAATTGTGCGAATTGCCGTAACCGTTAGCCACCGAATGCAGCGGCGGACTGTGATTGTTAGCACTGTTGAAACCGCCACCGCTGTGACGCATATACGGATTGACTAGATCCAGATTGTTGGACTCGGGATTGTCGTCCCGGAAATTCTGATAGATATTGCCGTTGAAGAATTGATGGGCTCCGAATGGGAAGCCCACCGGGGCTCGAAACGCTCCGAAATTGAAGGACGAAGTCGGCGAGAGGTGAAACTGTTTAGGGTCACCGCCACCTGTCAAATGGTGTTCGGATCTTGACAACTTGGGGCTTTCGGAGCCCGAAGCTGATGTTGTCAAATATGGGCTACCCAGATTGATGATATCGATTCAACACAGTTGTAATGTAATGCGTTACACGACGCTTTCTATTCACTAGCACGACCGATGCATGAATTCGCTTGAGATCGGCGCAAAAATCCGATCCGAAATGATCACTGAATAGGTAATAACCAACAAAAGTATGATTCACTGTCACTGCTGCTGCTATCCCATTTAAATGGCTACACACATTCACTACACGACCAGTTCACAATGGAGGAGTGTACGCGAGCTACCGTCCGAATGATTAGGCCCGAAATCAAAGAATGATTTCGAAATTGACTGCCGACGTTTTTTCAATGAGCTAACAAGCCAAACATAAATTCTTTGACACTTTCCGTGTGAGCCGACGACGAGTCTCTACGTGTGTGCGTACGCAGCCACCAAGTAAAAATGAGAATTGAAACGAAATTAGATTTCATTAACCTAGAGCATTCCAGTGGTGTACTGCTGTGATGCAGTAACTTCCTCGGTGGTTATCGATTCGAATGGGAGAAGCAGCACCAACAGCACCAGCACCAGCAGCAGCAGGGTTGGTTGAGTGGAAAGTTATTAACACACAAATACAGTCGCAGTGAAAGAAAAAAGGATAAACATTCGAATGGAGTTGATTACATACGTCGTTGTCGTTCTGTTCCACTGGGTCGGTATGGAAATGGCACGTACTCTTAGGTCGCTCACTCACACCTATCCAGTGTGCGGAGGCCACGCCTCCCTCGGGTGGGTAGTTAAACTGGCTCTTCGCCATTATAAACCGTCAGCAGCCATTCGGAACATGCGTTGTTTCGCGGAACGGCAACCAAGTTCATAGTTTGTATTCGGATTCCAATTAATTCCGGAATTCTACAGGCGGAGTCACCGCATTCTATTGTCATCGGATAGAGTGGCTCATTAAAGAGAAGTATCGTCGCCGTTTGACGTGCAATGCGTTGTTTTGTCCAAGTGTGGAGACTTGAACTTGATGCTGCTACTGCTGCTGCTAGGTGGTGGTTCTGCTGCCGTTGGGTGGGAATGAACTGAAAATGAGATGGAAAAACGACGATGTGGGTAAATAAATAAGCAGTTAATATTGCTGTCCCCTCAACAACGTCTTGCTGCCACTGGGTGTGTTGTTGTGTTTCTGTTGTTGGTTGTGTTGCCTGTTGGCTTAATGATCTGTTTCGAAGAAGTAGCCCTGTTGAAGAGAGGTGTTCTATTTACGATTCCATTGTATCTCTCTGGTCGGAGGAAGATGTAGCGGAACCACCTCCCAAATTGCTTAATAAGAGTATTATATCGTGGAGAAGTGAATTTGGTATTTTAACCTTTGAATATGCGTTTATTGTTAATTATGATAGATTGATGTTGTGTTGATATTTACTCTTTTTTTTCCCTTCTCTTCTCTGCTTTGTATGGGAATTTCGAGCGTACACTGACAGATAATTGGTTTTAGGCAATTATTCTGACCACCCAAATCGCGAATAGCTTTTAAATGTTTTGTTCTGGATTAGACGTATGCTCTTTTGCTATTCAGTCTCAAGGTAAGGTGCTGGCGGTGGTACTAATATGAATTATTTGGGGAGTGCGTTGGACTTATTAAACACGTTGGCTGCCATGATGTATCAACGGTGATACACTCTTAGATTTGTAGACTTTCGGTATCTGCTGTACTGTTCAAGAAATAGAGAAAGTCTTTCATCAGTGCATGAGCGTTCTGCAGTATTACCCGAAAAACCTAAGAGTTCTGACAACTCCAATATTCTGCTAAGAAATTATGACATTTGGTGGACTTCTAGGTCCTATATGACAGCATCAGCAACAACGTCTGCACTTCATGTCGAAAAAACGTTTTTCTTTTGACAGATTGTGAAAATGATAGCCTTAGCAACTTTCCTTCTGTCATTGGTTTTCGCATCTGTCGGTACATTGAAAGTTCAAAAATGACGCATGGCATGGATGTCAAAATGTTGAGTCCCAATCACAAACTTGTTGCACCAATAGGATGATCTACTTCTATGGATCAGAATTTCGACTCTAAACTGTTTTGGAAGAGTCAAACTCTCCCTCGACTTGCTTCAAACATTCCAATTGCTCTGAGGTTTTCCTCCCAATAAAGTTGCTGACGAGCTAATACAAAGTCTCCATTTATGGTTTTCGAACCATGCTGTGACTTAGCTGTCAGTCAAATAAAATTGAGCTCAAGTCATGACTCACAAGTTGGCTTAAGACAAAGGCAAACCAGCGACCGAAGAGATATCACAATTTGAATGACACATTTCGATATATCAGCAATTTTTAGTCTTGCAGTTGACAGTTCTCCTTTTTTAACAGATGTCACATGTCGAATATGTACGTCAGAGATAGATACATGTGACAGTCAATGGTGCTAGGTGACGATCATTTTCCTTATTTTAGACAAACCTGAGCTTCATAAATGAACTTGATCTCAGGTAGAAGGCAAATAAACTAAACAACTTGTCAAATGAGTATCACAAGCCATTTCAAGCCAAACTGTGCCAAACTGTCATGATAGTGAAGCAAGTATTCGAAACGAATTTTATTTCTTGTTTCGATATTGAACCACTTGCCACCTATGTATTTCAGTAACATACGCGTTTAAGGACACTTCTGACACCAAAAATTACAACCTGCTTTTCACTTTCGTTGATTTTCAATAAAAAACAAAACGCCCACAGCGGACATTAAAAGAAAAAGGGTGCAAATATTTACCCGCTCAGCAACTGCCATGCCATGCCAGCGCAGCGCAGCGCCCTTCACTTGACCACAAAACGATTCGATTTAGAGCTATTGGCTTGAACCCTTTTTTGTTTTTTTGTGTTAACTTTAAATCCCTTCTTCCTTCACCCAATACACCAGCGGTTTACGGCACTCAATGACAACATTTGTTCCTGGCAGGACAAACCATCAGGATAAAAACACAAATGGGTAAACAAAGGGTTTCAGCAAGGATTTTCTCTGGTCCATTTATAGATATTAAATTACGGATTTTCCATCGAGGGGGTTGGTTATCACAGCATTGTAGTGTGTAGTAGCCTGGCCCACCGAAGAAGACACATCAAATCGAATCAAATCGATTGCTACTTAACCTGTTCCAGCTACATCCCAGGGCTGTGCTGTCCGAATTTCACTATCATTATGGAACTTTTATATTACCTTCTCGGGGGTGGTCATGGTGGATTGTTTCGAATGGGAATGCTGAAAATTTAAATTGAATAAATGCAAAGTTATTGGGAGATTAGGCGCAAAAGGGGTGCTCAGTGGTAGATGGACATGGACCGAGGGTTCGTGGCACATATGAATGCCGTATGCATACTGTATCGACATATTGATGGGATTTTATGTGGCGTCATCGTTGTCATAATATCTGGGATTTGGAATTCTTTTTTTTCGTTCCAAGGAGGTGTGAACTTGGACTCAGCTGTAAAGTTTGAATGTGCACGGAATATATAAATTTGTTTTTTGTATCATCTTTATGCTACCTTCGGGGGCAGGCACATCTCGGGATGTTCTCCCTTCTGCCAGTAATTTTAAGATGTCAGGATGAGTTATAATGGCCAGTGAGAGAGGGTGGGAGACTTTGGTTTGACGCGTGTGTGTTTGTTTGCACTTTTCTGATATTGGCTCAGGCTTTTGTTCTTTCAGTTCTGATCTTTGGAAAGCGTTACCAACTTACATTTTCTTTTCTGTTGTGTTGCCGAAACAGTGGACATTTTGACAAGAAATTTCGGTCGAAATAATGCAACAACTGCAGTTTGTGAGAGAAAGTTCGTGAGAAATCGAAAAATTTAGTAGACATGATGTCTTGCAGCCAAGCCAGCCGAGAGTCTGCTCCAAATGGTTATTTAGACCACATTGGAGGAAAAGAAATGCCCATTTTTAGAGTAAAAGTAAAATTATTTCCCTATTTCCCACTCGCAGTGAGTAAAAATCCCACTTTCATGTGACAAATAATCCCACTCTCATGAAAGGCATTCCACTCTCACTAGCTGCTAAAGAAAATAACTCACGAGACACACATGGATTGATTCATCGGAATCCACAATCAAACAGTGAAACTATTCCCCTGTAGAGGTGAAATAAATTCCTCTGTGTTACAATTGTTTGGTATTTGCCCCATTTTTGTTCCAATTACTCTTTAACGAAACAGATCTGGTCCGAGCTTGGTTGCCAAACACTCCAACAGTCTAATCAGACTAGAGAGCGCTTCATCACCACAATAGAAGGGACTTTGCATTGATCTCCATACAAACGAAAATCTGCATAGATGATGAAAAAGACTATTCTTCATCTCCTATACACCAGGTCTCTCAATTCGAAGAACACTTCTTCGACATCCTCGGCCGCCTTCAGCGCCAGAAACACTTCAACCACTCTCCCTATGGAGCTACCGCAATCATGTTCGACTGGGAACGGTTCTCCGTAATCTATGAGTCTATCTTTCCTTTGTATTGTGAGTTCATCTCTCCTGCGATGCTCTCAAACTTCTTTCACTTAAGCACGGGTATCCTGAATTTTGGCATCGTTGGTCCTGTCCAACATATCAAGATAGCATTCCCGCGATGACACATATATCATTCTCTGATAGTGAGCGATATGCACACCTAACCCTCAGTGCTCGACGACTTGACCGTCACTGCTTTGGCCCAGATTTGTGCCGCTTACATTATGATGGACTGCACCACACTTGACAGAACTAGTCTCCCTTGTTGTCTAGGTCATCCAATGTTAGTCATTATTCCGGATAAGGCAGGACTCACCTTTGCAACTTTGTTGCACGTTATTTCAAGGCGAGTTCCTTGTAAGCGAGTCTAGCATCGATCATCACACCTAGGTCTCTGATAGCCGATTTTGACGTTTTATCATGATCACCTACCTTAATGGTGATTGCCTCTCTTTTCTTGCGACTGCTTACTAGTACTGCTTCTGTTTTATGTTTTATGCTCTGCTAGCTCTAATCCAACTGCTGCGATCCATTGCTTCACTTATCAGATACATTCATTACCAATGTCCTCTATGTCTTCCACGTTATTCGCTGTCAATCGAACTCTTCTTAGGCTGTGTTCATGGTCGCTGTCAGCGATCAGTTACTCGGGTACACATGGAAGGGTTCATTAGCGACTATAAGCGACTTGAAGTGACAGCGAATGACGAGAACAGCTGTCAGAACAAAATCGCTTGCCATTTCGCTTAAAATTCGCTTGACTACGAACACAGCCTTAAGCTTGAAAACACTCGCCTGTCTGACCACAGTCAGTGCTGATGTCAGTGCTGTTCAGAGCTTCATTGATGTAACCCTATTCTGTGAGCTAACACGCAAGGAAGCACGGCGCCCACAATCTATCTTTCCACCATCTCACTACGAATGTGTATCTCTGTTCATATGTTGATGTCGTCAAAGTGTTTTAAAATATTTCAAAACAATAACATCCGTCCTTCCTAATCGAAACAAATTCAAATATAATATGTAGCCAGCGCTAACCTAAGCACCAGTTAAACGTTCCTGCCATAAAACCATTCTGCAATAAATCAAACAATAAAAGTCTCTTAACATCATTCTCATCGCCCATTCCCCCACAAATACGTACATATCACCTCCCTGGGGCGCAAAATGATGGAAAGGATATAACAATAACTGTATTTAATACACATATACACTTTTAATAATATTTTCAACATGGGAGTAATTAAAATTGCCTGCGAAATGTGTGTGCCTTGTGTACGAAGGGTTACTGTTACTACCAAAGCGAGTATGGTCCCGAAAAGGGATGCATCTCTCTGTGAGTGTCTCTTCTTATTCGAAGATTTCCCCCCCAACTTTGGCACGATTCTAACAGATACATAGATATATACACATAGAACTATCGGATTGCAACTTAGGCCATACCCTAGGCGATGGTGGTGGCGGCGGGCTGTGGAAACTTTTAATGTTCAATAAAAATGTATTCAGCTAAAGGTTCATAAATTCACCAGTTGACCCGTTCGTTCGTTCGTTCGTTTCTGATGGCATGGAGTACTTTTGGCGCTAAAAAAGAATGCAAAAAAAAAACCAGAAAACTTGTACATATGGACTCATTTGTCACTTTGATTTATAGCGCAGGGCACTGTGGTGCATTAAGGTCGGCTGCGAGGAACTCTCGAACTCTCGATGGTGAATCAGTAACGCAGTAACGCAGTGTACGCGCTGTAGCTGCACATATTTAAAATGTTGCTCACACTCCTTTGTTTGATCCTTCCATCAGCGGTTTTAAGTTATTTCATTTTAAATATGTATCTCTCTTCGGGCAGCCTTTTAATCCGTTCGTAAGCCCTCGCCATAAATAAATAAATCATTTGGGAAATACAAACTAAACCAATCAAGAGGTTATACTCGGATATTAAATGTTTATGGCCCTGAGCCGGCTCGGACTATAGGATGGCATTTGTGTTCTGTCCTCCTTCGTTTTTGGAAGTTTTATGACTGCTTTGATAAGCTAGGTACGAGTGTCTTATCTGCATACTCATCAATCGAACCGGTGTGTGTTCCTGTGGACACTCTGAAAGTGGGATGCAATAAATGTTCCCGCTTGGGACCGCGATAAATATTTCAGTGTTGACCAATCCATTGGAAGTAACCGAAATTGTAATCTTTTTCCCTCCTAATCAGGCTGCCTATGTAGATCTGGTCACCAGCCAATGGAGGTTGATTCTTTTGGATGCGTTTAACCGGTTTCAACGTTGATTGCATTATTGCCTTGTCTATCAAAATGTTATGCATGCTGCGGTGTTTAAGAGCATTTTTTACGATTAGGCCTACTTTGATGATTGAGTTTCCAATCAAATTATACTGCACTCAGCTGTAGCTATAGTACAACATGGAGTGATGGTGACCATTTTGTTTTTTTTTTATAACTCACCCAAAAATTTAGAGACTTTTTAGTGAGTTCCATCATGAATATGGCGTTCTATTGCTTCCTTGAGTTGTTTAACTGTCTCAGGGTGGATCACATAGACCTTAGTTACTTCCTTAACGACTTCGCAGCCCATGAAGAGTCTCTTTCTGAGGCATAGGAGCATTCGACATTCTTCGATTTCGGGCACGCTGTATCCAGTTGTTTCAAAACGAACGTTCATTCTTCCTTAGCGTCTCTAACCTCGTGTGATTCAAAGCTCTTTTTTCCTGGAGGATTATTGGCTACTTGGTCATAGTGACCAAGCCAGTGTAGTCAAGGTCTTCTAGTTTTCTGGACTACATTCACTTCTTGATACAACTCGTATCCGTTAAAGAATCTTTCTCCCGTCCAGCACTCGACTCCATAAAGGAAAACCAACCGTCATACCGAGGTACCAGCGGTTTAATAGGCTAAGTCTTCGAATCTCTAGAATCTCAACTAAGGCTTCATTAACCACTTCAGAGCTTCTGTTGTCAAGTGTGACATTCAGTATGAACAGATGCTTCTTTGTTTGTTGATTAAAAAGGCCAACTCGTATCGCCTCTTCTTCGTCTGATTGGTTTAAAAGCCTCTGTGATGGCCGACCCTACCGCCTTGGTTCGATGAGTCCATCGTCGATTTGCTCAACCAATCTCTTCATCTTCATCTTACTGATGCCTCATCTCATCTGCTATGCCCTGCGCTTCTATGACTAGGTTGTCTACACTGCTTCGAAGCGCCTGAGTTTCGGGCTTAAAGCCAGCTACCAGTTGTTTGACATTCCTGTTCGTATTGTGAAATTTTTCGATATTCTTGAATTGGAATACTCCGTAGGTCGAGTTTAATAGTTGGGGTTTCACGACAGTCAAATAAAATGAGAGATGACACGACCTGAGAACTTTCTTTGCAATAACTTCATTGCTCCTCGTGCTCTGTTGCACCATCTAGTTGAAATCAAATCTGATTTACACCAATTCTATCCAATTTCAAGCAAAAACTGTTTGACACAGCAGCGATCGCTCTTGACAGTCCAATGATCTCTTCTGTCACCTAACTGTCACCCAACTGTCACGAACTGTCAATGCGCTAGTGTTTCTTTACTTTGCTTCTTCTTCGACAGTCTTGGACAAGAGTACACAGAATGATGCAAGAGTACACAGATTTCGAGTCCTCCTGGTCATTTGACTCCTGTCTGTCATGTCATACATACATACGTATACTGTACACCCATACATCTGTACATCTGCACATCGGTACACATGCAATTAAAACAATTTTCATTAATTTTATTGCTCGCCATAATTCGCCTCGCATACCGTAACACTCCATTGTGCTGGCTTATAAAAATCCCTGCTTAAACAAAATTATTATCGTTCGTCCCCCCGCCACGGGGCGGCGCGCGTACCAGTGTTATACGCGCGTCAGGAACAACATATCTGCCACCTCAAAATGCGTGTTTATTAATTAAGAGCATTTATTTTCGTTAAAACAGCTTAATGGCGAGTGATAGGGAGAGCGCTTGGCGCCAATTCGCTAACCGACCAGAAGATTCGCTCCGCGCTCGCTTACACACAAGGGTACACACAGCGAGGTTGTATCAACAAGCACCGTGCCTGGGGTGGTGATTTGAAGTGCATGTAGAACAGTCGTAGTGCTGTAGCAACCCTTCCGTCGCGTGGTTAGTCGGGCTTTTTCGTTATTATTAATGGCCCAGCGTTTTGTATAAATAATAATTAATTTCCTGTGCCTTGTCCCCCCACCACAGCGGCGATACAACCATCATGATGATGAATATTGCCGAATTAATGGAATTTGTTATTATGGCTGACACGTCGCTACGCTATGAATAAAATAGGAACAACGCAAGCCAGCAAGGACACTAAATTTGGAAGTGAATTCACTTGTTGTACCCACGCCCACAAGTGCTGTTCATTCTGGAAGTCGGTTTGGGAAAGTTTTATTTAGAATTTAGAATTTAAATCATTTTTCATGGGATGAGGGGTTTTGTTATGGCGCGGCTGTGAGGGGGTATGGCTTTGCGATAGTCACTGGGAAAAGTATCTCTCAATCTCATCTGCCCGAGATGGGAGAAGCACTTTCAATTTAATACGTTGAAGTTGACATTTTAGTCCTGACTCCTTAAACACTTCACAGATTGGAGGAACCAGTTGGAAAGGCTGTTTCTTTTCCTCCGTTTTTCACAAGGTCGGTACAAAGTCTAAAAAAAATCCAAAAAATGGTCCAAAGTCTGTATTTTTATTAATCAAAGCTCGATTCACAGACAAGACTACGAGTCTTGACATCCAAATGTAAAATCATCAAGAAACTCTAGATAAGGATTCAATAATAGCCACGATCCCCGCCTAGCATACGCCAGGGTGATTGGAAAGCCAAAAAATCTGGGCTCTTTCTATAATTCTTGTTTTAGAGAGAACCTCGGGCGATAATTTCCCGCACTCTTGTCAGATATTTTCTTTACGAACTCTCAGAGTTCCAATAGGCCCTGGACTTCAAAAAAAATCAAAAAAAAGAAGTCTGTAGCGGTCAAATCGATCGATCTTGTCGGTCAGAGCAAATCGCCAAACAAGGCATTAGGCGGCCCGGAAACACATTCTTTCAAATGTCCCTTGTATCATGAGTTGTTGGAACCATATGTGCTCCAGTCCCAGTTCATCAATTTATGTTGATCATGGCTCTGAATCACACACCAGTCACAGTAAGCTTGTTACCCATAGTCCTCCACTGATCCTTAGCAAACAGGCCAAGATAAGAAGAGTGACAGGTTTTCTCTAAAAGCCATCCACCACACAGTCTCGTTATACAGTGGCGACAAAATAAATAGCACAGTTGCATGGTAACTAATAATTATGGTTTAAATCTGCAGCTTAATCGATTAAACATAAAATAGTTTTAGTTTATATTAAGTGTAACTTCCCTATTAACTAACGGCACATGTTACTTCTTAAATCATCCTTGGCTTTTGAAATGAAATAACATTTTGTAAAGGCTGGTAGATATAGTGCGGACAATTTAAATAGCACACCTTTTGTTTATTACAATTAATTTGTCACTTTCAAATCTAATTCTTGATATTATTAAAGTAAGTGATAACAAAGAGTTTCTTTTGCAAGAAATTTAAAGATTTAAAGAATTTGGTATATCAACAACAGTATGGGACGAGGAATTCATTCCACGGAGGATTTCAGACGGTGTGTTCTTGCCTATAAGAATAAAGAAAGCTCGAATTCGGACATTGCGCGAAAATTGAAGTGGTCACGAAAAAAGGTAATTAATACCCTTCAACATTACCAAGAAATGGGCTCGATCCAAAATAAACTGCGTAAGGATCGGTCGCGTAAGACCACCTCTAGGACCGACTCGACCATTGTTCGTTTGAGCAAACTCGATCCATTTTTGTCAGCTCCTAAAATAATATTAAAAATTGAAAGGGAGGTGAACGTGGATGCTTCTGTTAGCACAAATAAAAATCGCCTCCGAGAAAAAAAATTGTTCGGATGGATTGCCAGACAGAAACCATTGGTATAAAATCGGAATAAGTCACGTCATTTGGAGTTTGACCGTAACCATATTAATAAAAATCCAAATTGGGGGGAGAATATTATGTGGACCATTATAAGACGGGAAACAATATGTAAGACGCGGGATCAACCAAGAATTCAACCCTAAATACGTCATAAAAATAGTAAAGCACGGTTGAAGCAATGTTCTTGTATGGGGGTGTTTTTCTTCGCGTGGTGTTGGTCCGATTTATCGGATTGAGGGCATTTTTGAGCAAATGAAATACAAGGACATTTTGAGCAATATTACGCTTCCTTATGCTGAGAAGAAAATGCCACTGATATGGAAATTTTAGCACGATAATAACCCGAAGGATACAGCTAAATCTGTAAAGCAGTGGTTATTGAGCCAGAAAATTGACAATTTAGGTTGGCCAGCTCAGTCCCCTGATCTAAATCCAATTGAGAACTTGTAGGGGGATATCGACACATCAATAGACAGAACGGCGGCCGCAAAGTTAGATCAACTTTGTGTAGAGATTCTACGTGCTTGGAGTGCCATACGTTGGAGAGAGGTGTAAGGCCCTGGTATCATCAATGTGCCGTCGATGTACAAAAGTTATAAAAGTAAATAGAACCCGACTAAATATTGATGAGATCTCCATATTTACTTTTTTTCTTTTCTTCACTGTTCTATTAAATTTAATGAATTTCGGAAAGTGTGCTATTTATTTTGACTGCAAGAAGTTAGAACGAAGAATACTTTTTAGCTTTTTTTTTAAAAATATGAATGAAATGTTTCAGGTTTTTATTTTTTTAAATGAACTGTCTCTAATTTTATTTTATTACATAAGTAGTATCTTTTTTTACTGTAGATAAATACAAAAATTTTAAGTTTGAAAAAATGAGATCAAAGTGTGCTATTTATTTTGTCGCCACTGTACCTAAGTATAGGCCTGATGATGGTTAAGATTGGCAGGTTCTGGTACCTACTCGTAGAGTGGTGAAGCGAAAATCCATCGCTTTTTCTGAAATGTGGTTCATATGATAGGGGCTGGGCTGTGGTGGTTTCTGAAACTACTTTGAATGCTTATCGTCTGACATCGAAACCACAGAAATAGTGATGGAATACACCACCCTAGAAGTTCCAGTTCCAATCTTAACTACTGAAAGGTAGTCTCCATTTGTTTCTTAGGAAATGGGCAGCATTCTTTAATCGTTCAAGGATAATGGGTTACCTGTTAAGTTTCCCATCAAGTATGAGACCCAAATGTTCTACTTTATCAACAACCTTTGGAGGGTAAAAATGTGGATTTTTCTCTTTCCTTGTAGGAACAACAAATTCTGTTTAGGTGAGCCTACAACCTTTAGTCCATTTGGCAAGCTGAGAGAGGGCGGCAATACAAACAATGCCTTACAGCCTTCATCTTCCATGAGTAAACCTACATACGAACCTCTGGATTGGGTCGTCGTTCAGCTTTGCGTTGATCATCCACTTTCCCAACATTGCTTTGGTGAACCATGGTACCAATCGCCAGAGTTCCTAGATTCAATTGTTGTCAAAAATTCCTTCGATGTCGAGAAATGCTTCCAGGGAGTATTTCTTCGGACCTAGAAACTTTTCCATTCTACCGATGCCCATGTTAGGAGGCAGACAGCTGAGTTGGTCTTCTACTGCAGCGAATATGAGTTTTCAGTGGAAAATGGCTGATTAAGCCAAACTTTTGCCAAAAAATGTGTAAAATACAAAAACCTCCAAAGTGGAACCATGATCATTCTAATAGACACTCGGAGTCTTAACAGATCTTTCCTCTTCCATTCGACATCTCACAACCTGTTCGGTAAGTTGTAGGGTTTTGCAGTAGTGGAGCCTCACTCTAAGTTACTTCTCGTTCTCAACTCTTAGACTTCAGATTCCTTTCCTTCTCGCGCAGGCACTTGCGCACAGCAATAATACTTCCTCCCAGCACTCACTCTAAAACTCCTATAAATCCTTCATGCAAATTCCAAAACTTATAACGACGATTCGTACAAATGTGCAGACGCAAGCCTGCCAAACGAAATTAATAACATTTTCGATTCAAACTTCCAGCGCAACTTTCAAATTAAAACAAATTCAAAGAAATTAGGTAATGTTTATTGCAGAGCAATATTTCACGAATTTCAATTTAATTAAACGAAAATAAAATCCCATCGAAAGAGCGCACAAAAAAACCCAAAAAAGGAACCCAAATTCATTTCAATTCTCAAAATAAAAAATCCCTCATAGTCATAGTCATAAATTTTATTGATGACGTTAATAAATCGATTTAAAAGAACTTCCACCTTGCGACGCTTAGGAAGCTCTCAATGAAAACGCCAAAGGAAATATAAAATCTCTGAGAAAATAGGAAAGAAAATGAAGAATAAAAAAAATACAACAAAAAGAGAAATCCTTGCGACCCTTCTTCCTCAGTTGGCAAGCAAGACGTGCCTCTATCGATGGCGATGGCGATGGCGATGGCGATGGCGATGGCAATGTCGATGTCCGGGGACTGGGTGGTGGAGGAGCGCGGGCCCGTAAATATTTTGTGCCCTCAGCATATTGGCGAAATTGGCATTTTCAATAGCGCATTTCACACGGGCTGGGCCGGTGGCAGTGGCAGTGGCAGGAGGGAATTATTAGTGCGA
Source organism: Xylota segnis (assembly GCA_963583995.1). NCBI lineage: Eukaryota > Metazoa > Arthropoda > Insecta > Diptera > Syrphidae > Xylota > Xylota segnis. The sequence goes on from OY757238.1 coordinate 662,360, forward strand.
ATGCTCCTTCTCCTCTTCGTCTTGTTCGCATCGCATTTTCCTTTTTCGAATTAAGCAATCCGGAGATCTGGAGAGCGCTGCGAGGAACACTAATCGTATATAATCCAAAATACATTCTCGGTCTATATCGGGGGTCTGGGACAAGTGGACGTCCCATTCTCCTTGGTAGCGGGAATACTAGTATACTTTGGCGTTAGCCGTTTGGTGGCTGCATTTTTATCGAGAGGAATCGGAATCATTGTTTCCCGAAGGCAGTGCAATAAGCAAACTTTTAAAATGTACCATAAAGAAGAAATGTCGCATATTTTTATGACATCCGCCATTGAGGTTCTTTCTTTCTTTGTTGTGCCAGGAACTTTTTTCTTCTTTTTTTCTTTGTTTTTATCGTTGAATCATTGTGCTGGATGGTGTGGTGTGTATGTCGGGGACAAGTAGTTGAGACTTACATAAAGCTTTGGGTTGGTTACCCCTTGCGATTGTTGTGCAACTTGACAGGATTATCTGGTGACAGGTACTTTCCCTCTGGTCACTCCATTGCAATGAGCGGCTCTAGTGCTATGATCAGGAATTCTTGAAAACATTTTCTAAATAAAGGCTTTTTCGATGAGGACATAACAATTTCGTATTTGAATAAAACACAGAATAATTGAAATATCGAAAACGAACGACTTAACTTAACATCCAATAACAAGAAATCCAAAGGTCAACTCAACTCTCGAGATTACACGATTACCGAACTTCCCCTTCAATAGTCGTAGATCAACAGTTTGACCAGCTGTATAGCATCATCTTGTTGGAACCGCACTGATCATGAAGTCCACTGACGTCAAGCCCATCCAATTCTGGCTAAAGATAGTCTTCCAATGTGGCACGATAGCGATCGATCATTGGCGATCACATCCGGGATGATATCCATACTACACGATCACATTTTGTGGGTCCAGTGGTGTCCCTTAAGGCACATGTGGGTCTGTTCTTGTCCAAAAAAATGACTTTCATTTCTAAAAAAATATTTTTCTCAAAAATTCAGGATCTTTTTCAAACTTTTGGAGAGTCTGGGAGATTTTAGTTCCTGAGTTAATTTTATATTGTAAGAGTCTAGGGCAAGATCTTTACGCAAAGTTCGCCACAATGTGGACTGAGAAATTCCTAAATCTTGTGAACGGCATGAACTGATCGACTGATTTGGCTCATTTGGAACCTAAGCCCGACCAGTGCGCTGTCAGACGGTCACAGGAACATCCAATAGAGAATACCATATCATTGCTCCCACAGATGGGCCTATTGGGCCTCTAAAACTAGAGCTCGCTCATGATACCCGAGTTCTTTATGAATTCAAATAAATCGTTGAGTGAGTTAGCAGATATACATATTCTCTGCTTCAAGATAGAATTTTCCTTTAAGTGTAAAATATGTTCTGCTAATCCTTGTTACACATTCTCGAGCTGTTCCCATAATCATGAGATATTTTTTGACTTGACCATGTCCAGTGAGGAATCTGACTTCTAGTTGTTTCGTTCGTCTAATGGATATGTTTGACATGAACATATTTGAGCCTGTCTGTCATCAGTATTCGTCCGGTAGTTTTTCAGCCAATTTTTTGCAGTGCTGGTGGCTACTTCACAGAATGATCTTGCCATCATGAAGGTCGATCCAGATATGTCCATTATAGCGTCCACCGAACGTTGCTACCACCGAACACGGACTCAGGTTGTAATTTTTAACAATTTCCAAACGATACTCATTCGTGAACTTCGCCATTATGAAAACGTAAAGCTTGACTTACGTTTTGACATTGACAGCTTCAGCTTGCATGATACGTAACAGCTTATCAAACGAAAAAATTAAACAGAATCTTGTGCAAATGCTTCTCAAATCATCCACCAGCTCTGGTCAATCCACGTTGACACACTGATTTCTTTGCATAATATTAGGCGGCAATTCAATTGGAATCACGTTACGTTAGATCGTTAGAATACCCGCAGTTGTTGTTTCCGCTTGAGTTGGTATTTATTTTAAAAATCTAATTTGAAACATTTCCCTGTCAGTCGACGCAGTACACATGTCGGCACATCAACACTTGGACACGCGTTTACAAACTGATAATTGGACTGACCTTGACTGAGTACAATAGAAGCAGAATGTGTATTGTTTTAATCGCTTGGTTATCTATTTTATAATTATTCTAATGAGCTGTGCTAAATATGACTTTGGTACTTCTGCGTTGTCAAGAGGCCATTTCGCTTAGTTTGTAAACACAAACAATAGCTCACTCACAGTCTACAGTCTTTGGCTTTGAGAGTACCTATCAGTTATCAATTAATTCGATAACATACAATTTATTCAAATTAAGTCGCAATTTGTGACGATGATGAAGTCAGAGGGAATGTAAATAAAGTTTTTGCTAATTTTTGCAATAGGTTTGCCCTCATTTTGCATTACACAGAGCAGCGATTCAGCCTAAACCTTAACCCAGCTGATAAGGCATGTCAATAGCTTTGGCTTCCCAAGAGGGGGGTGATAATTAGATTGCTGTGTATACTTGAGTACACAAACGCTTTGCCCCAATTGGGTTTATGACTAATTTGCGATTTTCAGCAGGGGTAGTGGCTCAAATTTTGCTTACAGAGGTACAAACACACTCGTGCGCAATATCGTAAGAGAATGCAGTGCTGAGATACGATATCTTTTGGTTTATTTTGATTAGAAGCTTCACACTTTCGGTATACCCGTCTGGCGATCGCAATTGTGCGATTCGACAGAATGCCGATGCACTGAATCAACCTCTGTCCTTTGTCTTAATTTTTACTCAGTGAAATAGGTCAGATTGGATATTGTTTTTGAATGGTTTTCATGCCTGCTGTGACTGCTTACTTGCACTTATTTGTGTAAAAAACGCAAGTGGAGATTTGAAGAAGGTTTCCAGCCTGACATTGAAAAAAAATTATTTAATATGTTTTCGAGTTTTGCAGAACACTGCACAATGCTGAGAAATGCGTTTGTTTGTTGAAAGTACTTACTTACGAGTAAATAGGTGGGCCATCTATTGGTTTTTGATTAAACTTCCGATTAATTATAGAGCTGTCAGTGTCAAACAAAAAAAATGATTCAAAAAGAAACCAATAGATGGAGTATGCTTCATTGCATTCTCGCTTTATTTGACTTGACCGTTGTCCATAGGGTTAAGACAGTGATCTGAGAGATCTGTTGTAGCAAAGGATTAAAGTTATAGAAACAGTAGAGTTTTTCAATTCCAATGCTGGGCGTTCACTAAGTTAGACGATAGTACTTTGAATGGCGCTTGGGTATCTGAGAAGGTTTCAATTGCTTTTCGAAGGTTTCAATAGCTCAATCGCATGGGCTGTAACACAGTAGTACGGAAACTTTTTTGGGTCCAAAGACACATGTTTCAACTCCACTGATCTGTAGGTGAACCAAGCGAGATTTCTGGGCTCCAGTTCCAACACAGCATTAGACCAGTTTTTATGGTTTCAATATGTATCTTCTTGGAATTGGCGAAACATTTTTAGGACTAGGCACCATAGCTCCAGTGGTTAGTGTGTTAGGCTACGGAGCAAGGGGTTCGAGGTTCGATCCCAGACAACATCTAAAACTTGTTTCACGGTCGAGGGTCTGACAAACATCTGAGTGTATATATCAGAACATATTAGTCGTCTTCCTAATCAAGTGAGAGTGCAACAGCAATTTATGTGTAACTTCTGGAAATAAGTTGGGATTGTTGGGTCTACCGACTCATAGGACCATATAGGCACACTCAAGTCTTTTGTATAGCATGACGTTAGGATTATTGGTTTAAGATTGACTTGTCTCAGTTTTGCGGAAGCAACTAGTAGGGTGTTGTAAGGAATCCTGAAAAGTGTAGTCGTACTGTGTTTGCCACTAACATCGATCGTCAAGTGATCAGCAGGTGATCAGTGGAACTGTCTAAGGTGATCGACAAAGTGATAGTCAAAGTTGGCTATTAGTTGGCTCTTCCTAACTCGATCGGATAGAATTTATGAAATTTATGAAAATTTATGACACTTTATGAAAGTGATCGCAAAAATGTCAAAAATTGATGTCACCAAAGTAGAGCTCCAAATCAACAGTATCATCAGAAACGCCCTCTCAAAAAAGCAGTCTTTCCCAAAAAAGCCGAGCACCACAAAAGGAAGCAGAGCGTATAATAATTTTCTTCACAAGTGCACGCGATGATAAAACCAATTTACGCACGCAAGCCAGTTGCTGGTCAGTGTTGTGGCCACCACTCTCGATCTCCTTTCCGTCATTATCATCATCGGTGTCATTATCAACTCAACTCGACTCCCCGGGTTCTGTGAAGTGTGAATTTGTAATCATTTCATATAGTCGCACACTCGTGAGCATTGCAACCAAGTGCAGGAGCATGCTGGTACTCGTACAAAGAAAACACTCCAACAACGGCGAGGAGTAACAACTTTTTTAATCAACGTGTAATTCAATCAAATCAAATTGATCGCGAAGGGCGATGGTCTTGCACAAAATAGGACAGAAAAAAACAAAATAAACACACAACGACATCATTATCTTGGGATCGCGGACACAAATTACGATCACGAGTCAATAAATGCGGATATAGAATTCACCTTGAAAAAAATGAATAGCCAATGCGGTGCCCTCCCGCGGGCGGACTATGACTCGTTTTCACCATATGATGATCGCTGGTGCTTGTGGAGATGATGATGCTGTGAATCACGAGAAAGCCTGTGAAGAAGTTCGCTTTTCAATTGAAGCTGAAGAGCACCTTCACTTGACTTCAATAGATCGGATACACCAACCAGATTTATCTTCATTCATCCTCGTCGTCCGCATATCTGAGGAGAGTGGTTATCGTTCGTTTGTCTTCCGCACTTGGAGGAAAGTCCTCCTCGTCGTCGTTGTGTCGGTCGTCGTGATCTTAGTTCGTTCGTTCGTTCGTTCGTTCGTTCGTCTGTTTTCCCATTTCCTACACGATACCGAGAGTTTCTCTCGCACTTCTATCGCGATCAGTGTTGTTTTTGTTTTTTTTTTTTTTGTTTTCTTGGTGTAGTGCTGGTGCTGGTGGTGGTGGTGGCTGAACGTAATCTCTTGTGACGCGATCGTGAATTTGCGTTTTGTTTCAGCAGTTCAGCAGCTAGCTTAGCTATATTTTGCTGGGTGGCAGACGACGACGACTGCGGTCATGTTATCGGAGATTCGTTTGGAGCTACGGTGTTGATGGTGTGACGGTGGTGGCAGAAGGCGCCTGATTCTGGTGGTTCTGTGCGATCATTAATAGTCAACTTGGGTCGTCGTTCTACGACTAAATACAATAATTAAGCAGGGTGGTGCTCGTTCGGGTCTCCAATAATCGAGGCGGAAAACTGTATGATTGCTATTATTATTGTTGTCTTTCGCGCTCTCACTCGCAGCCAAACTCACTCGTGAGTAGTGAGTCTGTTATTCCGTCGTTGTCGTCGTCGGCGTCGGTCGGTGTCGATCGGTGGTGGCGTCTGTCTCTCTGCCTGCTCAGAGAAAGAGAGAGAGTCCCTCCAGATAGTGATTGTGTGTTGCGCGCGGCGCGGCGCAGCATTATTGACATTCAACTTGAAAAGTGATCGCAGTTTGGTTGCATTCGTTTGTTGATCATTTGTTATTCTGGTGTTGTGGCGGGTCCGGAAGAATATAAGAAGAAAAGAACTAAAGTGCAGAGTGTGTTCGAATATGTATCCATGGTTTGTTTACACCTTGAGGACTTGAAATCGAGGAGACCAAACAGGTGACTACATTGCGTAATGTTTGAATTGTTGTTGTTGTTGTTCGAATTCTTGTTCTAGTGGGTGCCTCACCTAACAAATGAGTTTGTTTTTTTGTAGCTATTTAAAAATTCCCACGTACAGACATCCATAAGTGTGTGCTGTTGTTGTGAATATCACTCACAATTCTTGTTTTCATTATGTATTAACAATATTTTCTAATATTATTAGATACATGCTTCCTTTTTGTTATTTATTCTGTGATCTCGGGGCTAATGAAGTTATGTCATTTGAATGGGGAAGGGGTTCATTGCACTTAATAGAATCGTTAGTCGTATAGAAACGGATAGTTGTTTGAAGAGCAAGAGCAGGTTTGTCTAGAAGGTTTTGTGCGCTTCTACGGGCAAGAACTTTAGAAGAAAGATCCAGAGACAGGCAAGATAATTATTTCTGTGGTTAGTTTTAATTAGATTTCTTTTGGATTTGATCCGTTTGTGTTGTGTGTTCCGTGTTTTTTTTTTTCTTTGTTTTTTTGTTTGTTTTCTCTTGCATCTTATTTTCGCATTATCATTCGGTTTAAAGGGGCAAACAGAAGCGCGAGACTAAATTAGTTTTAAATGCGGTGATAAACCGCACTGACTGACAAAGAAAAGTAAATATTTAATCAAAGCAAATAGAGTTGAAATTACAAGTGATTTTCATATGCAGTGACATGCAGTGAACTGAATTTTTAAAGTTACCAAGTTTACCATTTCCCAGGAATTGTTTCAATAAGTGTTTGTAGGTGACTTCATAGAAAAATAATAATCTAGCGCTTATCGGAGCTAGCCATTCCATTTGAAATAAAAAAGTGGAAGTGAAGTTGGCTTAAGTCTTATCGACGCGTGTGTTTGAGTAGCTCTAAGCTTGTTTGTATACCTAAAGTGTATACCTACTCACTTTCGATTGGTTGTGTGCAATATTTTCAAAATTTGTAGGTTTTGACAGTGGAAAGGTTCTAGAAGTTGTAGATACATATCTGCTCTTTGTAAATTGTGTTAGAAAGTGCGTGTTGGATAGCCTTCAGTTCAGAGAGCGCTCAAATCTGTTTGCTGAACTAGTTCGATCTTTTAGTTAAGTTTACTTCACTGCTCAGGAAATTGGATGTCGGGGACATAGGTTTGCAAAATTCCCTTTACATATGTAGTCGTAGATCAACACCATGATATGCTGGTGCTGCTGTGTTATGGGTTGAACACATCGTCACTTGTTAGAGGTCTTTTTAGAACTAGTTCGGTCGTGAACTACACAAGCCTAGTGTTCGAGTTGATTACGAACTTATTTGTTGTTGAATTCTGAAATTTCAGGGGCTAGTGACCTGATGCTATGTGCGTATGAGATTTGGTTCTTGGGTCACGATACATTCAGGTGTACACGGTCACGGTGTACATTCAGTGCTTTAAGTGGTTTCTGTTCGCTTTGACAGCTCTGCCTGCATGAAGTTTGTCGCGGTATCTAGATTTGGGTGACTATTTGCAACAACAAGGGTCTCAGTTTTGATCCCTGGGGTACTCCATACTATCTAACAAGCAATTTGTCCCCCATTCTTTGATCTCTGCTTTCGATACCCCTTCTTCCATTTTGGCGTGGTTAAGGGTGTCAAGTCAACGATTCCAACTAGAATATGAGGATTCCTATTGAGGGTGCCATTTGTATGGTTTGGGAACTCTTCAATGAGCTTGTTTGTTCTCCTGTTCCTTTGGTAGGCGTATTGATTGTCGTGTTTGATAGCTTTTTTCTCAGTGCTTTTGAGTAAGTCTGTGGAAGTAAGAACCATTTAGAGTATCAATATGTTTACTCTAATAATACCTTCAGACTACAAATATGTTGTCAATTCAAAAGATACATACATGCCTTCGTTGACTTTTTTCATAAGCCATCTCCAGGCAGTTTCCACAATGTTTTCTTCCTGAGAATATGGCTGTCATGCCAGCAGCTTCTGTAAAACAATGCAACGAAGGCATCGCAGTAGTTGGGTTGGCCAGTTCAGTCCTCAGCCCTAAATCCCAGCGAATATCTGTAATTAAAAGGTTACATGGAAGCTCTCAGTATCTCATACGTAATACCAAATGAACATCACTTTTGAATTTATTAGACAGTTCTGTGCAGTAGTACCTGAGTGGCTTTTACACAGACGACTTCTATCCAGAGCTACCCACTCAGTTTAGTCTTCTTCATGGCGATCCTTCTCCAGTTCTCCGATAATCTATAAAAAGAAACAAAAAATTGGTCATACTTCACAACAAATTCAAAACATATTTGGCACATACAACCCACTTCGTCAACACCATCTCGTAATCATCATCTTCATCATCATCATCATCATTGTGAGTACACCGACCCTGAACACCGACTGCCTTTAACGAGAATTTTCGTACAACATTCGTACTCACGCGCAAAGGTCAGTGAATTGCCTACATTTTAAATAAATTTTGCTTTCTCCTTTTTTTTTCTAATTTCGGTCCATTTGACTTGAAAGAAACCATACTTTGTACAGTTGCTTGTATCGAAAAGATTATTTTATTTAATCTGAAGAGTTTATCACATGTTCAGACTGTGACTTGCTGAAATTCTTATCGGACAGTAAAATAACAAAAAAAAAGTGTTATCTAGATGTTTGTTCGCCTTCCATGACTCCACGACTGCCAAAGCTAATTGAAACTGCTCACTCTACAGCAGTTGAGCGGTCTCTGTTAAGTCCAAGCGTTTCCTGGAAATAAACTATTCGATATTCTGCAAAGTATCACGACTGGGCTTATCACAGGAACCTGCCTACAACATGGGAACATGAAATCGAAATAGAATCCCATTTATGCCAAAAATAACCTCTTTATCACTCTTTTCCGAAATAAACCCAGCTGACCTTGCGACCAAGGACAAATTGTTCTTATCAGAGTGTTGACACTGGTGACCTTGTCATTGAAATCCGCAAGAACATTGAAATCCGCAAGAACATGCTTATCTATCCGAATCGCAGTACGTTACAATGTCACCCAACATTTCACGTCATGACTGCGATATCGTTTCTTAATTTATGAGCCACGATAGCCTACCCCAAACTATGCCAGATTCATATGACTGTCCTATCAGACTCTACTTCCGTTTTGTTTTTAAGAAGAATTGTAGTCTATCAACTATTCCGACTAACTAACTTGTACCTTGACAGCTAATTTATCCATACCCATCGAGTTATTGTATTTCTGTTTCATTTAGTGAGTCACGAAAGCCCAGAGGTTCAAGTTCAACTCAGATTACATTGAATCAATGAGTACTCCGCAGTCTAGTCTGTAAATTCTGAACTGGGTCAGTGGTTTCAAGTACCAGTTGCGTCGCATTTCAGCGCAAATCGCGCATATTATTAATTGGGACAAATCCTGTCTGAAATTATTTAAATAAACTGCCAACATCGCATATACAGGCACAGGTACTCGCACTCTGCAGGTTTGTTCAGTTCCCCAGCGAGAACATTATCAAAATACCGGTTAGATACATTAGTACTACATATAAGCTTTTTAATATTTTCGTTTTGATTTTAAACTTACAAACACATTTGCTTGTCCCCGTAGATACGCAGAACACTCTCAAGCCGTTATAAAACAATCTATGGTAGCAGGCAGCAGTGTGCGCAGAAAAGCTACCTTCTCAACATTGATAAGCTGATTTGCTAGTGGATCAACTATTAGTCTCTTATTTGTTTTGAGAATGTGACCAGTTTAATCACCAAAATGGCCTTTATACTGCTAATTTCGTTGATCATCCTACTGGCAGTGTACTTGAACTACAATTTCCAGAAACTGCAATCGAGTTTGTTTAAGCAGTTTTCACTGGGCAAAGGATGCAACAAGTTGGCATCGACTAAACAAACCATTTGGGACATTCCAGGACCATATCCGGTGCCGTTTTTGGGAACAAAATGGACCTTTCTACTGGGACAGTACAAAATCTCTCAGCTACATGAAGCTTATAGAGGTGAGGTCATTCATTAACATAACTGAAATTGAAATTAACATGCGCTTCTCTTTCCAGAGATGAACGAACAGTACGGTCCGATTGTGTTGGAGGTAACCCCTGGAGGTGTGCCAATTGTACATTTATTCGAAAAGACTGACATCGAGAAGGTCCTTAAGTATCCCAGTAAATATCCCTTTAGACCGCCAACGGAAATAGTCGTGTACTATCGAAAGTCCAGACCGGATCGGTACGCCAGCGTTGGAATAACAAATGAGTGAGATGCGCTTTCTTCTGTCATACTAAACGGAGGGAATATAATATTCGATTTCTTCCTAGGCAAGGACCAACTTGGCATAAACTGCGCTCCTCGCTTACCTCGCACATAACATCGCCGAAAATCTTGCAGAATTTCCTGCCCACTCTGAATTCTGTATGCGATGACTTTGTGGAACTGCTGCGTCATAAGAGAAACAGTGTGACCATGGAAGTCGAGCACTTTGAAGACATTGCCAATCTGATGGGATTGGAAGCTGTGTGCACACTTATGCTGGGTCGTCGAATGGGTTTTCTGTCCACGGATTCAGATCAGCCGGAGCGAGTAAAGTTGCTGGCAGGCGCCGTAAAGCAGCTGTTTGTATCTCAGCGCGACTCATACTATGGCTTTGGGCTGTGGAAGTATTTCCCGACAGAAACCTACACCAGCTTCGCAAGAAGTGAAGAGATTGTCTATGAGTAAGTTGTTATTTTCGCAATTAAATTCCTCGTATTGCATGTGACTTTGTTTTTTCAGTATGATCTCGGAAATGGTGGAGCAAGCCCTGCAGGATGAAAACGGGGGCAACGACTCGGACGACGACGATGTAAAAAGTATATTTCTAAGCATCCTACAACTCAAGGATCTCGATATTCGTGATAAGAAATCTGCCATAATTGATTTTGTTGCTGCCGGCATAGAGACGGTATGATACGATGTTGTTCTTAATTTGCTTTTTCCTATTTCCCATCGATTCCAGTTAGCCAACACTCTCATCTTTGTTCTTAACTTCGTAACTAGTCACAGGGACGCAGCAGAGAGAATTTTCGCCGAATTTCAAGAACACGAAAACACTGCGATCTTACAGGATGCCATTACGAACGCAATATTTACAAAGGCGTGTCTGCAGGAAACCTATCGCCTGCAGCCCACTGCCTTTTGTTTGGCTCGGATACTTGAAGAGGACACCAAGTTGTCCGGCTACGACCTGAAGACAGGAGTACGTTTGTGTGCCTATATTCCAATTTAAGTGAAATATTCGATTTTTTTTTATAGACTGTGGTCCTCTGTCAAAACATGATCGCCTGCCATAAGAATAGTAACTTTAAAAACGCAAAGAACTTTATTCCGGAACGATGGATCGAGCATGAAACACTCAATGTGAACATTGAAAGTTCGTCCATCGTCGTTCCATTTGGAATTGGAAAGCGTACTTGCCCAGGCAAGCGCTTTGTCGAGATGGAAGTTGTTCTGCTTTTAGCTAAGGTAAGCTCGAACCTTTGAAGTTGTCATCATGAACTGTATATTTCTAATTGTTTGCAGATGATCTTGGCCTTTGACGTACGCTTTCCGAAACCACTGGAAACCGAATTTGAGTTCTTGCTTGTGCCGAAAACCCCAGTGACCCTAATCCTAAAAGATCGAAACCCCTAAGGAGCGTGTGGTTCAGTGTACATTTCCATATATTTAAACCGAAAGACTGTCTACAAGGAGAAAATCTTTATAATTTATTTTTAGAAGAATATTTAAGTAGAGAAATATTAAAAACGAAAAGTGCAATAATTCGACATGAGGACGAACAATTTGTAATATAAAAACAACTATGTATAGGTGTAACAAAATTGATTATACTCAAACCTTTATTAGTGATTAAGTTAACTTAAACTTAAAACAAGAACAAAAAAAATGCATAAAAGCGGTAATGTCATGAAATAATAAATGTGTTACACGAATTCGATCGAAGGTTCGACGATCGGATTTGTGCGTTTAGCTCTAGTGATAGTTTAAGGCTCGAAACAAATGTATTGTAATCCATAAGGTTTTCTGTGAGAGGGTATTTGCCATTTAAGGTGAGGGTGTTGCGATTTATGCCACGCGATTTCATTGACCATAACTTTTGAATGTCTGACGAAAAAACATTTTCTGTAAATTTCCAAGAAGTTCGTAAAAATTAATAGAGAAAGGTCAATTAAAGGGTTGACCCTATCATGGAATCTGGTCGAAAGTTCTCGGAGTGTGGAAACGATTCCATGATAGGGTTGGTTCTTGTAGACCAAGCAACACGCAATCAGCCTTATCATGGTATCGAATCGGAATGGAATTTTCTCCATGATAGGGCTGAATATATACAGTTTTGAATGAATGGATTGAATTAGGATAAGAAAACACGTAATTTACAGAAAATGTTTATTTGGTTCAAAAGTTATGTAGAGGTCATGAAATGGCGTGGCTTTTTCAAGGGCAGGACTGTACATCTGTGTCATCCAGAATATTTTTATACTACAAAAAATTTTTTTTTCGAAAAACATCCTTGTGCAGCCCCAGGTAATTTCGAAGCCCTCATTTTCACCAGGCAAGTTAAAAAAACTGTGAACCGCTAAAACGTAGCTCCACGCCCAGGTCTACTATGAAATTGACTGATAAGCGCTGTACTATCGCAGTAGTGCATCAACAAACGTTCCAAGACGTGAACTATATAAAAAGATTCAATGTTTGATAGTCTCCAACGCATTGTACTTCCTTAAACTCTCTTTTTATTTGGAAAAATAGACCCTTTCCGAGCTGCTGTCCCTTTCGACGGGTGTTACGTTGGCAGTAGAGCTCCTCATCATGTTTGCTTCATTTTCTATGGCATTTTGAAACGTTTGTCGATGCAGTACTGCGATGTGGTATACATCTCAATCTCCCAGCTGACCTATGAATGGACCCAGAGCTAGCAGTTCACATTTTTCTTAACTTGCCTAAATGAAAAATAAGGGCTTCTCTAAGACCCTAGCAGAGCGACCGATTTTTCTGCCCACTTTTATTACAAATGCTTAACACGTATTCACGTATTTTTAAAATAAAAATAAAATGCAAAGCCTTTCGTAGAATTTCCTTTTCCATACATCGACATTGAAAGACAATTGCGTGCCGTAAAATATAGCCTCTACTATCGATTGGCTTGGCTTTCATGGTATAATGAACGCGTGAGTGATTTTCAGTAGATTGGTTCTAAATTGCTAGTTTCGACCGATTGCAAAAAAATTAAAGGGTAGATCAAGTTTCCGATATGAAATTCTGCGAGAAGGCTTTACATTTTGTTTAGAAAAATCGGTCGCTCGCTGGGACAAAGGCCTATACATACATCTACCTTAACTAAGCTACGTTAATAGAGCCTAAACATATCACTAGAGGTAAATTCACAAATTCGACCAAGAAGTGTAAACGTCTTACTTTTTCTATGAACTTTCAGCAGCACCATCGGTTCAAGTAAGTATTGATTTGCTACATATTTACGAGATCATTCTTACTGAAGGTAAGTATATTTTTTGTGCCATTTTCCACTTGTGTCTTGATCGAATTTGTGAGTAACTTCCAACGTAATCTTATCACAATGTAAATAAATGTTTTGCTAAAGAAATAGTTAACTGGATTGCGTAAATTGTGTTTTGGGCCAATATTGTGTCCCCGCCATCTGAAGCAAATACGATTAGTAACGCCTCGCTGTTGTGGGTCTTGGTACACCGGAAGTTCTCGGTCTTGCTGACTTGGCACGCACAGGATTTATTACAGCCTCTGTGTTGTAGCTCAGGTATACATGCGACAGGTCAACAAAATCCAACTGAAGAAGAAAAATCAAATTAATTACTTTTCATTGGCTGCGTTCAATACGTCTACCTCTTTTGCGTTTTGTTCGTTCTCAGCAATATGTTTGCGCATATTATTCCCAGTGTAAGCCACACATTTCAATTGCCACTCCCCGATGTCTTCGTTCCAATGAGTGTATTGGCCAACCATTTTCTTGAATTTCATCATTTTTAGCGGTGAAAAGTGTACTTGTATGTCTTAAATACTAACCTGATACTCCTGCGGTATGTACGAATTCAATACAAGCTCACACAAAGCCAACTCTCTGGACAGACTGCGGATATTTTCGTAGATTCCCTCCTTTTCACGTTGATGTTCTTGCTGCTGATCAGCTAACTCGGCCTTGACGCTCATCAACATTTGCATAACGCGGTGGATCTTCTTAGTTATTCCAGTACTGGCATCTTGCAGACTCGAATATCGCTCTTCAATGTCTATGCGTTCAGTCTGAAATATATTCTCTTTTAGTTCGGTTTAATTCAAGTTCGGATGCTAAACTTACTTCTTTCTTTTGAAGAGACTTCCGAAGTTCCTCTTCCGTTTTTTCTCGCACTTCCAGCTCGGCCAGAGAGTTCTCTAGAAGTTTTTCCTGAGTCTGAGCCTTTTCGAGGAGATTCTCGCCACCCACCAAAATCTTTGTCTCCAAAGACATGAGTTTCGTCTTCAGCTGCTCTTGCTCAGATCTGAAAAAAGGGAAATCTATTCTCATAAACTATTCAATGATGAATTGGATGAGGATCCTACTTTGCTCGATCCAATTCTCGTTCACGTTCCTTGGCTTTCTTTTCTAGAGCTTCTTTCTCCGCATCGGTCTTCTCGGACTTCTTCTTTTTCTTTGGCTTCTTCGGCAATCCATTGGTTATTTCGGCTTCTGCTTCGATTTCGATCTCTTCCTCCTCCTCGTCTTCGTCATCTTCCTCCTCTTCCTCCTCGGACTCTTGTTCGAAACAGCCCTCTTCCAGTTGCTTGCGTAAACGTGCAATTTCCTCCTGGAAGTGTCGGAGAAGAGCATCTTTGGGCTCCTCATTAATATGCATCTTGTTCTGAATGCTCTTTGCTCGACTGGCATACCTCAAAGTGGAAATTGTTTCCACATAGTTACTGTGGGCCGGACTTATTGTTGCGCACTAAAATTGGATCAGAGTTCTGAAACTAATCAGAGGAAATCTAATTTCATTCAATTTACCATTACTGTCTTTGAATTACCCCCCAGGGAGTCTTGCAGAAGACGTGTCAATTTTGAATTTCGGTAGGGTATGTGCGTACTCTTGCCATCGACCAGAGCACTGATGACATTTCCCAAAACGGATAGCGAAAGATTGATTTTGGTGGCCTCTTTCAAACGTATGCCCGTCGCTTGGGTTTTACTCTGCCTCTCGGAACCAGCCAAGTCGACCAGCTGCAGTTTACCCATTTTCACATGTTGTGTGCCATCGGCCAATTCACTCGACTCAACTGTTATCGAGAAGATTGCATGGGATCGAGATGATTCAAGATTCATTTTTGTGGCGCCCACCACACGATTCTTGTTGCCCAGTTTCATTATGTTCTCCAGATCGTCGGCATTGTGGACGACATAGCCGCTGAGATCTTTGACGAAAACTCCAATGTCTGCGCGTTCTTTCACTTCCAGACTCTTGTTCACATCCTTTCCCAGAAGGTCGCGCACTTCTTCATTGTAGATCTCCATATAACTGACTCGGACTAAGAACCTGAATCATGAATGAATCACTCAAGTAAATGGGTAACTCTGTGTATGTTGTGGGAATGCTTACTTTTGATTGTCCTTGGCCTTGGCTATGTGACCGAAAATATGTGCAAATGCATTGGGAATGATGCCTTTCGTCTGGGGAGAGTCAGGGTTTCCTGACATCGTGTATGTCTTCCCAGTTCCCGTTTGCCCGTACGCAAGAATCGTCCCATTGTACCCCTCGAGGACTTTTTCTACTATCGGTCGTGCTGTGTCAACATAGAGATCAATCTGCCAATAAATAAATGTACTGTTTTCATCAATAACCTTCTATCGCATATCATTCAACAATAAAGCGTCAACGGACCAGAAAATTCATCATCCCATGCCCCACCCACACAAGGTTTCGAAACAATTGACTCGCTTCATAGCCACAAAATCTTCCCTCGCCATTGACAACGAATGCGAAAACAATTCCAATGTCAACTCACGTAAATACCTCACATAACTATGTCGCATTTTAACTATTTTGCGGTCCAACAATAAAAACAAATCTTCCGACAATTACATTCCCAATTCGTGTACAATGTTAGTCATTCGAAGATTCAAAGGCAGGTACCTACTCTAGCAAATTAGCAAGCGTCTTACAGCCTAATTTACTCAAATTTCAAATTAGATATCGATTTGCACTTAATCCAAAGCAGGCAGGTCGAGCTAATCTGTCCGCGGACTCTTTTCCGCTCGTCGTCGGCAGGCCATTTAACATCAAGTGACTAACTGCTAAATAATATCGATTTTCTGGAAACACGGCACATGTGTGCAAACTATCAGAACTATGAAGTTCAGTAGTTTTCCTAGTGTGTATGTGAAGCAAAAAAAAACAAAAAACAAACGAATTAGAGCACACTGTGTTGAAAAAATAAACATGACTCTGTTTTTACAATTCTTCAAAATTTGAGCCACATTTTCCGAAATCTGGACAAAAGCCCACGACTGCGATTGTTGCAAAGACATTGAAAAACCATGGCCATACCAAATGCTCTACAAACGCTTCTTTAAGTCACCAACATAATGAACTCGGTAGATTGGAGCCTGTGAACATGGTTGCAAAATCGGGAATACGATCCTAGCAACACGATTCTACACTGACTCAGCTATTATTCGTAATGGAGACACCAGTTCTAAGATTTCCAATTTACAGAAGAGCTATACGCAGCCATTCCTGACATCCCTGTTAAACTCTTTGCTCCATCAAGGTCGGTAACGAACTCATCGAGACCTTTGATGTCAAAAAAGGAATTAGAAAATGGGACTTTTTCTATATCGTTCTTGAAAGAAGGCACAATCTGTCAACTAGTAGCGTATGCCGACGATATTGACATTATTGGCAGAACACAGCGGGCTGAAACTGGTGCGTTCGCTAGTATTGAAACCGAAGCTACAAAAATGGTGGTACGGGACTTTGTCTACCTCGGCTGTGCTGCGAATTCTGACAATGATATCTCAACAGATTAAGTGCAGCTTTATTTCGAACAACTAAGGAAATTCTGTAGAAGACCCTAATCATCTCAGTCCTGCTTTATGACACTAAAGCTTGGATATTTTCAAGAAAAAAATTTGGAAATTCAACGATGAACTATACGAGCTGTACAGCTTATGATAGCTACAGCGGATGGATACAAATGCTCGTAGAGTCTTCGAATCCAACCCTGAGGAATAGTAGAGGAGAAACAGTGGAGAAATAGCTTACATTAGGTGGCGCCCACAAGTAGAAGAGGACCTCAATCGACTAGAAGTGGGCTAACTAGATGCAGGTTCTAATGAAGGTGCAGGTTCACCCCTAAGTTTCCAAATTTACAAAATTATCAAACTGAGATAAGAAACAGACCTATTCGATCCGAGGAATAAGGCGTTGGATGGACTTTTTCACCATCGTGAGCAGGCGCAATGTCTTGGTACAACAAGTGGCTATAAATCTGTTTTCGTATACCAATTGGCAGTTATTCTTTCCTCAGTTTTTAGCGGGATGACTGCAACCACTAACTTTACGTGTCCCCATCTCCATTCTACCTAATGCACACTTCTGTCAGACCCTCCGTGTCATTGCAGTTTATTTTTCCACCACACTGTATACCCAAACAGTCTGTACTCTGTTCATACAAATTAAAACGAAACCTTTGACTAATAGAATCCACACGGCGACATAGTATAATGGAAACCACTTCATGTCTCATCAAACCCATTCATTGTTTCGTAGCTCGCAATGCACATTCGCCCCTCTCCGCTGCCTGTGCTCTTCGCTAATTGTTCATTCGAATCTAATTAGTCAGAATCAACAACAACAACACACAGTAGTAGCACCCTGTAATAAAAAAAAAAAAAAAAACAGCCTGCCAATATACGTATGTGTGTGCGCGCGTATCATCATCAAACATGTAGCGTACACCTACAGCATACAGCATGGGAATAACAAACGATACAACTGTGGATAATGTTCATCTAGGGTCTGGTCTATCGGCGGCGCAAAGGAGAATTTCTCTTAACTCTAGCTGCTCGAACCAGAGCCGAGCCACAATATTGTGCGGAGTTGTAGAGCTGCTACGAGATCGACCCAACCATTTGCAGTTGAAACGTGGTGGAATTACAACGGATATCGAGTTTCTATTTCGTTGCTTGGCTTTGTTTTTCTCGTTTTTTGTTTTTTGTATTAATTCTCAGTTTGCGCCTTTTAAAGTTACCAGTGAATCGGTTTTAACGAAAGTGGTTAATTAAAGTTCTACGCGGCGTTTAGTTGTCGCAACTAAAAGCACGATTTGTCGAGTGATATTACATATTTTTCGGAAACGCCTTAAACAGCGCACACACTGTCTGTCTAATTAACTAGCACGCAGAGAAGTGAAGTAATTGTTGTTTGATTAAACAAATCTATCTAGAAATCACGTTTACTAACTTTCAGTGAAATATACTAACAGCAAATACGCACACAGTAACACAGAGTATCTATCGAATGCAGTTTAGTAGTTAGTACCGAAAGTGCAATAGACCATAGCTTACGTAGTAGCAGCGAATGTGTGTCAGGTGTCGTACGCACGTACATACCTGCTGTATTGGTTGGAATGTTGAATTTAATATTCAAAAGCGAGCGCCAATCGCTTTGCCATATCGTATTACAGAAAAACAAAAAGCGTTAATTGAATCATTCATGTTCACTTGTTCTTTGGGAACTCCGTCACCTGATAGCTCCTCTGGGCTGTTATGTACACCAATCAGCGCAGCAAAAAAAAGGATAAATATTGAATCTGGCTTAAATGCTGATAACCGACGATTTTTCCTTTTTCTTTGAACGATAATAATTACAAAGCAAAACACAGGTGTGGCATGTCGCTACTCCGAAGCCCAGACGCGGGGGGTGAAAAGGAAAACAAAATCCAGTTCTATCGTTCTCTCTATTACAATCTATTGGCTACTGCTCTGACTCGCATGCTTAAGTTTTCTATTTGTTTGTTTACATTCCCACATTACGTCGTCGTCATACTCGCAACTCGCGCGTCACATCGTGGTCTTGTGA
Source organism: Xylota segnis (assembly GCA_963583995.1). Lineage (NCBI taxonomy): Eukaryota > Metazoa > Arthropoda > Insecta > Diptera > Syrphidae > Xylota > Xylota segnis. The sequence continues at coordinate 681,244 of OY757238.1, forward strand.
GGCACGACCAACTGGTTTAATCAAGACATCCATGCAGTCGATGGCTTTCTACTACAAGAAGGGGAAAATACCTTTTCTTCTACCTCTTCTACATATACCCCACAACCGATTCTTAAGAACTTAATGTACGTGATAAGGCTTTCTGCTGCTGCAATGGCCCCTGTGCTATTGGGCACATGATACACGAAGACCGTTTGAATTGCGTGATCTGTTTCGGTTTATGCGTGAAGTATGTCCATTTCGAGGTTTATCGCATTATTTCAAGCAAACAGTCAATTGCATCGATGTTGGTTCAAATAAACTGTACACGATTAGACAATAAATTCCATTCTACCAGTCGCTGTTTTCTAACAGATTCGCTAACAAACAATCCATTAACAACAATTTGCACATTAAAAATAGATTCACCAACTATCTACTAAAAACGAGTCGATTGTAGACGACGAAGATAGTTCTGTAATTGTTTGTGCTTCGTTGCACGATGAATGATGCAATGTGGGCGGCAACACGCCCCTTAACACACTAATCAAAGGGAGAGTGGAGTAGTTTTAGTGTTCTTTCCCTTTCCACTGAACGTAATGACTGTGCTTGGCTGTAACATTGTGTATTTTTTTTTTCTTTAGAGAGGTGTCATTGGTTTTTCATTTTGGTGTCATTTTGGGAAACAAAATAATTAGAAAATCATGAATTATCTACGAAGTATAGGTATTTGATTGTTCGTTAATGGTTTATACGGTTGGCAACAGACATTTGTTATTTTATTTCTTTTAAAACTGTTAACTGTAGAACAGGTTGCATGACGGGCACCTTTATGAAACAAAAATACCTCAAGTCAAAAGGATTTTCAAAATTTCACCCATTTTTCTATAAATTGGGCGTGGCATCCCGCATTTTTAAGGCCACTTCCGCGATAAGTTTCAACGTATATCACATATCCGCAAAATTTCATTGAAAAAATGTTCTTTTTTTCTTAAAAAAAAACGCCCCTAAAAGTGGGCGTACCCCTATATAATGTACAACTTACTTATAGAGAATTTCACGGCCCACAAATTTTGTCTTAATAATTTTTTTCAATTTCAAGTCAAAATATTGAGATTTTGGAGTTTTAACAAGTGAAGGTGTTTGCTTCAAAATTTTTTACAAGCGAATATGTTTTACATTTTCAAAATCATTAGAGCCGTTTCCGAGCAAATCGATTTTTATTCAAATCGGCCTTAGTTTTGAAGCTAGAGTAACAATTCCGATTTTGTCTCGAGGTGTGAATGAATAGATGCCAAATGTCCTTCCAGTAGTTCAAGCTCCAGCCCAGTCAGAGGCAGAATAGGCGGACGCATCTGTTTAGATTAATCCATTATGTTGTCAAATTTTTACAATATTGAGCTCGAAATTTTTTAAAAAATCAACATATACTTGTCTTTGAGGTAAAAAAATGTCTAAAAAAAAAAAGTAAATGCGTTTAAATTTGAACTGGCATGTGCAGAACACTTTCCGGCGAATGTTCCAACTATTTTTCTTTAAAATTATTTTGCGGATTGAAACCTAAATCCAGTTTAGGAAATGAATATTTTGATTAGAGATGCCTGGAACATTTGCGAGAGATAAAGCTTTAATGGTTACATTTGCTTCCTGGTGCTGTGTTTACTACTACCTATCATCTCGCTACAAACTTCTGTTAAATTCTTTTCATTGTCGTACACGATTCTTATGCATACATCGTGACCAAAGCTACATACAAATGTAGAAATTAATATGTCTGTACATCTGTTAGATCAGCTAGGATATAAGTTGTATAAATCTACATAAATCAAATCGTACATGCATCGAACAGACACAAAACATTTTTCTATTTTCGGCATTTAAACGAAGTTTTTATGAATTCTTATCGCCTTCCTCCTCCAGTCGCATCATCTAATATTAGAAAATAGTTTAAGAAAATAAACTGTCGTGTTCCCATTAGCCTTAGTAAGTGGATGTATTTCGAGGTCTCCCGATGAAGGCGGAGATGCAGAGGAAACTTGTTAATTTGTTTAATTTTGTGCCATTAAGCAGTTAAGTTGGTTTGTTTAAACAAATAAGATGTGCTTCTGTTATAATGATACAATTCGTATGCGAGTTGTTCAAGAAGAAACGATTTTATTGCTCGCAGCTCTAACAACTTTGTACTGTCGCTATGTTAATCACATCAACCCGACACAGTCATCCTATATTTATATGTTTTACATTTTCTATACTGTCTGTCACACATTTCGCTTGATTGCTTCTGCACTATAAGCGCTTGCTATAGATCTTTATTGAATGAAGCTTAAAGAAATGTACTTTTCAAAAATGAGGGAAATCCTTTCACTCACTCGGGTTTCTTTGATTTTGCCTCTGTTCCGCTGCTGGAGTAAGTGACCAAAACGATTCTGTTGCTAGCAGTATAGACATTGAATGCTTTTTTCCTGCTTCCCTTTATATTTAATCTTTAATGTTATTCTCTGTTTTAGAAATATCCACGGTTGAGATGTCGCCAGCCGAGGAGACGTCGTTCCCCAGTGGGAACACCAAAAAAGCCACCTACGCACTGGTTGTGCTTAAATTTCTCGAGTTGGTAAGTCTGCTGTACATGTTACTCAATCCATTAGAGGCAATTAAATTGAATTAAATTCTTCCAGTGTCTTATAATTTGCTGTATCGGACTAATAGATGAACCCGCCACACATTCCCATATCCGAATCTTCGTTACACCACGTATCGTGGCCCTCTGCTATGTGACCTTTGGCTGCCTATTAATTTATACGTCAATTTATTTAATTATGTCCATGTTTGGCGATGCGTAAGTTGGAAGTGCACTCATTTCTTACAATTGGAGATGTATTTTTGTTTTTGTTTTATTTTTTTTTTCCAAACAGAACTCCATGGAAAACGGGAACAGTATGGTCGTTCGTGGGCTTCTGCCTGTTTCTCGCTTGTACCTCACTTCTGTTCAGAGACTGGGGAAACACAAAGGATCGTAACTACTGGCAGCCGAATATGCAGCGTTTGGACTTGGTGTTGGGCACAGCATCGGTCTCGCTGATTGCATCAGTTGTATTTTTGATCGATTTATTGGTAACGATACGTTATGGGTCTCGAGGGGACTTCGATTGACTGCGCCGATGATGGACGAAATGGTTTTTAATTTAGATTTTATTTTAGCACAAACTTCCTGTGCGTTTTCATATTTATTTCATTGTTATGTTACGTTTAATTATTAATTCTCATTTGTACATGCTTTGAGACAACCGAGAGCACTGCAGAATCATTCGAATAGGCCAAAATAAATCCACAATACCAATTAGAAAACACTGAAAACGTGTCATATTGCCATTAACCATTTGTACAACAATTGTTATGAAATAAAACGAAATTAATTTAAAGAAGAACCTGCGTTTAAGGTTGGTAAGAAGAAAAAGCTTATGATTCACATTCATGAACCATGATGTAGTCGAGTTTCCTTAATTTTAAAGAAACATTGAAATTCATTTATTTTGTATGTTTTAGAAATGAAAGATTGAAGGAAGTACAGTAGATTAACAAGGAGGAAAATTTGACATAAAAGGAGTCCAAGTCCTAGTTCGCTGTTTCCTTCGATCTGCTGAGTTGCAGGGTATAAACGGAAAGTTGCAAGACTTAAATGTGGAAGCAATTGTAAAAAGAAGTAGAAGCAGACTGTCGAAAGAGTTTCAGATGTAAAATGGTTTTTATTTTTACTTTCGCTTTTGATATAAAGGGGTAGCATCGAAAAAAATTCCATCTTCACCGCTGCATATGCATGGACTCGCATCGATTAAGTACCGACAGAGAATGAAGCCTGAGCAGTAAGAATTACTTCGAAAATTTTGTCAAAATTTTAGCGGATTGAACCTGCAACTCCTTACTCTGTAGTCCAACGCACTAACCACTTGAGACACGCTTTTTTATTGGCAAACTTTATGATCACTTCTTTTTCCCCGTTTATACATGCAAACATGTATGTAGGAAAGTTTCATTACTGCAGGCTAGTATCTAGTATCGTAGTTTTGCGATATTCCCGCCAATGTCACAGCAAATTCAGTCACCCGCTGTTCTATTAAATTACTCACATCCGGTACTTAATATTCCGTCAAGTCTTATAGAAACATTTTGAGTTTATGACTCGCGACTACTAAAAGGGATGTTACTAACTATGTACACATATAGTCGTGGAATGCGTGACCTGCATATCCAAAGTAATGTTTAAATGTTTGGAAAGATATCAATATTTCGGATCGGACCTTACATTAGATGATGAGACATTTTGAAAGAAGAAACAAAGATCTAGAAGAACAAACATATCGGACAAGTCTAGCCTTAAGATTCATCACTAGTACACACACACACACAAAGAGTGTTCGTTGCTATCGTTTAGACGTCCCTCTTCTTAAAAGTTATGTGATGAGGGCCCTGGGTATCTATCTTTGAAGATACATTCGTTTCAGTCTTGTTTCTATGAAAGATTTAATTTGTCTTTAGAAAAACATGTCCCAAAGCCTATAGAAGCATAAAATATATAAGACATCTTCCTTGCATGGTTCTTCCTTCGTTAAAGAAGTGAGAAAATTCAGGGAAAATCGCTTGAAGGTTACCAATTTTCCTGGTGGAAATGTTTATACTTTACATACGGCGGCAGTCAATAGAATCAGACTAAGTTTACCAAACAAATACTACATCTTCGACACCTGTGTTGTGATTACTCCCAATTAGCATTCTACTGCATATTGAAAGTACAAAGCAGGAAGTATTGATTTTTGAAAAGACGACAACCAATTACCTCATAATTCCCTATTCCCAACAATGACTCATTTGCACATTACAAAGTCCACTTACCTGGCTGGAATCATCTCCAAAAACATTGTCAAAGAAGTAAGTTTTCGGTGGCTCGTTCGGTGTAGCATTTGGCTTGATGACTGTAATCGATCGATTTATTTTATCCACTTTCACAACATTTAGCGCAGTGTTTTGGATTTCCGATTTGTCCATGGGACGAGAGCGAACGACGACCCGAACATTTTCAATCTCTTCTTGCTCCATTGAAGGTTCATACTGAAAGAAAAATGATAAATGTGTCAAAAGAAAAAATTTATGAAAACTATTTGTAATAAATTTACCGGCATTTTAAACAAGTTTCTTTTAGTTTAATGCAAGATATTGATTTAATAATAAAGAAAATAACTTGCGCCTTGCATTTGTTTTGCAAGTGCGCTGAATAACAGCTGTCACTTTTGACATCTGTGTGACAGCTGATTCGTTCGAATTCGAAATAGAAATGGTGAAGGTAAAAAAGTGTTTCCGAGAAATCATAAGAATTTGAAAAATGATACGAAACTAGAAAATTAGGAAATTGACTCCTGAATAAATTTTGTACTGTAGTGGGAGTTTCTTTTGAATCTGTATACCGGTCAGTAATGTGCGGATCATAAGAAAACAAACGCATTGTCTTGGTATCCAATGGATATTAGGTTTGATACATAGTATGTAACATAAGAAACTTATTGATATGATATCGTGTGTATTTTTTAACAGTGAAGTCCGCTTGTCTGTCATCACTTTTTAGGTCATAAATGACAAATTTTGTTTGAACCTGTCACTAATTAAACAGAAATGATGCCACCCGTCCTGCTGTGAAATGATACCCAATCTTATGAGTTTGATAAAAATGTAGGACACGATTGAGTCATTTCGGGAAGTCCATCTGTCTACCTGTCTGCATGTCATGGTTTTTAACTCGCATAATGATAAATCCACCATAACAATGAACATAGTAGAAACCATTCGCTGTAATTCAAACGAAGAAGCCGAGTTGTTGATTTTCAACATTTCTTTACACTGCAACGTTTAGGACAGTCACAGGATATATGTACATACATTGATTATCGTAGCCCAGAAATTCCACTTCAAGTGCATATTTCTTTTCATAGAGGAGGCGGTAGTTTTCTAATTTTAAACATAAGTTCCAAACCAAATATTCTCTTGCTTGAGCTCAGCAAGTAAGAACACAAAAATTCATTACAATGCCAGTAAGGCGAGACGTTGACTTGATTTCAATATTTGTCTGCTCTTTAACATCTCACATAGTTTAAGCTTCTCTCCGAAGGTGATTTAAAGAAGCTTGGCCATTTGCACTACGAAAACACAGCCCCAACAACCTCAATTCCGTAGACATAGTCAAATAGTTTCTGTAATAAATAGTTCATTCACTGTTACACGATTTCCTACAAAATTATCATTGATATTCCCAATGTCCTTGAGTTAAAAGCTAAGCAAGTACCAACCAAAGTGTTTTGTTAGAACAACTGCCTACATTTGTCATTGAATATAGTAATAAATATTCAAGCACATACTCTGCTATAATTTATTCACTCAATTCCTGAAAATGCATACATATTTCGTATATTATTGTTGATAGTAAAAATTCCAAAGGAACACAATCGCCCACGGCTTCAAAATCAAAAATTAAAAGAAAAAAATTGTTCGCTAATTTTCATAGTAATCAGGGGACGAAAATATCATCGATGAAAACAAACATTTGCTATCAACAACAAATGATATTTCTATGAATACGTATACTACTCGTATGGCTCTGCAAAATTAATTCGCAGTTAAGCAGTTTTGGGCAAATTTGTTATTTTGAATTTCTTTACTTTACGCTCACTTCAATCTAAACAATGATAGAAGATAACTTTGGTAACCTTTAACGGTCCAATTTACGGCGTGATTTAATTTATAAATCACCCCAGCAGATTTTTTTAATATTATTATAATAATTGATGCCAAATGTCAACAAATAATGACGATTTTTGAGTGTTCTTAAGCCCGCCACAGACGGGCAACTGATCTGCCAGGCGAGCGACTGATCTGCAGACTATGAATGTTTGCAAACGTATCTGTAGAGTTCAACGATTTTCTCTAATCTGCATAACAATTGTTGAAAAATCCAGAAAAAATTATGATCTTTTGCAATCAGCTAGAGGGCGTGAGTAGGTTGACTAGGCAGCACTTCCAGGCCATTCAAAGTGCATTTATTCTCAGCGCTTCCACAGAAAGGTAATCGGACTCATTCTACTGAAATTGATAGCTTAATTATAAGCTGGTCGCAGCTAGGGATACTACCGATCTATCCTTAAGCCAGTTGCCTTAACGCAATAGACGCTAACAATTTGTTCTCAAAACTATGGAGAGACATTCATATTAGAGACCGCCTAGGCCTATCCACCGGAGAGTCCTCCTGTCCAAGGACATAGGTCTACGTGCCTTCTTAGATATCGTGGGCACGTTCGGAAATACATACCAGCAACAACTCGTTAGGAAAAGCAGCAGAGGTATCAAAGATTCGACCAACCAATGGATGAGAGTCATGTTGGAAAGTCAAACAACCATCCATTTGAGCTTCGGTGTCTGTTACCGCAGTTTAGCTTGTCCACAGGACGGTTTCTCTGCTCCAAATATAGTCACTTGTGATCGTCAATTTTCTAGTCAGTCTACAAAAATTTCGTTACATTGGCATTGGTTATGCTGATGACCATTTCTAGTGTCATGTAGATAGCTTTACTACATGTTTTCGAATGTTGGAGAAAGGAAGATAGGTCCGACCACAGCCTTACTGTGTCTACTGGAACAGGACTGATTAATGCTTGGAACACAAATTTTGCCACCATGCTTTCTAACATACAACTATCCCTTTACGTATCTTGTCAAAAAAATCTGTTTCCAGGAGGACGAATCATCTGAACACATTTTCTGTGAATGGCTGCCATAAAGAAGGTGCTACCTCTCGATACTCAGGAATTCAAAAATAAAGAAATACTACAACTTATTCTATCCCAACGAAGCAGAGCGTTGAAACGAAATTGGAAAACTGATGTTTGCGTCTCAAGGGTAACGATAGCAACCAGTCTGGCAACCAGTTACCAGACGGCTAGTTGCCCGTCTATACCGTGCTTTATGACTGAAGTTGAACAACATTATTCGAGTTGATGCAGTATACGTATGTAAATAACAAATGTTATCCTACTCACGGAACCAAAACAGAAATCTTTCGATTTGAATTATTATTTCTGCCGAGAACAACCGGTTCTGTATTAGCAATTGGCAACATCTCATTATAAACAAACATTATCTCTACTGATTAGGAAAAACCTTATACCCCCAGGTGATTGCTGCGTATCATACATAATGTACATAGATTTCATATCAGCACTTCGACACTGTTGGTATAATTGTTAATTATTTGGCTCTCGAGAGTTATAAGTTCATTGTCCAGGCTTATCTCAAAAATAATAAATCCTCTATAAACAAATTAGTCTTCCACGCTAAATTTGGTTCATCTGACACTGGAGTTGCCGCCATTAACATGAATTTATTCAAAACTAGAAAGTTCGAAAGACTTTGGATTTATTAAGAAAAATAACAACATTTTCTCCTACGTAAGCAGTTATCACTAGAACTTGGGCTTATCAAGTTATTTGCAGTGATAAGTTCAGTTTTATCTGAAATGAAAGTGAAATGTTATGTCATATGCAGCTGTTTACATTTTTTTGTGCACTTAAACGGTTATTATTTGTTGTTGATTAAATTTAAGCTAAATTGATAAAAACCCCAATCGGCAAAAGGACTACAATATGCGTAGTACACCTTAATGTACAACTAAAGTCAACTAATTTACTAATATTAGCTTTTGAAGTGAACTTCGAAGGCTGTCTGTACGAGTATTATGTTGTAAGAGAACTGATAGGGAACATCTTTAGCACGCTCCAGACAGATGTTGATAACGCTGGCGGCCGCTCCAAATAACTACTGATTTAATGTTCACTGTGTTTTATAAAACAAAACAAAAAAATAGATTAACCCAGAACACCTTTTGAGGTGGAATCGGAGTAAACAATTTCATGTTTTGAATAATAAGTTAGCTACACGCAAAACGTTGCATTTTTCTCGCACCATTTGCACAAATCTTATCGTTTACTACAGTATTGAGGTAAAAACATGATGGCGCCAGAATAAATATTACAAAATCAGACAACTTGGCCTTAGGTCAATACACGTAGCCGAACATTCGATAGCCTAAGGCATGTGCCCTACTACGTAATACCAACTGTCAAGGGCCGATGGAGTAGATAGCGGTATACAGTATCACTTCACGTAAAGCTTTAAGCTTTCGAAACGAAAAGCACCAAAGATGCAGCGGATAAATTCGCGATGTGTGCACTTTTCGAAAGGGTTCGATCGGAACAGAACTGGAAATAATCGGCGCTTGACCTGTTTTCAAAGCCAGACAAGCTTGCATTAGGTTTGTGTGCTTTGACAGTATGATTGTGTGGAAACACCAACGCAGAACTGCATGTTACTCGCCCACAAAAGTGCGTAAGAAAACCATGTGAAAGGGCGACATATCTTGAAAAAACAAACTAGAAAGTGAATAATTAAAACTGGAGTATTTGTCATTTGGGTCTGGTTTACAAGTCATTTTTCATGCCCTTTACACATGTGTATGGATGGGGTTCTCTGAATAGTATATCAATCTTATGTGAGAGCTTGTAGAAAACAATCTTTTAGTGGACAATGTCGGGTACACATCGGGTGTGCAAGCATGAATTAATAAATATTCATGAGCCCTTCGGAATTTTAAATGCTGATATATAATCATAATCCCCTGCTTCTAGCGCACCTATCCACACTTTCTACATACGAGAGAGAGAAAATCTCTGCATCTCTACCTACTATATACCTACTATATTGGTAGGTGCTGGCTATACAACGTTCATGTTTGGATCTTGTTTGACTACCTAAACGTGTTCCTTTACTCTCATTGCTGGTTGCACTTAATTGTACAAAGCAAGAGGGTATGGTGAAGCAATTACTACGTATCCGAGAGATGTTTTGATTAAATTACACGCTTAGATGCATCGAAATTGGGTTGATAATAGGTCAGAGATGTGTTACTAAGAAAATTGGCATTGAAGCAGAAAATTCTACAAAAACTTGAGTGATATCCAAAGGGAATGCTGCTTCCGCCCAAAGGCGCAATACGCTTGCACAAATATTTATTAATTGATTGTATAATATCCAGGAAGCTGTGGAATATAGGGCGAACTTGAGGTCAGGAGTTATCACCGCCGTTGATTTAACTTTCGAATTTAGCCTCAGGTTTTGTAATCCGTCGTGTAATTAAAATCAATTTGTAGGAAATGATAATGCATCTCAATTGACTTGTTGTCTCCCCTGCTTTCGGGTTGTTTACCAATAAAATTTTCTTATCAAAATCTTATTAGAGGTACATACCTATACATCTTAATTGCTAAGTGCTTTGGTTTGTTTTTTTTTTTTGGTTTTGGGTGCACGTTACAATTTATTTGAACGAATGAACGGCTAATTATAGAGTTGTTTTCCATGTGATCGAGGTTTGGTGGGCGTCTGCCACTGACGGCGTGTTGTCCAAATACTTTATGATATATAACACGTGCCCCGTTTTGAATTTTATTTTGAGTCCGTTGTTGATTATGCTCTGGACGGACTTCGCTTTCATACCGTTCTAGAAATAAGCGATTTCTGGTTTCACTGTATTGGCCGGAGGTGTTGCATTTATACTATTCTCTGCCCACACGCTAATAAATCGGTAAACAAGTCGTAATCTGGGGTTTTGTGATCCATTTTTGAGAATCACGCGAAAAGTTTGATAAATGGTCTAAAGACAGTTGGCTGCTTGCCGAAGCAAAGCGGGTCTACTGCTACTCTGAGCATTCCAATTAGGCTTGAAGGACAGGATTTCTTTCTAAGTTATGTAATTTGATCTATCAGCATCTTCCGATAGATATTGGCCAACTAAACACTCCTATCATTTAGTAAGGCCTACTTCTACCACGTTTTGGAATTTCTTCTAAAAGGTGGTTCTATACAGAAGAGTTCCAATCATCCTCTACTCTGAAAAACCAAATCGAAGTCTGCCACAATATTACCTACACTTCAACTGATGTGTATGTAGATAGCAAACTTTCAACAAAGGTGTAACACTTGGCGATTAGGCAGTGTTTTAAAGGCCGAATTGGGATCTCGCTATGGCCCAAGAATTTAGGGACTATTCGCTGATCAGGATCACTATTTTCGCAGCTGCAGTAGGATGGCTTGCCGTTGTAAGGCAGGCGAATCCGCGTTTCACTCTAAGCTCAAATCGGAGCTGTAGAGAAAATTAAGCTGTAGTCTCAGTATAGCTTGAGGAGGAAAGAATTACATCGTATCGATGAGGCATGAAATCGCCTGAATGCCTTGTGAAAAGCGTGAACGGTTCGTTGCTGATTTTTAATGAGAATAAGTTCTGAAGAAGAAGAGAGTAGGTACTTCACACTCTAAACAGCTAACCGAAGCAATCAATACCCGAATTCGCGTCAATCCTCCTAGTAACACTGATGAGTTTGATCTCATTCACGCCAAACCTTCTCCAAGGAGCTCAAAGTATGTATATCCGCTGACCTTCTGCGTCCAATCAAGGACCGAAAATCAGAGAGTGGAACAAGGGAATGATCATCAAACTGTCTTTGAGCAAAACCCTAGCATGGTGCGCAAACTGGACAGATATCTGCGTTCTTTCTACTAAAATAATTCTGAAACAAGAACACTCTGGATGTCGAATCCTCCTGCATTGTCCATATTAACTCCCTGTGGATTATCATTGAGCTAAGCGTGAAGGTCTTCCAGAAGGCATTTGCCAGCTTCGATCGGGATCTCATCGGTTGAGCAAGAATCAAGCACCAAATACTGGCGCGACATACTATACGTACATCAACGATCAATCTAGTGAACTGAAACGCCGGAACCACTCCATCCCATGGCGTGCAGTTTACAAGTGTACTCCACAACGTGTCAACAATTAGGTTTACAAAATTTGTAAAATACGGTGATGGATGGTGTAGCGTGTCAAACGATGAAACCATGCGAATCGTAACCAGTAGCCAGTCGTTGTGCAATAGTCACACACAGGCATGAAGACATTTTTTCTCTTCAAAACTATTTATAATCTCGAACAGGGCTCTATTGTAATATGAATAGGTTATGAGATAGATTTCCGCTTATCATCTGTGAGTAGCTCTCAGAAGGAACTAATGGGTCAAGCCCAAATACATACAATAATCCATGTGCTCGCACGATAGTCTGGTAGTAGGAGATACACTATACGAGTAGCACAACGAAGTGAGATTATTTCAAGGAAGGTTAGCGACTCATTGCAGTTACTTACACACATACTATGTGTATATGACAAATCGCTTTCCGGCTTGTCGTTTGCCTACAAATGTAGATTGTGTCATTGTGAGAAGCTAGCTAACAAAACATTTATGTGCGTCGGGCATTTCAACTCAACTTAACCTTCGTACACATTTCCGAAAAATGACAGCACTTTCCGACCGTCCCTAGAGCTGTGTAGTTTCGGTGTACAATTAAATCCATGTCAATGAGCAATTTAAATGATAACTCACACTTATCATTAATACAAGTACTTAGCGCCAAGGACATGCAAGTGCCGCCACCTCCCATAATCTTTGCGACTCCAAGCAAACGATGGACGCGCGAAAGTATTTTTTTTTATTTTTTGCAAAAGGTATTTTACGATGAAAGTTTAATTTTAAAATAAACGGATGATAAGAACCAATTTATATGTACATATGTATGCACTTGTATTGCAGTACTTCCTTTTTATTTTTGCGCTCTCCCCGAAACGATGAGATTAGACAACCGATTGCTCTGGCAAATCGAACGATTTTCTGTGCGACAAATATTGACACACTACTTGTACTCTATTGCACTCAAACTCAAATTCTTTATAAACATACAGTGTGGGTATATATTATATAAAACAATAATAAGACGATTAGAAAAATCGCGTATTAATTTTGAAAATCTTCCACTCTGATCGGCTTGCGCCGGTCTGCGTAGTAAGTGTATTCAGAAATGTTCTTCAATATAAAATACAAAAGTATCGACTAAGTTTAAGAGGAAATCTTTAAATATACATACAGTACATAGTATACTCGTAGATAGGACAACAAGAACACCGCGGAGTAAAAGAAGAAAAGCAAATATGAAATACTTTGCAATGAATGCACTGTGTACTTGTACAATGGGAGCTAATTGCATTTTGTCTGCGGCCGCCCTATGCTTTTATTTTGCTGTAAAACTTTTTACGGCAGTAAACCAGATACATTAAGCCCAGGGTGACCAGATCGGTTGGGAAAACATTCGAAAAAGAATCATTACGCATAGTCTTGTCTTTTAAAACATTGTTTCTAACGAGCAGTGCGTTATTGAAAAGAGTAAACCTTCTTGATTGCTTAGCAGAGGGCCATCCTTTTTGCCATGAAACTTGACACAGATGCCAGTGAGAGTACTACCAACCTGAAAAGGTCCACGAGCCCGCACATTTAAAAATTCAAATTTCATCTCCTTTTTCGATCACTTTCATGGCACCACAGAAAAAAAACCCGGCTAAATCCAAATCTTCAATTTCTGGCCACAAAAATTCGGTTTTCATGCTTCGGTAACATTGACTGTAAAGTTTAGGACCATACTCTCAGCAATGGGTACAAATATTCTCCGTTGATCGCACAGGACGAATACAGGAATCTGCTCTGTTATCAATCAGCAAACGAATCTCACGAACTTTGCTGCAGTTGGTGCATTATTTCGATCGAAATTTGATTTTAAAATTCGTACTATTCCGGCACTGAACCTCGGATTTAAAGACCAAGCTATCGCGGATGCCAGAGCGCTTGGTCTGGACAACTGAAAGCAGCGTGCCCGGGATCGAACAGAATGGAAGGCTACCGTGTCTCAGGCAGGGACTCTTCACGGGTCGGGAGCCCGTTAAGTAAGTAAGTAGTACTATTCGCACTATTTTCAATATAATACTAATTTTCTGTCAATTGTTTAGCCCATCAGAGCTGTCAGTGTCAAAATAGCACATGATTCAAAAAGAAACCAACAGATGGCCCACTCTTTACCATACATCCCAACAACATTTTATGCATTTTAGGTGAAGCAGTTCATTCCAGATATTGCCAAATAAAAATGATGTTGCAATCATTCGAATCGTGATGTAGAACAAATAGAATTTTACCAAAATAACTGGCCTTACCATACACAGATAAGCCAAACTAGATAGAGTACGCTATGTATTTCCAATTCTAACCTTGCTAGATTGGATCGGCGCTGGTTTTATTGTTAACATAATCTCACTTTAAATCGGAAAGACAAGAGCCATTCCATTGACTAACAAAAGCCAGTCAAGATTAGGAGTTCTAATCAAATTTAATAGCCCAACTCCCCTTGAAGTCATTTGCATTTCAAAAAATTTACATTCATACACTTATGAAATACTTGTGGAAATCTACAGATGAAATTTTGTTACATATGTATGTACATATATGTATTTTATCAACATTCAAGCTCATCGTCAATCGTGCTTCTCAATTCTAATCTTTTAATGAGAAAAACCCTCGAAATTTCCCAAATCACCTAGAGGAGCATTATCAAAACACATTCGATGTACTCGCACTCGCAGTATTGGATAAATATTTGTTACAAGCAATGGTGATTGACATACATACATATGTACGTATGCATCTTCTTTCTTTTAGTTAAGTGCCACTCGAATTGCTCACGAGCAATTCAAGTAGCAAGTAACCCCTTTCTTTTTGAGTACGGTTGGTCACCCTAATCAAAACGGAGCAGCCACTCAATGCATCATTATCAATGCACTCGAAAATGGTTGTGCGTGCGGAAAACCGGCTCCATTATAATCGTTTGAATGCGGTTGTATCCCACTCATTTGGAGGCCTACACATACGACTATGTAGCTTTACGCGTAGTCTATCAACAAACAGAAAAAAAATATGCATGTGCCACATCCTCTAGCAACAAGTTTGACTATGCGGGTTTGTCTGCATATTGAGTAGAAAAATTCGAAAATATTCCTTTTATAATCTCTGTAAGTTAAATTTTTTTTTTCTGTCTTTAAACATTCTTCACTTTGGTTGGACATACACGGTACATGGTTTGTTTATGCTGTAAAGATGCTGCCAGCGTGAGTGTGAATTTATGAGGATCATTACGCCGATCGCACATTCAAAGTTTGTCGTTAACTTATACGATTGGGTTTAATACGCCATTTAATGCGCTTGCAGAAGTAATAAGTCTTCACTAATAATAATCTTATAATCTTAGTTCGATAAATATTATGACATTATCACCGTCAGGGAGGGAGGATCTTTTTTAGTCACGGGCCAAGCCCAATTTTTCAAAATCTGGGGAAGAGTTGTTAATGGTCGACTGTTTCTGGTATGGTGGACTACAGTCTAAACAGCTGGAGGGATTTACTTCATATCTGAGTCCGTTGGTTCATAACTCGAGGCGAAATCAGAATTTTCATTCTTAGCTCAAAATTAAGGGCAGATTTCACTAAAGCTAGATATTCTCAAAAACGCCTATGATGCCCAGTTTTACCACTCAAAGAAAAGTTAAGTTAGACTGACAGAGTTGTCTTGCTTCAGTCCAATTGTGTGAGAGAAGAGGAGTGAAGATTTTCATAAAATTTACATAGTTTTTACCATTTTGACTAAAAGCTCCAAGGAACAGGAAAGAAGCTTCACAGATGGAAGGAAGCAGCATGAGAAAAACCTTTTTTATAACTTAACTTGACGCAGTTCAGACCACGGTGCACTTATTGCAAGGACGAGGGGAAAATTTAGAGTGAAGTGCTCTAAGGTGATAGTTGATAGTCAAAGTTGATGAGCAGACTGTGTTAGTTCTTCGTAAAACGATCGCGTTGTCAAACAAAAACGATCACAAAAGTGTGATGATCACCTTAGAGAGAACAAAAGGGATTGTTGTGATCGTCAACAATCAGCTATTACTTAAGAAATTTCCGCTCCAGACCAGGCTGCATTGATTGGAAGGAAGGAGAGGGAGATCTGTGGAATCTTCTAAGGTAATAGTTGGTACACGTTTGATAGTCAAAGATGTTGAGTTGATGATCAGCCTGTGTCAGCTCGTCGGAAAACGTTCGCGCTGTCAGACAAAAATGTGATGGTCACCAAAAGGGATGACTATAAACGTCAACTTTCAACTACCACCTTACGAAATTTCCGCCGCACTGATTCCAAGGACAGAGAGGAAAATCTGTTCTTCGATCCCAATAGTGATCAGTGTCAACGCACGTAGAACGCAGTGTACCGCAAATTCCCCAAAAATCCACCACAAAAGGAGAAAAAACGCTACAAAATAGAAAAACTCTGAAAATGTTAGCGTTTTCACGTTGTTTGTATATCGTACCGCACGGTCACTGGTACCGGTAACGCATCACACATGACGTAGGGATGTCAAAATTTCTGTCAGATTTCTGGTGCCAAAAATTTACGTCTGTTTTTCTCTAAGTAATAAAAATGACCAAACAAATAATGAGTATTCACACAACTCTTTGCATTTCAAACCCATGACCACCCGAGTTGGCCCGCGGCCTATAGCTTACCCATGACTGACGTAAGCAAACTCGCGAACCCATGGGAAAATTTACCTGATTAGCCAGGGTTATGTACATACTCGATACCATTTGATAAAAATTGCAAAAATTTTCCTTCACTTGTCCCATTCAATACAACCCACAGATGAGTCACTGTCAGTACAGCTAGACGACATTCTATTAATAGCCCTAACGTTCTTATAAAAATAAACTGGGTTATTGAGTTGATAACCGCTTTGATAACTCAAAAATAGTTGAGGCGAATCTCGGACACGAAACCTTTCGACTTGCAGGTATATTTCATAAGTGCACTACGAACACAGAACCAATTTGTCCCACACAACTACCACTATCGCATCTATAAACGCCCGCACTACACTACCACAATGAAGAGAAGAAAAAAAAAGCAAAAACTAATAATTTAGTAGCCAACATTGTTTGTAGACTTGTACGAGTTCGTACACTGTTTACTTGCCAAGGGTGACCTGCGCTGCGCGGTGCTCACACTGCACAGCTCATTTTAAAACAAACTTCGCTCGCGAACGCATGTGTCGCTCGCTCGCTAGTGTTGTCGTCGGGATAGGTGCCAGGAAAAGCAAGAAATCTGGCACTCTTTATACTTATTGAACAAATTCGTGGTCGAGTCGATCCAGTCTTTCGTGCGGCGGCACACAGTATACTTTCGCACACTGCACGCCTCAGACGCGTGAACAACCTAATATTTTCTCTTGTTTTCTTGTACTCACTTCGTCACCAAACTTAATTCGGCGGCGGCGGTGTCGTCGGCTATCAACTAAACTCTGCTCGGTAGTTTTGTTTTGTTTTTTTTTTTTTTTTTTGAATCCCAATAAGATAAAGTTTATGTGAAACCTATATGCATTTGACGTTTACTGTCAAAAGAAAGTCAACAACAAAAAAGTATGTGCTACATGCGAGTGTCATTCTTGTATGAAAACCCAACTAACCGTTTGTGATTGTTTAATTGCAGTTACTCCTCTTACTGAAATAATAATAATAATAGAAAAACAGAAACAACACTTATTCTCCAATGATGATTTCGCACAGTCCTCCTATATTTAGTCACAGTCCTCCCATCAGTTTCCTGTCTGAGTTCAGGAATACTCAGCATTCGCCGTAAGTAGTCCTTAAACTTAAAGTAGGTTATCACTTGTTCATTCTTTTCTTTAATTTCACCCCAAAGAGAGCATTCCATTGTGGTGTATTTATTTTAGGAACGCAGCATGCCTGTTTGTAAATGTAATAATGGAGAAATTTTTTTTTTTATTTTTGTGCAGTTTTGCCGATGACAGAAGCAGACTATGTCGTCCCCAGGCAATGACGGTGGCATCTCGAGCCATTGCCAAGAATGCATTTTCACAAGTGTACCGGGGCCGACCCTGTGAACGCAAGATATCCGCTCCAGAGATGATGCAGCGGCCGAAATCTTGCCTAAGTCGGCGCTCACACTTGGAAAGCCATGTCGAGGAAAGTGCATGCGACTCAAAGCCATTCAATGACTGGTAAGCCAACAGAATATGTGTCTCCTATACTTTTTCCATTTGAAAGCACTGACATTCAGGATACATGACTTTTCTGAACTTAATACACGTTACATCATAACCTTGTTAAGACACATACTGACAGATTTGAAAACCACAAAGTGTATAACAGTGTAGCAACTTGACAGACCCAAAGCGGTTAGAACTAGTCTTTGCGATGCTAAAGTTGCACGGAAAACACTCAAACAACTTGAATAACTTAAAAACCGCTTAACTTTTTACCCATAAGCCTCATAAGTCGAGCTCTCAGCTAAATCTTAAAATTCATGTTGACTAGGTCGATCGTGACCATTGCCAAATGGAGAATATTTTCTTCCGGCCAGAGTTTGCACAAGCCTACAACTTGAAACCGGCGAAAACTTTCATTTTCATCAATACCCACCACCGAGCAGTATAAGAGTATCCGTAGATACATAGGTGGGTACTTTAGGTACGGCTTATGTAGGTGAATAACATTTTCACCTTTGAAAGGCCACAATCGCCGTCAATCTGAACATGTTTCGGTCGGGATATAAATAGACACCGTGATGTTGTAATGTACGTTCAAGCGTTTTTGCGGTAGGATCGATATATGTTATGGAATCGAGTGACACCAAAGTAATGCAATATAATACAAATTGATATCGTCTGTGTGCGCCCGGTGTTCCAGTCAGCGAATGCAATGCCATTGAGTAAGTTGTACTTTTTTTTTTGTTTTTTGCAAATCCATAGGAGACTAGTGGTTTTGTCCATAAACTATGGAATGCGATTGAGAGAAATCTGTGGGCGATTTATGCACTGCGATATGTAAAAGTATTGAAACTTTAGATGGCAGTTTTATGTATGTGGTATCGAACCTAGTCGTGACCCGCCAACGGAGGTTGCTCTTAGGTCGTAAGGACACTTAACTTACAGTCAAATCAGACAATCAGAAGATATTCTGGAGAATTAACACTTCTGCACATTGCCTGCCTTAAGCATGTGTTCTAGTCGAAGCACAGTTCTACTATCATTCTTTATCCGGACGAAGTCGGTATAGTAACCACTTTATAGATGAATCGGTGCTCCTGGCAACAGAATTTAGTTCCTTATGCCCGCGTAGTATAGAATCCTGTACAGATATACAAAAAGGTCCAAACCGAGAAGAGACATTTTTTTAGAAAACTTTTAACACTAAAAGTGGGTGGCGCTCACAAAAATGTTCGCACGGGATCCAGGGCCTAGGGTCTCAGAACCATGGTCAGACCAAACAAACCCATTTCACAGAAATAAAAATGTAAAATGTCTAATGTCTGTGTCCAGTTTTCCTTTAGAAATAGAGATTATACTCTCGGATGTTTGGCATACGTTCCTGAGAGAGCCGCCCATCATAATAACTTTAGTTTTTTCAAAAACCCAATGAATACCATAAAATTTCTTCGTAAAAACGATTGAAATTTCCACATGATTGCATGTGGAAATGTAGGTTATTTCCCCGATCTTTGGGAAACAACGACCATGATCACAGTTTCAGTGAATGTCATGCAATTAGAAACGTCCAGCTATTATAAAAAAAAATTCAATATTTTTCGGTTAATGGCATTAGATGATAAGCTATCAGCGAGTAAGTTTGCGAAACACAATAAACGTCCGAAAACGGTTGTAGATTGGAACAAAATAAGATTGTCTTCAGCATCAAGGAATTCCCACATATGTATGTACACAGGAAAGTACAATACAGTTCAAAAATGTCAAAAGAATGATAACAAAATTAGGTGAAATTGTGATTCACAGATGAACAACGAACAAATTCCGGTTTTAAGAGCCACCACCCTGAAACTTAAAGGTGACAAGTATGCGACGGAAATATTATTATTCGAACATGTGCACCAACAGTGAATAGGATTCTTCGGGGAGTTGTTATGTACATATACATACGAGTGTGTATTCTTTTCAAATGACCATGTCATGTCATATCATAATATTGTTTGACATTTCGGCCTTATCGTCAATCTTATCCGGGTGGGCTTTATTTTTTGTTCGCTTATTCGAAAAATGCAAGATATTGAAACGTAAGAAATTAAGTAATTAAAAGTTAGATAATATATTCGTGCAGAGGCGGATATGATAAGAAAGAGAAATGTACAACCAAACGTTAGTCATATACAGATAAATGCATTCCTTCGATAATCCGATTAAACTGTCAGAAGTGAAAGAATGTCAATACGTATTCTCTAAGAGAGGATTAAAAGACGAGAGATGAACTGTGGAACACATCCCCAAACACCTAACAACGATAACCTTCTATCCGAAATTTCAAACGATTATAGAAGCGGAATTGCGTATGCTTGATTCTCGTCGCTTCGCCTTGAAATAGCTGACAGCTGTGCATGTCAAATACAAACACTCGAGCGATGAGTAAGTTCGTCCTTGGCTAAACGTTCTAAAACTAAATATACAACCGCGCGACCAAAATGTAAGTGCATAGGTAAAACAGTTCTGGCAACACGCCAGACCGTCTTCTTGACCGTTGTTTCGTTAAACCAAAAACCCATGTACCACCTGAAAATATAATCTAATATATAAGTATTTTAAATGAAACTAAATTATCATATTCTATGAGGCATTGAAAAATTTAATTCAAATCAAAGTTTTCACGTGACGCCTCAGTGATTGGAAGCACTATTCGCAGAGTGACTACATGTATGAACCGTGTGAAGATACGAAATTTCATCTCTCCTCGATAGACAAACAAAATAAAGAAACAAAAAAAAAACTGAAAAAAGTTACGTAGGTCACATAAATTATGCCGCTTCGCTCTACGTAAATACGTGCGGGTATCTATGGCCTCCCGAGATAATAGATGGAAAAAGTTGGCGCCTACTCTTCGAGTCTAAGAACTGTGAAATTTTGGAAAGGAAAAACAGTTCAAAATACAAATCCCGGTATACTTTTGCATCATGCATCCAAGGAATGATTGAAACGAGGAAACGTCACCACGTCGACCGTCAATCAAATGCGTTCTTGCGCGTACCCGGGCGTACGCGCCGCTAAACCAAAATAAATCGAAACAAACCAAAAAAAAAAAGAAAAAAAATCCCACTATCGGTGGGTCGGGTGCCGTTTGTATATTTAGATTTAAATTTTGTACGACGTCGATCGTTCCGATTACTTAATTCGTTTTCTTCTCCCACCATCTGGGAACGATTGAACCCGACACCCGGTTTAGTTGGTTTTTTTTTTTGTTTTTTGTTTTCGAAAAATTATGCAAAAATGTATCTCAGGTAAATCCTTGGATGCGAATCAATATTGACGCGTTGTGCATTTAATGCATTTCGGCCACTTAAAACAGATGACAACGCAACAAAAGTTGGCTTATCTGGCGCACACTGTTGTGGCGGACAGCGGCAAGTGTGTAGTACCACATCAATGCTGCATCCACTCGAGCGTACACAGAAGAATGTGATTGACCCATTCAGAGAAAGGCAGAGAGATAGCGCCGCCGCCGCCGCTCTAGCAAATAAACCTGATGCAGATGATGAAGGAAAGGAATCACTCGAGAGCGGTCTTGAGAGTGGTAATCACGCAATAAAAGCGTGATCACGTGTTCATTTTTTTTCCTCTGTTTATGGAATATTAAATATTTGTGCTTTTTTTTTGTTGTTTGTTATCTTCTCTTTAGTTGTTTTACTTTGTCTATATTTTATATTTAAATAATCGAATTAATTGCATTAACGTATGGTGTTTCTGATACTAAAATAAAATTATGACCCCAAAGAAGTTATGACACTCGTATTGAGTGTATGCAGTTCAGGCGTCATTGCAGTAATCAGTAAATTGCTGAAGACGTCTTTTCCCCCGTCCTTTTGACGGCTTAACCGAACCACCTTGGGATGCGACAGCAATTTTTATATTTGCATATGAAGTTGTTTTGTGGAAAATACCAAAGATTTTTGCACGGTCCCGACTCTCATGAACGTTTGACAAACATCAGAGGGTATAATCAAGACAGTAGGGTTCTTCTGTTTATATGAAGACTATGACATGCACAAGACGAAAGGTTGTGAGAAGCTAGAACTTGTGGTAACAGTGTCTTCACAAACAAAGTTGTACATTCTGTAGACTAAAACAACTGAAGTGCGATTTGAAGTAACTTATACTTCAGGTGCTTTCATGTAGTAATCGTTTTTTTTTTAAAGAAAGGATACATGACCTTCATTTGCAAGAAAAGGCAATTTTCAACAAAATGTAGCTTAGACCCTTCATCTTCTAAGCGCTTTTGTTTATACGTTTACAAGGTATCTGGCATTTGGTTGCATTTGTGCCGACGACCCCCTTGATACGGCTTATAAGACGCATACGTACGGACAGGACTTCATAAGTAGATATCCGTCACTTCATTCTGAATCAAGAAGGGGTGGATCTTCCTGCTTATGAAACTGGTCCTTGAAAAATTTTGGAAAACATTTTTCGGAACTGCTTACAACTAAACCCTTGTTTTTCAAAAAATCAAATGCATTGTCGAACCATTGTAACTCTCATGCCTATAATTGAACCAAGCTTTGTAATAATCATTTCCAAAGAAAAAGAACAGCTCAAGTCCTTGAACTTGAGACAACCTTGCTCAAATAGAAACGTATTTGTACTTTCCAGTTTCGTGTAGATTCTGCTCATAAAATATTCGACAATCAATTCCCATGAACTAGAAAACTTTGTATTTTTAGAAAGAAATAGATTTGGGGTTTTTTTTTATATACAATTTTATTTTTAGTTAGTATTTTTAAACAGAAATTAGTTTTACAGCTAAGATTGTGACCTTATCTTATCACGAAGAAAATACGTATTCAAACGAGAATTGAAAGAAGAAAGGTTGTGTTGGACTAGTTGCATCAGCAATTTGGGAAGTGAAGGCGTAGATAGTTAGGAAAAAAACATTATCTGTGTGCGACCTTCCTAAACCTCTTAGTTCTAAGAAGTTTTTTTGGAATGCAGTAAAAGTGGTATCAGTGGTAAAGAGGCCCAGGTTCACCCCAAAGTGCAGCGCCATCTAAGTAAGGAAGTAAGTACTACAATTGACATATTAACTGACAGCTAAAAAGAGTACTATTTTTTTAAGTCAAAAAAAAAAGTAGTTTCAAGCACCAGCATGCCTAATTTGATTTGATTTGACGCCGACACTTCTGACACTTATTTAAGCTTAGTCCATGCTTAAGCAGTCTAAACGTAAATACAAAAGACAAACCTATAAACTACCAAGAGAAGGGGTTGAGAGAAAGTAGGATAAGAAGAGTGGCTCTGCTGCAGTTAAAGTCAAACGAGTTTTCCACGTTGTTAGCCAAATGAAGCATTCTAGTCTACACAAAGGTGTGTTATGACCATAGTTGGTTCAATGAATACCAAAAAAAAAGGCCTACGAGGGTTTCTATTAAATGTATTAATAGAAACCAGTAAACTACCAGTTTTTAGTAGAAGGTCAGCATTTTTGCGAAGAATTTCGAGGAACTAAATGTTGATCAGTTTTAATCGTTCAGAGTACCGAAAAATATTGAAACTATCAATCCAGGGGAGACGGCAAAGGGCAAAACATTTAAACTTCCATGCAAACGATACGTCGGATGTCGACAGCATAGTGAGGAGACCAAGCTTGGCTAGCGCATGCGAGGATGGGTCAAACGTTTCACAAAGCCAAGCACAAAATTTTGTTCTACTTAGGAAGTTAGGCTCCCTGTCACAGAAGACACCTAAAAGGTGGAAGCCAGGGTAGGTCGTAGAAGATGTGAATTTAAAGGTTTTCATGTCACCGCCATAGGGTATAGATTATCCGCTCGAAAAGCCCACCTTTTTCAATGAATATTGAAAGATATTTTAACAAATATTGTCCCAAAATAAGCGTTTCCCATTAAAAAAAAAGTCCCAATTAAATATAAACTTAAGTATGTAATCATTTGGCAAAGAAACACCTACGAAACAGGGTCATTGGACGATCTTTTGTATCACTCGAAACACCTGTTTTTTTGTTAATCAAAATTGTTTGGTACATACTCTGTTTGGGGGACAAAAAGCTCCTCAAACATATGTGCATTCTGTAAACTCTCTCGAAATGCCAACCAACAAACAAGTCCCAATAAAAAAATATGAATTTTTAAATTGCTGGCACCCTGACAACTATTTAGCGAGACGTGCCTTCTTTCATGGCATCATTCGCCTGATCCACCTTAGATATGTGTCCTTTTATTGAATTACACTACAAGTATGTGCACACTACATACATATATGCCCTGGGAATATCTCATCGCTTAGTAATTTTTCCCCAGATTGCTCATGTTCACATGATTTTTGTTTTTGAAAAGATTTTACGCAAATCAATGTCAAAAAATTAAATATGTTATAGCCACTATATGGTCGCATATGTATGGGTTTGTATACGACCATCAATGACGCTAATAATTTTTTTTTTCTTTCTTTTCTTCTTCAGGAGAAAATATCTTAAATTGTTTTATATTTTCATTTGATTAGCTGTATAGAATTTGTATATCAATCTTTTCTAGTGAATCGGATTCTTGTTTGGGAAATTAGTTTTGGGGTTGGGATATGTATGGATGTATGCATGTAGGTATAAAAAAAACGCCCCCGTGTGCCTCCGCATATGTGAAATTTTTATTTATAACCCGAATGAATCTGTCGCTCCGATATCCTATGGATATTTCTGTATCTGAACATATTTAGATGGCGCAGCAATTCAGACAGCCAATCCTTTCTATGACCTCTGGTAATTTCTTTGCCCAAAATAGATCTCCTCTTTTCATTTATACCGTATTTTGATAGGTGTATGTATGTAAGCCAAATGCAGTGGCAAGAGAGAAACGTGAATCTCGCTTTTGACGGATGTTTGGTTTTGAGGGCCAATTGCGCAGATCTTGCCTTCGTCTGGTGCTCTCACGTTGTCTAGTGATTTACTATATTGCGTTTGGCGTGTATATTTAGAATTTTACAAACGTTCGTATCTTGTATTCGTCTGAAGAGATTTGCCAAATACATACATAACACGTTTGTTTGGGTTCGATTCACATTCTTCGTGATTACGCAAAAAATTAACACGTTCTCCCGAGAAGGTGTTGGAAAATTTCGAACATTTGTTAATTATTTGTTTTACGATTCGAAAAAAACGAATGTGTATACAAAGATTTCGGTAATACCTATTGCAGAATAGTATACACAATGGATGCAAAGAAAAGTCTTTCAAATCGATAGTCCATCCCAAACTGGCCGATGGTGGGATGCGGTGACAAACCGCAAGACAACCGCTGTTTCTTGCTTCAATGTTTTCGCATAAACAAAACGAAAATATAATTTAAAGACGCAAAAAAACTTATCACTACAAACTAAGAAACTAAGTAGGTGGGGATGTTCTGAGAAATATCTGCATTTATTGCATAAGCCTTTGCTCAATGAAAATTTTTCAAAAACAACTTCCGGTCAACCATAATGTCCGTCCAAAAATACATTTATTGTTTTTACCGGACTTGTTTAAATAGGTTAATAACAATACAACAAATATATGTACATACAACTTACAAAGTCATTGCTTTCACAAATGTATTTGAAACGATTAAGGTCAAGAAGCGTCTGTCGCGCATTTAATAATCAAAAAAAATTCATTGAAATCTATTGGAAGGAATCCAATTTAAAAAAAAAAAAAATTCTAATTAAATTGCAGCCGAACTCGGAAAAAAGTGATCTTTGCCGACGATGAAGGACTGTCACTAACCGAGGTGCGAGTAATGTCGGAGCCCTCAAATGTGCCCCCATACTGGAGTATGAAATTCTTAGAACAAATCACCCAAGGCCTTGTCAGTCCGCATCCCGCGGATCAGTGGACAGTGGATTTCAAGCAGCCCGCATCTGATTATTTATCATTTAGGTACGCACTCAGTGTCCCATGACATAGAGAAAAGAGGACTTTGTATTCATTTAATTCAATTTCAGACAAAAAATCGAAAAGAAATTCGTTTGCCTAGAGAATGTGATTGTTAAAGATGATGAATCGATTATAGTGGGCACTGTCAAAGTTAAAAATGTTAGTTTCGATAAAGAAGTGGTGGTTCGAGTGACATGGGACGATTGGAAGAGTCAACAGGATATGTTCTGTTCGTACGCAAGGGTAAGCTTCACTTTATTTGCATCTATTCCTACAAAACTAATTGTATTCCTTCTCTTTAGGCATACGGACCGACGATATCTCATGTAATCTTCGATACGTTCTCATTCAAAATCACCCTGCCACCATCATCGAAACGATTGGAATTCTGCATATGCTACCGAACTGCAGGAAAGGAATACTGGGACAACAACGAGGTACTTACATATCCCTTCACTCATTTCTTTCATTTCTAATTCGTCTATTTGTTTACAAAACAGAACAAGAACTACACCATTTCGAAGAGATCGCCATTCTATTACCACGCTCTAGCCCCGTATGAACCCCACAAGCCAAACAACCAAGTGTGTGCCATATCAAAATTAACAAGCGCCTTGTCCAAAACCTCTATTCAAAGCAACGCCGAGGACCCTAGTCCATACTACTGATCGCATTGATCACAAAAAAAAAAACAAAAAAAAAAAAGAAATTTATCTGAGACTACAAAACTCAGTTAAAGGTACAATTTGCTGCTTTACCCTCGCCACTCAATCAGTCGGAATACAACATGTCTCTCATTTTTTTTTTCCAGATTAGGAGAAACCGGAAGTAAGCTTATTGCCATATCGTTGGATGAGAGTGTGTACACCGAGAAATACGCACCGAATTCAACGGTCACATATACGTATATATTGCAAAATGCATATCCGTTTGAAAACCGCTGCGGTATATGGC
Organism: Xylota segnis; assembly: GCA_963583995.1. Taxonomy (NCBI): domain Eukaryota; kingdom Metazoa; phylum Arthropoda; class Insecta; order Diptera; family Syrphidae; genus Xylota; species Xylota segnis. The sequence continues at coordinate 708,173 of OY757238.1, forward strand.
CTGGATGCAGCATCATATGACTTTTTAACACTTTTACTACACTATCTACTCAAAAAGCAATTACTATTATTTTAATTTGTGTATAACAACACAGTACCTATGACCAACTGTCCTAGTTAGAGATTTTTGAGAACAAAATCGAATTTATTCTTTTACCTACAATATACTGTGCCATAGATGTGAATCACGCAAGTTTGTTAACCCATTGAGAATTTTATGCGTGTTTTTGTGTTATGTGAGATAATTTTTAACAAAATCGTATACAACAATCAAATTATTAGGAAAAGGGAAACAAAAAACAAAAAATTTATAAAATCAGGGAACCTATTGTTCAAAGGATTTACTAATTGGAAAAATTAATTAAAAGTACACAATTCATACAGAAACATAAAAATTGAAATAAGTGTAAAAAAATATAATATTGAAACCAAAAGACTGAGATACTGGATTTGAATTTTGTACTAAACACAAGAGAACTTAATGTTTTAGTGTTTTTTTTTTGTAAATATATATATGTTGATGATAGTCTTTAATTACTATGTATGTACTTCTATCCCAATTATTTTTAGTTATGTTTTTTTCTATTTACTAGAGATTATGTAGAGTGTAACACTTAAGGAGCTAACTTGTTTTTTTTTTTTATTTTATTGTAACGTATGCTAGGTGTAAAACTGAGGACTATTTTTACGATATTTAATTAATTATGTGAAGAGAATTCAATGACAAAATGATGGATTTAATTTTATAGTGCATACCTATTTAACTGCTTAAGATGTTAATTTTTTTTATGATCGAAATAAAAGATACAAAAATATACTATATGAAAAAAAAGTGCATAACTTTTAGCTGACATGCAAGCTTAGTTGCTCAGGGTGAACTTGGGAGTCTGCAGGTAGTCGGTAGTCCACTCTAAGTCGATAGTGGTCATTTTCTACTTTTGCGCATCTCCTTAAATGAGGGGTTTCTCTAGTGCGCTGTTCGAACACTCTCACTCCAAAGCGCTGGAGTCCATTCGCTCTACATGTCGAGAGCCATCGCAGACGACTAATGGGCAGTCAGTTTGCAACACATTTTGTACAGTTCGTCATTGGATCTCCTCCTCCAAAGGCAATCAACACAGACGGGTGCGAATTCATTACGAAAAATTGTTAAATAGGACTGGAATATACCGTGCTTTAGGTGGGTAGTGCGTTGGACAATACTACAAATTTTTTAAACGACCTTTTGACAAATATCTGAGGTAAAGCTTCTCAAACCCCAAATTGCCGCTCGGATATGGCTTCAAATTAAAAGTCCCATGGTTGGTTGGGTGGTTAAGACCGGCCCTCGATAAGGATGCACTTAGACCAGAGAAGCTCCATTGTGCTGCCGCTGTGTAAGGTGGGTGGATCACACTCTTACTATGGGAACCATCTGCTCCTTTTTATGAAGGAGCTAATATTAACCGTGCAGGAGGGTACACAGATCGTTGACTTTGTAGCCTTTCTAATATTGGTTAGTGCTGGACATGTGCATAGGAGGTGACTGATGGTGTCCATCTGGCCCCGGAGGTTTGAAAAGATCGAAACTTGTCAGTTTCAGATTATCATCGTTGATGAGTTCAGGTGGTAGTGGTGGGCCTGAAAAATGTACCCTAGCAGGGTCGTCGCTAGGAATGGGGGAGCAGCCAGGGAAGTGGGTGGTAAGCAGGTTAAGCGATGCTTCGTCAGATTCTGCCCCTGATCCGTTGGGATTCATGAGGACACTTGGTATGGTGGGTGATTCGGAAAGGACTTTGCGTAGTTTAGAGGATTGAGATGTATTGTCAATGCTCTGACAGAAATTGCGCCATGATTTACCGAACTTCTAAATCGTCGTCAAGAACCTAGCAGAGGAGATAATTGTTTTATTGTTAGCCATTAGAAAAATATTTAAATTTTAGCCGACATTAGAAGATGATCTACGTAGCTGCCCCAAGGGCTCTTCAAGTTTTCAGATTTTTCATTATTGCGATTCCTATTTGAACAATTGTAGATACATATCTGTGTGAACATGTTTAGATTTTCCTCATTACTGATCTTTGTTACTCAAAGGGTCTATTCGGATTCTAAGTTCCTAGCTATGCCTCAGTTTCTTCTGACTGGTCAATTGCCAATCGACTGGTCTCGAAATTTTCTTCATACAATTCATTTATTTTTCGCTTCTATTTATAAGCTTAAACTTTATGTGTCCGGACTAGCGGGGCTAGAATGTATTTTGAAAAATTATTATGCGAAATGGAATGTATTTTATCGTTTTGGGTTGAAAACAGGGTTGCCATTCGCTTCATTTCGCTGATGCGAGAACAGATAGTGTGTAGCTTTAAATAATAAGTAATGGACTGATGACATGATTGACGAACGCAAAATTTTTCGCTGGAATGACGGAGAGTAATCCACGAGGGATGAAAAGCAAGAGTGTATCGTTCTTCGGCAGGTAACGAAACTTAACGAAAAACTTAGGGATTTGCAATGGTAGTGTGTAGTCTGTTGATGCGCGTTGATTGCCCAAAACTAAGAGTCTGCAGTATACTTCAGATCAAATCCAACTTTATAAACACAATATTCATCAGATTTTTGTTCAGTTATTAACCTTGAAACTGAGAAGTCTGCAGTATACTTGGCCTATTTGTATGTAAAATTGCATTAAACAGTAGGCCCCTTCCATTTGCGTAAAGAATATCACACGCACAGCACAGCACGAATGGTTGTGAGAAGCTAGGCCCTGGGTCCCATCGACCTGCTGCACCAAATATTTGTATTTATTTTTAGTAAAATTAAAGCAAAATCAGCTCAGTGATACAACTGGAGATTCTTGTGATCCATTATCTCATCCACACTAAAAAACGAACAATGGTTTAACATAAACTTTACATTTCAATGAAATGTATGTAGTTACTCTGTAAACTTTAATATTTGCACATAAGATGCATGAACTATGCAACTACCAACTACCACTTCACAAAATTTCCACGAAGATGAATTATCCCAACCCCACGAACTATGTCCCATTCACATGGATTAATCCAAGGCGCATTATTTTAACAGAAAATATTTTATCTATAAGTGTTCCAGCCATTACTTGAACTTTGATCACATTTTCTTTATATCAAACCTATCCACCTACATATCTATGTATACATTACAGATTTGAAGTGAGTTAATAGCAGAAAACCCGATTACCAAGCACATTTTTCAAGAATTGTATGACTCGCAAGCGTATTAATAAACCACGGGGTTTTTCTTATGGCAACCATGCAACTGAGAAATGTTTATCAACAGAACGAATCGCAAGATCAATACTTTTTTGCAACTAGACGAATGCGTGACCGTATGTATTACATTATTTCACGTTCCATGTGCGATTTGAACCGAAATTAATTCCAACTTTCATATCGCCGCAGTACCTCGAAAATAAAAAAAAACCTAAAACGACATGCACGTGATGTATGACACCAGTTTATATCGAAGGCGTCGCAAGTTTGTATCTTTCTCCTACACAGACTGTTGCTGATTATCATACATTAAGTCAACCTGTGCCTCTTAATCATCGTGTCTCGTGACGCAAGCGTCTGATTTTTATTACCATGCGAGCACGTTCCAAGTAAGTGACTTGGAGGTAGATAAACACAAAATGGATGGAAATTTTTGAATGAAAAAAATCTGTTTTTAAGGATATACGTAGGGAAACAAAAATTTTTATTAGACTTTTATCCTGACTTCGTTAACAAAGAAAAATAAATTACAATAACTTTTAAAGAATGATCGTTTCCTTTTCAAATGCTACTTCATATTTGGAATGACACGTTTCTTAATTTTTTTTTATTTCGTTTAAATGCACAGATTTAATTTTGTGGCAAACCTAAGCGGTAGGAACAGAGTCCGATGCAACGAACTTGCCTTTGAGGGCACAGCCGCTTCAGCGGACTCTGTTAGAGCGCTTAGGGACTAAATGAGTTTAAGTTCTGTGTATAGTGTGTTTCCCTTTCTTTGTGTATACCTACTATTGTTTTGTTTTGTTTTTTTTTTCTTGTTATTTGGTAAGTTTTCGCTTGTCTGTTTTTCATTATGATATATAATTTAACTATGCACTGAATTTACTTAAATTTATTTCTTTTCAGCCGCCAATTTGTTCTTAAGGGACTGTGGCATCTCTGGTGGTGGTGGACGTGGCAGAGCCAGTGCTACTTTAACACCGTCGTAGATGAACCATTGCAATGCAGTAAGTGTACCAATCATAATAATACGAGGAGTCAGACCGTGCCACATTCCCATGAATCCGAGACTCTTGGCAACGCCGAAGGCAGATGAACCCTTGGCCTGGTTGAGTTTGGATACAACAACATCAGCTGGATGGGAAACGATGGCGCAGAAAACACCAGCAATGTAACCAGCGGCGAATGTCACCACCAATTGTTCGCCCTTAGTGCAGTCTGCACGTGGTTTTGGTACAACATGTCTGTTTTAGAGAATAAATGACGTTAGATTGTTAGAAATGTTATTAGAGTTGTATTGCGGCTTTCTTACTTGTAGATCAACTCCACGGTCCTTTCGAAGCAGGCGAATTTCATCATAGTGTATGGGATTTGACGGCACCACAATGGCACCAGGCCCTTGTAGAAAGTACCGACACCTTCTTCCTTCATCATTTTCGGTATGGCTTCACGCAATGTATTTGCAAAGCCGGGTATGGTTTGAATCTTAACCTTGGCCGCCTCCATTGGAGACAAGGCAATATCAGCGAAGAATTCAGCCGAAGCGGAAGCGATCAAGTACAGCGTTGTACGGTATAGGTAGGAGTTCTCCTCGCCCAGAATGTTGGCATAGTAGACTTTGAAGACTTCATATAATCCAAACTTGCACAGACCCTAATCGAAAATGAAGTAGAAAATCACTAAGTATATCTGCCGAGACAAATGGATCCGATTTGCACACTCTGAATTCCCGACAGTGGTGCTTTATCGATTTTTATTTTTCATTTCAATTAATTAAAATAAACAAGTATTAGATTAAAAAGTTGTTGAAAGGTAAAAGATTGGCGTAAAAGCCCTTTTAGAAACGAGTCGCCGTTTAACAAGATTTAGTGCATTATGCAACCAAATGAAACTCCACTTACCGGTGGAGTAATTTGATTAAATAACATTGAGCTCTTTAACGCCAATGGTTGCATAAGAAAATCCCTTCAAAGGTTTGCAATCTCATGTACTTGTATATGTGCAAATGCATCATTGCATAACCATTCCAGTATATGAACTCTTTTACCATTTTTTTCCTCTCACCTGAGCAGAATATCCAAAGAAGGTTGGGGCCCAACCCTTGTACAGACCACGACTTCCTTCCTCAGCGATAGAAACTTTGAAGCCATGGATCAAGTTCTTGTATTTAGCAGAGTTTACTTGGAGACGACATTTGACCAAATCCAATGGCACAACAAACGTGTGGGTTGTACCACATGACAAGATACCACCAATACCGCACAGGGCAAAATACTTATTACTGCCGAATTCACATGAATAACCTCCGCCTACAGGCGCTGCTGCTGCTTGTATTTCGCGTCCATGTACTGGCTCGCACTGGGCCCTAGACAGTGGAGACTTGAAGGGCGAGTTTTTGGCAGCTTCAAAAAGTGATGAGAACATTTTCAATAGGCAGTAAGGCGAACGGCTAATAGAAAAGAATAAAAAAAATGCATGTAATGAATGCAATTATACGTTGCACTGCGTTTTCCAGATCCAAGGTTAAAATCAATAGGTTACATAACTTTCCAAACGGAAAAAAACAAAAAAATATTTAATGATTAATAATTTTGAACAAACAAATCAATCACGCCGATCTTAATGTACAATTTAGGGTACAGTTAATTAGTAGAAGATAAAATTCATAAAAGTTATAAGGAATTTTTGCCACTTACGATTGACAGCACCAGCCACGGACACGAGAACTAGAACTTGAAAAGAAATATATTAGTGACCGCCGCTGCCGCTACCTTTTGGAAAAATTTCTTGATTCTATTTTGTTCCTCCAGTCAGCAGAGTGAAATGAAACAATTTTGGAACACTGTGCGTTCGAAAATATACAAGGTTTTGGCTAGCCGCCAGACTGGTTTGGAATTCTTTTTCAATTTGTTTTTTAAAACAAATAAATTCGTATGCCAAGGACCACCGAAATAGTTGGTAGAGTATATCGTTAGCCGGGATTTACATATTTTCTGCATCATTCGATCTGGATTAAGGAAATATGCTGCATTTTCGAGCAAAGTTTTCAGTCAAAGTGAGCTCAAGTGGTTAGTGCGTTGGACTGCGGAGCACGAGATTTGAGGTTCGAATCTCCTGATCTCTCGAATGTTTTAGATTTTGGTTTGTGTATGGTCGACATTTGTTATTAAATTGCTTTATGTGTATGCGTGGTCAGATCAGGATGATTAAACAGGATCACCATGGATTTTGTGTTTTTAAGTGCTTGAGCCCTCGCTTTGGAAAAGTGACTGAACATTGGTTGGTTAACATTTGCCAAGTGACAAATAATGTAAGGGTACGCCTACAGTGGTCACAAATCAGTTTCTGCCTTTCTTGCTCTATAGCCGCCGGGTCACGCTCGTTAAAAATAAGGCCGACGATGAACAGGTACAGTGAAGCAGTCCCTTTCTCAACCATCTTTTACAGGAATGAACTTTAAATCTGTTGATGCTAGTAATCAGCTTTTAAGCCCGTTCTTTCGATTGGATCTGTGATCTGATCTGAAGTAAAATCTCTGATCTTAGAGACTTCGATCAGGTGGAAAACGAGTTGCGGTACGAACCCATGACAGAGACAAAGCCTTGGATTTGCCTTTAGTCGAGTCTAGCCAGATCACGAAAGAGAACTCGATTGCATATTTTCAAAACTAATGGGATAGGACAGGTACACAGATGTTGGTTCAAGATTTGTTTTAACCTACTCCTCTAAACGGTTTCTACAGAAAGCCGTGCTGTGAGTATAGTACATAAGCCTCTAAAAATTAATTGCAGCTACATAGCCATGGTATAACGATCACCTAACTCATGGGAAGAGTATCACGGTGACACGTGATCACGAGAGAGAAGTCCACTGCTCTTGTCAAAGCTAGTAGGATAGGACAGGCTCAAGATTTATACAATCTGCTCGTCAAAACGGCTTCTACAACAAGCCGTGCTCTGAGTATAGTACATTAGCCTAGGCTACATATTCTTGCTATAAGAATCACCAAACTCATTGCAATGGTAACCACTTTATAGAGTTCGTCGTTCATTAGGATATAGGCTTCTACCACTAAAGCATAAGAACCAATTCGAATGGCAATTTGCGTAACAAAAATTGAAATATTTCGCAATGCCTACAGGTGAGAGCAGAGTATTTCAACAGAATTAATCCGCTTTTCACAGCGCCTACTGTTTAACGATTCACATTTCTGTTTCCTTTCCTGTTTCGGTTGGGAGAGTTCAATTTCCATTGTTCACGAAACGTTTTACGTTCATACTTCTCGCATATTCGCTCTCTCTCTCTCTCGGTCTCTCTTTCCTTTTTGCGTGTGTGTAATTGTACACTGTGGTGCTATTTGCGTTTATTATTTTTCGTTGATTCTTGTGTATAAGTTGAATGTGATTTTTTTCCTTTGCAGTACTATAATCAATTTATTTGTTACGTTTTCTCTCCTTCTTCACGCAAAATTTTCAGTTTAAAATACTTCTATTCCGTCGACAAATATTAGAAAAACTAGGTAAGTGTGAAAAGTTTTGAGTAAAAGCCGAAACTTTCAGTTAAAAAAAAAAGGCACTCCGAAAAAAAATTCACCAAAACCGGTGAATCATTTTTTTATGAGCTCCTGCATAGTGCATATAGGCCTCACAACGACAATGACGATGGTGGTCTTGTCTCAAATTTCGAATACGCCATTGGGTCTTCTGGGTATGCTCCGCAGATTGGCCTTCTGCTAATCTGCTGCGCTATCTAATTAGAAATACTGGATGTGATTTATCGCAAACGTTACATGATTTACACGCGAAAAGCAGGTTGTAAAAGCCATGTTTTTTCTTTTTGGTCTTTTTGGTTGTAGATAGCGACTGCTATCGATGTATTGTGTGTCGAGAGTCTAGAAAATTGCCGAATGGTGTGCTACATGGGCAGTAAGGTGTTTTGCTGCCTTCTCCCCTTTATCTCCACCCATACCACACACCGCCCGTGATAACAAAGTTCTTAAACGTTTATCTTTTTTTTTTTTTTATAAATTACGTTTTCTTGTCGAAAGAATGAACAAAATTCAAAGAAAAAAAAAAGTTAAAATTGTGTTCGAAAGCTTTGGGTATCCGTCTCCTGTTGGACGACGAACGAATTGATTGGGTGTGGTTGCTATAGTGTGGTTCTGTGCATATCGTTTTGGCTAAATGTACATATTATTGCGTTTCCTTGCTTACTACTGTCCTCCTTTGTAAACGGCCTAAAGAATAATCAATGTTCAATTTATATACAAACAGTGAATTGATTTAGAGTACATATTAAGCAGAAGAAGCATGTCAGCACGTAACGAAATTGATCCTTCTGCTGCTGGGGATGTTCACGATGAAGTTGAACATGAAGGAAACTACCAGCCACCACCGCAAAAGACTATCGAGGAAATAATGGCCGCCGACCAAGAGGACGAAAGTCTTCGCAGATACAAAGAGGCTCTATTGGGCGCAGCGCAAAGCGAAAAAATTGTCGTAGGTAAGAACGGATGGCACTCGATTAAAATCTAACAATGTTCCATCACATGTAAAAGCTAACATTTTCTAGATACAAGTGATCCAAGAAAAGTGATTGTGAAAAAACTGTCCCTTTGTGTGGACGGTCGAGATGACATGGAATTGGATTTAACTGGTGACTTAACGCAATTAAAGAAACAGGTAATTATATAATGGAATTTGTAGCAACTACTTCCGCTATTCTTACAATAACCGTGTACTTTTGTTCTGTTTCTTTTTATGCCTCTGCTTTGTCTTGGTGGTTCTCGTCGTCGTTCTCGTAAATCCGTTAAACCTGGGGTTGTCTAGGTTTTTGTAATTAAGGAAGGTGTTCACTACAAGGTGCGAATCGATTTTATAGTTCAAAGAGAAATTGTCCATGGCCTTAAATATGTACAAAAGACTTACAGATTGGGGGTGCCAGGTAAGTGTTTCCACGAGGAAATTCATTCTCATAATATAGGCGATAGGCTTTATTTTTTCCTTATCCATTTGTATTACAATTTCTCTGCAAAGTCAATATAAAAATTCATTTCAAATTGTTTGTAAAGAAGCAAAGCATTCCTTGCTCCTTGCTTAGCCTGATTATGGTAAATCACTGTCGAAATTAACCAAAGTAGAGAGAGAGAAAGTCCTAATCGAACCATAGGACGAACATAACATGTAGACTAGAAACCATTTCATTCCATAGACAAACAGAAATAAACTTTATTGTTTGTTTTACTTGCTTACTCCTCTCTTCGTGACGGAAATTCTAGTTATTGGTAAGATTTTTGCGTTCTTACTTTGCCTAACACAGTTCTACAAAGTCTACACTTTGAATTCGAATATTTATTTACATAGAAATATACTTTAGGCGTACAAATAACACTAATCCTAATACACACCACACACTATCAAAATATTAAAACAAAAACAAAAAAATATTATTAAAATTCCCAGTGGATAAAATGACACATATGGTTGGCTCGTACCCGCCTAAAAAGGACATCCAATTCTACCTAACGCCTTTCGAGGAAGCACCATCGGGGCTAATGGCAAGAGGCACATACTCTGTATCGTCTCTCTTCACGGATGATGACAAAAATGTTCACCTTAAATGGGATTGGACATTTGAAATAAAGAAAGACTGGGAATAAATCACCGCTGATCATCTGTTGCAGTCATTAAAATCTTCCTAATTAAACAAAAAAACAAAAAAAAAAAAAAAACAACAACATTGTGTAACAATAATATTCTTATTATTTTTTTATCCTCGATATAAATAAAATAACAACATGGAAAAGCGTATACATATTTCTATATATATACACACATTACCAATATATATACATATATATATATAGGTATGTAGAATTTACTAAAAGTATTTACAACACACGCCAAACAAAAAAATTATGCATCCCATTTATAGGCGAAAAAAACAAACAAACAAATATCCTTCGTAGACCATCAGATTATTAAATTTATCAAATAATATTAAAAAAAAAAAAAGCCTAGATTATGTTTCGATTACAGTTTTGTATTATTAATTATTAATAGAGAGAGAAACAAACAAACAAAATTATGTAAGCCACACAAAACGCATAAAACAAATGCTGTTTTGTTTAACAGTTTCTTAACAGAAAACAACAAAAGAAAAATGTAATCAAATAACCAAACATAATGTTAAGTTATTACTATTTAAGTCTGATAAAATGGTAGTAACGATGAAATGAACTAATACTTTATATACAAAAAATAAATTTGCATTTGTTTAAATGTTTTAATTATTGAAAATTGTGTAAAAACAATTTCATGGCGTATATTTCAGATATTGTGGATCAATAAACTGTTTACCCACGAATGATTTATTAGATGTGTGTTAACTTTTCTTATTAGCTTAGCTATTGGGTTGTTATAGATTCTTTTAGTTTCAGTTCTAACTAGAAACAAGGGGAACGAGCTGATTGATATTAGTCGGTTGTGTTGGGGAAATAAGTTCAAGAGAAGTATGCAGACGAATCGATTTAGAAAGTATTATTATGCGAGTTAGAATCAATACTTTAAAGAAACTCTGAGCTTGTCACGTTCATGGACAAGGTTCTTACATCAATACAGATGGAAGTGGGTACTGTTTGTTTTTGAGAAGCACTCATGTGAGACGTTCGAGAGAAGTGGGGCCTACTGTTGTTTGGGATTCAAACCTTGCACTTGTCACTAAGCACAAGCCTTCACAACACAACTGATGGAGGTGTCATGCCTAAGTCGTACAATAATGATTGTTTGCTTCAGAATGCAAGTTATTTATATTTTAGTTGGTAACATGGGGAAACCTTTTCGCATCTTCTCATATCTGATAGAGAATTTTCGGTTGATGAACGTGAGGCACATATGGTGCTGCAGAGATGTGTGTAGACAGGAAAGCTTTGAATTGCTAAGACACTCAAACACAGAAGTCATCCTTTCTGAACATAGACCAAGCGGTCATGTGCGCCAAAGTGCCTACATTCCATAACCGATTTACGAAGTACTCCATTATTATCATCGAGATCCTCTGTAAAAATGTAAAAATATATTGAGATGTTTCCAGTGGTAATTGTGTGTACGTCAGAGGAACCCTGCTGCATAAGATTGAGTAATATTATTTCAAAAGAAAAAGAAAATACCGAATCCATCTGCTATAAACAAACCGAACACACACTTTATTTCAACAACAATTAATAGAAAACATTTCGCTATACCACAAACAATACTTTTCTGCTTGAGTTTGTTTAGAATATCTAATGAGTTGTTTACACAATAAGGGAATAAATATGCTGTTGCTATACACAAGAGAAAGAACAAAAAACAAAAAGTAACAGCCACTGCTGGTACACACCGGAAACGAGCTTTTAAATCACTTTTTGTACAACACACCATACAAAAGACAAAAGAATGAGGGATTCCTAAAATGTGACAAAAAGGTTTACAAAAAAAAACCTACTATGCCTACTCTCTATCGCAATCTAGCCTGTCTAGTCACAGTCCAATCTGAAGCACCTTTACAATCATCGGAGGAGAGGACAGCGCACTTGTTAAATCAACTTGCTTTCGCTTTTGCAATTTTGCATTCATTGTTGTTGCTGCTGTACGAGTATGTGCTCAGCAATCTCATTTGTCTGTCGGCAAGATCACTGATCATGGCACAGCTATTTTTCTCTCTCTCCTTTCCTTAGTGTTGTTTTATATATCGTATTGGATGGATGGCCGAGATATTAGATTTTTTTTCTTTTTTGTTTCCTCCCCGCTTGTTTTTTTTTTCTCCTATGTTAAGTGAAATGATTAAGTTTGCCTATGTTTACGTGTTTAACAATTAGATGTGCGAAACGGTTTGCAGAAACTTTTTCTATCGAAATCATAAAATATACGGAAGATCTCGATTGGAAAATAATCGGTTTTATGCACATATTACAGAGCTTTACGTTTTTATAACCTAATTGTGTGTGAATATGTGGAAGTGGTGTAGCAAGAGCAGTTTGCACGAACCGCCGGACGTAAATAGATAAACAGATTGTACATAGAGGAGGATCTCAGCACCAGTTGTTGCTGTTGGTTTAACAGACCAGCAATCAATAAAAATATTAGGTAAATATGTATATTAAATTATTTGTGCATTTGCATTGTAAAGTGTTGTTCAAATAAACATTTGAATGGAATAGGTTGATTTGCTTTTTCTAACGCATGTCATGCTCTAATGGTCTAATGGAAGGCCCGCATTTCTGCTGTATGTACAGTTAACCATTCTTAGTAATAATCTGCAATTGACAACACTTCTTTGTGGTGAATTTCACAGCTGTATGAACAGGATCCACCTCACAAGTGTCAATCAGACTGAAGTGGAAGCACTTGTCTAGTCGTGGTAGAGGTGGCACAGATTTATGGCATTGGTGTTAAACCATTTACCAAGTGTCCGTGGCTGAGTTTGGTAAAATATCCCAAAAATTAACACTCACATGGTTTAGAAGAGATGGACGAGATCCCAATTTGAAACGCTATAAGGAGTCCATATTGTGTGGACATATCTGTAGTCATCGATTTTCCCATTAAACTCCCCAGCAACAGACATTTATTCAGAAACACGTCCATCTTTCGAATATAATTATTAGCAAGTTGATGTTATATAAATGTGGTCATAGCTTTGATTCTAGAGTAATATGCACCGTCACGGGTTTAATAAAATGTTGATAATTGTTAGTCAACTAATAATCGGTTCAACTGCGTCACACACAGTTTGCCAATTCAGTCCACAAAATCTGGATGACACGCTTTCTGGGGTGACGAATGGCAATTTCTTCATCAGACCAAATTGCCTTGTACAGGGTGAATAGTTTCCCTACGGGCCACTCAAGAATACCCTATTCCCTAAGTACGTCAGTTTTGATTGTTGGTAGTAAAACCATAGTCTCCTCCTCTCGAAGCTGACAAGTTTTTCAAAAGAGATTTTGAGTTGACTCGGGAATACCCTATTCCCTAAGTACGTCAGTTTTGATTGGTCGTAAAGCTACCAAGTTGAAAGTGGTACTAAAAAAGCTACCTCCTCTCGAAGCTGACAAGTTTTTTAAAAGAAATTTTAAGTGTAACTTCAAGGTACAGAGGAATTTTAAAACTCTAAATGCATATGCCGTGGCTATGGCCAGAAATGTGCCGTATTACACCACCGCTTACAAGCTCTATAATTATATTTTTACCTAAATTTCAATTTTATAACTTGCGTCCAGTTAAGGGAACAAAAAATATTTCCCCGTGTTGGAGAAAAAAAATCCCAAATCTTCGAGCACTGCTTATACATTTTGTTTGCACTGCAGGTAGTACGATAAACATTTTCCAACTGAGCGGCAGTTACTTCCACTTTATTCACATGCAAGGTGGTACTCGGTTTTCTCCAATTCCTCGGACGTGTCATTACTTTCTGTGTGTAGTATGCCATTCCCAGTACCACAAATATAAAACCAAACTCCAATTATTCTGCTTTTTTTTTTTTGTTTTGTATTTTGTTTCGCTCAATGCAAACGACATTTGTGGAAAGTGCACCTTCACCTCGTGTACAACGCCAACAACAAAATATAAGTTAATAACCGAAGTGAAGCAAAAAATGAAAGCTTATCCAATGTGTTTTTGAGGGAGAAAACATTGATTAAAAAATCATACAGAAAAAACAAAAAAAAACCACACATCGAGAGGAAAAGTTTGAAACAGCAAGGCTGATACCAACTGAACACCCATACGAGAATATGGAATGGATTCAGTCAGACTTGTTTTGATCCGGAAATACCGGTTGAATTGGAATTGTTAGGAATATGTGTAAGCTTTAAAATTAGCCTGTGAGTTGCTAAATTAAAGAAAGAAAAAACAAAAAAATATGTCATATGCATAACGTAATTATGGAAGGGTAATCAGATTCATCAATTGCAAGGCATGGGATACAGATTAGGTGGTGGATGTTGTGACAACCTCGGCTAAGGAAAGAACCTTAATTTGTATAGTGGGGTGGGTAAGTGACAACAACCTAATGGTATACATACATTGGGATGGGAGAAATCACCCCGGATATTATTTGCAATTCAGGGCAAGGTAATGCTATCCGGGTGGGATATTTTATACAAGGGGTGGCGGCACTTGATACATTTTGCATGTACATGGAGGAATAATCCTCAGGATTTACTAATTGGACCGAGATTACCTGTTCATTGTGGTGAATGTGGAGAAGAGTTACTTGAAATGCATGTGCTATTGATTTTTTTGTTATCGTTGCCCTATTTTTGAACTTAATTGATGGTTTACATGCTTTGCGGTTTTTGTAATAGGCGGAACATTCGCACTTGTGCTTCAGTGGTACAGTGCTACAATGCGACGTGCTGTTAAACAAACAATTTGCATTGTTTATGTAATGTTTGACCTATTTTATCGGTGGCTTGCAGAGGGTGTGATTAAGGATGTATGTAGGTACTATGCAAATTAAAGGGTTATGCGTTTTACAAAAGCGGTCAACTAATAAGTTTTAGAATGTACACACGTGCAGTTAAAAAGTTTTTATTTTCAGCCTGTAGAAGGTTTTGCCAGCAACCAGATGTTACGGTTGAACTATGAAATGAAGGGTTATTTCCCTTTAAAAACACCTTCCCATTCTGTGAATACATACAGTGCTTGTTTTCGACTTACATATGAATAATTCAGGCGCATATTAAGTGCAACAGGCCCACGTAAGGCCTAATTGCCTGAATCATTTCTGCGAATGAATGGATTTACAATTTATTTTCGCATTCATAAAAAAAACTCTGTTATGGCAATTATACTCTCCAAGGTTTGTCAGACGTTCACGAGAGATGTAGTCGTTAAGCAATTTTTTTTCTGTTTTAAGTGAACCGCTCGCTCAGTCCGGCTAATTTGGAAAAGAATAAAGTCCTGCAATTTCGAATCCGTCTTTCTAAAGCGGATTTCTTCATGACGGATGGCAACTTCTTTCGCAATTCCTGCACCCAGTTGTCCTATTTGCTTAAGATCTGGTAACATAGTCATACAAAAAATTGCGATTCACTGGAGTATCAAGTTATTCCCATTCATTTTGAAGGACATCAAGTTATGAACCTTAAGGCCACTGAAGGTATATCGTCTCTCCTCCAAACTTTAAATAGAAATTGAAATTCAAGTCAAATTTTTAGACAACATTCTTATTGTAAACGAAAAAAATGAACCATACCAACTGCTTTGCGAACCGTTTTCCTATTGTATGTGCTAAACCCTTCTCGATTTACACGTCTAAATTCCCAGTAGACAGGGCAGAAATGAGAATGATTACCTAGTAAACATCAAAATGAATAATTGATAGAAATTCATATCATGTCCTTTACTTCCAAAAAAAACAAATCTACAGAGGATAATAGAAAATCAGGTATCATATATCGCTGAGTGCCAAATATGTTCATACGTACATTTCGAGACTCCATGGAAGGGGCTGTTCGTTCGTTATCTACACATAAATTTAGATATAGCGGATATATTTGTTTCAAACGAATGGTCTTCTCCACTCAGCTTGACGTGCTTAACGAACTCCAATTGCAAGTGCTGTTGTCTGTCCGTAGTAAGCACATTTACATGCGCTTCTCAATAACGTTAACTATTCCATATAAGGCGGCGAATTCATTTTTTGAAAAATGAGGAAAGCCCCCTTTACGATGACAGAGAACTTAACTTTATCTTTTCTGATTTGGCTGATACAAGAATGGTTTTGCATGGAAAACCATGTCACCCAGCCGCTCAACCAATGCTTTCATAATCAAGCTTTTTTTGTTGTTGAACAATACATATACTAAGTTGTGGTGTCAAAGTCTAAGAAGAACTGGCTAATTTTTTAGCTGTAATTAGTCACCTTTAATCTTTACTTTTGTGTTTATTTTTCGCCTTCAATTATCACATGTTTTAGTATTGATTCAGCTTCACATTGATGTTAAGTGTCTATACGTACGCTGAGGTCCAACGCACGACTTCCCTTCTTTGCTCGGTTGGTCACACACACTGTCCAACAAAAGGCTGTTATCACTCACATCACGTAACTGATATTAGAAATATGTGCGACATTCTGTAATTATCAGAGGCAGTCGTCCCAGTCATATGAAAACCCAAGCTTTTTATTTAGTTTATCAGACAACTTTTTTTCTTTTTCAAAAGAAAAGAGGCAAAGAAACCGAATGTGTATTTATTTAAGTTTTTTAAAGTGAATTTTTTTTCGCAAAGAAACGCTCTTGTTGTACGTGGAAATCAAAATATAAATACGAGTTTGATAACTAGATACATATGTGTATCGTCTAATGGGAAGGCTGTGAAGAATTTCCAATTTATTATCTTATCTCCTTTTCAAACGGGTTGTTAACGAAGTAAACATCAGTCGTCAGCGGTTAGACGCTTCATGCCTTTCTGCAGTCAGGCGTTTTGGCAAATGAAAAATATTCCTGTCTATCAAAAAGTCTAAGAAAAAAGAGTAAAACTATATCTTTTCTGTTTTTAGTTAGAAGCCTTACAACAATTCTTTGGACTGTGGGAACGTCAATTGATGATTTGTGAAAATGGTTAAAGGAATACTCGTTCACCGGTCTCGGACGGAAGATGCGGAGAAGCTGAGTGCCCTAAAGATGGATCATTCCGATTTAGTGGCCGAAATGCAAACGGTGGAGAACTTGCCCACGCATGAACGACTGCAATTGGCTCGAATGTATGTTATGCACATTTATTCAAGTACAAAGCGTTTACGTATATAATTTTGTCTGTTTTATAGGAGAAGAGCACAGCAACTGAAGATCGCTCGCCAAAAAGAGAAGGAATGGCTGAAGTTGCAGCGCAGCCAAAAGAACAACAATCAAAGTGATCGGCATTCCATAAGCAGACAAAATTCAAAACATATTTTCTTTGAAAATAGCGTCATCCTCCTCGAAGCAGCTAGCCGTAACGACATCCAGGAAGTTGCCAATTTGTTGCAACGTGGTATAACGCCGGATGCCGCAAATGAAGATGGACTTACTGCCCTACACCAGTGTTGTATCGATAACAATATTGAAATGCTTAAGCTTCTCCTTGACTATGGTGCTAATGTCGACGCTCAAGACAGTGACAAGTGGACTCCGCTGCATGCAGCGGCCACCTGTGGGCATTTGTATTTGGTGAAGATCCTAATTGAAAGGGGTGCTAATCTACTGGCAGTGAATACTGACGGTAATATGCCCTACGATCTTTGCGACGATGAGGACACCCTGGACTATATCGAGGCAGAAATGTCGAAAAGGGGAGTCACACAGGAACTTATCGACGAAACACGATCAATGACTGAAAAACAAATGCTAAGTGATTTGCTGGAGTTGGCAAGTAATGGAGGGGATCTGGAAGACCCCGATCATCAAGGTGCTACACCTGTAAGTACTGCCGATCGCATACATCATGTTGTCACAAACTTAACCTTTCTATAATTTCAGCTCCACATCGCATCAGCAAATGGTTATAATCGAGTCGTGGAATTTCTTTTGGAGCATCACGTCAATGTAGACGCAGTTGATAAAGATTTGTGGACACCGGTCCACGCAGCGGCGTGTTGGGGACATGTAAGTAAATAATTTCAAATACCCTGTCTTTACGAATTCCAATTACTCACTCATTTTCAGCTCGAAGTCTTGGAGATGTTGGCACAATATGGCGCTGATTTAAATGCTAAGAACAAAGACGACGAAACACCCTCAGGTATGGATATCTTTCGATACAATGTATACTTATTCTTAATGTAAATCATTCTCCTCCTAGATATATGTGAGGATCAGGAAATACGAGAGCGGATAGAACAATTAAAATCTGAACAAGAAACTAAACGTTTAGCCGAAGCACAAATTAGAAGAGTACGTCGATCACAAAGTAGCAATACAAGGTAGGCCCCGCCCCGTACACATCTCAACCATCTGATTGTAATATTATTTTATTCCAAACGTTATAGAGCACAATCAGTGCGGCGAACATCATTGCGAGATAAAACCTTAACAACTAAAAAGGATGCTGTGGAAGAAACAAGACTGCGATTACAAGCACAAGAGGTACCTTCTTCGCACTTTATATGTCGATGAGGAATTGATAGAGAATATTTATTTGCAGGTGTATACTACACCAGATAGCACAACGGAAATACTTCCAACATATCTTAAAAGTACCTCAGAAACTAAACATACCGGCGATCCAAACACAACAACGAAAAGTCACGATCATATTCCAACGAGTACAACTCCGACACCGATTCCACCGCTTAAAATTGAATTTCGATCTAATAGTGAGAGCGATAAAATCTCAAAGACGTTAGATAGCAACAAAGACAATACGCACAATGGGTCCAATAACAATGTCATTCTAATTAATGGACACGGCGGGAGCAGCATTGAAGCTAACGAAATGTGCGTGGACAGTGTGGATTCATCTGCTTATTTATCGAATTCTCGATATCCACCCGATGGTAAGGAGCACGATGATGTATCCGGTTTGGATAAGCCCACGAAGACTGCTTACACGAATTACTCCTCCAATGGCAACAACAGTTTGGAAAAGATGTCTGGCAATCGAGCAACGACAGGTATTTTTCAAACGAGTAAAGAAAATGGAAAAATAAATGTGCAAGTTACTGTGCTTGTAGGTGAGTACAAGATGCAACATGGCATTATTAACTGTTGTTTAATAGTCAATGATCGGGAAAGTGATGATAGTATGGGTAACGGAGAGAAAGATTTATATTTTTCGATTTATCAACACACGAAGCGGTTGATCAGCAGTATCTGTATCGCATTCATCTATCGGAAGAAAGGCGACTTGTCGTGTTGCGCTTTCTTTTAGTGGATCATCTGGTTGTTTGTTTTCTTTGGTCGTGCATGAGAGTCTGTGGTGGCACGCACCCCAAAAGGACTGCCCGATAAGTCAAAGTCAAATTGAATTGAAACACTTTTAAAGCAAAAAATAGAATCCGAAACTATTGTTTAGACTCCACACGTACATTTTAACGCTGTACTATCATTATTTCCCAAAGTTACATAGTATTTATATCCTAATTACTAATGCCAAAGGCTTAATTCATTTACGATTCACGTAATATCACGATTCGAGTCCTATCCCCTACCCTTGTGTAATCTTGTTCGCTTGCATAAGATATTATTTTACATGTTAATCGTTTGCTAATTAATTTGTTTTATGTTTTGTTTTATTTCGTTTTGGTTTTATTTTGCCACCGCTTGCTGGTTAACGCTTTCCCAATGTTGTGTTGACTGTGTTTTTGTTTAAAATTTCCTGTTCCTGATGTTCTTCTCAAAAATATATTTAACATCCTAAATAAGACACTCATCATGTAGATAATGCATACGCGGGAGCAACACTAGCCAATTTGAAAAAGCAACGCTCACAATCGCGTTCAAATGCACTAACCGAAAACGGTTCTGTTATAGGAACCAACAATAGCACTGATGCTGCCTCAACACTATCGGCGGCATCATCACCAACGATGGATCCTCGTGCGTTGTCAATGACGAAGTTTAGTGGCATCACCGGAGACGTTGTCGGTGATAGTACGAGCACCAGAAGAAAATGTTGCACCCTCATGTAGGTGATTTGTTACAATTTATCGTCGTCATTTTGCATATCAATGTGTTTAAAGTTTAATTAAAATAAAAACAAAAAAAAAAGAGATAAAAACCAAAGTACACGAGTAACAGTAAGTAAGAGTGAGTGTCTTTTTTCCCCGCTCTACTTCCAAGAGTACATGTATGTTATGTACATTTAGCAATAGCATCAGTATTGATTATATTATTGAAGGATCTACAGTATCACTTAATGCATCACTAACTCTCTATCTCTCTCCATACAGTATACAAGAAAAACTATATATATATATATTCTAAATCACAACAATAAAGTGTTTGTTAAATATATTTGTATTTCATAGAGTTACTCAGTAAATACGCATAAGTTTATCCGTTAGGTTAGTTAGCAGCATTATTAATTTAAATTTAAATATGTAACTTATTTGGATACAAACTGCCTTATGTCCTTTCAAAGTACTATAGTATTACATTTCAAATGAAGAGTGTATTATGTAACCAGTTTTGTTTTGTTTTTTGTTTTTTTTTTTTGTAAATGTTTCCTATTAAGACTTGTTGTATGTATGATAAACATCAGCTTTACATTACCTATGTGTTGAAAAATTAATATTTATCTTTACAATGGAAGAATTCCTTTTTTGTTCCCCGAAAAAAACAAAAGAAAAAAAGTTTTCGATAAAAAATATCTTTAAACATACACAGAGTGTAGCCCAATGTGTTGTTAAATAGCGAATGTAATTTATATTTTTATAATCTTATCTTTTCTCTAATCTATAATCGGAATACACAATTATAAATAAAATCAAAACAGAAGAAGAAAACAAAGTTTTATGTTTTTCAATGGCTTGGCCTCTGCTGCACCTTTCAGACTGGCTACAGAAGTGAGTATTTGTCTCACATAAGACCTCAGAGAATAGCGATATGACCTGCAGGTAGGTCGTGCACCCTAGTTCCCTTTGTACACAGAAACAGATATCGCAATTTAGCAACAGGTTCTGACAAATGTGGTGCGACTTAGTCAACGACGCATGCTTTTCAGCAGCTTACTACGAGGATTAACAAATCCTTTAGAGATATTGTTGTAGGCCATCGAAGAATCTTCCGACAACTCCAAATACACAGAAGAAGTGGATAATACTGCATGTAACTGGATAAAGCACATGCTGAGCGTTAGAAATACATGGCAAACTTGGTATTTCCCGTCTATTGACCTGATAAACATACTCAAATAAGTACGTCTGATATTCTGACCTTAATCAGAGGTAGATTGCAGCTGAGTGTTGCCTTAATCTTACAAAGAACAGAAATCGATATGAGGTAAGGTATACCTACACCCTTGGGTGAAGCAATAAAGTTTTCCAAGAGAAGCCATACACATGAAACATATTTGGACTCTCATCTGGAGGCAAGAATGGACAAATTTTAGGATCTCCCAGAAGCATGGGGTATAGTCATAAAATTAGTTCTACACGCTGTCGAGTTGCCTATCAGAATACAGCAAGAAAGTTCGAAAATGTGCAACGAAGAAGAAGAGTCAGCACACGCCATCGTACTGGTTTGGATTTACTACAAATTCTGTGACAGAGTTCGAATTGGGGGAAATCCCAATAGGCCACATTAATAAGATGACATGTTCGGGACTCCACTCACAATGGACAGAAAACAACGCTGAATAGAAATTTCAAGACGGAAATTCTATAACCATATGTGCCCAGCATCTGATGAACTAAATTGTTCAGCTTTGGAAACTGCTTTGTTTATAAAGCCTGCAAAATACTGTGAACCGTAAAATGGACCAACAGAGGAAGAGTCCTACCTTAACTCACCGGAGAAGGCAGACCTAATCTTCTTCAAAGGATTGCGTGAACGTTTCCTGCTCCTCATTGCA
The DNA here is from genome assembly GCA_963583995.1 of Xylota segnis. Taxonomy (NCBI): domain Eukaryota; kingdom Metazoa; phylum Arthropoda; class Insecta; order Diptera; family Syrphidae; genus Xylota; species Xylota segnis. Next base: position 729,938 of record OY757238.1, read on the forward strand.
TTCCATGACTTGGTGCGGTTAAAGGTCTGTTCTAACGTGGAGTCGGTGCTGGCATATACATATGTACATAGGTAAAATATCTGGTAAATTGCAAAGTTTTATCGATCATTGTGAGAGAGCGAACTCATAAATGTAGAAAGCGAAAGTGGCCATGGATCGGTTACACCCTTCTTTAGAACGACAAATTCTTCCAATTTAGCCCATTTAGCGATTACGGCGAATACCGAAAGGTCCCCTGTGGTGTGGTGCGAAATACTCGAAAAGGAACTGGGACTCGCGCGAATAGAGATGCAGCATCCCGCCAGGAATCGAACACAATGGTGTGGTTGATGTCCTAAGCCCCACAGGAAGACACAGGACTAAGGTAGTAACTATCGAAATGATCTGCGCAGATCACCTTTATTTAATCTTATGGAAGATGGACTGATAGACAAAGAATTTGTAGCTTAACTTAAAATTTAAAGAATAATGTTCCGACATGTAAAAATGAAACCTCTACCATCTGCATAAGCCTAAGTTCTGTATCAGCTAAACGTGCGTTTCCTATTTTTTTTTCTAAACCCAGTTCAATGTAATGATAAACTATGCATACGTACATAAATATAAAATAAAAAATCAAATCACTTACATTTGTAATTAATCTTCAGGCAGAGGTCCTTTGGAAGGAGGTGATAACGGTTCTCGAATAAATCACTGCACACAATTACTTTGAAAAACACTTCACGAAACAACACATTACACATTTACTTATACAATTTAAACAAATTTTAAAGCAAGAACTCAATTATTTAGCAGCAATTAACAATTTAAGGATCGCAAAATGTTTAAAACAAAATCCAACGTACCGTACCGCACCGAACATGAATAGTTTCGTCATCTTCTGCACAGTAATGGGTGCATTCAGCAACTAAATGAACTTTGTAATTCAGAAAAAAAAATAGTTGCGGAATCTACCGGAAAGTGTGACAGCTTGAGTAAACGTGACATTTTAATCTTAAATGTTTTCAGTTAAAGAGAATGACGTAAATTTTATTAAATTCAGACAGTAAAGTCACTGTACAGCTGTCAACAATATGGGATTCTGATTATAAAATATTTTCACTCCCTATCAGCATAGATAAGTTGAAATTTTCTGCTTTCGTTTTAAGGCTAGAATGTCTTTCAACTGAACATGTTTTGATCTGATTTACAGAAAAGTACGTAAAAGTTCAAAAAAGCTGTCCATTTCCTTTCCGACTTCAATCCAATGTCAAATTTAGACACTCTTCGCAAAGAATTCATAAAATTTAGAAAAATTATTTATTTCCGAATACTCAGAGTGGCCAAAAATGTATATACATATGCGTCCCACTCCTTGGTAAAAGCTTTATGTCCAAGAAAATGCTATTCATATCAATTTTTTTCTCCAATTAGAACACAATTGACTCAGACCCTGAACGCTTTTTGTAAGTGCTCCAATTCATCTGAAACCCAAACCAACTTCACACGAGAAACAAATCAAAATCGAAACGTGAACATTTTGTTCTCGACCAGCGAAAACGAAAAGAACACAATTTCTGTTCTCCATTCCTGCTTTAGCTTTTGTCTGTGAATGATGCCGTCTGCCTCAAACAACACCAAGTTAGAAAAACAGGTCTCCGGCACCCCAGCGGAGTCTACTAGTGACAATAATAATGCCACCAATCCGATGAAACAAGTATTGGTAACAATCGAACATAAAATTCGTAATTTGGAGAAGCGCAAGGTGAGTGAATTTTATCGAATTTAATTTCCTCATTTCCAACCAAATATACCTCCTCCCTATTCTCTGGTGGTGGCTCTGCACAGCACATACAACCGCAACAACAATGGCTTCCCCCGAATCTACGTTCCACCTACCATTGAATTCCTCTTGGAAAAAACACAAATTTTATTACGAATTTTTTCTAGTAAATATAGTAAATAAACCCTCTAAAAATAACCCACTCGATTGGGCTAATAACAGAAAACCGTTTAGACTGGCGAAATGTGTTTAAAATGCGTATTTTACGAAGTGTAGTTTACATGCAGTAGGTGTGTGTGAATTCGATTTTCAGCGAGACGCCATATTTACATGTGCTTTGGTTTGCAATTCGTTCGTCCTTTATCGTGCGATGTACAGTGAAAACCATGTAGAATAGGGCTATGTAATGAGTGCTAAGTGAATGTATTTATTGTTTTTTTTCCGCAGACCAAATTGGAGTCCTACCGAACGATACAGGCCTCCGGTAAGGAATTGAGTGCTGACCAAAAGGCTGCAGTTGCTAAATACGATGCTGTGACTCAAACTTTGGAATTTGCACGAGATCTCTCGAAGCAAATGGTTCAATTTTCCAAGGATGCCGAGAAAGAGCAGAAGAAGCAAGCACGGAAGGTATGAATGCATTGTTGCACTGCTGTTTGGTGAATTCTACGTTTTTCTTTTCTTTTCTCTCGTCTCCCTCGCTCGATTAGGATGCAGTGGTGAAGGCTCAAACGGAAACGAGCAAGATTCGCGAGGTACTGATCATACAGAATATTCTGTCCAACCTAAGCAGTGCCGAGATCCGTGATGCATTTCTAGCCGGCGAAAATGGTGCTACCAAACTAGAGCCTGCCGATCTGGAGAGCTTGGAAAAATTGTAAGTGCATACATGCTGTTTATCTATACTTAGATCGCAATACGTGTACAAAAAGCTAGCAGAAAACACTGTTTACTCCGATTGAAGGCGAAAATATCCATGACTCATTAGATTATGATTATTGTTGTTTACCTTCTCACATTTCAGCGAATGTGGCAGTCAAGTTTTTTAGAATTTTTCCTTTTCCCTCTGCCTTATTGCACTTGGTAGGTGGTATGTACGATAAAACATATTTTTCCCTGATGTACATGTATGACGCAATAATAATCGGCGTAACAGACACTTTATCTAACTGCCTCGACTGCTACGAGATTAGTGACGTCCTTTTGAAGATTTGCTTTCTTTTATAAGTGCGTGTGCGTTGGTTCTGTGCTGATATGAGAAGAGGGGGAATACCAAGAAGCACAGACACAATGGACAGTATTGTTTTTCCCATGTCTCTGATAGCAAATTTTATAAATACACGTTTAAATCGACCTTAGCCTTCTGCAAGGTCTAGGCTAAAGTCATCGCGAAGCATAGCTTATGTATGTGCACACTGCAGTTGTTTTAAACTAAAGTTGTAGGAGGTAGGAGCTCGTAAACGTTGACTCGCATATATCTGCATTGCTTGCGTTTATGAAGCGAAATGCATATCGAACTTACTCAGGCCGACACGGTTGGTAAGAGCAGGAAACAAGCCGCCCTCGGGCAGATGAAAAGTATACAAGAAAGCAAACGAAAAATATTTCCGATATCCAAGTCCAGACCATGCATGGGGTGGAACTTTCGGTTAGATAGCTGTCCGAACCAAGATTTCATCATACAGTTTTTCCAGTTCACAGGTGGAAGGCACTATAGTCTTAAATTTTCGAGTAATTTTAAGGATTTGTTGTAGACATGTTGTTCATCCAGACTCAGGCATTTGTTTTCCCTCTGCTTTGCTATATCTTTAGCCAAACTATCTCTGTGCTTCTCCCAGAGATGTAGTCGCTCCAAAAACGCGTAGAATAGAGAAAAAATATCTCAAGTTGTAAACCAGGGGCTTCTTCCCTGGAAGCTCAGTGAAACGCTCAGTAGCGGTGAAAAGGAAGTGAAGTTTATCAGAAACGTAGTTGATTGTGAAGTTAAACAAAGGTCACACCACACACACACACGAACATACAACTAATACACAATTGAGTGCAAAATGAAAACCAATTCAACAAAAAAAATCATTTTTTTTTCTTTTATCCTTTTTTTCAATTAACTGCAGCAACATGGACATTCAAACAAAACGGCCTGAACAAGCTGACGATTTTCCATTCTTGACTGTTGCTCAAAAGGCTGCTGAATATCTTTCGATGACGATTGATGGTCGCCCCAAGCAATACGGGGAGACAACGTTCGAAAATATAAAACGCATTTTCCAGCAAATTCAGGAGTCTGGCTATTTGGACAAAGTTCATTGTGCTGTTCAGCCTGATGATGTCGAAGAGCAAACTGCTGTCACGGAGGAGAACAACCAATGCGATCAACCGGAAGAAGAATTGGATGCCAACGATGAAATCGAAGGAGAAGATTCTGTCGCAGATGATATTCCTCAACAGTTGCAACAGCAACAGGACCAGCCACAACTTCAACTGATTAAAACAACAACTTATGATGCCAACAGTCCGATTATGAACAATGTTTATGTTATGGAGTCGAATGATGTTGCCCCTGTCTACGCTCAGCAGCATATTCATAATCAAATGCCGCAGCAGCAGCAAACGCCCCCACCACCTAGCGGAATTGTGACAAACCAACCATCGCCACAACAATCGCACCAGCAAAAGCAACAGCATCAGCAGCAGCAGCAACAACAACCTCCACAAATTCCACGCCAAATTGTTCCTAGCCCCGTAAATATGCAACAAGCTCCTGTAACAGCGATGCCACAAGCAGCAACTGCGGTAACAGCACCCGTTCCAGCTCATTTCCCGGCCACAACAGTTCGTGCCGTCGAAGAGGCTTACTTCAAGCAACAACAATATTTGCAACAAATGCGTCCCCTTGCTGAAGTCATTGGGGGAGGTAATTTCTTCTTCCTGCAGGACAGTGAATTGGATTCTCCCGATTTGGGTGCACCATCCTACAGCAACCCGAATGAGGTACAACCGCAGTGCACAAATGTATTCAATCAACATCCATCTCAAGCGCCACCTCAACCCCACCAACAACAACAGCAGCAGCAACAGCATCAATTGCAATTGGTTCAATCGCCAGTAGTTCAACAGCAACCAGCTCCACCCACACAACAACAGCAAGCACAGCAGCAGCAGCAGCAGCAGCAACAACTTCCAAAAGGAACTCACGTTAATTTGGCCGCACCAATCCCAACCCAAACATTCACAAATCAATCATTCCCTCCAATAGTGCAAGCGCCAACGACACTCTATCCTGTAGCTGCTAACTCAGTTGCTACGTCGCTTCAATCCCCACTGAATTGTGTTCCGGCCGACAAGCAGCAGATGGCACAAGCAGTGTTCTCTCCAGCAGTCAATGCGAGTCCTGCAATTCTTTCTGTTCAACATCAAATGATCACGGCTACCAGCCACCAGCCCCAATTGGACCAGCAGCAGCAAACGGCAACTGTAGTCATGATGAACCGCGTTCCAATAGCGGGCTATCAGCAGTACGATAGTAGCCCAGTGTCTGCTCCGGTGCAGGTGCTAAGCCAAGCCCCCATCATTCAGCAACAAAGCGATCAGTATATCGAACAGATGGAACCGAGCAAAGATGACGTAATTCTATCTAATACGGAAGACGCCAACACGAGCCCTACCAGTGACTGGGAGACAAACGATCGAGAGGATCGCCGGCGAGACAACTCTCAGTCGAAGGCTGGCAACCCAATTGAATCGAATCAATGGAGTAGTGAAATGAACAGCGCTGCCCTATTCAACTCCAGCAGCGGAGGTGGTGGTGGCAACCAATCGGATTCCAGCTCCAATGCTAACTCCAACTCCCGAAAAAACGACTGGAATGATGACAATCACCACCAGGGTAGGCATGAGAGCAACCACTGGTCCAGCAGCACTCATCAGAATGATAGTTACGGAGGTGGAAGAGCGCGCCACAACAACTATAATCGAAACGACCAGCGCGGTCGCGATGGGGGTCGTTCTAACAACGGCATGGATCGCATGGATCGTGGTGGTATGCGTGGTGGCAACAGTGGCGGCCCCGCCATGGGCGGAGGTGGCTATCGGGGCAGGAACAATTATCCATCGTCCCAATCCCAGCAAAACGGCAGAGGTGGCGGAGTGTACTTCCGCAACAACGACAACTCTTACTATCACAACAGTCAAAACGGAAATTCAAACGGCAGTAACAACAGCGCTAGCGGTGGCGGTGGCGGCGGCGGCGGTGGCAGCGGCGGTTACAACAAAGAAGGCGGCAATGGTCAGCGCTATGACAACGGAAACAACTACAGATCTCGTGGAGGCAACAATAACTCCACAAACAGCACAAACAACAGTCGAAACAATTCAAACTCCACCAACGGCAACAACACCAGATCCAGCATGTCGTCCATGTCTGGTGGCGGAATGAATGGACCACGTACAGGAGGAGGTCGCTCGTCTGGCAGCAACGGCCCCGGTTCCTCCGGCACGTCTTACGTCAATTCCAGGCAACAACAGCAGAACCCCAGGCAACCGCAAGACGTCGCGTAAGCCATCACAAAGCAGCAGGAAGCAATTACATATAAAGCGTGCCCCAGTAACGCAGATAAAACAAAACCTAGTACTAACTTGCAGAGCGGAAAAGCATATTATTCATTCACACACACACAAACACACACACACCATAACTGAACTTCGTCTTAAAAACATATATATACATAAAAAAATGGAAAATCTTAAAAACGTATAACAAAAATCAAGTATTTATGCTTAATATAATTTTCAATTATTCTTATTCTATATTATAATTATTTTATGTTATATATAAACAAAAAGGAAAGAAACAAAAAATATTATGAAATTATCTGAGATTTAGTTTGTTCGTTTTACGAGAGAAGAAAATATTACTACGTACGTACAACAGAGAAACAAAAAGAGTTGTTTTTTTGTAGACGACACCATGTTGTTCTCAGTGTGGCTGTACTGGCCTCGTTATAGGGCTGATCTCCCTCCAACCGTTCTTGAGAGCTTACCAGACATAAAGGGCTTGTGAAGGTTTGCAGAGTTACCAGAATACGAACCATTGGATTGGGTAAGACTCACCAAATCAGGGTGTCTGGCAAGTCGGCAAGGCTACAGACTGAGTTTCAAGGTATTCTTCCTCCATGCGTTTTTGAGAGTTTACCGATGCAGATTCTGGTTGTAGTGGCTTAAGAGAGCTTGTAGAGATGCCAGAATTCCATGAAATCACGTTATCACGTGTGCAAGGCCGATGTGCATTTCAAGGTAGTTTTCCTTCAAGCGTTTCTAAGAGTTAAATTTCAGTACCTCGGACACATAATGAGGAACAGAAAATATCAACCGTTGGAGGGCAGAGGTCAACTTGGTTATCAAACTAGAGAATGGCTCAAACTTTCGACCACAGAAATATTCAGAGGAGTGGCAAACAAACAAGTGATTGCCATCGATGTTTTCCAACCTCCGGAACAGAGTGGATCCATAAGAGAAGTTTAATTCGTATTCTGGCCACATCGACTTGTAAAGGTTTGTAATTGTAAGAATTTCGCACAATTTCCATAGAGCGGAGTGACGAAGTCATTTTCTGCACAAATTCCAGTACAACTGGTAGCGGATCCCTTCGTACAACAAATGAATACACAAAAAACAAGTTGGTTTTCGAAAAATTTATTTAATATCGATCTTATTTGCGAAGCAAAACAGCTTCCCGCTTTTAGCGTTGTGCAGTCCTTGTCCGAGAAACATCTTAATTCGCGGGGACAGGGTGTTTTCTGGAAGAAAAAAACCGAAGAAATGGCTATTACGTGGTTGTTTTAGTAAAGATCTTGAAAATTTCATTTTTCTTAATCAGTTGGTGGTGCATGTAACAATATAATCACTTTGATCATACAAAACATGTTCATCAGCAAGATTTTCAACAAAACCATGCATTTTGCGTTAAACTTACCTTCTAGGCTTTCAAATCCCACGTGAGAGCCAACTGCAGCTGGAGTCATGTCCTGAAAGAAAAAGAATTAACGTTTATTTGTGCTTTTCAGTTCCGCGGAATGTTTGCTATAATGCATCGTCAGTTGGTGGTGCATGTAACAATTTAATCACTTATCATTCCAAACATGTTCATCAGTAAAGAAATGTACTATGCAGGTACATGCATGGAAAATTTAACCTACTAAAACTTACATGTGCTTCAGAGGAGTTTTATCAATTCCCAGACACGAGGCGGTCCATACAGTTGCAGCCCTGTGGAAAGAAGACGATTAGAATCCTTGTTTCATAGAGTATCAAGAGGATTGGAAGGTATTTGGTCAGTTGGTGGTGCATGTAAAAATTTAATCACTTTTCATTTAAAACATTGTTCATCAGAAAATGTAATGATTCTGGCCACAACAGTCTGCGGTTGCAACTTACCTTGGTGTAGGAGGATCACTCCAAGCGAATGCTTTAGTAAATTGGCCATTTAAGCAGTCTTTATGTATTCCTCACATGCTTTTCTGTTTTGTTGGATAGTTTATTGCAAAATTCAATGAACGTCTACATGCGACAAGCGTGTCAAATAAAATGGATGATTCGATGGAAAAATGTCATGGTTCCGAGAAAGTGAATGAACTCGTTGAATCGTTCTCGATTCTCGATTGGGGTTGTTCGATTTCGTAACTTGTGCGGCAGTTCTTTCTGCTTTGTTTAGGCGCGCTAAGACTTCAGCGAGATATTTTGTGAGGAATGTGCAGGATAGACTGCTCGGAATTGTGGACTTACATAATATGACAGGCCTTGACTACAGATCAGAATATTTCGTTTACCATTTAAGAGGCGTCAGTTTAGTAGAACATCCAGACAACTTAGTGCTCCATAATAGTAGGAGTGCTCCATAGTAGGAGATCCAAGTTTCAACTGCTAGAGAACACCAACACGACGGTTCCGGAAACTTAACTGTCAAGACCACAGACTATGGTCTATGGTCAAGAAAAATCATCTTCAGTTCTTACAAAAAAAAGTAAAATAGGTGATTCCTCTGAACCATATCTGGAGATAAAATCTCATTCGAGTATTACTTGTCCATCGTTCCGGCCAAACGTAGCGAACTTCACTCACAACTAATCTTTCAGAAGCTGGGTCTAGCGACGTTAATTTTGTCGCTGGGGTTTTTCTATCAGCCCATAGAAATTATTTAATTTGTGTTTTGTTGTTTGACTCAAGAAATGAGTGTTAAACGTGTGATTTAAGAAGAACCAAAAAAATAAAATTCCCTCGATATTTGTTCTTTCACATTTACATCATTCAAATGTGCATTCTGTGAGACAAGCCCATAAAAAAGATGAATTCTACACCTGCTGGTAAGTGCAGTAAAGGGTGGGGGTCTTCCATTGACCCGTGTAACTGTCCCTGATTGGAAATAACTGGTTTCTCGTATCCCTGATAGATGCTACAGCAGCTGGGCCGTTAGGAATCGCTGCCGAAAAGAACAAACAATGGCAGCGGGAGCTTCTAATGGAAAAAATTCGTTCGCATTCATCGCAGCACAAGTCGTTTCAAGAGCTCTCCAAATCGATGCGTTTGGCAATGCTCGAGAAACGCTATGCATTGGACGCGGTCGAGAAGTCGAATCTACAGAAATGTCTGGATAGTATGCAGCATTGCATTAAGGTAACCTCCAGGCAGGGACTGGTCGAACGATTGGAGAGTCTTTCAAGGCAATTGGGATTGAAGTTCATGGAGGACACCTCGGGGCTTTTCATATCAACGGATATGTTTTACTTGGAGATAATCCTTGATGCCAATGGATCGTTGACTGATGTGAAGGTGCATCATGAGTGCAAGATTGAGCAGCAATCATGCAGCGAACTGGTGAATTGCCTGAATCGAGGTGACTTCGCAGACTTCACGGTACAGCTGGAGGGTTTATCATCGATTTATCAACTCAATGCAGAGCCGAAAGTAAAGACAAAGGCTTTCGTAGCATTGCAGGCTATGGAAACAGACTTGTTCAATATGTATCAAGCTCAGAATTTCTCCAAAGATGCTAAGGAAATTCTCGCAGAATCTGACGTGGGAATAGTTCTCAAGCGACGAGGCGGCCACCCTATGCGATTGACATACTTCGTGTCGCCATATGATCTAATTAGCTTGGATACGAAAGCTATGGTTCCCATTTCAGTCGATCTGATTACCAGCAAAAATTTAGGTATGAGTGTGACTGTAAACTTAGAAGCCTCATCGACCAATAAGCTGCAGATATTGCCAACGGTTACATTCAGCAAAGAGGGAATGACCGACGTTCCGGTTTATTCGGCACTAACATCACTTAATTCCACTCTGTTGCCAGCAACGTTTGTGTTGCGTTTAAACAAGCCACTGCCCGTGTGCCAGAACATGCTACGTGCCCTCATTCCAACACAGCCAGAGTCTGCAGTATTGGCCCCTGGTGATGGGGGTAAGCCTCAGACAACATCCATAATGAAGCTGGTTATACAGACGGCATCGGAGAACCAACTACAAAATTCGTCAAAGGGATTGGTTGTCTGCCTTCCAGATCAGTCCCATTGTTACTTTTTCACCGAGAACAAGCAGATGAAGGTATGCAGTAAGATTGTTTTCCATTGCTGCCTTTACACAAGATTTGAATTTTTATTTTTTTTTGTTAAGGCTTCGATTGTGACCAGTGTGCCATTTACCGAGCCATCCCAAGTCCCGAAAATACTAGCCGTACTAAAGAAACATGCACTTTTCTACACCCTTCTCTCCAGTTGTGTTCGTGCCCAGACCAAGATTGGAGGTGAGTTCGGTAGCCAGCTCATGTTGGTCGCTAAGGTAGCTTTTCTGTTTTTTTTTAGACATTGAATCCACAACTATTCTGGAGGTGAATGCCATCTCGTTTAATCAAATATCTGTCGCCCTCGAGCACCCATACGAGGAATCGATGGCCACTGTTGAATTCAACCTCAACGATATGGGCCTGGTGACTTGCGAAATATACTCGCTAACTACCAACTACGAGTCCGTAGCGGCAAAGCTTACTCAAATCGTCCAGAAGAGTCTTTCCATTCCGGTTACCATTCGCAGTCTTCTAAAGTACTGGGATCAGGAACACTTAAAGTTCTTTCAGCGCGGCATTGGTGGAGACTACGGAAATTTTAATTTAACTCAAGGTCCGAACGATCCAGGAGGGCGTAGCGGTGGAGGAGACTTTCGTGATTTAAAAGGTTCGGGGAAGCCCGGCGGTAGTGATCGTGGAGGATCGCTGAATGGAAGTTTCGGCGCCGGGGGTAATCGACAGTTTTTTCATGCTACTGGAATTGCCAACAGCGCTGCCGAGGGGTTTCCTGAGCTAACATCGTCGGTAGCAACAGCAGTCGCGGGAGGTTCTGTCGGCAACAGCCTCATAAAACCACAATTTAAATCCGAGGTCAAGCAGGAGGATTTTTGTAAGAGCCCAAAGAGTAATCTAACATTGCAGTCTGATATTAGCAGCAACGACTCCAGCTCTTTGGGCACACTGTCAGCAGCAGTGCAGATGAACAACATGCAGGATGTATCATTATTTCCTGGCGTTGCAACTAATGTGCCTGCTGTTACTGCATCCGGAGTCGCTGTATCATCATCATTGTCATCAACGTCAACTAGTACAACTTCATCAATATCAACGACTACCACATCGGCTACTTTCGCGACGGTCGTCAAGAGCGAGCAAAATCAAACCGCAGACATTGCGGATAAGTATCAAACCATTTGGAAGGACAAGACCAACATTAAGAATACCGTCAGCATCACACCTATACCTGCTGCGTCTAGCTCTATGGAACCAGGGACTAGCGGAGCAGTCCGTCCATCTCCAGTCGTCTTGGATAAGAGGCCAGGAATTGAAATTATTCCACTGTCGACACTACCGTCACAAAATCCATTAACTACTGCAATCACCATAACGCCAATCACTCCGACAGCCACATCTTCACCATCCATACCTACTGTCTCAGTGACAGGAGTGAAGAGCTCTGAGAAAAAGAATTCCAGTTCAGGGAAACGCTCGACGGATGATAAGGAAGTTAGTAAAAGCGAGAAGAAGAGGAAAAAGAAACGCGAAGACTCGCCAATGGGTCCTCCCGAGAAGTTAATTCCTCGTCAAAATTCTCCAGCGTCGGATCCGAGCTCTCTATCACGAAAGTATTCGCCGCAGTCTGCTTCGCTGGTGGTACACACTTCACCCAGCACAAAGCCGAGCCCGAAACATTCACCTGTGTACACCAGCCCAAAACACGCATCGTCCAGCCCAAAGAGTCCATTCGGCACTCTGTCTCCCAAGCACGGCAGTTCCGGCAAGCCGAGTATGTCTACACTAAAGAACGCAACGAGTCCAAAAAGTGAAAAATCCACTTTGGCTTTGCCTTCGAGGCCATTATCGTCTTCACCTGGATCGTCCTCGTCGTCTAAAAATCGAGAAAAAGACGGCAAAGAGCGTTCACTAAGTGCCTCCAATCCAAATTCCAAAACTCCCACAAGCCCCAAAGTAAAGTCTGCAACAATAAAACTGAAACCCTTGGACGTTGTCAATCACATGGGGTTTCCAGGACCCCCCGGCACAACAGAAGACTCCGATAAAGTTCGTAAAGGATCATTAAATGCAGTAATTGACAAACTGAAGTCCTCGCAAAGCTCAGCCGACGAGGCACTTGCCAAGCTGACGATATCTTCTAGTGCTGATCAACTCACAAGTGATTCGGTGGGCTCTTCGGCGCCCAGCAGCGCAATAGCCACGCCTGGATCTGAATATATGGTAAAGCCAAGCCAAGATGGTATCAAAATTACTATCAATAAGACCAAAAGCAAAGACGGTGGTAGTTCCAGCAATAGATCCAAGGGCGCTAGTACTAAAATGGATACATTCACATCGAGTAGTTGTTCCCCAAAAAAACACACTGGTCTCAAGCCAGGAGTAAATAGTGGACCTGCCTCAAAGAAAACATCGTCAACTATTCCATTTCCAGCCCAACCGCCAATGCCCATAAACAAATCATCAGCATCGTCAAGCAACAGTTCCCAGAGTGGAACCAAACATAATTTTCAAAAATCCAATTCATCTGGCAGTCTGTCCACTAAACTCTCCGCAGGTTCTGGCAGTGGTAGTTCTCTAACTAAATCTCACAGTACAAATTCATTTCATTCGGACTCATTTCGGAAATCCTCCTCCACTGGTGGGAGCAAGTCAAGGTCCACTTCGAGTTTCATTGAAAAGATACCGCCACGTCCAGACCCCACAGACATGATGAAGATCCTTCAATTTGCCTCGCCCAACATGGCTGCCATGGAAGGATTTATGAAGACATTCAACACCAAGTTTCAAATTCCTAAGCTATCTGCAAGGAATACTAACTCACAGCCGCATGATCCAACTGGAGATTCTGCAAACAGACCCCGTCCCACATCTGCACCTACAACACCGGCAGCATCGTTTACACCATCTCCAACACCCAGCAGCTCGGAAAGCAGTGGCAACAGCAACGATTCGAACAAGAATTTGCCGCCCAAAATCGCCGGTCCCCCTCCGAATAAAGGTCAGCAACAAGATTTCTTTAATCTATCTTGTCACACAGCTATTACCACATCTTTGTCGTCCACACCCACATCCTCAGTCCCAGCTGCACACTTTAATTCATATCGTGGTCAGTCCATAGAAATGATTAACCACGCGAGTGATCTCACCATGCGTCCGCCGTCCACACCCAGTGTGACAGATGATTTACCGTCATTGTCATCGTCCACTCTGAAAAATGATATCAAACTGTTGTCACCAGTGGTGCACGCGCAGTCCTCGTCAGTTCAGATTTCGAATAAACTTCCCTTCCATCAACATCCGCCATCACCATCTGTTTCGGTGCATATTCTCAAATCGCCTGTCCCCTCACCGCTGGTAGTGATGCCATCACCCCACTCCAGTTCGCCCTGTATCACTGACGACGAACTGATGGACGAAGCGCTCGTGGGTGTGGGAAGCAAATGACAAACAATATTCACGTTTATATTTCCAATAGTAACGGTTATGAGTGCTTATTGCGAACTGGGCTTGGGCTTCCTTTCCCCCCTCCTCTTATTGTTTTCTCGTCTTCCTTTGTATTGTTGATGATTATTTTCTGCTACAAGTTCGACGAAGGATGAGATTTTGCAATTTTTAGGGACTTAAGCTGTGCGAAAGGATGAATGAGCCCCCGACGACTGGCAATTAACAGCGCAAACAGATTCGGATAAATCTGTTCCTCGTCAAGGGCGCTGCGCTAATTATTTTATCATTTTACAGTTTACAGTGGACACAAACAAAGGAATACATGCACATTTATTTTCTGTTAGCTAAGTCTGACAACACCCCAGCAACTATACCGTCGTCCTTTACACCAAAATCTTCCTAAAAAAAACCATTAATTTCACTTCAAATCCTAATTCACATCCAAAAGTAAGTATTTTGGACCAACGACGGCGGTATATCGAAACTATCAAACAGCACAAAGTATTCAGATATAACTCCCACAAAACATACATAAATTGTTCTCTAATAAACAAATCGACTAAAATAATTCAGTACAAAATGAAGAGAAAATTTTATTTAATAATAATAAAAGCAACAAGTAATAATAATTTAATGTGTGTGAACGTGTAACGATTAGTATAAGTTGATGCCTTAAGATAGAAGAAATACATTTTACTTAAACTTCATGATTTTGTTTCCCATTTTAGTTGTAAGACTAAACACACGTAGTGTGGTAAAATTGGTATTTGAGTTGTGTTTTACGTGATTTTTTTTTTTTGATTTATCATTGCTGGAGTATCCTTCTGGAGGATTCCGCCGCGATATGAATAGAAAAAACCAAGAAGCTGGCTAAGACGGGAATGTGAAATTCAAACGCAAAAGCAAACTTTTGTAAATATTTCTGCGAAACTAAAAAATACTCATGTTTTGCGAGAACAAACAAAACAAGTAAAGAAATTAAATAAAATTTATTTATTGTGTAAAATTTGAAAAACTGTTTTTTATTCTATAGGAACGATATCTGGTTGAAGCTACATTCGTTCCATTATGTGCGGAATAGCACATCATTCAAATGGCTGCATCTGCTTCGCTGGTCGTGTCAATACGTGCAGCGCTATTCGAACGATAACGTCTCGATTGTTGGCCTCTAGCTCGTCCAAAGTGGTTGGTTTGTTATGGTGGACTAAGAACTTGAGAGAAAATAACCATCTGGTGTCAAGTCGCATGATCGCGGCGCTTGTATGGCATGAATCGCTGTTTTGTTGGTATCACAGCTCGGGTATACAGATCTTGTCGAGCTCTGGCCCCAGAAAGTCGGTTAACATCGCTCTATACCTGTAACTCTATACAGTTCGAAAGAGATGATGTATTGATGATTGGTCGACAATTCTGCTCGTTAACAGTCGCTGAGTCAAAAATGGGCTTCGTCCGAGAAGATCATTTTTTGGCCAAAATTCGGATCTCCAGCCAACATTTCCAGCGAACTCACTGTGTTTTCTATGGTTGTCCGGCTTCAATTCTTGCAACGACACAATCTTATTCGGATGTACATATGTAGGTCCGAATCCAACCGTAAAATAAGCCTGGTTGACTCTATGGCGATGCCCAATTCGGCTGATGGACGCCGAATCGACATTTCTGGGGATGATACCAGCAGTATAATACCTTTTGGGTTTGAACAATGGTGCAACGTCTTTAACCCTTTAAACTCTCGGACCTCATGTGTCTAGTCTTTCGTTTGCAAAAAGTGCACAAAGAATTGAATTCTGCGGTACTATTGCCTTTTGGCGACGTGGTTTCTGAAACTTTTTGTGACCCAATCCAATTGTAAAACAGCAGTGACTTCACCTACTCAGTTATAGCGTACTATATCTACGATATATAAGTGACGAACTTCGAGATCATAAAAGTGAACTGTGTTATGTGCATCCCACTACTGCAGTGAAGGCCAACATTCTTCTTTTTATGATTTTCGTTATGACATTTATGACTAACTATAACCATTAAGTTGTTCTGCATAATGATTGCATTTTCACATAAATGCATGAAGAAATTACTCCGATTGGGATTGTGCAAAAATGCTGCTGAAGTCGTTTATGTCCCACATAATATAGTATTTCGAAGCACGTTCAATCCTGCCATATTGATGGCATTTAAACACCTTCAACGAGACGTGTGTAATTTGTCTTTGTACAAAAAGGTTCCTGTACTGTTGCGTGTAATTCTGTGGTCTATTTGTGGTCTGAACAAATACGTTTCTATACAAATGATTATAATCAAGACTCTTGCGTAATAGAAAATCTCAATTTTTAATTACCGCCGCTTAATTAATACGTTTAATGCATTCAAGGTCAGAACAGCATTGTTAATTCATTACTACCCGACACGTTTTCTTTACTGAGAGCACCTCGTGATAGAAAAGCAATTACCCGGCTTTTATGCGACAACTTTTAAAATTGCATTTGCGTCAAAATGGGTGTACTAGTACACGTTATTATATGGAGACTACAGCCTCGACGGATCCATTGTGTTCCCCGGTGTGGGATACCTGAAAATAGTAAACAAGAATTAGTCCATGGCAGGAGCGGCCCTCCTGAACCAGCCCGTTTTCGTTATGAATTTTTAGGTGGCTTTAGGTGGAGCATTCGTTGAGGTCGCTGAAAAATGCTTTACAAAGGGTTAGGTGCGTTGTGTCTTCCTCTGCCTCTGTGTCGCCGCAGTTTCTGCTTAGGTCTGTGCTGCTAATCCCCATTCTTCTTAGTTGGGCCGCCATTGGGTTGTGGAGAAGGGCAGCTGTAGTCTATTGAGTGAAGTGCAGTCCAAAGTAGCTTCGAAACAAGGCACGAAAAGAGTGCACTCCACCTAGCATTGGCCATGTTGTGGAAGTCGGAGGACATTTTGGAAGTGAGGAGGGTAATGGGCGGTTGGATGTGGTTCGATCCCGAGCCTATTCTAGCTAGCTAATTGGCACTTGAAAGCTCATGTGTTCCATGTTCCGGAATAGGAAAAAACTATCATCACCTGGTCTGCACAAAACTTCCTCGACTAGACATAGTCCTGTCCCGTGAACAGTTTTTGCCTTAACCTCTGCTCTTGCATCCGCGATAGCTTGAGGTCCGATTTCCTTGTTGTGAGCGTAGTAGCACTGTCATTCACCTGTATTTGGTTGATGATTTGGAGTCAAAAGAACGTCTCCATCAGAGCCAGCGCCCTTCTTGCTCTCCAGCTGAAAACAGAGGTAATCTCTTTAAAGGATGGATTCTTAATGGACTGATGGCCATTACAGCTTCGAAGTGCCTGTGTTTCGGGCTTGAAGTCAGCTGTCAGATGTTATTACAGTGAACTGCATAGGCTTTTCCTCGTAGGAAAGACCTTGAGTCAACCATATTACCACTAAATTATCTAGACTCTCTCTTAATCATTCAAGGCAAGCGACCACATTGCGTATTTATGTCACGTTTATGGAACTTTTACCAATTTTCCATTCAATTACAATTCTTCCTTGGAATTTTGCCAAAAGTTTTATGAACAAACCCCGAACACGAAGACTCTTCCCAGAAAAACCTCTTCCATTTGGACCAGGTTTCAACTGCAGATGTTTATTTAATGAAAGCCCCTAACGCAACAGCGACTTTTCAGTTTCCATCCAGGAAAACATCACTTACCGAAACTTTTACCATAAATACAAGTACATACATACGTATCCCATATTTTCCGTCTCTTTTTCTCTTTCAATTGGTTTCTTCCCGTCGGACGATGTGGAAATAAAAATAAACAAAAATGAAAATATTTGGTTATCAGCACAACAATGCAAATTAAGTCGAATACACCCGTCTAAGGCACCCCCACCCACCCTATTTCATAATCCTGGTGCTCGCCTTGAAGTGGGTAGTGAAAGTTGGATTCCTCTTCTTTTTTTTATCCGCTGGCTGGCATTATGTTTAAGGATATAAGTTTCTTTTTCGTGGAAAAACTTCAAGTGGTGTATTTAACAAGCGCATTTCGCTGGATGAAGTTTAGCGTGCTTTTGGAAATGAAATTCATGCCAAAGTTGAACAGCAGACTAAATTTTAAGGAACAAATAGAGGGGCTTCGCCAATTCGAAGTGGGATTCCTTTATTTACCTGCTGTTGATGCACACATCAATCCAAGAATCCTTTTCGTTTGCAGAGAGCAAATGGAAAATTAAATTTTTAAATTCATTGAAAAACTTTGTGCAAAGCCTTTGCACATCCCACAGTCATCTCTATTATGTCAACCACGGATAGTTATCCCGGATTCAGGGGAATAAAAATTTCCAGCCAACTTAGTTTCTATGGGAAAAAGGACTGCTCCTCCACATACCTAGGTATAATGGGAAATGTGGTGCTCATCACCCAGTATAATCGTTGCCTTCGGTTGTGGTGCGGCGGTCGTGGTCGTGGCCGTCGTGGTGCTGCTGGTGGTGATGGTGATGCTGGTCCCAATGGCATGAGTAAACAGATGGAAATCCAATAAAATTTACATACAAAGCCAACAGTCCTGAATGAACCGCCCCTCCAGCCAAGTGCGGGTAATAGAACTGCTGCTGCAATTGAATGTTTGCTTAACCGCATTGCAAACTTTTACATGAACTTCAAATGATTCCGGACATTAAGTAGAGGGACACACAGCCACACAGCCACACAAGTCTGTAGTGAGACATCGCCGCCGTCAAATGTCGAAAGTGCATTCAATTTTCGGTTCATTTTGGCCAAACATACGAGCGCACATTGTGGCAGCCATTAATGTTAAGGAACTTTCCAAGCCATGGTCTATTCAAATGGAATGCCATTAATGCGGACAGTTATTGCGAGTTGAGATTTATGTGCGTCGGATTGCACAGGATATCCTTAGGAGGCATGGATCTTAGTAATCGTCGTCCTGCACCAGTAAACCGTGGTCTATGGTAATTTGGCTACCGGTCATTGGAAGTTACATACATACATATGTACGAATGGAGAAGGAATTTCGAAGGAGCTTACATGTCAGTTGATTGTTGGCGAAAAATAATGGAAAAAAGTTTGTCTCTACATCGTTACCGAATCCGGATGCAATGAAAGGTAACACCGTCTTGTAAACTAACTTTTGACTTCTACAAGCCAACGCCGGAGGCATGACCGTTAAAAATCTCGGATGTACTGGTATACTTGCCTTAGCGACCTTAGGTCTTGTAACCTGTCGAGGGGCATAGGCCATCCTTAGCGTCAAACTGTTCGGATTAGCAAAATGAGTTTCAAATCATTGAAGCTCCTTGCTACTTGTTTGGTACTACTCATCCACCTGAGGGAAGCTTGATGCTCATCCCTCTTTCCACTCCTCATTGACTCACAGTGGAGTAACCAGCTACTGATGTAGTTCGCGCTGTTTGGAAAACTACTCAATGCCTACAAATTTATTTCTTTAGAAGGGTCTTAGCTCTGTTTTGCTTGGAGTTCCATTTCGAATCCGGAAATTGTTGCAATGTAGCAGCTCGTTAGACCATGATGCTGTCGCTAAATGTTCCCACCGTCTGTTGAGATGATTCTGGTCCGAAACCAGCACACAGCCATCTAAACCTCTCATTGGATGTTGTTTAGAACTCCCGCCATTAGTATGATCCTTAGTGATGCTCTAGATAGTCCTCCTGTCACACCTGCTAACTGGTTCTTCCGCCTTCGAGGCCATAGCGTTGATGACACTTCGCTGCGGGTTTCTGTTACCCATCTCCACTCCCAAGAAGCCTATCATTTCCAAATCAAAATTCAAGAAACAGCGAATTCGAATGGAATAACAAGTAACATGCGATAAATCTAAATTGACTTACCGCTATCCCCAACCCCACTGTATTAACAAGTACTGGTTGTCATCAACAAATGGCGGCTTCGTTGTAGCAAATTATTGGCTTCGTGTACTTCTCTGTGGCAAACAAATGCCAACAGCCGCTTCCCAACCGTGTTTCCTGCATACATAATCAAAACAACAAGTCAATTGATTTTCGCATAGAAATTGTCCTGTTTAGGGATAACTTATTGTTTAGTACTCATCACCGATTCCCAGCACGATTCATGATGTGCGAATATGTTCATCTATTTCTATAGACCCATATCGTGAATAGACACTTAAACACTGGCACTGTCTATTGCACATTATCGATTGTCTGGGCTGTCCTTGATTTGAAGAGATGAATTCCTGCAGAACTCCCAGTGCGAATCATCTGGCGGGTCATTGTGCAAACAGAACAAAACAAGCCAAGTGGAGCTAGTATATGTATATTTTTGCCGCCAGGACAAAAGTGAATCATCTCCCTCTCGTCTTGTGTATTTGATTTGCAACTCTGTTCCTGGCATCGAAGGACAGAAAAAGTCTAATTTCACGCAGAATGTCCTGTCAACGGTTTCTGTTGTTGTCTCTTATCGTGTTTCATGCTATCCTCTCCTCATGGCACTAAAGTTGACGTACACAACAGAGATTGTTGATAAAAAAAGCAAAGAAAAGAAAAAAAAACTACCATTCGATGTATAAGCAAGTGTTTGCTCTTATTGTGGTTTGTTACGATCCTTGTATGGTACCGGTGGTACCAAAGGATACCAGTAAATCTATTTTCTTTTCTTGTCGACTATAATACAAGACTATATCGTCCCCTTTTTGAAGAAAATATATTCGAGGCGGTTAAGGGGTTTCCTTTTCTTTTGTTAGATAGCAAGACGAGGTTGGAAGGATACACCGGAGGATAGTAACCTGCAACCCTCTTAGCATCTGCTCTATCGAAACATTGTCTCTGCGGTAATATTTTACTCGTAAATATATCGGTTTGCCCTACTTTATCCTGGAATCAATATTAACTCCGCTACACCTATAAATTTGGACATTTCCTGAGCACACGCAAATCCAATCAAAATTAATACCATGCATCTTTCTTACTAATACCGCCCGAGACTAACCAATATTGACGACGATACGAAAGTTCTCTCATAATTTTAAGACCACAGTGTGTCTAGAAAAAAGTGTGGATACCGTAAAGGGAAATTTGTCCACACATGGGAATTTATTTCACCTTCGTACAATTTAGCAGAGTAGTGTGCACATGGTTACGGTTCAGGGAAATTTTCTTCTTATGGGAATTTATTTCACCTCTAGTTAGTGAAGTTATTTCCCAGAAATTAGTTCAAATTGAGGTAAATGGACCAGAAAAATTGAACGGAGTTCATGGGTATCCCTTCGTCTCAGGAGCTATGTTCTGGAAAGTGGAATCCTTTCATGAAACTGGAGTCATACCTCACATAAAAGTGGAACTCTTACTCACTGCCCATGAGGATGAATTGCACTAGGAAATGGGAAATTGTGAAGTTATTCCCCTCCACCCTGCCACTAACTTGCTCTCAAAGTCCAATTAAAACTTCATCGATGGAATTGAAAACGATACGAACACCCATACCCACCTACTTTCCATCAAGACTGTGAACAGCTTACCCTACTGTCGTCCATAGTCCTCTACCATAGTCCGGCAAATTAATTTACACCTTGTTAGTTAAGTTGTAAACGTAAAACAAAGTGCCTCCAGCAGGCACCTGCACCACGTCCCCACTGCCATTGACCAAGACGATTTATTGAATTCCAGTTTGTTTCACTTGTGTAGTTTTTTTTATTTTCAGATTTAATTAAAAGCTATCAGTCCTTGAACAAGTCCTGCATCGACGCCAACAAGGAATGCACGACGACATCGAAGTCACCATGGAATCAAAAGACTGCAATTGGAAGTATTTACGAGTGCATCCTCGGGCACAGATTAAAATGATAAATGCGAACTGGAATGCATTATTTCAGTTGATCCAGCTTAAGTCACGCTCAATATTGGTTTTGTGAGTTTTGAATCAAATCTAATCCTCACACAGTTGCTGCCACATCCTACTCCCGAGGAGCTACAGATTCCATGCCTCCTCAACCCACACGATCTGTGTGGAGGTAAGTATTAATTCCAACAGACTTGGAGAGCACTGAAAATTTAATCAATATCTTGTTGCAGTTGGGTTTTGTTTGCATCGTAATTTTACAAAACAATGACGAGGGGATGGAGGAGAAGGAACCCCCTCCCCAGAAAAACCCAACCACATGGTGAACTTTTTGGATCTGGAAAACAGAAAAAAGGAAAAAGGAGTCGCCGCCGCCCGGGTAAATGTAGCGTGAAGCTTTAGTCGGCAAAAGTTATTCGGGAATGGGAACAAAGTCAAGACCTCACTAATGGATTTAGGTCATTAATATCCCTGTTCCAGGAGAATGCTGGGCGAGATGGATCCTTCGGATATGCAAATTGAATAGATTCGGTTTGGAAAAGTTTCCTAATGAGATTATTGGTCAACAACTTTGCAATAAGAGAAGGTCTTATGCCAAACGAATGTTACCAAGGATGAGCACAATTTAAATGGAACCACCACACATGGTGATATCTATTTGGTTATCCCTAATCTCTGAGAGAGAGAGAGAGGGCTTCGGTGAACCATACGAAAAATTGGAGATAAAATTATTAATTTTTTTTCTGGAATCAATCGGTGCTTTCTCCATCCAGGGCACGTAACTTTTGAAATGAGTTCTATGTCCAAAGTGGAGGAGGAAGAAAAATGAAGGTCTCACTGGATTATTGCGATATGTAGGAACTGAAAGTGGTTGTGCACTGATAAGCTCTGAAATAGCATCGGTGTTGGAGCGACACGTTGTTCATGAACAATCTCAACGTATGTACGTTTTTATTTTTTTATCGATTCTAGTTAGTGTTTAGTTTTTTTCACATCCGTGGTAGGAGATACTATCATCGTATCTCGTGGTCCTGGACTGACATATTTTGCAAAGTGTAGTCCAACCAAGTAAAGCGATTAGTATATGCCATCTTTGCTCTTCTCTTTTGGGAGTTTTGATACTCGGGACAACTCGAAAACATCGGCTATTAGTAAAATGGAAATTCTCTGCTAATAACTTACTTTACTTATGTCCTGTATCCACTTGTGGGTCCTAGGGCCTCTGCAATGCCTACGCACCATTGTATGCGATTTCTGGAAATGTGTCTCAGCTCTTCCCAACTTTTTTCCAGTTGCCGTACTTCCTTCTCCTAGCACGCCCGGTTATCCTGTCGCAGTGAGTGAGCGGGTTCCATTTCATCGCGTGGTTAGCTATGAAGAAGAGTATGACCAATCCACTGCCACTTTCGTTGTCGTACGGTTGTGCCTATAGGTTCATGGTCAATTCTCTGATAAAGCTGTGCGTTAGAGATACGGCTTAGAGAGAAAATCCCTAACATATAGCGCAGGCATCTTTTGACGAACGTTTGCATCTGCCTTGTGATAGTGGCCGTCACCCTCCAGGTACCATATAGCATCACGGTCGATGTGTTTGAGTTCAGATGTAAGACTCCATCGAATTGTGGGTCTTCAAAGTGTTCTTTGATTCGCTCCACGATGATTCTAGCCATTATCCTGGCCACAGCACGCAGATATGTCTCCAGTTTTCCCATTAGATTGCCTTTTTTAGGGAAATTGACGATCTCTGCTAATAAGTGGACACCCGGATGAAACTGAGGTAGCCAATGGCCAACTTATACATAATTGACAGTAGAAGTTCACCTTATCTTCCTCCTTGCTCTTACCGTCAGTATTTTTCAAAGGTTTCCAGGATATGAGAAGGTAGACAGTGAAAACACGTCAAAATTGATCATTCCTTGTCCGAAGCACTGCATCTGTTTCGAAAGGAAATTATTTTGGGAATAAACCTTCTCAAGTACAACCAACTTGCCTTCAATACAGCAGATCCCCATTAAAGCTCTTAAAGCAGTATTATGTAACCCCAGTCCCCCCATCCTTAACTTATAGATTACCACTTGTGCTACAATGGATTATTTACTCAGTTGTGGACGCAGAGTATGTAGGTGCGTAACTTATAATTGTTTGCACAAGGACTTACCAAGACCACTCCGCCGAAAACCGACAACAGTCATAACTTTTATTGTGTTCGCGTGTCCACTTTACACAACACAAAATGTTACACACTTACTCGCAGTCCCCGGGCCCGGCAACAACGAACACCTATAACAAATGTCCTGGCTCACACACAATGCCATACATCCTAGCTAAGCAATTACATTCGAGGACTGTCGTCCTCTACCTATATAATCAACAAGTGACTCTTCCTTCCGTTTCCTAGCTGATGTGCCTCCCAAGCCCATTGTCCTCCCAAGTTGACACAAAGGACTTTCGAAATCAATATGAATGTGTCTGGCCCCGTAATGGCACATTCAAATTACAGACAACCGACAATTTGTTGTTGTCATCGAACGAAATGCCGCCGTTACTGATTCAAATGTGAATCCTTGATGGTACGCTGTCCAACTTAATTGTCAGTCGAATTATAAAAAAAAAAAAAAAATATAAAATTAACTCCCCAACACTTGCCAGGACAATGAAATACAGAAACTTTGTATCTTAAGCCTGCGAGGAGAATTTTCAAAATGAAAAGTTTCAAGGATCCCACCCTTTCGGTGTTTCGCGTGAAAAGTCATCAAACAACCGCCATTGTATCTACAGTCGAAGAGTTTAGCTCAAAATGCCAATTAGAAACGCTTTTAGTAAATCCCCCGACTGAAAGAATGCCATCCATCTACAAACTGAAAATTTGTTTATACTCCGAGTATAACTATGTACAAAGGGCTTTGGCGGAGTCCTCTCACCACTCTCGGTTCCGGTGTATTGCGGCAGTTAAAGGCGGCCAACCGTGACGCTGACTGCCGCCAGTCCGGGTATGAAACAAGCAAATTGTTACCTTTGGCCATTGACTGAGCGAGCCTGGCGGCGGCGGATGGTTTTCGATTTTTAATTAAAATCAAATAAAATGGCGAAAGGAAATGCGAACGTGAGCTCTCTTAGGTTTTAGGTTTTCTCCTCATAAAGGTAGTGGCACGGGGTGGTGGCACCACCATTATAGAATATTTAAAGCTTTTGCCGGTCGTAACAAAGCATTTTTATTTTTTTACTGCCTTTGTTCTCTTGATGAGCATTAAATAATTCAGGGTACTTTACGAAGGCTACGGAGGCAAATAAATTTGAAGGCAAAACGAAACATCGTGATTTCATGACTGACTAAGACTTATGCCCTGGCAAGGGCTTATTGACCTTCACCTTTCTTTCTCGTAAGGAAATTGTTTAGTTTCGGGTGCTTGTATTGATTTTGACAAGGTCCAGCGATTCTTAGAAGCGAAAGCCATTATAATGAGATGGAGAGGATGATGGGTAAGATCCCCATCGAATAGGAAAGAAAAAAAGAAAAATGATAAAACGCCCCTGTACTTATGTCATTTGTTGGAATTTTGTGAAGAGATCCCAATCTATTAAGTGGTAGCCTCTCTTTGTGTTTAGGTAAGATATTTCCTTCTTTTTTTTCCCTTCTTTAAGATTGATTTCTATGAATATAAAGATGTAGATGGTTTGAATAAAAAGGTGGTTATAATGAGTTGGGAGCTCGTACAATGGTTACACACGGTATTTTTGGATTCAATTGAGGGTACGTCTTCATTTTGTTGTCTACAGGCTTGGCTCTTTATGCCAAGAAGTCACCATGTACCCATGTCTCTGTGCCATAGAAACAGCGATTGACTAGCTTTTGATCTCAGGACTAATATAACATCCTTAACTACCTCAAAGTTGAGAATCGCCTTTGCTTTGTGTTCCCCTACTTTTTGACCAACTTAGCTAACTCATTCCACTTCTGCACTCTAAGTCGACTAACGTCCCCATCTACTTATGCGCGAGAGATCTTCCTCTACTACTCTACGAGAAGGAACTTTTGTATCCATCCGCTTTACACGTTCTAGCCATTTTGAACGACTGATGCACAATAGCTCGTATAGTTCGTCGCTGAAACTTCTCCACCCAAACACGTCAACGGAAACAGTGCTAGTGACAGCTGGTGTTCTGTCAAAAATGTCGACATCGTTGGCGTATGCTAGTAGTTGCACATTCTTGTGAAAGATCCTTTCGGGTACGATGTTGAAAAAATCACATGACAGCGTTTAACCCAGCGTAAGTCCTTTTTTGACATCAAAGATCGCTGCGAGTTAATCTTTTGATGGAACAGCGAGCATAGCCGAAAGAGTTTGGCAGGGAAGTCAAAGCTGTCATATACTTCCTTGAAATCGATAAAAAGGTGATGGGTATCGATTTGGACTTCTTGGATTTTTGTAAGGATCTTTCGAAGTGTGGCCTGAAGCCTATCAGAGTGTTGATGAAGGGTTTCAGGCGTGCACATAGTATGACATAAAAAATTCAAGGACTAAGTCCTCTGTGATTGGCGGAATGCAATGTCTCCTTTCTTGTTTTAGAGATGAGTTGGTGTACGCCAACTCGCCCTGTAGCCCATCAGGTTTTGAGCTTGGATATTGCTTTCCTTACTTTCGCTTTGATCAGGTGAACAGAAATTTTGCCTATCATCGTCTATGTTGAATGGTCATTCTGCCTGCCAGTTGGAAGTTGTTGTTGAAGAAATCTTTTCATTTTCTCAGCACGGACTTTGACTGTAAAATCAGAGAAGAGGTTTTCCTCTTCATCTCTGCCGGATTCTGTACAGGTCTTGTTGGCCAAAACTTCCATACATTATTCATGGAGAATGTACCCTCAAATTCTTCGACCGCGCGCTTCTCATGCTCTTTTTTCTCCTTTTGGAGAAGTCGATGTTCTTCCAGTATCTTCTGCTGATAGAGCTCACGAGCATTCCCCGTCCTTCATTTGCAACACCTCTTTGTACGCCTCTTGCTTAGCTGCATGTGCTTGCCACAATTCTTCCTCAAACTAGGGGCTTCTTAATACTGGTCGGCTGAAACCCATTACACCAGTTACGGCACTTCTGATAGGATATTGGCTGCTTTGCCACTGGTCTTCGGCACCTGATGCTGCCAGTATAGGAGTCATGAAGAGATTTCGCCCAAAACTCCATATAGACGAAGTACTCTATTGTACCATTCTACAGGGTTGGATCTAAAACTAACCCTTGTGGGACTCCTCCTGTAACTTGATGTCTTTTCGCCATGTGTATGGCAGATACCTATACTCCAGACATTAAGTGACTCCAAAGTCTACAAGAATTTGTGCCAAACTATTGTGTACTCTTGCGGCTTAGGTTTCAGTTTTTAAATAGATTTCATACACGTTAATGGTTTACCTTGTTGACTTCGTTTAAATATAGTTTGGTTGCTAAGAACTCCTGAAGCTATGATCCCTGCTAATTTCCGATATGCCGACACGCAAATTTAAACAGAAACTCACAGGATTATAACCTCAAAATAACCCCCCAGGCAATTTACCCGCAAAACTATGGTTTCCTGTAAACACACTTCCATAACATAACTCATTTTAATTTCGAAAAATAAGCACGCCCACCCGCAGACTGTGTCTCTCTCTCTGCCGTGTCCTCTAAATGAATACATCACCATCAATAAAGGTGGATGTGGATCCACACCGCAGAGTAGGCGTTGGGCGCCAATTAAAATTACATTTTGCGACAAAGGGTGCGCGCGTATCCCACATCTTTCCACAATAATAGAAATTACCGAATCAATTATACGACGATTCGTTGGTGCGTAAATTTAAATAAAACTCTTGTAACAAAAAATAAAAAATAAAAAAGGAATTCTTCCTAACGTGCACACGACAAATAAGGATTTACAAAAGCAAAGGCAAAAGCAGTGCAAAAAATAAGAAGAAAAGCGCTGGTTTTCCTCTGTCTTTTAATTCTAATGGAAGTCCTTGTGTTTCCTTTTACTTTTCTGGGGTTTTTTTTTTGCCTGCGTGCGTGCGTGTGCGTGTTGTAGGTATTGGGTGATGGGTGCATGATTAAATCAGCCTACGGATATTTTACAACTTTTTTCCTTTTCCCATCACGTACTTCCCTTGTGACATTGCTTTGTGCACGATCATAAAATAATTTCCATATGAATTTTATTTTTTATCTCATTTCATTTCGTCCTGACAGGATGGATGGTTCTTGTTAAGTAGATGTACACGCGGATTTGATTGATTTCCTTCCGGTGTGTTGTTTATTTATTTGGTTTTCATTGGAAAGATTTTCGATTGTCAATTGATTTATCCGAAACGAGGGCGGTGAGCAGAGTCCTATTGACTTATGGGAATGTTTTGGAGCGAAGAAAACATGTTATTTAATTTTTATATGAAATAATTGTTATTTACATGGGCTGAGGGTTCAATATTGTTCTTTGATGTTTCTCCATATCTGAATCACGATTAAAGTGGTATTCGTGTCTTTTGAATTAGACTGATCCCTCTTAATGTCGTTTGTAGGGAGATTAGCCTTTGCCGTGGCTGTTGGCTGTGGGCTGTGGGTAAGGATGTGGGTGTAGGTATAGGGATTTGTTTTGACATCGTGTACACATGATGTGTTCAAATATTTTGAATTAGTTATGTTTCTAAAGGTAACAAGAGGGATAACGTGGATCCGAGATATGATGTAACCCCCAAGATTAGGGTTTTCATAAGGAGTCCCATCGTATTCGAGATAAGAGAAGGATATAAATAATTTCGTTTCATATTGTTGTGTCAACATTTGGAAATTGAGAAATGGAATTAGATTGGAGTTGACATAGGCCGTTAATTGATCGCGCAGAAGTAACAAATGTCAAATATACAGTCGACCTGACACACCCTTTGATTTGATCAGAGTATACAAATGACGACCATTTGCAAAAACGTCCACAATTTGTCAATTTGATTGTCAACTGAACGTTAGTGTATGAGGCAGAGGCAACAAACGTCAAATATATGCACAAATACACACGCTTGGGTTTGAATTTCATTTCAGAAATTGACATTAAATGTCAGATGACGACCATTTTCGAAAATGTCAGAAAAGTACAAATTTGATCGTCATTGTGTGTCACAGAAATATTCAGAGCGACCAGATAAGAACGATAGAAAGGGCAATTTAAATACATCGCGGCAGCCAATTGATGAACGCTCGTCGTGAGATGATCCAGCCGGCAAATTTCTGCTTCACATTCGAGCGTTGAATGGCATTTACCGCAGTTTTGTTGGAACAGCTCGTATATATGATATGGATGTTGTCGAGATCTGGCCACAGAAAGCTGGTCAACATCTCACTACAAATGAGCCCATTGACGGTAACGATGTCCCCTTCCTCATTTCGAAAGAAATAAGCTCCGAACTTTCTGCCATGCCATAGGTTAACTGATCCAAACAGTCAATCTTTGTGGATGCATTGATGACTGGCCAAACACTTGTTTGTGTTTTTGTTTGTTGAAAATGGGCCTCGTCCGAGTAGATGATTTTTTGGCCAAAATCCGTACATCCGGCTAATATTTCCAGCGGAAAACGTCTGAAAAAAGTGTTACGCATACGCCACCGACCCAGATACCCATATTGTGAGTCTACTCTTTTGTGGCCCAATTCAAGCCAAATATTCTGATTCTGTGCATTCTAAGCACACACGAGCTTAACTGGCGCCTCGGTGTGAGTATAGAAAACTCAAAAATTTTCAGTCGAAAAATGTATGAAAGAAAATGTTACACATACGCCATGTATGTAGGCCCAGATCCAAGCACAAAATAAGTCAGTTTGACTGTCTCTGCCCAATTACGCTGATAGGTACCGAATCGGCTATGTTTTCTTCATTTCGCACCAATCTCTCTCTGGTTGGTGGCTCAAGGTTCACAGTCAAACTGTTCCACGGTGGTACGAATTGACTGCACACTGAAATCATGATGATGTTCTCACGTTAGCCAAGCGTAAAACGATGTATGATTTGACAGCTGGATGTTATTGATAACTTTGACAGCTGCATTTCCGAAAACTGCATTATCGAACAAAATGTCGATGGATTCTGTTTTCGAACAAGAGTTTGCGTTAAAGCCGCATTTTTGAAGCAGTTGACATTGTCGAAAGCGCCCACACATATACTTGTACAGTATGGTCAGTCTGGCGGAAAATACATTAACCAGGTAAAAGGCAATTATACCATAACTCCATCACTACGCGCCGGCCTTCGCCTTCGCCTATGTCATGTCATTTATTTTGTGTCCATAGCTCTTGTTGTTTCAGCTATCTCCCTAATTGACAACAAGGACATTCTTATGATATCATTGTTATTATTTTTACATCGTAATTCCTAAAAATACCCCAAACAAGCCACAAAAAAAATTCCATAAGCAATTAGCTTCAAAATCCTCTTCACAATTCCAAGCGAAAACACACCCACCACTGCTGCTAGCTTCTCGAATTACAATGCGTCGCTTATGTCGTAAGTTACTCAAAAAAAAAAAAGGATATCAATGAGTATTAATCTCACTTTCTACATACATATTATGTACGTTATGTACATATGTACGTAGCTAAGAGGTTTAATGGAAAAATTGGTGGCATATGCACATGCGAATGTCTTGAAAGCTGTCAGAACAGTTTGCAGAGAGCAAAGTAAAAATTCATTACCTACTTCCAAGGATCAATATTTCCAAGGGTTTATAAATTTCCAAGGAACACTTAACTTGGCCATAAATAAATGCCTGCTAATGGATGTAAAACAGAAGGCAAGAACCAAAAAAAAAAACAACATATCGAATAGAACTTGAGCCAAACTAAATGTATGTACCAAGCCTACTGACACACGTCTAATGAAGTATTACCCAGAATATCGAGTTTCTGGAAACTTTTTCAACACACTTTCCTTGTTTTTTTTTTTTGTTTTTTTCATGTAACTTTATCCTGAAATGTAATTTTTTGTTTACTTGTTTCTCTTTTTTATTGCAATGTGGTCTGTTGGTGTGTTCCTTCAGCAATTAGCGGCACCTATGTGGACGATTAGAAGCTTGAAGACATTCGAAACACCATTAAACTGCGATTAATTCTATCTGCAACATATGGTCAGAAGTGGCGAGGATGTGGTCAGGGGGCGTTTGTTGAAATTCCTCTAATTGAACTTGGAATCGAGTTCGTAATTTATCATTATTAGCGCGTGGAATAATTTTGTTGAGAGAACGAAATTGATTTTTATGGGAAACCTACATGATTGCTATAATTAGTGGAGAGGAGTTCCTTGCAACAGGTGGGGTGGTTAAGACATTTGAGAACTTTTTCTGACTTGTAGATGGTTTAAACGAGTCATTAGTCTTCTTTTCTCTCAGATCCTGATTATACACTCAGAGGTTTGTCAAACATTTGCGATGAGATGCGAAAACTTGGGAGTACCAAGCCAATTAATCTCTTCCAGCTCGAAGCCGTAAGCTTCTTAAACCAAGACTTAGAGTCAATACCACCCAACTTTTCCCATTCACTGTAATCATGGGGCAAATAAATTACAGACAAATCAATTAGCAACACAAATACACTAAACATACCCTCAAGTGCATTCATACATCACCCAAAAAAGTATCTCGAGCTTGAATACACAGCCCAAGAGATTAATCGCAACAATTAGTCCACTCCAACGAAGTTACATTATCTTACCCAGGCCACATCATTCCTAGGACATCCTTCTCCACTTCTATGTTCATCAACAGCCTTCTCAAATCCGAAAGATCCGAAGCCAACCTTGAGTGAATAAATCCACATCACCGAATGTCACAAATCATTGCTACGTGACCGATATGTATCGTTTAATCCCTTAGGGGGGTCGGTAAATATAGAAATCACTCAATACCGAACTCGTGTCGACTCAAGCCAGCTCTGGTCTTTATGAATATTCAAAAAAAATCGCAAAAAAACGATTTCAGGGATAATTAGCTGAATCACTTCTGACAATGGCTAAGAAATTAACAATGCTGGTCACCCTCCCACCTTTGCTCACACTCACCGTCTGGCTCTGGCACTGAGTATTTCTTTTTAATTTTTTTTTTGGGGAACTTTCTAAGGGCTCTTCGGAGCCATATAAAAAAAAATTAATAATAAATAATTACCAGAAGGAATAAAGAAAACCAAAAGTTTGTAATTCTTAAATTCCTTTTGCGGAAGTCCCTGCCGAACAAGGGGCGTGTAGACAATATTAAAGGACGAAGCGAAAGACAGGAGGGGGATGAGATGGTTTCGTGCTTAATTTCTGAACCATGAGGATTCAGATGACGAAGATTATTACGATGATGGCGATGATGATGCTGATAAGTCTGTAGAGATTAATCAGCACAATTTTACTTGC
Organism: Xylota segnis; assembly: GCA_963583995.1. Classification (NCBI taxonomy): domain Eukaryota; kingdom Metazoa; phylum Arthropoda; class Insecta; order Diptera; family Syrphidae; genus Xylota; species Xylota segnis. Next base: position 761,923 of record OY757238.1, read on the forward strand.
CTCCCTCTTGGCCTTACCGATGGAAAAATAATTAATCCAAAATAATTAGATGAAGATTGGCCCATATGAGTCTTAGTGTGCAATTATTCTTGGGTTGTGATGGCGATGGAATGGATGAGGAGTGGTAAGACGATACTGTCTTGTACTGCGCCGGTACCAAATGTACTGGATATCTCTAAATTTGGAGAACAAATCACTGTGATTAATCTTGGGCTCGTCACATGAGAATACAATGTTCTGGTTTTCTGGGAAGTTTCCTAATTTTACTTTACGGGATTATAATTATAGATCTGGTCCTGGAGTATGGCAACAGGTAACATTAAAGCCAATCAGACCCAAAGTTGGCTGCGCGGTGTTTTTCATTGACGTGAAGTGAGGCACAAGTTCTGTTAAAAGTCATCGTTACGTGATTAAGTGTCACTTTTTGCACAACTGACAGCTTAGCCACAAATTAAATACACATTAACCGATTAACCGGCATTTTAGCACTCGGATCCGGAATCTCAAAGCTGTGTATCTCTCTATTGATTTAATTGAGAAAATCCAATTCACATTCCAATTAAATGCCAAAGGAGTGGTTTTCATGGTGACCATGTCCATGTCCTGCTATGTCAAATCACCGACACGTACATAATCGTATATCAGATGCCATTAGGAATAAATTTTGCTAAATATTTCCACACTTTGCGTCTGTCTGTTACCTCATCCATTCCCTTCTCATTCGTTTTAGCTGCTAATGATGAATAAAAACAAAAAATACTTGTATGTGAAGAAACTCATTTCCTATTATTTCTGGAGGACGGTGATGGCAACTACTACTTTGCCTCGAGGGCTGGAAGTGGTTTATTTTAGGCGTAAATAATGAGAATTTCCCTTACGGAGGAGGTCATACTTCATAAACTTACGATTACGTGTCTTCTTTGAAAGATATCCATCTTAGACAGTGAATAATCGTGTAGGAAGCTTGGTTTTAATTAAAATTAACCCTTTTTTTTGCGGTGGCACTGGCAAAGAGGCAAATGAGCAGAAACTAGCGTCAGCTGGGAGATATTGCCTAAAGGATTCCTAATATACATACATATGTGAGTGTCTTTGTTTTATTTTCATTTCTCCTACCCTTGCCCAAGAGCGTCGTCGTCCCGGTGGTGGTGGTGGTGGTGTTAATTTGGCACGTCCCGCAAATCTGGCTTAGGGAAAAGAAGTGTAGTCCTTAACGTGAAACTGGTTGGTAATCTTGTTTGGAGAAATGAAATTAGTTTCTAGGTGATCATATAGTGGTTGTTTTCCTGACCACTCTCTGTTGGCTCTCTCTATTTAATTGCGTTTTATGGGGAAACGTGCTTCCGCCCATAAAAAGGAAAACAATAATGGTTGAAAATTAAAACTTATGCTGATTGGGTTTGAAAATAGAGAAAGCATTTGTGTACGAACTCCTGAGAGTTTATATTAAAAGGTTGAAAGACTTCCGGGGGCGTATACGTAACCTTTTTTTGTTTTTTTACTTAGACCGATTGACAGGTGAAAGACATTGCGAAACTGTCATCATATACATATGACGGATGGGATGACACTCTGCTTTCTGTCCAGCACGTCAATCTTAACGTATTCGTCGACGCAATAGATGCGACGGCCCCTTTAGACTGTTGATTGCATGATACCCAGTTCTGAACTAACCGCGCTCACGTTCCAACTCACGCCGATTTGATGACGTAACTGATGTAACGGATTCAATGGTTCGGTCGGTTCAAACTGTTAAGACATCCAGTTCTGAACTAATCCGGCTCACATTCTACTTCACATGGAACTGTCCTTTTATGATTCCAGGATGCCCAGTTCTGAACGAATCAACTCATTCTGAATCTGTCATTTTTCGCACCCAGCGTAGCGTAATAGCAATCTGACATAGAGCGTGATAAAGCGCTGAATAATCCACCCTCTTGGAATGCGGGTTAAATAAATCTTCCTGCAGCGTCAAGACTTCAGTTGATTGTATGCAAGTCGTAGAATGAAAGGAATTAAATTGTCTCTTCCTTACGAAAACCCCGATACACTTCACCTCCAACGCTTTACGTTTGTGTGAAATTGGCAAATGCAAATGCTATCACGGCGAGATCCCCCACCAGATTGGGCATCTTCAGCATTTCGTTGAGAGTTAGGTATGTAGGTAGTTGGATTTTAATATCAAAAATGCTAAGCATCGGAGCAGAAAAATCTCCATCACTCAGGAGTCTACTCATGATAGAGTGATCCTTTCGTGTCATGAATTTTTTATTAAAAAAAGAAGAGAAACATTCCTGTGTCAGAATTAGTATGCGCTTTGTATAGCTTCCAGTCGTTTGCCCTCATTTTAGTTTATGACGGGTAATGAATCCCGGCTGTGATATAACCTGGATTGGTACGAAATTTGTGGGTTGTTTTAAGTGGACGATAAATTCCGAAGAACTGTGTACAGGAGAATAGTTCGATTTGGGTGATTTATTGTTTCTGTGATTGGTTTTCATTTTCACACTTTTGTGAGGCTATTGTTTGAGTACAGATTTGATACACATTTTAGCTGAAAATAGCCCGAAGGCGATTGTTTGGAAAGGCATTCGGCATGAGCTGTCAGTGACACTTGAACGAAGAGTTCCGCGTGCCATCAGTTTACATTTAAAATCCTCATCAACTTTTTCGTTATTTCGTTTTACAGTCGCATTTGGCGAAATATGAATTCAGCGGAATTCAGTGATTTATTCATTATGGCTTGGCGAATTTATGATCCTATAAAGACGGAATTTTATTTTTGGAATCTGCATTATGTGGAAATGCGCGGCATTTGTTTGAAGTACGAGAACATGTTCATCTGAGTAATGGTTTATGGTTAACGCGATGGCAACCAGAGCAGGTTGGATTGTTTTTTTTGTGTTCAAACCTTTCGTCCACTAGGTAGCTGTTTCCAGTCAATTGGAAGATTCTTCGCATTGGTGTTCACCTTATACTTGAATCTTCTCCATGCGATAATCCATAAATCAAAGGACGAACTTTTCTCTCGACTCTCAGGGCATTTTCATTCGATTTTGACAAAGTCCACGAAGGACTGGTCCAGCATCTCCTTAGGGCAATATTCACGCAAAACATCGACCACTTTTTTTCGGATTAAGACAACCGAAACTGTTCCATTGTACTACCAGGAAGCAAAATCCGATATCAGCAATTTTACTGGAATTTCTTTGACTTTCGGAGAAAGGACCTTCAAAAGGTCTTCCAGTGGGTATGATACCAAAAACGACCAATACGACGATAGTTTGCTTTGATAGTACAGCGCATGATGAACGTCTCAGGGAGACGTATGTACATCAACAAGAGCATCTAGATCAGAATACTCGGAAAGGGTCCCCTGCAGCCGAGACAGACCACTCTTTGGAGTTTCGTGTAGAAGGCTGTCACATACTTACCCGAAAGCCTCCTCCACCAAACAATTGCGCTGATCAGTATTGCCCTGATCCGCAATACCAATGTCTCGTTGTTGTCTCAGTGCAGATCTGGGCACATGATTCTCGAACAGTCCCTCTCCTCCAAACTTTCAAGCAAGAAGGAAGGCAGACTTACAGGTCTAAAAGTCTCAGCGAGGAAAATTTAAAAATTTTTGATACAAAAGCCACTCGAACCGTACGCCAACTGGTTTATACCCTGCTCCGCAAACCTCCATCGGTACCAGGTGATTAGAAGGCATCAAAGGATATAGAATATTTGCAAGTCTCATCTCTTGCCACGGCCGATGCTGTATCCCAGCTAAATCGACCACACTTACGAACTCCCTTAGAAAATCCAAATGAATTGTTATCCTTCAGACGATAGGCCTCCAATTTTCGGAACCTCTGGCAATTTTTATTTTTACAAAACCAAGAATCAGCCACCAACCATTGAAACCATCTCCTTAAAACCAAAAAAATTTCCTAACGTCATGTTGACATCCTACGTACGAAATTCCCAATCTGACAGTTCTTGTGCGCGAATGTACTTGCACAGTTCGGTTTCGCGAATAATTTACAAAAAACAACAAAAAGTGATGTAAATGTTGTGCTTTCGGGATAACATTTAATATTTTCATAAAATTTAAACAAATTAGTTACTGAACAGTGTATTTCACAGTGAATTTCTGTGGAAATAACTACGAAAAATCGCGTTGAAATGTGTTTGTTTTGCGTCGGCCATATGCGCGAGTCCTTTGCCGATCGTTTAGCGAATTCGTTTGGTTTTCAAATTCAAATTTTCAAATTTTTAACCAGCAGTGTTGAGTTTTGTAAGTACATATGTACATTCTTCCTTTTTTTGTTCAAATTTGATGCACTTGGTGGTTGATTGTTTGTTTTTTAGGAGAGAAAAGTTTTTGGGTTAACCACAGGACCACAACCAACATCAGTTCGTCAACGTAAAGCTTCAGGGTCTTCAGGATGACACCAGGAAGAAATTTTACACGGAGACTTACATGTACCTTTGTGCATGAGTTTCAATCATCGGGCGTTCGTAGGATCATATCTCTCATCGCTTGGTAAAGTTTAGCTCCTATGATTCCGCCCTCCTTACGTCATGGATCCAGGAGCCAGTGCTTGTACATGTCTCCTCTTGAGCATGCACTGAACCCAGTCCGAGATCGCTGGGTCTTCGCTTTGCTGGTTTATGGACTCACTTTGTTATGAGCTCCTTCTATGTCTAACAAGCATAAACCCTTTGTAGCAGAGCGAACTATTGATTTTTACTACAAATTTATGCAGGGTTGTCTCAATAAATCGGTCTTTAGTATCACTGTCCTACTTTTCCCTGCATTCCGCACTGAAATGCTGTCACTGAAATTGTGGTCTCGGTTGTCAACCCCAGTCCTCATTACATTCCACCCACTTGCTGAAGTATAGGTTATCAGCAGTCCTTTGTGGACTCGAATTTCAACTGAAAATCATTATATCGGCATCGAGAATTGCAAATGAGCAGACCCCAACAAAATACGAATGTGCCAATTCCAATTTACTTAATCAAACAGAATGAATAAACTTCCAAATTCACTTTGACCGTCATGGCCACAGTGTCCCCACACACAAAATAGACTTCCTAATTGGTTGCCGCCGGTTTTTAGGACTCGTAATGATAACGAACTAATGAGTTTATATATTCATTAAGGACGAAATCCGCCAATTAAAGGACTATTGCCAAAATGTGAGCGCACTGTCCTTGCATTTCCTGATGTACCAACCGACCGGTGGGGAATGCAATAATCCTGTGTGTCATCGGCGGAACAGCGGATAGGAAGTAATAATAACGTACACAAGGGATGGATGTACACAACGACGATTCGAAGGTGGATCACTGTAAGCCTTCCGCATAATCAGGCCAAAATAGAATGAAATTTAATATCGGCCCTCTCGCGATAAATTTATCCATCGGCAACGGCACGTGGGGGATGAGGTACATGTATATGAAGTCTCGGGTCTCGGGGAGAGTTTCGCTGAATTGCTTTTAATTAGTACATTCTTCAGTTAATGCCAAAACATAAATGGTAGGGGAATCCTTTCACGTTTTCGATTGGCTTAGAGAGAAAGAAAACACAGAAAAAAAAAAAAAAAAAAACAACATCTCCCGTCGGCGTTCCACGACGTTCCAGCGAATAACCCATGCTTGAGTGGTTTCGAAATAAATTTCATGTGAAATCAATACCCCAAAACAAGTTGTTTGAACAACACGAGATAATGAGGCAGCATTCATTTGATATTCAGTCGAGGGCATAACGACGTGAGACTCGGTTGAGGGCTTTCTTCAACTCTTAAAATATTTGCTCATGTGTTCATGGAACTCGCACAACTGGGGGGTTGCTGGATGTAAACATCTCATCCGTAAGGTTAGAATCGAACTTAGAAGGTTAAATTCAACTAAAATAAAACAAACTTGTCAGGTTTTAATTACCTTCCCCACCTGATGATGAAAGGCAAATGCCACTGAGGAGGCCATGCGTTTCCTATATTTCTCATACTTTAGGGGATCACCATGCTCGCTTCTCTGCAATCTCTGTTGGCCACGTTTCTGTTGTGCATGGTTTGACCAATCCACTGCGTGCAGTGGTGACAGTATGCACCTTTATGGCACCCCTCTTCTGGACTCAAAATTACTAGACTTTATTGGTTTTAGTCTGGGAGTGTGGAGTGGGTGTTAAGCTTAATCTTGAGGGATATTTACTGCTCCTTGAGATGAAAAGGAGGATTGATGGCAGCACTTGGGGGGATTAACAAAAAAAAACTGTAGGACTCCTAGTATGCTCATCCAAGCACAAATATTTTGAAGGTTTTAATCTTGAAAAACCTTTTTTTTTCGGTTGCAGGAAGATGGTATTGAATCAAGTGTCAAGCCGAAGTGTCGAACATAGCTGCAGCAAAATCATCTTAAAAACAGCCGAAGGTTATGCAAGGTTCTTGAACTGCAAGTAAAGCTCTGAGTAAGTACATAAAATCGTTACAATCACACTGTTCGTACTAAGTTAATGAGTAAGATAGGTGTCTTGAACATTTACTTAACTTTTTTTTATGAACTATGCTCAAGGGGCTATAAAAATTCTTTAAAATGTAGGACACGCTCGATTTTAACATGAGCCTAAGAGTATGCATTACTTTATGCTGTGAGCCTGTCGTTCTGAGAACTCTCTTAGCTTTGAGCTCCTTGACACTTCTATTGGCGACTAGATGTGAACTTATTTGGATCTTAGTTTGACCACTCGAGTTCATTAATGCAAATGGAGTACAACAGTTCTATTGTTCTGTTTTTTTTTATTTAAGTTAAAGCAACAAATAACTAGTTTACTTAGAGTCTATACAACTGACCATTGTAGGCGAACAGTGATCCCAAAAAGACTGGTCGAGTTGCCACAGCTTGACGTGGAGCTGGGACCACCTGCAATTTTGCCGACCTTAATTTAGCTGCCTTCCTTACACTGGGCTTAGTCTTTACTAGACGTTGTGGGAGTGCATCTTCCACCGCAGCTGGTTCTACTTGTTCTGACTCCGGTTCAGTGCTAGAATTATCTTCTTCCTGCTCCAGTTCGGGCAGAGGAGACGGTGAAACGTCTTCAGATTGCTCGGATTGAACTTCGTCGGATTGACTTTCTTCTGGTTTCTGTTCCTCTGGTTGAACTTCCTCTGGTTGCTGCACTGGCTCTTCCTGAGCGATCTCCTCTACATCATCCTTAACGCTGACCTCCGGTGGTCCATAAGTCTGGGCTGGTGGTCCGTAGACTTGAGCTGGTGGTCCATAGACTTGAGCTGGTGGCGAGTAGAACTTGGCTGGCTTATCTTCCAGAGGAGGAAGGTAGTAGTTGACCGGTGCTACAAGTTTCTCGTCAGTCGGCAAGTTGAATGGAATCTCTGGCCTAATCCCTGCGGGTGGATATGGAGTTTGTGCCGGAATATCCGCAGCCACTTCCTGCCGCGCTAACATCTTTGATTTGGATGGTTTCACCCTTTCTAATCTCGTTGGTGAAGCACTGCATAGTGATACTGCAACGATGAGTGCAATTGAAATGGTTTGACTGAACTTGGTCATGTTTCTAAGACTTTAATAGGATGACTACTGATGTCCATAGCTAGACCCAATCGCGTATTTAAAGAAACTTTTCTGTGAACTCTCGCAAATCCCCAAGTTCATGTGCAACCAGGATTTGCATAATATCCAAATTTGAATGCAAAACTCATTGGATTGCACGCAGTTCGGTAGTTCGTTGAACGATGACTGGCTTCGTGCGAGGGTAACACGTACCACTGACGTAATGAGTGCTTGGGCTTGACTTTGAGTCTCTGCTCGTGGAATAATATCTCGCGAGAGTATCTCGTTCAAAATCAATTCAAAACCGTTTTGAGTGTTTAGAAGGATACCCGGCTGCAGGCATATGTATTTCTGATGAGCTGTGGGCCTCCGGGGGAGAGAATTCGATTCGATTTTACGGGCCTCGTAAAAGTCGTACGGTTAATGCGATTTCGTTTGTATCAGCGGTTCCCGTGTGTTCATTACAACTCATTGCTCGATGAGATTGACTGTCATTCCAGTTGACAATATCATTCTTTCCACTCAATCGAATGAGGCATAAGTATCCACCAGCCCGCACCTCCCCCCCGTAACAATGTGAGGCATGGAGCTCGATTTTATTGCCCATACTCAGGTGGAATCTCTGTCGAGACACTACAATTGCAGTCGTGCGTCGCCTATAAAGCGGATTTCAGGTTTGAGTGCATTTATGGCACTGCACTTTATTTAATTCGCGCCAGGCGAGCGCTGAAAGTGCTTTAAGCCAGGAAATCAAATTCCCTTACATATGCACGTACATACGGTTGGCATTGGATCTTTATCCTCAAAGCTTACAACCTCCCTCGAGGAATCAAGGGATGCGTAGCGTACACTGTACATAGTTGTGTGTCTGTGTACATGGCGGCCGTTGTGCGTAATGAAATTAATTTATTTAATTGGTTGAGTTCTCTGGGGCGCGTGAAAGGAAGGACGCATGGAAGCGTGTGCAGCAACATCGTGCCATCGTGGTCACACGCTAATTAGGTTTGAGGATGGTTGCGGCAGATCCTTAAACCTATATAATAGAGTGAGCTTTCGGTGATATCTGTGTCCAACCATTATTGTGTTATCCATGAACTAATGAACCGATAAATTACACTTTTACACTCAATCCCAGGCAGTTCCTTTTTTCTCTATCCCTGCCTATCCCTGCCGTTAATTAAATATGTAGTTGCCGCACATGTTAATTGGATTTAAATGGATGATGAGGGCGACAAACGTGATGCTTCTTCTGGAGGATCTAAATCAACTTGCGGCCGAGAATACGTAGAATACAATCGAACTGGTGATTGAATGGCCAAAATGTCTTTTGCTTTGTGACTCCCGTGGGAACTAAAGTTAATTTCCTTAAATATTTTGTCCCAGTCCCCAGTCCAGTGGGGTGTCCTTGTTATTCTCTTTTATTGAGATACTTAAGTTGAATGATAAATGTTTTGTGGGAGGAAGTTGGCCTTTTATTATGTCGTTATGTGGGACAGTGGTGAATGTATCTATCTATCTGTCTATCGGGGGCTTATTCGGGAGTAAATTAGCCTGTTGGCTGGAAAGAGAGAAAAGAAATTGTTTTGCCATGTTACACTCTGTTAACCAATAAGTTAATGGCTACAGGGTGGGGATATTGATCCAAATCAATCTGCATGTACATAGAATGTTGCTGTTTTTTTTTTTTTTTTTGTTAAGGGCATGTTCTATAAAGTCTGTCTTTCCATCTGTCGACGAACGATTTGTATTCGAGCAAGAAGGGAGCAAACGGCTTTCCAAAAACCAAGTGATTTCAACATCTCTATAATATTGGGAGCATCTAGCGTTCACCTTCTCATCTCCAACTCTCCCCATTAAACTTTGGTCGCATAGACGGCGAGCAGGCTATCCTGGAAAGTCGTTGAATTTAAAGATGGTCCGACAAAAACTGCGTCAAAACTGAAGCTAAGCTTTTAGTCATCCTTTGCATTGTACAGCTCTCCAGTTCTCATGGTGTTTCGTGGGCTCTTATTTTAGACTTGTCTCCGTCTTGTGTTCTACCTAAACTAGGTGAGATGGTCTTATATGACTTTATCTCTCACTCATGTTCCGTCGTAACCACTTTGGCTATGTCACCAGTCCATCATTTCGCAAAGGAGTTTCTCCTAAAAGTGTCTATCAGCCGATCTGTATGCTGTTTGTTGTGCTCAGACCTGTTGTCTTCGTTCTCCAAGTTTTCCTTTACATTTAAATGACAGTAATACTTTCGAATGTTTGTCAGACGCTCGGGAAAGTTGATGTCATGGAAATTTTTTTATGTATTTCGACAGAAAATGTGACAGTTTGTGAATGTCTCTTTGCATTCACAGTGAATAATTCGCAGTCTAGTTGGAACTGTCTGCATTTGATGACATTTCACAGTTTATGCAGTTCATTTCAAGGCTCAATAGGATGGTACGTCTAGCAGTAGGTAATAGTCCTCATTTCGAGACACATTCAATGTTACATTTGTCCACAACGAAGCATGTTTTGTAAACAAACAAGTTTCTGAAGATCAAACACCCGATCATTGGATTATCGAATACATAATGCCGTACGTGATCACTCTCGGTCACGATGAACATACACTCAAATCCTTGGATAACTCATGCTTGACTCACACGAGCTGTTATAACTCAAGGCCTGAGTAGTTCACACGGTCTGATTGAACTTGGTAACGATAGTTTATGATAATGCGGAACCGCGCTTTAAATTCCAAACGCATTTTCGTTATTCACACAAATCTGGATGCGTAAGTGTTGATGTTTGTCGAAATTTAAGTAAAATTCGCATTGTGAATGTACCTTGCATCGGTAATGTCAACACAAGATGGTTTCATGCTGTGTTCCGCAAACTGTTGCATTGGGAATCATGATGTTTTGGAATCGAATCTATAAAAAGTGTTACAGATCAACTCCACACGGGTGACAGTGAAAAACAGTGACAATAGCAAATGTCAGTTGCATCGAGCTAGTTCACGATACGCAGCTTGCTTTTTCTTACACAGGATACTAGTTCACAATGCATTTCGTAGTTTGCACTAAGAAATATGAAGTGATTCACAATGCTGTCTTAGCGATGGTATTTCCTTGATGAACTTCGTCTAATTTGATTCCTCGAGAGCAAATATAATCAGAACTACTATTGAATTCCTTCTTTTTCATCAATCCCTGTGCGGATGTTTTTTTTTATCTTCCTCCCTATAAATCTAGAATAGCAGCAGTGCAGCTCATATTGTTCAGAGAAATTCCTTATCTTTAAAAGTTCCTGCAGAGGACTTCAAATTTCCCTTAACATCCACCTAACGCCTGCTTGCAATCGAACGAGGACGACACACCAACACGAAGAACAACTTCCTCTCCATTCTTAATGAGCCTCTAAAGTTTTCAAATAAAGTAAACCTTTGTATGTACGAGTATTTGCCATTCAAACGGAAGTGTGAAAGGTAAACTATCCGGTTCGTGAAACCAATGAGACGACACACTCAGATTGGTATTTATTTGCTCTGCACCCTGCCGGTGCTGGTGGTTGATGGAGGAGGTAGTGCTAAAGGAAATCGCATTGATCGAAGCGGAAATTTTTAATTAAAATGCCACACGCGCTTCCTTTTTCATGTTGAATGCAAATCTCTACTGTCAACAACGTATTCATTTCGTCCTCGCCACACAATCAGTGCACCTGATCAGGACTTTAGTGGTGAAGCTTGTGCTAAGCTTTTAATGGAAAGTGTAATTTATTTTACCCCCAAATTGCTTTGTCAACACACATTAACATAGTACGTACAGTTCCTTGTCGTCCCTTGCACATTGTGAGCAAAATGCAAGTGAAAGGATATATTTGGTGTACCACCTACTCGAGGTCTAACCTCACTCTTACTCTGGGCGATCCGGTGTTCATGGTTGTTTTTTTTTTTTTTTTTGTCGAGGTGTCCTGCACCTGTGTAAAATGAAGTTTGGGGTCAACGGAAGGGTTCGGCGTGAAATTAAATTTAATTCACTTAATGGCGATGTGCAGGTGGCCGAATAATGAGGACATGAATATGAATGCACACCGAGTGGGTATTAAAAACTTTAATAATTTTGTCCAGCTATTCACTTTGATATTTGCCCTAACCTAGCGCTTGGAGGGTTTCTCTTCCACATCTTTCTGGTGTCGGGCTACCAGTATCCACGACTCACAACCATGAATAATTGATGCAACATGTACCACTCTGCTCATGAGACTACTGGTAGGAATTACTTCGCCCAGGAGGCTGGTCATAGATTCATTCATTTCGTGGCAGCGCCCTTCCAATCATCAGAATCCTCTTTTTAATGAGCAGTCTGGGGTTCCCAAAGATTGGAATTCGTGCTGAAAAGCGCGGATAGGTACACTGCGTCTTGTTCCTCGTTCTCACGGTGGGGACAAAGTAACGAGCTGTCTTTCCCGAATGTGTGAAGATACATTCCGTACTCTCCGTGACCATTTGATCAACCTTGACCGTGAGCTTGTGAACATGTGCAGCAATCACAACAGCGATTTCGTCAGCGAATTTTTTTGAATTCTTGACAGCACCTGACAGCATCATCACACATTTAAAGTTCAACAGAAGGAGACCTAGCACCGAACCTTGCGGGACACAATCGCTTGGCTATTCGACTATTTCATGGCGATCACAGCATCGATTTTGGCCGCAATTTTTACGACTTTTGTTCTTGACGGCTGATGGGCACATCGTCATACAAGAAGTTCAACAGAAGAGGGCCTAGCACTGAACCTTGTGGGACACAATCGCTTGACCTTTTGACCATTTCACAACGGTTGCAGCATCAATTTAGTCAGCGAATTCTATGAGTTTTGTTCGTGACGGCTCATGAGGAACATGACCAAGTTGTCCAAGTGAAAGCATTCTTCCTTTGCCATCCATCGCCATCTTCTTGTTATTCCAGCTTCTTCGAACCTGGAAACTGGCATTCTAAGAGAGCGTCTGAATCAGTATCGAACTGTTGGTTGTTGTTTCACTCCTCACCCATGTGGTCAAAGGACCTTCCTGAGGTTCATCCAATTAAAATTCATTTCAAACCAATATGATCCTTCAAGAAAACGAACTCCTTTAAGGATGTTAAATAATTCAATCGTTGCCTTAAGCAGACTAATGTAATTTGATTTAAGTCATTGAATAATCTTCGTCCTTCCTTGGCATTTGCAATTCCGATGAATACTGCTCATGTTTAACCACCCAGTCCAGTTTCCTTCAACTGAGATTTAAGGACTCGAAAGCTTGCCTTACATGCAATCCCTACAGGTTGTCGGTTGTTATTGGATGTCGTTGCTTCTAAGTGAAAACAAACAGCTCTGCAGGTACACACTGCACTTCCTTTCTTTTCTCGCTTAATATATGCATGTATCTACTACCAATTTCTGTGTTTACCAACAAACAAATGTGGTTGAATAAATTTCAACGAATTATCAGCACAGGCGGTTGTGAATATTGCCATTTAGCCCTCACCCCACCATCCGGATTCCACCCAAGGAAATGTGGTATTCACTTGAAAAAATGCTGACTTGGATTAGATTAGTTAGGTAGCGGCGCACATTCCGGATTCAGAACGTGTACCTAGCGTTCCTCAGATCAGATCAGTTACCAGATGAAATTTCATTCCATGCACGCTTTCACATGCTAAGCCCATTGCCGCCTACCCACAGATACATACATCATTCACAATCACATCCCTATAGCTTGTGGTTGGCCTTTAGGTGAACATCTCTGAATCTGGTGTCTCGGCCAACGAAATGCGCACAGGAGGCGTACCAGTACGAGTATATCCTCATGAAGTGTACCAATGAAAAAAAAAAACTTTTGGGGATGTTGGAAGGATTAAATGGGGAATGTATTCGGTACGTATTGGATGTTCTGTCCAATTTGCAGAATTTGTCTTTGAACTGGTCTGCAACGCACCGTGAAATGAAAACAGAAGTTTTCTTTGATGTGCGGACGTTTAAAATTGCGAATTCAGCTTTCATTTAAGATATTACCAGTAACTGACTAACTGGGTGAACTAAATTTACTCTTTAAGGACTCCTTGGGCAACTTGGTGTGGTTTGCATTTGAACTTCCACAGAACTGAACTCGTAGAGCATTCTATTTAAAGAACAAAATGCGTTCACTGGGCTTCTTCCTGCGAAACCTGTACAGTGACTGAGTAAGTGGGTTGTATTCTAGTAAATATTTGTATGCAGGTCTTCTTTTCCTAGTTTTACTTTTTTTCCATGTGAAACCGCAATGCCCGGTGAAGAAAGCGTAGAAAGGTATTTCCTATTCTTTTGCGTACTCACCCTATGACACCCTCTGTTTCACCAGAAATTCTGCTTCATTTGGCACCTCTCGACGACTAGTCCAGCTGAAAAATTTGACCATGCCTCCATACTGAATCATTTAAAAAATATTCATGAATACCGTGCCCAACCTAAATTTTAATAAACTTACTATGCCTACTACTAGATGGCATAAGTGAAGGTATCTTCTCGGATAGCCTTAACCTCTCTTCGCCTTTCAAATGTTTGTAGCGTGTATCTGTCACAGATATTCGCATTATTTCGAACAGTCAAGCAGGTCCGTCTCAAAGCTGAATGAAGCACACCTAAGAGTATGCACTGCTTTTATGTCGTAGATTGTGGTTTGAAACTTAGATGACCTTTTGGTTTCAGAACGAACGTCATGAGTGGTGTCCGCACTAAGCATGGCCGAGCTTAGAGCACCCACCACCCTTAGAAGTCTGCTAACATCGGCAGAACGGAGAGAATGGGAACAGTTTCTTCCTCTTCTGCATCCATGGAGTTTCTGGAAAAGGCTTGTCTGTTCATATACATAGGTTCAGTCTGTTGAGAGATTTGAAATTTTTAGGCCGTTGGACATGTTGGTCCACCAAAAAAATGGGAAGACTTGTTGCACGATTTAGGGATCGGCTGAAGGGCGGAAGTATGACAAGATAAACGCTTTCGTGAAGGCTTACCCAAGGTATCTCTTTAAAATAAAGTGCCATGATCTTATGGAACTCGAGTTACCTACTCTCCATCGCTACAGATATCTTGAAATCCAAGTTCAAAAGAACATTCCTGCCCCATTTTAAAGCCCAAAATAATAATGCATAACAAATTGCTTAACTTTGTCAGGACACTGCCGTATTTATTTGCAGTCGTCAGTTGTTATTTATTGCGAATCCTCCCCTAAAACCGTTCCATTACCAAGGACAGAAACAACCTCCAATTTGCATCCTAACAAGTAATTTAAAAGCTTTAAATGGATACTGGGCTCTTAAAGAACTTCCGTCATAACTTCCTTGCAGCAGGATACCGCTGTAACTGAAATATGTTTTACTTGCTTTCATTTAATTTGGAGAGCACAAATCAACTTTACAAAACTTTCAAGGATACACATTCTGAAAGCCTCAAACAAAGTTGCAAAAACAAGAGAAAAAAACTTCTGTTCCATCTGCTTCCTGTGAATTTCCGGTATTTGGTCAATTCTGCCATGAACTTCAATTGAAAGCATAAACGCAGGATATTTACTTATGACCATGGCCAGCCAGCAGCAAGACCATTGAAGGTAAACATCCTACCTCCTGTGCTCTCCATCATTCAAGAAGGACGAGGGTGGTGGTGGTGGAGAAATGGAAGAAACCGTCTGGCACAAATCGGACAGGAAGTTGTATTCTCTTTCTTTCGTTGCATCCGGCAACGGAAACAATTGATACAAACCCTGCCATTCCAGGCGACTGTGTTATTTTTTCAATTTCGAAATGCAAATCCGAGTTTTCTCCAAGTGATTGCTGGTGACTGACGAGGATGTCACCACCAGACGCACACACAAACTAATTCCATTAGTGGCAGAGTGTCTGTGCGTACTCTGGATTGCACATCCCAACCAGGCAGTGATGCTTGGCTCCCCTCTTTTTTTAGACTCTAAGTGGAGTGTGTTTACTAAGGACATTTTCGCCTGCCTGATGAACGGTAGGGTAGAGTCCATTAAGGAAATTACCGTGAAAGGACATTGAAATTGTTGGGCACAATACCAAACCGATTCATCTTCCATCATCCATTTGTAAACATAGTTTCGGTTTATTTGTATTCACTCCGTCGTTGGTGGCACAACGAATGTAGCGACCCCATTAATTAGCGCGCTCGCTCCTCGGGGCTGTCGGAGATGTGTTTATTAATTTTTCGTGCGCCCTGAGCCAGGACACTTTTTCCCATAAATAATTAGGGAAATGTATTCATAGGAATCTAGTTGGGCTTAAATACACTTAGCAACTGTTTTCTGCTTGTTTTGCTACGAAAATGTCGCTTACGGGTTGGAGGTGGAGCAGCAAGGACATGCGTTTCATTCGATTTTTTTTTTGGATTTTATGTCTTTCTTTGGCAGTCGGTCGCCACTAGGGAAAGTCAATAAAAATTCAATTTTGATTCGATAGGCGTTGATGATGATGGATTTCCACATCAAATGGCGATTAAAAAATTTATTGATTGACTTGACAGCCGCGCAGGACACATGCAGTTGTACATGTTTGGATGGGCGTTGGTGGTGGTCAGACGTTATTAATTTTGCTTTTATCGATGTGTGTAATGGGTTGTAACGGTTTAAATTATATTGACTTATTCGGCTTTCGGCTTATTTGAAGAATGCAATGATTATTGGGTTTTGGTTTTGTTTATTACCCTGCTGAGCTCACTGGGAAGGTAGTGGATAGTTGCTATGAGGAAAGGAATTCAGGAAATTCCTTCCAAACTATGTTTACGAACTCGGAGTACCATGGTGATTGATTGAAACTATGGAAGGAGAACAAAACAAAGTTTTTACAACTGACTTTGTCATCGTGTTTTGCAAAGTTGAACTTTGGTATGAAAACTTTAAGGCAAACATAGATGCAGAGAAGGAGAAAAAAGTTGGCTATCCTAACTAGATATCTCTAAAGAAACTGTCTTCCAAATAACTGCCAGTATGGTTTCCATCAACAAGAACATTCATGGCGACTGCCCGGAGACAGCCCTTGATATCTCGAAGAAAGTGCGGCACAGTGCCTTCTTAAACAAAATCCAAGCTTCCAAGTGTTGGTAGTATCTTCTCATCATGGATTGCAAGATTTTGCTAAATAATTGCTCAATACAAGTTGTATTGGCTCTCTCAACAAATACAGGTGTACCGCAGGGCTGAGTCCTCTCTAATATTTAGAACGACCTTCTTTCTTTCACTTGCAATCGTCCCTATTCGTGGACCTTCCTATTGCTTATTCTTTAACGACTCAAAGCTTATTTTGGATCAGCTCTCCTTGTGCGATTTCGGGAGACTGGTTTTGGGTGGTCCTCTTCCAGCAAATGCAACACTTCTCCTTCAATACGGTAGTCTGGTCTACACTTAACTTACCCGTACCAGCGAAAGGGGTTTCCTTAGAGCTTGACCCATACCCGCTGACATGTGAGCCTTGACATCAAAATCTGTTTGACTATCTTGGACGAGTTGGTTGCCCATTTTTAGATGCTTTCGTCAAAAAGTATTTCCCTTTGATTTCGCTGGTTCACCCCCAAAATTGAGTAGTAATGGCCTCAAGTCTGAACCTTGTGGATACCCACCTAAACTTACTTTACTAAATGCGTTCTCAAAATGGAAGAGTCTCTGTCCAAGATGTCTTCCAGATGTGCAGGCCAAACGCTCTTTCTTGTCGTCTCGAACCTGAAAGCTGTGATTCGAAGATCTTCATTTGCTGGAGCATTATTGTCCATTCAGTCGAAGACAGTGTAGTCGACGTGTTTTGACTCTCTGTACCACATCCATCGAATCGACACTGAGGAGGCCGAATTGATTCTCGTTTCTGATGCTCGTATCCAGGGCTCATTGAATTTTGTATACTGGGCCCACGGATGGTCTTAAGGTGATCGTTTTGTCGCAACCGAATCCGACTACACAGAGTCAACGTCAGAATTTAGCAGGTGGGATGTCATGCGAACGATTTGCTAGACATATATGTCGCAATATATTGCTTGGATTTATGTCATGCCACATGCTTGCCTTCCATTGTTAGTGTATTAGAATTTGGCACTAAACAGGACTCAGGTTTTTTTTTTTCTTTTCAAGTTCTGATTCCTTCTTTATTCTGCAGTTCTTTTAGAGCTTTAAACGCAAAACTGACAGCTGCCTTGACATCTGATGGCAGAATTACATAATCAACCACGATGGTCCACATGACGGTCAATCGAGAAGCCTCCACTTTCTTAGCTTCATTTGTGTACGTCCTTCGCAGGATACGATTAATTTACACTTTGATTGATTGAAGTGACGAGATGTTTCTTTTTCCTAAACTGATTGGTAACTTTTCATTCATATTTCATTCAGATACCTCTGCCAAGTGGTCGGCTATCAGCACAATTTTCTGCAAACCGATAACAATGATTAATCGAAGTTCACACACCGAACCTCCCACCGAGGCAGCACCCTTCCACTGAATCTCCGCTTAAATCCATTCCGCTAAGCGAAATCACTTACAAAGCCAAACCAGCCGTGTGGGCACAATCTCTAGATGCTTCCCTTTTAATATGACATCACAGGCGCGTTATTAAGCGGCTAAATGACTCAGTGTTTCGCCTTAATGGCGTTTTTAATGAACGAAATTTTATGTTGCAATCAACATAACAATCGCACAAAACCCTCAGCCCTCTTGCCGAGCTCATAATCACAGGGAGCGCCATAATAGGTCGCCGGATGAAAATGTGCTCCACACAAGCGACTCCGCCACGAGTACAGCAGCGTGAAAGCATTTCATGAAATATTAAAAAAAAAAAAACGACGAGAAAAAGGATACTTAAGGATTAATAATGAATGTAACTTACTGGACACTCGAACGGGTATTTGTGTGTGGAAATGGTGTGCAAGGATCCCTCAGTGCTAGGGCCGCCTATTGTGAATTGTGAAATATGCATGCCACCGTTCCTCTCCGCTCCTCCCAGCTTAGATGTTGTTCTTCATTTTTAATTATGCGGAGGACACTTTTAGGAAAGAAAAAGCATTTTTTTGTTACATTTTCTTGGTGACGGTTGTCAACGTAATCAGCGTTGCTCTTTAGAAATTAAAAGGACTTCTCTCGGATGTCCCTTAAGCGATTTACTTTTCGTTTCACTCGCCGCAATTATTCTTGGGAATGTTCGTCAAATTGTCTTTAAAACGGGAAACGGAAAACCGAGAAAAAGAATCAGGAACTGTTTCCAACTGGAGGCGGCCGGTTTGGGTGTACCACCGAGTTTCGTGGTAAAATATTGAAATTGCCGTCAGAAAGGGCTTTAATTAATTGGAAAGATTTTGCGAAACCTTGTTTGGTAAATAACGCTCATTCCGAAGGATGTCAAGAAGTAGACGCTCTGAAGGTCAAACTGGTTTTGGATGTGGAAGTCCGTGAGCTTTTCATATTTTAGTGAAAGATTTGATGGGTTGTTTTCGGAAATAAGGAGAGAGAGTAACTGGAGCCAGCATCTTTCCGACAGAAATCTATGCCAAGTCAGATGTGTCCAGATACCAACTGTGACACAGCTATACTGTCAGATAGTCAAGCCGCTATCATAACCCTTGACTCGCATGTCAGTAAGTCTAATCTAGTGTGCGGACGGCAGCAGAAACTTACCAGCTATCCTGTCTTGTAAACTCTGAGAGCACCTAAGGAAACTAGCTAGGAAAACGGTCTCTGCAGATACTGCGATGAGTCTAGTGAAATACCAGAACACATTCTAAGATCTTATGGAGCACTGACTTACAAAAGAATGCACTATTTGGGCAAGTAAAGTCAGTACAGCCAACTCTCATCCTTAGACTCTCAAAGAAAAGTGGATTAGGGGGAATGGTCTGGGACAGGTTTCTTCCACCGAGGGGAAGTAATAGTCAGAACCCTCAAACCGATTCCGAAAGGAATTCTATGAGAGAGGAACTTTAAGGAGGGCACATACCACTCCGATCACCGTAGTCTGGAAGGCGTTCATATCTACCTTTGTCCCTTCTTCAGAGTTTCTTCTCGTCGTTAACTTGGAATCTAGAACGATGCCTCATATTTGGTAATGTAAAGCCAGGGATCTTCTTCCAAATCGTTCTACTTTGCTGTCGTTGTCTCTGAATCTGTCTTTAGGAACAGATTCCTTAAGACTGCATTTCGACTTTCTTCTCTGTGAAGGTTCTTAAGATTTTGCTGAGGGTAGGAAGCCAAACCAATGGAGAAAGAACTCCTTCTTGTAGCCTGTCTTTTGTTGTCGTTTTCTGATACAACTTAGTCCAATCCTGATCCTGTTTTAGAATTCAACTTCTAATGAACCGGTTTACTGTCAGATCCACCAGAGCATTCCATTCTAAAACCGTCCTCACGCTTCAATCTGGTGAATGTTCAATTCCCTGCCCAAACTCTAAGCTAGGCTTTGAACCTTGATTAGTCTTCGGGATGAATGTACGGATGTATGCTTGGATAAGGTTTCATTTTGATATAAAGTGGTTTCCAAGTGGTTCATCAACTGTCCACAGTGCTTCGAGGACAAATGAAAGAATGTCCTTCATAGGTACTTAGGTCCTTTCTAGGTCCCTACCTTGACTCGTATACCATCCATTTAAAGTTCTATTGCACGACTCGCTTTCAGTCGTAATCGTAATTGTACAGAAGTTACATTCATTTCCCACATATGTACGGCTTCTACAGGTATCTCCTCAAGGAATTCTCGAACAAACAAAAAAAAAAAAGAAATATTGGAAGAACAACCACAAGTCCCTTCCAGCTACAACATACCACATAATGTCGAGAATAAAAAAATAAAAATCATTGAAATTAAATTAAACGACAATCAGAAATCCAATACAGAGGACGACGTCGTCTTCCTTTAGCGCACACGTACCATCCCAGATACGAGTACAATGCGAAAGTATAACAAACAATAAAGGGAAAAGTGCTCTTGGGATCGAGATAAGGAAAATCAGAAGAGGAAACGACGACATTCATTGAATTTGTTGAATGGAGAAAACATTTCTTTCTAACCTCTTCCCGCGCTCACTCGCCCTGACGCTGATCCATTTCAAAACAGGAACCATCAGCGACACAACTGTCGATGGGAATCTTGTTTCCCCTCATCTCGCACAGGTATCATCTTTGAGGGACAAAAAATGAGGCGAAGACGGTGTGAACTGATAAGAACAAACAGGCAATCTCAGCAATTAATGAAAAGAACTGTTTAACTCCTCATTGTGCCTTCTAGTCCTCGCGCTGCCAGGATCTAATCTACTACTACTAGCGCCACACTTTCTCATATATTCCTGAGAAATCAAATTAAAATTCTTATCGCACGACACACAACACATCATTTGCGCAGTCACACGCATGAGTCTCATATGTTACTCCCAGGATACTCGTATCTATGTGTACTCGCACTCTCGTTCACCAGGACTTTTCGGTCTCATCGCGGGATTATACCACTCATTTGCATAATTGTCTTGAATCCAGCAAAAAAAAACCGAAAAAAAAGACGAAAAGATGAAAAAATCCCAGCACGTCAGATGTTCTGAGAACTGTTACAGTTCGTAGGACGATTTTACGGTGGGATTATGCTAAGTTAAGTTTGTAATCACGTTCAGTGAAGCACACCACTAAACTGGGTTCCAGTATCGGTGGCGAAAGGCACTACCTAGACGGCTCTATCCGACGAGTTTATATTTTCACCCATTTTGCGCTCATTTTTGTTGATCGTAAAACAATAAGTGGCATCTTCTCTTATCCATTCGGTTACGATGGCTTGGGATGCGTGAAAATATTCCTCGTGACATCCCGTGGAACCGAAATATTCTCGGTTATTTCGGCTGCAATAACTCTCAGCCCGGCTGTCAGTGTGGTGCATAAAACGCGAGAGCTTTATTAAAATTTTAGAGCTGTATGCGGGGTGTACTTACAACGGCGCCCCGTATAGTAGTTTCAATAAACAAAATTATTGCCTCCGGGAATTTTAGGGAATCAAAATTGTTATGTTTCCGATACATACACTCGTTCTATAAAAATAAAGTAAAGTGGCGCAGGATTCATGGCAGATACATAGTCGTTGGTATTATGTTGCTTGTCCACCCTGAGCAGATATTTTGTAAACATTTTTCATTGATTTCAAAGCGTTTTTCAAGTGTTTCTGAAGGGTTTTTCATTTGTTAGTGCTGAAGTTAGTATTTTCGAATCAGAATTTAATTTATTTTTGACAGTAAGGGTTCCCCAATAAGGACATAACAATTTCGTATTTAAATAAAACACAAAAGAATTGAGATATCGCGCTGAGTGTAGTTCACACGTTGAATCTAGTTATGTAACTCGATCTCGTTCTTATGACTACCGTGAGGACGTTTGCTGTGATCGGCCCTTTGAAGCCACCACTCTTCCACACAGAATATGTCCGTAAGGTACTCTAACTCTAACCAACGACTTAACGTAACGTCATAGAAGGGCTGACCATTTCCGACTACCGAACCGCCCCTTCAATCGATCAATTGTTTGACTAGCTGTGTGGCATGTGGCACCACTTAGTTCGAACCACACGTCCATCCAATTTTGACCAAAAACTGTTTTCTAATCTCCGGCATGATTTCCACATCAGGAGACACTTGAAGCACATGTGGGCTTCGAGGATGATTTTTTGATGAAATCAAGGATTTTCTCCAAACTTTTGCGGAGCCCAATCGGAGAAGATCAAGAGGCTTCACTTCTTGAGTTAATTTGATCTTTCTACAGGTGTAGATCAGTAGAATTGGAGCAAGCGCTCTTAAAGTTTGCTTTAGAAAGCGAAGAAAGCAGCATTTTTATTTGCAGTTTCCATTTGTGACTTTTTTTTCACGCACTCCACTCTCCTCGAGGAGACATGTTTCGAGGGTACTCTGGGGCCAATATTAAAAAAAAAGAACCAGAAATCTTCTATCATTCAATAGACCACTCGTGGCCCTCTTCATTGGTACCCTCATAGGCCACAATTCAATGAAGTTCTACCCTTAAATACTAGGAATCAGCTCCACCGACCTTTGTAGAGGGTGTGGCGATACAGGTGTAGAGGAAGACACAACCCACCTGTATTTTATCTTTCCCATGGTCAATCTATGCCCTTTGCATTTTGTGCGACAGGAAGTTCAATTTCCATTCGCACATTGACCAGATAAATCTTCTGGTCTTGTCAAACGAAGGTCCAACTCTCACTCTACACTGCCTTCGATCGTCCTCTCCTTGAGTACATCACCAAAGCCTGATCCCCCTCGCAGTGAATTCATGATTCTAGAATTGGAAACATTTATCGTCATTTTCTTCGTATTACCCCTCGAAGTCTCTTCTGGAACAACCTCCTCATCATGTCTCTCTGTCAAGATCGCTTTACTCTAACTATCCGAACAACCCTTGAGGATCACAGAGACGTTGCTAACAGTCTCTTCTACACTAACCCTCGTGCCTTAGGGTCCCCTCGACTTTTCTATATATTGACACTTCGTACCTCTTATGATATTAACGAAACCGCAGCTCTTCCTCGCCCTAAACCCTATCTCTTCCATCCTTCTCCTGAAAATCCTAGTATACCGGAGATTTTGTACCCATTCGCTCCACCTGCTCTAGAGTTCGATGTCGCTGTACTCTACGTCCTTGATTGTCCTCCTCCAAAGCCTGTCAACGCAAACGTGACCAAAAATTTAACGATTTTTTTCTCTCTGACAGACCGAGCGTTTCCTCATCCGCTTAAGATACAATCTATACAAATCTCCTTACTTGTTCGTTATAGGGTTCTACTACTCCATAGCCCAAAGGACATGGTTTGTCCTCATTTATTGCCATGTGACCAGCTTTCGTTTGAATACTGACAAGCACACCACTGACAGCTGGTGTTCTGTCAAAAATGTCAATATCGACGGTGTAAGCTAGAAGTTGCACAGATTTTTGAAAGATTGTGCCTCTGGTGTTGAGTTGTCAATTGGCAGTATGTTGTTGAGCAAATCACATGACAGCACGTCACCTTTTTGACATCAACGGGTTCGGTGAGTTCGTTACCAATCTTGATCGAGCAGCAAGTGTTCTCTATCGTCATTCTGCATAGGCGAACGAGTTTGCCAGGGATGTCAAATCCAGACATGGCTCTGTACAGCTCGTCTTCATAGATGATGTCATATGACGCCTTGAAATCGATGAAACGGTCTTGAGTATCGATTCAGATTTCTTGGTTTTTTTTGCGGAAGTGTTTCAAGCCTCCACACAGTATGAGAGATAAGATCTTGTACTCGATGTTAAGGAGACTAATACCTTTGTAACTCATGTAGGCATCCTCCTCTGAACAAAGTTTAGTGATGAGTTGGTGTCAGCTCCAGCTACGATATTGCTATCCTTGCATTCTAAAATATTTGTGAAATGTTTTCACAAATGTGGTTTGGTGTGTACCAGCCTAAGGCAGAAGCACTCAACTTAAAAAAAATTGATGCCTCGACGTAATAGTCCGGAAACGATTGTTATTTATTTAAACGTCGCTTCGACGTTAATGTGCGCACGAGCTCGTTTCCCTGCAATAAAAGTGTAATTCTACGTTTATCGATAAAACTTGTAGTCATCCCTTCGAACCGTCTAACCAAACCCGTCCGTCCACTCACGTAGACTTGCATCACGTTTCACCTATAAACACCGTATATCACCCATCAATGCACTACAAGTCGATTTTCCCATCCCCCACGCCCCGGGGGAGGTGTTTTCTCATAAGAACCCATCCCTTTTCAAAAAATGATCCACTACTTGAAAGCTCTTTCATATTCGCATTCAAAAAATGTCCCACAGCCAAAAGGATTCTTCCATCAAACTACACATTCGTATGTATGCATCCTTCAGCAACAGTGGAGCATGGAGCAGAGAAAGGACAAAAAAAAAATGGAAACCATAGTGAATGTTAAGTAAACATTACTACCACAGTACATCGCGCACACATCTGTTCCCTTTCACAGGACATTAACTTTTATGTAACTCGAATGTATCCATATTCATGCCGCCAGTATGCAAATGCTGTCATTTATTTAGCACATGCCACCCACCGGTGGGGGATATCCTTAAACTTGCAAGAGTTTAGCTATTGAAACAGTAGCTCACTTTCAAATGCAGTGTCCTTATGCCTTTGTTCTTTATATACCTGCACACACACTGTGGTGGTTTTTCGCTAAAAGGAATAAATAATCCCGAGAAACATGGAAAGACTTTCCTGTGTTTTTTTGGAAAAAAAAAATAAACTTTTAGAGCAACATGCGCCTTCCTCGGTTGCATGTGTACGTGTAACCTAAATCGATTATCCATGCGAGTTTGATGGCCATGCTGATATTGACTGCTGGAGCAAGGCAAAGGAACAAAAGGAGGGTCGGACCTTTACGGTGGATGCGAATATTTTTTTTGGATCGAGATGGTTTCAGCGCCGCTGCCACTTAAATTGCCATTCACAGCCAGAGGCTTTAGAAGTGAAGAGCACTTCACCTACTCCACTCTGTGTCAATTGTTATTGGTAAGGGATTTCATGGGGACAGGATTTCTAAGAAATCTTGTATTCCAGAGATATGGGTGTACAGAATTGTGTCCTTAAAGTGTAGGACGAGGGTAGGTACCCTTCTGTGGTGTCACTAGAATTACAGACTGATTGAACTGTAGCTTTGCTAGAACTTGCTGAAACCATTCTCTGAGCCATCAGCTCTGGTAGCTTGAAGGCCCACAAGTCCTTTGATAATTTCAGAAATTTTGCGTCCACTTTGAGAAGCTTCAGCTCTACAGGTTCTTAGAAGTTTTCTTGCCGTTTCTGCTGGTCCTCTACGACTTCCTTGCTTTTTTCTGCTCGGAGAAGCACAGATTGGCGACAGACTCATTGGTTTCAGCATCGATTCCATCTTCCAGGCATAAACGGTCTCTCTATCGACCAAATATCCTTTATTTAATGTTTGGCCAGCTCCAGCACCACTGTGCACGTGTCATGCCTCGAAACTTATGTCCAGATGTGTGCAGATACCAAAACATCGTAAAAATTCCGTATGTGTACGAAAAATTTCCGAAATGACCCATTGGGCTGCGGGAGGAGGTTTGTTTTTTATCGGATTGCCTCAGGTCTGCGCAAGCCCGAAACCCAAAATCATAAAATTCTATGTTTTTACATTGACACAGCTCCCTCCATGTCCTTGCTGGGAAGAAGTGACCTGTTGCACATTGTATTCCTCGAGTTGGGCCCACGACAGATGACAGGGGGAGAGGCAGAGTGAGTGAGGAATCAATTTTATGGCGACAATGAGCAGCAGCAGAGTGTCACTTTGAGACCGGAAATGGTTATAGTTTTTACATTTGTCCCGTGTTTTGTTCGAGATAGCTTCGACCATTTCCCTTTCATAAGTGTCAATCGAATGAGCTTTGCCGAAAGGACGTGAAAGGAATCATTTATTTATGGGTATTGGCATCCTGTTTCTAGCCAAGGGACGAGAATTGCTCCGGCCATATCGAGCCTAATTGAATTCAAAGGGTTCTAATCTTCCCCTGCCGGGTTAAGTGGTAAAACATGTGAGACTATAAGCTGAAGGACAAATCCACCTCTGTGAAGGACGCCTAAGTCCCTCAGCTTAGCGCGCAATTCGTTGCGTGGGTGGGGGGAGGTATAGTGTAGGCCACGTCTGTAATTTGCATGCGGTGTTGCGATGCATACAGTGTGCTAATTATGGTGCACATTTGTTCTTGGGTAACGTGATGCGATTGCTATTGGACGGTGGAGGACCATAATCTCATTGTGTTATCGACTTTCGCAGAATTTTAATTACTTACTTCATGGATACGTTTGCATTTTGGCAACGTATCTTTGATCGATGATGATGGCCGCAATGATAGATCGACCTAATTGGATTGATGTGTTTTGTTAAAGCACAGGACAATGTCATCTCATTAGCGGATGCCAATTAGGGAATTTTAACATGATTAGTGCGAAGTGTCTTCTGACCCTTGTCGCTGCAAACAATAATTAATTCATTGTGTCATGCAAATGAAATAAACTCTGACATAAGTTTGACAGTGATAGTGGCAAAGAAAACTTGAAAATCTCTGATATTATGTCTGACATAAATATATTCTGTGGAGTGTGAATGTGTAATGCTCACACTTTGCAGAAAACCACTTCATTTCTGAATCTGATTGACGAACTTCAAAAAAAAAATAATAAAAATCGCTGACATAATGTCTGATAGTCTGTCTGACATAAATATATCATGCAATAGTCACATTTCTGAATCCTCAACAGAATTTATCGATTTACCATATGATTTATGGATAAAGGCTATAGAATGCCTTCCGGTCTTGTAACACCTCTCACATTGACACACGTCGCTTCTGAGTCCTTTGGCAGTTGATAGTCCTTCATACGTAGAAAGAAACTGCAAAGGAAGTCACTCCAAAGCAAGGGACAAGAGAGGTTAATGGGAAGGAATACAACCCCATCCTAGCCTACATTGCAAGCAGATCCTTTACGAAACATCCTAAAGCGGTTTAGACGTGATAATGGAAAGAGCAAACACACAAAAAACCGCCCTGTCTTTTTTTTTCCTGCAATCCTGGGATTATGAAGGAAAAAACTTAACTGTAGCTATTTCAGGCATTACTTATTATCTGAAACTCAGAATCGATTAAGCTCTTTTAAAATAGACAAGCAGGCAACCGTAAGGAGATACAGTAGGCACCTGGGGACCTTCGTCCCTCCATTGAAGCGCAACGTGAACGAACTAAGACAGCAAAAATATAATTGAACTTTAAATGACATGTGCGTAATCCCCCAACGAATGCTATTGACTTGTGTAGGTAGTGTACCGCATTCCAGGAGGGGAGGGAGCGCACAGATTACTTGTTTGTCCATAACTCTGTCTATTAGGATCAAAGGGACATCATTTTTCTTTTGAATTGAACTGGGAAGCAAAACCTTAAGTGTTCTTGTCCCTCATAGATTCTTGCAACGCTGTCTGTCTCTGACTGTTGGACGCCAAGTATATTAGTGGTGGTGGGGGACTGGTATCCTATTGTAACGTCTGAGTTTGATGGAGAGACACATTATAATTTTGTGGTTAGCGTGGGTGAAGTTTGTTCTACGAAAAAAGGATATTTCTTGAAAGGGACAAACGAGAAAAGATTTGTGAAAGTGGCTCCTCATCCTTTTTTGAAAGAATCGATTTATTGTATTTTTTCTTGAATGGTGGACTATACCTGTTCACACCGATGTGCCTGTTTACCAGGTCAACTTGTGTCTCAAGGCTTGTCCACATCAAACAAATATTTTGACAATAATTTCGCAGACTAGTCGCCTATCCTACGCCAACTGGTCAAACATTAAGTCGATTAGACGCTTCCCACGAAAAGACTCGAACAACAAATGGCGCAAAAGGCGCCGGAAATCCTCACAGTGCTCGTTTTGACAAGAATGTCGTCTCTTTGACTGATGGACGATCCAGACTTTTTTTTTTGGCGGAACGGGACGACATGTTTCCAACAGAAACGCTAATGCCGCGTTTTAGCTATTTGCACTGACCAGGAAGATCGTCCGATTTGTCTGTTCGTGACTTCTTTCTTTGGGGTGTTTGAAGTCACTGATCTATGGGAAGCTCTATGTCAGCGCACGAACAGTTAGCAATAATAAGAATGACGCAATAGTGTCAATGTCACCCAAAAATGCGTGGACGTTTGGTTTATGGCAATGTCAGCGCGGTGACTCGCAATATGTTATCGATGTCACGACTTGACGTCAGTCAAGTCATCGTGTTGGCTAAGTTTTTCGTTGTCAGATCTGCAAATATTGTCTTGTCTACAGAAGTGCCGATAATCTTTGCAAATAAGCTGGTTCGCACGGTTCTTAGATTTTGTCCTAATTCTTGACAATTGATTGTCAGATGAGCGGTCTAGTCTATTTACAAAACTTGGTTGGACTGTCAGAAATTTGACACAAATTTGTCATTTGTAGATCTAACAATCGTCTGAACATAGTTTTAGTTTTGATATCCAGGAAAATGTGTCAAACGAGAATTTCGTTGTTTTCCTCTACAGCTCACATCCCTGTTTGACTTTTGTCATGAAAAGTCAGTTTGAGTCCTTTTACCTTTTTTTAAATTACCTATTCCACAGCTCAACCGTAAGCGAGTATCGAAAAGCCATTGGTTTGTAATCCTACTTTTATAATTCTTGCAAGTAGGATTCTACGGGTGGGGATTCTTTTGAAACAATCTTTCTGAAAGGTTTCCAAGATGCTATCGAAAAGGTGCTGAAATGTTTGCTTGGTGTGGACAAGGCTTTAGTCTGGTTATTTGTGGATATCGTAAAGTCCTATCTGTAGGCTCTTTTGTGTCCAATAGTCAAGTCATTGGTTTTGAAACCTTTCAGACACGGAGTAGAGCGTGGCCCATAAACTATATGTTTCGACGTCTATTCTGTCATGTCTCTTTCCTTCACAAATGTCAAAGAATAACTGACACATGCCGTCATTTGAAAGAGTTATAGCACCTTTCGATGGGGTGATACACTGTGGGTTACCGTGTATCGTACTGAAAGTAGTTAAAAGTAAATAAAAAAAAACATCACATTTTATTCAACAATTACTCATTTATATTTCTCACTTAATTTATTATTTTTTTTTGTTTTGTTTTCCATAGTTGCATACGCAAACACAGTGAACTCAATTTATTTCCTAATCTCTTAGGCAGCTTACAATAAAAACGTTTTTTCGTATGCGTTCCCTGAATAATAAAAACATTTTGCATACGAATGTTACAATTTGTTATATATTATTTATATATGTATCATTTAACACCTATCATATATATATATAGTATGTATATAGTATCTACACCTCTAGATTTAAGCATAACTATTTGAATTTAGCCTACTTGGCGGTATGTATAAAATATTTATTCTATCCTAATTTATGCAGCAAAAAACAATTGAAAAAAAAAACAAGTAGTAAGCCAAAATGCATACAAAACTACGAATACTGTTTGGAAGTTTTATTATTTCGAAAAGAAAATAACAAAGCCTTCCAAATGGGGCTCATTCGATACGTAATTTTGTACACCTTTGGGCTTCAACTAATGCAAACTCGTACTATGAATGTTTATGTTATTTGTTTGCAGCCATTAGCCAAACAGTTTAAACAATACACGTACGTACGTCTTACAGATTAAGATTCCTAAGTTAAGTGTATGTCCTATGATCATGTTAGCTTGTTACTGCATTTGCATTGAATTACACAACATTTTTATTTATTTAAAAACTCTCTTACAAACTTATTTATTTTGTTTATGTATGTATGTATGTACAGATCCTATATAAAAAAAATGCACTCAATATTTACAAAATATTGAATGTTAAATACAACAGTTTTCACAGCTAACAATGACTATCTACTATTTAGATAATTAGAATTATGTATCTATGTATAGTCGTATGTATGTATGTGTTTTTCATGCAACAAAACAAAAGAAAAAACAACAACTTTTCCAAGCTACCTATACATTTTCATCAGAAAGATACACAGATACGTTGTGTTCGCCAGCAGACACAGAACGCAAGTTTCAAAAATAATTTGATTTACTTTTCTCTTGTTTTACTCGTTTGTATGTATGTACACGTATCCGTGCATTGAAAAACATGTTAAGTTACCATGCAAACAGGCATACATACAAGGTATACCTGTGTTAGACTAATGAGGTTGTAACAAAGTTGTAGGCACTCGCACTCGACTCGCTCCATCATCAGTTGCATCACTGTAGTAGAAGTTCCTTTATAGGGTTTGTGTTACAATATGAGTGGCATATCATGGTATGGAACTGAACACAGACAGATTTTGGTTTTGAGAAAGGACTTTGTTTTTTGTTGTTGTATTTATTTCCGCTCAAAGCCACAAGGGATAAATTATGATTATGACTAGCAAAAAACGTGGTTGTTTCTACATAGCTGGCAGAGATGTATTTTCGTTTTAATTGGTTTGGGATTTAAAAGAGCCAACTCCGTACAGAGTGGTCAGTTTTTTTTTTTTTTTTGAAAAAAAGTAAACAGATTTGTTTGTTGGCAACGAATGAATTCCAATTCCAATTAGTTTTCTGTGTTTGTTCTCAAGACTTTGAATCTCGTATTCATGATGTTTCTGTGAATTTACACGATTAACAAGTGAAACACTGGAAATGGTACAGTGAAACCCCTTTATAACGATCCTCGCTATAACGAAATTATCCATATAGCCAACCCCTGCCGGTGGCAATAGCTTTAGCAAAAGTTCTCTGTGCAAAGGAGTATCTTTGTAACGAATTTCTTTACAAAAAATGTTCTCTATAACAAAGATATTTTGATGAGGAGTGCGATGTCGGTATAATGAGGTTTCACTGTATTTTCAATGAAAGGGTATCGATGTGGCATGATGAGAACTGATAACGTGATTTCAAATGATTTGAAGCATTTAACAGTGGGAAGCCATGTCCTTACAAAACTTATACAGGAATTTTGGAAAAAATTATCGATTTTTTCAATATTTATGTTCAGAATCTTTGAAGCGACGTTGACTAAGTTTCTTAAACGCTTTCTACGACCCTAACTTCACTTAAAAATAGCATTGATTATCACATGACCATATTCGTCGTCTAGACTTTGTAAAAACCTGTAAGAAAGTTTTCGAAAAAAGTACTTTTCTTGAGATTTCTAGCAAAAGACGAGTTCTGACGTTGTTCAGATATTCAGACGTTTTTGACAACCGTACAGAATGCTACAGAATGAAGCTAAGAAGGTTGTTCCCGTGTAGTGTTTTACAGTTCCAAGGAAAGCTCAAGTGAAACCCGCTCTTTACAAAATGTGCCCGCAATAAAATATAGAAATATCTGACATTTAAGTCTGACATCTGACGTTAAGTCGAACATCTGACGTTAAGATTGACATCTGACGTTAAGACTGGCATCTGACGTTAAGACTGACATCTGACGCTAAATCTGGCATAATTAGGACTTTTGTAGACTCTGTGTCGGGATGCTTAGAAATCTCATCATAAACCAGTTCCGCTGAAAACAGTTGGACATTTAGTGAAATTGTTGGCCCACCCTGTTACCGTTTAAGTTCCAGAATAGTTTTGTAGAAAATTCCTGGTAATACATTGCCTCATGTGTCTGAGTTACAACCATTTACTTGACTCTCGACAGGTCAGCTGCATTAACCCGGAAGATGAATGGGATAAATGTGATTCCTTTGAAATTCGCATTTCTTTTTTTTCCTATCCTTTCCGTTGGATAAAAGTTATACAAATGTAAACAAGTGATACACTTGTATGTACATACATATGTATGTACTTGGTGTGTTAGAATTCTCATGAAAAGTTGTTTGTTTTTATGAGCACTATAATCCATACCCTATTGTGTGGAGTTATTCGCATATTATTCTGAGCAAACACCTCGGTGAATGGTCGTTAAAATGTTTTTCAAAAACATAACAAGTTTATCTAAAGCATTCGAAAAGTGTGTCATTAACTGTCTGTGCTTGGTCAGTGTGATAGCAATCGTAAAGAGTTGAATGCCAATTAAGTGCGTTTTGTGGGTAAAGGGTGGTTAAAAGTTGGCTTTAACGAACTTTGTTGCGAAATGTTAAAATTGCGAATGACAGATGGTGCTATGTCTGTCTGTTGGTCTGTCGCTCTGTATGTTCGACTGGAGTTTCAGATTTGAAGTCTGGTGGGACACAATCCGAGGCGATATCGGAATTTTTATTAAGGGTACTTAGGACCTCCACTTTTTGAAGGCGTTTTAAGGTTGTTAGGTTTGGAAATGTTTCCAGTAGGATAGGTATCGTATCTCTGGCTGGATGGACCATTGAAACCTCACATGAAATAGGCAGAGTTTTCCACTTGGTTTTGAGTAAAGATGGCAAACAATTGTCAGAAAATGTTGCTTCGTTCGAAAGTTATGAATTTTTAAGATCCACTCAATATTTTTGGATCATCCTGTACATTCATACATATGTGTGTAACGATTTCTATTCCGTTTTAACTTTCTTTTTTTTTTGTATTTCAGGACAGGACATAGAAGACCCTCCATATCATGTCGTGTGCTGTTGTCGGGTCGTCGCGTACAAAGGTGTTTCGAAAAATTCTGGCTCTCCGGTCCGTCGTTATCCGCGTGATTCGTGTCGGTTTTCGGTTGAATAGTTGCCTCTCGGGTAAAAAGTGAAAGTTATCGTAGTACGAAATAATCGCTCGAAATGGGAGCCAATGGTTCGCGGTGTATTCTCGTCAGTCGCGAAAAATGTTGTCCTTTAAATTGTATGAAACTCTACTAGTGTTTGAAAGTGTGTAGTCCCCATATTTCTGAATCGTCTCTAAAAAAAATCCCGTCGTGGTCCACTTCCCTGAAAGTGTCACCACTGGTCATTTCTAAGCATTTTTTTAAAAATCTATTTTTAGTGTAAAAGTGAGCTCGTGTCCTGAGAACTGTCAGTGCGTTCCTTAATCCTGTGAAATCAGACTATTTAATTCAATTCAGTGCTACCAAGGATGTACACCAAGCTCAGGAGGAAGGATTTGAAGCGATGGAACTATTTGTAAACGGTGAGTGAAATTCTGAATTTTTTGAAATATTTTTTTTCTGAAATTGTAATTTCTAAATGTCATTTCGAGATGTCAGCAGATATGACATGTCTCTCATGATAGTACTTTCTTACATAATGGTGACGTCTTTTAAATCATTCTGTTGTCCTGCTCTAGGCTCATTATATTTTGCTTTATTCAACTGTCTTAACTTCTGGGAGACGCATACTGGGTCTGACTTTGACTACAGCTTTACTGGGGAGCAAGAAACTGAATCCCCCTTGACTTTGACAATTGTAGTGTAAGCAATTGTGATCTAGACACTCGGGCCAACCCATTCTCCAGCAGCCAACATTTAGGTTCAATTATCTCTGAATGATTGGTAGATGCTGTTGAAGGCAAAAAGATTCCAATCGAATCATAATGTAACATCAAAGTAGGGTGCGTTTCAAAACTGAAAGAAAATCCACATTGTGACTGCACCTTGAAACGGTTATGCAAACATCCGATGCTTTCGCAAATCGATGCATTGTGAATCATGACGTTTTGGAATGATATTTCTTTTGGCTGACAATCGAATATTCATGAAAAATATTTTGCAGATAAGCAAAGACAGTGACACTGACAAACGTCTTTCGATTGTGCTAGTTCACAATCTGGAAATTGCCTCCTTTCATTCACAATGCATTTTTCAGTCTGGGTTTGCATTTACAAATGGTTGTTGATTCACAATGAAGATGATAGAGAGTCCAAAATACGCCTTAACCTCATGAAAAAAAACCCTGTCTACCTCCACTTTAATTGCACCGACATAGCCTAACCATTTTTGTGTGGTTTTTCCAACTCATCCACTAAAATCATAATCAGATTCTCATGCCAACAAATCACTGCATAATTGTTAACCTCATTTAAATAACCTCAAGCAATCCAATCAAATGAGTATAGCTAGTGGAAATGGGAATCCTTTTCGCAAGATTTCCCTTTTCACTTAAAAGCTTATTACCTGATCCTAATTGGAGGAGGTATGTACCACCTTTCGCTATCTGTGTGTGTACGGGTTCATAGAGATCAATATTTGATGGAATGAACAGAACAATGGAAACTCGATCCGGAAACCATATCCGTTGCAGAGTTGAAGAACCCACCGAGTGGTGGGGGAGGGGATTTCATAATGGAGATTCTTATCTAGGTTATACTATTCAATTGTTCCTCGTCCTTACAGTACTATACACCATCTACCACCATGGGAATTTCCAGCAGAGCGTCAGTCCCACTGCCAGTGCCAGTGCCAGTACCAGTGGTGGTGCTTTTCAGTTAAATATATTTGCATCTCATTTTTAATTCAAATTGAAGTAGGGGGCGTTGTTCCTGGGAGCGGTTGGGTTTAACTTGTTTTTGTTATTTTGTAAGCGAGCTTACTTTTTAGTCCTTTGTACCTCGAACAGTTATTAAATTCATGGAGCAAGTATGAGCAAAAAACCAGAGGAAAAAATATCTCTTTAACTTCTGCCACTCATACGTATAGAGATGAAGGTATCGCAACGACTATTGTCACACGTAGCCTGCTACGTGACCAGGGTAGTCATGCTGACAAGGAGGAATCCATGTTCATACGAGTTTCGAGTATCCTGAATTGCATTTCGATTCCTTGCACTGACTGCCGTATGAACACACAAACACATTTCCGTATCGACATCGTCTCTAGACTTCATTTTAAAAACTAAATTTATTTGACAGCTATACAGCGTATAGGTTTATCGAAAAAAGAAAACCCAAGGAGGACCCAGGACCATGGTATCCTCTGACTATTGATCCACGAACATATCCTTTGATCCACTTCATTATTATCCCTGGTAAAATACCGAACCGTACTTCTTCTGGAAGTTCATCAAATGTGCCTGTGCCGACAGGTATACGAAAGTTTTGACACTAGAAAAAGTACCCGCGTCGTTTACAAAATGAAAAAAAAAAGAAAAATGGCTGAAAGGGTCCCGTGATTTCATCCGAGAAGAATTCCATGTGCGGGAGTGCGGGATTTTGTTAATTTTTTGTGTGTGTTGCTGCTTGCTGTTTGGCATTCTCTGACGTTGGATGATGCATGAAACTCGTCCTCATTCACCTGGAAAGAAATAAGCACAGAAAAGAACCGTTAGAGTATCTATATTTGCGGCAACGATTGTACGAGTATAAGGCAGGTTTAGTTAAAATGGATTTGCATTGTGTTCGAAATCGAATGAGGAAGCAAGTAACATGACACAAGATTACCTTGTTGTTGAGAGCTACATACTAGTTGGTGGATGTTGGTATTTTCTTGGAAATTCTGTTTACAATGGCGAATGGATAGAAAGGTATTTCGTGGGGAAGAAGAAGTCTATTGAATAGGAATTTCGAGTAGGAGTACGGTTTGGTGTTACACTCGATTATGTTTACATTTTTCATGCTTACACCGGTGTCGGAGGCGGGTTTATGATTTTCAATTTTACTTTCAGTGTATGTTGTACGAGAATACAACTTGAGGCTGTCTTCTATGGTGTGGTGTGCTTTTTTTTAATCAAATTGGGTTCAGGACATGAATCTCCTTTACAAACTTGTATATTGGTTTCGTGTCAGTTAATTCTTGTTGGAATCTCTAAAGATTGCTTATTGAGTTTATCTCGAGAAAACATTACAGGAGAGCGATTCTCCAGCGAGTTTTTAAGGTCTAATTAGGTGCTATCCACACAGGACTGACGGACTTATGTTTTTTGACATTTGCATGTTCAGATTCACAGTCCTTTCGGAGCACTTGTGCGAACTTTTTTTTGACGTACTAGTTGCTAATGAAATTTCTTTGCCTTTCGACAACAAATTCTTTTTATAACAAAACGTAAGCTGGTTTACTTCGTGAAATTCTCTGTTTTTAAATGTTGTTTCCACTCTTTTGTCGAGTGATAGCGATTGACATGTCCAAACGTCAAAAAAAATCCAGTCCATCAGTCCTTAATCTACATGTACATCTGTCATACGTAGTGACAGTTAACTCATTCTTGCCAAGGTACTCGTAAAATTGAAGTGTTAACAGTATCAGCGAGGTCTCTAATTGTCAATGATTTTCCTTAACGTGCTGTTCATCAGTTGATGTTGATGGCCGTCTTCAAAGCTTTCTCTACCTACTGTGAATTGTTTGTACTACTTGTAAACTTTTTTTGTGACATAATCCAGATTCTGACATGAAATTTGACACAGATGTCAATAGCAGTACTACCAACCTAGAATTTCACCTTATTTTTTGATCACAGTAGTAAATGCGAATACTCTTTGGCTCTACCGTGATGTCAACACCTGCATCCTGTGGGATGATGTATAGCAAAGAAGTTGACGTTATAGAACGTCGATGTGAAGTGCCTCAAGGTACCCATCTTAGTCCCTTTATTTTCACCTGATTTGCTTATTGTTAATCAATGTCGATGATTGCATTTATTTCGGACATGTGTCCATCACGGGGAGGCCTCAAAAGCTGTGTCGTCGACCTTTAATTTTTGACTACTTTTTAGAGCATATGAGGCCGTATTTCACGCTGTTGGCTTCTAGAATCCGGTTATAGGTCCATTTCTGGATATGATTTACGATGATTTTCCAACAATTCTGAATAAAGCAGCTGTCAACTGTCAGATTAATCATCAGCCATCGGTTGCATCCCATGCACAATGGCAGAGTTCAGAGTTCATAACAAAATTTCATTGAAAACCTTTTTCCCAAAACATGGAACGAATACCTGCTGATGTACGCATCATATTCAGAATTTCAACCGCCATAGGGTAACAAAGTTCCCTTAATTAGCAGGATACCCATGGTCAGGCACAAATTGGAATAATCATCGTCGATGAATTGCTTCACAAGGGTTTTCATAAATTGAAAACACGGCTCCATTATGTATAATTATTCAAATTACATAGAAAGAGCCACAACATCAAAAAACAGAACAGAAAACCCAAAATTCCAGGTCAGTTGACAGACATAATTTGAAAATATTTTAATTAGTATTCGTGGCGTGCTTGAGAAGCGAAAACCGAAAACCGAAAACCGAACAAATAAGCCTCCAAAGGTATACACACACCTTTTTTAAATTCGTCCGATGCTCTCTTCAGCC
Source organism: Xylota segnis (assembly GCA_963583995.1). Classification (NCBI taxonomy): domain Eukaryota; kingdom Metazoa; phylum Arthropoda; class Insecta; order Diptera; family Syrphidae; genus Xylota; species Xylota segnis. The sequence continues at coordinate 799,214 of OY757238.1, forward strand.
TAAGCAAATCAAACTTCAATTACTTCCACTTCAAATCCATCCTGAATGTCAACACGACGCCAACGACGACGGCGATGGCCTCCATATCCATCGGACAGAATGTAATTATCGGTCTTCCAATTGGTTTGGGTCATTCATCCACGTGCAACAAAAAAAAAAACTGAAATCAGAATTCCTTTTTGTTGATCTTTTCACAAAAGATGAAGAGGACAAACTTTTTGGCCTCCAGTCGAAAGTCCACATCCAAATGTCCCTAAATGACATTAATCTCAGTTAATGTGATTTGTTTGCGGACAAATATTCTTGTGGCTGACAAGGAGGAGAACAAGAATAAGAACTTACTTGACATTCAAACATCACATCACTTGAAATTGATTTGATTTTTTTTTTTTCGTTCTTCTTTCGTTCATCTCTCGTGATACTAGAACGACGACATTTCTATTCAATTCTGTGTCAAAACTGTGCAAAATTGAAAATCATGCACACAATGCCAGACACATGTGTGTTAATTTTGAAGTTCTCGAGCGATGCGTTTGCTTGTTCATTTCTGAATCAAGTTTGACATTTGAGTGGCGCTGCTCTGCTGTGCAACGTAGCGTGTCTAACCACGTCACCCTCAGGTGTGGCGCAGACAATTCACATGACATCGCGGTTTATTATTATTAGGTACACCTAATGTGATAAAGGGGACGTTTTGTCAACAACTCACGCGCTGAAAGGCTTTAGCTGCTTCCAAGGATACCTACAGTACATACATTTGTATGTGCGGTGAATAGAAAAGAAGAAGAAGAAGAAGAAAAAAAATAGAAGCCTTGTGTGAGTTGGTTGCTGGTGACTTGGTAAAGTTTCCGTTTCGAGTTTGAAACCAATTTTTTTATTACATTTGTCAGCGGTAAACATACTTCGGGTATTCATCGCAAACAATACTTGAGAAGGATAGTCCCACACTAGGATTTTACAAGTCTACTCGTATTCGGATTCGGTAAACAGGTAATTGAATTACATTTTGATTTCAAAGAGAATCAATAAATCTCATATCCCTTATTTCCTATTTCCTGGCACACGAAGCCTGCAGTTTTCCAATGAAATTGGTATTCGTCGTATTCTGTGTGTCGCAACCGTATAAGCGCTACGCGTGTTGTTGAAATGAATTAATAAGGCGGGCGGGCAGGCGGTTATGGGTGAAAAGCCTTTTACTTTGAGCCACCTTCAGCTTTTTATAGCGTTGAAGGTAGGAAAACACGCTCTGCTTTGCTTTGTTGGGGATTCCACGTCTAATCCCTAGACAACACCTAAAATCTCTTTCTCGAGCCTCTGACAAACATCCGAGAGTACAATGTCATGAGAAAGCCTCTCATTTGGGATTTCACTTTGTAATTGTTGTTATATTTGTGTTTTGACTTCGTGCAGAGAAGCCGTGCAAATTTTCAAAATCCACGCACTGATACGCCCATTTTTTTTTTTAATTTTTAACCCTTTTCTCTATATGGCGACTGGCACTCCAACTGGTTTTCTGAACCTGCTTTCGCTAGGAATCAACCAAGTTTTACTCCTTTATGTCTGCAGCACTTGACCCACATGGAATCCGTTGAGTTTAACGGAGTGCGTGGGGCTAAGCCTGGCTATTTGAAAACATCCGTAATATCTTTCCAAAGGTTTAACTTCGGTGTGTCTCTATAAGCGTGAGGTTGATCCAAAAACGTCGGCTTCAACTCCACATTCCATCATCTACCCCTTGTGTGAATCTGAACTTTGTCGGTTCAGTCTCGAAGCACTATTGAACTAGTTTTCAAAGTCTGATATTTCTGCTTCAAATAACCTTCCAAGACAATATTCTCTGACCATAATGGCGGGGATAGGGCCACCCATGTCCCCTCTTGGAAATGAGACAAGTATTCGCAAGTACCCCACGAGATTTCGTGGTTTCACATCTCGCAGCCTTTTTTTTTGAAGATGAAGACAACCCATCTTCCATTCAAGAATTTTTCGTCACACTGGACTGAGTCTAACCATCATCTTGTACAACTTGTGTAACATTTTTGGACTAAGACCTTAAGTCCTGAAGATGCATTCTGCCCCACAAAGACCTAGTGGCACGCTCAGACGCGGACTTGACATATAAATTCATGTTAAGTCGTTTGTCAAGAGTGATTTAGTGCTTTGGTGATACATAGGTTCACACCTTTTCGTGAAGGGCACTACAATGGGCTCGAAAGGATTGATGGAGAGTCCTTCCTCGTTGCACCTTGCATCAGCCTTACAGTACACAGTCCCAACCCAACTTTTTGAAGTTATTTTTATTATAACACGATTTTGGAAGAACTTTTCGAAGTAAAATCTCTGTACGTTCGAAATTTCTGCCTGAATCCAAACATGCCACGCCCACTTTGTTAGGCTTAGAGAACCCTATTTTTTTTTCTATCGTGGTTGGGGTTAAAATCCTTTATGGATACTTGTAGCCCGACTCCATGCTCCCGCATGTTTAGGCGCTAAAAATCCCTCCTGTTGCTCTTTCCTGTTCTCCTCGGTAGTACCGCCAGTCAAGAACTTTCATCGCAGAGTCAGGTTTGACATTTCGTCTCTTCTTTCTTAGCGAAGGGAGCTTACAGATTCTTCGCTTCTCGCTGCTCGTTTCTCTATATAGGGTTTTGGGTATAACTTCATTTCAAATCTCCCAGCCTTCTCTTGTTTCGACCATAAACGTGATCAGCATTCCTGGGGTCACCATGGTAGGTTTGGCATTCCATTAGCAAGTGCTGTGGGTTCTGGATCTAGTCATCCAGATTGGATTCAAATCCGATTGCTCACTCTCCAGTTCACCAATTTGTACATTCGTTTGCATTAAAGCTTTCACAAACTTTTCAAACTCATCCCACCGCACTGCAAAGGACCTGCAGTCCTTCACATACTATAACAACAAACGCCTAGATAAGTGCAAATAAAAACCAAAAACAAACAAACTGAAGAATCCAACCAACAAATATTTGCTATCCGTGGGCCCCTTCCAGTTCGCCTGTTCCTTGAAGTAAGGAAACAAAACAGAAAGAAAAAAAAAGAGTGCAAACTTCCCCAGAGCCTAAGGACTTTTTGCACGAATAAATATGAGAGAATAACTTAAAAAAGCAACATCCTATGTCCCGACACACGCTTCGGCGAGCAATGGAATGCTTCCCAAAAATTTTACCCAGCATTCACAAGTCGAAAGGGATGCCACCCTCTTTAAGGAGACTTTAACGGTGAGGCTGAATATTAATATTTGCCTTTTCTATGTCCTTTTGTTCGTTACGCGACATTTGCTTTGCAACTTTTTAAATATGTTCCTTAGATCCTTTTTGTTTTTTTTTTTTGTGTTATCAACTATGGCTTGGTGGATACGCCTCGGCAAATCACTCAATCATATCCCCTGTCAGTTGGCTCATGCTCTATTATTTTTGCCTACAATCAAACGAGGCACGCACTGTCAACCCAACCCATGGTACACTACTACGTCTCGGGAAAATCCCCAATTAGGCAATATTTTCTCCTTAGTTTTGGGTTGTTTGATGGTAAAGTGATACATGGTCATGATCAGGATGAAATATTTATCATCGAGTGTAACTCAAGCTCAAAAGGTATGAGACAGAACAGATAAGTTGGCATGACACCGTTCTCCCGTAGTAGACGTCAACCTAAGTGGTCATTCCTTAGAGCTCTTTCGGAAAAGGGTACTTTTTTTTTATTGCCAAAGTAGAGGGTGGTGGTGGAGTGAAAGTCCTGCGTAACGACTTATCTGGCCACATGTTACTTGTGGGGATGTGGGGGCACACGACTTCGGTTTCATTGTTTTCTTTGGAGAGTTTTGATTAAGGACCAGCTTTTGGTCCGGCGTTGGCCAATAAATTCTCGTTTTCAAATGAACTATCGAAGGCTTGATTAATGGCTTCGGTAAATGAATTATTTCGACCAGAAATGGGACATAAACTGAAGGAGTAACAAAGTAATTGGTACAGGTTAACGTTTATAGCTTTTTGATGGGTTTTTACTGCGATTGTGGTTATTTACGTTTGCGTTTACGTTCGACTAGGCTTGCTGAGTGAGTCTTCCACCCAGCTGTTTCGCCTTAACCCTAAAGGGCGAAATAAAACGTCCATTTGTTTAATTAATTTGACTTAAAACTAACACACCACGAAGACCATTGTCCATGGGATCCCCTTTATGCAGCTATTAAAATGAATTACATCCGTATACCCATACAGTGGGGCATCCTATAGGATATTGTATACAAAAACTGGAATTGTGATTTGTTGCTTCCCGCTTTCAACTAGCCCATACATCAAGGAAACAGAGCAATAAATATTAAAAACTTTTAACAACATTCACAAAAAGCGAAATTAAAATTTTTCATTCGCTTTTCGCACTCTGTTTTGTTTTTATTTCATTTTTAAAAGCAATAAATGCCTTTGTATCTACATCTCCTGAACAATAAATTGGAGAGAGGCATTGTTGCTGTGTGCACAGTGTACAGCCAGATAGGGAACGGTGGGAGTGGATAGACTACGTGCGTGCACACGCACGAAGGAGCGTATCAACTTATCGGGGTAATAATCAATTAATTAGACTGTATATCATCGCATTATTAAATTTTTAATGATTTTCACACGAGTTTTTGCATTGTTAATAATTACATGGAAAATAGAATTTATTGCGCAGGGAAGGAGACTGCGATAGGGGCTTGTGACAGCAGTGACGAAGGTGAGATACCTGATGACATTTTTATTCCGAACTGACGTCAACACTCGCGACTAGTAACTTCCCTTAACAACACTTAGGCCTCAAACACAATAGCGCTTTGGGTTCGACTTTGTTCACATTACATTCGATCCAATGACGTTTCCGAAATGACACTTAATTTTGCTTTGTTTCTTGAATCGAACGTTGGAATCAGGAATAAGAAATTAGTCCCAAACCAGTCCCAGAGGAAGTGGGGACTGAATGACGTTGGTAGGTTTAGGTTTACTCTTCGAACTTCGAAAAAGTGAAAAAAAAGATACTCGAAGGACATCTCCACCCCGAGACCTAGTTCTACAATTTTCTACCCGTGTTTCACAGCAATCAAAATGAAACAGAAGTTCAATTCCAAATTTATCTTACGTGGCATTTCTGCGTTGTCTACGAATGCCAAACGTCCAGTTGACGCAAGAGTGACATTGTGGTAAACAATGCAGTTCAGTGGACTGAATTTTAATAGTACTCTCTGAGCACTTTTGCATACTTATTTTGACATATCAGTTGTCAGTGTCAAAAAAATTGGTCAGCTTTTCTAAAATACTTTTTTTCAAAACATTTAATTTCGCTTGCTTTCTTTTACCTTTTGTTTGTTTGATTAATTTTGTCGATGTACTCCTGTATTCCGCTGTAAATCGAGTCTAGTCCGTCAGTACAATATGAAATGGTTTCATTCGAAAACGTCAAATGAAACCGAAATGCACTATCCGGTCGAAGCATTCAGACGTATTACGCTGAAAGTAACATGTCATCATTTTGACAGTGAGATCAAGTACGTACTTAAGCCTCTGGACGTACATATGAGGAATTCTCAACTTAATTGATACATTTTCCATCGGAATACGGCATAACAGACATTTCTGATAAATTCAATGCACGCTTCCCAATGCCAAAACCATAGTTGAAGTACCTGAGGTTCAGATTTCGATGAAACGAATATGCAGCCCTGGTCTGCACTGCCAATAAATCATTGCAAGAAATGTGTCAGTATTGGTTGCCATCTCTCTGGACACAAACTCTGCAATAAATTTGACAGTGATTGTCAATTTGTATTTTACTTCAAAGAAAACATGACTGATTGTCAAATTTCACACAAACGTCTTAAAAAACGATGTCTTTCTGAATTTTCCAATTCATTTAAGGCCAGCAACTAGTAATTCGTAACTGCTACGCAACATGGTTACAAATGAAATGTCAAAATGACAGAAATATGTATTTTTGTCCAACAACTGTCACACAGAAATGCATTGCATCCAGGACATGTCTTGATTTCGTACAGAATTCATAATTCTACAACGGCTACAACGCCTTCGACTATCCCAATCAACCATAAACATATGCCTGTTGACATCCCTGACATCATCTAGCAATTCATTAATTTCTTTTGCTTTCTTCCATCTGCAATCTTTCATTAGCAAAGATAAAGAGAAAACAAAAATGCTTAATGGAATTTTAATTGGCCCCCTGTTGTGTTGAATTTTTCAAATGTCACGCCCTCCACTTCAGATTACGCACCAAAAAAATACAAAAAACACAGAAAAAAATAAATAAATTCCTTTCCGTTGCTTATGACATTCCATTACCCATGGGCATAATACCGTTCGCTCTCAATTTGATCCGTTTCACGCAAAGAACAGCATACCTTCGCCTCCACTAAATGTCATCCTCTTTACGTCTACTTTTCTTTTGGGTTTTTTTTTTTTTTTTTTTAATAAACAATATTTTCCGCTCTTACTGTCAAGGATAAAGCCTATTCATAACTAACGGGGGGATAAAATCTTAAGGAAAAAAAAATAAAAATGGTTGTTCACAACCATTTATCGTAAAAATTCCCTGCCTTTTATCATTACTGTTTAGAATATCGTGACTTACTCCATCCACTCCATGCTGTCGATCTGTCAACGGGATAACGTACCGACATTTGTCACTCTTGGCGTCTTGTGACAATTTGCAATTTCACTGGTTCCGAAGGGCGTGTCCGTGATGAGGATAGATGACAGTTGTTGTGTAGCTGATGGAATGTTTTGACGATAGAGATGACAGCACGACAGCCGCCAAAGGACATGAAGTAATGAACATCACCGACTAGACAATGTAATTGTGTCGAAAGGGGCTGAATTGAAATTTTATACCAATGTCATCAGAGTTTAAAAAGGGATTATTCCCACTTTTTTCCTTACTTTACGTTAAAGCTTCAAAAAAAAACCCACGAAATCTCTCATTACATCCTTTGTAGCAAGGATTTATTGCAGTTCTTTCTTTTTCCATTGAAACTCGGATTAGTTTCTTCGCTTTTGTGTGCTCGCTGCACTTTTTCATGGCACAGACAAAAAATAAAAGAAAAAACCATCTCCTCCGTTGTCCTTGTTCACCTAAAATCTGTTCTGCTCCTCTTTCCCAGCCAAAACTATAGAAAAGGAGCGAAGCATGTTATTAAATACATAAATTGCAGTACAACAAGCACAGCAGACGCGCGTGCAGTGGCATGGAAAATGCTTTGCATTATTTCGCGTTATTTGAAATGCCTGTTGGTTGGGACAAGGACACTACATATGCATGCATATTCTAGTCACGTAGCACTTAATCCTTTGCTTTAAATCACAGCCCGCTAGAAGGAGAACATTTTAATTTCGCTACGAACCATGACTGAGGTATTTGTCGCGCCCACCTCACAGACGTCTCGCTGATGGGGGCACTCTCTGGTCATGACTGTGTGGTATTCTCTGATGTCAGTCATGACATGCTGAGATGGAAAGTCTTCCATTCGTAACTGATTAATTTTACCTAAATTGCTGGAATGATATGCAAGGATTCTGCCTTTTTTCCCAACCACCAGCCTTTCGTTTGATTTGAAAGTAATTATTCCAGGGTAGATGACTCGGCGGTTTGTCAGTCATCTAACCCTAGTCAGTCTGAGAGGTATTCGAAGTCGTATGTTTGCCTAATGATTCTGAGATTTCGTGGTTAGGTCGAAGGTCTTTTGCTGTATGCGAGTACTTTGGGTCTACCTACGGAGATTGGTATCCGAAAGTGATCTGTGATACCAAATTGACTAGATTCACAGAAATGCAATATTTCAGGAAGACATCCTTATTACCTTTTCGCTTACAGTGTACGAGTACTCGTCGCATACAGGAAATTTGATCCACGTATCTCTTTGCCTTTCTCAATCAAGTTGAAATTCTTTTCCCTAGTCGAAGCTTCCGAAAACACTTGTTTGACATCTATCCATATACAATGAGCAATCACCGAAACCGTATCAATAGAGCCTTGTCACAAGCACACACGGGAGACCATATCGCCACAACAAACATGGAAGTGGAAGGCAGCAGGCAAACAGGAATCCCAAACAGAGTACCAATGAAATGCCATCCCAGTGTGGCATGAAGTGAAGTTGCAGGAAATCAAAATGCAGTCATTGTCACGGTCGGTCGCTGGAAACGAGAACGAGAACGAGCACAGAACCGAGCAGCATTGGATTCGGTAGAAGATGCAGAAAAATGTGAATTTTTTTCTGGGAACCGGCCACATACACATAGGATGACCTGGAAACAATTCGATCAGTAAGACTTGTGGCCGGATTCGTGTGTTTATTTAATTAAGTTTCTCCTCCGGAAAATGGCACACCTGGTTGGTGTCCTTTATTTGGCCAATTGTGGCCTCGGTCAGTAAATAAATTTCACACCTTAATGCAATTTAAATGAATTTTGTTTCTCTCACTCGCTCGCTGCCATTGCCAGTGCTGTCTGTTTCAGATTGTGAGTTTTCCAACTTTGTAATTCAATCATTGGAAAATGAAAGTCGGCCCTTTTTGTGCACCCTGCACTTGCAGTGCAGCAGGAACGTGCCAAATTCTATGAATCACCACCACCACCACCACCACCGCCACTGTAACAGGAGTAGCTTCCTGCCGGAAGCAACATGTTATTTTTTTGCTCAAATTTTGCATTTCATGCAGAGGACAATGGGGGAGTTTTTAGGGAACTCTGTGTTTTAATTAAAAAATCCAACACCCAACTATCCAATTCGTTAGTGTTGCGTGTAAAACCTAGTCTTTCGTTACACTCGAATTGTTAATCAATGAAAAAGAAAACGAAAATCAAAAAAAACACACATAAAGCCTTAACTAGTACGGCGGAGGAGGAGGAGGAGGGGGAGGCACTTTATTGATTTTAATCTGGGAGGTATGGCGAGGAGTGGATGCTGAGCTGGATCTTTATCGGTCGTTAAATTACACAATCTTGATGGAAATTGAGTTGTCCTCGCACTCCTTGAGTTGAGGAAGAGGATTGATGGCATTCCTAATCACTTAATCAACAACGATACTCTGGCAAGTCGTTGCGTTAGGTGGGGAATTGAAACAAATAAGATTTTAACCTATGCCTTGGAGTATGCACTGTTTGACAAGATATAGGGTATAAGCTGAGGTGCAGTGGTTTGAAACTTTGGTGTACCAGATGTCAACACGAAGATTTTGTATCGAATTGTTGTGCTAGGTTTCAGAATAGGGTTAGGAGGCGGGCATAAAACAACAGCGATTCTTAGCAAACCTCAACCATTTGGTATCCCTACGAAGTAGCAGATTCCAAGTCTATGTGGTGATAGCTCCCCCGAGTCATACATCGATAATCTCATTGTAAGGTTGTTTAGACCGCACCACACATCCTCAGGTCTTAAGCACCCTTCTTCAATGAGCCATGTTGACGATCCTATGGAAAACAATAGTTTTGGCCGCGCAGATTGACACTCACCCTTAGGATTATGCAACAATTTTTACTTCCGTTTACTTCTCAAATGTCAAAGTCGCGATGACATAAGACTCCATTCCTTCTACAACTGCATATGTATGTCGGAGAATTTTGCGTTTGTTCGCCCAAACTTCAGACGAATTCGTTTTCACGACAAAAACCACAAACCAGTGCTTCGCAAACGCGCCATCTGTGGGGGCTGTGCACTGTACATGTGTCCAAGGACTATGACATACATGCGTTCCCCCATTCCGCTTGCAAGGCAAGGTCAAAGTTCACAAGGAATCTATTAAAAGAAGTGCCGATTCCCACCCATTCCCCATTCCTGAGCTGCTGAGAAAGTGGAAACGAAAATAAATTAATCAAATTGCATACTTTCAGGGTTACACTGGCAGACAAAAACAAAATTTGTACAAACAAAGTTCAATTACAAGATTGATAGCACACCTAATCGCTCAATCAGATTTGTTGTAGAACAAATTTCCACGTTCGAAGATAGATTACCCACCGAAGACAAGTTTGACTGCCTGATCCCGATCAAGACATTACTCACTTGCGCGTTGCCCCCACGTTCACGTGTGTTCGTCGTGTTTCGTGTTTAAAAACTTTGCCAAGATAAATGAAATCAATTTTCAATCCACTAAAACTTTATCCATAAGAGCATCTTGTAAATTAGATTGTCCCCTCCGCCGCCGGAGGGCAAGTACAAACGCGTGCACATCCTTCACCTCATCAAGTATTCATATTTTTATCTGTCCTGCGGCTGGATTATCTGTCCTGCGTCAAAATCAAAAGGCCTACCACCCGTGTGATACATTAATGCAGAGGTCACATTGCTTACCGTCGAGCCGGGTAACTAAAACCCGTCGGCCGCCTAATGGAATCTGGATTGCTGGTTAGTGCGTGAGGTAAACATAATTTTGTTAAGAGCCAGGACTCGCTTTCTGGAATTATGTGCGATCTGTCATCCTGGCCGACTGACAATCGTCGTTTTTTTCTCTCTCGTGTCTTCCACAGTACACGACTAAACGAATGTGTGTGAGGGAAAATTTAATGCACACTAAAATCGAGCATCAGAACACCTGATGATTACAATGTTCGTCTGGTATGCCGTGCTCTGCGTTCTGTAGTCCTTTCAATGAAAGGACGAAATGGAAGCAGGAGGCAATCACACTAATGGCAAGCCAGTCGTGAAAGCAAGGAGGTTTTGGTATTTGTTTTACGATCTATTAGAGACATGTCGGATGTGTGAGCCGAGGCAGTGTGTCGACTCGCAGAGATGTTACTCACTCACTCACTCACTTACTCACGGGGGTTATGTGTGGAAGGGAAAAGTTACGGAAATTAGGCTTCCGCCTCCGGCAATGAATTATGTGACGCTAAGGTGTGTTGAAATATGTGGATATTATGAAACACTTTTGGTTTTCGGATAACGATTCTCGTTTTTTTTTTCATTCGCTTTACCTTTACCTTTGCAGGCGAGACAGGTATGTGCGTTGGAATTGATGAAGACGATGGGGTTCGTTAGGACTTTTGGGGCAACAAGACACCCGAGCGATTCTGGGTGTGGGGTGTGGGTGGCAAGGAGCCAACATCCGGTGTATGGGAGAAATTGAATTTACAAGGAATAATTGAAAGATACGAATCCAGGAACAAGTGCTTCCGGGGAAAATGTTCTGCTTTTGTACATAGTTGCTTGTCAGTGTTAAGATGGATTGTTCAAGCCTTCGGGGGGTGTTTGCACAAATAGATTAATATTTAGATTTGTTTAGGTGATGTTAAGTTTAGAAAACTTTCAACTGAGTTTGTATTATGAAATTCTTCCCTCACTCTGCAGAGAGAAACGCAAGTAAATATCTAGAGAAGAGATGAGAAATGAGAAGAGGAACGGGGACCTCTGATTCGAATCTAATCTCCAATATTCGAAGGTAACCAAACAAACCAACTTGCATGTTACCGGCAAATCAATCCTATTAATACTCTTCTACGAGAAATCATTGCTCCAACACTTCGTGGGGCCTGCACACCAATTCTCCCGCCTACTCATTCCCAGAGACCTTGCTTCCTTTTCAACTGTTCTGAGCTTAGTTTGCCTAGGACGACTCAGTTTTCTTCCAGATTCTTTCAGACAGTGGATTCTCGGCCCACTCTCTTTGCTTCAGGTTCGAAACTATGAGCCTAGGAGAACGTGTTTCTCTCTCGTCAAGGTATTGCTTGCAGCACATCGCTTTTTACCACCAAAAATAGCAAAGGTGCTAATATGCAGCCTTGTGGGACTCCACTGCGTACGTCTAAGATCTCTGTCATTGAACATTGGTGTGGGATCATACTTTGAACTCTCATAGGATGAGATGATGCCTTTCAGTTTGTCTGGAATACCTGTGCCTTCGACAGAGCGTCGTATTACCGCTGTTGAATTCTTTCTCGAAGTCAGTAAGGAGCAGATGGACGCACTACTCTATCACTGTTCTCATGGTGGATGGAGGAGGATCCGAAATAGATGGTAGGTGGATGTTGTCTCAGAAATGCTCGGCAAGGATGGCATCAAACCCAACTGAGGTCCGAGCGAAGTGGTATCTCTATCTGATGGGTTGATCCTCCTCCTAGAAGGTCGGTATTGTCCATCACATATTCAAGGAAAGTCAAGGACTTCAAATCATAGGAAAGGGATATAGTCGAGTTTTTCAAGAGTATTTTGGGATGCCTCCCTCTGTTTTCTGTAGTTCATACCAAGTTGTCTCAGAAACACTACCCCTACAGTGTCTTCTGGGCTTCAGAATTCCATCCATCACTGATAGGGACTGTCCCATAGGGAATTTTAAAACGCCGACCCGTTCATCAAAAGCCAACCCTCATTCGTTCCAGTTCTTAACTTTGGTTATCTCGCAAAGAAGTATCTTGTCCCTGCACTTGCGACTGACAAGCCTAATATATGCAGAACCCCATTAAGTTGTTGTTTTCTTATCAGTCGAGGAAAAAACCAACAAAACTACAGCAAATAGTAAAACGATACAACCAGGACAAACAATGTTCCGAGGAACGACATTTTTAAGCGGTCACGTAAAACCTGCATAGTTAAATAGCTTATCCCTGCTCGCAGCACCAGGGAAGTAGTAGTTCTTCCCCTTCCGTGTACTGTGTACATTTTTTTTTTGTCCTGTCCTTCGGATATACGATACGTACATCCTCCGCTCATAACAACTAAAGCTCTACACTTCCGACATGAGCTGCTGCTGGGGTCCTTAAAAGATTTACGTCAATGCATAAAATAAACGACTATCGCTGGGAATAAGTAACAAAAAATATCGCTTCCAACAAACAATTTCATTTTGTCCTTCTTTACGTTCTACCCTGTGCATGTCATCGTTCCGACACCTTATGCCCTGCCTCCAGCATCGCACACTTAGTTTTGATTGATCCATAAAATGAAGTTTCTTTTAGCAACGAAATGATGTCGAATTATCCTTTGACAGCGTGATCGGTCTGATTGCGTTCCAAGAAGTCAAATTATTAGGAATTCCATAAAAAGGACGAGTGTCTCTCCCTCCTATAAACTGCAGCAGCATCCACTGGATGACATGTGCATGTAAGGATTGAATGGTTTAAACCCACAGGATAATGGCAAACACTTTAGAAAAATTTACAGTGTCTAGCCAGTTTTTGTTCAAAGTCTATAAACGATTGGTGTGACATGGGTTGTCCTTGTTGAATGTTTCGAGAATGTAAGGTCCTCACCACCCCACGCCCAGCCAAAAAAAAGGACTGTTTGTTCTTTTGTTTGGCAGAAACGCTTTTCGAAATACCCGCACTCACAGCATGCAGTGTTTAATATTTCATGCGGTAAACGAATTTCACAGCAGGGGTGGCCACACCACCGCCAAATGTATAATAGAAAATGTTTTATCAGGTTTTTTATCGGATTCAATCGTTAAACAAATATATCGGCACGTATTTTCAGCTTGAAGTTATCGATTTGGAAATTTTGAATTAAATTGCAGCGTTTGTGTTGAGCATATAGTATACGTTGGGATATTGTTTTGTGGGAATGAATGCCGGGATTTAGTCTATAAATAGAGGAGATTAAACAGAGAGACTGTGCTGAGTCGCTGAGTGCTGAGTGCTGTGTCAATTTGTTTGCTTCTTTGTTTGGCTTAGGTACAACGGTTGGCATTTGCTTTGTGATGAGATTTAGCTCCACGAAATGACGTCTCTGTGTAAACTGGCTTACTCTTGACTTGTTCAAAACCTTTTTTGTTTTAATCTTAGTAGTGTTTAGTCTGGGGTTGTCTGTCTCCATGATGCTATCAGAATACGACCCTTGAGAAGTCTTCTTACCATTCAAGCTTAGACTGTGGCCGAAGGCAGTTTTGAACCAGTGCAACCATGGTCGTGTCGCGCACGGTTATCGGAACTATCCCGTCTAAGACGATAGAGAGTCATGATGTACCATAAACCAATCAAGCTGAACTTATGAGTTTAGTGCAGAAGGCAGGGGATAAACCGAAAGTGTAGCGAAAAACTCCATTATACTGGAAAAAAACTGAGAGCGCCTTAGATGTCTTAGACTTGGCATGCTATTATGTCCAGAATGTAGCACTGGCCTAACCAGACTGTTCACAATCCTTCTTCTTGTAAAGAGAAAACCCTCAGTTTCTAAAGATTGAATTTAGTCCTACTGCACCATTCATGGATCATGTCCAAGATCCTGATGGCGCTTGTTCAAGCGACTGTATCATTAGCTTTGTCGTCATCACGACATCCTAAATTCAGAGGAAATGCAGTCGCTGCTGGACTTGGTAGATAAATTTACGGAACGGTTAGGACAGTTTTCATACACTAAAGTTAGAAAAATGAAAGAAAGGGACTCGTTATACTTTTTAAAATAACAAAGATGACTCTTTAAAGGTATGAGGCCTACTCGCAGTAGGCATCCTGAAGAAAGCCTATGGAATCTACTGTTCCACTATTCCCAGCACCAAATCCTCGCTCTTTTCACAGACTTGCTGTCAAAATTGAGGATCAGTTCAACACATCCTGATGAGGCATTGTTCGGTTGTGAATGAATGACAAATGTCAGGTCGAAGCAAAAGTGACATTGTGACAGGCGGTGTATATTTGACGTTTTCGTGTTAGGAGTGAATAATTCTGTCTGAACAGTTCCGCTGACAGTTAAGTTGTCAGTACCCATTACCCATGTTTACTTCGTGAATTTATCAGTTCTTTAATGTGTCTTCACTTTTTGTCAAGTGACAACCTTTTGACATTTTCAAACGTCAAAAAAAAAATTTCGTAAAATTTAAGAAAATCTGATAAGCTGCTGTCCAAAAAAAAGTAGAAACCTTCAGTCCCGTGTGAACATTGTCATGTGACACATTGAATTCATATGGCCTCTCACTCTCACATGATAGTTGCTTTGTTCGTGAAGGTTGAAGCAGGAAATGACAAATTCCATCCACCAAGAACCACAATTATTCCTGCAGAAGCACTTGTCATTTGAATATTCACCTTGACATTCCACAACGTGAAGTTGTTTAGAATTAATTCCAGGGAAAGAAAATGATAGAATTGCATTAAACTAATTCCACCCACCCGGGCGTCTGTGGTGCGTGGTTGGCATTTTATTTTAATTACATGCCATGAACAAAAGAAAATTAAATTTGGATAAAAGAACGTAACGAACATGTTTTGATGTCCCTGCTGCACGGTCCATGCAGCAAGGCAGAACAATAAAAGTTTCAGGAGAACATTCGGATCTAGAGGTACGTTTTGAATGGCTGTCAAAATTGATGGCGCAATAAAGGCCAGAGTAGGTGTCCCATAAAGGCGCAGCGGGCTATTGGCAAACTAATTAAATTCGAAAATATCTGCTGGGTCATCCCCAAATGATTCACAAAATCAATACATGCGTACGGCGGCGGGGACAAAACAAAACTCACCTCAGTTGGATATCAGAGACAGATTGTTGCGTTCGTTATCCGTTGTACTCGTCTCGAAGTTGCTACACCCTGTTGTGTTGTCCGAACTCATGAAGGGAGTTTCGCAGAACCGCATCTCGACGGTTTGCTCATCGCCCGAGTCCACTTCGTTATCCTTCATCGGATCATCGTTCAACAGGATGTCGACACCCTTCTTGTCGCGTTTTGTTGCCATGGACGTGGCTCCGTTGCCGTAGGTCGCTTCGCGTGGTATAATAATATCCTTCTTTATACAAGTATCCTCGGTCAGCATTAAGTTATTATCTCCGTTATCCATATCGGCATCGTTGTAATGTAGCCTTGGACCGCACGTATTCCGGTCGGAGCGGTTGTAGGTGCGCGTAATGTTGATGATGTTGTTGTTCGATGGATTGAAACAAGGCAGCACGTGCTTGAACTCCTTGCGGAAGTTCTCGTTCAGCCATGCATAGAGGAATGGATTGTAACAGGTGGAGGACATGGCTATCGAGTGGGCTACGAAGAAGAAAAGTGTGTAGAAGCGCCATTCGTTGGACTTCTCGTAGAAGTCATCGAGAATATTGACCACATTGATGGGCAACCAGGATAAGCCGAAGACGGCGACCATGGCGATTAGCATGCGGTTGGTGCGCTTCTTTCGGTCCCGGTCGGCCTCCTCGCGGCGAGAGCTTTTGCTGCCGGGCTTCGCCCGAGCACGGGCGTTCAATTTCACCGACACCCAGATATAACAGATTGATATGATGAAGAAGGGAAGCACGAACTGCAGGATTGTTGTAAGCGAACCGAACACCTTCCGGTACTGCTCCGATGGCCAGTTCTCCTCGCAGTATGTGGGCGCCGTTGCTGACGATGAGGTCGAGTTGTCGAAGACAAAAGGCCACGTGGATATCGGGTGTCGACTGGAACTGTGAGTGGCTGTGATATTTTCCGGATTGGTTGCGGGCCGAAAAGTCGTTGTGGCCGCCAGCGCCGTATCATCCGATACGACTTTCATGTACATGCCGTAGGGCAGGGTGGCTAGCAACGATATCACCCAAATGCTGACAATAATCGCGATGCAGGTGGACAGTTTCATTCGCGGATGAAACGGATATATGATCACGAAATACCTATCGATTGCAATCGAGGTGAGCGTCAATGTCGATATGTATATGCTGCATCCCTGCGCAAAGGACACCAGATGACAAAGAGTCTTGCCGAAGGCCCACCGACCCATGAACGTGTACAGGGGTGTGAACGGCACGGCCAGTACACACAACAGGATGTCGGACAGGGCTAAGTTGGTTATAAAAATATTTGTCACGGTTTGCATTGCCCGATTGCGAAGGACCACATAGCACACCAGCACATTGCCAAATACTCCAAGGACAAACACCGTCGAGTACAGGATGCAGAAGAATATCTGCACCAGTTCGTACTTGATAACATCCGGGGAGTCCGCCGCCCGTGCCGCCATAAGTGTATCGTTTTGTCCACCAGCGATTGTTGTCGACCAGGATGGCATCGTCGTTGTCGCGGTCGTCGAGAGTAAAGGCATAGGCGTAGATAATGACGATGAGAATGATGTCAGGAAGGATGAGTAGTCGTTGGCTGTCGTTGTTGCGGCGAGAAGCGATGGTACCATTGTGTTGTTGTTGCTGTTGATGTTTGTGTCTGCTGCATTCATTGTGGAAAGTGCAATTTGCACTAAGTACTCCGATGTTGAATTTTTCATTTTACTTCCCTCAGCCGAAGGTCCTTACAACTTAGTTCTTCTTCTTCTTCTTCTTCGGATACTTAAGCTGTGAAATTATGGATTCATCTCCGCTGTTGTTGGATGTGATTCAAGGAGTTGTCGCATCTGCACCTGCAAAACAAAGTCAATTAATTAAAATTCATCAAACGGAAAATTTGTATATCGACAACAAACGGTTTATAGTTAAAGGAAATGAGAATTGAAACTCTGCGCGAAGTGATGGTGATGGTGGCCACACAGTCTACCGCACAATTTCGCTTTTAATTAGATTTGCTTGGGAGTGTTTGGTTCTTTTTGCTCCTTTTTGAGGATAACTTAGCGGGAGAAGTCATTAAAGTTTTGCTGAATGAAACGAGGGTTACAGTCGTCCTCGGAGTAGTAAAGACGTTCTCAAGTGTACCGAGGCTTCCTGCCTGCACACATACGTACAGGCGGGAGTAATGATGATTAAACAACAACTTAGTTTGGCTTTTAATTGATGACTGAGATACATTCTGTGGTTTATGTATTTACTGGGCCCTTGGGTAGACATGAAATGAGGTTTTCTTTCAGAAACTCCTCGGGAAAGGTACCAGAATTTGATTTATTAATGGTATCTGTTTGCTAGTGTGTGGTTGAAGGGATTGCTTTTCAAACTTGCGTAGGCAAACAGTGTCAGAGAGTGGTAGGGTCAGCATCTTGGCGAACCACATAACCATAGGCAGTGTCGTAGGCTTTTGTGCTCTCCTTCGTCAGCACTTAGTTGATGAAGGATTGTGTTGACCAGAAGGCCTCAAAGTTTAAAGTTCTGTCCTACATCGCTGTCGTTTATCTAAACTAAGATTTAAACTTCATTTAATGTAAATCCGACAACAAATGACTGTCGAAACAGTTTGACTGCACTATCGATACTATACGACATGGTGCTACAGTGAAACCTCGTTATACCGTATCGTCCTGTAATGAAATTCTTTATATAGTGGAACACTTCCAATGGCAATGACTTTACCACACTTTTTCCCAGCAAAGTAGCCTCTTTCTGAAGAATTTCTTGACAAAGAATCCTCCTCACATCAAAGATATTTTGATGGGGAGTGCGAAGTCGGTATAATGAGGTGTCAGTGTAGTACTACTCGAAACCAGTAGTGATACTCAAAACCATTTTGATTGGAAAAACTGAAGATTGGACTCATAAAAGACCGAATGTTACGAGTTCAGATACAGCAGAACTCCTGTTGAAACTCTCTAGATTGTCACATCTAGCCATTGAACCAAATTAACATGTTTTTCTGATAATTTTTTTGTCTTTTACTTATCCGACACTTTCTCCCACCGCAGTATCATCTACAAGTACAATACAGGGAAAAGCACAGTGCCTTGTGGTACACCAGCTTTTACTTCTCTCAATGTGGAGCACTGCTCGTTTAATTCTCGAGCATCACTGTGACATGTAGGACTCAAACATTTCTGAATAGACCTACATACCAGACCTATGTGCCTGACTTCATCTATGCTATTCCCTGCACTTACTCAATCGTGGAGAGGTTATTTTTGACTGCAAGTCTATGGTTTTCCACTGATTTTTCCTGGATGATGATAGCAAATGACTTGAGCTACATAGGCATAAGGGCGGTAGGAGGTAGCTTCGCTAGGTGCGTTACCTGGTTTTCTTCATCTACTTTTCCAAACCATTTTCTCCGAGAATTGTTTCAGGATATCCCCAGCTATGTCGTTCATGATTCATGACGGGAATTATTTGAATTTCATCTTTACGATTCCCGGATACCATTAGCATTGCATTCTGGGATTTTTATGCGATCCATCATGTTTGTCTTTTTATTGCTGCTTTGCCCTTCAAGTATAGCTTTATTGCTTTTCCCCCACGCTTTCCATTTTATTTCGAAATTTTTTTTCTCATAAAGGTTTCCATACCGGTAGTTGTTTGTGTTTTTGTTGTATTTATTGATTTTCCTACATTTTTTGTTGATGCATTTGCGGATATATCAAGTTATTTGCTTCCTGTTTTAGTGGTGAGAGTCATCATTTCAGTTTCCCATCAAGACCATAATTCGCAGCCCAATTAACGAGTTCTCTGCATGAGTTGACTAGGATTGATATACTGTTCAGTCTCGTCAGGATTTTAGTCTGATCATTAGCCATAAGAGGAGAGGAAATACCGCCTTCTTAAGGGGATTCCTTGGCATAGATACTATCCACCACTTACTGGCGTGCCCTTCTATGCCCAGTCTTGTATTACTTCAGTCTGAATGTGGTCAACAGCTTGTCTAGGAAGCTGCCGAGAATGAACAACGACTGTACCCACTATCACATGAAAACCCGTCTCAGTAGCTCTTTCTGTTGAGAGTTGGATATTGGTTGTTTCAATACCCTGGTAGGCCTAAAGTCTCGTACAGATGCATGTCAAATCCATGGGAACCCTGCAAATGTTCCCTGACTAGTTCAGACACCAGCCACGGAGTAATGAAACGTAACAACACCTGGGTTTCAAACCACTATACTGACTCCATGGCGTGCAATAAAAATTGCATACTCTTTGGCGGAGATGAAAACTATCGCTTGCGCTATGTCCTTCATTGCAAGTTTTTTCACAACCCCTGGAGCATAAGTGGATACTTTAGGAATGAAAACAACTCGGCCCAGTTCCCAAGGTGGGCATTATGATGTCCAAACCAATGGATTTATGAGAGAATCTGGCTCAGATACGATTTCATTTCCTTGTTCCAGGCTTCAGTCATTGCAGTCTGTGATACAAAAAGTTTCAAGCTATCCAACTTCCGTCTATCATTCTCAGAAATAAGTATTTTGCTAAGCCCTGCGAATGGTTAATGGTTGCCCTGAACATTTAAACAGACCTTCACTCCACCAAGCAAAGAGTTTCTTTTTTACTGTTCACCTGACTGGTTACGAGGCTGTATACGCAATATCCACTAGTTTTGTCCTCACTTTGTTTAGTTTATTCGTTCAGAGCTTCTGAAGAGATTAGGAGACTCAACGAGATTAACGTCAAATAAAATCCAACTGAGATGCTGCTTTGTCGCCCCCCTTCCTACAGCCTCCTCTTTAAGTGGCTCTCCTTCATAACTGATATATGTTTCCATTGTTTCCTTCGACCATATTGTCAGAGAGTTCAAAGTGTCCACTGGATAAGAAAATAAAAGGAAACATCATATCACAGCGAAAAAGAAACCAACAAAGTGTCAAACTATTCCACCCGGATACGGATGTCCAGATACACTTTAAGGACGTGGCCTTAGGGTCACTCCGTATCTGTTTGAAAAGGGCATTTTGTCAACAACGCCTACCAGCACAATGCAGAGCGTTCCTTATCTCCCCAGCACAGGGGGAAAAGAAAAGAAAATCAAATTAAAAAATATTTTCAATACTTCAAAAGCTTGCATGCTATTTACGAGTATTTCAAGTATTTTCCTCCTTGCCATCCCCATCCCTAGACGGGCCTCTTAGCGAGGGCTAATGCCTTTCTTTTTCCGTTTTCGTGTCCCTCTAGGCCATTCGCTTTTGTGTACTAAGACGCCAAATGGTATATTTTTAAGTCCATTACAGAAGTTACCCAGAAATGAATCCTCTAACGGGGCACAAATCACTGTTCAAAAAAGTACTCACTAAAACAATTGAAATTCCAATTTCATGCAAATTGCGAAGAAAAAATACGAATGTCTTTGTTTACACAGTGTTGTCTGTACATTAATGTCAGAAAGGATAAACGAAAAAGGAGGAAATGAAGAGCAAGACAACTGCCTGCATAATTTAGATATCATTCTCGGCTTGTTGTAATCTTACACCAGGCCATCTGATACGAGTAAGGATAAGGAGAGGAAAAATCCAGGAATAGGAAGAAAATAATCTGAAAAATATTGACTGACACCGGGAGCAATGCACGCAGGGCGGGCGTTCGTCCTGGCTGCCTGATGAAAGTTGAAAGGATACAAAACGTGAAAGAGGTGTTTTTTTTTTATTGAAATCGTAAACCTTGCGATCAGGTTATCTTGGCGGAACCCTTTTCTTTTTGAAATTCCTTTCGGCTTGACCATCTTTTTTTTTTGGCCTTAAGGGGGTTGGCATCAAGTACCTCTCGAGAGAAGGAATAAAGCAAAGTGCGCTTAATTAGTACTCACACTGTTGGCCATCTCCCTGGTTACGCTGCTTGAAAAGGAAAGTTCCTTGCCGGGTGAGGGGTTCTTTATTGCTGCCCACTTCACACTTAGAGGCGTGGAACTGGTTTCGTTTTATCGTCAAGTGGCGTTACATTAAAATTAAATCGACAAAAGCACTCAAGTTTAATACACTAACTGGCGTCGTAAAACAAAAGTTAATTTACTTAGTTTAATCAACAGTAGGCGGAGGGGATAGGGTCCTAAATATTTATGATTCGATGATTGATGTTAACTGCTTGTCATCACTTTCGGGGCATCACCGACAAACAGAATTCATTATTCACTCAATTGATAGAGAAATCATCCAATTCCAATTTAGAGGACTCCCTGGGAGGCACACACTGTGTGTGTATACCTTTATTTGTTCGTCTATTTGGCACTTTAAAATAAGATGTGCACACTGGCACACATAGTGCCTACGCACGTCCTGTGGCAGTGTCTCAAATGGATGGACCCTTCTCAGCCCGCTCTCTGCGAATGGTAGTCCCCGGAGAATAAATGAATGAATGAGTTTTGCTTGTGAGACACGCTCACTGGAACTGAAGTTAGTTTATCACAAAATGTCCTTTGTGACATGTTCTCGATTAACATTTGCATCTCTGGTTCGAGAAGGACGTGTGCTTATTAAGAAGTTCTGGGATCTGGGATGTTTATGGCAAAATTCATTTGTGTGGATCTGAAATGAAACTGAAATGGGGATTGGTTTTGTTGCTGCAAATGCAAAGGGATAGTGGAAGTGGAAATGAACTAACTCGCACTGAGTCCTTCATAACCCTTTAAGCGTCAGTGCAAGGAGCATTCCTGTCTTTTTTCCCAGGCACATATTTTTGGGTTTTTACTTGCAAGTATTGGTTTTGTGTAAAATTTTGGGGCACGAGTCAGTTCTGTACTTGTACCACTAAAATTGAAATAAATTTAGGGTTTGTGTCAAGTGTTGAAACTTTTACGCAGCCACGCCTACTTTTCCAACAAAATATCACTTCTTTCGATGTTTTCAATAGAAATCAGGAAGAGATTTGTAGACACTGAATCTATCCATAATTCCTTTTAACATTTTATTGCACCACGCCCACTTTTTGAGAGCGTTTTCTGTCAAATACCGATCTTTGTGAAATTTTTTAATTTACATTCATCGTGCTCCCGACCCGTGATGACAAATATCAGGCACATTGCTGCCAGTTCATCAAGCCAAGTATCCTGCCAATAGGTGTTCTCTGTCGTTTCGACCTGAGGGTTTAGACTCCAAGATTATCTTGAATGTTGCGTAATGGTCTCTCGGACTAAGTCTCCATTTTGTTCGTTTGTCCTCCTCCTGGTCCATAACACGAAGCATTTTTCTTTCGAATGATCTCATATGCTCTGCGTATCTTCCAGAACTCGACGTCATATAGTTCTTCTTCGTGGCACCTATGCCAAGCTTCCCTAAACTGGGAATGAGAACTACTTCATCCACTGCTGTGAGTTTTCTTGTTCGATACTCATTTACTAGCTGCAGATCGGTGAATAGGTTTCCTTTAGTATTTTGAAGAGCCTGTTAAGCTTACAGCCAATTACTTAGCTTGTTTGTAAAAAAATTCAGGATTATATCCACTCTTTCGACTCCGTGCCGGCTCATCATGATGATGACTTAGTGCTCAATCGCTCTCTGTTGTTCTTAAGCGATCGATCTTCAATTTCTTTCTTTAGAGCTGATAGACTTTTACTCTCTCAAGTTGAGTATGACTAGAAGGTCTGGTTCGACATTTCCCTTCTGAAGGTTCCCACATAGAAAATGTTTGATACACGCACCACTAAGCCAGTCGTCATTTGGGGCTAGACCTTCGGGCCTTGAGTACATGATGGTACCTGATCCTGCATTACAAAGGATACCTGCTACTCGCATCCATTCGGGTCTTTTATGTGTCAGCAGATGACTTTGATTTGCAAAGGACTCTCCTGCACTCTTTATACCGACTTTCTCTTACCAACGTTTCCATGCCCTCCTCTGTAGACTTCTGATGTACTTACTGTCATAAGCAACAATGGTCCACGAATCCAACAAGTAGTTCCAGCTTTTTGACTGAATTTACTCAAGCGAATCCCTATTCCTTTCAGCTGTGAACGCCGCTAGCATTCGGATGCTGACGGAAGAAACTGCACATCCTTTCATTTTACAAGCTTACTCTGTACTTGTGTACTCTGTGCCTCTAACCAAAGTGGTTAACGTGATCTGTCAGTCTCTCTACTCCCACACCCATTCCCACGCATCCTTAACCGGAAAAGCTGTGCAACATTAACGTTTCATAATCCTTTTGCATCACATAAGGCACGTACCATCCATACGTATGTATGGCGCATGTTTTACCTAAACACCTTGACAAATTCATGAGAGATATTCATGGAATCTTATAATTTGCCTAATTAAAACACTCGTACACTTCCAAGGACAACAACAAGATTATCTCATGTACGACGACTGCGAGTCGAGTAGGTGCTGCATGCCAACTTCCCCTTAGCCAGGCAGCATCTTCTCTGACACGTTTCCATCAAGCTTTCCTTGTAATAAACTTCTACTACAGCCAGACAAAGTGCCATGAAAGTGTCAGACATTCGTCCTTATGAAGAAGTTTCAGTGTTTTTATCACAAACACACACAAGCCAGTCATGATAAATAATTCAAAAGAGCAAAAGGACCTCAGTAATTTAAATTACTTAACAATGCGTGGCAAATTTGAAATCCCTTCCTTCCTCACCCACTGGAATCTCAGCCATTGTCACCTCGTTCCACGGCTGGTGGCTGGAATGTCTACTGCCTCGAAATCGGGTCAAAACAATTGTGGTGTGGGGAATTAGTCAAATAGTTTCCATGGCACATGGCTCTGTTGTATCTGATATCTGATGTAGGCATCTGAAGGATACACTTTTCACCCGCTAAACGGTGAAGGGGCGGCTGCGAATCCAAATTAACAATTTAAATTTATTTGCAATTGTTTGCAGTCGAGCGGTTTACATGTCGTTGGCCTTAATGAAAACCTCAGAGTTGAGGACCTGCTTTGTAGCACTATGCCGTGATTAATTGGGCATTGTGTACGTTGCCCCCTTTCGCTGTGTGTTGTATGATCCTTACATTGTGCTGCATAGACAACCAGAGAGTGGTTATAATTTTTAGGGAATTGCCAAAGTTTTCGCATTTAATTTACGACTGAAGGGTAATTTAAAACAACACTGGTAACGAAGATGTAATATTTCTTCTGCTCTTTGAGAGAGAATACAAAGTTAATGTCTTTCGAAGGGGAATGCACGTTGAGTTTTCATTTCATAAGCCTGGCCCCTTCGCCCCGCTCGGCTCTCCCGGGCAAAAGTTGTACAAAAAGTTTAAGCAATTTCGTGTTCTATTAAAATGGTTAAATTGCAATGACGCCCCAACACACATAAGCAAACGTTTTATACTCAGAATCGGGGAAGTTAAAGGATTATAGCCAACATCCCGTGAAGAATTTGAAAAATACTCTTTCGGGTTTTTTTCGGGATTAATTCCAACGTACTCGGCAAAAGATCTGAGCTCTTTCTGGAGTGCGACGTGAATGTGATGCTGTCGAGCTTTAATTTACTTTAATTGTCTCAGGCTCAAGGCTTAATGGTGGCCCTGAAGTGGGGAATAACAACTGAGTGCGATCTGTGTAGTCGTAAACGTTTTAATTTGAGAAGATTTTGACACATAACTTGTTTAGTTGAGACTCCTGTCACAAGTTTATCGCATGTACAGACGTCACCTTAATTTCACAAATCTATTGCTAGAGGTGTGTCCAAGCCACAGACATTTGCACTTAAAACCAGACAACTTAGAGATATTGCAAGATCTCGATGACAAGAATAAGAAAATACAAAATCTGCTCTCTGTTCCCTAACTTACAAAAATCGTCCGAAATCGAGGAGACACGAGAAAGTAAAACAGTTTGCTTTCGTGTCAAACTGGGAGCGATCTGTCAAAAGCGCTATGCAGTCAACTGTCACTTTAGTTCAGACATTTCTGTTTGTCTCATCAGTCAAACTCAGAACCTCATTTTTAATTGGATTGGCAACATTATATGAACTTATGTCTGTTCGGAGGGTACGTCCGCCAAACAGTGAATTTTGACGAATTTCTGCGAAAGAATCACGAAATCTTGTTCGAGTACACAAAAGTTTCGTAGTTTTTCGGAAAAGTGAGAGCTCACAAAAGATTTATGAAATCTGTCAAAACTGTCAAGTTGCTGTTGTTTGTGTATTTGTATTCATTTGCATTTGACGTTTAAAAAGTCAAAAGTCTTTCTGATAGAATTTGTCTTCCACTTCTTGATATTTCATGAATTTCCGAATTTTGGTGCAGAAAGTACGTTTTTTTTTATAAAACACGAGATTTCTGATGTCTTTCTCGTGGTTTTTTTACTTCACCTGACATGACAAACATGACATTTGTCACTTATTGTCGTTCGATGGGTTCATTAACTTTCTCTTCGCTGAGAGAATTCCCCTAAAACTTCGGAATTTGTGATTTTATAGTTTTTAGTCCAGGAAGCAAAGGAATGGTGGGAGATCAGAGAGAGAGAGAAAAAAAGAGTGATATGTCAGAAGTGTCACTGATCAATCAGTTGCACGCTCTTATTTCTCCAAGTTGGTTGGTCGGCATGTCTTTCGCTTTCATTTTTAACTTTACTTTTTTAATTTACCGAAATGACTGTAAAAAAAATTGATATTCGTTTCAGTGTTGGAAGCAGTTTTCCTAAAGGATCGGAGCCATATCTTGTCCTGATCTGACGACATCTTCACCGGGAAATTGTTAGGTAAGTCGTATTAGTATTAAGAACAATTTTATGCGCATATGTCCATAGTCTGTATACTGAATCTCAATAGCCTCATTCTACTCGTACATACCCTTTCCGTTGGCCTTTCATTGGGCTTCTAGAACTATGTTCGATCATTAAGTTAAGTTCCTTATCGTAGTTCCCCAACTGCAGTCTAAACCATACCAAGTTGATTCGCTCATGTTTCCCTTTGTTAGGCATTTTATCAACTTCGGCATTCTAGGTATCTAAACTGCTTTCTTCGGATGATATAAATATCTCCAGTTTTTACTTGTACCTACATAAGTACATACTAAAGTTCCTATAGGCCAAGTATTGGTTTCCTGAGAAATTTCGAACTCGACGTTTTAATAAAACTTGACACTTCTATGAGGAAGAAGTTAAACAAAGTGGTTCCGCCAATTCCTGTCTATCTGTGCACTTGACTGGAGCATAATTTACCCGAGCACCGTATATGGTCACGCCCACTTTTTGAAGGCGTTTTTATAAAAGCAAAAAATTTGTGTGAGAAGCTAGGCCTTGAGTTCCATAGACCTGTCGCGCCGAGTATTTGTTAAAGCTCCTGGATCCCATCAGTATCCCATAGTATCATTATTATTCCATCGAAAATGCAAAATGCCACGCCCACTCTACTGGAGCTCATGTGTAACCCGTGCACTTAATTTTTCTTGAAATTCGAATTAGAATTCCTGTTGTCACGCATATTTTCATGAGCCCTTACTCGTACTTTCCAACCGAGTAGGTTTGAGCTCCTTTTTCAAGGCAAATTCAAAAGATAATTTGTACTCAGAATACAGGGACAGGGATATATTCGAAAATATTTTTGAAATGTTTCGTTCCAATTCGAAACCAATGTCAAAATTTAACGTTAAATTTCCTGCATTTTCGTCAATTACTCAAGTTGCCCAGAAAAGGCGTATGTGACCGGAGAAGATTGTCACTTTGTCGGACCCAATTGTGAGAGTTAATTCGTTTCACATGTCATTCGTGTCACTTGTGTATTTTACACTTAAACGTCAGATTTTTGTTCGAAAGATCGAATGCTATGGGTCGTTTCGAAAGTGAGCAAAAGTGAACGAAAAGTTATCGAATCAGAGCAGGAAGGTATCATGTTTTTGAAGTATGCAACGACGATGCCTGAAGCCATTTGACTATTCTGGTTGAGCCTTCAGGATCCTTTCCTGTCGTCGGGCAGTTAAGTCGTACCGAAGGTATTCAAAAGTTTGATTTACCATTTTCGAATACAAAAGCCGAGCTATTAAGCCAGGTTAACGACACAACTGGCAGGTATATCCCAAAGGAGATGACTATAAATCACTATCATACATTACAGGTCATAAAAAAAAACAATTCCCCCACCAAATTGTGTAACAAATTTACAGTAATTGCAGTTAAAGACCGCCAGTACACGGACATTTTGATTTCCCCTGTGGTCCTCCCTTTGACAATACACGAGTACAGAACAATTATGTGCCCTGGGGCAAGGGATTATTATTTACACTTACATGTTTCCTTATCTTAAGTAATTTATCTGTTTATCGATTGCTGCCAATCGAAATCATTATTAATGGCTCGCTATCGACTTTGCCACGGATAGGGGTGGGCTCCCCTACATACGAGTACCTCTCCAACTGTTTATGGGTCAATGAATTGCAATGTGGCGCTTGAAAGGCTCTTCTGTTTCTTCTGTTTGTGTGTCCTTATCTAACCCTTGTACGAGTACATGACAAATGTGGCAGATGATCCCTCCTTTTGTGGTTTACGAGAGATATTTCAGCTTTTAACTGATTAATTGAACTGCAGGTTCTGTTGACCAGGCTGCAATAAAGTGCACCAGCGATAAAGCGAATGTGTTTGTCCACATTTTACCGATGTTTGCAATACGTTCGAGTGGGGGTTGCTGGTTATTACTTTAAGCTTATTTCAGTTCATTGAGTGGAAACTAATCCTGCCAAAGCTGGTGGGTGTTGTGGGTTATGTAAACCAAACATCAGCAATTTGGTTTGAGCCATTCCCCATAGCAAAACCCACCGAATTGCACTTCAAATCGATTTATTTCAATTTAGCATAAATCTCAACGTTAAAACGAGGATATTCCCCGTAGGCAGACACTGTTTCAACACAAACATCTGCACTAATGGCGCCGACTAATGTTAAAGGGATTTGCGAAACAATTTCCGCATTTTGTCGAAAGTTTTTAGCTTCAATCGAGTTCGAGACTGATTTCTTATTTGCAATCGCCCCCTCTCCGTCGTCGTCGGCAGGATATGAGAGCGAAAAACTTTTGTGTTCTTCTTATTAAATTTCAATTTCCTACTACACATTCCCCACGGGTAGTTTTAGCCGCAGAACTTGGATAATTAATTTTGACTCTCATCGCATTAGCCCTGACAAACTGAAGTAACTTTGCTCCTAATTATCATAATGCCAGCAAATTCCCTACAACTATAGTTCTATGGAGAAGGACGTTAAAAAGGTAAACACAAGTGTCTACACAATGTCCTCTGTCTACCCCGAATCTCACTCTTCCTCACTCCTCCACACGAAAAATCCCAACCGTGTTTCAACCCCTTTTCCAAGGTATGAACGAGCATAGTTCAGATAATGGATAGAGAGGCAGAGACTGGTATGGTTCCAGTCAGGATAAGCTACTTAGTGCTATTTTGCCAAATTTGGTTTTCTACTCGGTAAGATTGTTTTTTAAGGACCAGGTCCAGGAGTTTGAGCAAAAAAACTGAGGACGCCTGAGATAATGGGTTTACTGACATCGACTTATCCCACCCACCCCAGGGTGGAGCGAATCCTGTCTCGAAACAGTGTTGAAACCGAGAGATATGCAAATTGGGAAACATAGTAGATCAAGAAATCATTTGGTTGTCACTGATTGCATGGCAATGGTTCCACCGGAGGAGTGAGAACTGTTCACAGACTGAGCAGAATTAATGTCCGAGAAGAATTTCAATTTGCATTCATTCGTTTCACTCAGGAGTCAGAAGCGTACCTGATAAATGTTCCCACAACAATCCATTCTCTG
The DNA here is from genome assembly GCA_963583995.1 of Xylota segnis. Lineage (NCBI taxonomy): Eukaryota > Metazoa > Arthropoda > Insecta > Diptera > Syrphidae > Xylota > Xylota segnis. The sequence continues at coordinate 828,444 of OY757238.1, forward strand.
ATTGCAAGCCAACGCCACCAATTGTGAGTGTGTCATCATAAATTACGAGTATCCCATGAAACAATCGTTTTCGAACGATGAGAGGCGTTGCATTTGCATTTGCATTCGAAGGTTACCATTCTCACAGAAATCGAATTCGTTTCATATTTTAAAAATACCATGTTTTTGGAAAATTCGAAATTGAATATTTATAAAGTTGTCATCGCATCCGCATGATTTATTGCAGTCAAGAACTACATGTGCCCACCGTGAAACCCTTTAACAACTTTGTTGTGGTTTTAAAAATTTTAAAATAATTTAATTCCGCGAGGAATTTCATCCCATTCAGCCGCCATTCAGGACGCTGCTGCTTCAAGTGAGATCTTTCGCACTGGAAAAAAGGATTGCAAGCAGCAATTTAAATAAATATGGATGGAGGAGGGATTATGTCTCGTTGACGGTGATACTTCTTAGGCGTTGGGGAATTTATTCAGAGTAAAGCCGCTTGGAGGCTTTAAATAAAAGAAATTGTGTCGTGATTGGCACATGACTTGAAGATTATTAGCTAAAAGGCTTATTTACTGTAATTTATTCAAAAACAAGGCAGTGTGTGTTTGGAAGAAGACGTAAGACGTCGTCCTGTTAAAATTGATGCCAACAGCAATGGAGGGAGTAGGCCCTAAACCTGGAAGCGTGAGAAGTATCTCAGAAATGAGTACCCTCTTTCGTTTTTGAGGCACTAAGTCTCAGACTTTTTAAAACCCTAGAAGCCTGAAAACCGACTTAATAGTTGATCTAACACGGGTTTGAACTATTACTCTTTCTTAGCTTTAGTCATTCCTCAACTTAGTTTACACAATTCTGGTTCTAAAGCCCATATTGCCAGTTTTTCTAAACATTTTCAGGGCCCTCATCACATATGAGGCTTACGTAGCATAAAAAATTTGACAACTCAACTTTTGCGTCAAGTAGCCTCAAAAGCTGTCAAACACTATCGATGGTGTAAGCTGCAGACGACACTGCATTGCTTGACGCAGAAGTAATAAACGTCAAACACTCTTCGGTTTTTGATCAGAGCATTCTTCAGTTATCGACGTTTAATGTCATCTTAGATTCCCTCCCTCCCTGCTGCAACGCAGATGACATTTTTGAACATAATGGTAATGCAGCTCAAAATTTTGGAACTATTTTCAAGAAAATTACTTCTGCAAGCTTAAGCTTATGTACCTAAACATTTTACAAAAATATTTTTGACGTTGATAACGTTTTCGAAAGTGGACGCCATGACTCAAGAGCGTGAGGCTCGTGGTTCTTCGTCTTCGTCTCAGTATTGACAAAATCAGTCCTGACATCACGCTGTATTCTTCAGATTTTGTCAATATCATCGGCATTTGCAAGGCTTTGTGTCTGATGTTACGTAAGTTCTGGGCACAAGTTTTTCAAAACCGATGTGGAAGAAATTTTGACAGTGAAGGTCTTGCTGAGGTTTCTTCCTGTAGCAGCATCCAATCTTCAACGCATCCAAGAGTTGGTCATGACACTTATGAACGCTGTCATAGGCAGCTTTTGATTTGAAAATCTGGAAATTTTCCCAAGATCTGTCATAGGGTGCATAGTGGATTCGTTTTCAGCATCCGCACCATACAGCAAGTACAACCCCATAAGGAACTTTGACACTAAATTTAGAGAATCTTTTTCGTGAGAATCGGCTAAAAATGTTCGCCCTATCTTACCATCACGTCATCGCTCTCCGCTTTGATTAGTTTGAAGTAAGCCCGTCATCTTCAGAATAGTTTTGAATCATTGTCACCAGAGTACCGTCTAGATGCAAACCTAAAAAATATTGTTCGCACCCTCACGGGGCACACTATGTACGGTTGGCAAATATACCAAAAGGCTTAGAGCTCTCTTCACCGATCTCTGTAAAAACTGTTGACACGAGAGGAAGAGGAGTAAACCATGATACATCTTCTCTTTTGAGAAGGAAAACCTTAGGCAAGTACTTCTTCGTAGATCTTAGCGATTTAGCCAGACTAGACTTAAGCAAAATATAAAGCTTCGTCACCCGGTCAAACTGGTAAGGCTCAACACTGCCTGCGATGGTACTACTAGGATCTCTAAGCCTGAAAAGTGATTTAAACCTTTCCATTCAAAGGGAGATTACTACGTAGTTTGAGGTTAAGTTTGAACCGTTTTAGAAAGCACTGCTATACTGCTTATAGTCCTGCACCCGGCGCCATGTAGTAGGACTGTTAGGATCAGGTTATTCTGTAGAACTGCATTTTGATCCTTCATGCTAGGAAGTTCAGTGTAGTCCTCCGAGGTGTCATTCTGACAGATGGAGCTGTCATTTACTCCGAGGTAGGTGAACTTACTGCGAAGTTGTAACTGCCGTGAAGGCCTCTACAATGACTCGCTCTTCATGTTCTCTGCTCAACCCACCAGGCATTCATCGATTGTTAGGACTTTTGTACGGAAGTCCTTATGGCTAATTGATGAAGTTTTTCATGGCCAACTCAAGATATTTTTTTCGCATTAAATTTTATATTGAAACGACATTTCGTTTCATTTATTGACAACCACGCGAATGAAACCCTCGTTCCCCCTCTACTATTCGCCAAATGCCGAATCAATACACTCGCAGGGAAAACTGTGTCGGTACTAGTGTTTAATAACAGTAAATGTCATCAATAAGAGTCAATCAGAATATTTTATTCGCCTTCGCTTGCGAATAATTATGCGGCAGTAATAAAATCCGTCGGTACCATCGAATCAAGCCGCCTCCCCCCAGTGCCCTGGCCTGGCCAGCATGGAACTGGGCCATTTATTGCGGTAATAAAATTGCAATTATCGTTCTCCGTATATTTATTATTGGGTTAATTAAGTTTTACAATTTTACCCCCCTTTCGCAGCCGGCCAAAGGGTGGTCGGGGCCATATTGACATATTGGCGGTAATCACATTAGCGCGCATGGGTCCTCTGTCCTATTCGGTTTTCTGGCCTTTTCCTGATCTACCTGATTAGTGTTTGTTGCAATCAAAGGCAATTATGTATGTTCGAATGAAATTAATTGGAACGCGCCGCCACGGCCACATGTGGCAAACGCTGAGTGTATATTTCGGGATGAGTGGTTAATTATTGGCAACAGCCGGAAGTGCAACCACCCTGTAGATGGTGGCGAGTGGTGAGTGGTGAACGGTGAGTGGGTGTGTATTTAATTTTCATCTGACTGTCTGATGAGGTTGGAAAGAATAAACATTTCGAATTTTAAATGTACGTGAATGCGTTTCATTAAAAATTTACACCCAAAGCGATGCATGGACGCATCTGGAGGCGGAGTGCTCCCATATCCATGTAAATATTGTTAATATGTTGTTAAATGTAGTGAAATTAATTATGAAGACCTTAAGCGTATTTTGCGCATGCAGCTGGGCCACCGGAGAAAGTGGGCATTACACGAAAGTTATTATTTTCGTAAAATAAAATTAATTACTTTTTCTCAAGTGGGCACCGAATGTGGATGAGGATTTCCTTTGAGAGGAGATTTCCTTTGTAAGTGGATTTGTTGGCAGTGGTATTGTTGGGACTGCAACAAAAGGAGGCTCGATTGCATGACATTTGCAAGGGAAATGGGTGCTATGAGTCCATTGTGACTCCCAAGCTGTCAGTTGTCGACGGAAGTAGGTAGTACTGGACAATAGCACAGCAAGTAGCGAATGAATTCGAATTCCTTGCAGTTCCTACTGAAGTCGTTAAGGGATACTCCTAGCCGTGCTGCAAGAATCTCTTTCTCTGCGAATTTTATGAGATGGACATAACTGGTCATAACGATTGGACTGTAGCAGCCTTTTAGCTTTCCTGTTGGATTCAGTATCCATTTTGCTGTTCAAAGTATACTAGCTTCAGGAAGGGCCTGCGATGAGCTCTACTCTGCCTATGAGTCTGGGAATAGGTTCACATTTCAGACTGTATGAGCAGCTCTTACCATTGTGGTACCAAATGACAGAGGCTCACAATGTGAGTCAAGTGTTCGCTGCATTTACGACGTTCTCGGATATAGGACAGTGTTTCCAGCTAAATGTTGTATCAATTATTTCACATATGAGCAAGTGTCCTGTTGGTGCCTTTGGTGCCTTTTAGTTTTGGGAACTCGAAGGCGGAGTTTAGACAGTTTAGAGAGGCCATTTTGCAGAAGACGCGAAACAGCTGCAGCAATATTCTCTGCTCCTTCCATGGTAAGAAAACCTTTGCAATCTAGAGATCTTTCACTCAGGCTATCACTCTGCCTTAAGGGACTGAGGTCTTTCGGTTTAACATGAGACTAGGAATGAAGCTCCATCCATTCCAACCACTTCACAGAAAAACACCATGCGCCTGCTACCTATGAACGTAGAGCGTCTTCCTGATCAGATATTCATTTGTTTATACATGTTTTCTCCCAGCATAATAGCCGGGTGTTTATATTCCGGCGAACAGTACACATCCTCTGATATGTGAGCGCTCATGCGAATTTCAAAACCAAATTTCCATGAATATACAAACCTTTTAGAAAACAAAACAAGAAAAAATATTTTTCCATGCGAGCTTATAATGTATCTACAGTGCGAAGCTACGAGCTCTTGTACTCATTACTCGTACCAGGAGCATGTGTACCAGAATGCTAATTTATTTAATAAATACGGTTTATGCCCGGGTCAACTCGAAACAAAAAAGTTTGGGTCCCCCCGCCCTCCTGGACCGCATTAAATATGCACATATTGATAGGCGCCTGTGGTTACTAAAACAGAAACTTCTCCTCCTGCTAAGTGGCTCACTTTAGTATGCAAATACCAGAAAAGTTTTTTTATTTGTTTGACCAGGTATCCATTCGCATTGAACGCAATCAACCCGGCACCGGAGGGTGGTTTGGGCAAAGTTTTACGCCAACAAAACATTCGGTTCTCTGAAGTTGAAAATCGGATTTAATTTGAGCCTGATGCTCACACACGCAGCCAACAACAATGCCGCACCACAACTACCACTTGGAAGGGTTCGAGATACCTTTTATTTATTTATTAACTGAAACATCGACCAGGTATATTCTGTGACCCAAACCTGTACTATATGGCCAGTAATGATGGTACATCTTCCTTTGATCAAAATTAGGGGCAGAGATGTGAGAAATTCATTTACGTAATTGACTTTCAAATTTGAGACTTCTAGCGTCCACCCTTGGACAAATATTGCTCGGGATAGTAGCATGTTTGAAGTAGAAAACTATTAGTCTGTGGGTGAAGTGAAAAAGTGTCGCCATGACGTGTGTCCAAACACCTTTTTCGAAACACGACTCCGGACTACACGTCTGAGCTGTTTTGAATTTCAAATTTCTCTGACCTTCTTCTCCCTACTCACTTATTCAAGTTCCGTCTCCCAATAACGACGGCTATTAGGGCTGTCTTTCAGCCTAAATTATTTCGATTATTCCCATTACCCAGGGAGTCATAAGTCCCGGCGTTGTTTGTACACTATCGTGGCCAATTTCTGGCGTGAGCATCTCATTATAATGATTAATAGCCGCCGCCGAGCGGCGTTCCCCTAACGCAGGCTATTCCCTTGACGTCCTCAAATTTAAAATAATTTCCTTTATTATTATCCGTAATGAACGCACATAGAAGCTACCAGCAAGAGCGAGGAGAATTTCCGAAATTTTCCCAATAGGTCTCCTTCGTTTCGTGGTAGGCCGGAGCTACCTAAGCGTAAGGAGTGAGTGTCATGTTTGGAGTAGCTTCTGGTGGATAACTTAAACGCTTAGAGACACCTGACGTCGAATCGTAAATTGTGGTGCGCCATAGTTCACTGAGCTTGTTCCCTGATGTGAAGAGGGATCTAAAAATTGCTTACTCGTGTTTAAAGTGTTTTAGGATAGACATCCGCAAAAAAAAAAAAAAAATAAAAAAAACACCATCACGTCCCCATATGAGAGAGAGATTTGTGTCATCATTGGGAAAGTGACTGGAAATATGGTGGTAAAGGGCGAGGCGATGTTTAATCGAAAATAAAATAATTTCCAACTCGTAATCGAAATACTTGTAGTTTTTTGTTGTATGGTTTCGGTTGGAACACGCGCATCCTTTCAAGGGTTAAGTGACCATGAAAGTTTATCCACACAGTTCAGTTAGTTTGTGTGGAGTTGAATTATTTCATAACCATGAGGAAGGATATGGCAATTCGGATTGCCTCCGGATGGATGGGGGCTTAGGTCTTCCCTTTTGCTCTGTTCCTGGCAGTAATGACTGAATAATGGTTTTAATTTACATACACATGTACTAGACGTGTTTGCTGGAGTGAGTCGACATCAGAGAGGTTTTTTTTTTTTTTAAAAAAATGTAAGTTTGTGTGGTTTTTTGAGTTCCTGTGGGGGTTATCCAAAAAACCCATGAAAATGGCTATAAGCGAGGTTCGCACTGATTAAAGTTTTCATCAAAAGGCTGTTTGAAGAGCGTTTCAGAAACACATGAAGAATCCTTGGCGAACGGTTCTCTGCTACAACTTTAAACGTCCGACATACTCTTAGTTGTTCAAACTATCAGCACTCGCTGTAGCTATACTTTTTCAAGAAAAAGGGATTCGGATTTGGGTCATAAAAAGGCCATACAAGCCATCAAACCACCAAAGTATCAAAATAATTTGAACTCGATTTAACGGCTTGATGGAATGCGGTTTCTTGAATTCGTATCACCAAAATGCTACTTGAAATCGAAACGCCGAAACTATCACCATTAGCAGCGCGAATTTCAGAAGAAAATTTCAAGAAAATGGAAGCGAATTTGGGTTAAAAAATTAGAGTCATCCGACATCCGAGGTATAGTTACGTGATATCACTCTAAAGTTTGGTTTTCAAGCCTCTTCTTGCTATTTCTTCACTTCCTTTAGTTCCTTCTATTCCTGTGTATACTGATACTCAGTAAAAAGTAACTTTGTTAATGGGGTCCTGGCTGTTGATCTTGTTCAGAGGAGTACTGGATATTTGATGACGGCAAGACCATGTTTTACAAATTTTACTGAATTTGTCTCGACTTTCGAAACTGAGAAGGATCGGCAGCAGTGTCCCTTAACCTTTTTCTATAAGAATGCTCTGATTTCTTGTACACATCTGAGAGCTTCACTTCTTAGACAGACATACCCAGTGTAATTGTATTCTAAACAGGTTCATGGTTATCCTCAGTTATTCTCTGACCCTTGTCTTACACTCTCAGTGTCACCTGGGACCAAGACAAGAGTTGGAGAATTCAGATTGATTCTGGCTACCAAATTTTCTGACCCCTCTATCTATTCCTTACGAAATAGTCAGCAGACATTGGAATAGCTGGAACTCCGGAAACAGAGGCATGCTTGCCTAACGAGTAATAAAGTGTTGTATTGTCTGTCTCCAGAAAGATATCAGCAAAGAAAACGTGACTAGTCTTGGAGTCATTTTCGGAAATTGGGAAACAGCTCAATCCAGGCTTAAGGTTTCGAGAAGTCAAGAAAATTTGACTTTCTGGCAGTATCGCCTGGTGTCGTGATATCTCCTGTCGACATTGAGGGATTGAGTGATCCTATTTGAAAATGTTTGAGCAACATTTCAGGGATCTGGAATCTAACATTTTTACTTGCACCTATACCTATAGGGCAAGTATTGTATTCGTGCAAAATTTGGAACTCGAGATTTTAATCAAACTTGACATTACTATAATAGAGCAGTCCAAAAAAGTAGGTCCGCCAATGCCGTCTGTCTGTCTGTCTGTCTGTCTGTCGGTCTGTCTGTCTGTCAGTCTGTCAGTCTGTCAGTCTGTCAGTCTGTCAGTCTGTCTGTCTGTCTGTATATTCGACTACAGCCTAAACGGCTAAACGGATTTACTTCAAACTTCATATATAGGGTCTGTGGGATATTCCCTAGAGGCGAAATTTGAATTTTCATTCTAACCTCAAAATTAAGGGTAGTTTACTTAAGGCCGATTTCAGTTAAAACGGATTTTCTCGAAAACGGCTCTAACGATTTCGATAAAATTTGACGTGTGGGTTAGTTTGGGTATATGCTATGAGGTGGCATACCCCGTTTTTCACGAAAAATTCGAATAACGGTAATATTGAAAATCAGCTGTTTCTCGGGTATTTGTGCAGCGATTGGCCTAAAAATTATTATTTGTAGGTTATAAGACAAGTGCAAAATAATGGCATACCAAATTTTGGAATGCCACGCCCACTTTTATAAAACTTATTTTTTTAAAAATTTTTACTAGAAATTGAGAAAAAATTGTTTAAGCAAAGTAATAGACCTTCAAATTCTCTATAATTCACTCAAACACCCTATCTGGCCACGCCCACTTTTTATGGGCATTTTTTTAAAAACAAAACTCCTACAATGTTATGACTTTTATTCCATTGAAACGCGGAATGCCACGCCTACTTTACTGGGAAGAGCAAGACTTGGACTTTAATCCTGATAAAATTATACACTTATAGCATTACGGTGCAAGTACGTACGACCCAGTCGTGCACTTTATTTAATGCTTGGCATGCATGTCTGTTTCTCTGACAGACTTATCTCAGTCCCTTCGATCGTCTTCCTAATCATTGTAGCGTGTTCTAGGCGAAGCTAATGGTGATATTCACTACAGAAAGCCACATCTTTTCAGACAGCCAAGCAACTATGGAATCCTTCTCTAATAATTCGAGAGAATTTCAACTTTAAACCTAGCCTTACCCAACACATAGTTTGAATTTCCTAGAGTTGGATGCTTGGCGCTTTCGTGTCAATACATCTGTCATTCCTTAGTGCACTAAGATGTCGATTCAGATGAAGGTCTTATATTTAAATCAAATCCATAAATTGTGTTAAAAAGTTTCTCTTATTGGACCTAAAGAAGTGATATTCAGTACCAATCGTGTGCTTCTTTTCTCATTAGTTTGACCATGTCGTTTGCTTTCGAACGTGCAAACACTGCTCACGAATAAAATGAAAGCTCAACTGAATACCAAACTGACGTTTAAAAAAAATGATTTTTTTAACTAAACTTACAGTTCGGGTGCGTATACGTACTATTTTTTTTTTTTTTTTACTTTTACCACGAAAATAAAAATTTTTTACCAACCTTCATCGAAACCATAGGACTTTTCCGGAAACGTCAGAAAATTCAAATGCTTTTCCAAATGACTGTCAATACATGACAGAAGTCAATGATGGCCGCATATGCTTGCAGCTGACATGCGGTTTGTTAACTGCTGTATTGCATGGCAAATGACGTTTGTCGAACATTGTGCTAAAACAGAGTCTACTCTGATGATGATTAGGAACACATGCTGCGAAAGCAATTCAATGTAATTGACGTTTCCGAAAATGGCCATACCACCTTTTTTGAACTTTGCCTGGTTGTGGGTTTATGTACTGCCCACTGTGCTCCAGAGTCTTGAACACGAAATAAGAGGAGAGATACATGAAAGCAGTATCAGCTGCTACTCGCATATCCACTGAGAGATATAGTAGCTTCAGATAAGAATAAAAGGACAAGGTAACCAACACGAAACCATTACCAAGTATTACATCATACTTTTGTCAGATAACAGATAACAGTTTTGTTAAGCATAATTGTTGAATGCTAAATTTAATTAAAGATGTAGTTCCAAGCAACCCAAGTCCTTCCAACGAATAATAAAAAAATGCATATTTTCTACTTGCAGTTGAATCTCCCGTCCAGGATGCGAAGGAAGTAAGGAAAGGATGCAACAAGTAAGGAAGAAAAATTCTATTTTTATCTGAAAAGTTTCCTTTTATAATCTCCTTACAGGAACCGATGCTGCTGCCTGGAAAGGGATGTCGATTCTGGTTCTGAATTGTTGCCGTTGAACGCTCTCGAAAGACAACTGTTTCCTCGTAACAAAAGGATGCCAGGAGTACGTACACAAATATTGGTAAATGCATTATTCCTAGGATTTAAGGATTTTCTTCTGTCTCTGATATTTTTTTTTAATTACTATTCCGATACCCTGGGTGGGGAAACTGGGAAGAGGAATGTGCAGAGATGCCAATGCACATTGCCTTTGCACTTTCGTAGCTCGAAAGGACATTCCACATTCATGTTGTACGATGCAAGTAGGAATCTCTGTACTTGACAGCACGTCCGAGGTTAGGTTCTGTTCTTCGAAGCATATATAGTACCGAGTTTGGTCCTTCGAATAAGGCTTTCAGTTTCTCTCGCTACTGGGGTGTAGTTTTCTAGGAAATTTCCAAAAATATAATTTAAAGATGCCAATTGCTGAACTTTGGCCCCAGGAGCAACTCTTACCCCCCTTCACGAATTTAATTCAATATGAAGCCGGAGCCGGCATGGAAATATATTTTCAGTACCTCTTTCCGCTCAGATGAGTTGAATTATTCGTTTTTGAAGTTTTATGAAGCGAAATGTGCCTTCAAACGTAAATGTTTACATCGTGTACCTTGTACCTTTCCATTCCTGAGAACTATGACCGACTGCCCATGAGGCAATTATATGCATGACTTTAGGGAATTTTTTTCCTTTCACCCAGTTACTCTCAGTCATACATACGAATGTAGGGAATGTAGAAATCTATGGAGAGGTCGTCCTTTATGATCAGGTACTTCGTCTAATTGGCACGAGAATGAGCGATGTGCTTTCTTTTCTTTAAAAAAAAGTTGTGTATTTGAGCTCTGTTCCTCTCAGTGTAATGGTAGAAGGGCCATGGTAGTCTGGCGAGACTGACCTGCATTAGTAGTACCAGTGCCATGAGAGGAACACCCCTTGCAGGACTAATCTACCTGCTCTGCAGCAAATAGTGTCCTCAGAATAAGTCAGTCAGATAGTTGGAAACAGAGCACTACGGGTCATTCCATGATCCTGGAAAAATATTCAGGAAAGGCTCATACCACGAATTAACTTACTCCGAATCTAGACTTCAAGAGACCCTTCCCTTGGTCGTTCTCGAGCACAGAAACCGGTTCAGTACCAGTACACGTACCATCTCTGTCTTCACAGATTGAAAATGAATATAGGCAGAGCCTGGGTATATCCAGATCAGTCTGCCTTCCGAGGCATAGCAGTGTTTTCCGTGAGTCTACGTTGAGGGCAACAGCCAGGCAGCAATACAAGCGATTGCTACTTCTGCAATAAAATCAAGGCTTGAGAAGCGCTGTCGTGAAAAGCTTGAAACACACCACAATTTTGGCCTCTGCTGGGTCCTTGGACAGGAAAATATACCAGCAAATCAAAAGGCCGACGAACTGGCTGGAAGAGGTTCAGAATCAATATCAGAACAGCCTTGCCTTGCGCACTGAAGGTGGAAGCAGGGATCAAGGCCTGTAGAGAGGCCAACTGTGTGATTACAAGAGTAAAACTGACACAATTTTGCAAAAGGATATGAAATAGAAGACATATGTCTGGGATGTGAAGATAAGGAAGTCAATTTCCAAGTTTCATCTCAAAAAAAAATTAGTTCAACAGCACACAGTTCCAAAACCCCCTACAAGTACCGCAGTTCTATGATTTGCCAACTTTTCTCGGTACTGCTGGCGAAAAATTTAATTGAAAAGCCATGAGTGGATTCCTTTAGACTTTCATTTCTTCTCCTGAATGAGGAGCACTCTCACAAGGTAGGAGAATACTAAGGCTCTTCTCTTCATTTTTTTTCAAAAGAAAGACTTTAAAGGCTTATTGTCATTTCATTCTCTGGATTCTGCAGAGACCATTCCACTTCGTCCTTCATATACCGGCAGAACTGTAACACATCCTTTTTCTCTGCAAACCCTGTGAACAATTAGCGCGCACGTAACACTCATGCATTCCTACAACTTTTTAATAATGGCGCTGCTTTGAATTAGAGGTTTGCATTCGAGTTACTTTTTTTGCTGACAGCAGCGCATCCTTTTGATTAAATGTACAGAGTTCAAGGTCTGATGTTACACAGACGATGGCACGGAAAGGGTTTCGAGGATACCACATTTATTTTCGAACCAATTTCCTTGCCAGACGTTTTAATCAGCAGAAAACCAAATCGCAATCATTTTTAAAGCTAAATCCCCTCCACCTCGGCTAAGGACATTCATATGACCCGTGTCTACTTAAATATACATACAATCAACCAATCGAATGGCCAGTATTAATCCAGACACTTCAGAAAAAAAAAAGGTCCGAACCGTTCCTATTGTGGCGATATGGCCAGAGTGTTGCCTCAAAGGACTTCAGCCATATGGCAGCTTTCTCTGGAGAAGAATACAAATTGCTCACCTAGTCGACGTAATTAATTACTGCCATAAGCATGATGTCAGCTCTGGAAGGGATGTTTGACTACGTCCCTACCCTCTGCTCACATTAATCCGTTCCCTCATCATCAAATAAGCATATGTGAGCCACAGATGAGCAATCACGTTGAATTCCTCCGATGGGTGGGTGGACGAGATTCCTCCACGAATTTCCATATAAATCGATTTGTTTATTTGTTTGTTCACTTTTTGATATACACACTCCTATGGGGGTGAGGAGAGGGGAGAGGAGATGAAAAACGACAGATATACAGATCTAATGATTGGCTCCGTCAAACAGCCAGCCATACTCGTATGGAGGAAGAGAGTATATTTTTTTTAAATAAAAAGGTGTCACAGGTTCATCGAGGAACGTGACATTTGCTTTGGAATGATATGCAGCGCTTAAGTTGTCTCTCACCTGTCGACGATTGCGTCCCCTTTGGGGGATTCTCCAGACGATTCCCGGTAAAAAGATTGATGAATGCGACGACGATCCCGTGATGGCACACTCAATTGCTTCGTTCTTCCCTTCACAGTGTCAACGTTAATTCAAACTTTGAGCATTTTTCCCACCCTGTGCGATGCATGAAGGCATACATGTATCTGTTTCAACACGGCACTGCATATATGTATTTGTTTCAACACAGGGGGTCTGTTAACCTTTTTTTTTTTTTTTTGCAAATTTAATTACTGGCCCCAGCTATGGAATGCACTTTCACTTTGACTGATCATCACTCTGAATGACAAGCATCCAATCACTCGACAGGTAATTTCTCTGTTCGTGGTGGAAAGTAAAAAAAAAAACAACACAACAGCAAGGGAAAAAGGAGAGATGGAGCAGGAGGAACACCACTTGGTCTAATGCCCTGAAGAGGACAAAGTTTACGCCTTGATTGACAGACAAAATTGAATAGGCTTTAATGGCAGCTCCGCACACGTAGCACTGTGGTAACGACAAACTCGGAGGATTAACACAACGATCGGATGATGGCGGCCGACATGCTGACGGCGTCGGCAGCAGCACTTAAAGCAGTAGCGCCAGAGTCCCATTGCAATTTCCTTTCGACATGTATCCGGGCGGTTGAAGTCGGCGGATGGGGTGGAAACAAAAGAAATGTGTATGTGGGAGGCAACAGCCTAAGAACTCGCGTTGTGGTTTTTTTTTCGTTTTTGGTTCGTCCTCGAAATGACCAGGTTTGAGTCTGGGTATACCGTGTCCTTTGAGGATCGCCAGTTAACTGATTTGCGGCAGATACACGTTTTCGGAAATTGCTTGCCAACAGGTCGTGTCAACTGATAACAGGGGATAGAAACATCGCATTGCAAAAGCTCCGCGCGTAGTATGAGTGGAACCGCAGTGCGCAGATACCATTTGGAGTGGAAGCTCTCCCCACGGATGGTGGTGCTTCTCATAACAACCATTGCTTTAAGGACAGCTCCTGCCGGGAGGAGAAGGTGGGTTGTAATAACATTTACCTAGGTTGTGGAGACTAGTGCTCAAATGGTCTTCCCTTATGAATCCTCAAGCTTAAAGAGCAGAAGTGAATTGCTAACCTCCGCGCAATTTAACTGGTTTCGTGGAACACCATCTGATTAATAGTTTAAATAAGTGCTTTCTTGTCTCCACGCAGAGGGTGTTAAATCTTGCAGGACACTACACGTGTCTGCGCCACCTCTTGCATTATTAATATTTACTCATTCTATGTCGGCATGCACTTCATCTCAAGGACATCCCTGTTATGTCGTAAGACCGCCTTCAACTCGAAGCAATTAATAATGTTCACATTACGTTCGAGTGAGTCGGGATGTATGGAATATTATATTTTATATTTACCATCCTATATAATTTAATTCATGGATTTACAAACAAATGGGGTGTCGTAAACATTACCGCTACGAGTGTGTGTACCTCTCAGAAGGAAACTAAATCCACATTAAGTCTGCAACATTTAACCCGGACCCGATGGTTCTGCTTTCTTCCGCAAACAATCGACATAAACCATGGAATTGACCAATTCATTGCTGGTCAGGAGACAAGTTAGTCTGTCCTCCAGTCCGGTGTCGCCAACTATGGACACGGCTTTCTGTATGGCTGTGTGGCTGTGTGCGTGTGCGACCAAAGGCAAATTGAGGATGAACACATGATTTACGATGCAACGCTTTGTACGGATTTCTCAAGCTCGTTTATCATCTTTGAAAGTAGAGATTTTCTCTACTCGTATGTACTTGCATTTTGCTCTTTGTGTGTGCGCGCCTTCGGATGGGGAAGACAGCTGGCAGCTTCAACGGACGACTGCGGCGAACCCTCAAAGATATGGACATGGCCAGGCTTTCAAAAAGTAACAATTCAATTTGTGTCCCGAATTGCTTTGCAATATCGGTATGTAGAACAGTAGGGGTAGAGTGTTTTCAACCAAGTAAAACAGATATTCTGGGTCTAAGCCAACAAGTCTGACGGTTCAAACATATCAAGTGAGGTAGGAGTATCGGTCCCGTACACTCCACTTCTATCTACCAGCTTAATATAAAGCCAGTTCACCTAGGTTATCAAAGAAGTATTTCTTCCTCTTCTTCGTCCATACAGCTTCTTCAGAAAGTCACTTCTAAGAAGTCCCAGCAACCGATAGTGCAGTGCCCTTCTTATTCTATTCCGTCTTATCACACAGTTGAGCTCAAATCTGTCTGGAGATGAGGCATTTAGTGCAATTTATCCATTGGACATTGGTTGAGCTTAAGTAGCTCATTGACTGTAACGAGAGGGATGCCAATACCTACCTTATGTGATGAGCTCGTCGGTCATACAATTTTCTGGTATGCAATAATGACGGTACCCAAATGGCGAAACTTTGGGCAGTTTTTGAGTTAAATGTGAAAGTTGCCAGGGATCGCAGCTTGAGGATTAGGTATCACATAATGGCTGAGCCACGACATGCCCTCCTTGATCACCATAATCTCCCCTTGGAAGAAGCTACAGTGATTGAGAAGGCGAAAGAGTAAGACACCTCCTCCTACAACTGACTCTGTTTTTAACTCACCCAGTCATCCAGTCTAGTCTTAGGAGGTTAAGTGACTCAAGCATTCAATAGAGGTGTGTCATGTCCTAAGACTAGACTAGACAAGGCTCAAACACTTCTACAAATGGTTTACCTCACCTTCAGGTGACACATCCTCCTTAGCTCAATCAATCCTAGGTTTTATCCATGAACTTGATTTCAGCAGGAAGGCTGAACCACTCAACGTGTTTCACAAAACATCTCAACAACATGATGTCGTAGTGCTTCTTGAGACTACTTGAAAGGTTACCTAACCCACCTTAAAAAAAATCCATAAATCTTTCCAGTCAGTTCTTAAGCTAAACATTTCCTGTTACTTTACTTCCAGACCGCTGCCCTTAAGGTACACAGAAGAAGCGCACCTGAGCATTATACTAAAACTTGCAGATGGACTAAGTTGACAGCCAACCAATTACGCCGCCCTACCTTTTACCTATACGTAAGTATTAAGCACTCATCTAGTGGATATTTATAAATAAACAACTACTTCTTCTATGTGCAGGGCCAACGATTTTACGGATACCCTGGGATTACCCTAAGGTGATGTATTTTGTTGTACAAACCTTTACGAGTGGACGAGCGCGTCTAGGGCACGAGCTTCTCATCATCCCAAGCTGTACACAGGAATATAGCAGCAAAGCCTCTTCGCGAAATGTGTTTCTCATTAGTTCAAGCCAATGCTATCAAGCCTGCACGAGCCCACACACTCTGCCATGGCCTGGTAGACGAAGTAGCCTAGTCCACGAATTACTTACCCTCCCAAGCACCACAATCTTCCAACAAGAAACACAGGACACCTCGATTCCATACCAAGCAGTGCTAGTCGTTAAATACGACTCTCAATAGTTCAGCACACCCTGCCTGAACACGTCTACAGCACGAGCTCCTTAAAAACCAAGCAGGCACACCTGCACTCCATTCAAAGCAGTGTTAAGCATCAAATCAAAGCTTCAAACAACTTGTCTCCTTTTGTATGTTAAATTCTTTTGTACTTTATTTAGTAAGAAACAACAAAAATATTAAAAATGTTAACAACACACAATCAACACACATCAAGCAAAGCAGGAACTCAAAGAATTAGTTGCGAAAGTCATCCAGCAGCAGCACATAATTAATTATAAGACACCCTGTAAACAGAAATACATTAGAAATAAACTAGAACTTCTAACTTAAATTTTGGTCTTTGTTTCATTTCGCTAGCCCATCTAAAACCCGAGATATCGTCGCCCAAAATATGCCCACCCACGCCAACCACAGAAAAAGCAAAAAAAAAAAAAATTCCCACTGGCGCTGAAAATTTTCGTAAAACACCAGGCCAACAGAAATTCTCAGAAAATAGCAAGCAACTCGACCCTTCCAGTGGCACTCAAACTGTGTTGTGCGCCACTCACTCATTTTTTTCATCGATTTTGTTTTTGTTATAACTTTTGGTTTTGTTGACGGATTTTAATGATTCAGGTGTCGAATGAAAGGTCTTTTCATGGAGATTAATGTGAAATGGAATTTGTTTACAAAAAATGAGGATAAAATGTCGAATTTTTCGACGGAAAATTGGTAATGGATGGATTGATGTAAAGGGAGATGGGGGCGCATTTAAGCGGGTCATCTACGATACTGATGAAGGGGATCGGGTCGTTTACCATCTAATTGTTCTTTGGAGGTAGAAAAAGGCCACGAAGCTGGGAGTATGCTCTGAATTCGCAAGGTAGCTCTTGCGCTTGAGTGGTGTTTCCTCTAAGTTTACTATTTGTTAGTGGATTTTGACCATTTATGTGTCAAATGTAAGGCAATTTTAATACGAGATACAATAAATAGTAGAAAGTTTATTTATTAGAATATTTCTAGTACTTACCCCAGGTTTTCTAACTCAAATTGAATTTGTTTTACCAGTTACTGTGTCGTATACTTACTTTTTTCTCCTCAAAATAAATGAACTCCATAAATAGGTCTACTTACTTACGGTTCATCTCAGGTCTAATACAACCTTGTCAAAGAATAATCAACAGGAATGAGTAGGAGATCATGTCCTACCCACCTATCTGCCATTGGAAGGCCAATAACTACAAATGACTTGACACTCATTGACAGAGACATAGGATCCCCCTTTCTTTCATACGTTTCCTATGTTGAAATTGTTTTTATTTCGATTTCATAATTAAATCTAAATCAGAATCCACGCAATGCGCGAAAAATCCTGTAACTTGTGAGCGTATAGCCCCTCATAACAATGCCATCATGATCCTAATGCCCTACTATCCCGTTTATTTCATAATAAATTACACGCCAAAGCAACAGAAAAGTCAATACTCTGTGTGCCTCGCCACATACACGCTGTGTATTGTGAGAGTCCTTAAGCCGGCCCCGCTCGGCAGCAAAACCAGAGGGAAAAAGAAATAAACCGATCCCAAGAGTGGGGTTTCAAAATTTATGGTCGTTGTCTTTGTTGTTCCTCTTCTGAGATTTGTTCGGAATGCGTTGCACAGCATCCTTTTGCCAAAAGGACATAAATGTTTCTTTTTGTTTGGCGAGAATTTATTACAGATCTACCCATTACCTGGCCGTTTATTATTCTCGATTTTATGCTTCGACATTCGACGAATTTACGAGCTGTCAAATTTGCGGGTGGGACTGCTCCGGCTAAGGTCGCCTATGTGTCAACAGTTGGTGTTTAAAGTACAAGCAAATACATAAACTTTGGGTTCTGACCCGGCCCGGTTCGTCCATTAATATTTTGATTTACGACTTTCTATTGAAATAAAGCGCCAAGGAGCAGCGCCTGCATTCTAAAGCCTATGGAGGGTCCTTGCATTGAAATCAGGACAAACTTTTCCCGCTTGGTTATAATTTTTCTCATAACTTCCCGTAAACAAAAAAAAACAAAGTTTTCCTTCCACACCTACAGTGCATACTCGTACTCGTACAACCTTCGATTGAGGTCATTCGGTTGATGGGGCGGGGGGATTCGGTTGAAGTTGCTTAATGATTCATAAAATTATTGATTTTATCTTTAAGTTGGCTCTGTTCGAGGACTATTATTGCAAATTAAATGAGATAAGTTCCTGCGGAGGAATGCTTAGGGATCGATGGAGTGATTTGATTTGCCGATTGCTGTGGGGGTGGT
Source organism: Xylota segnis (assembly GCA_963583995.1). Taxonomy (NCBI): domain Eukaryota; kingdom Metazoa; phylum Arthropoda; class Insecta; order Diptera; family Syrphidae; genus Xylota; species Xylota segnis. The sequence continues at coordinate 846,874 of OY757238.1, forward strand.
CGAGTGGAAGTAATAGTTTTCGCTAAACAAGCGTATTGAGTTGATTTTGCCCGAGATGGGGGAGATTTTAGCGGTAATGCGCTCTCCACATGCTACAACTTTAATGAACAATTAGTGACGGCCCTGAGTTAAGTCCTTTGAATTGGCTAATAGAGTAGACTCAGGGGGTGGTAATCAAAACAAATAAGAAGGACTCTCTGCTGTTGTTGTGATATATATTCTGATTCCCAAGCAAATAAATAATTCCAATGAAAATAAATAATTTCTAACTTAAACTCTTAATATCCTGTAAGCTACCAATGCTCCTTTGTTTGAGTACACCGGCTGGGCGACCAGTCTCTGTGAACGGGGGCGTGCTGCAGCGGGGAGAGCTTGTAATTTCCCTGCCCTCAACTTTGCTGGCTTTACGGCTTGTTTGCGAGCACTTCTGGCCAACACTATGCGTTCGGATTGGGGATTTTCGATTTCTGGCTCAACATCAAGTTCACTTTGTTCTGATCGTATGATCTCGACAGTGTCATCGTCGGGTATTCCTCCATTTCCACTGGCCTCTGGTGGTCCGTACAATTGATCTGGTGGTCCGTAGGTCTGAACTGGGGGCAAGAGATTGTCTGGTGGCAAGTATGTGTTATCCGGTTCCTGTGGCTCCTCTGGTTGCTCTGGCTCCTCTGGCTGCTCTGGCTCCTGTGGTAGCACTGGTTCCTGTGGTTCATTGGGCAAATCGAATGGAACATCAGGCTTTATTCCTGAGGGAGGATACGGTGTCTGAGCAGGTACGTCCTCTGCCAACTCCTGACGGGCGAAGAATCTAGACTTTCTAGCATTTCCCAAACGCGCTGGTACCGCTGTGCAGACACCAACGACTGCAACCACAATTATTAACGAAATCAACTTTGCCATTGTTTGCTTGTTGCGATTCTATTAGCTTCACTTCTAAGCCGCTACTGATGCCTAATTCGCCATCGTCTTGTCTATTTAAACGGTTTCGAGGAGTACTTCGTTTGAAAAGCTGGACTCACTCCTCAATGCTAACTGACCTCCACAACGATCTTTCGTATTAGAAACCTTCTACTTATTCATGCGCGACCCAATAAGCTATTCTGGCTACATCACCCTCATTTCTATGCAGCAACTCACAGCACGAATTACATGCGCCCGTCGCCGTCGCCTAAGTTCATCGAACGTCTTTCGGCGGAGGGAAAATTCGGCCATGATTATGCAGTGCACGCGCCTACGTGTGAATGCGTGAGCCTCATGCTTAAGTCGCCTTTGGGTGGCTTTAGGAAAATAATTGCCAATCGGAAAGGTCAGGTTTTTTTATGATCTTTTTCCAAATGTAGTGTAAAATTGGTTTCTCTGATTGAGCAAGCTCACGACCATACAATGTAGACCAGGGTTGTCATCGATAAAGGATCGAAAATTTGAAAAATATTGCAAACACCCCATTCAAAGCTGGAAAGCAATTTCGTTCTCTAATTGACTCGTCTAATGTCAATTTCCTCAATCTCTTCCTCATCGCGTGCGGAGTGGAATCTTTCAAATTGATAGCAAGTGACAAAAACTCAAGTTCCATGCATAATTCATGAATAAATCAAAATTCCCTGACAGCCAAAATTAAAATGTCACAACAAATTAATTCCACTTGAAGTTTCAGCAAGTGAAATTTTTTTCACCAACCGGGTGGGAGACCCACTTCACCTTACGGAAAAATAATAACTTTTAGATAACCAGACGGAGATCGAACAAACGAACCCTTCTCAGTCAACTGAAATTGGATTCGTTCTCGAAACACAAGCGCCAGCATATGTAAGCCACTTGGGGATATAATTTTTTTAATCTAGAACCAAACAATCACCAACAGAAGGAAGAGAATGGGGGAAATTACGAAAATAGGGTGCAAAAGGATTAGGTTGAGAATAGCCGCCGCCGCTCGAAGGACCTTTGCCGGGACCGCGATTTGCAAGGGACCAGCAATCCATCTGGAAGGATTATCATTAAGTCGACGGTGATGATGGGATAATTACAAAGAAATTTCTCAAGCTTTTCGGCGACAGAAAAGTGTTGTGCGATAAAAAAGGATGTCCTTCCATTTTTTAAGATGCAAATCTCTTCATGCCAATAGTGGCAGGACATGAATTCACGAAAGCCACTTGATTCTGTACGCAGATAACACACAACAAATTGGATCATTTCGTTGTCGTTGTCGTTGTCGGAAAAAGGATTTGTGCTCTTGGAAACCGACTAAGGCGATAGCGAATGTCCTGTGGCTGGGGTTGGTGTTGTCTCGGAGCGCAATAAAATCTCATTCATTTCACGACGTATATAACCCAAGAACGGAGATAGTGTAAGGACCGGCTTTCTTCTGAATCTATTATTACTTTCTGTATGTAAACGGTTTTTCGAATATAAAGTGTTTAGCGAACGAAATAATGTATTGAATGGAAATTTTTGTATAACAATGCTCCTAGGCAACCTAATTGGATTGAATACCTTTTGTTGCAGGTGTAGGTCCCTTAAAGGGACATTCAAATTCATTTTGGGTGAATTTCTTTAAAGGAGTTAGTTGGAGATTTAATCGATTCCAGATACATACATGTGGGTAAGTCCTTTCTGGTTAAGATTGTGTGAATAAGGAGATCAAATGCATGAGTGTAATGCATTACTCATAATCAGGGGGAAGATTATGGGATATTGTTGGGAGCTCATTAGGCCGGGGATACTTACGAATGCCAATGCATTATGGGAGTGAATATGAGGGGGAAACCACATCAGGGTCAATCCAAATTTCAAAGGTAAAGCATTGTGAATTCATTAAAGGACTAAGCATTGCGAACTCGGGGTTAATCTCCATGAAACAGAGTTCGTGGTAATAAAATAATTACACTGCCATTAAGGGAATGTCCCTGAGGATGTATGGTAGTGTGAGATGTTTACGAGTCATATAAGCTTATAGTCAATGCAATCGGGAGAAGGCTCGGACCAGTCCCCTTGGCTAGTTCTGCAATTGTGAGACAAATCATTATGGACGGAGTCTAGTAGCAAGAATGCAGATGCTAGGATGTATTGGCGCGCTACCTCTAGATCCGTATATACAAGAGTCTCCCGCTTTCTAATACCCGCTTGAGCATTAGCTTATCAAACAGCTTGAACCTCGCATAGGAAACCAAGGAACCAACAAAGGACAAGTCTATATCTGCCTACACAGATGGGTCAGTCAATCGGCTAGCTGAAGGCCAAACACGTCTGGCCACGCTAAGAGTCTTCAGGAGTATGTATGGAAGTCCTATCTTGACCTTGAAATTCTCTGTCCAAATAGAGAGGAATGGAAAAAACAGTCGCCAGGCAGCGACAAAAGCGATATCTCGTACAGAAATAAAATCAAAGAAGGAACTCATCTTAAGGTAAGACTCTCCTGGATCCCTGCTCATAAAGGTTTACAAGGAAATGAAAGAGCTGATAAATTAACTAAGAAAGGCTATACGATGAAAATCTGGTCCTACGCACATAGGTATGAAGTGAGAAGCCAAGGTCTAATGAACACAAATAATAGATGGAGTTCTCTTAGGAAAACCCGACAGACTGATTCAAAAAGGAAGGAATTCCCTACCTACTCTCACAAGAGGTGAATGTTCTCTTCATGAGGAGGAGGACGATTGTGATCCGTCTGGTTGGGGCAGTTCAAAAGTCTGCCAGTTATCCTGGGTAAGAAACTTTTGGCGGTAGTATGCCAAGCCAAAACCCAGAGCTTTTTGTAAGGTTGTGGTTAGTGAGTTGGACTAGGTGTTTTGATTCCCAGACAACCAACATTTGATCCTATTTACAGGAACTGGAACAAGTGTGATGGGCTGCAGTCCCACCTACCCACAAGTTTCGACAAACTCGCCCTCTGAATGATGTGACCCAACAAAGAAGCAAATTTTTATCGGCAAACCTCTGCGAACTATTCAAACTTTAACTGCTTACTTGATGCTCTATGCGAAAACAGTATCTGTGCATTCCTCCGCAGAACAATGGGAAAAAGTAATAAAACACCCTCAGCACCCAATCTCCAATAAAGTTAAACCCGAAACTAGGAAGAAACCAAAAATTTATCTAACAAAAGACATTCCCTGCACATAATGGTAATAATTCAAACTCAAGCGAAAGTTTCTTGCGGGGCATTCTTCTATCTCCTAGCCGGAAGCGAACTTCCTCCAAACTACGACCACCAGTACCAGAACCAAAGGTATACGTAAATTAATCACAGAATTTAGTGGAAAAGTTCCTTCAAAATTCGTGTATAGGTACTCTGTTTAGCAAATGACAGATATCAAACGAAAGCCCGATGCCCTAAATTAAACCTAATTGCTTCCCACTCCTTGCGGCTACACAGGCACAGGCAGATGAATGTGGAATCATTTGAATGGAGTTAATTCACGAAGGACCCAGCAGTAGATGAGCGGCGACCGTCTTTTCAAATTTGTCAATCACTCTCGTTAGGCAACTAATTACGTATAACATTGGAGTTTTATTCCTTACAGCCAGGAGACGACGAAAATAAATCTCTACACACAACCAGAACGCGCTACCACCTGGAGACTCGGTAATTCGCCAAAGGACCGAACAAAGCAACTTCTAGATAAGCAATAGTAAATAGGAAGGAATTAATTTGGCATCCTTTTTCGGGGTCGAGATCAATGGCTCTTTGGGGAGTTTTAATTAAATTTGATTAGAGTTTGTTTGCCCGCTGTACGTACTTGGGAAGCCCTCCGGAGAAAAGAGTCCTTGATGGGTTCTGCACAAAAAACGGAAAAAGAAAAACAACAAACTCATACATCACATGGTGACCCGCATCATATATCACGGGATTGTGTGGTTAGAGACGACGACGACGACGACGGCGGTGGCGGCGGCGGCGACAACAACAGCATTTAACTGCCATTAAAAGGATATTAAATTCCATTCTTTCTGGCTGCAACTCTGTCTGAAGAATATAATACTCACACACTGGAGCGGAGCGAATGAAGAAACGAAGGGATGTGAATCGTACTTGTAGTCGTACTCGTGCATGCATATGAATGGATATGTGTATGACGGTATCTTTGTCGCCATTCAGATCAAATTCAAGGCAGCCCACACTCCGCATGGAAGGATACAAATTATTATTGCTTTTCAAGGATAATAACGTCTTCTGAGTTGGTCTGGTTGGTTTTACTTCTCTATTCCTTGGCGCACAGTAATTATGTGATGCCATGCGATGATGATGTAATTCAAATCGCTTTTCCTGCCTTCACACACACAAGTAAACACACACAGGACTCTTTTGGGTTAATTAACCCATTTCGAGGTTACCACTGCCTGACTGCTGTCATACACATGCGAGTAGGTGTACAGGAAGAGCCATCTTCTTATGGTATCCTGGCATTTTTAATGGGCCATTATGGCAGAAAGAATGCATCAGGTTTGTTGATGATGTATTGAATTGTGATTAAGTTATACGCTCACCTGGGTGGGTTGGTAGGTAGTTGTTGTTGTTTGTGTTCTCATAACGACATAATGAAATGTGGGATACCAATGGCAACAGCAGGAGTTAAGTGCTTTGCGGAGCGAATGGCGTGCCTAAGTTCATTGGAAATTCTGTAGCACGTACGGTGGTAAATGCAAATTTATGAGTGTATGCGTGTATGTATTGTTGTGGGCGACCGACCGACGACGACGTGTAGAACGACGTTCGGTTTAGGAGTGGATGTGAAGCGCCTGCCATTTTGCAATGCGTTTTAGCCGGAAGTGGAAAAAACTAGAACGAGAGTGGCATACGAAGAACTGTGTTGGTAGCTGCCCGCCTTCATCCGAATTCGTTGAACAAAGTGAGACACAAACTCCTTCAGATTGGAGAGATTCGATTTTGAAAAGGTCATCAAGGGAAGCGAGGCAAGGAACCAGATCTAGACCCTTGGGGGTGACACACATGATGGCGAGGCAATGCTTATTAATAATGCTCAGGACAGTAGAATCTTGAACCCGACGGCATCCCAAATAAGGAGATCGAAGCAGACGTCACAGTTCAAGCAATGAAAACTCCAGAATCTTGTGTTGCTAACCAAAAGAAATAAGCAATCAGAACAACCTTAGACATCTCAGCCAATAAGTCGGCTACCAGTATGGCACCCACCAGTATGGTTTTAGAAAAAAGATCTCTGACCAAAAAGGATGCATGAAATGTACCGAAATTTCTAGTAGACCCTATGACAAGGATTAGATGTAGATCTGCTCCTTAATAACGAGCATACAGAACGCGTTAAGGAGACTCGATAAAGTGGATCCGAAGCGATAGAAACAGAGGGCACAACACATCCATTGGGGCATCAGTTAACATTAACTCATAAACCACACCAATCTACCCCCAACAACGAGGACATATCTAAGAGGACATCTTTCCACACACGTCCATGTGTACCTGCGAAGAATATATCAAATCCACTCGAAGGTCAAACACTTGATACCGCCATCCCCTAGCGAAATTCCCATGCCATAATCCAATACCACGTACCATCCGTCCTCAAATCAGACATCGTATTCGACTAGTCATACGTCAGTTTGACTCCCCCATAAATAGTAATTCCAACCGGCACATGTCCTGCTAGTTCCCTCTTGCCACACGTCACGTGTGTTCCTCATAATCATAAATCACTTCATTGACAGCTGGCGGTACATATCAGATCAGAGACTACATCCCAAAGAAGAAAAAAAAAACTAACATTTGACATCTCAATGTCAACCTTACACAACTGTCACAGTGCGTGCGGTGTCCTGTCAAAAAATAATAATTGTTTTCAATAAATCCGGAAGTTTACTTCTCTCCATGAACAAGGGACTCTATAATGGCTTACTTTCCCACTCAACATATCATCGAAGGCTCTCGCCCACCCTGACACACCTTTGTAAGATTTTCTTCTTCACTTCAAGTGGCGAGGGGTGGGGAAAGTCAACACCGAAAAAAAAAGGTCGGGATAAGGGATAAATTTTCTCGCAGCTAATTTAAAACGGATCACAATGTTGGAATTAAAGAACTCAAGGCGTTGGCTAAGGCATCGAGTTGCCGTAGTTAAGCTCAAAAGGAGTTTAAACGAATTTGAGAATTCTGCAAACGAACTTTTATGAGTGGTGTTTACAGTTGAGGAATTCGCAGGCAACCGTCATGCCAATTACGTTCATTTCGCCGCCACGTGCGCTGTTAATTGCTTCGAGGTAAAGGATTACCTTGTGGGAGGTATATCCCCAAAAAGCCTTCAAGGGTAAATATGATAACATAGCACAAGACATGCCATTTGATGTAGAAGGAGTGAATTTTGTAAAAAAAAAAAAAAATACATTTTGCTATGTCAAGGAAATGTGTACGTTACCTCAGCTAACCTTTGTCATTTTTCTGTTGAACTATAGTGGAGTGATGGGCTTAAAATAGCCCCAAGAAGTTCCGCGACCTCTTAGAAATCTTTTGTGCCATACCCCTTGCAGATGGTGAGTGGATTTGCCTTCTAGCTGAAATCAAGTTCATTACTGGAACTTTGCAGTTAGGCCTGAATCTTCCGACTCCGATATTTAACATTTTTGAACCGTCAGTGTACCAATTAGCATGAGGAGTTCAGGTATATCAGGATTATCCCAATAACGAGAACGATAGGGAGTCACTATTCTGAGTTTGCAGTAGCAATCCTAACGTTTCGGTGTAGTTCAGGTTGAAACTGCCCTCAGGTTTTTGTAGGAAACCAAGGACTTTTTGAACCCCAAAGGGCCGTTCACAGCTTAGCGAATGAGCGAATTTTGACATTTCATTCAGAGCCACTTTTTTTCTTGTCACAGCAATCTGCGAATTCTAGTTGTCAATACCGACGTTGAAGCACAAAGTAAACGAATTTTCTGAGGTTAAACTCTCGTTCTGGTCGCGGGAATGTGGATTGCGTCCCACATTGTGTGGAATGCGAATAAACTTTGACAGCTCGCTGAAGGCATTCGTCTATTCGCGGAAAAGTAAGTGAATTGTTAATTTCTTGACTAAAACTGATTGAAATTCAATTTTTTTCATGTCAATCGATAGACAAATTCAGTCCTGTTCGTTTATTCGCATTTCGCTGAGCTGCGTATGGACCTTAACACCTGATGGGAGATCATTAATGTACTCCATGTCAGTCCTTGTGACTGTCAAAACTGAACTGGCGACTTGTTGAAGTCCAGACACCCTGCATTAGCATATGAATTGTTTTCAAATTGTACGCACTGTCCTACGTAATCCTTACGCCCAATTTAGTTCAAAGTGTTTTGCATTTCCAAAAAATCCCATTCTCTCCCTTCGTATTCGTAAATATAAAACAATTCCTCTTAGCACATCATTTGCTTAGCATAATTGAACGTAAATGAAAACTAAATCATTTAAAAATGTTCCAGCTCATTAATAATGCATAGGAGAGCCTTGACATCCCTGTGCGACAAGAGTGGATGACTTAATATTACGAACCACACGCCCTCCGCGCGAACAGAAAGAACAAAAACAAAAACAAAAGTAAATATATTTTCATAATTCACTAAAGTGTATTATTTTGTTGTTATTTTGTGACTTTCACTTTTCTTCTTCGTCCTTTTCCTGCAGCACGTCCTCAGTTTGTACACATAATTTGAGAAAAAGTATCAGTGTATCAGATTTACATCAAAAAGGATGTCACAAAAGGACAAATGAGAGAGGCTTGCTCTTTTGTTCTTCCTATATTCGTTTATTGACTTTGATGGCGCGCGGGAAAAATATGATAAATTATGTACCGAAGGAGAAGAACGTAATTTGTTTTTGAAAAATCAAGGAATGTGATTTACGTTTCGTCCTTTCTTCGCGCGTCGAGGCGAGGAGAGACCTACATGTTGTATCTTGAAACTTGGTTTTGTCCTTTGAAACCGAAATATTTACATTAAGATGTTAATAAAGTTTAAATCCCTCAGCCCTAGCCGTAGTTCTGGCTGGTGTGAAAGAAATAAGGACTCTCATAGGGAGGAGGAGGAGGAGGAGGAGGGTATGTCGTTAAAGTACGGGTATATTTTAATTTCGAGGTTTTTCTTAAATAAATCAGTTTGTTTTTTGACATAATTACGTTGCTAATTAAGCCCAGGGGTGTTTGCTTAGCGAAGGTATCAGCGAGACAAGGGTCTCCTTGACGACTACAGGTGGGCTGTGTGTGCCTGTGTATCGCTGAGGATGTTGTTGATATCAAAAAGTCTTTAAGGCAAGTGGAAAATGTGGTAATTAAATTTTAAACTCAAGGTAATTAAATGTTTGGTGGCGGTTTGACCTTTGCAGACTTAAATTCTTATCTCTTACCTTTGAACTTTCGACTCGATGAGAGCGTGAAAGCCACGTAGCACATGTATCGGTACGTGCATGCGATATACTTGATTGAAGTTCGTTCAATGAACCATGAAACAGCGCGCAATCGATCAAAATGAGTTCGACTAGTTTCGGAAGTGTTTACACTACAGGCTAGAGCACTTTGCATTCAAATTTGGATTTTATGCAGATTCACCTTGTGCATGAACTTGGCTGATATTTTTTCGCGAAACTACGTGAAAACGAATTCGTTTAAATAGGCGATAAACTGGGGGAGCAGGCATCAGTTGTATCATCAGCTTTACAGACACACACTCAGGAAATATGGCAAAGCTAATTCTAAACGCATCGATTGCACTCATTGCTCTTGCAACAGTTTGTAGTGCATCACCTGCTAGGTTGGAAAGATTGAGGCCATCCAAGTCGAAGTTCCTAGCTCGCCAGGAGGCGGCTGAGGAGATTCCATCCCAAACTCCATACCCACCAGCTGGGGTCAAGCCTGAAATTCGATTTGATCTGCCAACTGACGAAAAACTCATTGCACCAGACAACACATATCTGCCCCCAGTCGGAGCACCAGCTCAAACCTATGGGCCACCGGCTAAGACTTATGGACCACCCGAAGTGAGTGTCAAAGATGAAGTCGAAGAGGTTTCGAACGATGAGCCCAAGGAGGAACCACAAGCGGAGAACCCCCAACCAGAAGAACAACCCAAGTCAGTGGAGCCAGAAGAAGAGGAACAATCAACAGAGCAACCGGAAGAAGCTGAGGCACCTCAACTGTCCGATGATGAGCAAGACGAGGATAATAATGTTGAAAACGATTCTGAGACCGAGGCAGAGCAAATCGAAGCCGAGATCGAACGAGTTGAGGCTGAAGAAGGCCTCATAAATCCCTTCCCCGAACGCATCGTCTTAACCCGAAGCAATGCCAAGAAAGGAGCCAACCTGAGGTCAGCGAAATTGCAGGCTGCCCAACCGATCTACCTAATTAACTACAACGGTCAACTGTATAGACTGCTTAAGTAAATTATTTATGTATCTATTGCTATTTATTTAATAAATTTTATTTATCTATACACGAAATGTATCTGAATTAGTATTCTTGTATGGCATGCGTTGTACTGATCAGAGATAAAAATATTTGTTTGTCGCAAATAAAATGTAAACAAATCGAAGAAGTGTTGGCTTGGTTCCAGACTATGTCTGTGAAGTAAATTTATGACATCAATGCTTGACAATCAGCTAATGGCGGCACAAATGAAGTCATAAATGCTCTGATTCTCATGCTGTTCGTAGCTCGAGGTTACGCTGAGGACAACTACATGTGTTCGAAGGTGCCAAAGCAACTGATACTCAGTTGTTGCGTGTGCATTTCAATGACCGGATAGATAGGATCAATCTAGATTTATGTGATGTTCACTTTAAATAGATTTCTATACTTTGAACGAGCTTAAAACTTCAGGGAATATCTCGAATAGTACCGACAAAGGTCTAAAACTGAACCTAATAGACGAAAACTTAGAAGAAAATATTAAAAAACATGGAGCACAGAGCATATGTCAGATATCTGTCATACAATGTCAAAGCATCTGTCTTAATCTTAGATCCTGTTCCCACAGGACTATCAGACTGGATTTTCTTCTTTTTTTTTTTGTTTTATAGACGAGAGAGGAACCAGAGAGGTCACATGTCCCAGCACTCTGAATTTTCAGATTACTGAAATTTTTTGGAATTTTATTTGGCGTCAACCACTAATACGTCAAAAATCCGCGGATGTGTTCAGAGGGGACTATCTATCTGAACATGTTAATGTCAAAAAAATCCAGTCCACTAGTCCTGCGTGAAGAGGGTCTTATGTATATCAAACCATTTCCCTGAAGATCCATTTTGCCAGTAAAACTTTCTAAAAATATTGCAAGGCATAGGGAAACCAAAATATCACAAATATGAACGAAACCTAAGATCCTTTTTTGATTAAACTGACAGCTCATGTCAAGCTCAGTATTCATTTGTTATGTCTTCTCATATGCAGTCTTCATGGCATATTAGTATGGCTTGCAGTACATCATGAATGACACGTAGAAATCTACAGATTATCCCATCCACAGTACCCTTTTGAACAAGACTAGTTGGTATCTCCTAAAATTCAGAAACAATAATGAATATAATGAGAAAGGCGAGATATAAATGGCTGACTATAAAATACAAAATAAATTGTTTCTCCCGTCCCAAGGCTTAAGGTTTGTACAAACACTAACACATCTAGATACTGATCTAAGTGTCAAACTTGATACGATGGGCACAAGAATGTTGAACATGATGTACCACTTATCAAGTTGTGTCAATCTGCGTAAGTACCGAAGTACCAACTGGTGAAAACGTTCAAAATTGTGACATAATGTCATCTGTCAAAACGACTGACTTCATAATTTTGAATCACTGACAGCTTCGGACACGTTTACATCTTACGTACTCTCAATGCTTACTTTACAGACAAAGTGGTTGACCTACTGACAACGTTTCATTGGAAAAAAGTAAAATTTCCGGCCGGCCCATATATCAGGGACGTCCCCAGGACTTCATTGTCATACGCACTGAGCCACTACGAATATTAAAATAATGTTCGGGACCACCTCTCAATAATAGCCATCCTTCAAAACGCCAACAATATATGTATGTACACTTTGTCATACCGCATCATAGCGCATTAAATATTCAAGAGTCTCACGCACTTACGTGCATTGCATAAGGTTGATCAATATTCCGGGCAAAAGGCGATCGATGAACTAATCGACTGACAGTGCAGCAGCGTGTAACCCACAAAAACGCCTGCCTCTTGAATGAGAATGAGCATCGGGCGGCCGGATGGCACCGGAAGCATTTGTAATGCCAGCTGACCGAGTGGAAGGTTTCTAATATTGAATTCTCTAGATCATCCATTGGCCGGCCAGAACACGATGCACCTTTTGGGAGAATTCGTTTAAAAAGGCGATCGCAAATGGAAATCGATATCAGTTCAGCTTCATTGGTTCCCATTGCAGTACCACAAACGAACACTTCTCTGAGAAATGGCCAAATTCATTCAAGTCGCCCTTATCGCAGCTCTGGCAGTTGTATGCTGTGCCGAGCCAGCACGCTTGAACAATGTTCGCAGGTCGCGGTTCTCTGCTCGTCAGGAGCTAGCCGAAGATGTCCCCGCTCAGACACCATATCCCCCGGCAGGAATCGTTCCTGAAGTTCGTTTCGCTTTGCCCACCGAGGAGGAGGAAGCAGCTGCTGTTGAGCCAGACAACACATACTTGCCACCAGACAACGTCGGCGGAATACCAGCCAAAACTTATGGTCCTCCAGAAGTAGCCGACGATGACGATGCCGTGACCGAAGAGGAAGCCGAGATTGATCAAACCGAGCAGCCCGAGGCTTTGGAACAACCCCAAGACCAAGAGCCCCTGAATGACGAAGTCGAGGATAACGAAATCGAAAACCCACAATCAGGACGTCTAGTCCTTCGCCGACCATCCAATGTCAGATCCGCTAAATTGCAAGTGCGCCCAGTTACCCCCCTAAGGGCTCAACGCTTAGTCGCCGCACCAGTTCCCGTCAGGTCCCAACGCCTCGTCGCCCAGCCCATCTACTTCGCCGATGGACGGTTCTTCACCTACAGCCCACAATTCCTTAGGGTGTAACCCCATACATACTATGCATACATATCGAGTGGATGTTAAATTATTTAAACAAATAAAGAATAAAATACACATTTTTGTTTTCGAACGAAAGAGCTAACCTTTCAAATTCGAATTCGAATTCGCTTAAAATTAATTAATTTTATTTTTAGTCTTCTCCTTACACGCGCACTTTTTTATGATTTTGTTTTACGATAATGCTTACCACATTTGAATTGCCAACACGTCTAAATATTTAGGCCACTGGGATCAGATTCGTTTGCACTCGGACGTCTGCGTGGATATTTTGTTTTAAACAAAAATAAACGCTAAACACTAGAACATGCACTTAGCCTTAACTGCAAGAAGGGGCCTCTTCAAACTATTAATACAACATAAATCACAAGTTGCGACGTCAGACTTGGAAGCACCACGGGACGCGTCAGCACACGCGGGGTCTGCGAGTATAATGGGATTCTGGCTACGGAGGGCTTGGCCGCTTACTCGACACTGAGTGGTTTGATCAGTGGCTAGACGACTTTTGAAAGGCGTTTCAAAGTGACAATTTCCCGCGAACGCGCACTTGGATGCGAACTGTTTGGCGAGATCAGCGTTTATAAATATTTTCGAGATTCTACAAGAGATGAAGTGGTTTTTTGAGTTGTGCTCGTCGAGGGAGAGTGCTCGTCTCGCTGAGATGGATGGATGGAAACGAGAGTGTTGAGTGATTTGAGGAGAGTCAGGCACATAACACTTTCGTATTGTACGCAAAAAAATGTTTACAAATCCAAAACCAGTGGAGTACTACATAGTCTGAGATTTATTTCTAAAAAATAATACAGGTCCGCATGGCGACTGACTTCTCACAGGCAATACCGTTGCGTGCATTGTATTTTTGACGAGAGTAATATGTCCGAAAAGGAATTTTGGTTTGACAAGCTTTTTCGTGACAGTTGTACCCTCGGATGTTTGTCAGATGCTGGGAAAGGACAACCAATTACTACAACCGAATCGGGGCTACGCACAATCTTAAATCGCACAAAACTGCAGGTACAGCTGACGTGGATGAATAATAAGAAAGGAGATCACCTGTGACAGAGAAATACATCAAAATTTTATCAAAAGTAATGCTAAGATGCCTGACACCATAATGTCGAAGAACTGATAGGAAATGAGCAGAGCAGGTTGATGCCTGAAAATCCGAAAATTCACTGAACCTTCATTCTACATCAAATCCTGGAGAAGTCTTAAGAGTTCCAGATCGAAACCCATTATCTGCCTATCGATTCCAAGGTCGCATAAGATAGCTTGAATGATGATAAAGAATGTTCCCTGCTCCATCGAGTCGAAAGCGACACCAATGAGACCCTTTTCGAAATAAAGACTAGACAGAGCGACTGAGACAGAGTACTGACGAAAATAGCTCGGCATTCCCAGGTTAACACAAAATGCAGTCCTTTTCACAAGTCATTGCATTGACTTGGTTGTCCAGAATCAAATCGAATCAGAAGCTGCTCTGCCAACTATCTGTTTATCAGGGCGGAGATGGAACGTAGAATACCACCTTTTAATAAGTGTTTCTACGGTTCCAGGAGGCAACTATCCAGCTAGACACTATACTAGATCCTCATCAGTCTCATCATCTGTGCCAAGTGGAAGTATGAATTTTGTCAAACTTGAATGAACATTTTTAAGAGAAAATTTCTATGTTTGATACCTGCGTTGGCGGATATGTACTAGGATTGTGTAGGGAAGGGATCGAATTTTCTGAGCTGGGAACTAATTTGAAGAGAGCACCTGTCACTTAATAGATAGTTGACCCTCCTCATCGGTGTCCTCACAGGCGGTTCATCTTAGAAGAATGAGAATCAATAGCTCAGACCTATCCAGAAGCTACGCCGGCACTGCGGTGGAGGAAGATACAACGAACTTCCTCTACGAATGCCCAAGGGTCAGCAGAACCAGATACCGAACCTTAGGGAAACCACTTTTCGACCAACTCAACGAACTAGCTAAACCGCCCCCTAAAACCATTTTAAAAATTCATTCGTTCATTTCTGGATGAACGAGCTAAAAAAGACCCTTTCTTGGTTCATCCCAACTTTTGTAGAACTTTTAAGGCATTTAGAGAATAAATGTTTCAAAAAGTAGGATCAGTTGGATTGTTTCTATGCTGCAAGGCTTCTACAGTACAACCCTCAAGCCCAGTACAATATGATCACTGATAACTCGTGCTCCAAACAGAAGGCATATTTTGAAAAAAGTGCAACCAAATCATTTTAATTGTTAGTACTAGTTAAACAAAACCTAATATTTATTGAATTACTAAAATATTAACAAAAAACAAAAGAAAAAACGAAAATCTTTGGTACAATCCCATCTCCAATCATAGTCTACCAGTTCTGCAGTTGGGCAGAGTAGGCGAATGATCCGTCCTCATCAATGAAAATCGGTTGAGCCCTGATTGCGCGCAATCTCTGGGACCTGGCTTTAAGTGGTTGACTCCTTTGGCCGAATACGAGGCGCTGAGGCAGTTGAGGATCTGTGTCTGTATCGTAGGAAACCGCAACAGAAATGACTGTGTCATCATCATCCACTTCTGGTACTTCAGTTCCGTCCTCAGGTAAGGCGGTGGTAGTAGGTACGGCAGTGGTGGTTGGTGGCAAATAAGTATTGTCAGGAACACTGTTGTCCGGAGGAAGGTAAGTGTTATCCGGTTGTGTGGTGGTTGTCTCAGTTGGCAAATCGAATGGAATGTCGGGCTTGATTCCAGCCGGTGGATATGGTGCCTTAGCAGGAGGTGCAGTGTCACTGGTAGCAACAGCAACAGCAACTTCCTGTCGGGCAAAGAAACGATTCGGTCGGAACCGAAGTCCTTGTGCAGTGCAGGTGGCGATCAAAGCCACCGTAAGAATAATTCGGAAGAATCTTGCCATTGTTTTCATTTTGCTGTTTGTTGAAGTTGACTGATATCGACTGATGATTTGGCAGAAGTTTATATAGCAGACGGAGACATTCCAAAACTTCTGGCCAACATTTAAGGCAATCCAAGCCATAAGCTAAACACATTCGTGTTGTGCGGACGTGACACCGGTAAAGGTTCGGGCTGGCGTCCAAGGTGATCAATTTTTTTAATTTGATAATTACTATTTGCCGGTGGTTAACAGTGACGATCGTGTAGACAGAGGTCAGTTTTTTGAGTTTGACTTCCTAATCTGGTCGATGGAGGCTATGCACAGTGTGCTTATGGTGAAAAGGGCAGACAGAAGGAGGTTAGGGCTAGACATATTGTCGAACAAAGAATTTAGTTGGTGCTAAGGTGAGCTAGTGATAAGATCAGTGGGAACTAAGTCCTATTGATAAGAGAAGCTGCAGCTATTACTTAATCGGCGAAGATCCAGCTCGCTTGGAGCAAGAAGCCGGCTTTGTCGTGAAACCTTTTTAAAATGGTAAATTGTGAGCTACATTGTGAGTACTATGTCCGTGTAGTGCAGGCCTGCCAATTCCTTAGATCGTTTTCGTATTCTCCACACCGTACTGGTCTAGTGCTTGAAGAAGCTATAGTATAAGAAGACATCCCTGCGTCTGTCAGTACATAGTGGCTGTAAAGGCAAGTCACAGTCGAAATATAAATAAGTTTTGTAATGAACTGCTTTTAGTCTTAAATAAGACAGCACTGCCGTCTAAGACAGGTGGCTCCAAGAGGTCTTAATGCTCACAATTTTGCTGTGTCTGTCAAGGACTTGGCGATATGTGTGTACATATAACAGTCATGTACTCCTGTCCTACGTGCTTTAAAAGATTACAGGTGCACCAATCATTAAAAAAAACAGGAATTTTGTGATATTTTGAGCCCATCTGGCCAAAGCTGAATCCAGGAGTTCTTTGGTTGAAATTTTTGAATTTTAGGCTACGTTTGGCAATGCCACTTCTTATTCACCGCTATAGCAGCTTCATGCCCTATTCGACTAGATTGGGCAAATGCCCTCGCTTAGCAGGGACACATTGAGACAGTTTAAAGCCAGCTGCTGTTTTGAGCTGTGTTTTAGACTGAAAACAACCCAACAAAACCGCTAAAAGAGGAACTTAGATATCTGAGAATAGAAACGCATCCATTGGCGCAGATCATGTGGAACGACAAGCACTCAAAAGTCCCTCAACCTCATACTTCGAACGCAACCAATGCGCCTTGAAACGCTGTTTACGAGTTTTTCAAAAAAAAAAAACACCAAACGCTTCTCTATTCAAAGACACACATAACTATGTAGTTCCTCTTGTGCATACATATTTGATATTACTATATGGTTCCATTCATAATTTAATCACCGAGTCAGTCACGTAAGCATTGGCGCGCATGTTGTACACCCCACACATGGGGCATGTTACCTTCCTTTGCGTGTTCATAAATCGTTTATAAAGCCCGCACAATGGAAACCCTGTTATCAGTTGTCTTACACTCGTGTTTTTCACCGACAAACAAGGAATACCGTCTTCTCTCCATCAAGCTAATAGAAAAAAATGGCCAAACTCCTTACAGTTGCAGTAGTTGTGGTTCTTGTAGCCGCCGCGTGCTCAGCGGAACCTCCACGTTCGAATCGTCGCTTGAGAAACAGGAGCCGTTTCTTGGCACGACAGGAGATCCTGGAGGATGTACCAGCTCAAACACCATACCCACCGGCTGGCAATGTACCAGATGTGGCTTTTGACCTGCCCGCAGATGAGAGTTCAGTTTTCGGTGATAAGGCTGTTGTCGGTGCTCCTGATCAGACATATGGCGCACCAGACCTAACTTACGGTCCACCTGAAGCTGAAGCAGTGCCACAGCAACCACAGCAAGAGGACTTCGGTGTTGATGCTGATGCACAACCTCAGCGTTTGACTTCCGCTAAAGGAAATCGTGCAAAGACAGCTCCGCTCCGCAAAGCAGCACCCCTGCAGGTTGCACCACAACTGCAGTTTTTGCAACCTCAACAGCCACAGCTTCTTGCTCAACCGATTCTATTGGCCGATGGACGTGTAGTCTACTCAATTGTGGCTTAAGGACGAAAAGGACTGTGATTTTCCCTCAAAATTTCTATCAAAATAAATAAATAAAAAAAATAGAAAAACACATATTGCTTCCCTCCTTTTCTTTGAAAAAAAAATGGCGCATAGGGAATATTCCTTCATTTTTCGAAGTTTTCTTTTTGGTATCCTTTGACGCAACAGGTCCTTATTTCTCACAATCATGATAGATTATACTCTCGGAACTTCACCAGACATTCGTAAAAAATTTCTTTTCTCATGGATAGGTTCGAGGAACGGCTAAACACAAAAAAATGTGTTCAACAGTTTCTGTGCCTCCAAACCACAGACGGGACACGTCCGACTGGCAAAATTTCAGAGAGCAATGGACAATTAGGAAGCCATTCTATCCTGGGACTTGTTAATGTGATTCTATCGTGTACAACTAGCTGTTTGAAGACAGGACAGTTGCAAGCCATTTTAGACACAAAGTGCAGGAAACCTTGAAGGTCTGCTTGGCTATCTGATCTTGTTTGATCTTCAAAAATTTCTTTCAACGCTCACTCTGACACAAACCTCGATAGCAAAAACCTCTCCTTGGAAGAGGCTGATGCACGAAGAGTGTTTAAATGGCGAAGACGATTTCAAGTTGGTACTGAAAACTCCTAACTTATATCCAACCGCATTTGATTTTTCCGAACTGTCACTGCAGTGTCAGATTGACGCATCAACTGAAAGAATTGAGCAGATTTGAAATGACAGCTCACTTTCTTGATAAGCGACCAGGGTTGACGCTGAAAAATGTCAAAAAGGAATGACGGATACATAGGAAAACAAGTGAAACAAACTTTTTGCTTATCCTGTGGAGGAAACAGAGGTCCTGCTTCCTCTGCTTCTGAACTCTCTAATAAAATTTCAAGACATCCCAAATACTTGGTCTATTCGCGTACCAAAACAACGAATTTTTACGAAATTTACGAAAATTCACCAAATCCTGTTCGAGCACGCAAAGTCTCGTAGTTTTTCGTACAAAAGAGCGCTCACGAGAGAGAGAAATTTTCCCGTGCTACGAATTTTAGCGCAGAAAATTTCGTTGGACTGATTTATGAAATCTGTCAGGTGTGAACAGACCCACTGTGTTGACTTCTTCAAAACGTCAGGTATATGCTGACGTAAGTCACAATGCGGGCAAGGTAAAGACAGAACTTGTGTGTTTGAGAATCTTCATTCCACCTGATGTTCTGTCATTGTTCAGGCATTGCAAAAGCCTAGAACTGCCCAAGTTACTGGAATCAGTTGGGAAGGAAAGTTTTGCTGAAGCAGCAAGTAAAGAACAAATGTATTTCTATTGTTAAAACTGTAACTTTATTTTTATAGAATCAATAACAACAATTGAGGTGAAACAAGATTTCTTATAGAGAACCGAACTGAACTTGTCATTCCCGAGTGTGAGGACATCAATCTAAAAACTCTTATATTGAACAGAGTAAGCGATGACTGGCTGGGATCTGACAATCTCAATTGGTTCCAACTGCAACCTTGCAGCCCTCAATGGTTGTAGTCTCCTTCGTTGTTGCCTAAGCTTAGCTGGTGCCCTATTATTTCTGGGCACGAATATGATCCTTTCGGCTTGAGGATCGGCGGCTGGTTGATCAGCTGGTACAGCAGCAGCAGCTGGAGGGCCGTATGTGTTGTCTGGTGGTCCGTATGTGTTGTCTGGTGGTCCATAAGTGTTATCAGGTGTTGGTGCTGGTGCTGGTGGTAGATAAGTGTTGTCCGGTTGAACTGTCGTCTCCTCATTTGGTAGTTCAAATGCGATGGCAGGAGTTACACCCGCTGGAGGATATGGTGCTGGAGCTGGTGCTGGAGAAGAGCTAGGCGCCACTTCCTGACGAGCGAAGAAACGATTGTTTCGACGACCATTTCCTCGGAATTGAATTGGTTCCGCAGCAGTACATGCTGCGATAACTAGGACCACTAGAGCAACTTGGAAAACGCTTGCCATTTCGAAAGAAGTTGAATGTAAATTGCTGCTGGTAAACAACTGATATCAACTGCTTGTTGGACAACACTTTTTATATCACGCCGCTTGCCTTTGAGGTCTTCCGAAAACGGTCAGAAGATTCCATAACCAAAGTGGTACGTGATCATGTTGCGGTGCTAAGCACACGAAGGTTGTCTTCGCCATTCATTTACTAATTGGTCAGCGTTAATGGTTGCAGGTAATTCAAAATTTATTCGGCCACATGACTGTGACTTCGTATAGGGTTAAGGTTAAAGGAATATTTTTGGGTTTTCCATGTGTCCAAATCTAAATAGAAGTTGGTCAACTTGAACAGAATAGACCATTTCGCTGTCACGTATCGGTTGATTTTAATTAGTCGCTTCTAAATTAATATGCAAACACAAGGGAAAAGGCAGGTTGAGTGTATAAAAAGACTTGGACATCAAGTAAGAATCATCAGTTGTCTCGCAATAACCTCACCTACTACACCTACCTACAACCGCAATGGCAAAATATTTCCAATACGCTTTGGTTATGGCTTTAATAGCTGCGGGTGCAGCAGAGCCTCCGCGTCGGTTCAATCCTCGCTTCCAGAATCGCAATCGTTTCTTTGCACGACAGGAGGTGGCGCCAAGTACTTCCCCAGCTCCCGCACCATATCCACCAGCCGGAATAAAGCCTGAAATTCCCTTCGAGCTTCCGAACCAAGAGGCCGCTCCTTTCCCTGAGCCCACTTACGGACCACCAGATCAGACTTATGGACCACCCGACCAGACCTACGGACCACCCGATCAGACTTACGGTCCACCTGATCAAACCTATGGACCACCACCACCAGCACAACCAGAAGCGGCTTCAACCGGACAACAGGAGGACTTTGGTGAACAGGCAACTGACGAGCCAGAAGCTGAACGATTGATCTTTGTACGAAGAAATCCAAATCAAAAATCACGTTTGGTACTGCAGCAAGGCCGAAGGCCTCAGGTATCAGCACTTAGGAGGCCGTCTACCTTCAAGAAATCAGCTGCCTTCAGGCAGCCACCTAGATTTCAAGCACAGACTGTGATAGGGCATCCGATCCTATTGCAAGATGGGTCTCTCGTTTACTCTATTCGCTTGTAGAGATTACGAAGAGGTTTTTTATTTGTTTTTTTTTATGAATTTTTGTTAACACATGGTTGAGAGATTAAAGTCGATTTAAACTACATAAACGATGGATTTTTGTCACTGCTTAACATTTTATGAAATAGATCTTCCAATAGCCAAGAGAATCTTAGAACCCAGTCCCTCAGGTTTAAAGCGACAAGAAAAACAAGGTAAAATGAATGAAACAATCACCAGAATGCTTTGTCTGACGAACTGGCGGCAGCAAGCACAGAATCGGAAGGGTTTAGAAGGGTCCAATGCCTCAGAAAAAAAGGGGAATGGGCCTAAAAATGGAAACATAAACATTTCAGGTTCTCTTGATCTATCTTCCCGCAGTCAATCGGCTGAATGAGTGAAGAATACTTCTTCAGAACTATTGACGGAGTTATTAGGTAGATCGCCTGGATTTTGTGTTGGTTTTTAAATATTTTTAATGCCTATTGTGAACTTGTTCTTAATGTTTTTCCCGTTAGCTTTCTTCAAACGTCACAACGTCAAATGGAGCTGAATTAACAATTTACCTTGAACTCCTGCTCTCGTGGAATTAAAAACAGGACTTGACACATTTGTGCAATTTTAATCACAGAACACAAGTACACACACTGAGTTATCCACTAGACACGTTTTAATTGAAACTTTTCCGCGGTCCAACGAACTCTCCAGTGAGCAAAAGGTAGTCAAACTTGTTTCCCACTGTAACAACACCATTGTGACCTGAGCACATTCCACATAATTCACACCCAAATGTAAACATGGCAATTCTGACAAATGCGTCAGCTGTCATAATACAGAGAAAAAAAATTTTTATAATCAAAACTTTTCCTTCTACGTAAAACGAAAAAATTGATTTTCGAAAATATTCCCATTGTTTTCTTATATTTTCTTATGTGTGCACCAACAAGAGTATTTATTCCGCAATTTTACACAAAAATCGTGTCTAGAATGTCAACATATGCGAGTGAAAGCTAAAAAGAAAAAAAAACAAAATCAATTAGAAACGGAAGAACCACCATCCCCTACGCATTAGAAGGTAAAATGAAAACAAAAGATGTGCATTCCAGGCAATCTTGCGTAAGACATTAAAAATTTAGCCATTTCCAGGTCGAAAATGCAACCATTTGTGATATACCACAATGGAAGGGAGCTGCACGTCAAGTGCGCGGAAGAGCTTGGTCCCGTGAGTCGTCTGTGTGCAAGCGAAAGTGAAATCTACATTCTCAGCAATGGGAATATGATTTACGGATCCATTCCCCCGAAGCAGAAGAATGACATTCAGCTGGAGTTGATGTTTCGGAACATCGTCGATATAGACATCTGGAAAGAGAGATTCTACATGGTGGACAGTTCGGGTGTTGTTCGTTCGAGAAACGGCGATGGTACCTGGGCGGAGATCTCATTTGATCCGCTGGAAATAGCCGAGGAACGGATAAGAATCTCTCGAGTGAAATGTAACTCCCTTGGTGCTGTGTTCATCACAAGTAATAGCGAGGTATACGCGTTGGGTAAATGTGGGGAGCTTTTCAATTCCCAGCTGCCCATTCGGTTGAAGTGTTTCGAGAAGTCTGTATTGGATCTGAGCGCTGGAGAGGATTTCTTTATCTTGGTCATCGAGAATGAGTACAATGACAGTGGGGGTGAACACTTCGGACGGAATGCCCAGCGAAATGCGTCCAATCGACCCGGGAACTCCTCCAAGACAGATCCCAGTTCAGAAAACTCTCTTAGTAGCCGCGAAAGTGACGCCGCTATGTGCCTCGAAGATAACATTCAAGACATACTCCGGAGTGGCTATGCCCTGCTCTCAACAACCGTCTGCTCTTTCGGCGCAACAAACAATGGAGTTTTAGGAACTGGGGACCATATCAAACGTCTTGGCATTAACCACGTGCTGAATCTCTGTGAAATTGGCGTCTGCTCGATTTCCACTGGTAGAGAGCACTCCATTGCTAGGACAATCGATGGCCGACTGTTCCATTGGGGCTTGAACTCCCGTCAGCAGCTGCAGAACGAAAAGACGGAAATAAGCTCGCCCGCTGAGCTGAAATTGGACAATGGTTCGATGGATTCCGTCGAATCGCATGTTCTCGAAGCTTGCTGCGGAGACTACCGTACGGTGATTCTTAAATTCAACGGGGAACGCTTTGAGAAGGAGAACGGAGACATCCTGCAACGTCAACTGCTGGCAATGCACGTATCAAACGAACCGCAAAACATTCCTTTGATCCTCACAGCCAAAGAGTTTACACTCTACAACCATTGCACATTCCAGCAATCTTACTACTCGTACTTATTTTCACTCCAGCAATGCTTACACCATTGCCAGCGCGGTAAAGTTATAATTCGTGCAATTCAATCGCAGCAAAAGCTGCTACCGCATTTGCAACAGATCTGCCAGAACTACCTGCAGGTGCTGTACACACTTTTTGCGTGCTGTAAGTCATTAGAGAGCTTCTACCGCGGCGATAGTCCTTCATTTAAGGAGCTGCTGTGGCTTCGTAACGCCAAGGAGATAATAAAGATTTTCGAAGATTACACGAAGACATACTGCGACCTGCGATCGGTAAACGGCTTCGCACAATCACAACACCCGGGTGCGATTTACCCCGAAAATAGTTCCCAAGACAATTTCGAAAAGATATTCCAACAACCATTCGGGCAAATCTCAAACTTCGTGCAGGTTCTGGAAACCCTAGAACGGAAGGAGCCGTCGTCGAATGAACTCAACGAAAAGCTGCTGTTATGGCAAACCTTTTTCCGACAAAGTCGCATCGACATAGAGCTGGCCGACAACACTCATAGTTTCTGGCTGCGAAACGAGAAGAACTTGAAAATCCGTCCGTTCATGAAGAAACACCGTCGAGTCGTTTTAGCACCAAGCATGATCCCCCTTAAATGGTACAGTGGAGTGACAACGGTCACTAACAACTTTATCCTCTTCTCCGACTGTCTGTGCCAATATGGCGGGTCTACCTTGCAGACTTATCCCCTAGTAGCAGTCTGGGTGAAGAAGGAGAGTGACTCGAAACTGAAAATCACTACTCCGGAGAAGTCATTCAGTTTGGAAGCAAAGGAGCATCAGGACAAGATACTCTGGTATGACCAGCTGGAGTCTAGTATTATGACCGCGTTAGGTCGGCCCGGCGGAAAGTTGTCAAATATCAGGACAACTGCGTACGTGTTTAGTGGCAAACACCCAAAGTATGCAAAAGTGCACGCCTACGGGAGGTGGCGAAACGGGATAATGCACGGAAAGTGCTACCTGGAGTACCCGGATGGGAAGTTCTACTTCGGTGACGTTCGCAATGGAGAAATCGAAGGTGAATTTGGTTGATTTTCTCTTGAAATTAATACATTTTTCTCTGGCGTATTCTAGGTCATGGAAAAATGGTCATCCCTTCGGTTGGTATGTACGAAGGCAACTTCAAGGCCGGTAAATTCCACGGCTACGGTTGTTTCGAAATGAAAGACAACGAAGTGTATGACGGAAACTTCCGCGACGGTGTATTTCATGGTCACGGCTTGTTAAGGACAAACACGTATACCTATGTCGGCGAGTACCAAGCGAATTCCAAGTGCGGATATGGAATCCTGGATGACATGGTAACGGGGGACAAGTACATGGGCATGTTTGCCGATAACAAACGTGTTGGAGCGGGCACATGCATCACAATGAATGGCGATTACTTCGAGGGGATATTTGTGAATGACGAGTTGACGGGAGCGGGCATTGCTGTGTTCGAAAATAACTATTACTACGAAGGCGAACTAACGATGCGTGGCCCAGCCGGAAAAGGAACCTACTACATGCCGAATGAAACTTGCGAAGCAGTAAGTTCCGCAATAAAATTATTTTCATTTCAAACATTTTTACTTTCTTGCAACTCTTCGTAGGAAGCTGATGATGATGATGCCACAAAGTGTCAGATGATTGGCAACGTAATCAGCGGGCATTTAGGTGGAACATGGACTGATGTTCGGGTCATATCTGGGTCGGTAGCGATCAACAGAAAGTTTGCCAAGTTTCCCAAGTAAATCGCGAAATAAATCATTACAAACGCTTTACCTGACCAATTTTTTTTTTTAAAACAGGACAATAGGTGAACTCGTAGTCGATAACTCGCGCAAGTGGCGGACTCTGTTTGATAACTTTGAAGAGCAGGTTCTCGGCACTCGCGACGCCTCGGCCACATTTACGACAAAACAGTTGTGGAGCCGTATCGTTGTTTTTATGACAACTCACCGAAATCGCGAAAAATGCAAAGATCAGGACAACTTTCCCACATCGACACACAGCTACTTTGCAAAAAACATATCAATGGGCTACTCATCAAGTCTCGATAAAATCAGTTTAAAATCCACGAGCAGCCTTATGGCACCTTCTGCGAAGGTCAGTTGTTTAGATCTCACAGATGAGACGCAACCAAAGAAGTCCTACAGTCAGGAGACTCTATTCGAAGGATGGGAGGGACTACAAGCGGATGTATCATTCAACGAGGAAAACATGCTCAATAGCACCATGATGCATCCGCAATTTGAGTGTTGGGCCACAGATTCACTTATATCTACTAGCACTCGCAGTTCAATCGATAGCACGACTAACTTAGGCGCTAACATATCAAACAGCTTAGAGTTTGTCCCCAGCTTTGGGGTGAATTCACTGACGGATGAAGATGTTTCTGCAATCAAAGATTACCTTGGACAGGCCTTTAAAGATCCGCACCATCCCCTGCATGTGCTGAATCAGAAAATTGCAAATTGTTTCTACACGTCTTATGGCTGCTGGAAGGTGAAACCAACTCCTATACTAGCGAAACAGGCGATGCGTGAGTGGGAATCCATTTCTAAGAGAGTTTACTCATTTGTTCGAAAACTGTTTCCTGCTCTGCCGGAGGATTACTGCACTATGGAAGCGTCAAGGGAAGTAGTTTCGCACATAAGTTTGCTTTACCCGATTGTGCTGTCCGAGGGAATTTATTCGACTCTGTTTGTCCTCTATGCGAACAAATACAGCAGGAAAGACGAACAGTATCGACAGAATGTGATATTTGCCGAGAAACAATCGGATCAGGAGCTGGCGAAATGTTTGGCATTAGATGAGTAAGTCAATGAATTTTAGTTTCTTGAATTCCTTCATCATACCATCTTCTTTTAGGTCGCATCTTGGTGTAGTCTCCAATTCGTACTTCCATGAAGCCATAGCTATGCTGAAACAAGTGCAGGAAAAGTACAGTCCCAAAGCGATGCTAACTGTTATAGAGAACGCAGTGCAGTTAATAACAGAAGCCCACAAATTCGCTGCCATGGAAAACTCTGTGATATTAGCAGCTGACAGCATGATGCCGTTGGCTTTGTTTTTGATCCTTCGAGCCGGATTGCCGCACCTAGGTGCTGAACTGGCGCTACTGGACGACCTGACAGGGGGCTCGAATTTCCAATCAGAAATGTCTGGCTTAGCAGGCTACTGCTACACTACTATAAAGGTAAGTCCCATGCATGCAACTACCTGCGTTCAGGCGACTAATTTCTCTGTTTCCTCCTACAGGCAGCATATGAACACATAACATCCAACCCACTCTCCAAGTCATAGTATACGATGGAAACCCTTAAACCATTGTCAACGACCAAGATGTATCTTCTTTGCAACGCTATTATAAGTATTTAAATTTGTCACCGTTGACATTCTTGTTGCTTATTTTATAAAAGAAAAAAAAACTCTAAGGGTATACCCGACTTAGGAATAAGTTGCTGTTTGATAGTAGTTTGCTCAAGATTTGGTACTAAAGTCGTGGCATACCCTTTAAATACTATATTCAAATATGTTCTCCTAATTTAAGGGATCTGTAAATACAACTGTTGGTATTCGTAATAAGTTATAAAATGTTGAATTGTTTATTTTTTAAATTTTATTTTGTAGCTCGAGTACAAAACCAAAAGTGTAGTTGCAATAAAAATTGTACATTAAATATTTATGTTGAACTGTAGAAAAAAAAAATTTAGAAAATAAATAACATCACCTAAACCAAACAGGCATTTGCTATATTTAATCTGCAAAGGCGTATCGGAATGGAATAGGTTACGTTTTTGAATGGGTAAGGTGCTTTAATATATTTCGTGTTTATCGCCATTAGCGAGAAGCTTCTCCTAGACTAGTTTCGCAATTGATCAGGTATTGTACTTAGAATCCAAAAAATGCTGACATTTTCGGCAAGACATTCGGCTTCCACCAATTGCTGAATCTGTTTTACCCCTCCGTAAGAACAAACACAAATATTTAACCTTTTTATCGATACCCCAACAGCGAAGCGATAAAAACCATATCGGCCAATGTAATAAAATCGAAGATCTTAGGACTCTACTGGCTCCAAGGCACTCGAGAAATAAAAATCGACTAAACTCAGGCAAATCGTTGCTTCAAGTGGTTAATGCGTTGAAGTAGGAGCAAGGGGTTGCAGCTTTAATCCCTAGACAACACCTAACCTCTCGTGAGCGTCTGACAAGTAGACTTCTTCCATTCGTGTAAAGAAAAAAACACGGACAAGACAAATAGCTGTGAGAAGCTAGGCCCTGGGATCTGTTGCGCCAAAAATTTGTATTCTTTAAACCTAAACAAGAAAATCTGACGAAAACCTTACTACCTTACTCCATACCTAGACTTCAAGAGACACTTTACAAGCTCGTTCCCGAGCAGAGAATAATGGACAAGCGGTCAGCCTACCAGTAAACGTATCATCTCTGACTTCACAGATGGGTCAAAGATGGACGTAGGCGTGGGCTCAGTCATATTTTCTGAACCTCTGGGTATTTTTCCACTCCCCTACCCACGAACCTAATCTGACCTATATACCATGAGAGGAGCGATCATGGGGCATAACACTGTTGCACAATTTAAGAAAAATAGGATGTTTGTAGAGAAAGACCATGAATCTCCAACTACTTTCTCAGCCATTGCCCAAGCCTCTTCCACCAAATGAACAAATTCCTCAGAAGATATTTCTTCCAAGACATCAAAGACATCAAAGAATTGTTCGACAAACTGGTGAATGCCATCTGCAAATAGGTAATACTACACGGACTTAAGAAGATGTGTACATTTCCCCTCAAGCATATTCAAAGACAACACTTCTAGAGAAACTCCTATTATTGTTGAATGCCAAGCTACCCGAGCTTAAGGAAACACATTTCCCCTGAAGAGGCATCTTCATAGCCAACACTTCTTACTAAACCAAACCTTAACCTTTTTCGATTCAGAGAAGCTCCTATTATTGTTGAATAGCAAGGTTAACATACGATTTTGATCGCACAAATTAGTTTTGCACGCCCCAAACGGTTTGCGAAATGAAATACAATAGAAAATATAATCGGTGTGTACTCACATTTGACCTTTTTTCATACCTTCCCCCTAGGTTCGCGTACTCTTGTAAAGCAATTTCTTCTTTCTCTGAATAACTCCTTCGCCCATCCGATCACATGATTTGCACCACACACCACTTTCACTTGAGTTAGAGGAACACATTTCTGAACATTTTTCAAAATCGGCTGTTTTTACTTGTTTTTCTACCCACTCTGTATGCAGACAGATTGATTATAATATTTTGAGAAAATTCACTGCAAAACGGTGCGGATAAGCTAAAGACACAACCCGCTGACAGCTGTCACAAGCTTGTACTGTTAAGTAAGAATAACAACACCAAAATCTTTTTTTTTTTCCAAATGGTTCATGCCTTAGAAAATAATTTATTTAAGTATTTCATTTTATATAGATTTTGTTGTTTTTAGTTATTTCTTACAAATATATATGTTTTTAAAAATATATAATTATATTTTGCTTTTTTTATTTATTTCCTCATTTTATTTTATTCCTCATAATAAATTGATTTTCCCTTTACATTTGTCTGTTTTTTTGTTTTTCTTTTTTATTTTATTTTCTTATAAAAGCGTTATAATTTTTTGTTTGAATTGATAAAAATGATATAAATAAGCACGTACCTACTCGCGGATATTTTGTTTCTTTAAATTATTTTAATTAGTTTTTAAGGGTTTTTTTTTCTCTTTTGTTTGTGTATGATTAAATATATTTTTATATATGTATGGTTTACGTGTTATCTTGTTTTCGCATGTCTCGTATTTTACCGCTCTTTGTTTTGTTTTTTTACTTGTTTCTATACAAATTAATTAATAAAAGAAAATGCATTTATAACTTGAATTTGTTTCCTTCTTATGGCAGAGTGTAAACAGAAGCTTTTTAACAACAAAAAATGGACATAAAAATTGCCAAAAATAGAAAATGCACGGGTGAACAGAAATTGTAAAAAAAAGAATAAAACTTTTCCTTATTTTCCTTGAATTGCCTACGAATTATGTAAATTTTTTTTACATAAGTTTACGCTTGTAAATCGACAAAAATACGCAACTCTTTGTAGCATTGCCTTCTTCCATCTTTTAAGGTACTTTGCTGCGGCATTAACAGCGCACTTTTTCTTTTTCCTTTACTTCTAGAATTTCACAGTGTAAAAATATCGAATTCCTTTAAGATATACAGAGAGAGATAGAGAGAGAGAGAGAGAGAAAAAGCGAAATCCTCCAGGACCTGTGCTTTACACAAACATATGTAGGTATATGCGTACCGTACCAAGGACCTTTTTGAAAAGAAAAGTCTATGACAATAATTTATTGATTAGCTACATACTTGGTACTTGTTTCTTGTGTATATATACGTGTATATTTCTAGTATAAGTATAAATATAAATATTTGTTATTCCCATTGTTTTTTTGTTTCTTAATTAATTTGTTTTCCTCAAATTACAGTTTCACTTTGTTGTCGGTAAAAAAAATTATTTATAATTTATTAGACTATTTCGATATTTTTTTTTACTCATTTTTTTTTTGTTTTTGTTTGAAAACTTATGGATTATGTAATTTACATAAAACGAAAAGGAAAAGAAAATTGATGTATACATGTATATAGATATATATAGTATATATAAATATTTACAATAAGTTAAGTTTTATCGGTATGCGTGTAATACCTATTCATATCTATGTATATATGTTCACTTTAGTTAGCTATTAGTAAAAATTATTATATGTATTACTTTTCGTAAAAAAGAAAACTAGTAAAATACGTCATAACAACGTCGATTAAGATTAAGTTTAATTTAAAATGTTTTATATCTCATTACCGCTTTTTTTTTGTTTAAACTTATTTTTTGTTTAGCAATTGCATTTTTGATATAATTGTAATGCGGGATTTTTTCTTAAAGAAAAAAATCACAAAATTGCCTTGATATTTATATTATTATATGTATACGTGTTACATGCATGCTGATTATAGAAAAAAAAAAAAAAAAAAAAAAACCATAGAATATCTTCGAGGAGAGTACATTTAGTTTTAGTTAAACTTTTCTTTTTTTTTTCCTTTCTTTCATGCAGTTAGTTAGTTTAGTTATTTGAATGGACGCAGATTTCCATTTTAAACTTGTTTTTTACTTTTATTCCGCCTGCTATTGTCTCGTAAATTATTAAAAATATTTTATATATATTTATAGTTAAAAAAAAATAAATGTTAAGATATTGAACTTAGATATTAATGAACATATATTCCCACTGTTACGTTTTGTTGCTTATTTCGTTTAAATTGGGCGGACTACCGATTTGTTGCTGCTGCTGGGATTGAACCGCTTGTGTCGGTTGTTGTGGTTGTTGCGGCTGCTGCTGGGTGATAATAGATGTTGTCGCTGATGTCGGTTGGACCATCTGCATTTGATGGTTTGATTGTGTTAAATGTGTTTGTTGAAGGATTTGCTGTTGCTGCTGCTGTGATTGTTGCTGATGCTGGAGATGATTATTTGAATTGCACAAAACACTATATACAGAATCGACTTTGCTGAGTTTCTCAAAGAGAGGGATCAGTTCCAGCAGTTCACAGTCGGTAACGTCATCGAACCATGACTTCACGGGAACCTTTACGAAATAGAAACGAAAAATTGAACCATCATACACAAAAAAAACAACTCATACAGAACTTAAATAAACTTAATCAACTGAAAATAAATATAGATTTGTTAGACCCGAGTTTCGATAGAAAAATCTAAGGTTGATAGAATGACTACGATACGATGACGATGTAGTGTAGGATAATTCCACTCACAAGGCGGTTGAGTTTATCCTGAATCTCACAGTTCGGGTTTCAACACTTTTTAAATGCAAATAGTAGCAAACAAAACAAGCCACAGACTTCTCATTCACGACTTTTGGCATGTGTTGTCTGACATAATTTTTCATATCCTATCCTATAACGTCCTTAAGTTGCTCCAGAACATGTCCTCCATTTGTTTCCAACATTCAAAAAGGATAATGTTCGACTGCCACCATTTTATGTCATATTTTGCTTAATCCCATTAATATACTGTTCTCCCAATTAATACTCCGCCCACCCTAAATAAATCAATAAATAAATCAATTTTGTGTCTACTTACCGCATTATCTGGATGAAATATGTAACTAGCTGGTGAATTATCAACAATAACAATCTTCTGTAAATCACGCCCCAGTCGATTAAGATCCTTAATGTAATTTCCCCTGTAGTAAACGCACGATTCCCTAAACAGTCTTGCACGAAACACATTCCATCTGCAAAGGCATAAATAAATTCAATTAGTTATCCCATGCTTCATAGTAAACGCGGCTGTAACATACTTATCTAACAGATCTGCAACAGGATCTGCATATTTGGCTAGTGATGCTGTAAACAATACACACTCGTACAGTTCTCCCATTTTTCGAAGGAATTCATCGACATGGGGCCGTTTCAAAACATACACTTGATGGATGGTTCCATCTATTTCTACTGGTACTATAAAATCTGCGTTCGGAATTGGCTGTAAAACACAAAGGTATACATGTATTCAAAGGTCGATTATGGAGATGTAATTTTAGTGACACTAAAAGGACTATACCGCCGCCTGCCGGAACAGAGAAAGAGAATAGGAGAACTTGTGGTCAGGATACTGGGGGCAAATACATCCTTTTAGCACGTGACAGAGGAAATTATGACTAATTTTAGATGGAAATCATAATGGAAAATCATTCATGTGGGAGAAATTGAAAAGGGCCAGCGAAAGGAGCTTTCTTCCTACTGCCCGACGTGTGTGGTTGGTTATATTGTCTGTTGAAAAGGGACTACATGGCACACTTGGGGACGGTGATACCATGTAAAACTAAATGGACTAAAGGCATTATCGGTATTTTTACTCGTCTAGGGCATCCGCTTAATGTTCTAAATGTAATTTCAACTGGTGGGAATGGCTCCCAGAGAAAAAGGATATTTTGTTTTCTTCTGCTCCAAAAAGGGTTAAACAGCTGAATGAATTTTTAATAATTTGCCATTTTGGTGTGATCAGCCGAGAAAGGAATTTTGAGCTCCCAGATAATGTCAGCTATTATGCGTCATCAATTAATAATCGAAAAATAATTGATTATGTTATGAATTTTTGAAACATTCAATCATGTTTCGAAATTTTAAATTACTTGGCTTAATGTTATGTATTTCTTATTCTTATTATAAACCAAGTGGGCGCGGAAAGATTATGCAGATATACTGAATCACCCATTAACACTAAACCCTGTGTATTGCGGTCTAAATGTGATGCCAAAATGTGCGGTGCTCCTGAGAGCGCACTGAAAATGTTTCCAACACTTAAAGCATAATGACACAATAAGGAAAAAACCGCTTCAGATTTTAAAATTAAAATACAACACAGCATACTCGGTTTCTTGGCTTCCACCAACAAAACGCTGTACCTCTTAATAGCTTCCCACCATCCAGCTTTAAGAGTTTTCATTGCTGTTTCGACCGAGAAAAGCCGATACTTAACATGAATTGTATATCAGCTTATATCCTCCTCCCCAGGAATAGAAGGGGAAATCCTAATTATTATTAGCTTTTCATTCGAAATGGAGCGAAAGGACAAGCACAGTCGTCCACTCATAGGAATTCAATTCATTTTTCTTTTGATTCCATTACCACCATTCGTATCTAGGAATGGGAAGTGGGTACGCACTCAAGACATGCATATATACACGCAGAACCACTCAATAACAGGCTAAAAAGGAAAAGCACAAGAAGGGATATTATCGTGTCCATATCAGATAAAGTTTACTCACCTTAAAACTACTGTGAACTAAGGTCTCGTCCAAATCGATGACCATGCATTTTTTATGCATATCCGAGTGCCTAACCTGAGGTAGTAGGTACCTTTGTTGGTCCGGTAATGGTGGCGGTGTTGTTGATCCATCAAT
The DNA here is from genome assembly GCA_963583995.1 of Xylota segnis. Taxonomy (NCBI): domain Eukaryota; kingdom Metazoa; phylum Arthropoda; class Insecta; order Diptera; family Syrphidae; genus Xylota; species Xylota segnis. The sequence goes on from OY757238.1 coordinate 880,337, forward strand.
TGGTGTGCCATTTTGGTTGGTTTTCGTTCGATTACGTCGCCAGCAGCAGAGTATCGATTGGAAAAATCCACGCTTTGGGGGTTTTAATCGGTCGACATCATCTGAAAAGAAAAAGAAAAGTTATTTAGATTTGTTTAACGAGAGGGGAGTTTTATTTATTTTTTTTCACTTCGATGCACTGAGCTTTGCAAGAAGCTAGAAAGTCTGATCTTTTACCAATTTTAGCCTAACATCGTAGTAAGTGTCAGTAAAGAGAGAGTGGAGAATGGTATGGAGTGGCATATTGCGTCTTTTTACGCCTTGCTTCCTAATTAATCTTTGAAAGGAAGTAGCAGAAGTCCCTGTTCGTGTTACTTTAAACAGAGCAGGAAACACAACGTAGCTACAAGAAAATATGAATATATAAGCCGCCCTTGACATTTACACCTCATACGCACGCACATAGTACTCCCATGATAGCTAATTAATTTCAAACAAACTCCATTGTGCTTCGATGAGAAAGCATCCTATACGGAAACATATGAAACATGCAACTTTATCAGCCCAATCTCCCCCTCCTGATCCTCCCGTCGGTTGGTCATCAATAATGCGTCATTCTCCCTGAATCCAATATATAATTATCGCGAAATTCCGCTCGCTTATGGCCGACAAGTGATTCCGATCTCCTTTCACGCAATCCCGCGCAATATGTAACCACATGAGTGTATCCCGCCACTATGCAATGCTAAAGGGGACGACAGCTTACTTCGAAACGAGAGTGGGTCATGCTATAATTAAGTGCTATTCGCGCTGCTACATGCCCTGGATTTGTTTAGCACATTTTTTCTTCTTTCCCATTCCTCACATTCGACTAGTAACCGAATTCCTTCGTTGAAATTTTGTTATGACAAAACAAAGCGGACGGCGGCGGCGGCGGCAGCGGCATAAGGCCCTGTTGATGCTACATCCAGTTGTTGCACAGGTCGCTAGCGTGAAACAAATTTGCATGTTGTAGATGTTAGGTTCCACTCGTCATCGCCATTACCACCACATCTGGCTGAGGAGGAGCACGAGGAGGAGACCACCACCACCGCCGCCGAGGAGTTCTCGAAATAAACAACACACAATTTTTATGGATTTCAAATATTTGTTTACATTGAGTCGAAAATGTAGCTAGTACGTGCCTTGGTTCTTTTCGTTGTCGATTGAGTTGAGTTATGCGCAAAGAAGGCAGATATCGAACGCAGATAATTATTGATATAGTCACCGGCATAGATATACACCCTGGCGGTGTTTGGGTGCAGAAAGGGTGTACTGAAAGCTTGTTTACACCCAGGGGGGAATAAAAATAAGATTTATTACATTTTTTTTTATTTGCTTTGAGTGGGGGGCAACGCGTTTTATTTGACATTTTGGAGTTTGATACAACGACGGCCGGCGGAGAGCATGTCATCATCGGAATTGGAATTGGCATTGTAAGACACACATATTCGTGTTTCACTGTAGGAGTTTTCACCCAAAAGTCTGATCACGATGGTAGCTGAGCAGGATTTCTTCTTCTACTCTGTGGGGTTGTAAACCCTCTTCCAACAGAATAGTTCCTCCCAGAACTATGAATATATTTTTGTGTGACATCATTCATTTTATAATTGCATGCCATGAACACCACTTCATTATTGTCGCTCAAACGTCTACGAGACTAGCAATAAGACTACGAGTAACAATAAAGCAAACGCCTTATTGCTTTCGCAACTATATTCTATTTATTTACCATTACCCCCGGCCCCCATCATCTTGATTCATTCGTTTGCATGCAGCGACACTAATAACATTATGAAAATAAAGCTACTAAGGCTGGGCATGACAATATTTACTGTGGAGCCTGTGGAGGCGGTCGAAATGCAAATGTCGCTTCCCCACAGTTAACCACACTACAAAGTGTGATTTGATATTGCAATTATTCAAAAAGTTTGCGCCGTCGATTATTGAGGAATGTGGGTGCTGAAAAAGCAATTAATAAAGCACAAATGGTCATCTGTCGGTTGTGCTCTTTCAGCCATATATATCTGCAGTCGTTTTGTTTGTACAAACTCATTGGCTGATGCAATTATTCAGATTGGAATTCCTTAATTGAGGCGCCTGGGATTTGTGCTACCTTGGTTAAGTAGATAATGCCAGTTAATTAAGTGCAATGATTCGAAACGATGATGGGAAGTGGTTATTTTTTTGTACGAAGTTCTTAGTACAAGATGGGATGGATGGAGAGGAGAGATTTAGAAGGGAAAAGGGTCCTCTCGCACATAATGACGACAAATAAAAATGCCTTAAATTGAATTAACACGAAATGTAAGACACTTCAAAGCTGGAGGCGACACGTTCCATGGGAAACACTTTCATCGAATCGAGATTCATTCCAATCGAACAATTCAATTAATTGCAATTATCAAGCCGTATCCACTCGGAGAAATCATTCACGCCATCTCTAGAGTATCCTCCTTTTTCATGTCACACAGGATACCATGTTACCCAAGTTGAGTGTACGTACATATGTATGTATATAGTATGCATTTCATCATACACTGCATTATTAGAGTTCGACAAGTTTGAAATCTTTAATAAGATTAAAACTAATTCAAGTGAAGAGCTCTTTCTACTTAATGCAACGACATTGTTGGATATTGTTCATTATGCTCAGGAAGTGGAAGTGTGCTTACCTCCCAACACTTCCGCGTGAAAGCTCCTTAATTGGCATTGTAGAATAAATCTCCCCTGGGTGCAGTTCTTGGAGACAATCACATAGCAACAAGAACACCACTCCGGCAAACACAAAAGCACTAGGAAAGCGCAAATAAAATCGATATAACTACTTTGGTAGAAAGGATATCGGAAACAATAGTTTACCAGTATTATACACAAACATATCTGTATTCAAATTAATCAGGATACGTACGTACGTAATTTTTAAGATGATGTACCCCCCTTATCAACCCAAAAAAAAACATAACTTTTCAGACATTTTCTTAAAGCCTTTGAGAAGAAAACATGTAAAAAACCAAAACCAAAATCAATTCCTTTCAAATACGTCTTCTGCTCTAGAAATTCTGAACAAACTTGCAACCAAAGTGAAAGGAAGGAAGTACGATACCACTTTTGAGAGAACAAGTCAACAGCAAACAATGCTGGGCCTTCGCCATTACAGACCCCTATATGATGTTGAATGCAAATTTAGACCTTTAGAGTTCCACCCTTCTACGAACAACCATACATACATACATCCATATGTGCTGTTGTATGGCAAAGGATGTGGAAGAAATTTGCATTCTAACTACCGCCTCTCTGCCATTCCTTGATCCTTTTACCAGTGTACTCAAGTAAATATGCTACATGACGTCATTAATAGTTAGAAAATCGATTTTTAGTTCCTTCATTCAATCTTATGACGAGGTTTTGTTGGTATAGCCCTAGAGGAGACATACTATCTAATGGGCGGGGGGTGATAAAAAAGGTCAGGAAATTATATGATATCCAACGTCTTTTGTATAAGACGTTCGAATATGACCACTTGAGGAAGGACACCCTTTAAATACATAATGGCAGTTTAAACTGCCGTGAAGGTAACTTGTGTATTCTATGATGTGGTGTGTTGCTAGCTAAAAGGAAATCGCTAGGAACGAGGACGATCAAAAGGTCGGCTTACATTTACTGGAATTGAAAAAGCATGTTCAATCGCTGGGAAACAACGGTAACGATTGAGAGTGTTTCCGTTTTCTATTGACCTGTTTCTACTTCACACTGTAATTGGTTGCAAAAAATTGACTTCCAGATGAATTTCACTGTATGTACCGTACTCGATCCCCTTGTCAGTTGACATCCCTTCACTTTTCCTAGCTTATAGAAGCAGCAAAGTAGTACATGACAATAAATGACAGTAGCTGCAACTGTTAAGTGTCCAATTATCCATATGCAATTGAACTGGCGTCCTACTTAACCGCTGACGTGGAACAATGCGTGAGAACATTCCCGACACTCAACGTACAATGGAATGATGAAAGCAAAAGAAAATAAAAATGTATCTGTTGCTTCGTAACTGTACAATTTACATAAATTCTGTGAAGTCATAATGAGTTGACACGGCCTTTCTGCTGATATGAGTGATGACGTAGGGAATTACTTTGTGAACAAATATATCTCAGTGACTCATTGCTTTTTCTTCGTCTGCTGGGTGGATGAAGATGCCTTATCTGTTCGAGGAAAAGGACAAAAGTTTTAGCAACATTTCTGATGAAAAACCCTGCAACAGAATGATAAGAGAAAATCTAGTTAAGTAGAAGTGGCTGTGATAGCAGTGTTCACGTCATTCTTGTTGATTGAAATTGTGGGCTAATTGATTGCGTTGAATGGCGCCGGGTACTTTTGATTGGATGTAGATTAGGATATGAAATTAAGAATTAAAAGCCAACTTCTATACGCAATCCCGATCCGTTCAAATTGAAATCTGAGTAAACTAGCACAGACAAGGCACATCAACTCAGAACTGGGTGCCAGTAAAATAAGTATATGAACTGATCTGTAGAGTTCCAAGTTCTCGTAAGATGTTGTCATAATGACACGTCTCAACTGACCAACACCGCCCTAATCAAATTTGGCCTCAGTATCCCAGTTATGCACATCCTGAATCCACCTTCTCGTAGCACAATTCTAGAAGGATATATTGTTTCTGCGCATTCTAAGCACAAACGAGCTTGGCTGGAAACAGAAAATTTTTCAGTCGAAAAATGTGTGAGTAAATAGGTTACCCATACGCCACCGAAGCAGCTACGCACATCCTGAATCCACCTTCTCGTAGCACAATTCTAGCCAGACATTCTGTTTCTGTGCATCCTAAGCACAAACGAGCTTGGCTGAAGCCTCGGTGTGAGTATTGGAAACAGAAAATTTTTCAGTCGAAAAATGTGTGAGTAAATAGGTTACCCATACGCCACCGAACCAGCTACGCACATCCTGAATCCACCTTCTCGTAGCACAATTCTAGCCAGACATTCTGTTTCTGTGCATCCTATGCACAAACGAGCTTGACTGAAGCCTCGGTGTGAGAATTGAAAAGAGAAATTTTTTCAGTCGAACTACTAGTCTTCTAAGTGCGAACTTTTGCGAGTGGAGAGTGCTTGGTACGTACGAAGGAAGTGTAGTATAGTTTCCTTCTCTTGCTCGTCTTGAAAGCTTCTAAAAAAGTCATAACTGAGAAGTCCCAACCTGATGGCTACAATTGCTATAAGGATGTCTAGTAGTTTATAGAAAACAGGGCGCCGGTACGTGTAGTACTGCTAGGCAAGCTAAATTCCTAGGGCATCAGGACTGATGTATGTATGTATAGCATTTCTGTAAGGAATTATTAGGAAAGATGTTACTTCGTCTCTTGCCTATCACAAATGGTGCTCCAAGGAATTTTTTTGAAATTCATTCTCATCACGAGTTATCTACAGAAAACCATAATGTAGAAGTGCCACCCAAATGTGTACATTATGCTCGAAGTGATATATATTTCTGGCACACTTCCCACTATGTGGTCAAAATAAAATCTTAAAATCGCAAACTAATTTGTAATGCTAAGGTCAGCGCACAAATGTTTTGCACTTCAAAATTATTCTCTTGCATCATCGTACACCGCGTGTTCCTTGTGGTATTTCCTTCGAAATAATGAATCGCGTGCAATGCATTCCTATTTTTATCTTCATAGCATGCACCCATACATCCGTACAGCTAATGACAATTGCCACCATTTTAAATAGATGACATTTAAAGTTAACCTATCAACAAGTTGTGAAGTTGGTATCATTTGAATTCTAACTGCCACTTATGAACAAGAAACCTTTTTTTTCGTCTTTCAATCAGAAAACATCACAACAATTAGATAAACTTTTAGGGAGGGTAAAAACTTTAATTGCAATATCTCGGCTTACATTCGCCTTCGCCCTCGCCATCGCCTTTTGACGTTTGGACACCAATCAATAGAGAATATCTAATTACAGACGAAAACAAAAAACAAAAAACAAAAAAGGAACAAAAAGCAAAAGAGAAGTTTGCAACTTTGGCAAATTGGCACTATGCTCTCTGTGCCGGTGACAGATATGGAGTTTGTCCTCTTTGTTTTGTCCTTTGTATGTTTGTATGTTTCCACATTCCAGACAGACGTTGTCCAGACGACAGCATTATGTTGTGTGGGCAGTCGGTTTGCTGTGTAGCTATACCTACTCTTATCAGGAAAGTTGAAAATAATTCCTAAAGTTATTTGCGGTGGAAATTCATTGTGTCATTCGAGGAAAGGATTTTAAATTTAAACAAAATTAAACGAAAATAGAACAAAGCCATGAGACGAGGCGTGAGTAATTAACAAAGAATTTTGGTTTTGCTATAATAAGCCACAAATTCCTTTCCATAAGGTAACTTTAAATATATCTGCATGTGGGTATCTCCATGGCAACTCAGCAATTCAATGTCAAGCACATATAATTGTTAAAAGAAGCACAGACTAAGAGGATACAGTCAATCTGATATCAGAATAGGTTTCAAGCACTTGAATCCTGCTGACAGATATTGCATTATATTTCAACCAGACACAACAATATCAGAGGTGAAAACGGATGTTCATATAAAGCTTAGCTAAAGCGAGCAATTGGACCCATCTGAGCCAGTCCCAATGGACGGAGAGGGATGATCGTCCAGAATTCACGATCAAATCTCAGTTCCGGTGGGGTGTATTTCATGGCTTCAAGGAGTTTAGTCCATGTGAAGCAATGTCTTCTACATAGACAATCATTTTGCATCCCGTCCTTTCGGGATCAACTAATAGTTCATAGTACAAAAGAGGGGACAGGACTCCTCCTCCTTTGGACGTTCTTCACAGAACTGCATTTGTGTGCTGATAATCCTGCTAATAATTATTTACAAGTCTGTCAGTTTATGTAACGCACAAGCGAATGTGAGGCTGTCTACTCCAGAAACCATGATGAGACTCAGCGAGCAAAGTTGGGCTACTCCTACAACGTAAATGGATATCAATCAACCTTTCCAGTGATTTCAACAAAAAGGAGGATAAACTGTCGCATAGTCGAAGATACGAAGTGTAGCTTGAAGTATTATCTTCTGCGGTTGGATAAAACTGAGGAGCACATTACTGGAGTGCTTTGTGACGAGAAATACCTCCTCTGGAGGCATGATGTACGTTTCGAAATACTGGGCAACATAAAACAAGCAAAAATTACAGAAACCAGTATGTTAACGTGGCCAGCCTTAGACAAAATATGAAACACTTAACTATATGAAGGAAACCATGTGTTAACCGAGAATGCCGAAAAAGACCCATTTCGCTGGTGAGACGTCAAAGAAAACAAAAATCTACTAACATCTAGGAACCCACGAGAGTAAGAGCAACCCAGGAAAGAAAAACCTGGGCCTCAGGTGACGATCGTATTCTAGGCGACAACAACGACCCCTGTCGTCTGTATTTGTTCCATTGACAGTGTTTGACAGCCTAAAACGAATGTGATTTTCAATGTTAACTGAAAGCCCTGGATCCCTCCCAGATAGAAATAAAGGCACAGGAGGGTAAAAATATCACAACGCGTCCTTAGACTAAAAAGTATCTTGAAACAAACAAAGTCAGATCACCCTGACAGCAAAAATTTCACCAAAAAGATTCTCTGTTGTGACACACAAAATTTTTAATCGAAACTCGTGACTCAAACCTCGAAAACAATTCAATTTCTAGGAAAAACAAACAGAATAACAGAAATGATTGGTACATTGCGTGTCACCTCATTAGCTTGCTTTACTCAAAATGGCGAAAACAACAAATTACAACAACCTAATCTATTCTAATTCAACCAAAAAAAAAAGAACCATAACCCACCAACAACGATGAGAAGAAAAATCACAAAACAATTTCAAATTAAGTGTAATTTGATTGTCACGAAATGACACATTACATACTGACAGATACATAGATACCAAGGCGTATACGTAACTTTCTAATAAATTACAAAAAAAAAAAAAAAACCAAAAAGGGATTTTTCTTTCGCGAATCGAAATAATCGTTTCATCAATTTGTAACTCAAATGTCTGCTTAATAACCGGCTTCGGGTAATAGCACTTACAATAGAACATTGCAATGTCGTCGTACAGATGTTGTAGTTTTCAGATGAGATAAACATTCCAGAATGGCGAGTAGAAGGGCAATTAAAAACTCGGTAATTATATACTCGACGAACATGCTGCTAATATATGTACGAGGTACTGCAAATAAATAAATAATTTTCAGAATACAATTCAGGGGAAGTACCAAACGCGATACCAGTGAAGCCAATATCCGCTGTCGGAGATGATTTAATTATTGTTGGATGTTGACTCTGTTTAATGGGGTCACACACAATAGTTTCTGTGAAAAGTTTATCTGAATTTCTGTTCGAGAAAAATCTGTCGAGTTTGATTCATTTGTAGTAAAAATCTAGCACTAAATATATCTCCGACTCTCCACAAAACATATTTTTGACAGAAATGTCATGCTGCGTGGTGAGAGTAAACAGGGACTAATTCTCGCTTTAAACGAAGAGAAAAATATGGAAAAATCAGAGAGAAATTAATCGATTCCTCGAAATAAGACATTTGGGTTGTCAAATTGACACAATTGGTCCACAGAGCTGGCAATGTCATGATTGAAATTATTTCAGAAAATTTGCGGTCTCCTTTAGAAATTTCAATTTCATGGCACAGCCATGTTTGTTGGCAGCAACTCCATGCGTAGGAATGCACATAAAGAAGTCCATTGTCCTTATGGACCAGTAGAAGTCTTTGTTGTCTAGGAAGCAAAGGAGACTAGTTCTGTCGAGGGTGGTGCAGTTCTTCATAATGTATGTGGCACCAATATGGGCTAAAACAATGACAGTTAAGTCGTACGCAAAAAGGAGAAGGAGTCAACCGACTATGTGCACTGAGGCTCTGCTGTGCATATCGGACAGTGTCAAGGCACCTACGATGCCAAAATTCAAGATCCCCGTGCTTCAGTGAAACACAGCAAGGTAGAAGAGAAACAGCGAAGCATGACAAAGGAAAGATGGATGGAGATGGTGGTTGAAACGACATAACCAGTTATCCAGTGACTTTTACATCAATAAACAGACCAATTGTCACATATGAAGCACCGGTATGTCAACAAAAATAATCAATCAGCACTGCAAAACTCTCCATTTAATGCCCAGGATAAGACATGCAAAATGTACTTCGATGATGAATAGAACACATTTTGTGTGACATTGTCATTTAGGAAAAACTCTACCTTAAGGCAGAGGGTCTATCTCCTAGCTCACCCAAAGATGTACTTGGATTTACCACGCATTCGGGACTCTAACTGAAGGAAATCACAACATGTTTCCTATTATTTATTAAACAATGTTAACAAGCTCCTTATCACAACTATTTATAAGCTCTGAATCGTCGTAACCCAATTTGTCCTCACTTTCCACTCCCATACACCACTCGAAGTCTTCAAAAAACATATTCAAGGCTATCCCGAAAACTGATTACGATTTCTGAGAAAAAGATAAGATCCCCATGTATTGGCATAAAGCAAAACTCAAGGAATAAACAAGCATATGTACGTTTTCTGGAAAATATTCCAATTACGCATCGGAAGAGTGTATATATCAGACGACAAAACATAAAAGTGTTTATTCCTTGAGCCCTCCATGGCACGTGCTCGTTAAATTCGAGGAACATCGCCCGAAACCAATTCACACAATTTGGGCCCCCTCCCCAGGCGTCGAAATTTGCAACTGTAACAACTCCTTCCTCGTTCTTTCTTTTGTATTTCTGGTATGTTTGAAGAAAAAGACACAACATTTGACATTTATTTGAAAATCGATTTGGCGCGCGTAACTATGCCGTCACGAAGTCAAGGCCGACACCCAGCATAGCGTATAGCCTATAGCATCATCGAAGGCGTGCGCGTCACAAAGCCTCCACGGTTAATGATTAATGTTACGCAAACTTCTTTTCGTGCCACAATGGACGTTTGACCCACAAATAAACTTTCCCCCATCGATCGGCCACGGTGGCGGCCAGAGCCAACTCCTCCAATATGCGACTCACGTTTCCCGATGGAATAGTGTTAAATTCCTAATGAAGCACGTTAGGTACCATTCGCACGCATTAACAGTTGGCTTGTACATCTCTACATTTCTATTTCTTACCACTAATATCCGCCATTTCCGGCTTTGTACATGCATACCCGTACACACAGTGAAGTGTCAATTTGTGTAGAGGGACGACGCCATTAGTTGCGGATAATTTAATTTCCTCCTTTTAACTGTATAAAAGGGCGCACAATGGAACGTAACACAGAATCTGCATAATGTGAAGGATGTGTCCTTTGGCGTCCTTCCGATTGGTTTCACACAACCAGGTAGGCGCTCGGGAGGGACGACGATACACACAACATACAGGGGGATATCCACGTCAGCACGGTGTCTATTTTCGTATCACCATCACCGACCGTTCAGTGTCGGTTCACCTCGGTTCTTCAAAATGTGATGAATTATATTTCCATATTTCCTCTATCCCTCCCTCCCACACTCACATCCCATTTTCAAATAAAGGCTCTTTTATAGTTTCTCAATAGGCCTACCTAACGTGTACGCCTCCTCGTTTCATTGTGTTCTCGGCGAAAAGGACATAAGGATTTTGTCATCTTCGCCCGATGACAGGCGAAAGGATGCAAACGATTTATTGTCGTGTTTATTATGGTAATAACAGCAGGGTTGGGGGCCGATCCCATACACAATTGATTACCGATAAAAATATGTAAAAAAAAAAAAAAGAAAACATAAAGAGGAGTGAGATTCTTGGCAAATTAAGGTTTGGGTGTACCCGCGTTGCCTGTTCATCCAGCTAAGCTTGAATTTCACACCGCTTTTCCTTTTATTCTCCATTAATAGGACATTATAATAGGCTGCCTCCTACTGCCTCCGCCCATCACCTAAGTTGGTATTATTCGACTTTGGAGTCAATTAGAACGCTAAATCTTGATGGGGTGCACTTGAGTCGATTGACTGTTTCAGCGCGTTCCAGATGGCTTGTTATAATCTTCAAAGAGAATTCGTTGGCGGAACGAAAAATTAACAGGTGTATGGTGATTAGGTGGGTTCTTTGAAAGAGGAGCGTAAAGGAAAATTTACGTAATGAGTTTTCTTGGCGAGTCCTTGAGGAGATACATCTCTTCGTAATGTTGTGTGTGTGGTTCAAGAGAATTACGTGTGCGATTCGGAGCGATTCCTACGCAAAGGAATAAAAACTTATTGTCAAAGAAGACAGTTCTGCTGAGTAAATCAATAGAATCGAGGCGTATAGGTGTTGACCTAAGGAAAAAGGACGTAGGGGCAGATAACTTCTTTAAAGTGTTTGGCATGTCCAATCAAAGCAGTGACAATAGTCTTCCGTGGCACTGGGTTGAAGGCAATACAACAAGAGGATATCATCCACCTCTCACACAAGCAACATTAAAAGCGATTTCTGCTATCGAAAAAAACCTATGCTTGGACATGACCAAAGGTAGTGAATAGGGTCTAGAAGAAGTTCGGAGTCCAGATCAGAAAAAGTTGATAGCGCGGTGAATATCTCGCCTTGCACACTGAACCTTGAATCATGGATTGTGCCCGCATGCACCAAATGATCATCGAAACGTTTGCTCATAAATGCTATAAGCTTATTAAAATGCAAGTCTTTTCCTAATAAAGTGGGCGTGGCATTCTCCATTTTTGACAGAATGATTATAACGTTATACTGATGCTCTCTGGCAGATTTCATGGTCTAAAAAAGTGAGTGAAAAGGAAAAAGGTTAAGGTGTTGACTTGTATCGCCCACACACGTACTTAACCAAACCTAGCAAATCCTCCCATAAGTGGTTGTGCTCACTTCTTCCATCTCATTACACACTGACTTGGTGGACTTGGAAATTCTTTCCCACATTCGGAGTGAACACTGATTGACATCCTACCCAGATTTTAAGACAGTATACTGTTGTAGGACATCAGCTACTCCTAGTGACTTGAAATTGAAGGAACCTATTTTAAGCCCAATCCTGAACAGATTTCTACGATTACCTGTAAAGCAACAGAGATCGTGTACACTTCTTCAGAGAGCTGCTTTTCAGAGACGATGGTAGATATTCTCCCCGATTTTACCAGTGATTTGTGTAGCCACAGGAGTGTTAAGGTTTGTCTCACAGAACTTCATGCACCTTTCACATTCGTCCGTAGACGGTTAACATTTTATACCTGGGCTTCTGAGAACTGCCACGTTTACCTTCTCATAACTTCACTATTTTGTATGAAATCGAAAATTTATATTAAGACAAAATATCTAGGTCTTTCAATTGTCTACAATTCGTCCATGCATCATGTGTAGCCACGCCTACTTTTTGAAGGCGTTTTTATAAAAAAAAAAAAAAAAAAACGATTTTTATAAAATTTTTCATGAAACATTCAGAAACGTTGGAAAATATCGCACTATGCCCACGCCCACTTTTTAAGGGCTAATAAGGAGAATAGGATATGGGGTTCGAGATGGTAGAGTTGGGATTACTATGAACGTGATTTCTTTTTCGCTGTGAATATAACCTGTGATAGTGAAATCAGAATAATCCGTGAATAACTCACAGTCAGTGACTTTCCCTCATCTCTAAACTCTTGTCCGTAGCAAGGTCCTTAGCTATTCATTATTGTCTCCGTAGTGCAAATCCCAACGGAAGACAAAATGTCTTGAAATCCGTAACAAATTAATAGCTTAAGTCAACCAGCTGACAGTAATTTCTCATCTCACCCCGACCGCCCCACAAATCATACAAAAGTGAGTTCGCTTTAGCAAAACTGTGGTCTCTGCTCATAATTATGAGAAAAAAAATGTTCACATTCTGTTTAAAGCATTTAACTTGAAGTAGTTCTGATGAATTTTTGCCAAAAGCCCACAATTGCAAGGCGAACCAATATTGGCTCCAATCCAAAACAGCATAAGATACAGTGTGATGAAAGTTCATTTTCTTTAAACACAATTTTTCTTCATCTTTTTCCCATGTACTTGCCGCCGCAAGTCGTACATTATTTATTAATGCTCGGAGATTTTTAGATTCCCCAGGCAGCGCACAATCTTTTTTTTTCCTTTCGTTTCGTTTCTCGTTACTAATGTTTATTTGCTACCCCCACCCCGTGCAAAACAGAAAACACGTTTCGGAAAGATATTTTGCATGTATTTTTAGCCGGCGATTTTTTCTTTATTGTTCTCATTATTTTTTGGAATTCAATTTCTTAGATTTAATAAAATTCCTTGAGATACAATTAGGTATGATTGCTGGCCGAAAAAAATGTGGGGGGATATTTCTAAGAGCCTCTTTAGCAGATATTGTTTGCATGGAGCGGTGGCCTTGACAATTTTAGACCACTAATTGGTGCTGAGTCGCCTTAAGTCATTGCTTGAAAGGAATCCGCAGTTACATGTGTTTTCGAAACACATTTGTATGTACCGAGCTTTCTTTGAATTTGTAGAAATCTTAAGGCAGGGAAAAGCTCGTATTCTAGTCTCAAGCTTTCTTTCTTCTAAGAACCTTCAAGAAACTGATCGACGCTCATATTCGTTGCAGAATTAAACCGAAACCGCTGTCAACGTCCCAGCATGCATATAACAAAGGAAAAACGATTGAAACCGCCCTGCACTTGCTGGTACGTATCATTGCAAAATCTCTACATTGCAAGGAATGCACTCTGGTAACATTTCTCGATAACTAAGGAGCTTTTAACAACCTTGAACCTAAGGCAATCATGCGGGCACTTGCGAATCTTGCAGTTGCGCGTCGAGACAGGAGTAGGGGCGGCTGCTCTCTGTCCTATTCTCTGGAACCTATACACGCTCAGAGATCCCCCGCAATATATTCTTTCTAAACTCTCTAAATGAACTAAAGGATGTGAATTCAGTGTTAACTTTCAAAAGACCGAACTTGCTCAACCACCCGAAACAAGGGACTCAGCCTGAAACTCTCTGACAAAATATGGGTCTCATACTCAATAAGAAACTCAACAGTAAGAAACGATCGGAACTAAATGCATCTTCAGTTACGTTCTATATCAGGTCTATAGTAACTGGTGGACAGCTTTGCAGAAAGCCTGTTACCTACCTCAACTCAGGCGGGTACAAAAGTCGGCATGCCTCTGCATCAGTGAAGCCCTAAGATTCACCGCGACAGCAGCTCTGTTAAGGTGGCTATCCTGGCGGGAGTCAGGATACTCTTAGACCAGGAGGAGGTCCATTACTATACCACAGCAGCTCTATGTACATACTGCCTCAACTTCTGTTCGTAATTCATGTATCCCCTCATGACTAAACTGGAGGACGACTCGTGCGGGGTTCAAACCTAACAATTTCATCGGATGAGCAAGGTGCTGGTATGCTATGCTCGTTACAGTAAGTTTGCTACTAAGACTCAACCAATCTTCGATGAACAAATGGTACTACATGTCTCATCTCCAGACAGATCTCGCCCAAGCTGGATCAAAACCACAGAGCACTTTGTACATCCCAGACTCTCTATCTCTTTCCGTTAAAAAAAAGTGGCTAACTCTACCATAAATAGCCTCCAACGTTTCACATTAAGCTCTCGTTGGTTCCAAGGGTAGTTTCTCAAGAGAAATTATTGAAATTAGAAACCGATCGAACCGAAAGACCATTTTCGGAAACAATACCAACTGACATACCATATTGCTTTCAGTTATTTACTAATTGTTTGGAAAATTTATATCCATGGACCTCCTCTAACTGAACACAACACATTCGGGATTTGGTTTCCTTTGATTTGCTTTTCCTGACTCGTTTATTTAGTTTTTTGGTTGTGAATTCATTACAAAACGAAATAAGAATTCTTTTGAAACAAAAATTACTACTTATCTGTAATATTCATACAGAAATATACTCCAAAGTGAACTTGAACTGCAGAGGAAAAAATAAAAGAAAAGAAAAGGAACACACACACACAGTGTTCAAGAGCACAAAAGGATTCTTTCATTCCTTCAGGGGCCGCATGATTTTTTTCCTGTTTTGTAGCAATCTCCACTGGTATCCTCGATTCGTTTTCTGCTCCCTTTCTCGCTCACAGAAGTCCTCTTGTGCTCAACAATAAAAGGAAATGTTCATCATACAGACTCTCTCTCTGCTACACACCCTTTAAGTACACACACACACACACTGTTTCGTGACTGCAAGTACAAATATTCAACCTCAAACCAGTGGAGCCAGGAGCAAAAGCTACAAAACACAAGGACTCGTTGGGCTCAACAGGTGTCGATGGATTATTTCCCACACAGCTGTTTTCATTTTATATTGCGGCGGCGGCGACGACGACGGTGGCAAGGTACCAACAGCCACCTCCGCCACCTTCGGCACCTCGCCCATTTCCATGGCTCCGTGCTCTGCGATTTTCTTCGTTAGGATTTCCCTCTCATTCTCTTGCGCTGTCGAATTCAGTCCTTCCTTTAGAAGGCATCCTTTGTTTTTCTCGCTGTGAAATATTCGTTTGGTTTCTCCTTTTGTCTTAATCGTGACACAACACTGCTGTACTGTTGTTGCTCCTGCCGCTTCAACTATTCGGATTCGGCCACAGAAGCCTGATATTCATAACAAGGAAGTTGTTGTCCTTTCACTTTGGGCTGCACATAGCGAAAGAGATATGCTGGCAGAGGAGTCTAGCAAAGCACGCTTTAAAGAGATACAATCTGTCTGAAAGGGATTCGACACTACCCTATCCTTTCAGTAAACCTGAAGTATGTAGGACGATTGATAGGAGTGTAGTCTTCGTTGAGGTGACACAAGGACTAAAGGTTGCCGGGTTGAGTGTGAATTTGTCCTTTTACTGCCTACACGTGCACAACGAGTACCCACAACGTCCTGTTTCAACCTGGAGAAATTTGTTACACCCTAATTCGTGGCATTAAAAATGTTACTCATACGACACAGGGGACCAATATTGTTTGTGATTTTTTTTTTATTCAGCCGCAGGATTAGTCATATTGTGCCTCACACGGAAGCTGGGAATTAAGGAATAAATGTAAGCACATAGTACGAGGACGATAAAACTCTTAATTAAATTTAAGTTACACAAATTCGTGCCTATTTACGAGTTTAAATAAAATCGCGACCTTTAAAACAATATAAAAGCACCTTCCCTACGCAAAAAGGAAGTGAAATCCCATTGCCTCTCGCCTAACCACATTCCATGGAGCCTCGTAAAAGTCCCATAAAAGGCAGCAACAATAAAGCGAAGCGCAATAATGAATCCGACATGTTTACCTCTTTGAATGTTGTTTTCTTCGTTCGTCTTTTCTAATTTTTCCAGCCAGACAGAGGCAACACCCATTGTCAACAGAAAACATAGGTCTAAGCCAACTACTATAGGTACACGGTGCGGTGCGTACGAAGATGTAGAGAGAGGGAATGTAATTCACGAATAATGACGGTAGCATTACAAAGTTGCACATTGGGATCAGAGTGGAATGACAGACAAAAAAAGGCAGTGACATCAGCTAATGATAGATAGATGGTTCCGCACCATGTTTCAAACAAGTCTGCTAGACTAATCAAGACTACTTGGAGTAGATACAGACCAATCCAATCACTAAGAGACGGCCTCCAACATAACCCGTGGAGAAGCGCCTATAAGACAGTCATGTGACAAATGACAGCATGCTCAATGGAAAGTAATAAGGCCCCAGAAACGGATGGGATTCTAAAGTTCATCCTTAAAAAAGCTTTGGTAAAAGGCAACCAAAGGAGTTTGCCAGACACCGACTGGTACTGATTCCGGAAGGTGACAAGCCCCCAGAGAAACCGCCGTCATACAGACCGCTGTGCATGTTAGATCGACTATACCAGTACGCCGAAGGAGACAACAGGCTCTTCAACCGACAATTCGGTTTCAGAAAAAAAAACGAAGCTCCACCGATACAAGCTGTTTGCGAATGGAATCAGATGGACAACTCGACGTCAAAAATGCTTTCAACTCTACAAGCTGGAGCTACATTATCAGATTGCTGAGTAATTTTCGAGTACCGAACACAAATTACATTGAAGACAGACTCCTCTTCTACGACACAGACGAAGGGGCAAAAATATACAAAATTATAGGAGGAGTTCCACAGGCATCAGTTCTAGGTGCAGCTCTGTTGAACATCATGTAAGACCAAGTGCTAGTAGCAACTCAAACTCTAGAGGAAGTTACGCAAAACTGCAACAACATCATCAAAGACGTCAAGATTTGGAATTCGGTCAACAATTCTGGAATAAGCAGACCACAAAATTGAAACTACCCTCATGCATAGCTGGAAAAAAGCTGAGCGCCTGGTAATTCGGGTACATAAAGCCTCGTAAACATGCCGGACCTCGGAGCACGGACTACCGAGCATCCATGAAGGATTTCACCCCCTCCAGAGCATCAAATAAAAACACATCCCACGGTGGCGCTGGAAACATTTTTTCTCTCTAGAGATTGGGACTGCGGGAAAAAATATAAACCAGCCGCTCCTAGACTTCAGCAGAATTGAACTGGAAATCTACACTGATGGGTTTAAGACAGACGCGGGTGTTGGACCTGGACTGTTTGCAGCCTCTTTTGGCGCAGACCTTTTAGATTACCATCATTACCATTACTGAAGCCATCGAGAGTGGTCACTTAAAGCAGTAGATTCTGGATGAATACTTCTTCCGATAAGTCTACTGAACCCATGGTTGGCCATGAGCAGGAAAGGCTTCCCAGAAAACTAGGAACTCCTAAAAGAGGTACGATAGAATTGGACACTCCTACTACCACAATTCATAATCATCAACAATGATGTACCTCTGAGAGCAAACTTCCCTAAGAAGGCACCAAACCACATAACCTCGTCCCCATCACATCGTCATGCCAACACTTAACACTTCATCTCCCGATGCTAATACTAATCAGTTATAGCGAATTTACATCGCATTTAGTTCGCATCAGTACACCGAGTGGATGCTTCTCCAATTCGTTTGCATTCAATTTATTTATCTGCATCTGCAGGCGGAGTGACAAATTAACCTCAATTTGCTTGCCACTGTCACCAGCCAAACGATAGACATGGAAAGCCAAAAGGAGAAAATAAAATGAAAAGGTCTATCCTCTCTCGCCGCGAGAGACATTTCGAAATTAAATTTCTGTCGGAAGCACAAACAATGCGTTTTGTAAGACACGTGCGGTGCACTTTGGCTTTCTTTGCGCGGAATGGCGGATCAGAGAAACGTCAATGCACCTACTTAGGGACTCTTAGAGCAAAATGAAAACTTTCTTCCTGTAGGTTGGTACATCTGTGGGAGTAGATAAACCAGGTTGGGGTTTAAAAGTTCAACAAAACTTCAAGATGATGCACTAACGTGGAGATTAAAAATAGATTTAACTTTATCCCACTGGAAGCATACAGAATCTAATAGATGGAGTTGACCTTGCTACATACTTTCATAAAAAATAAAATAAAAATACATTACAGGGTTGGCTATAATTTAGAAAGTTCAGTGTCAAGAAAACTTCAAGGCCCCGCAGCATGATTTCGTTTGAGTCTTTGCCAAATCGAATCCATTAATAATATTAATTCACAATCATGCCACACTGTCACTCGAATTTGAAAGACGTTTCGTCAACCTTTGACGTAAGACTATTGCCAGCAATCAAAGAATAATTAAAAGCGGAAAATCTAAGTTTGGAAAAACGGAAATGAAAAAAGTAAAAGTTTCTTCAAAGATTGATGCAGATTGAGACTGAAAGCCAAATTTAAAACTAATTACATTTGGAAGTACATAGGGAAGCCATTTAAAACATAAAACAACTCTGTCCTCTTTCTTGTGGAATTCTGAAAGTCAGAAAGTCTGAAAGTATGTAATGTTGTGCACTTTTGTCACGTAAAACGCCATTGCCGATGGGTTCACTTGAGTTCATCACTTCTCAACTCCACTTGGTATCGTCGCCCGCTTTCAGTCCGCCCCCTGCCTGAACTACTACACAACCACCACCTTCACCACCATCATGAAAGCTGAACTACTATTGCAACTCATTGTTCGCTGATTTTCTTGGATTTATTGCAGTTACGAGCCAAGTTTTTGCCCGCTTGAGTGAGAAACATGTTCAGCCACCCGCCAGTTATACTTGTACATATGCACTACGAATCGTTGTGCCCTTAATTTATATATGTATGTATGTATGTACGTAGAATGCATATGTGTATGCACTTTCTATTTCTCTCCAATTCGAATGCAGGAAAGAAATATGGAAGGAATTTCTACGGCTTCATCTCATATTGTATGGCAAAGTGGGGAAATAATAAAGATATGATCGAACGGATTAATGGTTCGGGGGGTGTCAGTGGTGGCACACGTCACAAATTGGGTACACAGTTAGTGACATCTGTCAAAGGAAAGGACATTATCCTATTATTGGTTAATTAGTGCGTGTCGGCGTGGAAACGCTAAATTTTAAGTCAGAAGTCAGAAAATTGGTTACATTTGGCTTAAAATTAGGCAAACGACTGTGTAGTACTCAAAAGTAGAGTGAAACCTTTGAAGGATTACGACAGATGGTGGTTGGTTTATGACAGAGGAGAGGGGCAAATTCGTCTTACTCCAGGCGGAAGAGTTGTCGAAAAGGAAGGAGGAAAGTATGAAGTCATGAACTTTAGAAACGTTCTTGAACGCCTTATGACAATCGTGCTATGTACCATACTAGATGTAATGACGTTTAGTGCCTTCAATTCGTTTTTACGGGAAATTGACTGTCATACCTTGGATTTATATAGCTATTTCCGATGTGTGAAGGAGGCTGTCTTTTGTGGACATAAACGGTTGATTTGAAGCAGATTTCATTCTCGACCTGTCAGCAAAGTCTTACTAATGAACCACATTACGTCCGGAGGAATACATAGACGAATGGTGCACAAAAACTTGAGCCTCCATTCGTAAAAACGCTGCCCGAGCAACGTGTAGCGCTTCTACATTAGGGTACATGAACTGACAAGACTAAACTCTCGTTTTGTCGAGAAAACGCCCTAAAAAAGTGGGCGTGGCTCTATACATTGTATGGACGAATTGTAGAGAATGTCTGTCTCCGCATTTTATGTTTTAAGGTTTTTTTTCACTTTCTAGTAAAACAGTTGAGAAAATAAATTTTTTTTTAAATAGTGGGCGGGGCAGTTTGATTTGCATCACTAATACTCAGCATCGCGGTAAGTTTCGTCTCACACCGAGTTCGTGAAAAAACACGAAAAAGCAATTTTTCAGAACCATCCTGTCTTCCTGTGGCAGCGATATCGCATTAGCTTCAGCAAGTAGGGTGGGACGAGGGAACTTTGGTTGACCTGATGATGAGGAAGGAGTTCTCAGAAGAAGGAAATCTCTCGATGAAGTCAATCAGTTTATAGTCAGACTGACTGCATTGTCCTTGTGATCATCGCGACCCAGTGGTTAATACAATAAATTCCAGATAATACGTACAACGTACAGCAATGGCTGAAAGAATATAGGTGGACCACCCCCATAAAACTTCTGGTTTGCAGAAGAATGTCGACAAGCACATGAACCGAGATAAATGGCATAGAGAAGGACGAGAGCGGGTCGTGCCACTCCATGAAAAACGTTCGAAACGTTACCAAAAAGGTAAAAACAGTGTCAAGGCAACAGGATCCTAATAAAGACCTGTACGTCAAAAATTAAACGAAGAGTTAGACGTACCAATCACCCTTTCTTTAACCTTGGATAAGAAGACAACGAGGAACACTAAGGAGACGATGTAAGACCCTCATCAAACTATTCCATCAACGAAGATGGATGACGGTTTGCTTGCTTGATTAAAGACGTATGTCGGTTCAGTTTCGCTTGAGGTGGTTTAGAGATGAAGCTACGAGCAGTACAAATGGCCAGGACACGTGAAGAGAATGAACATGAACTTACTTTAAAAAGGAAGAACTCAACCGACTTCGAGTCCGCTGGAGGACGTTAGCCCAGAACCGTGCTCATGAAAGGACTTGCTAGTTGAGGATTAGCTCAATCTGAACTGTACTGTCAGTAAGCTCGCGACTGTGATACATCTAAGAGGTGTGTAGTGACACTAAGCACTGACGCCGTGGCAGCCTTCAATTTTCGGACAAATGTGAGCATCGAATGTTTAGTTGGAATGCCGACTCTAATGAAAGGTGCTCGAGTAAATCGGCAAGACAAGCACACATCATTCGCTGTCAGGTGTCAATAAAAAGTCCACCAATTAAAAAGTGCTAGCGAAACGTCACAAAGGGAAGCATAAGCGTCTTCCACTGTGCCCACACGGTCGGTGTAGTGGCATAGCTCGCTATTGAGTAATCCTCAACACACACATGGTTGTCGGATGATGGTTTTTTCGCAACCAAACACACAAACCATGGTTTTTTTTTATGCAACAATATTAGAAATCAATGAACAACACACACACGGCTTCGGGGTTCAACGTCTCATTGACAACAAACATAAATACTGAGCCCGTCGCGCGTTTCCAAGAAGCACAATACGAAAGAAAATAACTAAAAATACAAAGTGGTGGACAAATGACATAATCTCCGATGTGTAACAGCAGCCAGCAATGCTGTGCATCTTGTGTTTTGTTCGCTCGTACCACATTCGCATTCGCATTGTGTTCATTTAATCAGTTCTGTCTGTGGGTGTGGGCGTGTGTGCGTGTATGCCTAAACACTCACGCATACAATTACGACAGGATTTGTTTGTTCGCCTGCGGCTGGCAGAGTTTATTTATTTGTTTGGCTCATTAATTTTGTATTTTTGCGATAAGTTCCCCACGGCTACCGCCCGGCAAATACACACTACGAGCAGCAGATACATTCGAGGGTGGATTAGGCGCTCTTACTCGCTGCTCTGAGTTGTGTGTTTAAATATGCTTTTATCGTATATTCCTAGAGCTAATATTGGATTTAGTATAGTTACATAATGAATTAGGCACACTCACGTATACTACATAACACCTTTGCTCGGTTCTTGTGAAATTCTATTATTCATCAAAAGATGGTAATAGGATCAGCACACACATACCTGAAACGAAAGAGAATAATCTGTTTTATTGGTCTTTTTGGTTAATATATTAAATTAGCTAAATTGTTTATCTAAATACGTTTGTGTATGCAATTGACCGGCATATGGTATGGGAGGAACAGCTAAACCAACATGGCAAGGCTTAAGAGCGGAATTTTTTCGCCAAGCTCACAGTCAACAGAAGCTAGTCACAGGTACCCACAGGTACTGAGGCGCACAGTCTTCCCTTTATAATGCAAATCCATGTCACGCTGTATGTAGGTATAGAATTCCATAGGGTGACCAGATAGCAATATCAGTGTCATGTCTCAGCAAGCTACCAATGACATCTAGCTGTCAAAAAGATTCAGCAAAGTTTGTCATTCCATCATGCATCGTGAATTTCGTCGTCATCACGGTTTTAGTGTGCCGGCAATTTGTTGCACCGTTTCACCTTAAGCCACTTACCAGACAGAGATTGGTGCGAAAGACCCAGAAATGTCGATTCGGTGCCGATCAGCTGAATCGGGTATCGGTAGAGAGTGAAGCCGCCTTTTTGTGTGTTTGGATTTGGGACTACATGGCGTATGCGTAACATTATTTTTCATCAAATTTTGTGTTTCCTATACTCACAGCAAGACGCCAGTTAGGCTCGCGTGTGCTTAGGATGCACAGAATCAGAACATTCGACTTGAATTGGACCACAAAAGAGTAGACTCTCGATATGGCTATCGGGGTCGGTGGCGTATACGTAATTTTTTCATACATTTATCGCTGGAAATATTACCCGGATTTTGGCCAAAAATCATCTACTCGGACGAGGCCCATTTTTAGTTATTGGAGCAAACACAATCCACAAGAATCAATGGATCCACAGAGATTGACTGTTTGATGCAGTTTATGGCATGGCGACACCATTAGACCTTATTTCTCTCGAAATGAGGAAGGAGACACCAGTACCATCAATGGTCTCAGGTATATAGTGATGTTAACCGACTTCCTGTGGCCAGAGCTCGATACATCTGAGCTGTGGTTACAACGGCGCTACACATGCCATACAAGCGAACTTGTGAAGAAGAAATTTGACGACTAGGTCATCTCACGGTGAGGGTTCATCGCGATCATGTGACTTGACGGTACTTGATTATTTTCTCTGGAGCTACAGCAACACCAACCACTTTGGACGAGCTCGAGGCCAACATTCGAGACACTATTGCCGGCAAAATTGCCGCACATATTGGATCGAATTACCAAAAATTGGACCGACCACTCCCAGCGAAGCCGAGACGGCTATTTGAATGATACGCCACACCACACATAGTGACGTGAATGTAGCTTCTGGTCACCCTGTACTACATTTGTATAATGCAAAACCACGTCATGGTGTATGTACAGGTAGATACAGAATTCTATTTCGTGTGCATTTTTAATTTTAGACATACTTCAACGATAACCACAATTGATCGACAATCAAACGACCGATATCGCATAAATTATTATTTTTATTTTCAATTCCTCTTCTTACGAGCAACTTGTTGCTCCATACTCGCTTTTTTTAATAACAAATTCGCATTCTATCTATTGCGTTACTACCTTCTTGTCATGCAACCCAGAGTAGAGACTTAACCGCAGCGATTTGCATAACTGCCAGCTGTATATAATATACAGAAAATAATATTTATATATCGTTTTCTAAATGTGCCTTACCTTGGAAATGAATTTAATTATTATTACCGATGTGGATTAAACAAAAAAAAAAAAACAAATAATTATGGCTTTGTATCGCTTCTCAAATGGACTGCACACACAACGATTTAATGCGATAAGATAATCATTTGTGTCTGAGTGGATGTAGAGAACAAATAAAGCACGTGAAGAGCAAACAGAAAAATAAAAACTAATTGGTGACGTAACAGAGAATATATACATAAATTGAAATTTCTTTCATCGAAATTATTCAGTGTGGGTTGAAGAATAATGACCTTAGTGTCAAGTGGTTCGGATTATTTTCTTCTTCTTGAGAGAGAGAGAGATTATGAAAGCTAAGTACTCGGTGTATGACTAAGGTTTGGATGGAGATAATGGAAGAATCAGGGCACTCATGCACTCATAACAGTAGAACTACAGCATGATTATCTCATACTTAGCTAATGAATGTCTAGACCGGCGGCCAATAATTAAAATTATACTCGAAGCCGGATAGACGAACTAGAAAGTAGACTGTGCTTCGAGCAATTATTTTCACTAATTTTTCACATTCCGTGCCAGAATAGACAATTTCCGTTGAGAAATATTTTACTCGCAGTAGATTTGCCAAGGTCTGATGTGAGAATTAGGCTCACGAACGAACTAGTTCAAAAATTAGCTCCAGCAAGTGTGCCAAGTGAACTAGTTCTGAGTGTTTTTATTTCTGTTCATTTTGTTCCGCAGTTCGATGGTTCATTTAGTTCAGAATCGGAACAAGCTCAGGCTTACTCTGAACTACGGTTCAGTAAGAACAACTGCAGTAAATTCTGTTAAACCCACAATAGAGCAGCACGAGCACATCGATGTTTTGATCTATGAGAAGGGAACTACGCAATGTGCTGAGCAGTGATTTAAATGAACAAAATAATGAACTAGTTCTGCAAACAGATTTGATGTGAACTGAGCGCTCTCTGAACTGAACTAAAATTAACAAGTCTAGCATGAACAGGTAAGTAAAAATTTCGCATTTTAAAGGACAGAGCTACAACCTACTGTCGCCTGTCTTCTTCCCACAATAACTATGAAGTGATGTCAGTTACAAGATCCCGAAAATGAAAAGAAAAGTAGGCGTACTATAGAAAATTTTAAAGCGTATGAAATATGGGCGTGACTCAGATATTGAGATCAGCTCACAGAAGAACTGTGAGCTCAAAGCGATGCACAGAACAATACGTCGACTTCAACTCAATAAGACTCCTGAAGCCGATGGCATACTAGTTGAGAGCGGCACTCTTACACCAAGGAATTTACGCAATCTTAGTGTACAGGTAGAATTGCCATGAATCGGGATCATAAACAAGTTGATACCACTAGTTGGATTGGGCATGACAAAAATAATAAGCCAGTCAACATATCAGGATATTTCGTGGACTACGACAAGGGTATGGTTGACGGGGCACCCTCTTCTTGACTCTTATTTTGCTGAGCCTCTTCTCGTTTTTGACTGCAACTAAAAACTGGTCAGAGTCGAAATTTGCTCTGGAATGCTGGATGCTTGTCTCGCATCTATTAGCACATGGCGGTTCGACCATCTGGGGAGAGCCAGGTGTCTGTGTGAATACGTAGTCTGGGAAACATTGTGCTACATATCGCCGTATTACGACAGAAGTCTACTATAGTCTGTCAAAACTATTCAAATCGCGAAATTTAAACTACTTCTGTGCCTGTGGTCTGAGCAGTAGACACGTATGCTATTCTAGATGTGTTTTCCCGTCAGGTGGAGTTAGTTGCGGGCAGTAGGGAATCGAGCAGCTTATAACCTCAAAACAATAAAAGGAATATCTCTACAGGACTTAAAGTAGGAGACCAGCTCCTTACCCGGGCGTGTTCAACGCTCCTAAACACAAATGCATGCATTTAAACTCAAAAGTCTGTGTCATCACCCGGAGACATGAATCAATTTTCGCATTGCACAATCCTCTCAACTGGAAAATGATCTCATTTCATCGCATCCCCTCGCCCAGTCATTCCCAGCCCTCTGACTCTTACGTAAGAAGCGAATAGCAACTTCTGTTGCCTCCTACCAAGACTGTTATTTATTATTGGATTCCCACTCGAGTGTGACCGAAGTTCATCCGAACTCAAATAGTGCCTTTCCTCCAAGCCTACTTATCTTTTAATAATTTCCTACATCACGTAAACTTGACGCAAAACAACGATAGTAAATGACTAAGTGATAAACACATGTATGCGTCCGCCACCCCTGTCGGTTACACTTGTCGTTATCAACTTAAAAGCGTTATTGTTTGCCATTTAAGTTGTTCCATTCCCATTTTTAATTTGTTTTCCCATTGTACACACCATCACGGTGCGCCTCTCCTCTAATGGAATTAACACTGTGAATGTCAACGCAGAGAAGGAAAAAAAAAAAAAAAAACCTGATTAGATAAAAATTTCTTAAAAAGAATTTCGAATAGGGTCGCCGCCCCTCCCGCCCGGTCCTCTGGGCGGATGTTGAACGTTTTATTTTGGCAAATTTTTATCTTTATTCAGCAATTAAGAGTTCACCTCGAACTGTGTTTACAGATACAATTAGAATGCCAATTTGGCCAGCATGTCGTATACGCAACTTTTTTTTAACTTATTTTTGGTTATTTGCTAATTTTGGCAGCAGCCGAAACTAATTATGTTTTTTTTTTCAGCCGCTGCTGTAATTTTATTTTGAAGCACCCCCCACTGTCATCCCTTGGAGATTGTACTTCTCGGTTGGTGGTGGCATTCGCAGGGAAACGTTGACGTTGTGCGAGGAACAACGGCGGCACGACTGTGCGCGAAGAGGAAGGAATAAAATTTAATATTTTCGTATTTTTATTTATAGTCAAGGTGAGCGCACAGGTTGACATTAATTATACTACCCATCGGCGCCGCTTAGGGGTGGGCAATACCTTTCGGTTCGTGTATTTGCGGTGGGTCCACTCTGGCGTAGTGTCACACTCGCATATGTGTTTCCAGAAGGGTGGCAGCCAATATTAGAACGCTTTGGAGTGGAAAAATATTTCAATTGACATTAGTTTGTGCTCAGTGTGAAGGAGGCGGCTTCTTTCCCTTGTGCCCCGACAAGGGTAAGTGAGCGCAAGACACGGGCTTTTGGGATTATCCCCCGACAAAAGTGGATTAAGATTATGTGTCTGTAGGAGCACACGTATGGGGCAAGTTCAAAGTGCGGGTTTTTTCATGCGGTGAGAGGTTCACTATAAATCCTGAGTAAGGATACACTTTAGGGCTCCATAGTTGGGAGATAATTGGGCTGGTAGTATCCCAAAACCTGGCGATGATGTACACAAACGTGAGGCCTAACAAAACAAATAAAACACGAAATGTGACTGAAAATTTGTGTTGAGCTTCGAGTATTAGGAAATTGAATCAACCTAGTCCACGGTGCTCCTTGACAAGGGCGCACAGGTTTGCCAACAAAACAATAAACGAAAGGATAATTGTGTGATGAGTAGGATCCGAAGTTGAGAATATAATGTGTGAGGAATAGATGTTATGTACGTTCGTGCTTACGGGTTATTGGTGTCATTGTTGGCTTGCTCTTGAATCACTAAGAGGTACTCACAGATTCTATCAAGGTCTACAACGAAGCTCCCCGTTTCATTGAGTTTACCCTGAACTCGTCACGTCATTAAGACTAGAACGAGGCTTGGTTTAGTCCAATCTTCCAATCTTGCGTTTGCAAGGGTCTATCTCTTCTTATTTCAGAAAATTATTCGAAACTGACAAACCAACAGCAGAAGTCCAATTTTCCAGAAGTCTGCATTCGCAGATGACATTGATATTATCTGCAGGACGAGCTGTCACTGGGCCATTTGCAAATATTCAAACAAAAGCGGCTTACAGGGATTTGGCTGTGATTGAACGCAGTGTCAACAGAAGGGACACGCAACATTGACCAATCTGACAGAACCTCACAATAGATAGCTATAACATTGAGGCAGTTAGGGACTTAGTCTACCGTCGGTTCCCCTATAAATTCTGACAACATAACTTCAGAAATCCTCGTTTCTTTGGCCTAAGAAGGCAATTGAGCAGCAAGACTTTGTCGATGTATTTTTGGCAATTAATGACAAAAATCGTCTTCCAAAAATCAGAATCAGGACAAGAAGCCAACAGTCCGTCTCCTCCAATTAGAATTTCTGAATTTATAATGATTGCACGATCTTATTTGGCATATTGTGTGAATGTCTGTCAATTTTAAAGGTACGTTTGGCAGCACTTTTAAAAGCAAGTTAGACTGTCTAGTTTATACAGACTGACGTTGCTTCATCAAAGACAAAAAGGAATTTAGAAAACTTGACAGCATTGTGCGAAATTCACAACCCAACACGGGAGGCCCAATCGTATTTCTCGCATACTTTGCAGATATTGACATAATTGACACAACTCAACGGGATGTCACCCGTTTGATAGATAAAAACGAGGGCAAGTGCATACTGTCAACGACAAATTGGACAAAACGTCATAGCTGACAGTTGAAGAGACTTGGCTCTACTTTCAGCTCTGACAACCACTCGTCAGTATTCAACTGAATATTCTTTCACCACTTCTCCATCACCAGAAATTACTTACAGTCAAGTGGCCACATGCCACAAAAAAGAGAAAAAAAAACTCCCAACCATACATATCTAAAGTCACTCACTCACATTTCCGTTCTCCTTCAGCTGAAGTTTGTCAAAAAAAAATGCTAAGTGTTCTTAAAACAACTTCTTGTGTTCAAAAAAAAAAGAACTCATGGAGGAGTAAACCGCGAGGCACGTGCTTTTCTCCTAATAGCACAAGAATCAACCAACTTCCATGGTCCCCAGTTCCATTAAAGATTTTGTTCCTCTAACATGGAGTTTTAATTTCGAATTACATGTGAACTACATGGAGGATTGGGGACATCTGCTTGCTGCACTGCACTTGCAAGGATGCAAAGATGATAGACAAGGCATGTGAACGACATCCTGCACATGTATTGCTATATACCGTAGAGGTAGTCTAACTTTGTTAATTTGTAATCTAATAGTGTCTCTCTAGTGTAATCGTATTTGCCCACAAGCAGCCCACATGCGGGCAACGAAGCCTTGATTAAAGGACACGAATGCAATTGCAAGTTTACTCCGGTTCTCCACTTCGTGTTCTTGTTCGTCTCAATTTGCGGGTTGTTTGTCTTATAATTTATTATATTAGAACAAACATAAAATAGAAACATCATCGACTGGGAGGTTGGACGTCACACGATCCGGATATTACAAGAACTGGAGAGTACCTTCGATGCCTGCTAAACCGGCTACTGCTGTCGTCGACTAATGGCGGTGTTACCTCATTTTAATTGTATTACCTTTATTTTTTTTTCTCTGTGCTGCTGTTGTTTGCTGCTTCAGGATCATACAATTAATGGACCGCACTTTAGTGAACAAACACAGCGCAGGCAGTTGGTATAGTTAGTGTCACTCTGTCGAATGACGGTGGGTAATTCAATTATTTACAACGCAATGAAGTGATTCAATTTTAAGTGCAAATGGATGTATGGTTTCTGTAATTATGGTGAAAATTTCTAACAAGCTCCAATTACGCATGAAAGGGGATATTCAATTGAAGTACATATTAGCAGTGCAAACGAGCAAACAAAACTGGAATAAATCCTTCTCTCCACGAATGGCACTCTCTATGGAGAGATGTCAGACTTTCAGCGTCCTTAGGCAGTGTTTTGTGCAAAGAGACGAGACTGTGTTGCCTATTTTAAAACATGAAACCATTTGAATAATAATTATTCTCACATTCAACACATGCTTGTCGTGCGATTAATTCGAAGTTATGTATTTTCACTGAAATAACTTCCGACAAAAACAAGGACAGACACTAAAAACTTTCGCCAACGGCACCCGGTCTGCACGAAAGCCGCACAAAAACATATTTCGACCTTGCTTGTCCAAGTTGGCCCTGTATTCGTATGTATGTGTGTGTGTGTGTGTACTCACCGGAAAACAGGAAACGGATATAAGAAGGATATTTTATTTATGATGCCCGCCCGGTTTTGGGAAAGGAAATTATTTATTTTCATTTCATTCAAATTGATAATGGTGAAGTGGGGGAGGGAGGTAAAGAGGAATAGCTAAAAGGTATTTTCGTTATTTTTAGAAAATAATAAATTTCCTTGGAATTCTCGAAATAAGAGATAAAGTGGAAGAAGTACTTTGGGAGAAATGGAAAACTTTTCATCGTTGTCCTGGTTACTTTCAGCCAAAATGGTTTTTAATTAATCTTGACTTCATTATTGCAGATGAACTCGATTACTCGTACTTCACAATTTAAATCAAACGCCGCCGCCGCCGCCGCCGCCAGTCAAAGCCTATATTTCCTTGGCAACCTGAAAACGATTTTCTAAAGTACATGCTGGTACTGGCAGTGCAATTCAATGGAAATGGGTTTGGAGATTTAGGAAAATTGTGATGAAATGTCAATTCAGTGCAAGGAATGTTTCATGCAATTGAGATGTGAAATGGAGGACGAAAACTCACGAAATCCTGTTCAAGTAGGAAAAGTTTCGTAGTTTTTCGTAAAAGAATTTTAGTGTAAGAAATTTCTTTCCACTGATTCCTGAAAACTGTCAGATCTGTTGACATTCTGCATTTGACGTTTAAAAAGTGGGCGAGTTTCATAGCTGTCCACTTAGTTTAGCTTAGAGAGTTTTACCCCCACTCCTTGAAAGTTCACAATCTATGTACGAATTGTGGTCCAGAAAGTACGCGAACAGACCTGCTCCGCTTTCATTTCTTGCCATCTATGTTGACATAAGCTCTGACATAAATTTGACAGTGACTGTCAAATGCGTTTAACAAAAAACCCATGCAACTATATAGAAATGGGTGATCTCAAGCCCTCAAGACAACTGAATATGAATATAAAATTTGTCCACCCTATTTCTGACATAAAGTCTGACACAAATGTCTTGTGGAGACTCAGTAGCACGTAACAGGTAGTGTGCATCAGAAATTCAAGGTGAAATTGGTTTGGTTTTGACAGCTGTGCGATTTTCACCTTTCACTAATAAATTAATTCTGCGGTTTTTTTTTGTTTTCGGTTTTTTTGTACCTCTCGCCGGAGCAATTTGAATGCTAATTACGTCGTTGAAAGCAGACATTTGCGAAGGAATGGTTGCCTTTTGCTTTGGAGATTCATCGTCTGTCTACAGGCTAAGTATAGACTATGTATCTTGAAAACGTAATTCAATCAAAAAATTACGTTCAATCAGTTAGTAACGTGAAATGGGTTTAAAATTATTTAAATGCTTCACCGGCTTAATGGTCGTTTCTGGTAAAGTTGATGTGTCTAATCAGCTAAAGTGTGGCACTGACAGCAGTATAAGGATAGACATTCACTTTCTCTGTTAAATTGTGTTTCCAGAAGTAATCGATCAAAGAGAGAAGCCATCAACCAAAGTCATCATCAAAAATGAATTCACTTTTAGAAGCGTACCATCCGTATTGCACTTTCGCAAGTTTGTCACAAGTTCCAACCAAATTATACATATTTTTGTACACATTTGTGGCTTATCCCCAAAGTATCTAACTCTCAACATACATTCGGCCAACATTTCGCGTATTTTCTTCTTCGAATTTTTCCATTTCCAAAGTGTCCTTGATGCTAAATTTAAACTTTTTCATTGTGAAACCATATACTCGTGGTATACACACTCATG
This sequence comes from Xylota segnis, assembly GCA_963583995.1. Taxonomy (NCBI): domain Eukaryota; kingdom Metazoa; phylum Arthropoda; class Insecta; order Diptera; family Syrphidae; genus Xylota; species Xylota segnis. Next base: position 911,889 of record OY757238.1, read on the forward strand.
GTGGGATACTCTTAAGGAGATATATAGAATTACCGTTGGTCAGCCTTCAATTACTTTTATACCCAACGTATCGATCTGAAAAGGCAAGTGTGTATGATAATAAATAACGAGGTGATGACTTCGAATGCCATTGGCCTCGTTTGCTCTTAAGAGTCCACAAAACATTTCTTCACACGCCAAAGTGACAGTTTCACTTGACACTTTCCCATGACTCATCCATGACCTTAATCAAATGTTCTCAATTAAAAAGATATGGTGAGCAAAAAACCAAACGAAAAACAAACGAATATTATGCCGAAACCTGTCAGGGAGAAACATGACCGTCTTCAATCTATCCTTAACCCAAAAATTAAATACCTTAGGTACACCACCCCCTGGCTATATTCGTTTGGTTGGTGAGATTAATTGAAAATATTTACCACTCCAAGGCCTACATTCGTTTGTCAGCATTTTATCGTAATGCGCTCGCCCGTTTCGAATGCCTACACCCGACAACGACAACGACTACGACGATGACGACAGGTGAGATATAAAGTGTGTAGGTATGCTCGTCGTATATTTATGTATATTCGATCGATTTTTTTGTCAAATCAGGTTGTTTACTTATGTAGAATTCCCTGAATTGCCATGTCGTCGCATTGTCTGTGCTGTTATCATCGTTACATCTGAACAACCCACCCCAACCGATGACGGCCATTGAGGGAAATAAGACCTTCAGTCGGTTTGATGCGAAAAGGAGCGCACGCCGCGCCGTGGACATTAAACCACCGAAAACAGCGACTGGGGACTTTATGAAAATGAGGTTAAACACATTTTCTGGGTAAATATTGAGTCGCGGATTGCCATGGGATTCCACAAGCAATCGCTCTGAAGGGGATGAAGTTTATTGTTATACTCGTTCGTACAGACAGACATTTGCAAGTAGGGTTTTTGGAGATTTTTTTTATTCATTATTTCTTTTTTGGAAAACAATTAGTGACACTTGAAACTTTTGACAGATATGAAATATTTCATAATCCCTTTTTTTTTTAATGAAATGACGGATATGTCACACATCAGTCAGTGTGTCAAAAAGGTTTCTGTAATTCGAAACTTCAGGAGGCGATCGATGTTAGCATTAGCTTTTTCGGGGGAGTAATGGGTTTTTAATTAGGATAGGACAGGTTCTTGAGCAGTCATTAGATAACGATAATGACCTTATGACAATAAATGGAGAGCAAATGTCAATATGGATGTCAAGTGAAAGTTTAGTCAACTGTCATTCTACGAAAGACATCAAAGTAATACTTTGCAGACGTTAGACTGGGTGGCTGTCAAAGACTAACAAAGGACTTTGCCATTAGAATCTGAATAAGGTGCAATATAGTCCGGATTACTAGGAATACTATCAGCAGGAGCCAGCGTCGAGGATTCTCTAAGCTTTAATACTGCACTTACCGCCATGAACTGCTGAAAAAATGTTCACAAAACACAGATCCAGAAGTGAATCTAACAGCGGCCAGTGAGAAGATACGATTTTGAGCCTGCATCAAGCCTGTCTTGTTCAGGGGGGCCCACGTCTTTACTATAAGTCAGACAGTTCAGTCAGACCCCAGTTCAGCATGAATACGTCTGCTTTGCAACCTTTGCTTGATCCATCAATATTCGGATCAGGAAGTTCAACAGAAATGGCTTTTGTTTCCGACCATATCTAGGAAGGACACTAGATTCAATCCTTGTTTTCAAAACATTTGATGAATGATTTCCAATAACGAGTACAGGACAGACTAACCAGTTTCAGATAAGAGCTTAGGAGGATGATTAAACAGAAGTCTTTAAAGATTACGAAGGAAGTTCTAACAGTGTAGCCAAAGCTTTAAGCTGTCTTCGAAAGATGGTGTGGAGCCACTGGTTAGATGCACTAAAATTGTATCTAAATCCCATGAATTTATCATTCAAATCAATGACAGTGGGAAAGTAGGACATTACTACAAAGTACGGAAGGAATGATGGAATTTCTATGGAAAAAGATAATTGCATCATAGTGTAGGAAGCGTCTGGCTTCCTACACTTCTAATAAAATTTCCATTTTCTTCTTTGCTTTTACTGTCCTTCTACGAGCGCGCACACACTAAAAGAGAGACAATTCAATCGGATATACATTTCTCTTCCAAAGCTAGAGTGCCAAAACAGCTTCCCTTGGGATAGGGGAAGAACATTTGCCATTTTTATTACATACTAGCACTACACATGCATTAAAAATGAAAAGACACACTAAAGCAAAACGAGAGAAACCGTGTGATGCTGTTCACTTTGCACGCATCAATTCATCGTTCTCTTCATCTGTGTGCTGTTATTCTTGTTTTTGTTGTTGTTTTCAAGCTATTTTGTGTTCTATTTTTATTTTTAGACCACACGAACCATTAAATGAGCCCGGCTGCCGACTGTCAGACGAAGAGACTACAACTGTCAAAACCACCATGAAAAGGAAAAAAAAATCGTCTCTTGGGGTGAGAACTAAAAATAGAACTTGTAGAAAAAATGTGTGTATGGGATGTACATACAATGCATAACTGTAAAGGTAGGTAGATAGAATATTTTTGAAATGTCAAAACTGACAGTACCAAGCCCCACCTTTACAAAACTCGAATCAGTTGAATGACTTTTAATTGGCAACACAACTGCATGGGCACAACCAAATACCTCCATGTGCTGCCTTTGTGATTTGTTATCACGAGTAGTGGCAAATGTAAACACTTTTGTGTTTGCCTTCCTAGACAATATGAATATATTAACTTAATAGAAAAAAACCGACAGCTTTGCTAATTCAACGTAGCGATGACTAAACAAAAGCAGACTGATGGCTGAATAGCAAATGTAATTCAGCCTTCTAGAATGACAAAAACAAACACCTATGACAGCGCAGATACCATTAATTCTTCATACATTTCCCTCGGACATATTTGAATAATTTATTACTCGCGATTCGAGAGTAATAGATCGTTTTCAAAAATGTCACAATTTGTTCGAAAACATTGACATGCATCGGCATTAAGTTCGAAAACGTCAACTGTGCAGTAGAAAATGACATTAAACGTCGAAAGGTCGAATGAAGTTTGTTTTTTTTTTCTTCTGTCACACAGTGATGATCAATTGACGTTTCGGAAAAAGACAAACAACTAACCCTGGCCATCACAATTATCGCACTCTTTTGCGATTCCGGCATTTTCATTAAAATTGGATTTTATAACTCCAATTACATGTCATAAAAACAAATCAACACCAACAGACTATGGAGGGAAGGAAACATCAATGAAACAGCCCACTTACACCGAACACTCCATGTCATTTCACTGGGTAGACGGAGCGAAATAAACAACACAGAATCACAATAAAAGTGTTTAAATTCGAAAATTATCGAAAAAATCGTTCATTCATAAAGCCAAAGCCACAGCCAAAGCCGACCCCACCGCCGATCCAAACCATACATATGTACATACATACATACAGGCGTACCACTACCGCCTACCTCAGTCGCGAAGAATCAGAGTACAAAACGAAACGAAGAAGTCTGTGTAATATGAAAATAAAAAGACACAATAAAACCCACTAAGGCGGGAAAATCACTTCGATGGAGACCGCCAACATTCAAAGTCTGGTATAATTCTCTTTTTTTTTTTTGTTTTTACTTTTTCATCTCTCCCTTTCCCCATTTTATTGACATTCCTTTCCTTGGAGTGAGGCACAACGAGATGTGTGCGTAAAGCACAAGGCCTAATGAAGAATTAAACGAGTTGCGAGTGAGGCATATGTGATATTTCTTTTGCTTCGGCATATGACAGGAGTGTGGTCTAGGAACTATTCCAGGTTGATTGGATTTTTCAAAGGAGGATAGGTGTCTATTTTAGGAACTTTTATAAGGAGGAAGTTACACTTTATATATAGGCTAGCTGACCCTACCGGCTTCGTTTGTGAAAGTGCTTAGCAGGGATAAGTAGATATGAAAGTACGTCCCTTTCGAAAAAATCTGTGAAAATGGATTTTTAAAAGAAAAACGCCCACAAAAAGTAGGCGTGACCATACTTATATTGAATTGAGTTCATATTTTTTTGAGTTTTTTTTAGAAAGTAAGTGACTTGGACAGAACTGTCCGAATATGAGTTCTCTCGGATAAGTGGTTTTTTATATATTGGCATCGGTTTTTTAGTGAGAACGCCCCCAAAAACTGGGCGTGGACACATATGATGTATGGATAAATTGTAGACAGTATGAATATCTAAATTTTTGAACTCAATAATTTTTTTCGATTTCAAGTAAAAATATGAAGTTTTGATCAAATAAAAATTTTGTACAATTGTAGGCGGTTTTTGGAGACTTTGGGGTTTGACGCAATCAAGACAAGATGACAATGTCGCTTGGGTTTCGAAACATTTTCCAAGACAAGGAAGATGTCGTATGGAATAGTGAACAGAGTCTGGTGTGAAGGCTTTGTGCACCCAGACATACGTAGGATGAATGTAAGGACACCAAGGACGGGGTTTAAGTATTCTGAGCCATTTGTGTTTACATTAACATCTGTATCGACTAGTGCTACCGATAGGTCGGTCAGTCACCTAGACAACTGGTCCCAATGAGTTAGACATTGTTCTGTTGTATGCCTGTTTGATTCAATAGCCAGTGTGAATTCATTGTGGATTCATTGACTCCACAACTATTGTCTATCACTGGGTAACAAAACAAAAGACTTCTCCTACATTCTATCCTACACCAAGTTTCATTGACCTTTTTATATTAGCAAAATTAGCAAAATTCTACCACTTTCCTATGCTGCTGCTGCTACTGCTCCTCCTTCTGGTTCTGCTGCTGTTACAGCAGTACTCTATTTTTTTTTTGTGTTCATCAGAAAGACCCACTACAGTACAGCAGATGGAAAATATTACACTTTCCTGCATGAACATCCACAAAAGGTACTTGAACTGTATTTTACCCAATTGTTGGCAATGTTGAGAGGAGCAATGGAAAAAATGAAAAAAATATATGGCTGTGCGCTGCAGAAAAAGCAAAATCCACAAACTACAGTTCGAAAGAAGCGTATAAACTGCTAAAGCACGATAAGGAACAACTGGAGCGACCGGTTGCAGTGTCAGGATGTCAGTCAGGATGTGGTCTGGAAGGGGGGCCGACGACGACAAGTACAAGTCGGGATGTGCACACAAAAAAAACTGAAGAACATCCATTGAAGAAAAGGAAAATGGGAGAAAAAAAAAAAAAAACAAACACAATCGCACGTTGTGACAATTCTCAGCTTTTATACATTTCCATTTGTCACACAAAAGTCAGGTACTTCTTTATCTGAGCTCCAGCCACCCCGCACATTGCAGAGAATATGGAGGGACTTACCATTCTCTATCTCCTGATCATCGCTCACATAATCTCACCGGAGTGGATGATGTCTTTTTTAAATTAAAAATAGAAAATAAATTATTCTTTTCTATCCTACGAGTATCTGGTATTTTTTATTTGTTTGCATTATTTGTTTAAATGAGAAAATGTTTACATGTGTTGCCGTCAGTTTAGCCCCCAAGGACTCTGCGCGATTCAGTGCATTGGTGTATAACTGGGGCAATTTTTAGATGCACATACATATGTATATCGTATCTGTATTATAATGGCAGCTGATTGCAGAATGAATTTGGGGCCTGTCAGTCGCTAATCTTTTTTTATATATTTTTAATATAAAATGTTTGCCTTCGTACAGTGTCAAGTCCTATGACTGACTTTCCCGGACAACAACAAGCATGTTTCTACTATGTAAAGTGTGCCTTAACATCTGTCAAATGTCAGTCATATGCGAACACCGCGTTAAGCTTCAGATGAGCGTTTATTAATTGTCAAAACCCATTACAAAAATGGAGAAATGGAAATGCGTACAAAAATCCAACCAAATAGCCTTTAGTAGGTAATGTGGCACACTTCTACGTCAAAAACTAAAATTCTCAGATCTGAGGAGCAGAAATTTCATATGTCAGTCAAGAACTTCACATGCATTTTCAAAAAGTGACAGTTTGGTGTGCTATGTGGATCATAAGACCGTATTTTATTCCGTCACTGTTAATTTCCATCGCCACCGTGGCATTGTCAGCAGGATAGTGCGAGCTGTCAGTTCGCACCCAAAACAATAACATTATAGGAAATCGGAAACCATATTGGAGACCAAACTGGCCATCTGTGATTGAAATTCTACAATTCAACAACTCAATTTTGTCAAAAGGATGCACACCTGTCAGGCAGATTAAAAAATACACATAGTCAACCTGTGGGGGATCTCTCTTTCTACCCTCAGTCATTTTGGTGTCAAATCTGTGCATTTGACTGATATTTCATTTCATTTCTAATATCACCTAAACTGGTTCCTGCAGGCAATGCCAGTGACAAAGCAGTTTCATTTCATTCTCAATCTCTTGGAAATAAAAAAAAAATAAAAATAAATAGCGAAAGCACCTCTCTGGTTTTCATCTGATTAAAACCTTCAGGGCGGTCTTCCCATTCGAATATGAATGAGACCAGTTCGTTTCATAACCTGCAAGCGCTAATAATTGGATGAGCAACTGGTTTCCACAGATGCCTCCGAGTCTGTATCCGATCAGCGTTCCCCCCGATGTGAATTCCATTATGCATTGGCTATGACTAAAACTTGCCATTCCGCGCATCGGTTATAAGTTTTTTATTTGGCATTAATAAACAAGTTATGCGAGCTGACTCCACCCCTACCAACTTTTACCGGCATTCGCATGACAGCCGAAGAATAAGGAAAGCATCTCTGTCCGTCTAATGACTAATTGACATCACCTCTTATTATCCCAGTGGAACTCTCGGCACATATGTACACATCAGGTACTGAATTGTTAACCATCCCCAGACGGGATAAGCCGCATAAAAACTGAGAAAGATTTTATTTCGCATAAAAGACACTAGAAAGCTGCTGTCACTTCTTTGATTATTTTCTTTTTCACTCACTTTTGTGCGACATTTTGACACATGCGAGACGGTCCATCGTTAAGTATATGTATATGGGCAACAGAGGCAAAACACTTTCGGTGTTTTCATGTGACGCATGCCTCTTACTCGAGCCATTATTCGGACACAATATCAAAATAACAATAATAACCAGCTGCTGATTTCCAGCGGATGAGACAGAAATTTGCTAATTGACAGCACAGTCAACACTTAGGACTTTGTACATATGTACGTACTCGTAGACACAGTTCATAGCGTTGATTAAATTAATTTGATTGTGATTGTCGAAAGTGTCATAGGCAAGCACAACTCACTCTGAGTTGTTAATTTATTTCTCTTCATTTATTTCGACGCATGTATGTGTTGGATTGTTTCTTTGCATTGGGTGGTCATGCATGCGTCAAATTTTAGCACCTTTTCGGTGATATGTGGTTGACGCATCTGTTTTCAGTTGGATATACGCATGAGACATTGAAATTCACGTGGAATGTAAAAAAAAAACTCTTGGTTTGGGTAGTCTTAAGGATGAGAATCAACAAGTAGATCCGAGAGAAACTCTGGCACAGCTCATGTCAGACAGTCAACCTAGTAAATATGGAAAATCTACCGCGACTGACGAAGATAAGGAGACATGGGAAGTGAGCGACTTTCACTAAGGAACTGCATCAGGTAGAAGACTTCAAAACATCATTAGGATGCCAAGACACAGCTAAAGAAGGATTTCCTCAGCGCTCCAACTATAACACGAAACGTCGTTCGTGAGGATCAGTAAGTTAGATATCCAAGAACGTATTACCAGAATCGCAAGGATGGAAAAACATGTTACTTTCTGAAGATACCTGGAGACTAAGCGATGCTTGCCCAAGCAATGGAGATGAACAAATGAGTGTCGAAATACGGAATGAAAATAAGCCCAGTTCAGTATAGTATACGACGTGATGAACAGATTACAAAATGTTCTGACAAAGATGTCTGGTTCTACTTATCTGGTCAATTCGTTATGTCCTGCACAGAAGGAACCAAAACTAATCAGACAATCCAAAAGGCTAGTCATGCAATGCAATAGAGGCGAAGGGACATAAGCCCCATTTCTTTCTTTTGAGATTTATGTCTCACTTAAGTGGGTTCAGGCGCTCACTCAACTTCGTCGCTCCGCTAAGGGTATGTCAACACTGTCAGGCAGGCGCCTATAACAAATTGTTAGGTGGAACTTATGTCCCTGCGCTTGCAATGAAACGCACTAAAAGGGGCCAGAAGAAGAGCGAGTCAACCGAAACACTCGAAACTACAAAACATTCTAAAAGGAATCGCATAAACCAGCAACTAATTGGACAGAGCTTGCGATGTCTTAGGATCTCTCGCACTGATTCATCCTAGCAACATAGAGGGCCTAAAATACTATCACATGTCAATATATCGTCTTTTATTACATCTAAGTGTCAAGCAGTAAAGCCATCACGAGTTTAAAAGTGGATCACTTCGAATCAGGCACCAGCTCGCAGCCATTCGAAACAAGCACTCATCACACCTTAACCAACCAATTTTAGCGAACGAAAAAAACATACGAACAGAGCTATTTTTAGCCAATGTTCCATTTGTCACTTCTGTGTTGCTATATTGCTATTTTAGCATGCTCGTGCAATATACGCGCGAAGGGTAGCAGCAGCAGTGGTTTCATCGAATAAATTATTCATGAAATTTAATTTCTTAAAGTGAGTCAAGTGAGGCGCCCTACACCGCGTTTTTCGCTGGCCCCTTCCCGCACCTTCGTCCTACGCTTCGAATGATAACGATAATGGATGATAGCTGATGCGATTCTTATTTGTTTTTACCCCCCTTATGCCAGGTTTAACAACAGCAAGTGCTTATGTATACTAGAAGGGAATATCTAATAAAACAGGAGTAATGCTACTTAGTAATTCCTTCACAGTGGTCCTAGGTTCGTTTTAGCACCTCAAATGGCGATGATAAAGGATACCCCCAGACGGTGTACATACGTACGTACTAGTACATGCATCACAAGGTAGACCTTCAAGACACACCTTGTTGCCGCTTGCGGTGCTATGCGCGGTGGGCTCTTGCCTTCAGTCTTTTACTTTTTTTTTGTGCGTTTTTCTTCTTCTTTTTTTTATCGTTTTTTACCCAACAGCAAAGGAAGAGATGGAGAATTGAGTTGAATGTCGTATTTTTGAATGTGCGCCAGGTAGAGAGAAGTTCGTTCAACTTGATCTCCAGTTGTGGTGTGCAATTTCGTGAAACGCGTGCTTAAATAAGGATGAGGTCTAGTTAAGTAGACTGATTGGGGAGGGGGCGCGAGGCATTGACTGTGAGAGAGATACTCGAAACGCATGTCAGAACTGGAGACATTCAAGTGGATAAACATGAATTTAATTTATTTTTTTGTTTTGCGACGTCGTCGTCGGCTGGTCAGACACGTAAATTTTTGATAGGCACTGAGTGAGTAGAGTGGTTGGTGTTTTTAGGTGAAGCTATTTGTCAATTTAATCGATTACATGACCGAACGTTTTATGGCTCTGTTAGGAAGATCTATTGCCACCTTCCCAAGGGGCTTTTTTGGAAATTGCGAACGAGAGAGGACGAACAGAGTAAGCGACCCTTTACGACTCTTTGATTTCTGGAGTCTTGGGATGAAGATCCCCAAAATGCAGGACTTTATCTGTCTTATTACTTCGTATTCCCAGGTATAATACCCATGGGCTTCGGATTAACATAGTCCGGCAATATTCTAGGGACCTCACAAAGTCAGCACGCCTAGAGGAGTATTGGAAAGCTGTTTATCTGAACTTTTTTGTAGATAAAAGACAGAGGAGATCAAAGTCGAATGAACAACCTTACAGCACAACCAGAGGAATACTAGAACTGTGTACAGAATCACAAAGGAGGCAATGGGTGGTCAATGCTCCACTCTACACCCAGTGAAGACTGGTAGTATGAACTTAGCTGTTTAGACGATAGTGTCCTAGCTGTAGACTCAAGCGACTTACCCCTTCCAGCTGATTCTGGATTACACATTGGAATCCAGGTTTTCGAGAAACTCGTAGCTATTATCGAGGGTTCCTGTGAGAGTGCGAAATGTCACAGGTTTTTGAGGAAGGCAGCGTAGTGCGACAAGGCCAGACAGTCTGAGAGGAAAGATCACCGGGTTCCTCCAGCTGATAGAGGAATGGTTCGTCTTAAGAAAACAATGCCAGGAACAGGAACAGGAACTACACCACAATCTCCATAGAAAAAATATCAATCAATCCCGAGAGCACTTAAAATTCACCTGAACTACCTTAGAAGCTCCCACACTTGGCCAAGAATGTGTGCTCACAAGAGGCATTATTCGCTTTCCCGTCACAATGACGATCTCCTACGCAGATCTACAAAATAAACGGCCTTGATTGCGGCCAACGTCTTTTTACTTTACTTGTTTACATTTCTAGCCAAAGAAAGAAAATTTATAACCTCATCGTTATGAGATAAAAGTAAAAGTCTTGTCGGTCTACGTATATGTATGTACATACATGGGCCTGGAATAATTTTTCATTTCCTCTTCATCTATCTTTTTTCACCTAAGAAAGATGAATGGTGGGAACTCTACTTTACAGCAACAAGTACGATATTGAAGCTGCAGCTCGCCGGAAGTAGTTACAACTTTGATTGAGACATCTACTATGCACGGGAAGCTGGTGCGATCGTCAATCGATGTTGGAGAGAGAAAAAAGAAGGCAAATCTCCGCAGTGCTGTGGTTTTCTTATGCAAAATAACAACAAAATGAAAACCCACCACAGCCCACCTTACTACACTAAAGGTCAACAAAACACAGTTGTTCGTTATTATATTGTTTTACATATTTTCCCCCCTCTGGCTTTTCATTATACGCCTCGTCCTCTCTCTCTCTCTCTCTCTCTTTGCATTGTGTAATGAAATAACACAATTTATTTTAGAGAATAAAAAAAGTTTTGTTTTCGCCACTAGCCAACAGCATTAGGCTACTTCAGCGGACGACGAACAGGTCTTTCTGGCTCTTTACGTTCGTAGGAGAGTTTCCGAAGTGGATTTCTTGCATGGATCTGCACCTTCCTCCTCTATTCACGCTTTGCACGTTCTACACCTATCCACCTATCCAACTATGTATCTATTCTATGTATTCTTGTTGATTCACTTTTTATTTTCTTCATTCTTGTGTGAGAAAAAATAAATAACAAAGAAAAGAATTAAAAGAAAACAAAAAAAAAAAAGAATTCGCATAAAAATGAGTGGAATTAAGGTCAAAGTATTTAGAATAAAATAAAAATTCCGCAGTGTTGTGGGCTGGGTCGTGAATTCATTGCTTTCTAATGGGCGTCTGATTGTTTTAAATCTTACAAACCTATTCTCGGTTTTGTTTATTTTATTTAATTTTGTGTAAACAACTTGGTTTTTTGGAATAATTTTTGGAATAAAACCACAACAGAAAGTGCGATTGAGAGATAGGTGAGAGCGGGAGAGAGAGAAGTTCAAGGATATTTTTAACTACCTACTTGTTTATGCATAAATTAAAAAACGTATTAAACACCAGACACCGGGCGATTCATTCTTTTCTTTTGTGAGTTATTTATGAATCAATTGGGGAGAACACCTGCTGGTGATTTACGTTGGTAAGTTCAACTGCAATTGGAAGTGGTTGGCAGCACTTTTGCCTACCCTTGCCGTAGGCTGTAAGCTTAAACTTCTGTCGAATTCTTATTGAAGGTATACAGCAAAAGTCACAAACCCGAGCACCCTCACAAGACCCAACGTCTGGCGTGAATAGAGATTGCCAGTGCAATTGGGGCAGCTCCCACTGGTGCCCTTGGAACCATGGTCGAGATCTGCCCAGTCGATGTTTTTACAAAAGAAACAGCGGCAAACCGCGATGTAGAAAGGTTACACCTCAGAAGAATGGGTACAACGCACTTCCTCTGCGAATGCCCGAGCCTCAGCAGAACTAGATACCTAACCCTGGGAAAAGTATCCTTCAACGATTTCTTGATAATGAAAACGGGCTGGTTAAGGAGGGTCACCCGTGCCATGGAATCGTTTGTTGGACTCGTGTATCAAAAAATCAGCACACTATTCAACAAAATCAATCTTCTCAACTTTTTTGCGAGAAAAAATGGAAACAAATTCCTGAACGTAAAGTGTAGATATGGACTCGAAGTCTTGTATAAAGCTGCACCTACTTTACGAGATTTATAAAGTCCTAGATCTTGAAGGGTATTTCTGTTCTGAGGACCTATTTCTGGGCATCAACTCAACCAGAGAAACCTCGCTTGAGCGTATTGCCAGAAGCGGCATCAGTGTCGCTTTGACGGCACGCTGATATCTTTTTTTCAAGTCTTAGATGATTTTAGGACGAAACAACAACAAAATACGATTGACACACATATGTGCTGTCAAACGAATAAGAAATTTACAGGACTTTTTTGCTGAACTTGTGTCATGCTTGGAAAGTCATGAAATTCGTGGGTTTTTCTCTGATTCTCGCGTTATTCTTGGGTTTTTGTCATCTTTAACATCTTGACAGCCTGATAATTTTGAGAAATTTGGAGAAAATCTAATGTATGTAGGGATTGGAACCCCAGAAGATAGAACTGTCCTTTTTTTTGTGATTTCACGAAAACGGCATGAGATGAAAGAAAGCTTTATTTACTTTACTTTAAGCTAACACTCTTGAATCAACAAAATTCACATTTTTCTTTCTAGGATGTGGACCCCTAAACTTAGGTGCGCTTACGGTGGACCCAGCAAGGGGCTCCTAGTTGAATCACTAAGCAACACCTACAATACATTTCATGGACACACCTCTCGCGAACGTCTGACAAACATCTATGTTAGAGTATGCCCCTTCCATTCGTGTAAAGAAAACAGCACGATCCAGACGAATGGTTGTTTAAGCAGCTAGGGCCTGTGTTCCAAGGACCTATGAACTTTGTAACAGTGTTGCAAATAATTCTAAAATTTGCTCACTGACACTGAATTTTACTACAATTCGTCCATATAAAGTCACGCCCACTTTTTGGGGGTAGAAAGAGATTTTCTAATGGAACCCTAAATTTCGATAATTTTTCTTTACTTTTCTTTATATTTTTGGTATTCTGTGCGATTATTTTGATCGTGAACAAGGATTCGACGCTATGGAAGCAGACTGGTCCTTAAAATCGGCTTTACCATGGTTTTTTTCCGAATGTACCTAGAGTGACATAAAAGAAACTTGATATTAACAAAATGATTACCTTTGCACCCTAAATCTTGGGCTGTGACATTGAAATTTACTATGGTCTACTGCCACGCCCACTATTTAAAACCAATTTTCTCAATTTTCTTACCAGAAAGTAATATGGACGTTCACTAAGCACACTTAAGTGGGCGTCTTCTTCAAATCAAAACTCAAATAAGATATAAATGGGAACATGCAGGACGAAATTTTAACAAAGAACCATACGCCCACTTTATTAGGGCTGATTGGGGAGTATAGGGTAATGTATGTAGCATTAGCACACCAAGTGTTCATATGAATTTGACAGATAGTACCAGAACTTCTCGATGTCAGACAACCCTAAGCAAAGTCTCGAAACCATTATCCAAATTGAAAGAATGGGAAGGTTTGAAATGCGAGTTATTTCTCCGACATGAGAAGGATACAGTAGAAGCCAAACAGAAAAAAATGACTGTAAGATGCCTTACTCATTGGGTGAATTCCAATGCGACCAGCATTTCCTTTGTCATCTCCTAACAGTGTTACACCCAAAAATTTACCCCCGTCCCACTGCTTGCGTTAGTATGAATCATCAAACGACAACAAGAACAAACGTCTTAAGGACTTTCTCCCTGCAGCCATGAAAAAAAAACCCATAGGACTCACCTTTCTCGCCTGGATAGACATTCACCTGTTCATCATCACGTGTGACTTGGGTAATTATTGATGCTGAATCCATTTAAGCATTCGCTGTTTAAGTGCGAATTTCTGCGCACTCAATGATATGATATGAATTTAAAAAAAAAAAACAAAAAAAAACCAAAAAAAAGGACAAATTATAAAATAAACGCACAATTCCCGGCGACGCACGGCGCAACAAACCCCGACACAACACGATCTCAACGGAATTTCTCGATTCTCTACCTTCGCTGCTGATTTTCCTATTGAAACCGTGTCGGCAGAAATGTGCACAATTTCAAATGCCTACGTCTGTATTTATATTGCATAAATATTTTTTCACACACTAATTTCGTTTCGCACCACCATTCAATCACAGCCGAACAATATAAAATTAATATAAATTTAATTTAAAACAAAATTATATTATCCACTTGCAGACGGGCAACATTTTCATTTGTAAACACTGCGCCACCAGATGTAGTTAGAAGTGCAGCACACACTTCCAATTCTTTCTATCGCTGCGCTGCGCTGCGCTGCACTTTCCACCTTTTTCGCGTAAACACAAATTAATTTTTGTTTCCTTTTTCTTTTTCTCCTTTTTTGTTTGTTGCTCCTATTTAATGGCAAAACTGTTGAAATAAGTGAAAATATTTAAAAATAAAAATGGAACAGCGAGCAATTTATTTGTTCCTCTCGGCGGACACACGACATGAAATCAGCGTAAAAGAATTTCAGTAGACGACAGACGAAGGAGAAACTGAAGAGAAGAGCAGCAACACAAAATATATAAAAAAAAATAAAAAAAAAAAAAAAACACCACACATATGTTTTATCTCACTTTGAATGTGTCACTGTGGCGTTGCATCCGCCTTGGTAAGAGGGAAATGGAATATACGCGATGAACTCGTTTTTTTTTTTTGTAACTTTTTTTCTTATTTATTAATTGAACACAACCCGTTTAAGAAATTTCCATATTTTTTTCAACACATTCACTTGGATTTTATCGGTAAATTTCAATTTCACCGACTTCGGTTGGTAAAACTGTGAACTTGGTTACGTTGAATGGTATTTTCCGCGAAGAATCGAATAAAAGCGCAACAGTTCGGAGGTTATATACTTCGTCCCTCTTTGTCAGGTGCACTCGACTGTTTTCCTTCTCGCTCTATCAACCGAATTTAGGGACAGGAAAGTGCAAACGTACGTAAATCCTTCGTCGTCGAGCGTGTGCTACGTCCAATGAAAAAGACAGTTGGAAACTGAAGTTATGCGAATGTAAAATGGCCGCAAGGTTCGGTATTTCTTTTTTTTTGACGATGAATTCCAACTGATTTCCCCTACTTGGAGATGTCAAAACAGGTATGTCGGCTGTAGCGCTCTCTTTCGTGTTACTGAAGTGCGCAATGGTGGAATTTTTGTTTACTATTCTTATCTCGTTCTGCAGTGGAATGAATGTGTTCCAATGGGAAATGGTGGAAACGCTACGGTTTTCTTAACACCACGCATGGCGAAATGTTAAGCATATTTGGTTTTTATTAGAAAAACGAAATTGAATTCAAGTTTATTAAAATTCTAAAAACTAAACATCATTGTTAGATCGTATCGGGTTCGTTATAGTGGCGTAGAACGTGGACACTCTCTACAATGGTTTTCCTTTAAATTTAGGCTTGGAATGCGGTCGAAGACAATAACATCTGATCCAAAGGTATTCGCATTTATTGCCCAGAACCACAGAAAATAGGGTTTTTGTGCCCAAAACCCACTCAAATCAGTGTCAGTTAAAAGACTACAACCGGTGTGTGCCGCTCATTAGCCATTTGGCTGACAATTTTCCAATCTTGTTGTATGATTCGACCTATAGCTGGCGCTGCGCAGATCCAAAAACTGTCACAAGAGCAAGAAAAACTTGTGACAGCTGTCATTCTCCATCAAATAAAGAGGTTTTGTAACCTTTCCCAAGTCCTGAAAATTGTTAAGAAAATATAAATAATAAAAATGTTGATAGCACGAAGGGTTAGCAGTCTTACCTTAAGGTAATAACTTTCTGCAAGATAGTACTGTGAGTTCCGACTTTCATTGACAATTCCTAGATCCATAGCGGCACGTACCAACCTCGTAGCTAGAGACTTCAGCAAAAAGGACGATAGCGACAGTGACAGCGACGGGGAGACCAAGAAAAAGGAGAAGAAGCCAACCAAAGCTGGGGAAACAGCTACGGATCGACTGAACAAACTTCTCGCGAGCATGCAAACTGACGATAACCTCACCATAGTCAAAGATGTGAATATGGCTAAACCAGGCGGTAGCAAAAAACGCACCAAAAAGGAGGATGACTCTAAGGACGTTTTCGAAGCAGCGAAAAAAGTCGCTTCACTTCTCGGCGAAGAGAACAAGCTGCAAACTGAGTCGGAACTATTGTCTAAATTACTGGATCATAAGGAAGAGCCTTCTTCGGCCCAGTCTTCCAAAGAAAGCAAGACTAACCCTAACGAATTAAGTTTGAGGTAAGCAGAAGCTATAACACATACCTTGAACTAATTTTTTTTGTTTTTCATTCAGCGAACTTATTATTGGAATGAAAATTGACCGTCGTCAACCGGCTAACGATCAATCTCGTAGTGATTATGTCCGTAAAACCCTCGCCAGTCGTTCTGGTCCGAGAGCAGATGCAGGTGGAGATAGGAGTCGAGCCAGGAATCAGCACAAAAGACAACCAGAGCCCAGTACTGGAAGTGTGAATCTTTTCGGTGCTAAACCCCTCGACATATTTAAGGAGCCCAGTAAACTTCGCGACTCACCGGACATCCTTAAAACTTGGCAACACCTGTACCAGCACGAACTGAAACTGGCCATCACTCACCCGCCAGCAAATCATTTTCAGAAAATGGCTCTCTGGACGGAACAAGGCAAGCTATGGAAGTTTCCAATTGATAACGAACAGGGTATGGATGAAGAAGCCGCTACTGACTTTTCTGAACACGTCTTCCTCGAACAACACTTGGAGGACTGGTGTCCTACTAAGGGACCCATTCGGCATTTCATGGAGCTAGTGTGTGTTGGTCTATCCAAAAATCCTTATATTAGCGCCAGGGAAAAGAAAGACCACATTCTCTGGTACCGAGACTACTTTGAGGAGAAGAAGGACATCCTTAAGGACGTGATTGTGGATACTACGAACGAGCCAAAGACGACGATATCCTCGAGTTAATTGTTGTATTCAATAAAAACAAAGTAAAGCTTCATATTTGAACGTTTTGATACATGTGAGGATTTCTGCGGATATTCTCTTCCATAGTTTTTGACTTGAAGGCCAGCCATTTTTCATATTTGTCTATAACTTCTGGCAGTGCTTCTTTGACTTGGAAGCGATCGATTTCAGGACCATCTCTCATTTCCACCTGCGTTTTGAAATTATAATTCGGTTGATAGCCATTTATGCTGAGGAAATGATCAAAGTAGAACGGCACAATGGACTCTTGGATGCCGTGCATTACGTCCATACTCTTGCGCGCTTCTTTCAGACCAGTAAGATCACCCTCTTCGTGGAAGGCTCTATAGAAGAACTTCGTTTTCTCCGATATTATGACAGGTTTCGGAGGAATCACTCTGACAACTTTCTTTAACTCTGAACGCGGAAGTTTACCCTCACGTTTGGGTCTCTGGAACGGCGGTGCCAGGTTGCGACGGACCTTTACCATTTCGGCATTAATACGCCGTTCGACGAGTACGGCTTGTCTTGACAGACTACGTCGATATGTCAAGAGTCTGCGATATTTCTTTTCCACCTTACGCCTGTGATCTGAGGGAATTCCTTCGAATTTTCCTGTAAAACAGAAACCGTTGTGCATTAAAATAAAGTATCAACTTTAGACAGAATCAATAGACCCACCTATCAGGTCGTTCAATACTTGAGATATTACGGCAACCTGCTCCAGAGAGCTAATATCCATCTGAGAAGCTGGTGGAACTACATCCTTGTATACTTCGTTACAGATACCCTTCATTTGGCTGACCCGTTTATCGCTGAATGTTTGGTCTATAGGCCGACCCAGAAAAGATTGCACTTGAGCTTTGAGCTGATTGGCCCTGTCCTCCATGTAATATTTGTTAGCGCACTTATTTTCTGCATATTTCTTCTTTGACGCCAGTTCTACGACACACCAATCACTGAACTCCTGGTACTTTTGTTCCAATTCTGCTAAAATCCACAAAGTGTAGTGCAATTCAAGCAACAACACAAATGTCTTGGACTTAAGATTTTCGATTCCATTTATGAATTCTTCCGCGTTCTGGAAAACGACAATAATAGGGTGGTAGTTCTGGAGATACACATTGTCATAATATTCTTTGATAGCCCATGCATCATCCTTGTCACGCTTACGGATGTTTGTGGTACTTCTCTTTGCAATGGACTCCTCGAATCCTTCTAATTCACCGTCCTCAGTCCGATGGATCCAATCGTTTTCTACACGCCATTCCATCTCTGCTAACAAGTAATGGAAATTCTGCAAGATAGTCCGTCGCATCCAGTCGTTTTCAATATACACAATTTCCATGTTCAACACCGTGTACGTCTTTCCAAGTTCTTCAGCTTCGCGTCGGTATTTATCAGTCGCCTCGTAGTATGGTTTAACTTTATTAACAACCTCCATGGCAGCTTCATACTCCTTCTTCTCCCATTTGGCAAACAGCTTTTCAAAGAGTGTCTTCATTTGTAGCATTTGTTGGAAGTAATACTCATTTCGACGATCATAGATTTTTGTGCGCACAATCTCTCCCTGAATAAGCATAGATTCAAATTTCTTGCGAAGTGCATCTTTGATTAATGTCCTACAGGAGTTCCACTTAAATGGCTGAAAACCTGGTCGCTTGCGAAGATCCTCGATATAGAGTTCATCAATATCTGTAGCCACTTGTGCGGGAGCTTTAATACCCCCACGTGGTCCCAGAAGCATTTTCTGAGGATCAACCTGCTTAACTTCCAATCGTAATCGCAGTCCATTCTGGAGTCTGGTATTAAATGTAAAGAAACTATCCTTAGCAGCGGCCATACTCATTTGCTCTTTTTGTTGCCCAGCAAATGGTACCATTCGGTAGGGATCCTCCTCCTCTTTAGCAGGATCAATGGGAACTGCTTCGAAGCGTGATCTGTTAACTTCTTCAAATGGAACCAACGATTTGCGAATGTAATCCAAAGGAATCTTCTTGTCTCCAGCCATTAGGAAACTACCGCTGTCATTAGTCAAATTGGTGCATTCCGAAGAACTGAGTGAGCTGAGACAAGATTCTATGCTCTGAAGATCTTCTTTTAGCTCTTCGATGTAATCGTGTTTGTCAATTGAAAGTTCTGCAACTATAAGACCAGCACGTTTGTTAAGTTCTGCTTTGATTTCAGAGAGAAATTGCACGAACTCCTCACGACCGGGAAATTCTGTAAGTTCACCGTCAGCCAAACTGTGGAACACCATGTCCTTCATCTGTGGAAGTGGTTCTTCTTTTAATCGCTTAGACTTAGACTTCACCCCTGAATCTGTTGTAGTGTTGAATTCCTTTATAAGATCATCAGTTTGTAGCTTTGGCAATGCGAAATTAATTTCTTCCACATTGTCGTTAAAGCCTCTAGGTCGTGCCTTATCAAAGGTTTTCGGCAACTGCGACTTTGCCTGTTTCGAATCTTCGACCATAAGCTTGGGCCTTACTATTTTTCGAGAATACCGAATGTGGACTGTCTTATGCTGAGTTGGGTTCCAGTGATCATGATGATGACGAGCTTCAAACTTCTTTGCGTACTCAGTGTCTTTTACTGCTGCCACATTTTCCGTAAAATGTATATCATCCCTAAGTCTCTTCATAACGGGAATATGACTGCTTTGAACAAAATTATCAAATATCTCAGATGGAACGCGTAGTCGTTTGTAGTCTCTGGGATGTCGTGGATGACGGCGCAGTGTGGTTTCCCGAAATTCTGGCGCTGGCATGTTTCCCCGTGCTCGTACGTCAAGATGTTCGGTGGACACATCTTCCACGTCTGCGTCGTGTGGAATCCAATCAGAGTCTCCAGAATCAGAATCAACGCAGGCCGATTTAGCTCGTTTTCGCTGCTTTTGAGGGCAAGGAATCCCTAAATAGTGCATACGTCGACGTTTCTGGAGTCTTTTCTTCACCCTCTCAATTTTGTCCCTGTTGCGCATGTATTCCATAGTTTGTCCTTGCTGAATATCGTCATGAACACTACTCACGGATTCAGCGGTTCGTTTTCTCCCTCCGATACCATATAGATAGCCAATCATGTTGAACTTCTTCACCTTCATCATCTTAGGTTTCTTGATGCGCAAATTCCTTCTCATCACGCGATCATAGTGCCTTCCAAGTGGTTTCGCTCGGAATTCTTTAATCGGACTCTTTGCATGAATTGGTTTTAAACCCAGTGCACGAGGAAATAGGTCCATGCCAGGGGCTGGTTTTAGAGACGAAGATTGAATTTTTCTTTTACTAACTAATGTTTCAAACCACTCTTCCCTGGTCATACAACCCTTCACCTTTCGTTCACCAACATTAAGCTCCTTCTGGTGGAACTTTCCTCTCAGATTAGAACCTAGTTTGTAGAGGAAACCCCGGAGGAGGAACTTATCCCCCTTCTGGCCTACTACCATGTCGTCCTCATCATCGGTAGATCTTTCGTCGTCTCTTGGGCTATGTGATGGTGAATCGGAGCTTATTTCTAATTGAGCTTCAGGAAATACTCTCGGTTTTCCCACTTCTGCATAAAATTCTTGCTTTACTTTGGCACGATCCCGCAAAATACGCTTAGATTTCTTCATTTGGTGTCGAAATTTCAAAGCCTCTCCGATAGTGTGTGGAAAATCCTTCCTTTTCGGAATTTTGCGCAGTTCCATTTTCTTCGTAGTAATTGTTCTATCTAGTAACCCAACCAAGTCCTGGATATCCTTGTCCGCTAACATCTTAGCGGTATTTTCAGCGGTCTGCTTTTGATTTTTTATTTCGTCTTCGTCTCTTTGTGCTATTTTCGTCTTTTTGCGAATATACAATTGTTTATATCTTTCCCTTCGATTTTTTTCTTCCTCCTCTAGCCTTTTCTTAACTTCTGGTTTCTGTTCGGCTCTAATGAGCTTCCCAAACACATTCTTTTTTTCTTCTCCAAGCTTTTGAACGTGATCTTCACCATCGGGTTCCTTTTCTACTTCAAAATGCTTAGGGACCGATATTCTCTCATTTTGTTGCTGAGTTTCTGTATCGATTATCGTCTCCTTTTTTACATTACGTCGATGTTTGTAGCGGCGAACTTTACGGTATTCCATTTGGTTCTGACAATTCTGTTCATCTCGAGTGTATGTATTCTTGTAGTCCATTCCTTGAAAATCCAAATTCAATGGATTTGTCAAATCGATAACTTCACAAATGCTCGAAATGGTTGATTGCGAGTCTGAAGACGTTACCAAGTTCTCAGCAGTCTTGACAAGATTCCTGACATATTCTTGTTCTACGCGCACTGGAACCGGCTTAAAATGTAACACCTTGGGGTTTTTCAGGCAAAATTTTTTCCGAGGATCTTCAGTGAGACTAAACAGTTTCTTGCTGGGAATTTGTTGTGCAGCAATGTCGTTTAATGGACATTGTCCAATAAATGGCTTAGGCGCACCCAGCACTACACTGTCCGCACAGGGTGGTTGGAATTCGACTTGCTTAGCTTTTACAGATTTCCGGTGCAGTGTGTCGGTCAAATTTTTTGAGGTACTACGAGGAGTTGATCTTTTCGGCAGTGATCTCGGAAAAGAGGCACTCGACGGTGTTGGACTTATTGGGCTTGATGGAACAACCGGTTTTTTAATCGAAATAATAGCTGGTATACCCATATCGACAGACCTCACTGGACTTCTTTTCTGATTGAAGTCCCGCAGGTAACATAGTGGTCTTGTGACATTGAAGTTATTTGCAGCAAATTCGTCGGGAAATGCAAGGTTCCTGATAGAAACAGAACTCTCAGATGATTTTCTGTGAAACGACATCCTTGTTTGTTGAATTTAATTGAAACTAAATAAAACAGTATTTTAAAAAAATTATTAGAGACGTTTGCGTTAATTATTTTATCAAACTTTCAGTTGAGTGGCTTTTGTGCAGTAAGAGTCTAAAGCAATTTTGTCGATGTTCATAGACAAACTGTTTCTTTTTTATTTTAAGATAGTTTGCACGAATAGGCACTGTAAAGTTCTACAGTATCTTCTTGAATTTGACACTCAAATTTGGCAAAAAATTAAGATCTAGATCTACAGGTACTTAGCATTTCCACTAGAAAATCGACTGTCGAGGAACTTAGCCTTATCCACAATCGATTTTGTCTGATTTTTGTCAATTTTATTGATTTGTAAATCAACATCTCTGCTAAAGGGTCGTCGTTCTGACTTTCCATTCGCTTCTCCATCCTAAAAGGCATATAAATGTGGATTTGTTTTTAAAATTTCGTAATAAATATGTACTACGGCAGTTGTGTACCTTTTTTTCCTTCTTTAGTTTCTTTTGATGAATTTCATATAACGATTCGTCTCTCTTGTGTTTCTTTTTTAATTTCTTTGCAATTTTCTCTTGCTCAGCATCACGAGCAACTTGGTATTGTTTCTCGGCCTTAGACTTACTGGTTTCGGTAACTTTCGATGTCGAGGGTGCGTCGCCGCTGTTGGGTGTCTTTGTCCAAGAAGACCTAGTAAAAATAATACACTTATAGTATTTGATGAAATATAGTTAAGAATAGAGCGCGCACCTATCACTGAAATCAGGTCGCTCCTTTGTGTGAAATGTGCGCTTTATACTAGCTAATCCAGCCTTTAGTCCAACATCGGGCAGTTCCAGCATCCATTCTTCACGCACATTTGTTTCCATTTTATTCGCATCCGGGTCTAACTTTGCTAATTTTATTTCTAAGGCTCTTTGCTCGAGCTCGATCTGAGCTGTGGTCATCGCTTTTAAGTCCTCACTGATTGGAGTAGGTCCAAAGACTCCATCATCATCACTAACATGATTTGACTCAGTGTTCGAGTCGTGTGCTTCCAAATTTATGCCTTGAGGCAACGCAGGTCCAATAACAATAGCTTCTTGTGATTTATTTTCTTTCACTAGAAGATGTGGAGGTAAAGCTGGTCCAAATGCTTCTTCAGTCACGGGCACTTTGTCTTCCAATTCTACGACTAATGGTATATTTTCTTCTGCTTGTTTCTCCCTGTCCGGACTTTTATGAGAATGTTTCTTGTGTTTGTGTTTCTTGTCTTTTTTATGTTTTTTCTCCTTTTTCTTATGCTTCTTTGCCGAACGCCGGTGTCCACTTGAATCTGACCCATCCATGCTCTACCAATAGAGAAAAAAAAGTAAATGCAACACAAATTAGTTTCAACAGAAGATTTATTCACCTTAATTTCTACAGCAATAACAATAAAAAGTAAGGAACTACGTGTACTACTGACTTTAAAGTCTAATTTATTTAAATGTTTTTAAAGCTTTTCTGTAGCTGTATATAATAGATTTGGCCACCCCAGCTGTTGGTATGTTCTTAACAGATTGCGCTATACTACTGCGCCAAACGATGTCATTTATTGACATAGAAATGATTTCTGGGAGCTTATCATTGGTAGCAATAGAATGCACCACTTCCATGTAACTTCCTTTGACTATAGAATTCCCACGAATTCTGTTCCGCAAATTGGATGGTAACATTTTAAGATAGTACTGTGTGGCTTTAACTGACTTATCCTGCTCGAAAAATGTTCTGTTGCCTGGCATCTCTACCCCAACTGCTACATACTCTGACAACTTCCGCATTGTTGGTTGATACCACTTAAAGAACTCGCCCAATTGTGCTTCCACTATGTTTTTCACTTTATTTTTGTTCTCACCGAAAATCATTCGGAAATCTCCTTTGTAACTTATATTTGAGATCGTATGGAACAATTGAAAGTCAGTAAACTTTTCGGGTAGCATCAGAAGAGCTACTATAAATGCACTCTCAAGGTTCCGGGTCAAATCGTTTTGTAGCTCAGCATCGACTGGAGTTATTACATCTGTTACAGGCTTATGCAATCTACCGGCAAAATAAAGATATTCCCAGTCGTTCAAGTCCCTTTCTAGATGCTCCCTCGATATTACGCCATACTTTACAGTCACTCCCAAATCCGCCAATTGAACCAACGTGTTAAAGTACACTCTAGCCGCTAGGCCATTCTGATAGCTGGCTATGAACCGGCTTCCAAGGAATCTGAGAGAAGAGTAATGACTAGGATTTTTCTCTAAGTTCTCTGCGTGCCATTTCTGTGCATTTTCAACACAAAAAGTGAGATCTATAACATTCGATTTCTGCTTGGCGACATCTTCGTAACCAACTTGCTGTTTAACTCCAGAGCCATAGGCAAAGCTGTATGCAATCCCACGAGGAAAACGTTTAGCTATTTCTTTGTAAATATTCATTACTCTAGGTAGACAACCTAATATATGGATCAGTGTTTGGGTGACTGCCACTGTTTTAATTTAAAGTTTTCATAGAAAAATTCCTCACCTCCGAAAAAAAAATCCTGGCCGTAATCAAATCCTCGATGGTGGGCAGAATGACGTTTCTGACGTTTTCTTTTCGCTTCTCCAACACTTTACTCCCGGTATACATGGGCAATCGTGAAGGATTGGGATTGGGATAGAGATTTACGACTTTAAGTAGTAGAACGCATAGTAGATCCTGATTAGAAGACAAGTTTCATAGGGTTAGACCCTGATCAATGGTTGAAAGAAATTGAACATTTTGAGTCCGTTTTCCATCAATCTTCTTAACTACGAAACAAATGACACAAGATCCGGATAAGACGACTATCAGATTCATTTGGTTGTGTCGGCAGTTTTGTGGATAAAAAGAGTGTTTGGTGTGCAGAGGGGATACCCAAAATTGAACGATTGATCAATCTCCATCTAAACAGGCTCCAACCCATTGAACAATCACCACCGATTCATGGTCAAACTTCGAATTTATTGTAATAGATTTAGTTTGTTACGTATCTACGTATCTATCATCACAACTGACAGTAGTTGACAACTTTAACGAAATACCCAAGAAGAAGAAGCAAAAGAAAATTCCACTCACAAAAACAGCAAAGACATTTTTTTTAATTACAAACCCATTTTTCTTCGTATCTATTTGTTTTTAAATAGAATCGGAAAAGTTAATATTCCCCAATTCCATATGTGAGACAATTATATTTCCGAATGAATCCTTAACAAAACATTTATCACGATAACACGAGAATCAGAAATCATTCGCACCTCTGCGCGATCCATCGAAAAGTTAAAGAGAAAATATATTGCAACGATTTGCAAGCAAACCATGGCGAATATTACAGTTGGACAAATAATTGTGGACGCGCAGCGTATGGCAAGTCGCGTCAAAGATTTGGAAGTGTTGAGCGGTGGACTTCTTATGGAAGCGGAAGGCAACAACAGACATCTGGAATCTATGAGACAGGTATCAGTTATGTGAAACCCGTTAACTGCGTTGTTTTCTCCGATTTTAGGTCATTGATATTCTACTTGAGTAACTTTTGTATGTTTCTTGCAGTTTCAAGACGACTTAGACTCGCTGAATAGAATTGCGCGTGACAAATCCAACTCGGACATGGTTAATCGTATAAATCAACAGAACCCGTGTATAAGGGAAATCCGCCAGGAGAATCGTGAGCTCAAGGCCTGTTTAGAGGACCACCAGCGTGCGCTTGAGCTGATTATGCATAAATATAGAGAGCACACCCAAAATAAGGTGCTCACCAGTCAAATAAATTTCAAAGAGATGTACAATGAGAATCTTTGGAAGATTATCCGAGAGCAAGCAGACAAAATCAATGAAATGGCCGCTGTTATGCAGCGGGCAGCATCAATGGATGACGAAACGGTTCATAAAGAAATCGAAATGTTAACCAAATTGAAAATGGAAAACCAAACATTGAGGGAATTGCTCCAAATCTCTAATAAATTTGATTCAGCTGGCAAAATGATAACAGCGAATGCGCACCTTTTAGAGGACAAGGCCATACAAACAGAATGTGGATCTGGTGTTAATGCTGACCAAGAAACGACCACAACAACAGCAAACGCGGTCAACAATAACAACATGACGGAGAAAACAATCGACACAGTAGCCGAAACGGGTAACAATAACGTGACAGTGACAAATACCCCACCATCTCCCAATGCAGCTATAGATAATTCCATTATAGCTAACTCAACGGCCTCTATATCCCCGGCCGTGGTCAATCTTGAGAAAAGCTTTAAAAACTCGCTAAATTTGTCAAACAGCAGTAGCAGCAGCGATGACAGTAGCGTCAAACTAGCAGAAGCACCACCAAATATTTCACTAACTCCTACAGCAGCCCCAGCTACGTGATAAAAACAACCAACCAGCACCAACAGCTTTCAAATTACTCTCACAACTCTCCATCTCTCTTGCTATTTAACAATGATTTCCGTTGGTTTATGTTTTCTTATTTTTGTATGACATCTGTTTTGTTTATTGCATTATACCACAAGCCTACATACATAATATGAGATTCCTTTTTGTATTTTCATTCAAAATACTTAGGTCTAACGATAAAGTGACGCAGTCAATTAATCGAAATATTTTTTTTTTATTCTTTGAATTCACTTTTGTTGCACTTAGGTTTTATTTGTTTTCTTTTGCACAAAATATGTTATCTTCTGAGAAATGAATAGTTACTCCCTTGGTCACGCTTTTGTCGTACTGGGGTTGTGCATTTACTTTTTTAAATTTATCATTTTCACACTAACAATGTCTAATAATGAAAATCAACTTTTGAAAATCTAAGAACTCATATTCATTCACAAAAGAAGGAAACGTCTATCTCTGGTCTACAACTGCCTTTAGGTTTTCAAGAGCGATCAAGATCATTACGATAGTATTAGAGAAATCAATAAAAACAAAAATTGTACTGTACTAATGAATATTATTGTCTTTAAATAAAAAAAAAAACTTAAAGTGACACTTTTAAGCAAAATAAACAACATATTTGTAACAACACACTTAAGTTTTGGAAAGAAACTCTATTGTTCAGTCTGCTTGAACATAATAATAGGCACTAGGTGCGTGATCCCCTTGTTCCCATAGATGATAACTCATTTCATTTGTTTTGCGGTAGGATGAGGAACAAGTTGCATGAAACCCTCTAATCGAAACAAATTAATACTCTCACTGAGTACTTCACAGTACTTTGTCCCACTTGTTTGCACAGCGAAGTATTGCAGCTCTTTACATCACACTGCACTAACTTACACGTTGGCAATTATGCTTGAAAAATAAAAAAATCCAAATGCAAACGTTTGTTTAGCATTAGAAAATGCAATTTGAGACATTTATTTTTATAAAGATAAATCATACAGAGCTTGTTTTTTATTTTCCTTCATACTTTTTATATCACATACCTAAGGATGGCTAGGTGTATTGGCAGAAGCGACCGAGCTTCTTTCGTTTCATATTGTATAATACGATTTCGATAAATTGAAAAAGAATTATAAATACTACTTATCCCTATAATTCGGGTCCGTCTTCGAAAAACGCATCCAACGCGGTGTTATTGAGAAAACCGAATGACCATTGCATATTGGGATTATCTTTACGACAAGGATTCACAAACACACGCTGTTTTACTGGATCACAGTCGAGGCAATTTTTAGCTTCTTTTCCATGGCGAAGCCACTTTGTTGTACGATCGTAATACCAAAATTGATTGCCACCTTGACCATGGCAATCCCAAAGCCAAACGGGGGCATCCTTTTCCGAGGACTGTACATCTAGGCAATCACGTTTAAAGCGCAAGCGAACATCGCGATGCCAGCTAAGGCTCCAGAACTGAGTAGCTTGGGGTCGCACAGGATCTTTTGCACACCAGTACAGACCGACCATAGAATGCTTCGGACGGTTGAGATTGTCCACGCAAAGATTTGGGGAGGCTACACTGCGCAGCGTGCCATAGGCATAATCTGGTGGTTCTACTGGAGGATACATCTTGGGCAAATCGAATGCGATTTTCGTCATGAACCACTTGAATGACTTGCATTTGAGTTTTTCCCGAACTGCCTTCTGTTTCGTTAGGTCGCCAGGATCAATTCGTTCATACAGACCCGGACTGTGCTGGTAAATGTATTCTTTGTATTCATCCATCCAAACCTCGGCAACACGTTTGTAGTTCTATAAAATAGTCAACCATTACAGAATGAACTTAATAACCATGACAAAGAAGAACTCACCTTGTGAACGTAGTCCGTTTTCCTTGGGTTTCGCGAGTCCATTGGACCTCTGTAGATATGGGCGATGCGGGAACACGGAGCATCGACTAATTCACCACCGCACATCCAAATCTTAAAGCTCAATTCATACTGCTCGCCTCCCCAGATGTCGAGACCTTCGTCGTAGCCTCCCAATTCCCAGAAGAATTTTGTGCTAATGGCGAATAAGCCGCCGGCCATAATCGGACTCTTAAACGGCTTGGTTTTATCGACCAAATCTTCTGGTAGTAAAGCTAAGCGCTTGTAGTAGAATTCCCAATCAAAAGCTCCACGAGCGCCTTCGTCTTGAGCCCGATACTCAAAGTTGTTAAAATCAATAACATCTATGAATGGACAAACCGAAGTCCTATGATTCTCAGCAATAGGCTCCAACAAAGGTGGCAGCCAGTTATAGTTCGCCTCAACGTGTGAATCCAAAAATATCAATACTTCACCAGTGGCCTTCCGTGCACCAGCCATTCGTGCACCAATTAAACCAGTTCGTTCCGCCAAACGAACGATCTGTGCCTTTGGAAAATTATCCGCCAAATATTGATCGAGTCGTTCGCGCAAGTACTCACGATCACTGAAGTCATCGACCAAGATAATCTCCTTCAGTAGCTCTGGTGGAGAACGATTCACTATGCTATGGACGGATCGCATAAGTACGCTGAAATGTTCGTTGTAGAAAGGAATCACCACACTGACCGTAAGTAGATTCTTTAAATATTTTTTCGTTTTACACCCTGGATTTCTGATATCAGGAACTGACCGATTCACCGATATAGAATCACTCAATAAGGCATTAAATCCATTTTGACGGGACATTATTTTTTCTTGATCCCGGTAAATGCTGTCCAGAACTGCCACTTTGCCGCGCTCGCCAAGCCCAACACGATGAGCATCATTTGCCATGGCAGCATAGTCATGCCAATCAATTTTCTCACCAACAAGTCCTTCGATCCGATTTCGTTGGGCGTCTTCTATAATATTGTTTTCAATATCTCCACTATCTCTGCCTTGTATGAGCGGAGCTACTTTATTCTTTAAGTTCGAGTTAAAGTCTTGAAGACTCTGACTGATTCTATTCGTTGCTGGACTAGACGATATACTGCTGGTGATCGCTACAAATATTGTTATCGCCACGATCGATAGGAAAACAGCTTTCAGCAGCCACTTGACATTTCTACGTCTCATCTTCCAGTCTTCTTCATTAAAGGTCTAAAATAATATTCAAATATCTCTGTAACAGAAAAGTGTACAAAATTATTTCAATTGTATTACCCAGGGAGGAAGTTTAAATTCAAAATTGATTCTGGTGTAAAGCTTTGTTCGGTTGATCCTATCGCTCCTATCTGACCACGTAGCATTTGTCACAATTTTGCACTATACGTCACCTAAAAACATTATCTTATCATGGAAAAAAAAATCAGCTATCTGCAGCTCTGTAAATATTTGCATCTTGATAATGCATAGCGTAGGTAACATCTTTCGTCAGTAGTAACATTTAGTTCATTCCTATTAATTAATGAACAATTAAATGGTTTTTCTAAGTGAAAATGTGCTCTAGGCGCAATTTTTGTGATCACAAAATTCCTATTGATAAGATAGCATGCAATCGATAAAAGATTAGAAATATGTCTTCACTTTTAGCCGAAAAGGAAGTGTACTTAAAAATAAAATACACATGTCTGCTGCCTATTTCGTTGCTGTAACAAATGATGCTGTATTCAGATGTTACATTGAACAGTTCAATTCCTTCCTATTTGATTTTACACATGATAATGTAAGGGGACAACGTGCAACCAACTTGCTGTCGATCTTATCACGATCAAATTGTTAAACAATATCGACTACATGGGCTGTCGCCTAGCGAAATCATGGTCTGTGTAATTAATTAAAGTGTCTGGTGTGAACTATAACCGACGAACTATACACGTTTGCTTCGTACAAACATTAGTATGGCGACATCGGTCTGAATTTAAACCTTGAGACCCATATCGAATACAAGCCTGCATTCAAACTTGAATAGATTTTGGGAAAGGTATCGTATAAACCACTCAAAAAAGTTAGAGCTTTGAATCGCCGGTATAATTAAAGTTATTAACACTTCCGCAATTTTGTTTTTTTCAAAATCGTAATCAGATTGTAAATTTTGAAATTAGTAACGTTTTGTGCACTTGCACACAAAGAGAATACATGCATACACACGATACGTTTGTCGGCGTTAAAAATTGATTTGGGGACACTGTGTGTCTAGTAATAGGTACTACCTGCACAATGTTTTCTAACAAATTAATTATTGACGCAATTATGTGTGAAGTCACGCACCCATTAGAGAGAGGGTATCCTCAAGTATTAAATTATTTACGATCAGCGGATATACATATGTACTATGTGCGTAAGTTACACTTGGTCCGGCTGTAGTACAAATAATTATCTACGGAATGTGCCACACTTGCTGGAAAGTGTGTGACTGTACGAAACACGGGCGGACACACCATAATACGAAATGCTATTTTACCTAATTTGCTAATTTATGTTCAGCGTTAAGCGACAAACTGTTAACCCGTTCCAATTTCATATCACAATTTGTCAACCCTTTATTTGCTGACACTAAAATAGGTGCCAACGTTACCAATTCACTGTTGACTTGGCGTTCTTTAGTTGGGGAACGTTAAACTTATTGCACAGTGGTCTTCTAATAAAGGTTGCCGGTTTGGCATTTGAATAAGAGTTCATCACTAGATTTTAATGCACATTTATCCTCAGCTACCGATTAAATATGCACATACAGATGTATGTAATCAAATATGTATGTACATATGTACATTAGCATATGCGAAAACCAATAAAAACTCGTTTATTGACTATCGAGAAACATGTTTACACTTTCTTGCTCTTTCTCATTGACCATCAAGACAAATAGTTCGAACCAGATGAAACTTGCTGACCCGAATCCAACAAAAAATTCCGTAAAAAATGTATAAGTTACAGCACTCACCAGGGCTAAGACGCTTACTGAAGAGGAACCAAAAAGTCTTATCATCAAATACTGTGAACCTCCGACGGCACACAGCGTTTTCCAGATACTAAAACGCACACCACTACCACTCTTGCACTTCTCCCGCACCTAAAACTTTGGTATATCGTGTTATCTTGGCTAGCAAAACATTCTGCATTCAATATTTGGGACGTTGGAACCCTTCTATGGTTATCATACTTAAAAAAAAAAAAAAAAGAACTCTGCTATGGAAATGATAAAAACATTGACGTAAACTATTTTTAGTGTGGAATATCACATTTATTGTAAAATATTAACACAGTTTTGTCCAAATTAGCAAACGTTGACAGGCACAAAGTTGACGAGATGACAAAGTACCATAAATCCGAAAAGTTGCTTGAGGTGGTCAAGCAGAAAACACAGCTGCCCGATGACAGTCGATAAATTTCTCTTTCGATTTAAGAGAAGAGATTAACAAGTTCCACGCAGAGTTACCATCCAAAATATTTTAAGTGTCAAAGTAGCGGATTAAATTTATTTTTATTCTTTTGTTGTCTGATTAGTGGAACATTTGGTTGAGGTGCTGCGAAGTCCATCTACAAAGGTCCTAGATACCTTTCTGAAAGAGTTATGCACGTATTACAAGAATTTAATATATATAAGTGGCTGTGTAGGTACTTTTTCGTAAAATGTGGATGCTGAACAGGGACTTAAAATGGTGAGGCTCAACTGTCCGGTAAGTAAAACTATAAATTTTGATAACCCACGAGTAGAGTAAATTATTTATTTGTTTAATGTAGTTATGAACGTTTTTTTCCCCCACCTTACATACTTAATAATGTCTTACTTGTAACCAAATAGTTGCACTGATTTGAAGAAATTTCGAACATAAATTCTCCTCTAAAAGGTCGAAGAAACTGATTGATCTTGACCTCTAAAATCTTTGGTAGAATGGAAGGTCTCAGCGAATGTGTTTTGGAATAGCAAAACTAAGTAGACATGACCATACGCGGCCTTGAAATCGACTTATTCAATAGAAGCATTCCTCTGTAATTGTCGCAGGTATGATGGTTTCCTTTCTTATGAATCGGGCATATAGTGGTAGGCTTTGAAAGCTCGTTTGTGGTCCCCTCTAAGTCAGCAGCTGCAGTCTTAAACAGCTCAGCCACTAGGCCATCTGAACCTGCGCCTTTGTACGATTTAAGGTTGTAGCTAGTGTTATGAAACCTTTATCTTTTCTTCTCAGCAGCGAGATTGTTTCCTTTCTCATAAATCGGGGTTATGATGCTAGGCTTTGAATCATCAGGCTTTTTTCGTAGGACTGTGTTTTACAGAAAAGCTTGTTTATGCTCCTCTCCAAGTCATCCGCTGAAGTCTTAAAAAGCTCAATCGCTAGTTTTGTACGATTTCAGTATATCGACTTGATTCGCTGCTTCGTGGCTCTAGCTACTGTTATATGAAACCTTTATAGTTTCTTCTCAGTAAATATCTGGGACGTATGTGATGTATGAGATTTAGCTTACATGTAGCATATATTCTTTTCTAATTCTTTACATGTGATTTCTAGCTTTACCCAGAGCTAAGCGTCTCACAACCAATCGTGTTGTGCGTGTTACATTCTTTACACGAATGGAGGGGGCCTACTTTTTAAAGCCGTATTCGAAGGGCACTCTGTTGTTTGAGACAATTTGTACTCTCGGATGTTTGTCAGACGCTCGTGAGAGGTGTAGACGTGAAAGAAATTCCATCCGTAGTCCAACGCCAAGGATTAGCTTGGCCATCCTTCTCCTTTTACGTCCATAGTTTCCAAATCCGTAATAAACAAGACAAATAGTGTTTTTTTCTCGAGTTTATTTACCCTGTCATTTGTCTTTTAAAGATAGAAATCAAAACAATTTTCGATTCTTTGTAAATAGATGTAAATATGTATAAAATCAACACATTTGTTGCAATAAGGTCATTGTATCATTTAATTACTATAAAATATACAACAGGTATATATGTATACTGATGCCAACAAAAATTACAATTGGTCTACGCTTGCTCATTTGTTTGCGGTGCTTATCTCTTTCTCTATATCCATACACAAAAATAATCAAATTTACAAAACTAAAAAGAAAAAAATCTCGCGCTCGGAATAGGCACTAAGTTTGTTCGAAAATTCCTTTCATAAATTATTTAATATTGTTTGTATTTCTCTTTACTTTGGGGAAAAAATATACATTTACAAATTTACAAGTGCTTTCCGCCGTATCTTAGGTAAATTATACAAAAAAATATACTTCGGTTCTAGAGTTGGTGTTATAAATTAAGGAAGCTGAGTAAAAAAAAAAAAACAAATCGGTTGAACCAATGAAAATGTTATTACAATATTTTAAATCCAATAGTTTGTTACTTGCACTTTAGGAGCGAATGTTAAAATAATAAAAAAAAATGTACATACTTAATAAGAATATGTATAAAGTTTCAAAACGAATATATATGTATATATATTGCCACTATTTTGGGACGCAAATGGAAAATAACATGACCTCATAGTTTTCACTGTGTTATCCCCGGGGTCTACTTCATGGATCACAGATTAATTATCGCTGATCATAACGATCGATTGTTCCTGGGATATTGCGGCCAGTTCCTTCAGCCACTCGTCTAGCAGAACGGCGCATAGAGAAAGATCCCTAGATCGTTCCGTGCCGCTAGAATTGGCTATTGCACCTAGTGTGGACGACATGGAGGAAAGAGAATCAAGAGATGCCGGCTCTGTAGATCCACCTATTGTTGCTGAATTGTTCGTTGAATTACTTATTAGGGAATTGGCTGCAGATGTATTGGCAGAAGAAGTATGTAAT
The DNA here is from genome assembly GCA_963583995.1 of Xylota segnis. Classification (NCBI taxonomy): domain Eukaryota; kingdom Metazoa; phylum Arthropoda; class Insecta; order Diptera; family Syrphidae; genus Xylota; species Xylota segnis. The sequence continues at coordinate 945,959 of OY757238.1, forward strand.
CCTCCTGCATTTGACGAAATAGAACTGCTACTGGGGGTGGACTCTCGCAATGGAATACTGTTCATTTGGACTGAGGAAGAGGAATTGGATTGTGATTGTGAGAGAAGGGAATGGGTAGAGGAGCTGAGCGATTGTGCAGCATTTGAAAACGTCGATCCTGTGAAAAAGAATAGATTCGTATTAGGCCATGCAAATAGATTTATTCTTTGCGAAAACACTAGCATGCAGGGTGATAAAATGCACTTTTTAGTAAGAAATTATCAATTCAACGAAATTATTAAGAGGAACACACAAATATAAGGCTTTTCAGTTCAAATAAAACAGGGTTTTGCAACGGATAATGAGACGGAATCCTTCTGAACTTCCAGGTGCGTTTTCTTCCATTACGTGCATTATAAATCGGAATAACATTTACATACCTACATTTAAATGGAACACAAAGAAAAAACAGGAGTAGTAGTAGATGGAATTGAGGAAAAATAGAAGTCAACATATCTACAAAAATATATGTATGTACTTGAAGAATGTACACACAAGAAGCGACAGTAAACAAAATATTCATAGTTCGTTCTACAAGCAAATACTACGATAAGGTTTTTTAATTTCTCTGTGAAATATTTACCAGTGAAGAATGCGTATATTTGTGATAAGCCAGATGAAGCTGATTAAAAAAAGAAGAGAATATAAAATAAGAAATATGTTTTATTTCGTTTCTCCGACGAAGAAGGAAAAATGTTTAATGTATAAATAAAAAGAAAAAAACGAAATATATTCTTCTCAGATCCAATTTACTACTTTAAGTGTCTTCTATGAGTGTATTATTGTTCCTCCACCAATGTGAGAAACCACGTGAATTGAATGTAAACAAAGAATGTAGTATTAATGAATTCCCAAAAACAAAATCTACTTGAACCAATTCCAAGAATGACTGACTCACCATTTGGTTTGCGACTGAACATATTGGAGATCGATTTTGTGAGGCTTTTCCGCTTGTTATCATTCCGTCTGAACGGGTCGTATGACGATGATGGTGTCACTTGAACCGGCGAGGATGACGATATATTTGCGAACGTCGATGTTGGCTGTAAGCTGTTACGTTGATTCCCCCGTATGCCTGTATCACTGGTCACTTTTCGAGCATTGATCAACCGGAACTCTCGGTCAATTAGGTACGATCGCGCTACATCGATTATCTCTAGAGAATCTTCTGTTACTGGTAGTTCAGCATCGATTTGCTGCTTCAATATACGTAGCACCTGGTGGAAAGAGGGTGTATCGGATGTGGTAACAATATCAGGACGTAGCAAAACAGATTGAGTTAGTGGCAATGGATACCACGCCAGGCGTGTAATGAGACCTGTCAAGTGGAGGTTAACATAGAGAGTGTTGCTGGTGAACGTTTGGAGTTTTCCCCAGACTGCATTCAAGAAGGGACCTAGAAAAGGCAATCTTAACTTGTAAAGGATGGTTGAATTATGAGAATAATGAAAATCTACCCAAACTGACAGTTCCCTGAGCGAATAAATCCTCTGAGAAATCCAAATCCGTTAGCAACAAATCTTTTCTGCTTGATACCCGCCAATTTACTTTCGCCTTCGCCACGCTGTCCGCATCCACCTCCAAGGTACTGATAGCAGAACTTGCGGCTCCCTCACCACCTTCATGTTCATCATCTGGACGCCACTTAAACGATTCATATCCACTTGACTCTCCGATCGATTGTAAACTGTCACATTTGCTTTTATCACTATCAAGAACCGCACCGGGGGAATCGGCCACAAACTGTAGTGGACTGCAGCTAAATTCACTGAAAAAATTCCTCACCATCTCGTTGATACGTTCAACTGTTTGTCCATTTGCTCGTTGCCTCGGTGGCCACTTTTGGTATTTGTAGGAATTTGCCCACTTAGCACAGGCAACACGAGACTGTGCGATTTTAAAGTGCGCATCGAACAAATACGCGTGATAATTTGAGTACAACGTATCTCCTGTATGTAGACCGTAGTAGTTCCAATTCGCTCCGATTGTTTTGCTCATTGTATTGGTGTGCTGGTGTGACGGTGATGCATTAGCTGAAGCAACTTCTGTGGCCGAGGGTTTATGCTTCAATTCCCGTGCCCGCTTCATCACATCAGGGGTTAGTTCTAAGAAAAAGTCTGCAGTATTTATATACGGATCGATTTTGTTGATTTTGTGACGATATGATATTGGGACATGCTTTCCCGGCAGCAAGTATTTTAACAGCAACTCTAGCATGATGTCCTCACAATATAAACCGAGAAGGGTGTCAAACAATGACATCGCCACCATGCACAGCTGTGTGCAGAAATAATAAATTAGATCTGAATACTGTTTTGTGTAAATTAAAACCTACATTTGGATCGCTGGCACTCAAGCGATCGACGAGTGTGTCCAGGATTCGTTGGCCATCAAATTTGTCCTCATCCAAAAGGAACTTAACGAAAGCCCTCAGCAAGCCTGGTTCCGTGACGGACCGAAGAATTAAATCCAAGTAGGACATTGCTGAAATTTGTGACTCGACGTTTGTCTGCAAATGTTTGCCTTTGAATGTCTGTAAAGTGTAATTTTCGATTTTTTCCTGGTGTGGTTAGTGGAATCAAAACTTAGGAGAGGGAATTTTAGATATAAAGAAAAGCATAAAAATAGAAGTGAGCGTGTGTACTTTTTTTGGTACTCTTTGGAGTTTTACAGTGAGTGCAGTGTAACATGTAGTGTTTGTACAGATTGCTACGCAGCATTGCGTTTAACATTTAACATATTCTACTGGACGAAACAAACCTTGAACATCAATACTGCTGACTTATCAAAATGAAATCCAACGACATCGCCTGTGTACAAAGTGAATCCAAAGAACTTGGAATCTATCACCAAAATCAATGAAAAAGCTTTTCTCTGTTCTCGAGTGCATGCATAAGAAGCCACTGATGATTTCTTATACCCACACTAATTTACAAATTCGAACCAATACATGTATAACAAAACAAAAAAAAAATACAAAACCAAAGGACGAAAGAAACAAACTAAAATATAGACTTCCCACACCACAGATTAATCGAAAGACGTGTTCGAAAAAATATTCAAAGCGTTTACCTGTAGTATCGCCGGTCCTAAAACAGGTACAATAAATCCCTGATACATGAAATCCAACAACTGATTCTTAATCAAATCATGAGCTACTTGCACGACAGCATTACAAAATTCAAGTGCGTTCATGAATAGCGTAAGCTCAGGTATTTCAGTGACATCATCTGGCGTAATACGATGCCAGTCCATTGTATTGATCTCTATAGAATTTGGCAATCGAGAGTAGAGCCCTCCAAGTCCTGTGACCAACAACGGGCACATGGAAGAGTATTGTGCGATATAGGTTCCAATGTTGGAGTTCTTTTGTGAAAGAGCCATGCACAAGAGGAGAGCATCTCGCGCCTGATGACCGAGACTACCCTCACGATGCACGTACGGTATAAGAAGTGAAAATATAATAAAGCTGCAAAGCATAAAAAACAAATTTAGTATCGCAAATCATTCATATGTCTTCGAAAGAGTGGCCCACTTTGTACTGTATTGTCCTTGTTTGTGCTGCTCCGACGAGAAGAAAAATAAATCCAATAGATGCACATTTTGCATTAGTACAACACAGAGCTGATTCAATAGGATGACCAATCGTTTTTCCAAATCCGGTGGAAAAATCTCTCCTTGGCTAGAGGCCAGAATTTTCAACAGCGGCCTAAGAAACGGCTCGTGGCATAGAAGCTGATGCCTCGAATGACTGACTAAAAGTTCATACAGTTTCAGTTGTTCCAGGCGAACTGCATTCGAATATCGTCCAGTTGTAATGCCCCATTCGTAGAGTTTGTCCAGCAGATTTTCACTTAGCATAAATTCCAGGCACGGCGCTGGGGGATTTGAATTAGCACTCGGGAGCGACACCTTATTGCAGTGGTGTAGCTCGACCAGTAGAAGTGTGACCATATAATCCAGATGTGAAACAACACCAAGAACGTCATCGTGAGTGGGCGGTTTTTGATTCTAAAACAAAAAAGTGAAAAAAAAATTGTTTAAATGGAATCCATGTACTTTTTATTCTCCACGCAAACAACATTGACCTCGGAATTGTGCGATTTTAACAAATTCAAATCTACAGGTACATAAAACCTATTTTTAGAATCTGTTTTGTAGAAAAGCAAACAAAAGCAAATTTGATATGCAATTCGAACAAAAAACAAAAGCAATGCAAACCAAGTTAAACTTTAGCATTTATACAATGTTTCGCAACTTCCACTCAATGGGGCAAGTGAATATGGAGATTTATCTTAGCACACTTACGTCCGCCCTCTGTATTATCTCGTACGCCTGTTGCCAATGTTTGCAGAAACTATCGTAGCATGCTCTTGGATCGCAGTCTGTTGCCGTGTCGATGGGTCGTTGCTTATTTAGGCCAGAATGTAATGCTGAGGATAATCCACTACCACTACCACCGCCACTGGATGCCGAAGCTGTTGCTACTGTTGCAGATGAACTGCTCCCATTTCGTGTTAAACTTTGCCTCAAAGGGCTGGAACGCAGCCAACTCATTTCCCGTCGTCGTTGTGTGTTATGCTCTCTCTGTGTCTATTTCTATTTCGGAATGCAGCTCATTAAATATACGCAAACTAAACGACGGAAATAAGTAACAGTCAATTTACAATTACACTTTACTACATCCGACCAATCGTGATTAGGAAAGAAAAACAAAACACCAAATAAATAAACTTTACACTTAGATATAAGAGAAGTTTAAACAATCAGAGTTTATCGCATTGTTCCTTCCCCTTTGGAGTTAATGTATACGCATTTGTTTTCGTAGCACTGATAAAACAAATAACTAAGAATAAATTAATGACAAATTTCTTCCACTTCCACTGTTTATTGGTGTGCCACTGCTGCTACTACACCTTTTGTTGGTCACGAACGATGAGTAAAAATTTTGTTTTTCATTTTCTCTTTGATTTTGTAAATCTTATTCACTCATGACGTTCACCTAATATTATCGCGATACTGAAATTAGCTTTAAGAAGTTTTCACTTGCGATTTAGATAGATTATTTTACGAGTAACATGTTCTATGACATAAAAACTTAATTCATTTTTGCTAATTCCTTCTTCTACGTTAATTCGTCTCTGTCAATTTTCTTATTATGATAAACTCTCCTCGCAGAAGTCACTTTCACTTTGCTATAAAATGGTGGAATGCCAACCATATGTGACGACAGATAGCGGTGAATTGTGCTAATGTTACATTAGTTCTAATATTAATTCTTTCCATTTGTTCATGATATTGATATCAGGAAAGCTACTCACTAAATTCGTATCGCTGTCAGCCAGCTAAGGCAAAATGAAGCAAATTTTCAAGTAAATTTCTTGTAAGTTGTATGATCCAAGATCTCGGCGGACTTCCATAACACGACCAGCAGAAGGTGCGGCACACTCTCCTCTTGGCGTGTTTCGAGACTACTTTGCGCCCAATGTTACGAAAAGAGGGCTGGGAAGCTCTTGTCTCTCAATAGACCACACCTGACACTTCTCATCAATGGTCTCACAGGCCAGAACCCTAAACAAGTTGGTTCAGGAGGGCCGTCCCTGCAATCATTTTCTGTTTTATATTCTCTTAGGTTTCCCACACAGGGGACCACAAGAGATCCGTTGAGATCCGAGTAAGACACAAACATTTTTTTTTAAATATTGCCTTGATTTTAAATAACTAAAAGACATGTTCCACACCTTACTCTCAGCTTAAAAATATCATTTTTCGTTTAAATATCAATATTTTACTATCATTTCTGTTGATTTCGACTTTTGTGCTATAAAAAGTGTTAAATGTAACGAATCTTTCAACAACAAATCATCGCTGACCACACCCATTTAAATGTCATTTCGTAAAGTGAAAAAAATGTAAAGAAAAAAAGAAATAAGATTTCACTTGACGTTTTCAACCAGCAAAGAAGTTTTTGTAAACTAATCGAAATCCAATTTTTTCATAGTCGCTTCCTCCCAAATTGATTTAAGTATTTTTCACAAATTAAATTAGCGTTCAACGATTGTTCCAAAATGATGGAGAAAAAAGACATTGACGATTTGCAGAGTTCTGACGTTGAGAAAGTCAAAGCTATTTTGCAAACATTCAACACCAAAGTAAGATGATTTCCAGAAAAATCCCAAAACTTTTCTCATCACATTTCCCTTTGTAGTATGCTACACTATTCGATTTCACCGAGTTCAATATCAGTGGCCAATGGACAACAATTTGGAATGCATTTTTCGCCAATCTGCGCGATCCTCAAAAGTCCGCCATATACCCTCAGTTACTTAATAGTGTACGAATACTTACTCGCGACGAGCAATGCATAAAACTGAACAACATTCAGGCCGATTTTAACTGCCTCCTCGATCTGGCTGACTTGTGTCCGGAAAAGTTAACAAATTGTCCCAAGCACAGCACAGAGACAAGCATTGAAGCGCTTAAGTGCTTATGCAATATAGTTTTCCTTAGCTCAGATTGTCGCAAGTTGTGCATAAAGAATGCAGCCACGGAGAGGATTTTGAAGCGCGTCAGCAGCCCCACAAGTCATCCATTTGAAATTGAGTTTTTCGACATGAAACTGTTGTTTTTGATCACTGCTCTGGAGCCGATAACTAGGACTAAGGTACAGATCGACCTAAATGGAATATTTTTCCTCACTGAATGGCTGGACATGAAGGCGAACTTGGAAGAGAAGTCGGAAAAGGAAATCGATTTGATTTGTGAAATCCTAAAAGTCATTTTCAACATCACTTCGAATCCTGATAGAAGCCCTAACGAGAATGAAATCCAAAACAGAAGACTCACAGCTGTCATTCGAGGGCTGCTCTACGAATTCGGCGGCATGGAAAGTGAGAAACATCGAAATGTAATATCGAACTGCGTAAATCTTCTGACAAACATTTGTACAAGTTGTCTGTACGAGCTAATCACCAAGCCAGTTGTTGGGGACCCACCGGAGAACGTATTCGAAGGGAAATGCATTCGCTCACTGGAGATCTTGTTGCGGTATCTAAAATCAATGCTCGATGAGAAGGAGAAGAATCCCATTTCGAATGAGTTCCTTCCCCCAGTACTAACTGTTCTCATTAATTGTGCTCGCTGTTGCCCGGTGATGCGTCACTACATTCGCGAAGTAGTTCTTCCTCCATTAACAGATGTCTCACAGCGGCCCGAAGTGGGCGACGAGCTGCGAAATCACCTATGTCGCTTCCTCACCATTCCAGAAATGATTGTTCGAGATCTCTCCGCTGAATTGCTTTTCGTCTGCTGCAAGGAGAACGTTGGACGCATGATTAAGTACACAGGATATGGTAATGCTGCAGGCCTCTTCGCCAACCGTGGTGTCTTAGATTGCAGACGTATCGAACACACTGAATATTCATCTGACAGCGAAGACAGTGACACCGAAGAATACAAGGAAATGCAGCATGGGATCAACCCTGTTTTAGGCTGCTTCGAAGAGCCGAAGGTAAGCCCCCTTGCGGGTATGAGTGAGGAGCAAAAGGAGTATGAAGCCATGCAGTTGGTGAAACTAATGGATAAATTGCATCGCAGTGGAGTGGTTCAACCATGTCGAGTCGGTGAAGATGGCAAACCACATCCTGTAGATCACATTCTTCAACTACAGGAGGAACTTCCACAGCAGCAATTGGATCAAAAGCGAAAGACTTAAATAGTATACGCGCTTACAAGTATATTAAATTATTTAGGTGAGTTTTTGAGACGCTTAGTAGTAGGTAGTTCTCTCGCTTGAGTCTCGGTGCGAATTCTAAATTGAAAATCGGGGTTTATATCGCAAAAGCCATTAATGTTGTACAGCAGACGAAGAAGTCTAGCAGCTAGAAACTGTTTCTGCAGACTTCCTCCTTCTCGCATCTCAAAGCAACTATTTAAAAAAAAATTAATAGTAATTCTAACTTAAGGAAAACATCGTGTTTACATACTTCTTAGTGTACTATCCTCTTTCTCTTTCCAATAACGAGCCTTTATTTCAAAAACTATTTTCTATGAAAGTTCGTTGGTATTCAAAATTGTTGCTTCGTGATATAAGGTTTAGTTCAATTATTATTAATAAATTTAAGCATACAGTTTTACCCCGATTCCATTATGAGATGACAGCAAGGCATGCAGACAAGAAAGTTCTTAAGTTTAGTTTTATTCAAACTCAATTTTATATTTATTTTGTGTTGCGTTATGTGTTTCGAAAACCAAAGTGTTCCTCTGTTGGTCCGCCTCAAACAATGGACGCTTCGACAGCACCTGTTCGTGGCAATACTTACATATATAATTAATCCTCGATATAATAAAATATATAACACTTCAATCGTTGCTTAGGTAAAATAGAATTATTATTTACTATGTTCGAAAAAACATTAAATATTATGCTTAACATTATTAACTCCCAAACAAGAGTCCGTTAACAACGGACAATAAAAAAAAAAACTGTGTTTCAAAACTGAAAACTGATTGTAAACCTTAGACTGTTTTTGTAAGTAAAATTTTGAAGAAAAAAATAACAAAAAAACATTTTACCACCAAAACGTATAGCAATATTTTAATGTCGTCGTATGCATGCAACTGGAATATGTGTGGTGCTCTCTAGCTATAAATTTGTAAGGATAATGTTAATCTCTGAATTTGATTTCAAGGAAAATACGATAACAAATTTCAATAAAGTTACTAAAGCAAGCACTAACTTCAATTGTTTCATTTTTTTTGTTCTTCTTTGGAGTTAAAGGAGGTTTGTTTTCTCTTTGTGGACTGCGAATGGCGTTCCTGGATATTGTATGCACGCCTGCATGCATGAAGTAAGTTGGAAATGAGGAGAAAGATGATAAAGAGACAGCAAACGCAGGTTCTTTAAGTTTCAGTTGTAATTTATCTTGAATCGGACATGAAATACATAAAAGCGTTCCATCATAGCTGCTATGACCTTGACTAAGGAATATGTCACAGAACTGAAATAAAATATCTAGAACACGACTCATAATTTGTATTATAGAATACCTACCTACATCAAAACAAATCAAGTACATTCGTTACGCGTATTTTTTTTTTGTTCGTACTGAACGCACCTACTGCTAATGACAGCTGTCAAAAAAACAGTTTCCCACAATCTATCGCAGTTTCTTACAGAGCGAATTTTGTGCGTGAATTTTTATTTGACCACAGTGTGGGTGCTGATGTTATTTTTCTTTAGTTCTTTGCTTTAATTAAACAAGCTCGATTCAAGAATTTAACGAAATTAATTGAAATCATTTTCTCCAGCACATTATCGGTAATAATTTTAATCAGTTTCCAATCACCACTAAGCGTATAAAGTAAAAATAAAATCAATAGACGAGAAAAGCAAAGAGAAAAAACTTCAAATCATCGTCGAAAAGAACAAGCAACCAAAACAAAGGTCGGTGGGATTTTGAAAAAAAAAGAAAAAAAAAAAAATTTTGCATATTCTGAAACTTTCTTAAGAAAAATCAATTCTTAATCAGTGCTGAAAAATATAAGACGCACACCGAATGTGGGTTGGAGTTCTACTCCTCAGAGTAGAAGGTAACACATCAACAGCTGAGAGCAGCGAAATACATAATAATTGCACTAAAGTAAGCTCGCATACGATTCAGAGGTTTTGATGAACTCCGAAGGCAAAAACATAGACGGCGAAACTTCAAGGTAAAAAAAAAGATTATAAATTTCACTTTGGCTGGGTTTTCGGTTTGTGAATTTATTTATATCCCGCTTATGTGCGTTAATTACGTTTTGTTATTCTTAGATTTGCTTTTAACTATGCCTCTCGGTGACCCATATTCTTGTTTTATAAATTCTAACCTCATTACAAACGCATTTGGGTACATAGTTTGAAATTCTTGAAATTTTGGGAAAAACGCAAAAGAAGAAGGAAATTTTCTTTGTTTTCCCTGCTGCATCATTTTAGCAGCATTTCCACGCGCTAATTGATACGACATTCGTGGGTGTTAATAACCTCTTTGTTGATCTTTGGCTGACTGTATCGCTTTTGTTATCTTTTTTTGTTTATCCGGCTGCTGCCATACTTTAAATATGCTTCCGAGTAGATATTATTATTTGTGAACATACTTATGTACATATGTTCTGTTTATCATCAGAATAGGATAGTCGAACTTATTTGTTTGCCTCCTTGACGACTGTCTGTCTACTTAAGATAAAGTTCTGATTCCGTCATATGAAGTATATACAAATTTAGTGCAGATATATAAATCTTACTCCTACTTGTAGATTAACTGAAGAATCGTCGTCTAATAGCAACGAAGAAGCACAACAAACGACCATAAGCTCCACAGAAAACACATCAATTTCATCACAATCCAAAAACAATTTTAACACTGATAAAATCTCCACATCGGGGCCATCGTCTGTAAACACACCCACGTCCAGCAGCGATTCCCCTGACATGAAACGGACTGCAGTTAAAGAATTGATCGAAAAATATTTCTATCAATTGCAAAAGGGATGTGGGAATCCGACATGTACTAATAAATACTGTGCTTCCAGTGGGGAGGTGGAACAGATGACACCAAATCAAATTGCCGCTCGTGCCATACAATTGTTCTCTCAGGACGCAAAGCTATGTGATTCATACAACCAACCATCGAAAGTGGCAAGAACATCAGTACACGCTGCTGATTCAAGTGAAGTGCCATCTTCAAGCAGGTAACATTGCACATAGAACATTCAAGTCTTAAATATAAAAACAAAATCCATTCCATTTTATTTTATAGCCAAACATTGGAGCTATCGTCAAGTGAGAGCACCACTAGCGAAAGCACGACAAGCATTAGCAGTTCTAACATATCCACCAGCGATGCGAAATCAGTTCAAAATCGTCATGAAGTTCCCACCACCACCAGCACCACCACTCAGCCCTCAACATCTAGTCAGTTTCAGAACGAAACACCATCTTCGTGTCTTTCAAAGAATAAGAAATCAACTGATAGTGTGTCATCGTCTTCGAGTCTAACCCACTTGGATGAAACAATCATTGACGACCTTATAGAAAAATGCAAAAAGCAAGACTCTTACACAGAGTTAATATCGGCCCTCACTAAGGGATTTTCGCACTTTAAACTTCTAAGTAAAAGTTTTCTGCGACAAGAAACCGAACCAATTGACAAATTGTTGGAGAAGGCTGGTAAATCTGACCTTAAAACATTGAAAAAGGAAGATTTACGCACTCTAGAAGGTGAGACTGACAAAGATGAGGACAGCTGTGCTGAGAAGGAGGAAAAACCCAAGGATCCAAGTGATACAACTGTAGATTTAGCTAGTCTTAGAAGATCTCTCATCAAACTATTTAAAATGAACAACCCTGCGATTGTGCAAGCTATCAATGGCGCCATAGATGGACTATTTATCGACTTTTGCGGCGATCTGAGATTAAAAAGGTTTGCCAATTTTTTCGAGGAGGGAATGATCCATTGTTTTGTCATCGCATTCGAAATAATTCGTGTTGGTAAGCGTTATATGGTTATAATGTTGTTTCTTTGGCTAAGATTTTGCTTAACTTTGTAGCAGCCCCAGATTATTTGGAGCAGGCGTTACCAAGCGTATGTAAAGCTGCATCATTGTTACCGGTTACGCTGCGGGCAAGACTGGCTCGAATTTGGGCAAAACATTCGAAAGAAAACCTACGCAGCCTTATACAATCTCTGCAACAGTTGATAACCTTAGAGGTTATCACGGATGACGGTCTTGTACAGGGAAACACCTACATCACTGCAACGACAAAGACACTAAAGGTAAAGCAAGTTGATTAAAGGATCTATCTAAGGGGGGACGTTTAAAAAGAAAAAAAAACATTTTCATCAATGTAGATAGCTTTCTTTGCCAATATACTCGCTGGGCAGTTGGAGACCGCAAAGCCAAGTGACACAGAGTCAAGCGATGCAGCATCAATATCAGAGGACGATGATTATTTCTTCTACCAGCAGGCTACAAAGCCGGCTGGTCCCAAATTTCCTGAGGATAAACTGGAGGCTGAACTAGGCGTTTCTGTGTTAGACTGTCGGGTGCCATTGGTACCATTTGAAGAATTCTACAATGAACCTTTGAGTGATGAGATACAAATGGATCGAGACTACTTAGCCTATAAGAATCTCTTGCTGGACGCACATGGAGAAGGTTCGTCTTAAAATTAACCAAAATGATTGTTTTTTATACCAGTATTCGTTTATTAGAGTTGGATTTTACGTTTATGTTGTACTCCTTCATACTGACACCGGCGAAGAAGGTAATAGCGTTGTATTACGACAGCCGCATTCGAATGTACAGCGAACGCAATCTATCGCTGTATAATTTAGTTAATTATTTTGGTGGGGACAACGAAATTGGGCCAAGGCCTTATCTAAAGCTTAAAGTTCGACGAGAGCATATAATCGATGATGCACTGGTTGAGGTAAGTGCATATTTTTTTCCCAGATAACAGCAAATGAATGCATCTTTTCTTTGCAGTTGGAAATGGTGGCCATGGGCAGTCCAAAAGATTTTAAAAAGCAGCTTGTCGTTGAATTCGTTGGTGAGCAAGGCATTGACGAGGGGGGCGTATCAAAAGAGTTTTTCCAATTAGTCGTAGAAGAAATTTTCAACCCCGATTTTGGTATGTTTACTTATCAGGAAGACACGAAGACTGTATGGTAAGTGCATTCAAAAATTTCCTCCCATCAATGCTTTTCATCCGCATGCTTGTCGCCAACAGGTTTAACTCAACACCGTTTGAAAATGAGGCCCAATTTACACTAATAGGAATAGTTTTAGGCTTAGCTATCTATAACAATATCATTCTGGCTGTGAATTTCCCCATGGTTGTCTACCGCAAACTCATGGGTGGGCATGGCTCGTTTTACGACCTGGCCGATTGGAATCCTACTCTTTATCGTAGTCTTAAAACGATAATTGATTACGAAGAGAATGACATGGAGGAGGTGTTTATGCAGACTTTCAAAATAACCTATAGCAATGTGTTCGGCGAATCAGTGGAGCATGAACTGAAACCAAATGGCGACGATGTTCCTGTAAATCAAGAAAATAAACGAGAATTCGTCGATTTGTACAGTGACTTCTTGTTGAACAAGAGTATCGAACGACAATTCAGAGCGTTTAAGAAGGGTTTCGAAATGGTTACAGATGAATCTCCGCTGAAATTGCTTTTCCGTCCCGAAGAGATAGAGCTACTCGTCTGTGGCAGTAGGGTAAGTCGACTATATTCAATCAATTTTGTTCGTGCTTTTCATTTTCATGGAATCTCAATAGAAATTCGATTTTGTGGAGCTGGAAAAATCTACAGAATACGAAGGAGGGTACACCAGCGATTGCCAGATCATTAAAGACTTCTGGAGCATAGTGCACTCGCTGCCGGATGAGTCGAAAAGGAAGCTTTTAGAATTTACTACTGGTTCCGATCGTGTTCCAGTTGGTGGGCTAAGTCGCCTGAAATTGCTTATCACCCGCCACGGATCGGACAGCGATCGTTTGCCTACGAGTCATACCTGTTTCAATGTGTTACTTCTTCCAGAGTACAGCAGCAGAGAGAAGCTTGAAGAGCGACTACTAAAAGCAATCAACTACTCCAAGGGTTTCGGGATGCTGTAATGCCATGGGTTTATCGAGAGAATGTCGTTTGTTTTTATATCATTGATTTTATTTTTATATATCTAGAAAACAGGGCGCGCGCAGAATGTACATTTTTAAATAATAATAAAAGAAAATATACATTTTATGCCTTCCGCTTATACGTCCACATCTCGCAAAATTTTGTTCTTTCCAATTCAGAGCTGATAAAACTAAAACCAACAGACATGGAGAAGATATTTATAAAGTTTTGAAATTTTCTTTAACTCCTCATTTATTGAAAAACAAAAACTTAATTATGCAACTTATGGGTGCTAAAATGAATACATGGACTTGCGCATGGTCAAGTTCTTAGCATGTTTATCGAATCTTATTGGTTAGAAGTACGCTACATATACAAATACAGGGAATTTTTTTTTGTTTCGCATCGTGTTAACTGGAAATTTCATAACTTTATAACTATTTTCTAGTTAACTGTGAACTAACTACTAATTGTGAAAATATATGCATAAGAACAAAACAAACTTAAATCTTTCTATTTTTTGATAATTTACTCATTCACGTACATATGATGGACAATAAACAGCCGTTATGTTTTTTAGTTGCAATGTACATAAAGTAGCTAGAGGTGAGGAACAAATGTAAATTTTAAAATCGCAGAATAAAGGCCTTTTAATGAAAAAAATTATATATTTTTTTTTCTATCTAAGTCGTTGAAATCTTTAGTTGATCGTGCCGTAATCCATCATCATTGTTGGAAAATAACTTAAATTTTTGTGTTTGTTTCATTTCGCTAGCCCTCCTGGAACCGGAAATATTGTCATTCAAAGTTCTCCTAATCGCCGCTCAAAATGAAAAAAAAAAAATTCCATCAAATTTCTACGCAAATGCGTCTGAAACACCAGGCCAACAGAAATGCTCATAAAATAGAAAGCAAACCTAAGCTATCTGCGCTTCCACAACTGTGCACAGCTGTCATTGTCCGATTTATGCGGAATAGTACGTGGATTTGATTTTGCTGTAACTTTTCTATTTCTCAATGGATTTTAACAATTTAGGTATCAAATTGAAGGTAATTTTATGAATATTAATTCCAATGACTTCATTTATCCCACCCAAAAACAAAAAAGTACGATTTTTCGCGAAAGATTATTTACTATTGATGGGGTGCGAACTTTTTTGTTATTTCTTGATGGATCTCGCCCAAATTGGTATGAAATTAAAGGTAATTTCATTAAAATCAACTCATTTCACATGGAGACGATAAGTGCTTACCTCTGCGACTGGTATGTGATCATGTTTAGCAATAAAATGAACACGGATTGTTTTCTTTCAAATTTTTATTATAAAATTACCGTCTGTTGCTTTGAGTAAACATTATTTCGAATTGCAAATTTAAGATTTCTCTTATTCTTATTAAAACTATAATGTAAAAGGAATCATATATATATGTAAGTATGTAAACGCTAATTGATTTTAAAAATAGACTTCACGCAATAATTGTGTGCCTTATAAACTATCTATAGTTACTCAATAATACTTTAATGCTTGATACTATATATGTAGTTATCTGCTGGTGATTTCTTTAAATGTTAAAACAACTCCTTGAAGACGGTTCAAATGTCCGTCTGAAATGGGTCCTATGGTACCAACGTATGCATACAAATGTACTTTATTCTTGCAAAAGAGGTGTTCCTCTAGATTTAGAATTTAACTTACTAAAGAAAAAGAGTTTTCTTAATTCTATTCACAGACCAAACGGAGGTCCATTCTTTTCATTATTTTTTGTGCAAGAATTTATGTAACAAAATAAATAAATCTAATTGTTTTTGAAACAATTCACAGACTTGACTACATTCCAAAGGCATTCGGTTTTTTTTTTCACAATACATGTTTGTTTGGGAGATTTTCCTTTTTTGTTTCTATTTCCTAAAAGCGATAAACTATTTTAAATGAAAATGAAAAGAATACTTATTTAGAGCTGAGTGTTATAGCTTAAGTCGATTAAGTAAAAAAAATATATAATAATATTTTATTTCTATCTAACATTCTAACATTTTTTGATGCCTTAACTGTATAATTGATTAAAAGAAATATAAAACATGAGTTTATAAACAAATAAGTTATAAATATTTACAGAGTGTGAATGTGCTCACTAGTGCTAATCACTTGGGAAATAGAAAAGTACTAGGGGTTTATCAGCACGCTATAAGTTTCCTTGGGACGGTGTTCTGGCAATTGTTGGTGTCTTATCACCGTCTGCTTCAGAACCAGTGGGACCAGCAGCTTCTGGTGGCTGTTGTGATGGAGTCGGTTGGGATGTAGCAGGCTGATCGATTGCAATCTCTCCGTCTAGGGTTATACCAGGGGCGGTACTGATTGATCTGGCGAGTTTTGCTTTTTGGCGTTCCATGCGTTCTTTTTCACGTGCTACACGCAACTTCTCGAACTCATCCTCTTCAGATGGATCCACATTGGATTTTGTTTCGAAATCCTCAACTATTCAAAGGGAAATATAAAAAAATAAAATGTTTTGTACAACAAAAGTACGAGTTAACTCGGTTTAGGATAACTCTAAATACATGCTTTCTCAAAAATAGATAGAAAACGCAACAAACAGGGCTATTAGAGGGTTTAGTCTAACACACAAACTCTGCAAACAAATCTAAAATATGTTAGTTAGTTGTTATTACTTCCAAATGAGTGAATCTAGCAACAATTTATAAATAAATTTCTTTGTGTTTATTTACCCGGTGAAACAAACCAACGGAAGATGTTTGGTCCTTCCATACGCACTGCACCAATTGGAAAATTTTGTTAAGTATGAGTGGAAATTATGAAATTGATTGTGAATTGTTTGTGCTTGGATTTTTCCATAAACATGTACTTGTATAGGTACACCAAAAACATGGGAAATGTGTTGTTTTTGGCGTGCCAGATTATTTTCCTCGAATTTCAGAATATGGGGGATATGAATTCTAGACAACTCACCTGTTTCCCTGCTTCCAGTGTCCTTCTCGCTCGGTTGGAACAAACTTTTCGAACTATCACCCATCGGTGAGCTTGGTACTGTTTGCGAGGCAAAGCCACCCGTCCTTGCGGTAGGTGCTGAACTCGACAGCAAAGCATCAACTCCGCCCGGGGGGAATAGGTGCGGATCCATGGTTGACAGAGGCCGTCCGTATGCTGGATTTCTGGGTACGTCCATTGGCTCGGAACGCGGCGGCATTTCACCACTGCCTCCAAATATGTCCTTTACATTCGGCCGAGAAGCATCCGCCGCACGTTGCGATGTTATTGTCATCTGCTCGTCAACCTCTTCGATTACTTGATCTGTAATCCGCATACTTCCACTAGCTGGAACTTTTGAGCCAGGTTGGGCTACTAAACTTGCAGAGCTAGCCGACCCAGGAAACCGGTAATTATTCTGTTCGGCAGTTGGTGTCGATGATCCAGGTCGATTTTCGTCACGGCTAAGGAAACGTTTCAGCGCTGACGCAACCGTATTCACCCGGGTTATTGTTCCACTCAGACTAACCAAACTTGGCGATGAGCCTTGTCGAGTTTTTCCATTGCCAGCCGTGAAGTGTATTCCACTCGCCGCATCGTCCACCTAAACATTCAAAATTTAGTGTAAAGTTGAGATTTAACTTCCGCATCTATCGGAAAACTAACTACGTGGTTAGTGGCTAAAATACAAATCACAGGCTAATAATTTTCAATAAATCCCGGAACACCATTACACTTAGTGCATTCACATTAGACAGAGGATAGATTAGGGAAAAATTAGAAAGAGTGCAATCAGAGAACGGAAATTAGAATCAAAGAAGTTAGTCTACTACATCATCACGCAGCTATAAACTACGTTTCGTTTGTTTGTTTTAAGTAAATTCTGTTTTACTGTTTCAATATAAGTAGTATGTAGGTAGTCTGGAATTTAGCGCTAAGCAAAAAGCTAAAAACACTAAACTTTCAGAATTCAACAGCAATGTTAGCAAACTGGTTTCATCAACCGAGCTTTCTTGTTATACATTTGTAGGTACACTCTGTCCCACTACACAATACATATAGTACCTTTCCATGTAACCTTGTGCCTTGTGCGATGTTCCTCATAGCCATCTTCTTACCTCGATGTTCCACTCCCAAAACAAAGAACTGGAACTTTTAATCTTGCTGAATTCTGAAAAGTTTTCGTTGTTTTTGTTTTCAATTTTCTTCAAAGTTCACCATATGCCAAAATGAATTTTTTTTTTTTAAAGCTACAGCATTGTTGCTACGAAATCTTGATTCGTACTTGAGAGATATTCTACAAGCCGCGCAAACTTGGCTGACTCAGCAAAAGATAAATACCAAGCGAAGTGTGTATCACCAAAAAAAAACTGATGCGTCATGAAGTGTGTTACATCAGATGACAATCTGAGTCAGATGAGGAAAATGAGGAAAAAGAGGAAAAAGTTCATCAAGCCTTTGCCAATTTAGGCCACGCTATGCTGAAATAATGACTATTAATGACAACAGAAAGTGCAAGCATTTAGATACAAGTCCGAATCAAGGTTTCGCTAAAGTAATCAAGTAGTTTTTGCTTAGATAGTCATACCAATCACCGAATGCTAAAAGTAATTCAGTTTCAAAAGATAATAAGTAAATTTGTTTTCCTTTGATTTTAGTCAATGTGTCATGGCACACGCTGAGTTTAAGGCCTAAATTGATTCTAACCTCCTCGCTGGTATCCGTATCGGGGAATTTATAATTAACAGCTTGCGTTTGACCTGTTTTACCAACCATTTCATCGATTTTCACACATGACAGATCTGTGGGCATTGCGGCACTCTTAGAAACCTCAATTTTTGCTGTCGACGGCTCGGGATGTTCTTCACGGAATCGCTCAGAAGCCACTGTGTAGGGCAGCTCGTTGGGGAAGATCTCATCCCAGTACTGATCCCTTATAAGTTCCGGATGCTCATGGTGCATTTCATCGACGATCATGTAGGAAACTTGCAGGTTTCGATCCACCATCCAATTTACCTTTATCGAGGAATATATATTTTTTTGAATTTATTATAACCAGTTTTGTTTCTTTTTTTTTACCTCAAAATCATCATCATCCTCACCGAAGGGATTTATCAAAGATTCGGCCACTTTTAGCCAACCCATGTAGAAGAAAAACTGTAAGGTTGTGAATACTGGAAAATACAAGTCAATCTTGTTGATATATCCATCCGAGACCTCCTTGTCCTCAACCCATTGTTGGCCCATCACCGAAGTCAGGAAAAACGAGTACACCGCCAGTGTCACCACTTGTGTGTATACAAGTGGTACACTTATCGTATCGTATGAGATCAAGAGTCCACATTGGCCACGAAACTTATTTAATTCGTCGAGGATTGTCTTAACAGCAAAGTCATCACGTACCCGACCCTCTTTGCGGGCCCGGGTTACTATACTCGCCGCCCATACTATGGGTAGCCAATGTTTCGAATGCCTAGGGAACTTTAAATTGAGAGTTTCGATAATTTGTTTTTCGTTTTCGACTAGAAGACCAGCTTCGACGAGATTTTCCAATTTCGGAAAACGTTTCTTAACTCGCGGTGAAATATTAATTAGCACCATCGTTAGGCAAAGACACACATAGCGCATGACCGTGCGACGCATTACTCGGCCACGTTCGTCTTGACCATGTATATTGGAGCTCACGAATACTGCAATGGGATCCGGCCAAGGTATACTGGTATATTGATTCCACCATCGAGTCATTACAATTGACACATAGAAACCGAGCACAAAAGATAGTGGAATGAGATTACTGTAAGCTGCACAATACTGAACAATACTTTCGAATATTCTAAACAAATGTAGATATACACAGAGTAGTTAGAAAAAAGTGTATTCATTGATTATCTAACTGAGATACTTACTTTTTTTGATTTTCATCCAACGCTGTTCTGTACGTAATGTTAAGGATGTAGTAGGCTAGAAGGAAAAACAGTAAGTCCAGCCAAACCAATTTGTATATACTCCCTCGCCACCTGAAAAGTAAACAAAAAAATTGATTCTTTTGGGTTCAATTGGTGGAACTGAGGCTAGAGCCTGCTAGTCTACGACTTGCGATTAACATTCGTATGTATCTGCATGTCGGACTTAAAGGGTGATTCCGGATTTTCAAGAGTAGATACAATTCATGGAGTAGGGCCCCAGCTTACCTCTAAAGCTACCACCCAAAGCTGCGCTCCCCTAAACTGTGCAGTCGAGAATAAAATAAAGCTACAACACAAACATACTCTACAACTTTAACCAAATGGTCATTGAAGGCAATCTGTTTGATCACAAGGACCTCCAGAAGATCAGCTGCGTTTCCACTGATCGACAATGTACATCGAACCAAAGCGATCACTTCACCAACTAAGCCAACGTTTTAGAAATTGCGTCTGTCAACAGCAATCAGTACAACCGACAGGCTCCGAGATCTTTAAGTCCTTCCACATATCTGAGTACAAAGTGAGATAAGCCTTGCGCAGGAGAGGTCCGAAATTTATAAGTCTGTGTCAGAGAAATTGCAGGTCCGCAGTGGAGTACCACAAGGTTACGTCCTCTTGCCCTTGAAATTCGTTTAAGGAATCAGTGAAAAAATTTGGAAAACTCTGTCTGGAGAAAATATGGGACCAGATGGTCCATAACTTGCAATCAGAGGCAAACAGAGTAACATAGCCCACTGAATATTGAGAATAGAATATTGAAAAAAAGCCAAAAGCTGCGACCTCAACACGTGAGGCAACCTATAAACCATTTAATTACTCAGTTTCAACAATCCCATTTCAACTCGATGAAACCGGCTTGAAAAACTTCCGCGTGCTTTTGTTTTATTACACAAAGCTGTAGTTGAGTGATCTCAATCTATTAACTTGAACCTTGATCATGCCCTGAACGCTATTGTCAATGCTAGAACTCCTCCGCCGATTTAGAAAATTAAATTCTACTCACGATTGGCAATGTAGTTATCTTCAACATCTCTTTACAGTAAAACAACTATTTTTTCCTACTTCAGCGGTTTATGCAATAGTTTGTCTCTGTATTGACATTCATTGGGTGAGTTCAGTAGAACCGACTATTTTTAATTACACTTCGAATGTCACATTAAGACAATAAAGACAGACAGACACACTTAAGACCATTCAGCTACCGCTTGTTGCTCAGTGCTGTCATGCCTATCATTCTGTATCAACAAATTATGTCGCATCAACAATTAATGAAAGTATCGGTGCCACTGCCTTACTCATTAGATACTTGTAATCGGTTAAATAATAGGTATTTAATATTTTATCTTTCAAAGTAAAATACCTTTCGTAATAGCGTAAAATCTGCCCTTTACAGGTACATATTACGTAAAAAACAATCATGGACGTCATTAGTAAATCTTAATGGCACCTCATTTAAATTCCACTTACTGTTTCCCGTTTTATCGGCTGCAACTGCATTTGTTTTAGAAAACAAAAACGAAAAATAAATAAGTTGTCTTTAATTCTTTTCTGCTTAAAAGCATATACCACCTACGAGTATATACAAGTAGATAATCTGATCATCGGGTAAGTAGACCTTCACTGCTTCCAACTAAACTTGACACTTATTCTAATGGAATGCAATAAATCAACAACGACCTACATTCCGCATGCTATTTGCATGCAATATCTCAATCAACTGACAACACATGTCATACAAGTATACCATTTTATGGTTGAATAGAGAACCGAAACGAACATAGTAACGCATGCAAACGGCCGGACATCCATCAGTTCGTTGTTCCCTTCGAGTAGAGAGTAAATAAGAAATCATGCGATACTTTCTTTATGTGTAATGCGCTTCTGATCTGATGATCTCAGCTGGTTCTTTGCCCTTTCATTTTCCAGGAATAGGAATCATTGCTTACACAATCAGGAGTGGAAATTATAGACTCGCAACAGACAAAGTAAGTACATAATATGTATCCACACTTTTATCATTTCAAGTGCGGCTAAATTGATGGCACGTTGAAAATAAAATAATTATCTTCCATTCATGGTCAAATAATTGCAAGTGCCTGAATAAGAGTACTCTCATATCTAATGTGAAGCTAAGTACATGTGGGTAGTATCTACAAATTAAGATAGAAATACTGCATCAAGCACAAGAAAGATGGATTCAGTAATATTTTGAAACATGACGTCCTGTTCTTTATTTAGTTTAAGTTAGATTACTTTTTATGGGCATCTTCGGAAACGTCATCTGCATCGAATCGCATTGTCTAAAACGTACGTCAAAGTCATGTGTTCGAAATCTCATCATCAGAGCAGAACTGGTGTTCGATACCGCATTTTGCGTCATTTGCGTGACATATGCCGTGCAGTAGAGCACCCAACAAGCTGCGCAAAATGACAGTTGCGAACACGATGGTCGATTGACGTGTGTGTTATGTCGCCGCGAACCGTGCTTCCTGAGATTTAGGGGAATAGTTCGTAAGCGTTGTCACTTGTACGTACACTTGCAAAAACATGACATTTCTTTGACGTTTCCGAAAATCATCGAAATATTTATCTTAAAAATCATTTTTATAAAGAAAACTTTCCCAAAAAGCGGGTGTACTCGAAGAGTGCAAACAAAAGGTGGACATGTTTAGAATCCACTTCAATCTGTAATCAAGAATCCTGCCTATACCCGCCACGCTTATCTTTCATTTAATACCACTGCACCATGCTACCGAGTATAATACAATGTACTATCAGCTTTGTAACCAGAAGTAGACACTCGTATTCATTTGTTTACATCTATCGATATGGCTCGTACTTAATTTGTTTGTTTGATTTGCAGTGATATAATGAAGCAGAACGATTACTGCATAATCACTTGACTCATGAGAATTAAAAAAAGGAATTACTTCACTGATTTGACAGTGATAGCAACAGTAGTTAATTGTGTCATAAAAAAAAAAAAAGGTAATCAGAACATCTCGCGACAGTGCGTCCATCACGTTAACTTATCGCCGTTGACAATTGAGGTGATATGCCAATAATAACTGTCATCGATGGAATGCCGAGATTTGTCAGCTTTGAGAAATAATTAATTTCATAAGAATCTTTATACATATTAATGGAATAGGCATGCAATTTGCACATGCGAACATTATCATTGACACCACCAACTATGGTTCATGGAACTCAGCTTTGTAGACGACGAATTATAATTCACAGCACATTCATACGTTTAATTTGGGCAAACCCGTACGAAACCCATTATTAAAAGTTGATAGTGACGATAAGCAAGTTATCAAGGAAAAGTGAGTAATCTTTCGGTGAACAGAGAAGAGAATTTGTCAAAAGTTATTGACTGTAGTTCTATATATACCGATGGAGTACATCCAAATTGGTTCTGTCTGTGTTTCGTTTTACGATAGTGACAACAGGAGGTATGACACTTATGTACATAAATATTTTTGAAAATCTAAAATGGCGATCCTCACAATAGCGCATTGGCTTTGGCTTCATCTGACGTTTTCCAGTTCAGACATACAAATTCAATGAATAAAAATGAATTGTCACTTCGATCTGAGGTTTGGCATGTAATGTCACGTAACGTGACTTCAATTCCAAGGAAAATCTGCGATGATCTGAGCTTTTGCCTCATTTCGACAGTTGTGGAGCAAAGAAGCGGCAAATGGTGTTGGAAATAAGCTATGTATGTATGTATAAATGTGACTTTTCCATTTCTACCAACAAAACAAAAATATTTTTTGAAAATAATTACAGCTGTCAACAGATTTACATACATATGTGGATGGAATGCAACGTGACTGTAAGTCAAAGGGCTATATTGTATTTTGGCCGTAATGTCATACGATCGCATAAGACGGACTATTTTTGACAGTAGGTGTGGGCTTATTCCTAATATTCAAATGAGACCAACTTCACAATTGAGTTGTGGTGTGAAAAATTAATTTATAATAATTTTGAGTCTGAAAATAGACGGAACCAAGTTGAAAACCAATTAATTAACCGATAAATTCAATTGACACATTTACTGAAACCCCATACAGTCTGATCACATTCCCAATTTCAGCGAATCACAGCAACAATACGATAATACATAGGCACGAGCAGGTCTACGTCATGGTACGACAGAAATACTATTTAGAGGTATGCTTGTTGAACAGCAATCATTTTTTTTTAATAGCTAACTTCAAACATTTAAGAGCTATTCTCATTTATTTAATTGTTATCAAGTACTTGGGTACATAATATTTACAGTTTCATAGAATCAATAAAGGTGAGGACGTCGCTGTAAGAGTCTGTTATTGTACCTTCAGAGATTGCGAATGTATGGCATGTGCTGAGTGGCACTATCCACTCGAAAAGAAAGGAAAACAAATCGATAATTTAAGAGAGAAAAATCTGACAACAACAGAACCATCGGAGAATCACAGAATCCCCAAAGATATTAATACGAAATGATTGGACACAGTGAGTACTGTGAGCTATTCAGCGGACAGGCAACAAAAAGAATCAAGGTCACACTCTATACGAGTGTAGTGAGAAAAAAAAAGCTGGAAATTGATTTGCTTGACAAAATTAATTCACTTTTTATTGCTACCCAGTTAGGGAGATTTTTGCACTATTATTTCGGTATCATCTTACCAAATGCTCGCGACGCTTGTTGGCGCAGTTTGAATGGAAAGTTTGCAGAAACGTACATCCGGTCGGTAAAGAGTAATGTTTTGTTTTTTGCTTCTCAGCCCAATGACTGGATTAGTCATACAAAGCCCCTTCATGAGAATGCGAATCGAAAACTAAAACAATCAACAGAATTAAATCGAAATATCTAGAGCTAATTCAATCTGGATCCGGTGTACGATGTAATGAGAAAAATACAATGAATGACACTCACTGAGTGCGCATTTAACCTTATACTTCTAATATGCAAATAATCCAGTTAAGAGAGTACATCCTAGATGAGCGCTCTGCGGGTAATCAGCCATGGACATTGCATGTTTACTTGTGCAACTCGATCCTTATGAAATCAGGATAACTATCAGAGCTCTCTGAACTAGATAATAGAATTAATACTCCTAATGGGGACGTACACCATTGACTCTGTGTCGATTGGTGGTGTTGTAGGTAGACCTTCGTTGAAGGATAATGAAAATTGATGAGTTGAATATGCAAAGACAGATTGTACACATTAGAAAAAACTGAACTTCTAATGTCGTATACATACTTCTTCCAATTCTTATGTTTCAGCAGCTGTCAAAGTTAGCAATGACATTCAGCTGTCATAAGGTTTGCCTTTTTAGCACGCTTGCCGAACGTGCAGCACAGTTGTAAATAAGCGACGGATGGCAGGAAATTTGTCACACCGTGAAAAAGTTTGAGTGTGAGTTCTGTCTTTTCAACCTTAAGCCACCAACCAGACAGATATTGGTGCGCAATCAAGAAATTATAGCCGCCATAGTCGTAGAAGACCCAGAAATGTCGATTCGATGCCGATCGGCTGAATTGGCCATCGCCAGAGAGTCAAACCGGCTAATTTTGTGCGTGGAATTGGGCCTACATGGCGTGTGCGTAGCAAAATTTTTTGTCATACATTTTTCGACTGAAAATTTTTGTGTTCCCTATACTGTGTGGTTAGGATAAACAGAATCAGAATATTAGACTTGAATTGGGTCAGAAAAGAGTAGACTGTGGATATGGGCAACTGGGTCGGTGGCGTATGCGTAACATTTTTTTTCATACACTTTTCGCTGCAATAAGGAGACAAGACCCATTTTTAGTTATTGGAGCAAACACAATCCATAAGTGTTCGACAATCGATGCATCCAACTGTTTGGTGTGGTTTATGGCATGACGGCACCATGGGACCTTATTTCTCTCGAGGAGACACCGGTACCGTCAATGGTCTCAGGTATAGAAGCGGTGTTAATCGGCTTTATATCGATATGTGGTTACAACAAGACGCCGCCACATCCCATACAAGCGATGCAACGCCCGAAGTTTTAAAGCAAAAATGTGGCGACTGGCTCATCTCATCGACGGCTCAAAGTAAGCCATTCAAACTCGAAGCGTTAATTTGAATGATATGCTATTCCACACATAATGGATGAATGGAGCTTCAAAACAAAGCCAGTTGCTGTTTTATTTAAATTATTGTTGGTACTTCTTCGCACTTCTTTCTTAATGAAGCATGGAGACTGCGGATCTGCGGTAGTGTTCGAGTTTGCTGGCAATAAAATTATTTCAAAGTATCCAACTTTACCACCTTTGTCAAAATGTTCAATTATGCCAGTAGCTCCGCCACTCCGCAATCCATGTCCATAAAAGTAGTATTTATCAATGGGTTTATCATACAACCCATACGTATCCAACACGATAAGGCATACAACGTCTAGGACTAGGTCTAGCTTATCATACCGATTTTTGTCAATAAAAACATGACGCCACTTAAATCAACCTGCTAGTAAACATTCAGTGGGGGCCGTACCTCGAGTGGTTAGTGCGCAAGGGGTTCCAGCTTAAATCCCTAGACAACAAATTTATTTCACGGCGAGCGTCTGACAAACATTCGGGAGCATATGTAGCTGTCATCAATACAAAAGAAAAGCTTATCGCTATACGCGTTAAGATCGAGATCATCCCTGTAATTCACCGGAAAGTCTGATTCACCCCAGCAGCAACCATATTTGCAACTTCTAACACAATTATCATCCTATTCCTAACCAGTCAAAGTGCAGTTCTAAAATATTTCCTATCATATCTCGCGGTCGCCATCATCAATTATCGGCAGGCAACGAACGATTCATCGACCCATTCTTTCCGTGACTGAGAACCAAGCCCTGATCGAGTGGATGACATCATCGCCGGCTCCAATGAAGTGCGTACGTATTTCGCAAGCAAATAAACATACACAGTACATATACATACATATGTTTCAATGTGTTTGACTTATAAATAAATAAATAAATACAAATGAACTTACCTGAGAAGTAATTTAAGAAAACATCCGAATCCCCTGCATGTCGCAACTTCGGCAGTGTAAGTGACAGTCATCTTATTGTTTGTTTGCTTTTTTTTTTGTTTTATTTATTTATATATATATATTTACTTATTAGCGCCTTTATGAATCACTTACATATATATGAACATATACTTATGTTCTCATATAGTTAAAATAATATATCACACATTTTTAACACAGCACGTCTATCAGTCAGCACCCATTGTGAGGATGATAGTCTGTAATTAAGAAAGAAATGTTAGACTGATCGGCTTACGAGTATTTCGGGTCTAATTTTATTGAATAGTAAGAATGGTGGTGAGTGAGAGAAGCTCGGCAAATGAACTGGAAGATGACCATGAAAAAGGGCAAACGATTTCGTGAAATCATCACAAATATTTATGGAATAGTAGGAGACTGACAAATTTCCACATGTCTAATGGTGGCTTTTATTTTGTGTGTGCGATAAAGGTTTTAGGATTTATTTTGCGTACACAGAAGTGCCAACAATATTTCGAACGTGTGTTCCATTTCTATTTCTGCTGTTCACTAAACAAAGTAGAAATGCTGTCATCTACAACTGCTGTCATCATTCACAATAGATGAACTGCATACAATTTGAAATCGAGTAGAGTGCTATCGGCTGTCACTCAAATAGAGTTTCGAATCTTAGTAGGTTTTTCTGCTTAATTTTGAGTAGACCATGACCATCTGCGTGAGTCCTTGGCATTTTCGCAAACGTCATCTGCATCCAATTGCCTTTGGAGCATTTTCGAAAACGCAAACGAAATCATTTGTTCGATAATGCAGTTAGATTTGAGTCAGATGTTCAAAAACCTCATTCACTGTGCAGCAGAGCAGCCAAAAAACCGAACATGCAAAAAAACACAGCCCTGATAAGTCAGCTGCACAAAATGACAGTTCCAAGCATGATGGCCGCTTGATTTGAGTCTTGCATTGAAGGTCGTTTGCAAAAGCAGATGACTTTTTTTTGACGTTTCAGACAGTAAATGACAAACAGATGTAAAAACTCGTCTTCCCTGCACCTTCTACAATAGTAGTTGTGAGGAAAAATCCGATATTAAGCAGAGAGGGAAATTTTCCTAAAGATATGGGTCTCATCCAGCTCATCTTCTGTTTTTTACTTGGACCTATACCTTAGAGCATAAGTAGAAGGAGAAGCCTACCCACGAACCTTACCTAATCTAGCGGACAAGTTTTTGATTTCTGAAAAATTTCGCACTCAAGATTCTAATCAGAGTTGACATGGAGAAGTTAAACTGAGCCCACTAATTCTGTCTTTTCTGGGTCTGGTTATATATGTATCTTACGACAATATGGATGATTTTTACAGACGTAGATTCATCTTGAAATACACTTAGACCAGCAGAGAGCTCACAAAGAACTCATTTCATCACAATCCTTCATAGTATGAGTGGACAGTAAAAGTAAAAAAGGAAAGACACTCAAGACTACGCTAGATCTTCATTTAATGCAATAATTTCTACAGAAATTGCCGAATGTCCTCCTGGAAATAATGCTTTGAAGTTCAATGCATGAGACGGTTTTATGTGATCAATGACTGTTTTGCTTTGTGATTCAACATTTCACCAAAAAAAAAAGCATTAAAACAAAATTTATTAGCTCATTTGTTTTACAGACAATCGCAATCAAAATGCTTGGGGTGATTTGTTAATAAACAACTGTGTAAACCAGCCCCAAGTCATAAGTATTTTTATTTTTTTAAATTGATAGAAAAACACTATGAAATATTGTAATGAAACGAATTGCATTATTTTGGTTTACATAAATAGATTTGCTACACCTAAACCAAGTCTCGTTTCGCCTCGCCTGCCTACGATACAAAAATTAGCTCATTATAAGCGTAGTTACATGAAAAAAAAAAACTTGTTTACAACATATGCATGTACCATCCCAAATGCTACGCCTTCATATCTGTTTATTCTTACATCACCCTGTCTAGCGAGAATAGAATAGTAATAAAGTTCACCAAGCCTTTATTCGATTCACATCTTTTGTTTATTTGTCTCTCGGTTAGACACACACTTTCGAGCGAGACTGTGTATGTTTTTATGCCAAAAGATACTTTATAGTTACTCAAATATTTATTACTACCCAAACAAACAAATTTTGTTTTGCTGAATGTGACTTTTTATGATACTTGTGATTCCGTAGGAAAGCTTTTTTTTGTCAACGTACATAGTAGATGGTACTACACATGGCACACAAGTGCGTCCATTCGGGAATAGATGCAAACTTTCCAAAGGGGTTTGTTGATCCGAATCACAAGAACTGAATTTTAAATTTAGGTCATCGTTAAGATTTCTAGGTTAACTGAATCATTTCATAATTTTTAGACTCCACTTAACAAAGGAAATACAACAACCCTGCGCGCTGTATAGAGCAAGATACGCAATACGTTCAAGTATTATTAATCGGTTTCCTTTGAAGACAGTTTTCATGGTAAATTTAGATGGTTATAAAGCCATTACCCAGTATTATGACCATTGTCTCTGGCTGTAGAATAGGACTGTAAAGGAATTAGTGGGTGGCAATGGTTCATGTCGAATTCGTACGCAAATAAAATCCAGGATAAGACGTTTTGTATTCTTTACGGTAGCTGAACATTTGTTGAATAATGATTTTTGTCAAGGTAGCGAAAATATTTTGAAAAATATGTTAAACCGTACAATCCGTCTGGAACGGATACCATTCTTTCTTTGTATCAACCTAAGAAAGTGGGTACAATGTTAACCTCAAATCCAAAGCTATGTTCAGGCGATTGCCAGATCTGACAATCGTGTGAACTGTCAATTTTTGTCTAAAACTATAGTCAGACATGTCTAACCTCCATATGACAATAAATTGGCAGGTGTCTGTCAATCGTTTGTATCATTGTCAAAGCATTTTCTGAACACTATTTTGTATCAATGTCACGCCCTTGTCAGACATTCGCAAAATTATTGAAAATTTGCACTTATGCCAAGGTTTGACATCTGACAGCTAATTTTTTGAAAAATATTTTGCTATTTTTTTGATATATCTTGGTTACGAGGCACGTGTTTTCTATGCTGCGTACTGCAACTATTTTGTTTCAAAGACATTGTCAGACCAGCCATTTGAGATCAAATTATGAGGAATTGGGACAAAAGCTAATAACTTTGAGAATTGACACTTCAAATCAGTAAAATAATTTGACATTGACAGCCCATTTGGAGCAATACCCAGCACCTTCGCAGAGAATATTTGTAGATTTGGCAATCGTTTGTAAAATATCAAAATTACTTTTTTATTATGAAAACGCCCCCAGAAAGTGGGCGTATATGATAGATACTTCGAATTCGAATCGAATTTTCGATTTCAAGTAAAATAAAGAAGTTATGAAAGAGTAAGTGTAGCAGTGGGTCCTACTTGTATCGAATTTTTTTCTCAAACGTCTAGGTATGAAAATTCATATTCCAAGGTCAAAATTTAAGGCATGAAAAGAAAATGGACATGGACTCAATGTATCTACTTTAAAGGCTTGTTTTACAATCTAAATTGCCACTATAAATTCAAGTTTTTATATCATTTCCAGCATTTTAAGTTGAAGTTGAACTAATTTAATGAAGTAACTTAGTACAGACGTGCTGTATGCATTTAAGCTCTAGCAATGTCAGCTCAATCCGTCGTACAGATGGGTGTAGTTCAATAGAAAAATGAAAAAAAAAAATATATGACACGCCTTCTACAGCTAATCACCAAGTTATTGTACTAGATGGTCGTTTTAAATGACAGCTATCTTAGAGACAAAGGCACTTAACTCATTTAGTTTCTAACAAAAGTACTATATTCACGACTCATGGTGCGAATTAAATTGTCAAAGGAAGAGTTGATTATGGAGATTTTCATTACACGTGCACACTTAAAACAACATAAAGATTTCAGCCAAACACCTCTGGATAAATTAATTCACCAGTGAATTACTGGTAAAAATAAAACTCGAAACATTTTAAACTCTAAAACATCACAATCATCTCGCAATCAGTAGGAAAAAATCTTAGAATTCTGTATTTCGCGTGCAAACACTAGTTCCACGAAGATCAAACAAAGCAATTACATATAATTACACAAACATGTTGTAAAAACAACAAAAAAATAATGTGCAAACCAATTAAAGTCACTGGGCAATGGGCGAGAAATGGTGCCACTATCCGACATTATTTATCGTCGACCGAAACAAATGTGTACGAAACACTGACTGTTGAGGTAAAATTGGAATATATGTACACATGTTGGTATGTAGGTTTAAGTTTGAGGTGATAGGTGCATCATCATTGAACAATTGACATCATCTGTGATGAATTAGGAAAACCGTGTCGAGATGAATGCCAGAAACACACTCGTAAGACATTTTGTCGTTTCGGTTGTGATTTTCAATGTTTTTCTGTTTTTTTTTTGCCAAAATTAAGGGACATACAGATGCATATCTAAACAACATATGTACATATGTATGTATGCATGTTTGCATGTGTGTATCAAACGAAAACTGCTATGAGAAAATCAAATTCGTTGGAGTTTATTTTTAAATGCAAACATAGGTTCGAACACATGCTGATACTCGACCTCCACCGAGCATCTTCATGCCTACAGTATGTTCCCTCTTCGTTATGTACTTTGAAAAGGAAAACACGAGCAAAATAAACGACTTATCTACTAATGATCGGCAATCAAAAATTTAGAACCAGATTTAGTGATGATTGTGGAAATATTAAAAAGAAAAATTCCCATGGGAGCATTGGGTCAACATCGTCTGTATTTGCGATGTACATCCCATTGTTCGAAGCCACCATTTGGTGTATCTGAACGAGGTTATAAAAAAATTCCAATGTTTGCCGAGGGATAAAGAGATATTGTTCTCTACACGGTTGTCGTTTCGAGAAGCATGAAAATAGTGATACATAGAGAAAACTTATAAAATCCACTGGATACTGAAGCGAGTGACTGGTAGTCACAAAACAAAATATAAGTACCATTCACTGAAATAAATCTTCAGGATTGGATCAGAGAATAGAACGTAGCTTGTAGGAGGTCAAATCACCAAAAGGATCAATGGAGATTCAAGAAACACGCTTAAAACTGAGCATAGATCATGAAACTGGGCTAACCAGCAGGCAAATATTTTTTTTTGTATGTTGGTGGTGCTGTCACTGACATCTGTGTCAAATTTCATGTCAAAATCAGCATTTGGTCCCAAGTTTTGTTTGCGGAATGTTCTGCTGGAGAAACGTTGAGAATGTTGCAGATGGTTATGTCACCAAAAAATGTTGACGATTGGTACTAACTATTCAAAGAAGGCGGAGAAGGCATTGAAGACAAAGATCACCTTGGATGGGCACCAGCATGAACTGATGAAGAACATTAAGAAAAGATTTGATGCCCAAAAAATCGCTAATACCGTCATCATTTCAACGGCATCAGTCCAGACAATTTGTGGTTGAAAAAAAGTTAAATCTTGTTTGGTTCCAAAAATTCAGCTCATACCGTTCCACAACCACCCTATTCCCCTGATTTCTCGTTTCTCTAAGCTCAAGAGACAGCTGCGAGGAACACACCGTACCGACACGATGGAGGACATAAAAACCTAATTGCTGCTCGTTTTGAAGGTCATTCCAAAAATCGACTTCAATAATTATTTCGAGGACAAAATAGATTTCGAAGAATAAATAAAGTTATAAACAATTTCAGCTTATTTTTTATCAAAGGTTGAGCTTTGGACGCAAATTTACTTAGATTTGAGAAAATCTTTTTTACAAATTCAAATTTGCTTAGATTAGAGGAAAGAAAAGTATCAAATTCTTCTGGTCTTGCAAATGTAAACAAATATGTGTCAGAATTTAAGTACAAAGGTACTACAGTAGTACAAATGCAATGGAAAAAATCTGATTATCTTTTAATTTATTTCATAAAAGTGCACTGTCATACTTGTAGAATAATAAACATTTAGTGTTTATGAAGGACTAGGGGAACGATGCTCTAAAATATACTCTGCGCCTACAGCAGGTGCCTTACCCTTATTTTGAGTACTTTAAACCTGTGCCCCGTGGTTCAAGTGATTTGTGCACTGGACTACGGAGTGAGAAGTTTGTGGTTCGATTCCCAGACGAGACCTAAAAGCACTTTCACCACCCCACCTCTCGCGAGCATCTGACAAACATCCGAGAGTATAAGTGTCATGAAAAAGCCAAAAACAGACAGACATACGACTATGTTATGAATTTAAAATAAATCTTAGCTCATCATGATCAGCAATATCATCGAAATGGTATCCAAGTAAAATTGTATTTCCGATGACTATATGTACAAGCATGTATAACGCTTGAGTTAATTGCAGTTGATGATTTTCACGTGATTTTCAAAACTAATTAATTCTAATGAAAATATATAAACAATAATTAATTTGAGTTGTTAGTTTAGTTTATTTTTCCCATTTAATTGCTGTTTGCTAAAATGATTTCAATGTGAATCGATATTTCCTCCTCTGCAGTGCAGTGATAAATAATACATATGTACATGTACTGACGCCCTTATCGACACTCAAGCATCGTACACTGTATGTTAGCATCTATATTACATTATCTCCTTCGAATCATTTCAAAGCGAATGGATTCCGTGCAAACAGCACGCGGCTATAAGTGTCGATGAGAAAGTAACTAAGGTGGCATGAGTAATAGCCATCCTTCTAAAGTACATAAGTATTTCTAGTGAATGATCGAAATAAACTGCGAGTGTGCAACCAAAAACTTCAGAGAAAACTCGAATGATGAAGTTTATGGCGCTTATGCAACGAGTGTGAACATTCCTTCCATGAGTAACCTACAGCTGTGGCGGTGTTTTTTTTTGTTTTGAAAACTACAATACAATGGATATTAACCCCTTGGGTGTAGGTATGTAGGTTGAGCACTAAACAGAGTGCGGCAAAGACTTTTAATTAGATTTTATAGTCAATTCTTTAATTATTTTGTTTTCGAAGTTTGATATGCGGCTGCTTATGTAGGTCGAAGAGTTGAAACACTAGTTAGTGACCTTGAATATTTACATTAGACTACACAACATGTGGGATAGATAGTACAAC
This sequence comes from Xylota segnis, assembly GCA_963583995.1. NCBI lineage: Eukaryota > Metazoa > Arthropoda > Insecta > Diptera > Syrphidae > Xylota > Xylota segnis. The sequence continues at coordinate 979,785 of OY757238.1, forward strand.
GTATGGACTTAATCACATTTGAACATTTTCGCTAACTGGCTTTAGTCGTAGTACGGTGGTTATCAGTTAAATTTCAAATTTCTGATAAGACTAGCTAATTGAGAGAATAGATTAAGTTGTTAAAAACAATGAGGAGAGGTTCTGTGTAAAAATAGACATGATTTGTCATTTATGCGAATGCGTAACATTCACGTTCAATTGGAAGAAGGGTAATCCTCAGACACTACCAATCACGTGGTTGTTAGTCTCTTACCAAAGTGATAAGTTCATTGTGAGACATTGTTTATATGGTTTATCATTACACACACTTTATCACTTTATTTCTGATAAAATAACAGCAATTTGAACAAAATTCATTCAAAGAATCATTCTCCTAAGACGAGGTAGGTAGTAGGTACATACCATTTAAAATCCGTAATAGGAAACTCCTATGACGTAATCGCCGATTTGATCATTCCATTGATCACTCACGCAGCGCTCGAATGAAGCTCTTTTATAAAACCAGCTTATGTGAGCGTGTAATACCTCACCAACCAATGTTAATTTTGACCTTGCTACTTCCGGGCTAAGAGCTTGGGATCGAAAAGTCCAATCACAAATGAGTTTTCATAACCAAGTACTAATGGACGCACAGTAGTAGTAATTCTCTAATCCACCACGATTTCTGGTTTTGTTTTCATTCTCCACTTCTTTCAATTGTTTTCTGCATGCACTCCCAGCCTCAATACACCCAAACACATGCCAATACACTCATATTCTGTACAGAAAAGAATTTTATACCGCACCGAGCTGTATAATTGAATAATCGATTTACTTAATATGCAAAATGACAATTTTCTTTAAAAAAAAATGTACAAATTTATTTGTTAAAAAATAGGAAATAATTTACACAATACAGGAACAATGCAATCACACACAAAACTACGTCACAAACGCGCACGTGAGTTTACTGCTCTCATTCGGGTACATATAAATATTAAGGGCTAGAAATTTCACTTAAAAAACTATCCTCGGCAACAGAAAAAAAAACAACTCTCAAAACTAAGAACAAGAAGAATGAATCAAAACTCTGCAGCGCGGTGTCAAAGGACTTAACAAAGAAATGTTAAAAAAAAATGCTTCTTTGCTTTTTCTTTGGTTTTCGACGACACAAAAATAAAGCGACAGAACAACCAACCAAATACGACAACCGACGCGAGCGGACTGAAAGCAACGACGAACACAAGATGAATCGTTGTAGAATGAACCTATTTTGCTCTGCGAAATAAAGCTTTGTCTCGGCGACAGAAGCTTTTTGGAGGTTGTCTCGTGTGTGCAGGACAAAGTGCACGATATGACGTCAGAGTGGAACCGGCGGCGTGCGTATAAAAGCGGGAGATTTTTTTTCTCGTTTTCATTGAATCAACAGGTGTTGTCAGCTGATTTCTGTCAGTTGACGAATAACGTCAATGTTTCCTCAACTGTTTTGCTTTTTTTGTGTGAAAGTTGGTTTATAACTCCGATATCGCTTTCAATTGAAAACAGGTAACACATTTATTTCAATGAATTGGTTTTGAATTAATTTATTTGAATATTTTCGTGGATACACACAAATAATAGCAAATAATTGAAAAGTTTGAAAACATGCTAAGTTCAATTTAAAACAGTTGCTCTTAAACTTATTGGAAAATTTATAAATAAATGGGATTTGTAAAAGATTTCAGAAAAATTAACACCATTTCATGATTTTTGTAAGCAGAATGCCTACAGATATTTATTCTTTGCATAAAATTCCCTACAACTTATAGAGTATGCTAAACGCGCTGTTAAAAATTCTACCGTTTACCCATACCTATCTACCTACGAGCTATTGAGAAGAATTCTGTTTCAGGCTTGAATGCTGAATTAAGTGAATCGTTTAGTCGAGGATGAGATATATGTAGGTACCTACGATACGTGGAAAGCGGAACTTTGTCTTAGATATGTAGATATTTAAGTACTATTTTTTCGACGTAGGTATTCGTAAGTATTTGGTGGTCTGAATCCCTACGGGGCTTGATCTTATCAGTTCTTAACGCAAATAAAGACTATTCCCTGGTAGCACTAAACGACTCTAGCAAATGTATCTCGCACGGGAAGCATAGTGAACGCGAAAAGGAAAGGGCATATTCTTAGTAGCGGCAGACTACACCGAAGCAATACCTATAGGTGTTGACTTAAGTAGCTGTTTTGGTGAATATACAAATAAAATGAATACGTATACATATATACAAGGCTTACAGCAACTTTTAACAAAAATAAGTAGGTAGATACTCTCGTACGTTTGTCAGAAGTTCATGGCAGGTACGTCACTTGGTGCTTGGCCTACAAACACACATTTTTGACACAACAGGTCTGTGGAACCCAGGCCCTAACTTCTCACAACCATTCATGTTGTTCGAGTTACATATATTCTTTACACAAACGGAAGCGGCCCACCGTCTAATACCGTGCCCGAAAGAAAATTTGTTATTTTTTAATGACAGTCATACCCTCGTGTGTTTGTCAGAAAATCGCGAGAGGTGGGACCGGGAAAAAACTTGTAGGTGCTCTGGTTGGTATTCGAACCTCGAACCCCTCTGAGCCACGGCGCCCACGAGTGCTTGGACTAGCCTATTGTTAAAGCCGTGTCCGAAGCTGGGCAGACCCGCCCCTAAATAGTTACATCAGTTCCTGGATCTGATGTAGTTTGGTATATTTTTTGTTCCTACAGACTACCCAGACCAGATGGCCATGCCTAGTCCTCATTTATAAAGAAAATTTCCAAAAAAGACTGAATAATAATCACTCAAGCCGTACGCCCTCATTTATAAATAACGACACTTCATACCTACAAGCTTGCCGAATAATTCTTCTCAAACCGGATTTTTTCAACTACACCCCCACCCACACACACACACACATGCACAAACGAATACATACAACGAGAAACGTTCTCGATGTTTTCCCTAGTCAACACCGCCCGCCTCAGCTGTTTAAAGACCAAGAATGCATATTAAACAGCATGCATTCCCTTCACCCGTTTCATTTCCGTACACAACACTACATACAACTGTTTGTATGTATATAATCGAAACGAACATTCCCGAAGACCCATCACGAACCAGTTCGGCTACAGCCGTGTTGTCGGTTTTCTCCTACCTCTCCCTCGCCCGACATCTTGTGCTTTGTTATTTTTGTCATGCAAGGTACCGAGCCAGCGCGAAAGAGAACACCAATCATACACTATGTATCCCTTTCGCGTACATGCGAAGTGGTTGACATGGCGGCAAGAAAATATTTTTAGCAATTTTTTTATTATGCAAAAAAAAATACAGAGATTATGTTGATAGACAGCTCATGCTAACTGCGGTTTGGATGGATTCTCTAATTTAGCCTAAACGATCGCCACTACTGTGATCAAGACATGAACCCTTATTACAATTAAAATTAATGAATGAATGTAAGTATGTACAGGGAAAAACGATGAATAGGAACAGGGGTAAGAAGTTAAGTTAGTAAAGACAGTCTGAAAAATTCTAGAAAGTGTTTGTAGGCCCGTGGCGGGATATATGCAATGAGATTCTGTCGATAGGGTTTCAACGATTCTTGTTCTCCGGATATGTATGTACGTACGTATAGCGTAGCATATGTATACACTAATGATGCGTGTTGTCATTCGTTTGTATTACTTTTCAGATTTACTTTGTGGAGTGGGCGTCATGCGAAAAAATCTTATTTTTGATGACACTCGACAGTTCATCGATTTGGGGTGTTTATTGCTTTTATTGCATGATAAACAATTGTTTTAATCGTAATCTGGAGTGGTCGAACCAAAGGGATGTGTGGATGGTTTCAATTGGGTGGAGTTTGTCAGCAGACTGCCGTCTTGTATCTATAAGATATGCACATATGTACATGTACATGTATAGACACGTAAGATAACATTGCAATCATTTGTTCTGCTGAGAAAAGTCGGTTATTTTTTATTGATTCTGTTCCTAGAGGCATACGTATGAAGCTATTACTAGAGGCTTGAGCAGACTTATAAAGACCTAGTGGGCGTTTTTCTCGTTTATTGATTTATTGCGGACAAGGGTTGAGTTAACTTTTCTTCACGAAGTTGAGTATTTTTGTAGGTGCCGACCTCCATTTTATCACGTATCGGCCTAATATTAAGAATTAGTTCTGGTATGCATAGGTAACAGAGAACCGGAATGTGGTAAAGTGGAGCAAGCGTGCGCTTTATATCCCTACTACGGGTTATCTTGCAAAATTTGTATCTATCAGCTGTTTTTGACAGCGGCTGTCAATATTTTAAAATTTGTAGGTCCTATATGTTCGAATAGCTATCAGGGGGAAGTTAAGTTAGATATCTAGCTGAGTGCCTAATTTTGATACCGTTAATTCCACTAGAAAAACCAAGTCTTGCCCTTAGTACTTTCTACATGGGGTCAGGGATAATAATTTCCCCCTCCTACATTCCCAAGCTACAGCCGTGTAGTCTTTCAAGATTCCAGCCATTGAGAGCAAAAAAAAATTTGGTTTAACACGAATTGGTGGCGCTAGTAGTAACCGTAACCGCGTCATGAACAAAATTTTCTCATCACCTCTCGCTTTGGACTGTCTCTTTCGAATGCGATATTAATAAGACAGAACGGTAATAATATAGATTTTCATCTGTCTTATATAGCATATCTGCCTCGCTCACTTCCAAGGCAGTTAGGTCGTGAATGTGAACAGCAATACTCAGGCAGCCATACTGAATTCAACACGAGACGAGCTCGGTTGCGTGTCGTCAGTTGCTGTCAATTTTTTCTTGTCTCTTTTTCACTGTGTAAAACCATAGCCAAGTGTGAAGTAGTGTGAGTGCGAGGAATAAAAACGCTTTTTTTCTACTTGGGGGCAAGGAAAATTAAAACTTTTGTAAAGAAAAATTAATAAAATTTCATTTATTTTTGAGAGATTTTTTAATTTCAATTGCGGTTTATCGAGATGCATTGAATTGCTGCAGTTATTCTTCACCGAAAGTGTTGGGTAAAAGTTTTCTTGTGTGTAGACAAGCGGCGGTGGCGGTATAGTGCACAATTTACTTCTCAGCTGAAGTTTTTGTTAATACAATTTGGAAGTGTTTGCTGTTGTGAAGCTGTTAAATGATTGCCACAAGCATGGTTAGCAAGGGTAAGTGCAATTTTTCGTTATATATGCATATGTTGTTTTTTTTTTGTTTTTTGCTTGTGGAGTTTTAGAAAAGTTGCCAATGAAAAAATCGGGTGGAACTAGCCAAGAAGTGTGGCGGCTGGTTGATAAATCTAATGGCGAGTAGATGGTGCTTTGTGACAAGGTGTATGTTTTTGATATGGATTGTGTCTGGGCTATGAGAAACAGCTTTTTCGTATTCGTAAGCTCATCTTAAAGAATATTGGGCCAGTTTGATGAAGTGCTGCCAAGTTTACGAAATGATCAAGAGGAAGGGTTTCTCGTCTACTTTGAAGTAGGTCCTTCCGATTTTTACCAAACTTGGGACTTTTCTGATAATTCACACGAGGAACAGGTGAATATAATTGAAAGCCCCAAAGCTGGGTATAAAAACTGCGTTCAAAAATATGCATAAAAAGGAAGTTTAGTTTTGGACCTATTAGCCAAACCGATCAAATTTGATAACCCTCCCAACCACGATACCAATAAGTTTGTTTAAATTACCGAATTTGAACACTTGTCACGAAAGCTTCTAAGCTGTTTGACGGTTAGTGATCATAATGCGCTCGTGGATTCTAAATTTCCTTGACGATTTGCATATGAATGTGTTTATTAGGGTAGTTTTCTTTTATTGCACTTCTTAGCTTAAAAGCTTTTTTTTCACTTGCATAATGCCACTGGAAAAGCTGTCTAGAATGGGCTTTTGAAAACTTCCTGGAGCAATAATTCGCTGGAAAACATATTATAGGCTTAGTACATCCATACATATTTACTATGTACATACATAAAGCTTCTTCCATTAAGAGCTTTGAAAATAGTTTTCGTCTGAAGTGCGGAATTTTGTATTTCATTATAACCGAACACGATACCTCGCCTTCTTTTGCAAAATGTGATCTTTTTCAGGGAGATCTCGACACACCATTGCGATTGCTAAAATTATTTTTTTTTATCTCTGAAAGCTTGTATATTCCCCTAACCCATTCCCAAGGCAATATGATTGATTGCAAAATCTAGTCGACGACGAGAAGGTGCTTCATATCGATCGAGCAAAGTACGAACTTTACGAAATTTTGCATTTCAATGCGTTGCTCACGCGTATATCCATTTTCTCGTTTGAAAGCTCAAAAGCTCCAAAATGAAGGAGCATACATATGTATATGTATACATGTATTATCAATAAATGTATTATTTTACTTTCAGACCGCCTTGAGTTCGATCCTATTATTCCAGAAGATGAGCGTCGATTCTATCAAAAAGCCTATCCGAATGTCAACTTTGTTCGGGAACGTAAGGTGCATTGCACAGTGTGCAAAATGCACATTGGTACAGCCCCGTCAAATGAGAGTATTATTCGCATGCATCCTATACTTCGAGTTACGCATTGTAAGAAATGCCATGAATTCTACAACAGTGGCGAATTTAGCAAAGGAGAAGATGGCAGCGAACTGTATTGCCGTTGGTGTGGCCAAGGTGGAGAGGTTTATTGTTGTTCGAACTGTCCTTTTGTGTTCTGCAAATCCTGCATAATTTCAAATTTATCAAGAGGCGTGGTGGCTGATATTGAACAGAACGAAAACTGGAGCTGCTTCAATTGCGCACCAAAAATGTTATGGCCGTTACGTGCCCAGCATTGGGCACTTATTAAGTTTATCGATAAACAAAAGAAGTAAGTTTGTCTTTCATTAATGAAAACGTAGACAAAGTTAATGTATTTTTCTTATTGTTTTCTAGGGCAATACTCAATTCGAATCTATCTGACTCCGAAATAAAGATTCAAATGGTAAAGGATCGCAGTTTATGTTGCAAAATTAAGAAAACTTCGGGATTTGGGTCAGATTCTTCGGACTCTAGCGATATATCACTGTCTCGGTTAAAGCAAAAGGCAGGAGAGAAACGCAGTCGGAAATCGGTATCTAAAGAAGATCTATCTGGTACAGCATCGCCGGCTCTGCCCAAAAAAGCAAAACCCAACGACGAAGTTGTTTGCACTCCAGATGTAATGAGTATGTTGGAGCCTGAATGTCAGCTGACAGTAGCACCTAATGTTAAACCAAGTGCGCAACCTACAGCATCTAGTCCGAAAATAATGTCTATTCAGCAGCCACCGAAACGGATCAGTCCGCCTCCATTATTGGTGCGGAGTGCGCCTGTACAGCAAGTGCGCCCACAAGCCCCGTCTCCAATTGTGAAGAAAACTATTGTCGGGCCAAGGTTGCCAACAGTTACAGGTGGCGATTTCAGCACTCCAGTATACCATACTATCAACGGATATCGCATCGATTTAAACTCTGCAGCCCAACAAGAGACAGTTCGTTTACCCAATGGAAAGTTGATTCAAGTTAAAAGACAGGGAACTGGTCCCCAAACAGTGACAACTGTTCAGAGCGCGCCCAATCAACATTCCACACCCACCAGAGTTATTCATAATACGGTACCGCCCACCGTATCGCCTATCGCACCTATTCCCACTCAGCAGATTGTACACTCCAGTGGGGGCCATATTATTCGCGCTCAATTGCAGACACCACGCTCCATAACCGTTCAGAACCCATCCATTATCCCTCAATTCCAGCAACAAACACCGCAGCAGTACCAGCAGATTACAATACGTCAGCCGAATCAACAGATAGCTACGATTCGTTATCAAGGTTCTGCAAACCAACAGGTGACTAATATATTGCAGAACGGAACCGTGCAGTTATTGAACGGAGCAGCTGTTACTGCGGCTGGAGGACAGGTGGCAACTGTACGGCAAGTGCCAACGTTTGTAAAACAGTTTTTCCCTAATACTCCATTGGGATTATCGCGGACTCAGTTGCAAAACCAAATTTTCAGTGCTATGGAGATTTGTCAGCACTTGATGGGAAAAGTGCAAACTCTCACCAATTCGAATGCTTATAAGACAGCGAAGAGCTTAACCGATGTCAAGGAATTATACATTCACCTGTCTTACTTGCTAACATATGCTATCGGACGGTTCAAAGGTCTGCAAGATAATTGTTTATCTGATATGAGAGATCTGGGATTTACCACAGATGCAAACAGCTTGGAAAATGGCCAACTGGCTGCAGGTGAGTTCTACAGCTCTCAGTTTATGTTTTTTTTTTTTTTTTATATACAGTAGAGTATTCGTGGTGGTGGTAAGGGCGAAATGTATTCGACAATGCAGGTGCCGGTACATATTATAAACAACGTGTATCTTGAATCAGTAAACAGAAACATTACATTTCAAATCAACAGTGAGCTGTTAGAAGAGCCAATCCACATTCTCTTGAATTGAAAGTTGCGTTTTCGAAAACTTCCGATGGACTAGCGCCTGATGGTTATGTTGTTGAATACATTTGGATCTTTGTTTTGATTTTGATCGTGTGAATGTGCATCTCCTATTGCCATAAGGATATCATTCACATGGAAGAGCGTACATTACTTATAACTTAGTTCTATGTGTGTGAAATGTGTTTATAAAAAAAATTAAAATAAATTAGTGCTCCAAAGGTGCAGTACATATGCAGTAAGTACATGAATTTTTGGAAATTATGCTGAATTCGAGGAGGGTGTCTGCGTACGGTCCATGATTTAGCTGAATGTATCTTTCATAATGGACCGGTTTTGACGCGCGCGGTTTTATTATTTTTTTTCTCATCTGGTTCACGCACTTTAATCGATATTGGCTTTTGTTTAAAATTTGTGTTTCCTTTTTTTGGTGCTATTCGTTGGTCCACGTGAATGATACCTTATGCTGAATTGGTGGTAAAGAAATCATTAATCTTTCTCCCTGTAGTTAAACTTTCTACTCCCACTCTCCCCTCTCTCGAATTAAGCATAACATCCCTTGTCGGAGAATTTTGTTAGTTTTTATTTTTTGTGTTTTCTAGGAATGGATATGGTTCGCTCGGGAAAGATAACAGATTTTGTAAATGTTAACTTGGATAGCTTCCATGATTTGATTGTGCAAAACATGGATCGTATGATAACGGCAGCGGCCGACTCTTCGACAGTGGATGGTCAAGCGAAAGAAGATGGTAGATCGATTGAATTAAAACAAGTGGAATACCAAAATGTGGAAAACAATGAGAAATTAAAGACTGATGATAATCATAAAGATTGTCCCCCACCCGTGGTAGAGGTTATCGATGACGACGATGATGACTGTCTCTTAATAGACGGTTCCAAGGAGAATGGAAATGATATAGAGAGAATTGAATTAGAGAGCGGTGATGAAGATTGTCTCTTGGTTGAATGTGGTGAAAGAAAGTCTGACGATGAATGGAATGAGGAGGGCATCCAACAGCAGCATGCATCTGATGATGACGAAGAAGATGATTACATTATTCCAGGGCTTTCTACTTCGTACGAAAATGACGACGACTATTGCGCTCCGCCTATGAGTGGGTTTACACACGAACTGGACACAAAGTTAATAGATCTTGTGAAGAATATGCCCCCATTGTGGGACCCAGATCACCAAAAAGTAAATCCAACCGTACAACAGGATATGTGGAAGAAAATTGCAAAGCAAATGCCAAGTGAGTGCCGGGCCCCTTAACTAAAGCTTATTTATTTCAATTTTTTTTCTTTGTAGCCGGGCTTAACTGTCGTATGCGTTGGAAGAATATTCGATATCGTTACATGAGCTACCAGAAGCGGGTAGAACAAAACCCATCCGCAGTCCACATTCCACCGCATCGAAACACGTATCTCCTAAAGTTTCTGGACAGTGTTCGTCAAAGACAGGTATCAAATACTCTCCGACCACAATGTGGTGAAACTGGCCAAAAATCATCCTCGAATGACTCTCGTGATGACCATGCTTTCATCGTTAAAATGATTGGCGTGGTTGAAAAGTATCCATCATTGTGGCATCCAAGCTCGTTAGCATTGATACGACATACTGCTCAGCCTGAAGTGTGGAAAAATGTTCACAATGAACTAGCGGACGAAGGATGTAAGCTTGGTTTGAGTAGACATTTGTATTTGATTTACAGATGACAATCTTCTGTTTACAGATGACGTCGAGGAGATCAAAAAGAAGTGGAAGGTCTTAAAATGCCAGTACACCAGGAATCTGGCTTCAGGGGACCCATACAGACATCTTTTGTATTTTCTAAGTAGCGCTTAAGGCAACTATTTTTCTATTATTTTTTTTATACATATTTTTTATGCGTATTGAAAGTTTATTTTTATTTTTTTTAATACACTCAATAAAGACGTTATTTCTACATACTGTGGTTTTCTTTAAATAATGCGAAATTATAGTTAACTCGAACAATTTTAATCAATTCCCCAATATAACCGTGTTTTTTGTTTGTTTCCTCAGATAAACAAGCCAGTGACGCTGAAGAAGATGAAATTTCTATTGTCGAGCCAAAAACGGACACAATCACTCTTGACTCTGACAATGAAGACGAACCCCCCATCGTTGCTACTATCCCCAAGCCCAATGGCCCGATAGGACCACAATCAGTGATAAAAAATCACCCCAATGTAGTAATCAGGCCAATGATCAATGTGGACAACATGGGCATGAATCAACTACCTATCGTCACTCCAACGCCCACAATGAATGTTCAAGATGAACTCCCATCTGAGTCTGATCTCTCAGTAGCAAACTTTCTCGCTGGCATGTTAGAAGTCGAGCTTACTGAAGGTGGTGGAAATGGTTGCGCGCCGCAGCCAAAGAAACCACGCAAGAAAACTACAAATAAGCCGAATCCGACACTGCTCAAGCAGAAGGAAATCCAAGAGCGTGAACGTTTGGAGAATATGAAGAAGAACGATGCAAAATTAAAGATGCAAGTTCAGATTCCACTTAATAAAGTGGAGGAGATCTATCAATACGCAAAGCCACTCGTAGAGGAGCTTAAATATGAAAAACAAGAAGTTGATGTCAAAGTGAGTAAGTCTGAGGAGGAAGAATCTCTGAAAGAAGAATGTGAATTAAATGAAAAGATGGAAGATGGAGAGGAGGAAAATAAGTCAGCAGATGTAATCGAAATAATTCCATCAGCAGAAAATGATATTAAGAATAATAAGCCTATAGATATAGTTACCCCTGAGCCGAAGGTGGATGATAAAGAAGACCAGGAAGAAGTTGTTGTCGTTCTTGTCGAAGATATGGATAATACAAAAGAAGAAGAAGCCAAGAATGATCCAGACGATGGATCTGTAGAAATTATTGAGCACGAAGAGTCCCAAGATAGTAATCCTGATCTCATTCAACAAGAAGACTCAGTGTCTTTTACTGAAATAATTCCAGAGACTGTAACCACAAATGAGAGTGTCGCTGAAGATTCGAAAGCAGAGAAGTCAAATGATACTGATGAAGTGCAAGAAGTATTCAAAATCGAGGACAATGATGACGATGAAGAAAAAGAAGCAACATCCCCCGAAGTTTTGACCGATTTCGAGAACAACTCTGTTGAAAAAATTCAACCCATAAAGGAAGACGATACCCACATAGAAGAATGCAATGCCATAGACACTGACATCGACCCTCTACAAGAGGAGAACGAGACAAGTCTGCTCGTACCCGCAGCAACTCAAAACATCGACAAAGATGTGGATAGCAGTCTTGATAGCCATTCATCGCACAATATTGATTTCGAAAGAATTCTGGGTAGAACTGAGGTGGCTTAAGATGATCAATATACTGAGGTTGAATTCACATCTTAATTAGGTTTACATTTTATTACTGGATAACTAAATTATTGTTTTTTTTAGTGCATCTTGATTTTGCACTTGTCAAGGAACTTTCAAGCCGGAGAAATCCGTGGAAAATGTTTGAATTTCCTTCATTCTTGCTGTAAATAGTATAATGATACGTATAATTCTTTAGTTGTTTTTGTAAATTATAGGTTAGTGATCTTCAAAAGAATTGATTGAACGAAAATGATAAGCTATTTCAAATACATACATGGAAAATATATAAATTAATGGTTTATTTTCTGTAAACGTAAAATGTGGATTCATTTGTAAATGAACATGTTATTGGAACTAGAAATCTCAGCTTTACGTGTTAAGTAAACAAAACGAAATATTTATGGATGAACCAAATGTTTTATTTTATAATTCAGAGGAGTGGAGTCTAGAAATACTTGATGACATGCAAGTCCTTCAGCAGTCTACAGTACTTAGGTAGGTGCTAGTGCGCCCTGTCGAAACATTGCACCGTATTGCAGGGGAAGTAAAGTATAAACAAGTCTTATCGTGCTTGGTATTTATCTCAGCCTCTTGCCGGGACATAGGGAAGAATGCATTAAAAAATGTAAAAAAATATGAGCATAAGTTGTGCAACACTGCAAGCTACGCGCTGGTTTTACACTGCTGCTCTCCTTTGTTGCCGATGCCATGCACAACATTGCAACACAAAAAATATTGCGGCGCAGGTTACTTGGTTTTTACCTTCAGTTCGTTTGCAACTGCAAAAATTAACTTTTGACTTGATCAGCAGTGCATAATCGTGGCTTAACTACTCCCGTAGTACAGCATTTCTGAATTGGGGACATGGGGAACTGTAAGTGTGATGAAAACGAACAAAACAAACTGAAATTAAGGCTGGATACTATTGAAAAAAAAAACTAGAGCAACTTGTCGAGGGATTAACCCGATTTGGCTGAAGTTGTTATCACCAGAAGATGCAAGAAGGCTTCACAATGAGGTGGAAAAAAAAAACAGTTTTTTTATCTTCCTTGTACATGCTCTGTCCCATAGGCGATGTGGTAAATACATAAGAAGCTGCAATTGGTTCAAGGTAGACAAGGGAATGAGAAATTTGACCTATCACTGGTCTAAGTGTGTCGGGTGTAACAGGTAGCTACTTCTACCTACAATGTACTTTAACACAAGTTAGGGAGTCTTGTTTTTTGTACCTAAGCCACTAAAATATATAAAATGGGCATAAGGGGTTGCTTTGTAAAGTGAAATTGAATGTAGGTTTGACTAAAAATTACCTGGGAAAGATCTTGATAAGTTCAGGTTGTGGATCATTGGACTGGTTGTTGGATTTTTCTTGATATTTTTGTAAAATTGAATCATTTCCATACGAGTACATGGGACAAAAATGGATGGAAAGATCGTCGCCATCATGACTTGGGCCTCGCTGTTATATTTTTTGAATAAAACGAGTTTTAACAAAACCTAATTACGAATTATTATGCATACTTACATGCAGAATGAAAATGTGCATAGTAAAAACATGGTATGCATGCACAAATCGAAGTTTTCATCGAATTAAATCGAAATATAGATCAACTGAATTGAATTTCACACATTTAACCTGAGAAAAACTGACGGAATGTAACGTAGCACTACTCAAACCACTGCACATCTCTGCGCTGAGAGATCGTAAACTGTCAAACCAATCCGTCACGGCGAGCCGCATAAGTTCTCTGCATTTCATAGTTGCTTAGGAAAATTAAAAATACACCAAATAATTAACTGAAATCGGATTTGGGAACCACGTAAATCAACTAAGCATGAATCGAACTAGCAAACTGTTCTGGCCAGTGGTCGTGACACCCAAAGATGCCGTGGTGAAATCCACTGAAATCACATCACGTAGTCAAAAGGTAGTTCAAGTTCATTTCCTTTATATGCATATATCGTTCATAAATTGGTTTAGTTAATGCACGAATTGGGTCTGATAAAATCATCTAATAATGGTACGTTCCAAATACTCCCCTTGGCACAACGGGCCCTGGACAAATGCATTGCATTGGTCAATAAACACATGACAGCGATTGATGGTCAGAAGATTTCATTACCCGTGCTAACGTCCAGCGGTTTATGGAAGAAAACAGGTAAAATCACAAAAGGAAATCTCCAATTGAGATACTAATCACTTATATACAGGCAGGCTTGACCAAGGCATTGGTGAGTTTTATTTGGTTAAAGACCGACATGGCAAGGAACATTTACTGAGTCCGGTATGAGGAGTTTGCTTACAAATTTACTCTTTTCATTAAACAGTTGTTAATTATTTAGACTCATGAAGAAGCTGTGACATCAATGCTGGCCAGTGTAGCTCCCATCTCCTACAAACAGCTACCACTACGTTTGTATCAAGTAAAGTAATTTCATGCGCCATCGGGGGCAGTTACTGATGAACTTTTCTCTTACAGATTGGGCCGAAGTTTCGCGATGAACTCAAAACTAGATTTGGTCTAATGCGTGCGAAGGAGTTTATAATGAAAGACTTGTACACATTCGACATAAATCTAAAATCAGCTCAGGACACCTATGAACAGGTGAATGCTGCTTATTTGTCCTTTTTCAAGAAGTTAGATGTTCCATTTGTCAAAGGTAAGAGGATAACACATGTAACGTCTTCGTAACTCACAGTCTTACAGTTCTCGCTAGCACTGGAATGATGGGCGGAAGTGCCTCGCATGAATATCACTTTGTTTCGAAAACCGGGGAAGATAGGATTTTCAAGTGTTCCTCTTGCGATTATGCCTCGAATGAGGAAATATCTGGAGATATAAGCAAGTGCCCGAAGTGCCACTCACCCATAGAGGCGTCGCGAGGGGTAGAGGTGAGCGAAAGAAAATCGATTTGCTTCCCACAGCTTATTAGTTTTTTCTTAGATAGGTCATACGTTTCTGCTGCAGGACAAGTATTCAAAGCCACTCGGTGCAACATTCCTACAGGCAAATGGGAAACCTGAAAACCTCTGCATGGGTTGCTATGGAATCGGAATCAGTAGGCTTTTGGCCGCGTCTCTGGAGGTTTTATCAACAGAAAATGAGTTAAGATGGCCTAGGCTCATGACGCCATTCGATATATGCATGATTTCAGCAAAGGTATTCACGATTGAACCTTTTTTTTAAACAAACAACTAAAACAGAACTTTCAGGAAGGTAGCAAAGAGCAAACAGCTTCATTTCAGTATGAGCAGCAATTGTACAACAGTCTTTCGAAGATCTGTGATCCAGATGAAATCCTTTTGGACGACAGAAAACACTTAACGATAGGCAAGCGACTAATGGAATCCAAAAGAATGGGTTATCCCCTCATCGTTGTGATCGGATCGAAGATTCTTCAAAATCCACCTAAAATCGAACTCCATATCGATGGCGTCGGCAGGGATATGGAACCAAGCGAAGCACTGCGAGAGATAAGCGATTATATGAAAAGAAAAACAGACATCTTGAACGAAGAGAATGGGGATAGGAATTTTAATCGTATACTATCTTATAAACAATAAAACGTGGACAACTATTCACTTAAATTCTATTTGTTATTTCCTTCCAGAAGCAGTTGATCGGCTATATGCTTCTGTAACGCAGACTCCATGGCCTGTATGAACCTATCGAGATCGATTGGGTGGGTGAAATTAACCATGAACATCGCATGAGCTAGGAAGGGGAGTTTTCTCAGCGTTCTACCGCTCACACCGACACTCTTTTCGGCGAACGATAATAGGTGGTTGTTACACTGAGCATCAGATGGCAGCAGCGCCTCAGAACGCACTATTCCCACTCTCATCAGCTCCTTTAGCATGGAATTGTAGATCTGATATATTGCCGGTACCGATGGTAGTCCAATGTGTTGCTTAATATCAGCACGATCGAGGAAAGCCAAATCGATGTTTGATGCTAGATTAGACGTCGCCAGAATCAACACGTTCGGGAATTCTTTGATGCTGTCGAGTTGGGTTAGAAGCGCATTTACAACCCGCATGGCATCTTTCGGTTCCTGACCTAAAAAGGGAGTTCGTCGTCGCAACTTTTTAATCACCTAGATCGTACCTACCTGACATGGAGTCCCTGGCATAGGCTATCGATTCCACTTCATCGATAAGCACACATACTAGCGACTTGGGCTGTGCTATGATCTCTCGCACTTTTGTGAACAGTTTCATCACAAGTTTTCCACTCTGTGAAGGGATTTTGATAAAATGATAAAGTGGGTGGGCTTAGGTGACAAGGCTTACCTCTGAAAACCACTTCGAGAACAGACTATGACTATTGATCTCAATCAGATGTGTGTACTGGTACCTAAAAATAACGAGTTTTACTTATAATTTCCCAGCCATCAATCTTCTTACATCGGCAGCAGTCTTATTGAAAGCTTCTGTGCAATTGCCTTGCAGAGACTCGTCTTCCCTGTTCCAGGGGGACCGTGTAGCAGAATAATTCTATTACAGGAGATCACATTTGGGTTGACGTTATGGCGAGAAAAGACTAATGAGGATTCCGCAAACTTCAGGAGCTTCTCTTTCAGCCCCTCTTCGTAGATCAAATTCTCCCAGAGCCCATCGAAACTATGCGAAGGCAACAGCCAATGATTTGAGGCGGGAACTTCTTCACCCTCACCAACCTGCTCTGCCTGCAAAGAACACTGGTAACACAGATTTAAGAGATCCAAAAGCGCTTACTTCAAACATTTCCACTTCGCAGGTCCTCGTATGTGGCCGGTAGATGTGGTACACTATCTGATAATCTGCCTAAAGGGGAAAAACATTGCACTTGGCATGTCATGGTTTATATGATGTTCTTACGGCACAGTTGTCACAGGAGTCTCCATCGATTGAAATAGTTTCCACTTGCGCCTGGACAGTAGGACCGTGTTGTTCACCGACTGGGACATCGCCAGAAGCGAGGGATTTCTTGTGATTCTCAAAGTAGCCGCCCAATTCACTTCGTAACTGAGTTTCGATAGACTCTACTCGACTGGAAAAGAAATGATTATTCACCGGGAGATGAATACTAGAAAACTTACGTGTTTCCGCCTTTTAGCTTAACTTCTATGTGTACTACATTTTGGGAATTCAGGATATTCATGACTTGCGAAATTTGTTGTCCAATTTCTTCAAAAATAGAGGAATATTATCAAATCAAAGAAATCAACGTAAGAATTCAAATATGAATGGCTTATGGCTTGTTCCTTGAAACGAATGTAATGAGTGCGTTCGAGATTCTATACGTTCTCGCTTCGGCTAAGAGGCGTTTACTGGTCTTTAAGGCCCCTTACACGATACGATAAGTCGGGAGACGTTGAAGAACAGATTAATAGGTTACTTTGGATGGATATCAAGCAATGTTTTATATTCAAATCGTGTCGCGTATGGGTTCTATCAGGATAAAACATAATTATCAAAAATTTCGATAGAAAAGCAGATGATAGATACCCATTCGCTTTAGCACCAAAATCGTCTTTTCCTACTAAAAAATACATTTTTTAAAGGTATACTTACACTATACTCTAATTAGGACTTAAAATCGAATAAATACCTTCCTGGGGAATCGCATAATTCCCTGAACATACACAGGCCGTGGTGTCCGACCGCAACGCCTCTACCAACTCAAAGCAGAATCACAGCGATCAGCCATTTTGGATTGATTGTCAATCGGAGCAAACTTCAGTCAGCTCTTTCTTTCAAAAAATTGCAATATGGTGAGTGGATGTCGGTCTGCTGAGTCAAAAAATAAATCTTTAATTTTCAAAGGCATCGTGTAGGAAATTAATGTAGAAATACTTTTTTCCATTAATACATTGCTTGCTGTGTTAAATAAATTCAATATTACAAGAATAGTGTAAGAAATATTCCATATCCGATGTCTTTGAAAATTTAGTGTCAACATTTTGAGTGTTTCTATAGAATGTGCGCCAAATAATAACTTCTACTTGTGTTTTTACAGTCAAACCAGAAGAGGAAGAAGACCAGGAAGCTACGTGGTCATGTGAGCCATGGACACGGTCGTATTGGTAAGTGAAAAACTTTGATTTTTTCCACAACAGCAACAATAACAATTTGATTTCTGTAGGCAAGCACCGTAAGCATCCCGGTGGTCGCGGTAACGCTGGTGGCATGCACCACCACCGCATCAACTTCGACAAATACCATCCTGGTTACTTTGGCAAGGTCGGTATGAGGAACTTCCACTTGAGGAGACAACACAAATTCTGCCCATCAATCAATTTGGACAAACTGTGGTCACTTGTTGGTGCCGAAAAGTATGCTGAACTCGTCAAGGAGAAGAGCAACAAAGCCCCAGTTGTCGATTTAGTACAATTCGTAAGTATTACCTGCAAAAGAGTAGACGCATAGAGCGTAGGGAAACTGTTTAACATGAAGATTACCCTAAGGCGTCGGGCGGACTGAATGCGACCGTACAATTGCTTTCCCCATGTAGAGAAAGCCTTTCAGATTAAACAGTTTTTCTTACCCAATTTATGGCGTTTAGTTCGTTTAATGGTCACTGGCTTGTACTAATGATGTGTATTCTTGCAGGGTTACTACAAATTGCTTGGACGCGGACATCTGCCTAAACAGCCAATCATCGTCAAGGCCAAATACTTTTCCAAGAAGGCTGAGGACAAGATAAAGAAGGCTGGCGGAGCTTGCTTGTTGCGCGCTTAAGTTAAGGTACACATTTTATTCCATTTTCCTTTTTATTTCTCATATATGTCTATCGCTGGACGATGAACTATGATGTTTCAATTAGCACGTCAGACTTCTGCTGAGTGAATTACAGTCTACCATAACTGAACTGAGCTTTTTTCCCCCTTTTCCCCTACATTTACAATCTGCGACTGAATTTGTTGCCTCGAAACTAATGCGTTAGTTTTGTCTAATTGCAGATTTTACACGAAATGGAGCAGTACATTGAACATCCAAAGTGTACGTCTGTACAACTTTTTAATAAAATTAACGCGAAAAAAGAGATGACTATTTTTTTTTTTTTTTTGTTTCTCATTGTCATTTTTCAAATTTTATTTTGGGACATTGCTTGTGTATTCCTCCACGGGAAACAAGCTTGTTTGTTTATTTGCAGTAACGATGAGCGATGCCTAGCAGATTGGCTGGAGTTGAGCGTGCTTGCTTCAACTATACAAGTCTGACTTGTATTGTTTTCGCCCAAAGCACGGCGGTTTCGTTGGAAGAGGTTAAGTACTTAATTATAACACTTTGATCGGATGGTTGGCTTCCTCCTTGCCCTGCCCCTCTCATGGCCAAAGTAAAAGTCTGTTACACTCGGTGTTTCTGATATCCATACTTACCCTTACTGAGATACAAAACTATTCTTTCCTTCAATTATTCATATCCTTTGGAACATGTGTGAGCGTAAAAAAGTGGCATAAAAGCACTTGTTTTATTTCTAAGTAAAAAAAAAAACGAAAGTAGGTAGTATCAGTTCCCTTTTTTGTGAGGTCTGAAATCTGAAGTTTTCTATTCGGTGTGCGTGTTGCGTGCAATGCGAGCACTAAAAGAGTTTACAAGCAGATTTCCATATTGATTTGTGTACCCAATTGAATAGCAATAAATAGTGAACGCAAATAAAATTGGTAAGCGAAAAACATTCCATAAAGTTGTACCCTGATTGTCTTGGTTTAGTTGGAATTTAGTTGGCAGCATGTGCTGCAGAAAACCACCAATTATTAAAGACTATGGCAAACGAAAACTTTGCTTTGGTTCTCGAATTCCCAGGGATGAACTTCTGCCGGAGAAACCGAAACCCAGCGATTACCCAGGTCCATTCGAGTACTATCGCAATCTGGGTTTATTGAAGAAGGTTAGTAAGAGTTCTTTCCTTGTGAAATCTCAAATCTCCCACTAAACGTTTGCCTTTAGACTCACAACAAGCCCGAATATACTGTTTTCGCAAGCAACACCAATAGGGACAAAGACTTTCGGGAAACCCATTGTTTTGCGCCCCCAGTCGGGACATATGAAATTGAACCTTGGAGGCCTCCAAAGCAACGCTATAGACCGTTCGGAGTGGGTGGGAAACAACTAAGCGAGCCAGAAAAAATCGTAACTCCTGCGTGCGTATGTCGTTTTTGTTGAGCTTGAATCCTTTCATTTAGAAACATACCCCTCCGCAGGCCAGGAACGTATAGTTTTTTCAAACGGCAGGTAAAAGTATGTACTGCCTTCGGCCATGACCGGATAACTGTGCCACTGGTTAGAATCTCTTGCGCCCCATTTAATATGGCCTATTGCTGGAAATGTGAGACAACGCCAATTGGCGACTACTGGCATAAGGACTCAACAAATCAGGACATGTGCCGCCCGTGCATAGAATTAGAGTGGGCCGACATCAAGAAGTGTAGTACGAAAGTTCTCGTCAGACACCGCCGGAAGCTTGAGCTGCAGTCATACATACTCATGCGTTCCTGTGAATTCTTTCATGAGCATAACTGCACTAAGGCCGCAGTGCAAGTTATGCCAGGAAAGGATTTATTGTTTAAACTTCGAAAAGAAAATTATTTGGCTTCCTATGGTTTTTGATTTTTGAAAAAGAAATAAAAAAATATGCGCTGGAAGCTGCCATTTTTTTCTTTCATTCCCATAAGCGAGAAACAGAACCACTGTGAGTTTCTCCATTTGTCGGCTACGCGTCGCTTTGTAGCTATTTCCTCTCTGAATACAACTGACGTCAGAAACTTGGGAAAATTTGAATTTTACGTTGAAACTTTAGCAATGTGCTGAAGTGGGTATACGATTATCACCACTTTAAGTTCGAGAGGTCCTCCACCAGCATCTCTCTTCAAGATTCTTGTTAATCTCGACCCAGAATAAGTCGAAGGAGCTCAAATAAGGCATCTGCTAGTCTGGCTGTAGACGATCTCTTGAATCAATTCATGGATTTCTTCATCTCCATGTGATTCTTCTGAGAATTTCCTTGTCTACCCATTAAAGTCAGACTCGCCATACGCTCATCGTTAGTTTACTGTCAAATAAAATAGAAAAGAAGTAATGGGACTGGGGCTACTGGGGTTTAGTTTTATTCATTTAGCAATATTCTACATATTTAGTCTTGGCAAAGGCTTTTGAACAAACTTTCGCCTGCTCACACTATCCATCCATGACCTTCTGTGTTACGTATGAGTTTTCCTTTACCTTGGACGAACTTTCCTTGAACGTATTCCATATTTATCAAATTTCAACAACATCTCGTTCCTCTATAAACATTTTCATGTCCATTCTGCCAGGATACCACATTTCACTCTCCCCTCCTCTGGTGCATGTGTACTGCGAACGAAGAATGCTGGTTGGGTTGAAATTTAAATTTAATTTACAAATTACCGTTAATAATGAGATGCATATATTTTATTCAGCAAAAATTAAATATTCCGAGTTTGGTGGACGAAACCCCCATCACCCTTCGAACAACATCGATGTGAAGTTTATACCACTTTTCGTCGACGTCCTCCAGTTTGATTTTGAGTGTTTGGCTGTGGTGAGGTGGTGTGGTGGCTTGGCATGGTATGTTTGCCAAAAGCGGGCTCTTGAGTCAGCATCAATCGGTGGAGTTAGGTGGATACATATCGGCTACCCGCATGGAGATTGAAAATTGCATATAATGCTGAATATAATTTTTGATTATTTTACTGTGATGTTTGGCAGGTTAAATACATTGTTGTGGCTATAGTTGTTGAATGTGATGTGCCACTACTTTGTAGGTGTTTATAGGCACTGCTGATTCTATCTATGACATACATAAGTCTTAGGAAGTGTCCAGCTCCATGCGTGCTTCGTTCATAGCATACGTTTATCATTAGTTTAGAAAAGATTGCATCCGATATCTGCCGATTATGTATACATTTCTTTGAATACATTCCTGTACTGTCTCGAATGTGCGTACAGATATATTGCATACTTAATCATGTACGTATGTACGAGTATATATACTGCTTTCAAATATTTGCCCATTTCGTTTGAGGATATATATCCTAAAAGTGTTAAAGTGCTGAAGAAGATAAGCATAGTAATAACCATAAACAAAGAGACCAAGGTGTGAAACAACTAAACTACAGAGGTTAGGTATTCTCTGAAACACCTACAGCTTTTCTCATTACCTTCGGATGTAGTATTATTAAAAAGCAAAAGAGATAACACCATGCGAAAATACCTCGGGGAAAATAATTTTCCGAAGGGGTTTGTGTTGTTCGTTGCTCTGCTTTTTTTTCTTTGTTTTTGTGTAGTTTTTGTTTGTTTCACAGAGGAGCAAACTATAATATTGGCCGATGGGGAATTTTCCGGGAAAACACTTTCAACAATTTAATGCTGCCTGTGTGCGTATCGTTCCAGGATTCGGAATGATGTTAATAAATTTTACACCAGAGTAGTTGTGCAAAAGTTAATAAAATACATAGTTGCAGGACACATTTATGTACATGAGTATGTAAGAGTGTTAAGAAAACGTGTCCTTGTTTTCGCTTACCCTTCATGTAAATGAGTTTTTTCCGCATTTCGCTGAGATTTAACTGAATAGATTGCTTAGTGAACGAAAGTGCACAGAGAAACGAGTAGAGATAGACCCTATAGAGGCACTGACCATTGTCCATTGAGTTGAGTTTCCAATTCAGCTACAGTATGTTTCCTATTACCCTTTTTGAATGTTCCTAATTGCTCGGAACCTGCTTACAAAGTCAATATGAGGTAATTAATGTCACAGGAAATTTCCATACTCCTGGTGCGCTCCAGGACAGTCAATTGTGAGATTCGCCCTGTACTACTACAAAAAAAATATAATCAATATAAGGTGTATGTATGTACGTACCTTTCTGTGTATAGTACCATCCTGATCCTGCAGGAGTGGTTTACTTGGTTAATGGTTAGGTATCTAGAGGGGCACGTTTATCGCTTTAATGAACCATTTACCGTGTTTTCAAGTTCGTTAGCGATGTCCTTGGGGTGTAGCAGACATGAGCACAGATTCGGTTCCGATTTCGGTATATACAGAGACATACACCTATCGGTATACTACATGGTGTATCCTTTTATCCAACCACTGGTCCGAGGTGTAAACGAGACATCACCTGAAGCGCTGCTAATTTCTTCATCGAACTGGAAGTGGAATTGTAACTAAAACGAACAAAAAAAAAAAACAGTCAACTGAAAAAAAAGAAGAAAAAAGTGAGAATAAAAAACACTTTGGACACACCCCGCACAAAAAGTTTTTAATTGTGTGACTTTACCGCTACACAATAACTGTATAGCAAAGCAGAAACATCATAATTAAGATTTACTGATGGGGCTGGAGTTGGAGCTGGTGCTGGAGCTGGAGCTGGGGCTGGGGCACAGCAATAAAAGAAGAAAGGAGAGAAGTGTTCTAACGACTCCTCCATTGGAGAAGTTGTGTCCTTTTAATTATTATGAAATGAGGTGGTAGGTTATTTTTCCTTCTCTTTAATTACTAAGGGTTGCACAAGGGTGGGTGACCCTTTCAACCTGTTTTGGTTTCCTTTTTCTTTTTCTCTTTTTTGTTTTTAGTGCTCATTTGGCAGAGTGGTAAGACACTTATTTTCTTTGTTCTTTGAAATAAATAACCAGCACAAAGTCGGGACAATTAACAACTAGAGCATAGTTAAACAAGACTGATCTATATAATTATTTTTACATACATATGTATGTATGTACGTACGCACATGATTTAATTGTGCGCTGGAATATCTGGTTCCCTGATGCTTAGTAGCAAAATGCAGCTGCAGGTTTGGGTTCTTTCCAGCCCTGTCGCATGAAATGTTGGCCTTGAGGAACTGGCGGATGGAAACAGCAAGGCATCCTCCTAGGGCTTTCGATCCCTGAAGAGACACCGCTGGTTTCCATCACCTTCGGTCCTTGGGATGCTACAACCAGAGAAACAGCGCAAATGCTTGATATTTTTAAAGGAGGTTGGCTGCTTCGACAATGCGTTGCATTGGTGTCCATATTCTCGATATGGCCAGTCCTCGTGTTAGAAGTTTTGGGCTCATTTGTCTTGTCAAACCGAAGTGACACAGATCATAAAGTTCTGATTTCTTCGGCATGGATGTGGGTACATATAAGACTGATCCTGAACCTTGTTAGTCAGAGGTAGACAATGGCTTTATGCGCGATGGGAGTTTACAGAATTTAAAGTACTTTTGACTTTGAAACCATTGCCCATGTTCGTTCCGCGTGTGTCTATCTGTTCAAAGGGTTTATTATCCAAGCCCTGTTCGATTAAAGACTCAATTGAAAACGTTTCATCTGTTTTAAATTCACAGACGAAATTTAATTAAACACATCCCCATTTGGATTCGTACAAGTTATCTCAACACAGAGATACACAATCGTTTTCGTTTATCTTCCTTTTCAATCAAGCCCCACGGGCAGGCTCTGAGAGATCATTTTCCAATAATCTCCATGCTGTAAAATTTTACGACCATCCTTATTTGCAACAAATCACTGTTAGTGTTTTCCTCAGCTAACACGTGTTATCATTCCCCCCAAACACAACCCCACAAAACAACAGCCACCCTCCCTAGGGACATCCTAGATTCAGATCTCCTCTCCTTGGTCGAAATTCTTGGCGCCTTTCGCCTTTCGCCGAAAATAGAAAAACCAAAAGAGATATGGAATTAATTAGGAGCAATTTAAAATCCATTCATGCCTTGACGCTCATCAAAAAATCAGAACAGCCACCCAGAAAGAAAGGAGAAAAAAAAAACGAACGAAGAAACTATACAAGCCAGCAACTCTCTGACCAATCAATCGGTCTCTTGGGAGTGGATTAAGTGAAGCCAGGCATACCACCCACACACATATCCAGCCATTAACCATTATACTGCATTGTGTGGACCATATCCTTCGCATGCATCTATTCATAGTGGGTCCGTTTGCTTTCTTTAACACGAGCACATACATTTAAAAAAAAAAAGGAAATGCGGAACCTTTTGCTAGCTGGGCCCCCCCTTAACAAAACCGAGAACTCCATTTGTGAACGACATGACGAGATGACGGGTATCAATCGGGCATGCATGTCACGTTTAATGGCACAAAAACAAAACTTCTGACGTTCCACACACCCTATATAGAGCTATAGAGAGCGACCAGCAGCAGGACCAGTATCCCGGATTCGGTAACACACTCCTCGGGTCCTCGAAGAAGATGGCGATGATGCCCAACATATGTACACATTGATCTCTCTAGGTTCGGTTTCGAATTCCTTTGGTATTCTCCACCCACATACACATGAACTGGAATACATCACATTAGGGTCATTGAAAATTCTGATGATAGCCTCTCGACTTCGTCCACGATTGGGGTATATATGGCAAAGTTCCTCATGTGGATGGACTGTTTTTTTTTTTTTTTTGCGAAATATCGACACAATGGTCGAACCGACGACCATGACGATGAACTTGTGTGTATACCTACAACCATACATATGTACGTAAGAAGATATGGAGTACGTATGGTGGCCATTGGAGTGAATGAAATTCGCCTAGAATAATCAATGAGCAGAGTGATAGTGAGCATACTCGTATAGCCAAGGGTGAGAACAAGGGAGTCGGGGTTGCACGGACGTCTATCTTCTTAGATTGCCGAACGATACTCTTGTGTCAAATTCAAATTTGACGAACGTGGTCGTGTCAGTGGTCACGCAAAAACACTTGAGATATTCAATAGATAGATCTGGGGATATGGAAAACTTTGGCGATTTGTTCCAAGGAAGATAGCTATCGATATAAGTAATGTTGTGGTTATGAATTTAAAAGCAATAGTCTCGTGTGAGAGTCATTAAGATTATAAAACCCAGTCATAGTTGTCAATTCCATTTGGAAATCTGGGACTAGTCCCCTTTTCATGTATATTTTCATCGTATGTCTGACTTAGAACGGTTGTACTTCCGGATGGTTGTCAGATGTTCGCGAGGGGGTTGGGAATGTAAGTGTTTTCTAGGATAAATCCTCATTCACACTTAGACTAGTGACGTTCCATTGGGATACCAGGAGGATTAAAGAAAGATCTACTCTTAGAACCAACTGGAGCTTGTTATGAACGGGTCTAGTCGACTTAAATAGTCTGAAGCGGTATTTCTGCCTGATTCTGAATAGAGGACTAGCTTGAGAGGTGAGAATCCATTAACAACTCAAGGAATTCAATGTTGGAGGTAGTCAAGAAAGCATCAAGGAAGTGGCTAGGACATTTCTGAACCTTGATGCCTCAGACATATCTTCTATTCCTCCAGAACAAATTTTGAAAATTTATGTTGGAACTTCTTGAGTTGGTTTGAATGCCTCTTTTTGGTATGAGTCCTACATTGAGGACCACCAACCTATTTGACCTAATTGAAGAGTCATCTGGAGTCACTCCAGAGTAAGAGTCTCTTGACTTGGTTCGCTATTTGTTTTTATAGCTTTTCGTCAAGACACCTTAAAATTTTGTACATTGTACCGCGTACACAGAATTTGAGTTATGTTTCGACTCGTACACTCCACACGAAGTATGTTTGTAATTATTTACTTTTTAATAACTCCTCGCAACGTAAAAACGCTTGACATCTGCTTAATGTCTCGTTAATCCAAAAACAACATGAAATGATTAAAAAGTCTAATGTCCTCCCATTAAAAAGGGTTTGTTTCTTCGTCCTCTTTGCAAAATTATCCGCTTGTCGTCAGTTAATGATTTTGGCGTTCACTTTGAAATCCCCCATAAAAAAATCAAAAAAAAAAAAGGAAAAAGCCTGATCTCTTCAAACAAACTGAAACAGGAAACTGGCCAAGCGGAAGGAAATAAAAGTGAAAATGGAATTTTCTACCCTTCAGTTTGTTATCAAAATAAAAAAAAGTGTTTTTTGTTCCGTAATGACGGACAGTGGATACTGAGGGGTTATGGCTTATTTTTTTGTTTTTTTTTTATTTTATTTTTTATGGAAGCGACAAAAACCCAATTGCTTATCCACGAAAAAACACACACAACACGGAGTTGTTGAATAGAGCACGAGTGCTCGTTGAGTTTCCGCACTAAGGCTTAAAGTGAAACAAATTTAATTTTCACGCAAGTAGTTCTGATATTCTGATGTGGAACTTAGTTAACTGAAAAATACAAGACCAGCACTAGTTTTACATGGATACTATGGATACCATGTATAGGGTGACCAGATAGGAGATGTAAGCGTAAACTAAAGACTTGACGTAGCCCCAGGCAGGCAAATAATCGAGTGATGTGAGAAGACCCAGTCGCCAAATTTCTCCTTCACGTCAGTTGTGTGGCATGTAGCGCCATCTTGTTGGAACCACAGCTCGGACATATCGATATTGTCAAGCTATGGTCACAGAAAGTTGGTAAACATACAGCTGAGACCATTGACGGTACAGGTGACTCCTTCCTCATTTCGAAAGAAATAAAGTCTGCCAAAACCCGCACCAAACAGTCAATCTTTGTACATGCATTGATGCTCGGTCTAACACTTGTTGACATAGCCGGTGAGCTAAAAATGGGCCTCGTCTGGGAAGATGATTTTTTTAGCCAAAATTCGTACCTTCAGCTAATATTTCCAGCGAAACATGTATGAAAAAAAGTGTTACGCATACGCCACCGACCCCGGTACCCATATCGAGAGTCTACTCTTTTGTGGGCCCATTCCAGCCGAACATTCTGATTCTGTGCATCCTTTACTGGCGCCTCGGTGTGAGTGTAGGAAACACAGAAATTATCAGTCGAAAAATGTAAAAAAAAAAAAATGTTGCGTATACGCCATGTAGGCCCAGATCCAAGGACAAAATTACCCGGTTGACTCTCTGGCGATGCCCAATTCTGCTGATTGGCACCGAATCGACATTTCTGGGTCTTCCTCGATTGGTGCATATTGCACCTGTCTGGTTGGTGGCTTAAGGTTCAAAAGAGTGTACTATCTGGTCACCCTTTATTATCATGTAGAACTCAGTAAATTGAAAAATACAATGCCAACACCAGTTTTACATGCATACTGTGTCCCATAGGCAAAGACGATCCATTCGCCAAAACAATTTCGTAGGTCACGTCTGGAGTACCTACTCTATGTAAAAACCTTCATAGATACATAACTATGTTCCTTGCCTTAATCATTATAACTTTAGTTTGAGTTAGGAAGGTTGACTAGTTTATTGTTATCTGGGAATTTATAGCTTAGGACCGGGGTTGACAAGTTGCGAGCCATGAGTGAAAATCGCCTAAAGGTTCGAAACACTAACACAGAGAAGGGAATTTCCAAAGTTTTGACAACTGTTTGAATGTGTTTAGGTAAATCAAGAGAATTTCCACTAGATTCCATTTAACACATCAAAACTCAAATAAGGTTTGACATTTTCCTCGGAACTGTGTACATATGAATGTAACCCCTAACCATCCTTTGCGGCATGGACTAGGAAATAATCCCATTGACGTGTTCTGCACAGTGTCCTTCTGGGGAAATTGTACACCGAAAATCCGCATCGTTGCTTGCTTTTATTACCAAGAATTACTGGCTACGATTTTAAGCTTTCCCTCATTTGAATAGGGGATTAGATGACGGGTTGTATGTGTGTGTGTGGGTGTGCGTGTTTTTTTTTTTTTTTTTTTTTTGTTTTTTTGGGAAACCTTTGAAAAACTTTCCATGCCCCCAACATTGGATTCCTCTGGATCCAGGGATGAAACAACGAACAAACTGGCAAAAAACACGAAACAAAAAAACAACAACAAAAAAAATACCAACATTCAAAATGTTAATCTCTTATACACCACACCATTTCTTCTTCCACATAACCCAACTCCATTTGGCGATATTGTAATCCGGCGGATTTAATGACATTATTCTGTTGCTTTTTTTTTGTTTCCAGTACACTCGTACTCCCGTAGTCCCGTAGTCCCGGTGCAGTTTGGTAAATTTCGGGCTCTACGAAATTGGCAAACAAACAACAGAATCACCCTTCGGGGATGAGACGACGGGACAGTATTCGAGAGCCATAAAAACCGGCAACAAAGTGTACACAAAGGCAAAGCAAAAAAAAGTGTTATTCAGTCAAGGGGCAGGGTGGCTGGGTGGGTGACATAGTCCGAAGGGTAGTTTAAGCTTTAAAGTCCTATTTCGTTCCGTTTTCTGTGCGACATAGCTATACCTACTATATGGCTCATCCTGGCTGGATCTGAATTTGAGTTCCGCTCCTCCGTGGACACAATTCAGTGATAGAGGGTTGATGATGAAAAGTGGCCGGTAGGCACACAGTAATTTCAACGATGCCATTGAAAACACACCGTAAAAATATAATGAAAATACTTTAGCAGTTTTTCGAGAAAGGAACAAGCGCATAAAAAAAAAAGACGAAAAAAAAAACAGCATCCCCTGGGAGTGATATTCACCACTGCAGTCATCCCAGACGGTGTATTGCTGATATTGGATGTGGTATGTCAACACTTTGGCAACAGGCAGGTCGCCCACAAAGGGACAATTTCAGATTAAAATCTGTGCTTGACGTTCGCGAAATATCCTCGTATTCCACATTATGTTTAACCTCAAACTCTGTGTAGCTTTGATGGCGGGTGTGGAAGTAATGGAAACAAGTATCTCTGAAGCGTCCATTTGGGAATTTTTTTTTTTTCGTAATCTCACGAAATATAAAATTCATTAATTTTTACGTCTCTACTCGGGTGCTGGGGTTGCCTAATTCTTTTGTGTAGCTTGGAATAGTGTAAAGTGCTTGTTAGATGATTGCTTGATTATTTTGGTAAATACTCGGTTTTTTTTACTTTTGAAGTCCTTTTTTCATCGACTGTTTTGACAGTAAGTGTGTAGTGAGTGGTCGTGCACAATGTGTAGTGAAACCAAGTGAAAGGAGGCAGATGGAGATAGTTGGTAATAAATCAATCAAATTCTTGAACTTCTGCAGAAAAACTGATCTCACAGCTACCTTGGAGTGATGGTCTATTAAGTCACTTCTTTGAAGGGATTGAAAGAAACTCAGAACTCCACTTATACTTGCGTACGTACGCCGCTGTTATCAGCGGGTTGTCATTACAACGGTTGAACGAGGTGTAGACTGGCAACAAGAATGTCTACAAAATGGCCAGAACATAACAAGGAACAACGATAACTCTGGCAACATCTCATCAAAAATGAAACAATGAATGAATAAGAAAGTGTACGACTGAAGAGAGAGGACCCTCAGAACAAGGACTATGAAAGGTGGATAAAGATGTCCTCCATCGTTTTGGGTTTGGAGGTAAAATAGGTCCGCAGTGCCCTGGAGTCTGACCTGGAACGCAATGTGACAGAGAAAGAGCTTGCGTGAGTCAATATAACTGAAAATATCGCCAAGAATTGACTTCTTTGCTACACAAGATCAGTCAGACGATCAGTGAGAGATCTCCTCCTCTATGGACGGCGAACGCAACTCCCAAAGCGGAAGGAAATGTGTTTAAAGTCAGAGACCAGAAGAAATATCTGCCATCTGTCATGATCGCCAAAATAATCAATTTCGAACGAAGTACATTATTTTTACCGCAGTTAATGCCTCCCAACTCAAAATTGTATATCGAACCCATTACAGTTCGTACATATCTATTCCACTGACAAACAAATACAAATACTCGTACACCTTCTCCAGTCCAGCATTATCTTGCGTTGAATTCAGCTGACATCATACCTACTCCAACGACACTACCATGTGATACTTCCCTTACAGTTCGCGACTTGCTGATGTGGTGTTGCATGCACTCTTATTTACGCTGAGTAAACAAAAATCAGCAAAAAAAAAAATATATATATAAATTTAAAAAAAAAAAAAAAACACCGTCAACGACGAGTTATGGAATAAAATAATAAAAAAAAAAAAAAACACAGAAAACCATACAATAACGCGGCGTCACCTTTTTATCTACCAATGGGCCATAACTAGCAGGCGAGCAACAAGCCGCTGCTGTTGTTGCTGCTGCTGTTGCTCCTCTGACCGAACCATACCACAAACAACTTCACACGTCACCCTAATGCAAAGTTTAGCAGTTTGAATCGGAAACAACAACAACAAGAGCGGCTAATTGCGTCGCATATATCTCGCGTCGTGTCGCTAGTTCCATGCCCATCATCAGCCAGTCAGCCAGCCAGCCAGCCAGCAGCTATGCTGTACAGTGTATTGGTGTTGTTGCCACACAATATTGCGACGAGCGCGCGCCGCCACCGCACCAGTATTATAGCCACTTGCCACACACATTCACAACACTACCACCAGCATTCGCAACAACAAAAAATTAGTACAAATCGTGATTTCGACGGGGAACGTTGCGCTGATCTTTTGGCGTTTATTGTTGTGATCTACCTATTTTCGGTTTGGCCACGTGAGAAGCACAGCCATTTACTGGTATTATTATTATTTTTGTTTTTGGAGTCTACCCGAGCGTGAGGAGGCAAGCGATGACAAACAGTGGCCACAACCTTATCCCTGAAGCTGGTGAAGGTGGTGTCACCGGAGGTGGAACTATACCAATTGATCGTGTAGAATGGTCCCGCAATACAATTCTGGAATTTATAGAGGACTACCGGGGCTATCGTGTCCTGTGGGATCCAAACACCAAAGGCTATCACATAAAGCAGATCAAGTACGAAGCCCTGAAGAAGCTGAGTCGCAAATATGGCACCGAAGTGCGTATCATACGCAGCAAGATCAAGAGCTTACGATCGTCGTTCCACCGTGAACATGGCAAGGTGATCAGCGGCAAGCGCAGGGGCATCAACTACCAACCGATGTGGTTTGCATATGAAGCGATTCGTTTCATTCTGGATGGAGAGCGCGACGAAATGGGGGGAGGATTTACTTTTGACAGTGTTAGTGGTGCTGCTGGCGGTGGTGGTGGTGGAGGCTCTATTGCCACTGCTGTTGTTGCTGCTTCTGGTGCTGATACGGGCTCGGTTGCCATTGATGCGAATGACGAGCTTGTGACTTTGGTAAGTGTGAATTTAAAATTCAAGTTTGTTTGGCATATTAGAGCTTTTGTTTTGCGAGAATGTGCTTTCTTGTTGGACAACGAGTAGTACCTACAACTTGGGACTGGTCATTGGTGTTATCAGCATATCAAGGGAACACTTGACTATGTATGTTCATACTAAGAACATCGATCAATCAAGCTTTATTTACGGTCCATGCAATGAGGAGTAATTTTTTAATTGTGCTAACCCAAGAGCCAACAGTCTGCGCTGAAATTAAGCTCACACCAATGCCCAAGCCCAATGACGCATCCGTGATTTGAATGTTGGTTTGAAGAATCATCGTTTTGAGTTCTCAAGGTCAGACGTGTGAAAGAGAAGCAACGGCTGCATTGATGTTAGTTGTCAGAAAAACACCCAAACAAGAGGAACGCCATTGAAAGTTGTTTACAAATCAGTTTGACCACATACACACGATCGTACAATCGGATTGCCTACTTTTACATAAAATTAATCGATCGTTGGTTCAAGCGAAACATCACTCTGGTAGGAGAACACAAGAGATATAGTATACATATATGGAAGTGAGATGTCAGCCGACGATTACCGCGAACAAAGCTCTTTGCACATTTAAACCACGTTAAGGGGTAATTCTGAATGATTTTTCCTTGCAGACAGACCAAATTGATGATCCACATTACGCGACCATATCCGCCGAAGATGTAAAAACTGAAATTGCAAGTCTTCTTTCTTTCCAAGAGATTCCAATGCGGAGAAGCTAACCTAAGTATTTCTATTCCAGTTGGAGACATCTAATGGTGAAGCGGAAGACCTTAAGTCCAATGTACAGGCGGAAACTTTTGATAAGTTGGCAAGGAAACGAAAACGACGGACATCCAAGGAACATTTTAATGGGAACGGTGCATCCAATCATCAACAACGAACCGATAGTGACAGTGATGATCTACGAAGTAGTCCGTGCAAGATCGGCCGACAAACAGACACGAGTGTATCGGACGAGTTCGGAGTTTTCGGTGAATACGTTGGTATAACGATACGAAAACTAAAAACTACCAAGGCCAAAGTTGTTATAAAACATTTGATTAATAATTTGTTATATGACGCTGAAATGGGAAGATACGACTATGGAATTCCAACGTCTAGGGAACCGCCACACTTGTATGCGACAGCTGAGTGACTGTTGCCCACACAGAACAGAGTCAATTTTAATTTTAAATCAAATCAGGGATAGTTAACGCTTTTTCTTTATACGAAATCCAATCTCAGGTACTTTAAGTTAGTCAAGTTTTGAAGAGGACGTTTTGTATAATTTTTTTTTGTAAATTTATTAAAGATATCTAAGTCAGAAAAGATGTTTTATTTTATTTTTATCTGTTCCTAGTCCTTTGCGCGATTTTTTTTAAAAAAAATGGGCGTGTCAGTGGGTTTTTTTAAACAAATTGCGTCTTATTCTTGAAAGCCTGTACAATATACAGACAGACATGACTAAAATCGACTCAACTGTAGACCCTGATCAGGTGTATCTACTTACTGACTTAGTTCCTGTCACATATTTTTGAAAAATGGGCGTGTCAGTGGGTTGTTTTGAACAAAATGCTTCTTGTTCTTGAAAGCCTGTACAATATACAGACAGTAATGACTAAAATTGTCTCAACTATTGATACTAATCAGGTGTATCTACTTACTGACTTAGTTCCTGTCAAATATTTTTGAAAAATGGGCGTGTCAGTGGGTGTACAGGTCTATCTCCTTGCTGACTCTATTCCTGTCATCACGCGACATAGGCATGGAGTATATCCCCGCACGTAATCTTGTTCTGAGCTCGGCAATGGGTTTCAGCTCCTAACAAGGATTTCTCTTTGACGTATTTGCCTACCGTGTTGTCTGACCAATCCAATGGCACTTCTCCTCCTGATAAACGCCGAATGGTTTGATCCAAATTTCTTGTCAACCTCCATCAAGTACAAAATTTACTGTCAGCTCAATCACGCCTTGTGACGCAAACCCACATCGCCGTCTCAACGTATCCCCGTTTCAACAATCTAAGGAATCACTTGCTCACAATAAAACAAAACGAAAAGATCCGAAAATCTTAACAATTATTGACAAAATGTTCAATTTACAAAAAATCACTTTTCTTACTCCACTCCATCTGCCTCTCGCAAGAGTGCCACGCTGAAGGAGGTGTGTATATTGTTAGAATACTCTTGTGAAAAAGTTTCCTTCGCTTCCAGCTTGCCACATCCTTTAAGGAGATTGTCCCTTTACTTGCCCTCACTTCTGCCTCGACTTGCTTTCTCTTTTTCCTGTTTTTTTTTTTTGCAGATTGTTATTATTATTATCATCGTCTTCATCATCATCATCGTCATCGTTCTCAATGAGCCCAAGCACACAACAGAGTTGAGAATGATGATGTAGAAGTTAAACCGATTTCAAAAATTACTTTTCTCAATTAAATTTAAAATATTCTTCGCTCTTATTCATATCCCATTCGTTGAAACTTATCGATTCGGGGAAAACCGTGGGGTGTTTAATATTATGCGAGCAGTTTTTTTTTACTTCTTAATTTACTTCTTCAGTGTTGAACCTTGAACTCTTATTAATCTGATGTAATACTTTGAAGGTGCGCATGCAAATGATATCAATTTATTGGGTTGCTTGTGAAATTCTTTAGAAGACTCAGGTTGGGGATCTTAAAATTTAGTGAAGTGTACAGATAAATTGAAGTATAATCGAATCCTGACTGGAAATATGCCAAACAGCCACCAGTGGTCTCCTGAAATTTGTATCCAACACCCACGGTTTAGTCTCTTAAAAAAAAAAACAAAAGCTCTAATCCCATCACCTAAAAGCTTCTATTTTTTTTGTTACAAAAGGACGAGGAACTGTCAACTGTCATAACACCCAAAAATAGATCCCAAATATGCCTGAGCCCTTACAAAGTACCCATGCACACGCACAAAAACCAAACTTTTCTCCCTTCCTATTGAAGGGCTATTTCTGTTCAATCCGGCTAACAAGCATAACAAAACAGCTGATGAGCACGTTCCCTAGCCTGCCTGCCTGCCTACCCATCGTGCCATCCCTATTGCTGCACAGAACATAGAAAAGGGTAAAGAGCCGATTTTACTGTGGATGTACGAGTGTGTATCTTTTCTATATTTGTGAAAAGCAGCTTAAAAAGGGTTATGTAAAAGTATTATTATTCAGGCAGTGCCACCTCCATCGCCCACAAGCAGTAACACGTCACACAATTAAGCGCATTCATAAAAGTTCTGAGCTGCTGTACGCGAAAGAGGTGTGCGACGAGGTGCGACTATAGGGGTGGCTTTCGTTTCGACGTTTTTTTTTGTTTTTATATTTCATGTAACAATTGCCTTAGCAATGCAATCTTTGACCAAGTATTGTCAAAGGGGGGTAGTCTTCCAACCCCAAGCGGGTGGCGTACGACATTCACTGAACAAAAAAAAATTTAAAAAAAAATCAAATACTGAAATACATGTAGATATTCTCCTAGCTGTATGTACGAGTATTTGCAAGTGTGCGGGACCGGTGTTCGTTTACATAAGTCACATGAAATTGTCTCTCTATTTAGTATCTGTGCAGCAGCTGGTGCTGCACATACAGAATTGCACAGAAAGAGACACCGGGTCTGCCCGGGCCAAATGTGTTTGGCATTCATGTTGGTTTGTTTTTTTTTACTTGTTTTGATTGTGTGTGTTTGTGCATGGATGGATTTTATCTAGGCATTGTAAGCTGACAGATCCACCATCTCTTGGTCTTGTAGAAACCGAAAATTGAAGCCTCATCTAACTCCCCTGTCCCCTGTCCCATTTCAGTATCGTTGTCCCTCCCCCACTGAAACGACCACACTTCGACTAAATGGTATCTTATCTTGGAAAATTTCTCAATTCCCATTCTCAGAAAAACAAAAAAAAAAAAAAAAAAACAAAAAAAAGCAGTAAAAAGCCAAAGGGAGGAAGACGAAAAGTTACTGACTAACAACCATCCCTGTAATGGCGCCCCTCTCCATCGGGGAGGGATTGCCGTTGCCGGTCGTTAAACAGCTGATTCTCCACTAACCTCGAGGGGGTATATGTATACCAAGAGGTTGCAGGTACATACATAAGCCAAGCAAACCACCGATAACCATATGATTGCTATACATGTAACCGGCTTTTCGCAAAGTATTTACCCACACAACACAACAGGCGGCATGATAAATGCTGGGAATAAAGAGCAATTGAGGTTATCTATCCGTCGGTCGCTTCGTTCGTTCTCTCTCTCTGTTTCGGCTCTCTTTTGTGTGGGAAATCATATGATCCCGGCTGTTCTACCAAAGGGGGTAAGTTATAAGTACATACCCCCAGGGCGCAATCTCAATGAGAGGAGAAACCTTTCAAGTTCCTTTATTTACTTTTTCCGGCTCTCACTTTCTGTATTCTGTCTTCTTGTCTTCCTGCCTTCTGTCACTTCTTTGCTCCTTGCTTTCGTGCGATACTAAATCGTGTTCGGGTGCTTTATATCGGTCCTATAAGATACACTGTTATGTTTCTTGTCTATTTTCGGGTTTTCTGATTTTCTGATTTTGTTCTTTAAATGACTTTAGTATGCTGCATGGCCACCAGAAAATAATAATATCCCACCAGGCAGGGACTTGACAAATCTAGCATACATTTCCGTTACTTTGGTCAACCTCGGAACAGCCGCTAGTAGCCAGCCGCCAGCGGGTGAACGGGTGTAAATTCGTTATTTTTGAAATATTGCTTGGGTTTTTCCCATTTCTAATTTCTAAAAAAAAAAAAAAACAAAAAACTACACTTGTACATACACAGAGTTTTTTCCTTTTGACGTCACTTTTGATGCAGTGCCAGCGTTTGTTCGTTTGGTCTTGCTGTGCCGCCTTGCCTGCCTGCCTGTCCCGATGCTTGCTAGTTTCGGTCCGCTCGCTTTAAAGGTCAAACTTTTTCTGTCTGATTTTTGTTGTCGTTGTTGTTGTTCTGTTTGTGTGTCGGTTGTTTTGATTGTTGCCGGCAATTTGTTGGTTGTTTTCTCAGGGTGGAAACGGGCGTACATACATAGGGGGTAGGGTAGGGAAGTAAGGGTTGTTTTTATATTCTGAGAAAATGGATAAATGTTTGTCAAAATGAATTTATTTTAATTATATGGCGTGCGGTGGCTTCTGTTTGTATGGGTGTTTGAATGGCCGTTTAGTTGTTTGTATAGGAAGGGTGAGATGGATTGAGAAGGACATTTCGTGATTTAATTAGAGTCATGAGGTTTCGGGTGGTTGTTCGGTGTTACTTTTAAATTTATAATTGGGTATAATGGGCTGGCACATTGTTGCTGTGCTTAAATGGGCTTGCCCAAGGTCTTTCCTTTACACACAACACATTCTCTTTTCTTAATCCACATTTATAGTCATCGACCTCAATCTATACATACAGATGTACATATGTACATACGAGTACCATGTTATGCAATATGCATATAAAATACTCGAAAGTATCCGACAGTTACATGGCCTAATTCAAGATTCATTCATTCATTTCCGTTCAACTTCCTCGAGATGCTTGTCTCCAGCTCCAGTTCCAACTCCAACTCCAACTCGAACCACATGAATAAGTCAATGTCCCTTTTTCTCTTGATAATACGAGTACCGTACCGAGACGTTTGTGTCGACCAGTTGACATTTTTTAATGCGGTACCTTACATTCCTCCACATTCAGTTGAAGTGATTCGCAGAATACATTAGGCCTTGGCTGGCTCTTTTGTCAAT
Organism: Xylota segnis; assembly: GCA_963583995.1. Taxonomy (NCBI): domain Eukaryota; kingdom Metazoa; phylum Arthropoda; class Insecta; order Diptera; family Syrphidae; genus Xylota; species Xylota segnis. Next base: position 1,017,411 of record OY757238.1, read on the forward strand.
GGCCAAATGTGCGAAACCATAACCATTAACCGGACTACCTACCGTTGTCGAACCAAAAAAAAAACAAGAGTTTCCATTACTTATTCAATATCAGTTCCTGATGGGAGAGTTTCTAACCTCATATAACCTATTCGCCGTGGGTCCGGTTTCATCTAAATTTCATCTTTTTTCCATATTCTTCCAACAGATACAAGGGGAGTTCATTAATAAAACATCAGGCAAATGACAGCAGGAATGCATAAAAGAATTATCCCGACATTCAAGTAGTCCCTATGTGTATATATTTGGAGTGAGGGGGTGGTTGGCCCCTTGTCTTGGAGTTCGGGAATCACACAGTAGAAGTTTTTGTTTTTGTTGGGCGGGCATTTAAAAAACGGATATTTCGATGAGGTGATACATTCTAAAAGCCCGACTGTCAGTCTTAGGTTGATACAAACGTCACTTGTTGGTTTTTCGAATTTCGAATTTCGGCATGTCACTTTTCAGCTGTCAGTTGAGAATAAAATCAATTTGCTTTTCGACAACAGAGGGTTATTTTAGCACGAAAGTGCGGTTGGTGGACCCCGCCTTTGGCTTGATGTCATTTGAGTGACAGGGAATAATCGTGCCAAAATATTGTCGACTGATTTAACAAGCTTTTCGTGTTTTTTTTTTTCGTTTTTTTTGCAAATATCGATGTACTTTGCACGCGGCTAACATCAAAAGTTTTTCGCGTTCCATTCGAAGAGCTAGCTGATGTCGGTTCCGTAGTGGTGGCAACAACAGTATAGTGTAGGTACAACAGACTGCTTGGTGCCAACAAATCATTAAAACGCGAGCTCAAGAAGGGGGATGGTCGGTGGTTGGGTAAATAAAATAAATCGTATTCTGTCCCCACATTTCACCCACTTCGGCGTGGTGCACATTCACTTCAGTCTTTAGCTCATTTAATTAAATTAATTTGATTTATTATTGATTTTGAAAGACTTATGGTCACCGAACGTCGTTGTTGTCGTCGTCGTTGTCGTTTGTCGTTGTCGTTTGTCGTTGTCGTCCACAACAACAAAGACAGCAGGCAGCCATCAGCGGGTGATGTAACATCGTTTTAGCTGTCGCTGTAAGCTGCATATTCTGCCATACCCACTCTACTGGGGGTTGCATGATTGAGAAGAAGCAAAAGTTGTAAGATAGATACATACAGACATATACATATGTATGTGAGGGTTAGGTTGGCAGTGAGGAGACCACCAAGCAGAACAACAATATTAACATGAGGTAAGCAGCGAAAATAGATTTGTTTTTTTCATTTCTGCGGATATTTTTGAAAACATTCCACCATAGCACCCTATTTATACATATGTATGTACATACATGTACTGTTGGGGTGGTTGATTGTAATGAGGGTTGTTTGAGACCGACAGTGGTTGTTTGGCTGATGTAATTTTTAATTTTTCTTTCCAAATGGCGATGATAATGCTCGTGGTTGTCGGTGTACGTGATGTTTGTTGTTGACAATAGGTGAAAGCTAAGTAAACAGACGACGCGATGTTGACAGCCAAGGACATTGAAAGTGAGTTTCATAGTACAATTGAAATGCTTTTGAGAATTTCTTGATTATCGGTCTTACCCCGACCACTTCTTTACACTTGAGGCCAATTTGATAATTTGTTTCACACCGAAAAATTAATTCAAAAACCCAACAAAAAGAAAGAAAAATAAATAAAATAAACCCTTCACCTACATGCATGCAAAAAAGCTGTCATCGTCTGAATTACTGATTCACAAAGTGCCGTACTTATGTCGAGCAGTTATATTCTTTTGCGAGGGAATAAATTTGAATTTGAATTTGAAATTAACCTTCCACCACCCACCTCCATGGGTTGGCAGTTGTCTTTACCCCTGCCTCCAGGCAAAGGGAGAGAGAGAGCGAGAGAGAGACTAGAAACGGCGGAAGAAGCAAAAGCAATGGAACCAGTACAGCAGCAGCAGTAGATTAGGGTTATTGTTCGATGTTGCCATGTGCTCTAAATATTCAGGAAGAAGGCCGCTCAACTCGAAAGTTTCTAAACCTCGTCGAATTCCTTCTTCGTTGTTTTTTTTTCCATTCTTAATACTGTCTCCGTTTTGTTGCATAGAATTCGTTTCGTATTGATGTGTGTTTGGCGTGATGTTCGATGATACCCCAACTCGGCAGTGAATTCCTCACCTATGCGCGCCAGTATGCACTCAAAACTCACCCCAAAGCTGGTAGCTGGTAAGCCGTTGCTGGCTGGAGCTAGAAGGAGGTAGAAGTGAATAAACATTTTGCATTTATAAATAATTTTTGTTTATTCCCTCTTCCTTGCCGGCTGGATGCCTTTGGTTCATCACATATGCGAGGGCGGGTGGTTGGTGTAGCTGGAGGAGAATATAAATCAATGCTTGCCGATCCACCCCCAATGCATAGTCAAAGGCTTGAAATGAAAGCACGAAATCCTTGAAGAGTACAAGGAACTCTCAATGACTCTGTGTGTGGTAGGGTTAAGCTTCAATTCATTCCATTTTCCATTTTCCCTATCTCACTCACATTTCACTCACCATTCACCATTCACCATTCTCCACTCTCTCTACACATTTCAATATCAATTCAGAGAAATTTTCTCTGACATATTGCATAAAATGTTTTTAAATGCAACAAATCCTCGGAGGAGCTTTCATCACGTTTCATGCATTATGAGTGTGGAAGACAGTTATATTGCAAGGGGGGAGGGGTTGGCATAGAAGGTGTTCAGAGTGGGCATAGGGATGTTGCGGATAGGTGATTTTTCCAAGGATAAGTGTCAGTTGCTTTTACCCTCTTTTGTGGGGAGAACACAAAAAAGAAAACCAGAATGCATTGCATGTCAGTGATTGAATTGTTTCACACTGGGGTGCAGAAGAATGTTAACAAGTTGTTTAAAAATTTTACGAGAACTTTGCATATTTTCACTCGAATGTTTGACGCCTAAATGTAGGCTCAAGTTTTTCGAGAAGTGCACAAAGTCTTTCATAAGAAAATCGAATCAAAAGTGGTGAAAATATGTTTTCCTTCGAAGGACTATTATTTAGTACCCTGCACATGTGTGCCTAGTACTTCAACACCGCTTCGTGGGACCCTTAGATGGAAATAAAGTAAACTAAAAGTTTGTGTAAAGAAGAGCTCTTTTAGGAGCACTTCCTCGATCAGTTTGTAGAGAACTTGGTCAGGTAACAAAGTTCATATTTTATGAAGTGTGTCGTGACTTCTGTCCTCTATCGTGTTGTACAATACTTACTCTCCACAGTATGCAACCGAAAATTAAAAGAAACATTATACAATCATTCTGCAATTCCATCTCGGTTTTCTGTCCATCGGGAACGGGTTACCCGAGGAATTGAACTAAATCGGGTCATTCATCCTCTCACCATAGAATGTATGCTGCATGTACATAGATGCACGAAATTCTATGCAACATTTCTGACAGTCTCATCTCGCCGCCACACACAAACGTTAACCAAGTTCAAAATGGAATATGCAATCCTCGGAGGGTATTCGGTTGGGTGGAAAATATAAAAACCCCCATCTAGAAAGTTCACTACACCCAGGCAAAACTACTGACGGAGCACATGCAATGTGGGTTGGTGGAAGCGAAGGCTTACTTTCACCCGTTTGGAGTGTATTTTTAGTTTGTGCCCTAACTATAGCCCACTAAGTGCAGCAGCAGCAGCAGCAGCAGCAGGTATGTATATGGAAAAATACGGAACGCTGCTGCTGTGCCTAGCAACAGCAGCACCATCAGCAACAGGGAGCAATACTAATGCATGCGCAACAACACCGCACCACCACCACTACTATTATCATCATCATCATTAGTAGAGAAGACCGGCAGGCAGACCGATAGACCGGCAAAAATGGTATTTCTCTTCGTGACTCTCTCTCTCTCTCTTTCTCTCTCTGGGTATATCTGTCAGGTCACACACCCCCCGCCTACTGGTTGCTATGCAAGATGTCATTCAAGTCGTATGCGGTCGTGTGACGAATTTATTTAGTGCACCAGATCCAGAAAGGCAAGAAATTATAGTTTCTCTAGAGAGAGGGAAAGAGAGTGTGCATAGGAATATAGCTAAGCCTGGAGATGGTTATCCATCGTCGGGCGCTATCTCGGCAAACACAAAACTAGCGTCGTCCTCCTCCTCCTCCTCCTCCTCCTCCTCGTTTTTTTTAAACGTAGAGATAGTTTGTGATGTAGGAAGGATGCTATCAACTGTTTTCATTCCTCCCCAAAGAAAAATTGCAACTTTTTAACGCTTTTGGGAATACATCAACCCTTCTCAACCATACTTCGTGCCTCGTTTTTCATCTCATTCCGTGTACAGCATGAGATTTTGCTTCATCGTCGAGGTGAGGCGGAGGTGTGTACAAGATGGAAATTTGTGGCTCACTGTTGCTGGGGAATAAAAAGGGACATTCAGAAGTAGGTACCAGCACTATGCCTTTCATTGGAATGGAAATTAGCCTGAGCAGGTGGGTGGTTAGGGGCTGGTGGTGCTATATGTTCATTTCTTGTGAACTGGTCAGAGTAGTTAGCTGAGAGCGATGAAAAGAAGGGGAGAGCAAGAGGTGATTTTTCCCAGACAGACTAAGGGGAGTTTAATCCTTGAGTGTACGTACTCGTACATAGTTCTTCTTTCTTTTGATTCGCCATGGCCTTCTTTTGTGAGTTTGACCAGGACTGGAGCTGGGTATTCAAGTGGAGTGCCGAGAGGCAAGTGAATGGAAAAGTAGCTGAAGGAGTTCTCTGTAGGATGCGGTTTCTAATTAGGAACTCATTAGTTGTTTCCAGCCACGCTACGAGGGTGTGAAGTCTCTCAGGCGCAAAAGACGGGAGGGGGAGACACAAATTTTTGCTTGATGCTGGTAATGACAATTTAATTGGCGGGTCTCAGGGGAGGAATTTAAGTGGCATTTACGATGAAAAAGTTATCTCCACTTAGAACACAATGCAAATGCAACTCATAAGTCTCCTTAAATGACCACAACATGACCAGTTTCGTTGGAACATTTGGTCGCCTAACCCACTCCCAGAGTGCATTCCAACAATTTACATTATTTCAGCCAGATTTACCATTCTAAATGCAAATCAGTTGCAATAAAAATTCCATTCCTTAAGCTCCCATTTTCGTCCTGCAGAGTTATGAAATTAATGCATTCTGTGTACGAAGGAAAAATGGCAAACGATAAGGTCACTTAAGTCCGTCCACCACTGCACAGGCATAGACATCTTTTTGTATAGTGCTGGGCTCCATCTTTGGCTCCATCAGTTAGGGGCTATAGCTCCGACAATGTCCTCATTCAGTTGGAATTTATACCTCTAGAATGGACACATTTCCTGTCCCCTGGACAGCAGTGGACATTGTTCATAATTATTAAGTCTAGGTTTGCAATGTCACAATCCAAGAACCGCTTTCGGAATAAGTTGTACGAAAATTGTTATTTACAAGGTAGACGTGGACGGACGGACGGAATGCTTCTGAATTCATTGAATGGAGGTTGTTTCTGTGTTTCAACCAGGCAGTGTGGTATTTTGGAACTATTTTACGATTTGTGTTGCACAGGGAAGGGAGAACAAAACAAAGAAAGGATCGTCAAACAGCTACGACGATAAGTTGCATAATTTTCATAATCTCGGGCACAGATGTAGGCAACCTAATTTGGTTTCATTTTCTGTATAGACGTTGTTGAGACGTCACGGGGTGGCCACATCTGGAGCCAACACTCGAATCACTGGTGGATCCATTATGAACCCCCGTCGTGAGTTTACCTAAAGACAAATACAATGTTTCTTTCTAGCTTGGGGGTAGCTACATGGCCTCCCTGGCTTTCCTGACAGGTCGCTCAGGTCTTCGAATTGGTATTCACCAAGGGGCAGCTTTTCTAGTTCTTTCCCAGAGAAAGTGAAAAGCACTGCTTCTGTGTCGCCACAGCCTCTGGAGGGCTCATCAGTTTCTAGTCGCATTCGACTACCGTGGGTGGCATGAGGTTGTACCCGATGATGATCCCCGTGAAGCGTGCTAAGTTGGGTCTGTTAAGCGCCCAGAGATGGGTTGCGTTCCATCTCTCGTTAGCCAGTCTCGCCAAATCCTCTCTATGTGGTGCTTAACAAGAGCTAGGGGCGGTAGAACACATGTGTCGACCATTTTCAGGTCCTGTTCGGACCCCTTTCTTGCTTATTGGTCCCCGAGTTCGTTCCCTTGAATGCCTCTGTGTGCTGAGACCCAAAAGGATCCATTTCCGTAGTTTTTGTCCGAAACATCACACATTGTTAGCCAGTGGTGATAAATTTCGAAGAGTCTTCATACAAAATTTGTTGGCAGAAATTTCACGCAAAAACCTGGGACATTGGGTCAAAAAAACAATAAACAAATTCCCCCCGCACCCGAACAGCTCCAACAGAACCACTTTACAGAAATTAAAATCCAAGATACCAGCATTCAAATGGCTCTTCAAGGACTAATTTCAATTTGCCCAAAAAATATTTAACTGCCACACTTAACAACTCTCTACGCGCTCCGGCATAAATAAATGAAAATCGTTTCCAAAAATTACAATCTATGCATCGTTCTATGTGTATGTGTGTGTGTTTCGGGTAACGAAAGTTTTTATTCTGTTTTCCATTTGGAAAAATGAAAATTCCTGCTCGCGCCAAAGTCTCACTGGATTAATTTTAATCCACCGCTGATTAGAAAAGTTTTACTCTCTCTTGCTCTATGTCCTTACTCCTTAGCATGCATATCCATACGTATAGTACACCCTGTCGCATATAAATTTTGCGGTTCCTATTTTCTCAAGTTTAATCTGTTTTGGTTAAAATTTTCCTCTTGGGGCTGGTTTGGTGGTTTTGCTCGTTTTGTTCTACCTCCATCCATTCGCCTGCCTGCCTGTTTAATTGAAGTGGTGGACATGTAAATTATGTAACAACATACATACGAGTATGTACATATGTATGGAAGCTGAAAGATATGCAAATACCTGAGAAGGCAAACGATAAAAAGGAAGACGACAAGAGAGACGAACAGAACACCCTATAATCCGTCGTTGTACGTATCGCATCAGCAGTATGCAAAAGCCACATAAGAGGTCGGCCAGGTTAGAGAAGTGACCGATTGGTAGGAGTTTTTATTTCTCTTGTTACCATGTTGTGCTGTTCTCCGCGGCAGACACTGTGGAGCCATGTGTGTGCTGCTAAGGAACCCAGGCAGTTACTTTAGCTTCTCTGAAACAGTTAATGACACTCGATTTTACTTTGTGGATTCTTTTTCTGGATTTGCAGTTCCTCTTTCGTATCCTTCTTCTTATGCAAACAGGGTTTTGCCTTTAAATTGGATTTGGTCTGGGGCAGACGCTGCAGGAGCCAGACTAAACAAACGATAGCTCCAATGTTCCCATATCGGATTTCCTATTGAACTTTTCGCCATTCTACCAACATTGTTGCGAAAACCACGCAACCGAACGGATGTAAATCACAAAGAAACGAAAGAGGTATTCATATGCTGGTCAAGGTTTGGTCTGGTAGTCTCATATGGTCCTGAGAGCTCATCATGATCTTGACCATAGTCTAGTTGGCTATACTCTGTGCTCTTTGAATCTTGAAACTCTTAATCGGAATCCGAGGCAGTTATTCTGTGCCTATCTAGCAATTACCAAAACCCACATCAGTTTGTCTGTCCTGCCGATAATCTCCTAACATGACAAGCCATTGCAATTCTTTTAAATAACCGTGAGATTAACTCCACAAATGCAAGATTCCAGCCACAAATTCCATTCGAAACTGAAGCAGTTTCAAGAAAATCCAAGCACTTATCTCCCAACGTATTGCGAAAGGGCTTTCCAGCCAAAATTATGACCACCACCACCAGAGTTGCACATTAGGATTGCAGTAGAATGCAATTTTCCGATTACCATCTCCGACTCCTACTCCTACTGGGTGCACACATTCAAATTTAGACATATCGGGAACGAGGTCGTCGTCGTGACTTTTGTACGTACTTCCTCCCCCTTGGTAGACAGAATAAGAATTCACACATATTCGGAGTCAACAACTATCCGTGCACACAGAGCATGGGGCTAAATCCACCTGGAAATGAGTTCGAGGATAACCTTCGATCTGGAAATCAGCAAACATTTAGGTGCTTCTACCTTTAGAGACCAATCGACCATTGAAGATGATTATATCCCCTTCTGCCATTCCGGCTATGGCCGTAAAATGTGCAATATAGCCTGCCCCCCTCCTACCGTCTTTCACAAACATACATATGTACAGTATGTACAGAGTTGAACCCTGTAGCCAAATATGAGGCAACATTTACGTAATGAGGTTCTTCGTAGCCACCTCTTGGTTGTACAATGATACCCAACTCGCATTACCCTCTTTTTGTGTTCTCCTTTGGGGGTTGCTTGTTCTATTGTTTAAGCTTACAGATGTAGAAAATAACAACAAGACAATACTCTGGCGTAGATAATAGTTAAATGCTCGCACATCCCGGGTGCGAGGATAAATCTTGGGGGGCAAACAAATTGCGAGGAGTTACGAGATGTGCTCGTTCGACAATGACGCTGTGAAACAAAACAGCGCCCAAGGATTCTTTTTTTTTTTTTTTTTTTCCATATCTTTGGTATAAGGGCGAAATAAGGCAGGTAGCACACATGTACATTTGTATGCATGTGTATAGTCGCCCTTCAACAGCACCATACCACCACGACTATCCATTTAGGATTTGCAATCAGGATAAGAGCTTTTGTCACTTTGTGCAAGAGGGATTTTGCACAAGGACAGCAACATAATAGCAGGACTTTAATAGCTTTAGCAGCTGATACGAGTTGCATGGAAGCGGATACTGTATGGGTTCATGCAATGTACAACAAACCACAGTCGAGGAGATGACTGAGACGCTAGGCGACGATGTGAAATGTACTTTAATCATTATTGTCATTCCAGCTAGTGGTGGTGGTGATGCTGATGGTGATGGTGATGGTTATGCTACTCTCCTGTAGCAAGAGCAAGGAATTGAAAGCCAGAGTTGAATTAAATTTCCTGGGAATCATCATTGAAATTTTGATATGGCGATGAAAGTCATTTGGCCTAGGAGTCTGTAGTATGCATATTCTATTCGATGGTATCTTCAGAGATTCAGAGTAACAAACTGCATACCGCAGATGCGCAATAGCTTAAGCTGTCCATAATTTACCCAGAATTGCCACTCTGAATATTTAAATTTATCGAGGTGGCTCTGTATAGATGATTAATTTGCATAGTTCTACGTAGCAAGACCTTCAGGGCAAGTACTCGTACACATTTTTTCTTGATCATGATACAGCTAGTACGACCATAATCAGCTTCTCGTTGGCTCCGGCTCGACACCCTCCATTTATTACAAAACACGAACTAACGAACTTAATTATAATTAATAATCATAAAGACAAAACACCATAAACATGAACTGAACTAGTTTCCGCCATGAACTATAACTCGTCGTCCTTTCATTTAAGCGCACCCTCGCGCTTACTGGAACTCACTCGATGGTTACCATCCACCATGCTCTCCAAACTCGATTGCATGTTGTGTTGTGTGTCAGAAGTGCTGGTAGAATGGCGAGTGTTTGGGGCGAAATCGATTTGCCTGGTTCACCGTTCACCGTTTCATCGTTTGCCGCACCATCACTCAATCGTCCTTTCTTTCTGTTCTTGGTATAACGAACATGTAACTCGTCACACAGACTTAACCCTATAGTGCGGCGGGCGGCATGAAGCAAATCCTTCTCTCTCTCTCTCTCTTGTTCTCTCTCTCTCTCTGTGAAGGCGATGGAAAAATATCGGGTTTCCTGTTGTCGTGCACTGGAAAATTGCATAAATATCAAATTGCCATCATTACGTAAAATGCCAGGCCTAAAGGAAGCACACCATCATGTAAAGTACAAGAACTTACATCCTACAATTCAGCGCCGAGTCCTTTCTTTTTCTACTTTTCTTCTTTCCTCAGACTTCGGTTACATATGTCTGTATATGTGTGTGTATAGTCAATGCACTTTTACAATAAAATAGAAAGAAAGAAGAAAAAAAAAAAACAGACAAAAGGACGAAAAAAAAAATGGAATAATTGTGAGAGAAGAACCTCCAAAAGGCAGGCAGTAAATCCGCTACTGCTGGCAGTGCCCGCCGCACCCCGGCTCCCTAGGATATTAGTTGGGCAAAACTTCAGAATAAATTGCTACACTTGAAGCTTTTGTGAATTGGAAAGCGTGTAAGGATCTGTACATTGTTATTGGTAGTAGCAAAGTAATAGAAATGACAGTGGTGGCATAGATGCAGTAGGAATGCACACATGGAAGTCAGCCAAAGGATGAACTCTTACATAGTTTACTGCCGCCGCCGTTGCCGCTATGAAGACGTCTTAGCTGTCATTGTCGGTTGTTGCAGTCGGCAATGATTACGGCGATTACCATGGAGATAATGATGTCGATGACAAAAAGTCCAATGAAACCTGACCAATGGGAGACAGTGTTGGACATTGGCACACACTTGCAATCTTTTGACTTGTATATCACTTCAAGTGGTCATTACCAATTGCATATGTAGGCTAAGGAGTGCCGAATGCACTTGCCAAACCAATGATGACGGTTCAAAAGGCAGATTATTACATACTACCCGATCGATAGGAAACTAAAGTTTGTCCATATGTAACACGCATTGCTACTTGTGTACTTAAGAATTCAAGGATTGTTCTAGGGCGCTCTGTAAAAGTTGTCGTTGCCACTGAAGTTCGTCTCATTCCTTCATTTGGAATTCAAATTGGAGTTAAGTTTGTAAGTTGTGTTTCGGCCTGTTTCCACATTTTTCTGTTGTTCTCCGAAGACAAGCAAGAGAATGATAAAATTTTAAACTGCCTTTGGTTCATAGCAGATAATGGGTGCAATAGGCACGACGCAATTTTGTATGCAAGTGGTAGAGTAATTGGTTTTTGTTGTTTAAAAGTTGAGAAAACATTTATTTGTTTACTAAAATAACTAGGAAGTGGGAGGGTTGTTTATGCATAGTACTACAAAGTATAATAATTTCTGTAATTTCTTGTAAAGTGTACAATATAAATGTAAATTGGTAAAACAATTTCAATTCTGAATGCGCTAGTCACGCACCTATTCCTATCTAGTTTCTATGTAACGAAATTCTTCCCTCTGGCAATGTCATCACCATAAACTTGACACTTGTCGTTAGCTTGTGACTTACATAAATGACAGCGATTCACAATTATTCGTCAAAGTCATAGGGTGTACGGATATCGTGCCAAATTGACTGCAAAGGGGTCCTTTCAGAGGTTAGAAACTTTTTTAAAGTCAAATCTCTGAAATGATGAATGACATCCATGTTACCAATGCCAATCTTAAACCAAAATCCTCCAAGCAAAGTCCAACGATCAGTTTGTTTGTAAATATTTGGTGCACCTCTGCAGCACTGGACATTTTGTTTCACCTGACACCAGTTGACATTTTTGGCATTCAGACGATTTTTGTAAAAGTTTCAGAGGTGAAGGGGAAGAGAATTGTATTTCCCACCTTCACTGCACCTGCCCTGCTCTATCCCTAGTATCTCACAAAAGAAAACTTCACTTACGACCCTTCTTCTTCAATGATCTTGGAGCCTACTGCACTTCATTTGAAGCTCAAATTGCTGTCACTAGTAGGCGTGGAGGATCATATGATATGGTAACCTAACCTATCAATGTCAATGCCCAACTCGAATGACAGATCGGTGTGACACATCCAGGAATTACTGTGAATAAGTTACAGTCATTTCAGTATACCTATCGTAACTTATTGAAATATTTAATTAAAATGTTTCCGATCCGACTTTTGAAAGCCTTCCATATATGGCTGTGGTACATGGAAAGCAGCTGGGATGACCCTGGGTAGTATAATCGATCATAAAACGTAATTTATGCAACCGACTGCCACTTTCGTCTTTTCTTTAATGCTATGCGCTATTAGCTAATCTAACGTAATACCATTCACAATGACCATAAATTCATCTCCACCTAGTTTAATTCACCTACATACATACAATTACTACTACTTTTCCATCGCGCGAAATGTGTCAGGCGATTATAATAAGCGCTGACAGCAAGCGTATAACCCAGCTTTCCACTTTATGACCTTTTCCATTCGTATGCACTCCAGCAGCAATAATTCCGAAATAATTAAATTTTTTTTTCTCCTCCTCCTGCTTGGAATACGGCCGCGCTGACAATAATTGCCTCGTAATTACTCATACAAGCATTGCACGATCTCGTATATAGTTTATTCGTAAGAATCACCTTGAGTGCGATATACTCGGAGAGACAGAGAGACGGGGGCAACATTTGCTTCAAGGTTTCCACACGGCTAACAGCGGTCAATCGGCGATTCTTTTGAAAATAATTTTCCTCTATGCAATCGAAAGAAAATGGAAAAATACTGTGATTAATGTGAACACACCATTGTAATCGAAACGCACACAAATGCATAATGAGTCCCGTGGAAAAGTGACCGGCTGTGGCTGTAGCTGTGGCTGTAGCCGTGCCTCTGTGGCGACCATTTGTCTGTTCTGATTATAGAAGAGATTTCTCGCATGTATAATGCATTGTTGCAGTTGTATTTGTTAAATTAAAATACACATCTAATTATAGCGGTGGTAGTGCAATTGTGACGTTTCTACCTCCATGCATAGGTATAGTAGGGGGCTTAATAGACCGCCCGCCGGCCGGTCAGTCAGCCGGTTCAGTGGTTGGACAGACAGCAAGTCGCCAAGCGAACGTTACGCTGGTAATATGAGTCCAGAGGTTAACTTGCATTGGTAAAGAACCTGTCAAGGGGGTGTGGGCAGCCGTTCTATTGTTGAAGGGTTGCTTTGCAATTATTCATCGGAATAGGTGACCGGTACGACTGTTGCTATGCCATTATTGTGTGCATTGTATCACCGCCGCCATTACCACAATCCACGACAATGCATTTTTTTTCTCTTTATTTCTACAACAATCCAACGGCGGATGGAGAATGTGGGAAAGTACACGTATGACATGTTTCTTATATTCGATTACATTGCGTAAGACTGTTGGACTTGCTGTCAATGTGACTAATTAGGGAAGACTGACAGATAACTCTTATAACCCAGAGTCGGATGATGATGTCACTAAGCAATCTCCTTTTTTTTTTTTCAGAAGTGGGCAAAGGTTATATTCATTTGATCCCGAATCACAGTTGAATCACAGGCTCCACCATAACCCTTCTAAGCCTAGAAATTTTGACAGGTAGAATCTGTCATTCTTTCACTTGTGACAAGAGTAGTTATCAACTGTCAATACTGGTTGAAAAAGGTGAGTGAAAAAGTAAAAATGAAAAGCAAACTTGGTTAAATTTACAAAAACCAATGTCATACCTATTTTAACTACTTTAACCCCTTTGTCCCTCACTCAGCTTGCCTACGATATATGGCATACTTGGCCTGGATTTCAATTTCTGGGAGTAAATGCACAAGAAGCCAACTTCATCAAGTTCCAACACCTAATCATGAACAAGAAGATCGAGCTTAATCCTAGGAATCTTGACACAGAACTCGTCATTGCTGTTAGGAGTGCTACAAGTATGATCAGAACTTTCAATGCTGATCGAGCTTAATCCTAGGAATCTTGACACAGAACTCGTCATTGCTGTTAGGAGTGCTACAAGTATGATCAGAACTTTCAATGCTGAAGGCAGACGCCTGCCAAAAGTGGTGAGTGAATAAACTTTTTTAAACTTTTTCTTTAAGTTTCTGAAAAAAGTTACAAACTTCCTTAGATTCATAAGACCCTCCTTTTTTTCTTCTGGTTTTTCTTTGTCCAAGTCGTAGTCCTACTTAGAGTCGATTCTCGATGTACGATATCGTCAAGCTGTTCGACCCTGGGTTGCTTGGTCCTCCAAATTTTTTTGGTGTTGATCCAGTTCTTGGGTGGTCTACAAGCTTCACATGACTAACTTCTCCAATTAGCTCGGTCCTTAGCTAACTGCCTCCAGTTGGGTACCCCAAGTCGATTCACGTCCCCTTTTACTTGTGCGTGCTACCTAAGGGGACTTATTGCCTTCTCAGCCTAAAGAAACAGCGATTGACATGAGTTATTCTTCTGCTGAGCTGTCATTGTCAGAATTTGCAGTAGAGCCGAGGTAGCTGTCGATTTTGACGTTTTGTCCAATTCGCTGATGTTCTGCTCTGTGTGACACAATTGGTTTTTCCTTGATTTGTCACAAAACCCATTTATGCGACTTCTACTAGCAAAAGACACAGTGACAGGTCGATGTATTCTGTCAATAATGTCAAAATGGTCGGCATATGCTAATAAATGCACAGAGTTTTGGAAGTTTGTGCCTCCTGTGTTGACTTGTGAGTTTCGCACCATCCCTTCAAATACGATGTTGAAACAAATCACATAACAGCACATCACCTTGTCTAAGTCCTTTTAGACAAACGTCTCGGTGAGTTCGTTACCGAGGATGATGGAGCAGCGATCGAGTTTGGCAGGGATGTCAAAGGCAGGCACGGCTCTGTATAGCTCGTCTCTGTAGATGCTGTCATTGACTTAAAGACTTAAAATCGACTTGATCTTCCAGGATCTGTCGAAACCAAATTGCAGAGTCCACAGAGATCAGGGGTCTCAGACATCCAGACAGTATCACAGGGATAGGGCTATGTATAGCTTCAAGGCGTATTCCGCTAAATGCTTAGATGAATGCTCAAAAGTTCGTTAAAAAAAAAACTCAACAAAGGAATTCTCAGGAAAACAATTTAATAGTTAATTGAAATTTGTTGATTGTCATTGCTGGGTGCTCCACCGTATTCATCTCTACAAACAGACAGTTTCCCCTGTCTGTTAACGTTGTTTCTAAATTAAATGCAATTAACACTAATTACCCAGTGATTGCAGCGTTGATAGCTGACCAGGTTTACTAATTGAAACAATAAACATGTTCTGTGTTAATTTTTTTTTTCACTGATTGCTGTTACATGCATAGATCGTTCGAACAGGATATTTGGTTGATTAGATAGCTACTTCGGTTACCAAGCCAAGCAATAATGGCAGCTTAGCCAAAAAGGCCGGGTTACCACTTAAAGTTTTGACCACAAGAAAGTTTTACGCTTCTACATACATATGTATGTGTGTATATCCCAATCGTTATCGTTTTCATCACCATTTATCGTGTAGAGTCATGGTTCTGGTACGTCAGACGGGAAAAGTTTCTAATCGTGAAGCTGTTAGGAATTGGATTCCACCTCTTTAATGACTTTCAGTGGGATGGGGTGGGGGGCTGACTGGACTTGTATAAATATTTTATTAAATTTTCTTTTGGTATAGGAAATTGATTTTAAACTTTTGCCCATTTTACTAAGTTTGAAGTTTCTATGCAGCAGGATTAGACTTATGTGAGTGAGGTTCCGTGGAAGAATTTCAATGGAAATTAATTTCCAATTTATTAGTTTCGTCAGTGGTTTGCGTTTAAGTTGAGGAAGACTTAGTGATCCGCTGCTTGGGGGCTGATGAGGTGGTGATGGGGTGAGGCCATCAGAAATCGGTGTTAATCTTTGCTTTTGAGTCACCCACATTGTTCTCTCGATAAAAGCACAACATACACACTCAATTTTGTCGTAAAAAAATGTTGCTCTGTACAAAGTGAGGATCTGCAAGCAGCTCCCCATTTACTGTGTGACATCATTCCATGGCATGAACACACATACTTTAATTACACTCGCATTCAGGGCATAAGTGGATGGTGGAAACGTGCATGCATCCCAGGTAACTAAATCCTTATCTGCATAAATACTCCCGTCGAGATGCTTACTTTTCGCATTGGATGACACATGGCGAAGCTCACATACACTGCTGTGGATGTCCTCGACGAACGAATTTTATGCGACAAGCAGTGGGGAGGGGGTGGAACCGTGACAACGGCACTTTAGGACGTCTCCTTTGCGCGTGTGTGTGTTTGTGTATGCATTGTATTGCTGGCTGTACATACATTTGTGTTATATTGCTTCTCAGGTTGTTTGGTTTCAGTATAATGACACCAGCGCTTACGTCGGCATGCATCAGCGCCAACTATAACAACATCCCTAACATAGAGCACAAACTCTGTAAGGATGCTTTCGACAGAGCCTCTTACAGGGATACTGGCACTGGTGCTGCTACGTCGAGCTGATTTCACTGCTATAGCTACTGCTACTGCTACTGGTGTATGAAGTGGGTGACGCTCTTAGGAGGTCTCCATCATCGGTTTTCCAAAACATCGACATCGACATCGACATCGTCGACGGAAGGCAAAGTTGGGTGGCAATTTCGGTACGGCTTGAAGTTTATGTGGACATTTTTATCTGCTCCAAGGATGCTACCTCATACATAGTAGTTATGTACGTACATCCTTTGCATTTGATTTTCACCATACTAGGGGGTTGTTTCAGTTTTTTACACCCGATCTTTTGAAGAATCACTGAGTGGATAGATGTGGGCGTCACTCCCTTCAGTCGGAGGCTTTGTCTTTTCGGGGAGAAAAGTCTGTACACATCCATATAAGATTCCCTGACTCGATAAGAGAAGAGACTATCTTTTGCATAACGCAGCATTCATTACAAGTTCCGCACTTCCTTGATTAACTCGAGAGTCGCTCCTTACTACCACCACACCATCATCCCTTTGATCTTTCATTACAATAACACTCTCCACTCGCGTGCTAAACTAATAGTTGCGAAACAATAACCCCTGACAAGAGGCTGTTACTCTTGAAAATGTAAATAATTATGGAATTCACTAGAACCCATCATAAATCGTCTCGCTATGTGAAAGCTGACCGCATCAAAACTTTTCCATTACAAGCATATAAAACTCCGCACACACATGCATACGGTTACTGTCAGCTCATATGCAAATGATTTGTAGTCTTAACTTGCTGTACGAGGACATCATTGTGCAGAGAAATTGTCTGTCACTCTGAAGGGGAGAAGTGTGGTCTAGGGCCACATTGCGACAGTTGCAACATTGCATCCATCTAGCTTAACCATTGTTACTGTCAGCCGGACATTTTTATTTCTCCCATAAAAATAGACGGTAGTCAGGAGTCATGGTGGTCAATTTTGTGTGACGGATAAAAGTGAACGAATTAACCCACCGAACCTGCTGCTGCAGTAGTAATGGCAGAAATACTAAAAACAAACAAAAAAAAAAAGTCAAAACACTTTTGGATAATTGCATATGTCAGACGCATTTACAGCTATAAATTTCCGACAGTTTTTTCTGCTGTTCTTCTCACCCTGCCCTGCTAGTTACTACTGGCAGTTGGTGTACGAGCATTATGCTGACAAAGTTTTTGCATGACGTTATGGTCGTCGTGCAATGTGTTTGAAGTTTGTTGTAAAAGTGCTGCACGAATTGTTGCCATTTTAATGGGAATCTTATTGGCCCGTTTCGTTACTAAATAGGGTTTTGTGACAGAAATCCGAGGTGACAGTTCACTGTGCGCCTTGAGGCATGCAATAAAGTATGCAAACGTCAAACTGACATTTAATAATCACTTTACCTGATGACAAGTCAACTACTATTTGGCAAGGAATGGAAACCAGTCTATGGACACAGACACAAGAGAAAAAAAAATATGACTCAACTGCTTTCCCAACAATGTGGGTACTTAGGATTTCCTTTTTATTGAAGAGAAGGACAAAAACGAAGGCGAAATCTGTGCACAATTCCATGTCTCCATTTATTTTGATGACTCTCGCCGACAACCGGAAACTATTTCCATTTTATAGATTCCTTTTCATTTGTCAACTTCTTTTCTGATAGCCATTACCACGAGTATTTCCAAAATCATAATCATAAACTTTTTCGTATTGCGTCCGCTTCTTGGTTGCTATTGTCCTTGCTTTCTGGTCATTATTTGGTACCACTCGGATGGTTTTCAATGAGTAAACACATTTTTCATGCACATACAGCGACGTACACACACAGTACAGCACAGCACAGTTGACAGCTCGAATTCTCTGGGCTGCTCCATCAGAGGGCTCCGAGGCATATTTAACAACAAGACCGCCATTGTGCTTTCATTGGCCCATGTCTTATTCACGAGCCAATGGCCATTAAACCTAATCACCCGTCTCCCTTGGTATGCGCTAAAACCAAAAGCATTAAACTTCCGGTTGCATTTTAGGCTGTCGATGGCGTTGCCGTTGCCGTTGCCGATGCCAATGTCGAGCTGGCTGTTGCTGCTGGCTGTATAGCCGCATAGCACTACGATGAAAGCTGCGCTGAATCAGCCTCACATCAGGCACACAGCCAGTGTCCTGCTGGCTTTTCATTGCTAATTAATAATAATTATCGGGTTTATTATCGAGAGGGATAATAATTTGCAGCGTTTTATAATAATTTTCCACAAGCAGCACGACCGCCTCCCAATGGCCATGTTTATTGCTTATGGCTAATGGCGGCGAGCTTTCCTCTTTCCCTCTGTCACATGCGTGAGTTATTAATGACAGCGTTCGCTTAGTGCAACAACGAATAAGTTGACCCATAATTTTTCCTCTGGGACTGATGTGGAAAAAACATGCGATGCGATATAATTCCGATAACACAAACTAGGTGACAAAAACGATCATAGGGCAAGGAGGCAGGTACTACAAACGAAGGTACAAATGCAATGGCGGTTGCACCATGAATGAGCCGTTTGCGTGACGTATCATCGGGCTCATATGTACTCATATGTGGAGGGCGTGTGAATGATTTGGACAGGGCTGGCGAAAAAGTAATATTCATCATCATAAACTAAGTTGTAGTGTGCCAGGATACATGATTAACTGCACCGCGCACCGGCCTCTTTCGGGACGCATTTATAATCTGGCGAGCGTGATAAAATTGTTGTGCAACGTGCACTTTATCTTCGTAATTGGCGTGCATATGTCAAACAGAGCAACAACAAAACAAAAAACAAAAAAAAAAAATGTATTCGGGGTGACAGTTTGGGGGTGAAGCAATTTATGAGATTGATGAACATATCCCCTGGTGTTATAGGGTTGCATAAAGACAGGTTCATCAATTACTGAACGAAGCGTTGATATATGTATTTTTTACCGAATGGGATTTATGTTAAGAAAACATGCCGTGTCATCGAAAGCCATGAGAGGACTTGAGGAAATTTTTTTACCCCGTGCAACGGAGTACCACATCATGCACGGTTTACTTAGTATAACTCACTTAGCAGACTGGATGTCATTGCATTTCAATGTGGAGAATGCAAAATTACTCGTTGATTAATGACGTAACAGTGACACGGCAGAAAAGCTCATATCATGCTGCTGCTGCTGATGTAGATTTTGATTGTAGATAACTGATTGAGTCCTACTGCTGAGCGGTAGGAAGGGGTCTCCACCTTCGAAGGGGATGACTTTTCCAGAATTGCGCCCCAATGAGCTATAATCTCTTCTTACATATACATACATACCTACATGCATGCAAGGGTAATCATAGCAACATGATGTGACAAGTTATTTGTGTTGACCCTGTTGCATAAGGAATTTCTAAATGAAAGTAGCTGTCAGAGCATATCCTGTGAGCATGTCATTAGGTGAATATGATATCGAATTGCTTAGAGGACTGAATGACATGACACGTGATCGAGAAGACTTTCACAGTACCTTGGTGTACCTTGATGATGGGGTTCGGAGGCTTTTTGACGAAACGTGCAAGGTGGTGTCCAAAGTAAACAGGACTTATGAAAAATTGGTAGGTCTATTGGCAAATTTGACTCACTCTGATGTGCTGTCAAAATTTCATGACATTCGAACGAGTAGAAGCTGAGTTATTGCGTCAGAAGTGACAGTACGTTTCTGTCACTGGTGATTTGGCTTTAGTTTTTGGGAAAAATCCATTTATTGTTGAAAGGAAAGCGTTTTGTGAATCCTTCCTTCCTTCCGCAAACGAAACTGTCTGTTGTTCTTATTTTTTACAAAGTTTTGTTTGCTTTGCTACAATCTCTATTACTGTTCATGGCCATCCAGCCAGCCAGGGATGTCATTGCTTGCCGTAAAGGAACTACTTTGAATAAAATAAATTGGTTTTACCAATAACCCCTTTTGCTGATCCTATTTTTAAGAAATTCTGTTTACTTTCCAACACACCTTGCACTTACGACCTCTGGGATCGTTCGTGTCATCCACCCAGGCAGTCGACCAGGGATGTCATAGTGTGGTGGACAAAAAAAAATCGGTTTCGCCAGAAAACTCCATTTGCCAGTTCCTTTCTGTTTACTGACTAATGTACCTGGTACTTACAAACATATAGACTTACGATAGAGATCGCTCGAACGTACTCATCCATGCAGCCAGCCAGGGATGTCATTGCGTGCGCACAATAAATCCAAAGTTATTCAACTTATGGTCACGTAATGCGATGCAATCCTGCTCTGATTTTATTTTCACAAATGAATATTCTGAATGCTGCATCGTCTAAACCGCTTACACTTAATGTTTGCACGACAATCATTCCATCACGCACTTTGCCCATCTTTAGGCCAATTTTGTATTTCATTTCCAACCACATTGTAATTAATCGTCATAAATAAGAGTGAATTTTTGTTTTTTTAATATGCGAACAATGTCTTTCGCCAGGCTACGTTTGCATTATAATGACCCAGAACACAACATTGTGTAAATTAAAATAACAATTTTTAAACATAAAAAGAATGTCTGCATGAACAATGCCCGCGGATGCATGCAAAAGCAGATCGCATGCTCGACAGAACAAAGCGCTGAAATGCAGCAGCAGCAGCCGCACCAACATCAACATCAACACCAACCAACAAACAGAAGCAACAACGTCAGCAGCATCATTTAACTGCGAGCTGAATTGAATTACAGCTTCGTGGAATATCGCCATTGTTTTGTACATTTCGTACGTTTATCTGGCCGTCGTCGTCTGTCCGTCCATCCGTCTATCCGTCTATCTGTCTCGGAGCCGTTGCGTGGAACCGCACCGCTCTTTGAATCGGAATGGATGCAGACTGGAAGCGCTGGAGGAGGGTTTGCATAAGAGAGTAGTCCGTCTGTGTCTCTGATGATTCTGGGCCAACCGTGCAAGGCGTAAATTAACAAAAAGTTAATATTGGAAACAACACCAACGCTGTGCTGTAATCTGAATTATTATTTCTTTTTTTTTTTGTTTTACTTCGGAAGTGTAGTATGCATGGGCCGGCGGAACCCAACCAAAGTAATAGAACAATGCACAGCGGTGTTTCCCACGCATACCGCAATTACCACCGAATTGTAGTGTGTTGTAGCGTTGCTGTTGTTGGCTTAGTGTTTTGTTTGGCCGTAACAAACAAATAGACAAATAACATGCCACAATGGCAGATGAAAAATCGAGGAGCAGCACGAAGACGAGGCGTACTATTATGCTTGCTGGGAGAAAATGATTGATGTGCTGCTGGCTTGCAGGTGGTATGTTGGCTGCCTGCCACTGAGACGAGTGATATCCGACCGAGGCAACGGTAATGTGTAGCGAATAAATTGCGTACAATGGCAATTGGTTTGTTCCTAAGAGTCTCTGGGGGAATAGCCTTCTTACTCCTATCTCCTATGATGGCTATAAGTGTTCTCTAATATTTCGAAAAAAAATGTTACGTATACGCACCCATGTCCCCCCCGTCCAGAGAAAAACAGAGAAAACATCATGAACATGCCGTGAACGCTATCAATAATCCATATCGTATCTATGCACCTCCCTTAGCATATTTGCATCCAGATCAAGTTGTCAGGAATAATTACCCCTGACAGCAAACAACAGTTTTTCGCTTTGACTCCAATTAAAGCCGCGCCACCCCACAACGTCCTATTTCATATCCAATTTTATAATTATGCATACTCTCGAGCACAATAATGAATTCGGGATTAATGAACAAAGTTTCGCCGGCAAAGCACAGTAATTAAGTCCCCGGCTATCGGGGGATTGAATAGACTCTGTGTGTTATTAACTGCCGCACAAAGGCAGTAATTTCCTCGTTCACACAGCCACACACTCGTACTCGTACTCGTAGTCGTACTCGCATAGTGATTGATAGGCCGGGGCGATGCGATACGGTGTGCCAGCGCCCGCTGGCTGTGGGGGGCTATCATTACAACTCCACACAGTTGGAGCACTGTTGCCTGATTCCGATATTGACGCGCGCGGTCTTATTATTTGGGAAACAAATTAAAAGGGTGTAACCTGGTAATTAAAAAACCGTTGATGGGTGGCATATGTTTGCATAGCTAGCTAGGCGGCAAGTAGATACAATCAAGTTCCTCCTCAAGGAACCACACCGCACTTCTTAGACTTAGACATCGTGATAGGGTGCATTGGGAGTGGTCTGGTGTTTTCATTTGATCTTCTAGTTTTGGTTCCGACCAATTATTCAGTTTCAATTGCAGCAGGCTCTTGGCTATTTGTACCCTCTGTTTCGGTAAATGACGTATTTACTTTAATACCAGACCCTTGGGCGAGCACTAGCTCAGTCGTCCTCCTACAAGGAGGAGAAGATCTCATCTGTTCCTGAGATATTTCAATTTGGAGTCGTTTCTTCTCTTCTTTTTTTTTTTTTTTCATCCACTTTATCACACACAGATGGACGTACGATTTCGATTTAAATCATTCCAGCATATCGAAATATAATACACAACACTGTGCGAGATGTACGAGGGGAGTAAGTTCATTTGATGTCCAGCTTGCTGTATATAATGAATTGAAGTCCTTGATTCACGATGCTGGAAAAAAAAGAATCTATCTTGTCGTCGCAATGGGTGGGGGGCTTTCGCTTTGTCCAGGAAGAGCAATCAGTTTATTTATTGCTTTTTCTAATTTTCGGCTGAATTCATCGGATGAGGGTGTTTTGTAAAATGAATTCAGTGTCACCGCTGTTTTCATTGCTTTTGAAATAAGCTCTGCAGTTTGGTTGGGGCCTTCCAACTCAACACATTTTTCTGGAAAATTGGAAATATACATATCTATTCTGCTTCTACGTTGAAGTGAATCGAATGCGGAAATAATAGCTACTCTGCACTGCACAAAAAGACTCTTCCACGCTTCTGCCATAGCCCTTGTGATCGTTCAAAGAACGATCTCTATTGGCTGCATGGGAGCTTTACCCAGCATATGTACTCGACATTCTCTAGAGGATGGATCAGATCAGCTTTCGCTTGATAGGCTTTTACTCCCTGGATTCATGGATATACCGAATCCAGGGCATGACAACCGAGCTGTCAAAGTCTACTCTCCTTGAATTCCAAACGTGCTTAAGCCAGAGTCTAAGCCTGGATTGAACTGTAGTTCAATCTTCACGAATGGTTCCAAAGCTAGCTGGGAGACCGGTGCTGGTGTGTTCGTGGACACCGGCATTAGTCTTTCTTTCTCGCTAAGCCTCTCTTTAGTTCAAGCTCAGGACATGACTCCACCGTCGTTTTGATTTGGCTTTCACTTCAGACTGAGATTTCTGGTAATGAGCTCGGTTCCTAAACACGGCTCAGAGGATGGTGTTTCATGGTCTAAACCTGCATGGGGTTTTTTCGCCTCATCAGTCAGGCTCTATGTTGGCGAACACAGTTGGATCATTTTCTTTGTGATTATCCTGCCTTTTCTTGGTTCAGGTGGCATTCCAGTAAAATGTATAAAACTGGGTCTGGCCTATTGTAACCTCTCTTCAGTGCCTGTCCTTGATCAGTCTAAAGAGTTGATATCCTGTATCCCTCCCCTTTGTTATTGATTCGGTGGCCTCAGCTGCTGCTACCCACTGCTGCTACTACAATGCTGCTGGCTCGTAAATTTAAATGTATGTCATAAGCAATAAACAATTTAATAAGCACCTTTTCAATGGCCACTGTGGACTGGCTTCATATCTCATTTTAGATATGAAACTCTTTTTTTTAAAGAAAAAAAAAAACGTCAATGGTGGTGGTTAACGCTACACACTATCCATTCACCAAGAATAACATCAAAGGACCTTGCATCAGCTGCTGCCGCCACCACTGTTGCCGGTTGCTGTTGCTGTTGCTGGCATGAACAAACAGCTGATGGCACCTTCAAGCAGGTATCTCATATGTTTTACGACAAAGTTGTATGCAAATTGTTCCCTCTGCGGCATATTTTTTTCAGTTAATCATAAAAACTCTGACAAGGGTTTTAAGTGGTATCCTTCTTCTTCTTCTTCTCTTTTTTTGTTGTGGTTTTGGTGTCACGTCAGGAAGACGTTCTTCTTTATTTTTTGAAAAAAAAAAAAACGAAAAATGCATGTCTCATACGTCACAACAGTCCACACCGGGAGGGGAAATAATTGAATTCACTTGGAATTACTGAATTACTATGCCTTCTCAGTTTGCTGATGCCATGTACACTGCTGGTGGGGCTTTTCTTCATCGATACACTTTCCCTACCCCGTCCAAGGCTGAAAAGGCTGAATACTATTTTATTCCACCATGTTTATCTAATCAGATTATATAGGGCTTAATGGGGATGAATAAAACGGAAGTTAGGATGGAACACACAAAAAAAAAAAGGAAAGGAAAAACGAATCCCTCTACCCTCGTTGTTGAAGTACAATGTTTGCCTCATGTAACATTTATTTTTATTCGTTTTTTTCTTTTTTTTTTCATTTTTATCATTCCCTCGTTGAGTGACAGTGTGGTGGTGTTAGGTCAATTGTAGTGCTAGTCATTCATGTTGCCAGAGAGTAGAAGAATCGACTATAAAGCCTGACAAACACCTGAACCTTTTCTTCATGTACACTATGTATATGTAGGGCAAACGATGACAGGCGGCAGCGAAGAGGTCAGGTCGTCCCTGGCTAAGGCAGGAGCAAAACGGATATCATCTCCTTCGCATCTTTGATGACATCGACATCGACAACTTGTGTGTCTTCGTTGGATTCTTTGTCGTTGTTGTCCTCCATCGTTGCCCCCTATCATCATTATTGCTCCACTATTCTATTTAAGGAAAAATCTCATTAAGGTGAAATGAATGGAAATAAAGATAGAACTTGAATAAAGAGAAGAAAGACAGAGA
This sequence comes from Xylota segnis, assembly GCA_963583995.1. Classification (NCBI taxonomy): domain Eukaryota; kingdom Metazoa; phylum Arthropoda; class Insecta; order Diptera; family Syrphidae; genus Xylota; species Xylota segnis. The sequence goes on from OY757238.1 coordinate 1,042,514, forward strand.
GAGAGAGAGAGAGAGACAGAGAAAGGAAAAAAAGGAGGAAGACGTTGAAGCAGAAGCTTATTATTCCTTTGAATCCATCCAACCATCCAACCATCCATCTATCCATTCCATGTTCAGGCAGCCCTCTCGAATAAGGTCTTGGGTTACCGATGTTTTTTTCTTTGCTCATCCTGGTTTTTTCCTCCTTTTTCTGTATTCCTTTATGGATTTCGTATTTGGATTTCTAATGCTGAGCGTCGTCTTCGTTGTCGTCATCGTCATCGTCTCCGCGCAGAATGTCCAGAATGGAAATGATAATAGTTTGGATAAGAAAACTCATTTCTGATGATGATGGATTATGTAAACTGATGAATGGTGTATTTGGAGCAGGTTGGAACTGAGCACAAGGCTAGGGCTGGGCCAGTTGACCGACACAAACAGAAAAAGAGAAAGAGAAAGGAGAATCGCTCTTTTGTGATGAGTACCTCGACACAATAGGTTCCTCATTATGTATTGATAAAGTTTGTCCAAGTCTCACTAGGGTATGTGGATAGGCGAAGTAGGTTTAGAGGAAGTCAAGTTTAATTGAACATTATTCCCAACAATCTCAGCCGAGCATGCCATGCTAAATGGCACTGTATCAACCGCCATACAATAGTGTAATAAATAGCCAAGCAGTTTATACGTAACCACCTTCGCATTAGTAGAACAATCGCAGGTCCCACATTCACCTGATGCTTTACGACCCCACGTCATGTTTAGCGTTACCCACTCCACCGGCTGACAAGCCCGGCCATATGTGGTCAAAATGCATTACAAAGCAAAAAACAACCACGAACGGTTCAAGCTAATAATAATTAATTAAAGCGAAAAGAATTTATTGTTAGTGCGACCATTCACGCAGCGGGAATTCTTCTATGTTTCTTTTTTTTTTTTTTTTTGCATACGACGGAGCATACATCAAGGCTATAGCGTGCCTCGTAGGATGTAGTAGAAGTTCCCCAACTTTTCATTTAATTAACTTCACATGTAGTGCGATAGATCCTGTGTTTTATTCTGGTAAAGTTTTCCAATTTTTAATTGATTTGAGAATGAATTCCTCTCCTTCGGCACGCAATGTCGCCGCACTATGGCGCGACACAAAGGAAGAAAAGTATTTTATTTCACAAAATTGAAACAAACAGACGTGAAGAAGGAACAAAATTAATAAAAAAGAAAATAGAAAGAAATCCTCTCCTTGCAAGTTATAGAGAAAATTCAATTCCTTCTCCTTCATTCGTTTGCACTCATAAAATTGATCCCGGATCTAAATCGTTTTTCCATTCAATCAAATTTATACCACGTACACACCCTGCAGTGTTGTCGTTTTTCATTCAGTCTGGATACAGTGAAAGGATATTTGTCTCTGTTCGCACTGTGGTGTCGATTGGAGGCAGTCGCGAAACAGAAATGCGATTTTTTTTGCTTAAAACTTTGAGTTGGGTGGGTGTCACCGCTCATCGGAGACGCACTTAGAAATGTTGATCCTTTCTTGAAACCTGAAACTGTCACCAAGCTGTGACGTGAGTCTCTATTTTTTGGCTAATTATTTGCATGGCACCTGTACTATCCTCGATCCAAAAGCACAAAAAGATGTATTCCCTGATTCTAGGCCTGAAAATGTGAACCTAACCATCGTGAAGTCCTTATAAATCTGGAGAATTGTACTATGATCACATCACTGGAAGTAATGTCTTCTTTGAGTTTTATCAAGTGACATAGACTTGAGCACCAAGAGAGGAAGTGCATACTGCATCTGTATCGACTAAGCGTCTAGACAATGGTTCTTGTTCAGATTAGGTTCCATTTACCCACCAATCTTGGCTTTGTCGTATCGTGTTCAGAGCTTCCTTGATATTTCAGTGGCTGTTGGCTGGAAGCTTAATCCTATGAAGTGCTTTATTTTGGTCCATCGTGAACCGTTTTTTAGCAAGTTCGTCATATATCCTTGGGACCAGAGATCCAGCAGAGAGTAATATTGTGTTGCAACCCAAACATTTTAAGGTTATCATTGGTTACATTGGCAGGACTTCTGTTGCTGTAGTCAGGAAGTCAGATTTCATCTTCGATTCGTCTGTGATTCTTGGTTTCCCATTCATCTTTACTTGGAGAGAACTGTTTTTCAAAGTCGAGGTATGGTGACATATTCAAGTTTCGAGTTCAAACCGTTTGTCTATTCGTCAAGGAATTCTCGGATATGGCTGCACAGGTCTAGGCCCAGCAGTTGGCGCTGGTATTAGGTTGGGCCCCACCTTTTCGTGGAGGCTTCGGCTGCAAGTGGAATCCAGTCTTTTCAACTCTTTTATTAGTATTTAGCTTCTAGTTAGGTTTCTTGTCTAGTATGGCCCCAGGTATCCTTGGGAGTATTCTGGCGGTGTGGACGCCTTAGAACAACCTACACAGACTCTGTGGATTAAAATACTTTATTCTGAGTCTCTACCTATCCGAACCCACTGTGCGTTGTCGTCTTGAGAGTTTGCCTTGATTCTGCTGTCGAATGTCTTCCTGCGCCAGGGAGCGGTTGGTGGCCAGGCAGAGTGTTTGGAGGTTTTCGAATTTTTAATGGAAAATGCAAATCGTTTTGCTTCAAATTGATGTTGCAGAATTTTTTCTCCCCAACCAAAGCAGGTTCTCTCTCTCTCTGTTTTTTTCGTCCTTGATTCATGCATTTCTAGCCACGTCGGTCGCTTTAAAGATCCCATATACCAAGGCATGCATCTGTCAGTAATTAAATGCCTGGGCTTAGAGGAAGTAGTCCTAGCAATTAGTTGATGGGTTTTCGTATATTTACTCCTCCATCGATATCTTGCTGTGACTGCGCGATAGATAATCTGCTTAATTGCCTCCATATTCTCCGTTCGATATCAGACCAACAACGGTATATGTATCAAATGTGCATTTGTCAAAAAGCCGAGCGACTCGTTAAGCTCGCACGCACGCAGTTTAGACGGATGATAAATGCGTTTTTGTTTTGTTTGTTTTTTTAAGATGCTTATCGACATTGCTTGGTAGTGGTGTGTGCGTAGCGTTAAAGCCAAAACAGCACCTGTAGCAGGTAGAAGGTAGAAGGTACTTATGGCACTCTACTCAATTAACTTTTCAGTTTGTTTGCGATAAATTGATTTTAAGCAAAAGAAGGAAACCCACATTAGAGAGGGTCCAACGTCTAGCCGCCATGGCACGTACATATGTACATACATAGTACGTATTGTACGTTGATTACAGAGTTAGTAAGCTTAGCCCATTAGTCTCGTTTTCTGTTCAAAATGAAACGAAACGGTGTAATGGACTTTTGATTATGACAAGAGCTGGTGGGGTATTCCTTAATCTGTGAGAAAATGCGGGGAATGAATGCGTGTGTGCTTAATGTGATGGGTGCATGATAGATATGTCTCAGATGATTGATGGTGCGAAAGGCACTCTTGTAGAGGGTTTTACATATTTTTTTTTTCTATTTTTTTGTCTGTCATTTAATTTGGGAGCATGGCAACAAATCGTAACACTTGATGCCGAGTTGCAGAGCCCCTTTATAATTGGAAAAGTTTTCGGTCAACTGAATGTACACTGTCGAAATTGGTCTTGTTCTTGGCAATCATTTTTAGATGTGGCAATGCTCTGAGGATACTAGTGACTCGGGCGGCTACCAGCATGCTCGAGCAAACTGCAATAATCGGTGCCAGGAATACGCATGCATACTGATCCACTCGGTCAGTCGCACTTCTACCAAATTTATACCCCACTCTTCGCTGGTTTCTGTTTTGTCACGCTTGATTCTCTTGGACTCTGGTCCATGTCAGCTCACTTCTTGCTAGTTCGCTTGAATCTCCTGTGACTGACTGCCTGTGGTCCGCATAGTTTGCAACTTCTTGCTATGAAACGCGGAGAGTGAAACATCACGTGCTCTGCGTCTTCTTCCTGGTTGCGAACAGGTACTTTTGTCTCCTCCATGATCTACTAAAACCTGTGTGATATTGGGAAGGAGTTTCTGTGACCATTTTCTCTGCTGTAATAGCTTCTCCATGCTGTCTATTCGTGAGTTTACTGAATGCGCGTTTCATTGCCTTGACGAGGATATCTATGGGCCTTATGCGAGCTATGAAACTTGCCTCTTCCTCTAACTCTGTTTAGTAGGTGCACGATGTCATCTATGACACTTGCCTCTTCCTCTAACTCTGTTTAAAAGGTACCAGTTCCCCTTACCTTGACTATGGTTTTTGTTCTCACAGAATTGGCAACCTGAGCACATAGTCATACATGATGTTCCACAGAAGCATACCTAGCCTGATCCTTGATCCCATCGCACTTAATAGACTATAGACAGGGGCAAGTGATCTGGAAATATCCCTTTTCCTAGACAGTTCTGCATGACTTTTATCAATCCATTAAGCCTTGTTTTTAGAGCCCCTTTCAGGGCCTTATTCGGCAGTTTTACTCAGGCTTATGTCGAGTTCTTCAAGCAAATGTTTGAAGCTTGTTTGTTTGCATTGTTAAAGGGCTTCCTGATATTTTTAAATGTGGCTAGCTACTGGTTGGATTGTGGCCTGCCTGCCGAGTTTCGAAATCTCCGCTTTGAAAGATTTCCTTTCTTCTTTTCGTAAAGTCTTTGGTTCTCCGTTGTTCAGTAGGTTTATACTCATTTCTGCTCCAACATGGGCGGTTGTCTATATTTCTTTTCGAAAAGTTCTTGCCAATCGCCCAGTCATGACGGGTTGCCAGTCATTCGTCTCTTTTGTTGGACGATCTTCGAAAGCATGAAACTGGCTACATATCCTTTACAGTCAACAGTCGAACTCGATTTCGAACCTATTTCAGGTTTATTAACCAAAACTCCACGTTTTTTTGCAACCGAAGTCTATTTACATATTTTTGTGATTTATGGCTGGCATTAGTGAAACGGGCATATCGCTTCGAAGTGTCACGTACTCAACTATGGTCACGTGTTGCAAGTGTCCAATTTAATGGACACACAACGCGAGAGTTATATTCTAGACATAAACTCCTCCGATAAATCCATCGTTTTTTTTTTCTATCGGTGATGGCGTAGCCCCCTAGGTGCAGTACATTCACATACATATGTATGTACGTATGTGTAGCAGGAGCAAAAAAGCAAAAAAAAAAAAGGAAATTGTAATAAATTTTGAAATTAACATATCGTCGCCTTGCATGCGTGCCCAGAGAGTGGAGTTCATTTTTATGGTCACGTAATTCAGTGGCTCGTTGATGGGTTTTTGCATGAATATTTGCTCTTTTTGTTGTTGTTGTTCTGCCAGAATAATGTTTTTCTTTGGTTATAGAGGATTTTTGTGCATTGTTCAGTGCAAAGGTGGCAGCAGGTGGGAGCTATAATCGTCATGATGTGCACGCACTTTTCCTATACCTGTACTCGTACGTAGTGTGTTTTCTTTTGGATTCAGAATCAACATGAGTAGCATGATTCATATCGAGATAGGCCTTGCAAAAGGTTTAATGAGCCAATAAAGTTGAACATTTCGCTGTGAAATAATGCTTAGGCCGTGAAATTCATTCAAGGGGTTTTTTTTTGTGCTTTTTGTTTCATTAAGTCGAGTTACATATGTACATACAGTGGAGCTATTAAATGTACTTTCTGCTTTACTGGTTCATGTATAGTTTCTTTGTTTGCAAAGTTTATGACTAAGGCTTGCCGTGTATCTATAGGTATACCTAGTTGAACTGCAATAACCGATCACCTGGACTGACCATTAAAATTCATTATTTGCATCTGAATCGCACAGGCAGAGCATGCACAAGGACATCTCCCCAGGGGATATTTGCACTCTAAGACATTCGAATTACCATCGTAATGATTTGTAGGAGATTTCATGAAATTCATGTCGAAATCTCAAAATCGTTTACTACATGTTACCCATACCCTTGCCGTTTTCTATTTGAATATGAAATTAGAAACCCAAATGAAATCCTTTCGTACTCTGAAATGTACAAGCAAATTCACTTAATTGAGTCCTTTGGACATTTGAGACTTCCATTTCGAGCTAGAGAGAGAGAGAGAGAGAAAACGAAAAAACACCAAAGTGCCAGTGCTTGTGTGCATGTCCTTGCCTCCTGCCCAAAATTTGCTGGCGATTATACAAAGTGCACATGAAAGTTACATACACATGTGTGCAGTAAAAGAAACAAAACATCTGAGCAACAAAATACAGAAAAGAAAACCAAAATAAAAGCAATAAATGGGAAAATCCTTTCGGCAAATATTGCATTGCTGCTGCAGCCCTGCCGTACATAGTCTGAAATTCGGATTTTGCATTGAGTAACCCCCAGGATATGAATTTCCAAAACTAAACGAGTTTAGTTCCTATTCTCTCTTTCCCACAATCCACCGTCCGATCGATTCCAATGAACACCCTTTGAAAATGCAGACGACGACGACATCATGGAGTTACAGATAGACAGACAGAGAGAGAGAGCATCAGAGGGGTGGGTGTGGGTGGCGGTGGTGGAGCAGCTGGAGGACATTGCAAATATAGGATTCAGTTTGGTTATCCCAACATGTACATACGTATGTACATGTCCGACTGCACATTGGTCCTGTTCTAATGTGTATATCCTTGTAGTTACAGCAGCAGTAGCCGAGAATTATTATTGAGGGCGGTGCATGTTTGGATTCATTTATATTGAAATCGAATTTTGGTTGTTGGTAGTACACTTAATGGTCAGAAGGGGGGGAGGGGGGGATTTTTTTTTCTTCCTTCCTTTGGGGTGTTGGAGTATAATGGAACACATAGTGGCGTACAGGGTGATTCTGCAGTTTCGCAATTTCTGGTATCACATTGGAAATTTACCTCAACTGATCCCTGTCGAGCAGCCTGTTCTCGGGAACCCCTAACATGATGTTTTGTAAAGGCTGGCGTAAGGAAGAGTGCCTAACTTAATTCTAGTGGATTTGATAGTGCATCAGCGAGAACTCCTTCATTTATCCTTGACAGATCGAAATGGTATTCTTCTCTTAACGAGCTCCCGACCCGTGAAGTGAGAAGTTTTTGCCTGAGAGATGGCAAGCTTCCACTGCCTTAGATCCCGGGCGAAGTTCTCGATTGTTTGGTTCTTGAAACGTATGTTCGGTCTTCTTCGTCGTCTCCAACTTGGCGAAATTTCATTTACAAACGCCAAACTCGAACTGTAACGCTGTACAATATACTCTAGGATGTTTGCCAAACGGTCGCGAGAGATGGAGTCGTGAAAAAGCTTTTAGGTGTTTTGGCTCGGATTCGAACCGCTAACGCCTTGCCTAGTAGTAACTGTAAGGCTTTGCAAAACTAAAAAAAAACCTAAATTGCAACCGAAATACAGTAGAACCCCTCTATGCCGTATTTCTCATATGCACACATGCAGGCATGTGAGTAATCCAAGAGAGTGACAAAGGGAGGATTTAGAGGATTTCCTTCAACATTTATGACTTTCGTCAATCACTAATACTCACCCTGTACACTGTGGCACTTACTCGTATTTGCGCTTGTATGCGTTCGGTTTAGGCAATTACATCGACTACAATTTGATTTTCTACGAAAAGAGGAAATGAAAATGCGTATCACATTTCGAATATACTCCTGCCTATGTATCACATGTATGTACATCTGTGTCCTTACGTCCTGTCCGGCAGAGAATATCATCGTGTGTGCTCACATATGGGTATGTGTATGGAATGCTTTCCACCTCTCTGTAGACGAGTACTGACCCCCATTTGGGGTGACATCATAAATGGCATTGGGTAGGCCCTTACAGCAATGTAGCACTGGACACAGATGTCCCATAATTTCGTTCAATTACCTCTACACACTTATTCATGTCATTTAAAATGAATGGTTGTATCCTCAATTTCAATAAATGTGTGCGTCCTTGCTGCTGCTGCTGCTGTTAACTACACTGCACACATGTGTACTCGTCCCACCAACATATAGTCCGTCGTCCAGCCACCAACGAAGTAGATGGTTTGCAATTCAATGGATTAAGATTGAATTTCTAGGAGGCTGCTGCGCTGCGCTGTGTTGCTGTATATGAAATGTGAGTGATAGTCGCAGCCAGGATGATGGTGTTGGTGATAGAACTTCAAAGATATAATCAACTTTTAGTTGCTCCAAGCATCGATCAATTAATGGAGTGGTAGTGGTTGTATGCCCGTTTTGAATGTTGCTATGAATTTTGGCTAATGAACCAGAAGATTAGGTACAAACTAATCGATGCGGGACGAGTCTCCAGCTTCTGGGCGAATTGACTTTTTTTGTTTCCAATTACAAAGGCAAATCGATTGCCATTAAGACTGACGTGTTTCCAGATTAAAGCCAACTTTTGTGTTGCACAATCATTTTTATAGCTTTGAGGTCATGCACATGGATTCACAATGATTTGTCCTCAACCATGTTTGCCCCTGGTTCTCATTCGTGACGTAACTGATTGAAATTGTCTTATTCGTTAGAAGTAATAGATACTTGTAGTCTCCCAGCTTTGCAGCAAGATTTCGTTGCTATTCTCTGACCATATGGTCCTCAATCATTCTCGCCCTTGGTTCTCATTCGTGTCGTGACTGAGTGGAAATTTCTGATTCGTTAGAAATAGTGGTAGTCTCCTGGCTTTGCAGTGAAATTTTGTCAGTCAGTCATGAAGCTTGGTTGGTAGTCTCTGATCACATAGTCCTCAATCATTCTCTCATTCGTGACGTGACTGACGAAATGCTTCTCATTCGTTAGAAACAGTGGATATTTGTAGTCTCCTGGCTTTGCAGTGAAATTTTGTCAGTCAGTCTCTGATCATATAGTCTTCAATCATCCTCGACCTTGGTTCTCATTCGCGACGTGACTGATTGAAAATTTCTCATTCGTTAGGAAAGTCTCGTAGCTTTGTAGTCAGTTGTCATGACTGGTTCGCTTAGATTAGGTCGTATTGTGTTCTATTGATCGCATCACATGAGGGACAAGTGTGAACTAAGGCTCATAGTGTAAAGGACATTCCATAAAACTATCCTCACTCGTCAATAGCTCAATAGCAACCACCCTTTTGAGGAGATTACATTGTTCACACATGGATTTCTATCGCACATATTTATCGGTGATTACCATGGCTGCCAGATAGTGTTTGAACCCCATTTGATATTCAAAGAACTCCAAACCTTCTTATATTTTACCCAGGTGCCATTGTATCCCTCAATGAGCCTCTGTAAATACAAAAGAAAGATAAACCTTTGAATAATAATAACAAAAAAAAGGAAAAAAATGCCCGAACAAGTCCTCTCCTTCTCCCTCAATCAATGTCGGAGGAACAAGTGCAGTTTTCTGTGAATTTTTTCTTTTTTTTCTCCTCTGCTGTACGAGTATATACACCTTTGATGGAAAGGAATTCCAATTGTGCAGGACAAAGGCAACATTCAGAACACCTGATTGTGTACACAGTGCTCTGTACAAGATTTTTATTTTCCCTCTCATTGTGTAGTATGCTTGGTATCCTTTCCTCCAAAATAGCCTTCAAAGTTTCATACAATAGATCCGCACAATGCTGCCGCACATCTCGCCGATTCATCCCCTGTGTCGGTTTCAAAAGGATGGAATAATGGGTCCTGCGGTTGAGTATATCCCCTTTTCATCCTTCGTCTAAAAACTCTCTCTTAGTTCTGAATGATAGAGCAGAAAAAAAGTTTTTTTCCCTCTCCTAGACTATAGGTAGTGGCAGAGTCTTTGATTGACACTTTTTGTAGCCCCATACCCTGCACGCTGTAGATGAAACTCTTGAAGTTCTGATCATCATGGGAAATGTTTTAATCTTCTTTCCATTTTCCAATTCAGCAGAACTCTGTGACGGAAACCTTTGCCAATTTAGCAGCAAAAAAAAATAAAAATTATATTCCACCCTATCGCAGTTGCGTTGCCATATGTGGCAAGAATAATGGCTCGAAATGAAAAGCCGCTGACAGGTCCAGAGAGGTACAGAGGTACATATATGGAATGGAAATATAATTAAAACAAAACTTGAAAGTATCTATGAATTGCATCAGAGATGGACTATCCCCGATTGATCAAATGCACACGTATGTCGTGGTTACAGACGATGACTTAAACTGCGACTGAGGCTGAGTCTAGACTGGACTTTGTGTTTTAGATCGCTTGACATTGATTTGGATTTAATTGGTGGTTCGGTGCGTTGTGTGTACCCTTTTTATCTTTGCGAAGATGCGAGATGCTTCTGGCTAACGAGCACATGCGTTGCGAAACAAATATCTCGCTGCGGTTACTTTGATTAGTTTAATTGAACCGTTGAAGGGGCAGAGCACAGCACAGCACATATATTCCTTCACAAATGGAAAATCCTTTTAATTTTCACTGTAGGATAATATTCAAGGACTTGCAATCCATTCAATCCTTCCTGCTTTGTTGCCACTTGACCTCCGCAAAGTGTAGTGGGATTTTCCTCCTTTTTTTGTGCAAACTCCAACTACCTATACAAAACCGACTGTAAGTGCAAATGCTTGTCCAAAAAAAAAGAACAGAACTCATTGATTCTTGCTGAAGCGAAAATCCCTTTGAATTCGATTCCTTTTGCCGGTATTGCATGCTTCAGTGGTTCTCATCCATTTTACCCAACATTGCACGTACACGGGCTGTAAACCGAACTGCTGCTCGTGCTGAATCAGCAGTACCTCTAATTAAGCTGTGAACTTGTCAAAAGCTGGGTAATACATACTCGTATGGTTGTATGTATGTACATTTTATTTTTTTAAATGTTTCTTCCATCTAAACACGCTTTATGAACCCCGAATCGATGGTGAATCAATACACGAGATACCCACAAACGAATCGCACCCGCCCGCCCGCCTAGTTATTGTTTTTGCCCAACAGTAGGGCTTCTCTAGTTTGCCGTATTATGACACCACGCAGCTGGGGCTGGAGGGAGGCTTGTCGTGCGATGCAATGTACGAGTTAGCGACTGTTGCGCTAACGCTAGCCAATTTTAGAGTTAGCATAATTAAACTTAAATTATTTTAATTGGATTAAGGGGGTTTATTTCTCGGTCGGTTAGTGTTTGTTGTTGGGGTGTTTGTTGTTTTTCAGCTGTGAGTGTTTGTAAGCCAGAGTATTTTGACATCGCTTCGGTTCGGCTCGGATGCAACGTTTCAATGCACCCCCTTGCGATGGAAAGCGCTTATACCCGAAAGAATTTAATGACGCGAAAAGGGCTTCTAATCGCCAGATACCAATGGAAACGACGAGGTACGGGTATTAGCGTTGGCATGGGTTAATTAGAGGAATTTAAAATTTCACTCAGTTAGGCATACAATATTGGTGACGAGACGTGCTGTCGTGTACGCGTACTCGTGTGCTGACCTTGAAATTTTATAAAATGGAAAAATGCCGATGGATTAATGATTTATTCTCTTAGTGTACACTCGCCAGGAGAAGGAAATGCGAGATTAGGTTTGAGGGAACTTCTTAATCCTTTCAAAGTTTTGTACTGTGGTATGGGGTGGGCTAAGAGGTCATTAGAGGCTCACTGTGATGACCATTGGATGAACACAAGAGTACATAGCATCCTGATAATTCAATGCATCTGTAGTTATCATTCAGTGGGCTGTCACCGGACGTCTTAGGAGAAACATTCCTTGGAAGAATGTGTTCCTTACGTGGGAAGGTCTTGGACATTGGCTCAGAAAGTCATCTATAAAACCTCTTCACAGTCAATAATAGTTTCTTCATGCGATAGCCTTTACTGATAGCCTTTAATACCAGTTCATGCGGGATAGTCACCAGGGTCGTCATCATCTGTTCACTAGTTCTGTTACGTTCTTGGCATCACTGAGTTAATTTCTGTAGCAGGTATCGCTTTTATTGTTGACTACCTGTCAACCTTCTCGTCGTAGGCTACTATAGACTGAGATTCGGACTGCTTTATGCCATTATCCACTTTGGATTCAACAATCTAACTTTCTCTCTCCAAGTCAGATGTTCTAATGACAAACCTCCAACAGAAAGAGTTTTGAATTTCAGTACCAACTCCCCCAACTTTTGGGATTGAATCCTCAGTCCACATTTCCTGATCAAGGTATCCCAGATCCTTATCCTTCAACTTGTTGATCAAGAACTTGAAAAAGCGTAGGATGTGAGTAGCAGTAGGGACATGATTCCCCCATGAGCTGTGTCTCTACGGGTCCTCCCAGTTCAGTATACATATGTATGTCCTCCAAGACAGTAGTGGCTCGCTCAAGTGAAATTTCTTTCTGACGTGAATAGCTGGAAAAGACCACATAGAATCCACTCAGGACTGATTGCCCATTCCTTGATTTTGTCTCCATCAACTAGTTTAGCGAATAATGAATCTTTTCGGACGGCGAATTCATTATCAAGTCCAGCCAACAGTTTCCCTAAAGAAGACCTTTTTCGAAGGCGAAAGCAAAGCACTAAAAATTTCAAAGAACTTCCCCCATCCTTGAGGTCGGACCTTGTTTTTTAATAGTATCTCGCATGTAATGTATAATAATTCGATAAATCTTTTCCCTCAACCCTCCCTCAATTACCAGCAGAACAGACAGGAAATAAATTTTTCAAAAACTGAAAACTAGTCCTTGTAGTATTTTATGCTGTCATTGCACTTTACCCTTACTGAAGCGGGGAACAACACGCCCCAACCCCTGAACAGAAAGCAACAAAAAAAAATCAATTTTGAGATATCAGGAAAATTGGGCAAAAATGAAGTAGAACCTCATCAATCTTTTCACGCGTCCGGCTTAGACAACCAAGACAAGTGATGCGCTCCCATATAAATCATCCCCTGACTTTCACTTTTTTTTGTTTTTAGTTATTTTTCTCACTCTCCACAGCTGTTCGTCTTCTGTCTCGGTGACCTTCTTTTATTATCGGGGGCTCTGTTCTTCCCCGTATTCTCAGACTTGATATTCAGTGCACATAAGTGTAATCTGGAAAATTGGTTTTTGGGGTACAACACGGAGTTAATGTCCTAGGACACATGTAACAACCGACAGAGCAATAAAATGTTCAACAACTTATGGTGGTTTTTTTTTTTTGTTTTTTTCGTTTTGGTAGTCGAATTAGGATGTTGTTAGGTGATGGGATTGACTGCGGTGTGGCTTGGTCTTGGAACTAATTACCCAATGGGGTAAAGTGGCTTTTGGATTAATGAAAGGGACATACACACATATGCATGTGGGGAAGAGTAGGGAATTCAAAATTCGAATGGGAAAAGGGATTTGTGAAAGAATACATCGACTGGTTCATGAAATGCGAAAATTATGATCTCGAATGTGGCGAGAAGTAGCTACAAATCCTTTTGCCCTCCTCCCGCAATCCTTTGTATGGTCTTCTCCCCCCTGGGTACTTGAAAATTTATTTCATTTCAATATGTTCCACCCATCAGCCAGCATCCTACAAGAGCACTCTCATATCCTTCTGATAACTTTGCAAAAAAATCGAAGAACCAAAGCAAAAGGATACACCACCCAACAGGAGATGGGTTGGCGTTGGCGTTGGCGTTGGCAGTACAACGTACAACGAGGAGCGACAGCGTAATCCCCTCGTTAAAATTCAATACGCAACCATTATGAACATTCGCTTTGTTAAAATATGCGCGAAAGCAATTGCAAGGAATTGCCGCTGCCGCCTTCTTCTTTGAATCCTTCTCAAACTCTCGTGAATCGTGGTATTAGAAAGCTTTTAAGACCGAAGTGAATTCAAGATGAAGAAATAAAGTACAGAAATAATGTGTATCCTAGATCCAACTTCACCGCCTCCTTCTGCTGCTCCTTGTCCTCTGCATCTTCTCCTCGGGCTCACACTTTGTTTTATTGTTAAATCGAAGCGAAAATACACAACCAACAATAATATCCTTGAAGCACATCACACACAAAAATAGAGAGGCTCCTTGTGTTGTGTTGTACAGTGCTCTGCTCTGCCTCCTGCCCTGCCCTGCCCTGCCTACCTCCCTCGCTCTTTTACCGCGCGCGCGAACAAAATCTCTAATGGATTTCCCAACATTTTCATTTCATAATACATATACACATATATAAATGTATGTTTGTGTGTATATTTTCCACTCATTGTGTCCTTCCGAGAACGGTAAAAGGATGTGGAAAAGTAGAAAAAAAAATAGAAATAATAAAACACAAATATCCTTGGAGAGTGTTGCGCGCCGTTCTCTCCACCTGCAACTCCTGCGTGAAATCATTCACAGAAATGCAAGGATAACAAGTTTCTTTTTATACTTCTCTGATGCCACTTCTACTTTAGTCCTTTCTTGAAGTGATTTTCGTCTTCTTTTTCTCCTCTTCTGTGTTGCGAAATTCCGCTAAGAAATTATGAACGGCAGCGCAGGGGAGCGCAGCAATGGCGAGTCGGAGCCAGAGCCAGAGCCAGAGCCGGGTATGAAATAAAAAATTAAAATATAAATATAAAGAAAACAATGCGAAAAAGTGCAAATAAAAAATATACACAAAACAAAACAAAAAAAAAAAAAAGTAAGAAAAACCAGCTCCAGCGAGCGAGCGCCGCCGTGATGGAAAGGATACTCTTCTGTGAATATAAAGCGAAAAATTAGATTTTGAGTAACGGGCGTGGAGGAGTGCAAAAATTCATCCTTGTTTCTCGACGACAAGAAGACGACGACGACGATGACGACGGAGACGACGATGCTTATAATCGGTTTATAAATCGAGATCCTATCAAAGCAAGAAAGAGCGCAAGTGGAATGTTATATATCCGAACAAAGGGAATTATATAATTTTGCCCGCTTTCTCCCTATCAGGACACAAAAAATAATAAATCTATATGAAGATGAACATAATAAACATTGCAGGGAGGATTTCGGTGGATGCGAGGGTAAAGGAAAATTGCTTCGCAGAAGTTATGAGCGGGTCGGTCCATAAGAAGGATGAAGTTTGTTTGCATCCTCTCATATTTACGGAAAACCTTATTATCCTATTTTAGAGGATCAATTTGTGCTTGAGAAATTTACTCCACTTTTCTTCTTTTTTTTTTTTTTCCTATTTAAGAGAAACTAATTTGTGAGGTCAAATGGATTTCCTGGGACCTAATTTTCTAAAATGGTTTTATTTCTAAAAGTAGATTGATGCGTAGTGGCGATAGAGAAAGGACACATTTCGGGTCTCTCGGGGATATGATTGTACTGTGGAGTTCCAAGTGACTTCTACTTCACGTACTCCCTCTGACCAAAATTGTCACATGTGGTCCTAAGTATGTAATTCCATTCAGAAGTGGGAATGAAGTTGGAGACTTGGCTTTTGTCCTTATTTCTGTCAACAGGTTGAAACAGTGTCCAAGCTCCTTTTTTCAATCAGTTTAGGTTTGACTGTTGTATGCTGGTCCCTTTTTCTTAAAGAGACTAGGAATAGTGGTTTTGACTTTATTTTCAAGTTAATTTCGATCAGAGCTACTTTACGTCATTCCTCCTCACTGTTCTGGTTGTCATCAAACGCTTGACACCCGAAAGGGCTGGCAGGATATGATGATCACTTTTATGTTAGAAATTGAATCCTTTTCCTTGTCTAGCTAGTCTGTCACAGTCACAGAATGATTGTTAAGTTTCTCGAACTCAAACAGTGTTCTACACGGTGAAGGGTGAAGGATATTGAAGCCCAAATGCAAAAAAGTATGAAAAGTGGATTCAATCAGGACTTCCCTCCCCCGGCGACTTGTAAAGTGATTTTCATTTTCATTAAATTTGATTGAATATAATCATGTTATTTAACGACCCTATAAACTGCCATAAAAACGCATGCTACATCACTCACCGTCACCACATGCCGTCTGCGTGTGCTCCTTGGCACATGGGTCTGAGCCTGTTTCTACTTTCCTTAGCAATAAAATCAGCACACAGTTAAAAGCCTTTTCAAATACGATAAGTCACCGAATAGGCTGTAAAAAACGTATGTACATGGGTTCTTCCCAGTGCCACAGTATACTTGTACATATGTAGTACCTAAACAAATCCCTTTCTCTTTGTTTTTTTCGGGTGTATAGCCGGGTTGAGAAACTTTCGCAATAAAACTCTTCTCTATGATCGCATGAACAAGTTCTATTTTGCCTTATCCCCATTAGGCAAGCAGTGGAGCAAATAAGAGACAGCGAGCGGCACAGGGAGTGGGGGGAGTGGATAATAAATTTTAACCAAATTTCCGGGTAACACATTTGAAATCAAGGATGCGTGAGGAATACAATGTATCTCGGGGTATGATGATACGCACTCCACGGTGTTTTTCCTTTCGGCAGGAGGTACCTATACACCTTGAAAGATACTCGTGTTGTATCTTTACGTGAGGGTGACTAAAGTTCGCATAATTTATTGGAATCCCCTTTTTAGTGAGAGCTGGATTCCTGAGTGATCTCTTAAATTTTCCCCCCGAAAACCCCGAGGAGAAAGCTTATCGTTGTAAAAGTGAAGAGAAATTAGTTTTTAATGCAGGAAAGGATATCGTAATTTTTAAAGGAACTTTCTTGTTCATAAAATTAAATGGAATTGAACAGAAGAAAGGAAGTTTAATAAATACGAAATGGGCTCTCATAACTCTCTCAATCGACTTCGAAGTCGACTTCCTGAATTGCCTTGCATACTACCCATTGCTGGTACATACATTAATAAAGTCATCAAATTTCTATTCCCCTTCGTCATAAAAAAAAAAATTACAAAACAGAGAAAAAAAACACCAGCTTTGGCATAAAATTAATCAATCATGTCCCCGGCTCGAAGGACCAAAATAAACAAACATCTTTCGCGTGACATTAATGCTAGGGTCCAGCCCATGACTTTGGAGATAATCTCTTTAGTAATACAGAGAAGAAGGCATCTAATGAGATGCGCAGAAGATCGAATTCTTAATTGAATCTTCCCCTTCCAGCACCCAGCTTCCTTCCTGCCTTCGGTCATTGTAATTTTTTTTTTTAATATTAAAATCCATTTGAATTAACATAAACGCAATGGACGTGTCGTTTGATGGACGTACATCCGTCTAGCGCTGGGACTGACTGTCCTTTTTGGGAGCACCACCACTCAGTCGCCTGGAGATAAGTCTCTTTTGCTAAAAAGAAAAAACAGACAAAAAAACAAAAGGCGGACAGACGGACGGGCGCAGGAAAAAAAATCACAACGAACGAAGAAAAATGACCAAAAAACGGAGCCACCACAGAAATTTATTCAATGTTACTGGCGGGACATTGATTGATGGATACCCATCAATAAGAAGGGCTGTCCAGTTTGTTGTGGAATTTTAGTACTATTTGGGCAGAGCACGATGCGGAAACTCATTTGATGGTTTTGGGTTGTTGATTGTCTATGCAGATAGCCATGATGCCAGAGAGCATCGTACAGTAGTGCGAGTAGTTGAATGCTGGGGACGGTTAAGTGATTGTGTAACATTGTGGGGAGTTTTGATGGATTTTTTTTCCCTTCTCCTTTTCCAACTGCAAACTATAGGCCCTTTAGTTGATAAAGTGATCCTTGCCCCCTGAATGTGTACCAAATATAATGTCTTTTAATCAAAGGACTTTTGAAATCAAGTTCGTACGAACAGCGCATGCAAATTATTGCCTTCCATGCCGCCACGAACCGCATATTCAGCGTTATTGTTCCTCGGGCGCCATGTGTTTACTTCTATAAATTTGATACCCACTCCAGCCGTATGGTGCTCCGCTCCCTCAGGATGGTATTAATCTTGTGGTTTACATCACATATCCTTGGATTGTATCGAATGTGTTATTTATCCCTGTCGGAAAAATTTCTCCTTCCCTGCATCTGTCTATCCGCCTTCGTTCGTACTTTGCATAATCAAAATGATGTGCCAAACAGAATAGACCACCAAAGAATAAACCAAAGTCATTCTCCACACCTGACGCGCGCGCTCCGCCTAACAACACACAAATTTTATTGCTGCACTCCCGATTGAAATAGAAATCTCACAGAGGAGGAGTCGCTCCCCCATTTCCTCCCGAGAGTCTATGTATGCAAATACACTCGATCGCTTTATATCCCAATCGCATCCTGAAGGAAATGTGTGAAAAATTCAATACTTCTTCCTCAGCATATTATTACAAATTGAATTGGCGCGAGTATTCCGTTAGAGTGTGGGGGTGTCCTGGAAGAAAAGGAAGACGCAGCCGCCCGCCCATCACTCCTTCCACATCATTCGGCTGAGTTGAAACTGATTCAATTTTCGAATGTCAGGCAAAAGGAGTATTAAAAACAAAAAAAAAAAAGGAAAAAAAAACGGGAGAGCGAGGAAGACGAAAAGAAGCTGGGAAATTTACGATCACGTTTGTGTAAATCATGCCAAAGGATTGATGGGAAATGGTATATTGGATGGAGCCCTCTGGGAAGAAGCAGCCGAGACGTATTTGCAGTTTATTTTTGTGGTGGGAATAGATTGCTGGTGGTGGTGGCGGCGACGGCAATACAAATTGATTGTGGCAAGGGCTTGTGAAAAGTGCGTAAAGGATTGGATTAGGGAGAGCTATAAATCTTTGGGTGAAAATGTTTGAATAAAATTTGCAAACTCATTACGAATTATCCGCACACACACATTGGAAGCCAGTTGAACTGCAAAATATGATTCATAATTTAATATCTCATTGTGTTCGTATGATGAGCCAAGTTTTCGTCCCTTCCCTTTGCGTGCCATAATAATGTCATGAAAGCAATGAGAGCACACACAGCACACACGAAATGAAAGCCCGATCAGGGAACACTACACGAACGAATCCATTTCAAACTCAGATACCCTCTTCTCCACATAGATACACCAGCAGCAGCAGCAGCAACAGCAACAGCAAAAACGATAACTTATTGCATCAGCAGCAAGATGGTGTACTTTATGTTGGTCGTCTTTCTTGTTCTTCTTGTGCCCGATATCAGTGCCAGTGCCAATCGCCACAAAAAACCAAAAAACCAAAAAAAAAAGCTTCCCGAGAGTGGTGCAGATAAAAACAAAAGGCACAGCTAGCTAGCAGAAAGGAAACCCAAACACAGAGAGAGAGAGACCCCATAATTATTAATTGCGGCATGAATCAGAAATAAATATCGCCAATTGCTATTCCAAACCATGACCATGATAAATCGATTTGCCAGGAAGACACAGAGCAAAGGGAAGAGGCACGATGGTGGTTGGGTGGCTTGCAACCAGGTTCCACAGAAGAAGGCATCAGATAGGCAAAGAAGAACCGGTTCACTTTTAAGAGGCCAGCGGATGAACAACAAAGTTGGTGTTGTAGAGAGACTTTTGTTGTTGTTTATCCTCCTCTTCTCATGAATTGGAGATGAACATTACACACACACACACATTGCCTTCTGAAATATAGAAATCACAGATGTTCCACATCAAAATTGGAACCATTTATGAGGCATTAAAACGGTTGCATATAACCGAGATTGTATGTCACTGGTACTGGGACGAGTGGGCTCCGTTTGACGTCTCCAGATTCGGCAAAATATAAAAGTGGAAAAGTGCTCGTAAATCCCCAACAGCATGGCTTCGCATTCAGATTAATGGCGGACATTGAAAGACTCCCGAACAGAGGTATACAATCTAAGTGTCCTTGGCCGTTTGGTTTTTGTTTGTATATTCCAGGAATAATGTTCAATCGAATTAAAAAATTCAATACAAATCTCCCTGACTAGTTGAGACACCACCCACCACCCACCACCTACTATATCTGGGTTTCAAACCCCCGCACACACTTCACAAAAGAGTGCATACTCTTAGGAGTAGATTACATTGCAAAATCCTGAAAACGCGTTCAATTTTGACAGAAATTCTTAAAAACTTCCCACAACATGGTACCAAGGTTGAGAACCACTACATCAGGATTCAGGAATTGTCATCCTTCATAGCTGAATGTTTTTTTTTACGATGTCATTATGATTGATGGTCAGTCACGAGGAAATGGTCTAGACTGTAGGCTTGGCAGTAGTGGACTACAATTTGGCCAGAAAGTCCTTTGCAGTCATTTTCAATGCGTGGGTGATTATGTCCTTGGAAGGGTTTTTTTTTTCGTTTTGCCTGTCAACATACGAGTTTGGGGACAAGTCGTATCTAAGACACATGTTTTCAGGAAGGGGTCCATGAAGTTAGTCTATCTACGGCGATGAAACGCCGGGATATCGTGTCATTAGACATTTTATGTGAGCTCTTCTAACGAACATTAGTTTGAGAGACTTTTCTGACTCTTGGGCGGATGCCTGCATCAGAACTTGCACTGTCCTTTTAGTAATAGCTGCCTCTCCATCCTCCAATAGCCATGAAATCTCGGCACTTTGTCAGAGAATGGAGAAATCTGTAAAATAAAAGCACGTGCCCGCGTCTGACTGTTCCATTAAACAATTTTCGTACAAATTAAACTCGTTCCATTAGCTTCTTTAATTTCAACACGAACTCCTCTACTGATTTTCGCAACTCCCCCTGTGGCACACACCAGCCAGACGGCAAATTGCCGAGATCATAGTCATTTAACCACAAAAAAAAAGAAGCAAAATGTGCCTAGAAAAACCTATTAACTTGGTCGCACAAATCCATCTCCTTCCCACCTCCCATTTACTATAGCTAAGCCCAGCTTAAATTGAAGAAAAACCTCTTCTTCTCCATCGTCGTCGTCCTCTTAAAATAAAACCCGTTTCTTCTAATACTACCTGGCCAATGCAAAAAGCCACCAGCCATTGCAATAACCTAAACAAGACACGATCACACTTCACCTGCTGCAGATCAACACAAGAACCTTACAAAACAAAAAAAAAAAAAAAACCGTCAAAAGTAGAAATCCAACTCGAATGACAAACAGCGACAACGTAAAAACAAAAATAAATAAATAAATAATAATAAACTGGGCTAACTCCTCTCTGGCCATTAAGGTTCTTAAATCACACAAACCAGCAGCGCAGCGGGTAAAAAAAAATCTCAACCTCAATGCGATTACATCACTTATGAGGTTGGAAGTTGGGCACCCAACAACTACACTACCATGACTTGTGGCAGATTTCTCCTTGCAAAAGAAACCAATAAATAAAAATGAAAAAAACCAACCAAATAGAGATGTGAAAAAAGAAACTCCAACAGAAGAACAAAGAACAATTCTTCAGAATCACAACCCGGGGGCTTGGACTGGGAGTTAGCGTACACACGAACACCAGCCACCAGCCACCAGCGAACAGCGAACAGCACCAGCAACAACACAATACCGCAACATACAAGTCAGGTTCGATGTCGAAAAAAAGAGGTTTTCTGGAAAAACTGGTTAGTTCTTGGATTTGTTGTTAGTTTTCTTGATCTTGCTTGGTTGTCCCTCTTGTATGAGTCTTCTCCCTATACCTGCCTACCTACCTATTACTGTTGTTACTGTACTGTGTTCTTGTTGACTTCAACGCAAGAGCAAAACAAACTCCCATTGAATTGACGCAAATACGTACATAATGAAGGAACAGATTCACGAGCGAAGAAGTGAACAAATCCTCTTTGGAAATGGATAAGAGGCAAATAAAAGGGCCGTCGATAATAATGACGAGGGTACACAGAGAGGCTTAGTATTCATAATGGGTTACGCTTTGAATGTTGCCTCGTAGCACATGGATCATTCCCGTGCTCAAGTGGAATGTAAAATCTGAGATTCGTCTTAATTTTATCAAAATTCTAGACTATTGCTCCGTTTTGCCCCGCTTTGCTCCGCTGATCCATGCTTCTTTCATCCCTTCACCTTATCTTAAGGAGACTATTACTATCCATAGTTAACCTAGCACTGGAGAAGTCATGAACATAGTTTTTAGTCGAAAGCATCCATAGGAGCGAACCTAGTTCTTTCGGAGTGACCTTAGGATCGTCTGAACTCTATTCTTGAAAGCCTAGGTTGCATCTCCATCTCTTTCGAATGAATTTTATTGGCTTTTTGACCAATTTCATGTGTATATGGAGCTGACAGCTTCGATCAGTTTGGTGATGGTGATATGTAGTCATACCCCGTCTGCTTCATCACCAAGTAGGCAGTTAGTACCATAAAATTTAGGACCTCTACCATTTTTTTTTGGAATTTTTTTGAATAATAAATTTTATGACTTCTTTTTCTTTTCAGATTTTATAAAGTGGTTAACTAAAAGTGTAAGAACATTTGTTAGTGAAGAAAAAGAAAAGAAAAGAATGCAAGTTTTACAACAGTCACAACTCTAGTCCAACAAAAGGCTACATACGTATATCGGTTTTATGACATCATTGCTTCAAGTTTTTCAAGATTTTTTACATTTTTTACGGGGTGAGTGATTTTTTTACTTTCTTTTACTTAAGAAACGATTATTTTTACCTTTGAACTTAGTCTTAAGAAGTGTAACTATTATTTATACCCCTCGTCCCATTATTGTCCAAGACTTGTGCCTCTTTTCCCTTTTTGAATATTTTTTGGGTGAGGGGTTCCACTGGCCTCTGGTATTGGTAGTTCATCTATTGTTTCGTTTTTCTCTATTCCGAGATACCCTGTATGCAGAGATTCAGTCTATCCTACAGGGACTCACTCATAAGTTTAGACTTAACGACGTGATTATCTTGCTATTGGATTTGCGATGTACAATGGCCAAGCCTATGCATTGGTCCTCGGTGAATACAAATTCTGAGAACTGGGCCACCTGTCAGGAAAGCCACCGTCAACCATCCTGAAATTTTTAACAACTTCGTTGTGGTTCAGGAACGTCATGTAGCGACCCTAAAGCTAACCCAAGACTGGGGCTTGTCTGCATACGTAAAGTTCTCCCTATCTACCTACCTAAGACTGACTGGACTACATGACTATCCAAACGCAGTGGTAATATCTATTCCTCCTCCGACAAATAAGCAGATATCATGTCAGCTATGTAACTTTGATGATTTAAAAAAGATTGCAACGAGCTTGAAGCTTACAGATTCTATTCTGTCTTCGGAACTCTTCTGAATCATTTTGTCAATACAAGTCGAGTTTCCGGGGAAATGGATTCTCAAAACCAATGGTGTCCTTGGGCCTCATTCTCTGCATATGTAGCTGGTTTCTTATTTTCAAAGAAACGCTGGTATCCTGTCTGTCAGTTTGACAACCGTCTCACAGTTCTGATAGGAGATGGTGACTTAAAGTTTGTTTTTTTCTCAGTTTTCAATCAGATTTCTCGGGATCCATGTGCTTCTCCTAAGTTGAGCACAACTATCCTTTGATCCGAATGTTATAACAGTCAATCAGAATGAACTTGTTTCCTACACTGACTTCCTGTATCCCTTTAACTTTGAATTTTACTGCACAACTGCAGTGTTAAAGTTGAAATTGATGCATTCCTCGTTGTACGTCCCTCATTACGGTAATGCAGCAGCTCTGCTATAAGTATTCCCCCGGAATCCCTACGACTGATTTATTATTCCAGAACTTTTGCCGCTTTACACGAAACCAAATTACAATTAAGTAATATTCTAGTGAATTGATCCACCCTGGGCTCATCAATAGCGCGCACAGCGCACCGAAAAACAAAAAGGCTTCAGCCTGTCGGTCCGTTTTGAGCTCGAACAAGCTCGCGGTGCCATGGATACCCACTTCCTTAATTAAAAATAAAAAAGAAAATAAATAAATTAGCACACAAAATACCACCTCCATTTTCGCAAAAAAAAAAATTGTTTGTTTTTTTCTTTTTTTTTTTTTTTAATTAAACTTTTGCAATATAAAACCACGAAGCATTATTTTCTCCCCCATGGGCCGCCGCCGCCATTACCTATAGATTGCCGTAGCTGGCGTAGCTGGCGTAGCTGCCGTCGCCGCAGGTGTAAGCCATGTACAATAAATGCAATAAATTTCACAGAGGTTTTGCCTCATTCTGGTCTCATTAAATGAAAAATTCATCTCAATTCGGTGTCGTCCAGGAGCAGGAAGCGAAAATGTTGGTCCGACGACCATCGCATCGTTGTGGGATGATGATTGTTGGTTCGCATGGTGGTCGACAAAGGGAAGACGAATGGTCTTACCTACCCCCCTGTAGTAGTCGTTAGCCAGTCGTCCCAGCTCCCAAATCCAGAATGTATAATAAGGACATTTTGTGTAAAGCACTTCTTCATAATTAATGGCAGTGAATTTTAAAGGATTTGTCGTTACTGCCGCTACATTTGTTGATTACGGTGACAGAGAGAGAGAGAGACCAACAGAGACGAGGATATTTTGTGTTGCGAAGCTACTAAATCGGATTACTCGTGTAGAACATGGCAAAGCAACTTCCAAGAAACGTCACACAAATCGGATTGCAAATGGTACAGGATCACCTATTTTTGGCTGCTGTGGCACATGCTCGGCTGTCAATTTGAAAAGAAGGGTTGCTCCGTTGTCGAATGCCTAAATGAGCTGATTAGGCGTCAAAGAGTTAGTAGTGTAAACCTTTATGGAAAAAGGTTAGATTTGAATAATTTACGAAGAAGAAATAGGATCAAATAGGGACTGATTGTTGGCTGATTGAGAACAATCATGTTTTGCTTTACCTTGAGTATGTACGGCTCTCCTTGCTACCTTAACGAAGAGCAACTTTCACTTTAACTCTCAATGATAAGCATTACCATGGCACTCAATCAAAAGCAATCAAATGAAAAAGACGATCACCACTAATAATAAATTGAAATCAAATGCAAAGCCCATCCAAGACCAGTAGCTCACTGGTCCATCTCGTTGGCCATTATATTCCGTTGAGTCATTGAGTGGTTTCAGAACCGGCCACTTAACTCCATAACCATCCACAAAATAACAGAAATTCAAAAAACAATCCAAGCAAACAAATTTATCTTCAGACTTCAGACAATATTTACATATGGAGCTCTATATCTCATTACTTTCGCTCCACACGACCTCTGGCCAGCTCTGACTATTGACGATGACTCCGGTTCTGGTTGGGACTCTTAACCAGGGACCCACGCAACACCAGGCATCTGAATTGTTGTTCAATATCACTGAGTAAATAAATCCCAACTTTTATTATTGTTGTTACACATCGGACCAGGAAATCTATCTAGGTTTGGTTTCCAGTTGTTGATTCTCTCTCTTTGGTTCCCCACCAGCACCACTCGTGATGAGGTGAATCAGCGATCAGAACATAGGCCTTGGAAGCGGAGTATAGTGTGATGTGTAGTGCTGTACGTGAAATGAACAATGGGTTCGGGTTTTATCTTGATTTTGGTTAAAGTGTGGTTATTAAAAATTCAAAAAGTGTAAAGATAAGCCTCGAACTGGAGGTGTAGGTGGAGGGAATAAAGCATTAAAAACTCGTCTACCTGATGAGGGTTAGACGTTGATTTTTTTTTTTTTTCTTTTCGTATTTTCATTTTATTTTATTTTTTTTTTTTGTGAATTTGTTGGTAATTAGAGCGATAGTGTGGCATGTGTGGGATGCTAATGGGATTTTAATTTGGATCTGGGTGTACTAAGTAATTGGGGGATGCCTCTCCGCGGCTGGGATCTGGGTGAAAGATTATTCTCAGATTTGAAACGGAAATTAAATGTTTTCTTTACACTTAAGTTGGATAGTTAATTAGACTGGTTGTGGGCTGATGCGATTGGATTTGGCATGAGGCGGGAATGAGCTCGTATTAGGGTGGAACAGGCTTTTTTTTGGAGAGAAGTTGGTATGATTGTTTGTCACGTAGGACATGATATTCATGAGAAAAAGGTGGGAAGGTTTCCTAGTCTTTTAAACGAGCTGCTGCTCGATAGTTGAAAATCCATAGAGATTTCGTCAGAGGTTGCTTACATGCTTACCTAAGTAAGGTGCTACACTTTGGGGTGCACTTGGTCATCAACTAAGCAGCTAATTGCCTCCAGTTGCGCGCTGCACATCGATTGCGGTTCCTTTCAACCAAAAACGAAGGATTTTTCTGTTCCCTTCGAGTTAAATTCGAAGAGTTTGAGGTCCTAGCGATCAAATATCTTACAAACACTTTCTCTCAAAACTACCGTCATCCATCTCCATCAGTTTTCGATAGAGGCTATGCCTCCGCCCCTTAAAGTAGGACTAAGACGGTCAAGATTTTGTACAGAAGAATCTCACTCCGAACCAGCAGCGCTTGGCAAGAGGTATTCTTTGATTTAACGTACTGTAGTCGATATTATGTATCCCTCAAGTGGAAAGCTGTCAAATTTAGAAGCCTTGTCGATTTCAAGGTTGGAAACTGCTATCCGCTTCGTTGAATGATCCTATCTATCTGATGGCGAGGGGTTGGTCTTTTATATTTCAAGATTTCCTTTGTCATCTCTACAGGGTTCTCTATGACTCAAGTTGCTTTGACACCATCTTTACAAACCTTTTAGTAAACCTTCTGTACACTGTTCCTGGAGAGTGATCTGTCAATATTTTTCGATTGTCTGCTTCTTTTCTTCGTTTTTCCTTCTATTCTGTTCGAAGAGCTCAGGAGACCCTGTAGCCCTTCTTTGTAGAACTCTCGTTCAGCTGCATGTGTTTGATAATTTTCTTCGTTAAACCCGAGGTTGCGTCAGTTGCTATTCTTCTGATGGTATCCTGGGAGTATTGTCACTGGTTTTCGATACTTGATACTTCGAGTTCTTACACTCAAATAGGTTGATTTTCGGCAATAAAATCTGTGCAGTTTCCTTGATCGAGGAGTCATTCGTAGAAGACACTTGTCCTTGAATAAATGAGACTTTCTTAGGAAGCTAAATGAATGGGCATTGAACTGCTGACCGGTGTGTTCTAAGAAACAGCCAGTTCCTGGATTAGCCAGAGCTTCCTCCGGCCAGTACATACTGTGCATATGACCACAAAGTGTACTTGCTGCCTCTGGCATTTGTCCGCCTGTCTATGTCCCCGGTTCGCATTCCATGGCACTCCGCTAACATGTGTTCTGAAAAACACCATCATTAGCCATCACCATTCGCCTTCAACATCCCCATTTCCATTTTCCCATTTCCTCATTCGAGATAAGGCTCACGCACATATTGCGTTAATCATCACAATTTTAATTGGAGTCACATTTTATGCATAGAAAAGCATTACAAAATGCAATTAATTTAGATTCATTGCCATGGAACACAAGAACTCCCCGCGGCATTTTCCCCACTCGTGCGTTTCTTCCCCGAAGACACAAAACCAACCGAAGACAGAAGGGAGAAAAATTCCCTCAAAGGAAAACCACATGCATGCGCATGTAAAATCTTTTTGCCGACTATACGCGTACACATGTAAAGTTCCCAGCAACAAAATGATACAAAATTTACATTCCGCATTTGTATCTACGACTCGCCGCTCCACTGTCAACGAAATTCAATACTTTATTGTCACACCCCCATCATCGCCCGCCCCCGTCGCGTTGGCCATAGATCTTTTGAATTTGTTCTCTCTTTATAAATCCGTCAGCCATAATAAAGTACACACATCTTCGTGTGTTGAAGTGCAAAAGAAGTAAGATGATGAAGCAGAAGTAGATGCAGAAGACGAAGACGAAGACGAAGAAGTTCTTAATGCTGTATAATTAACAAACGATGAAAAGGCTTGATGTAGAGTTGCGTGACGGGCGCACGAATGATGAAGATGACAGGGAAAAGGAACACGAGATGACACGAATCACAACGAAGGATTAAATGTGCACCACACATGCATGCAACTTACACACTAAATCTTATTTTAAGATCTGATTAAGCAAACAACTCAAAACATATTAATAAGATGGGTTTGAAGTCGGGAACAACGTTGTGTACGTACGAGTACACACGGCGGGACTATACGTACCACTGGGCCAAGATCGCATTTCACTTTTTAAGTCGAATTATGAACGGCTTGTTGGATTTGTGTACATCGAATGAGGTCAGATGAGAATGAAGTAGTGTTGATAACGGGTTTGATCTAAAAAGTTTGACATGTTTGACACTTTTCTATTGTAGTGCTTCCAACAGGACCCTAAGGGACCCAGGGCCTAACTTCCGCGCTGGTATAGTAGGAAGGTTGATCGACAATTCCTTTTTTGCGATTTTGGTAGGATTATTACCTTTAACGCTTTTCTCAGTTTCTGTCAATCTGACCTCACACTATTTGTGTGTACTATACTTTGTCCAACATTGCGAAACGTGTATGAGCGTCGAGCACACCCGTGTAGAGGCTTTCCTTCAGCTTCGGTGACATTTTTCGGTAGAATTTGACCGCACTTCATCCACCCTACGCTTACACGATGATTGAACAGATCGGAGTTGATCAGAGAATTGGGAGTGCAGGTATCTACTATGTCTTTATTGGACTTATACCCATTCTCCTACGAAAGATCCATTCAAACATCAATTGCCGATGGTTTGAGGTCCGTCACATTTCCTTCGAACAGATGCTTCAAAACTGTGGAAAATAGCAAACGGCTTAAGTCGGTTCCCTGTGGTATACCAACTTTGATTTGGAACTCTCCGGTGACTTCGGAGGGCCTACATCTCTATGATCATCTGTGCGTTTTCGTTTTCACTGGCACCTTCAACAAATCTTTTGGTTGTCTTTCGAATGGCTTTTCAAAATCAACCAACCATAATAAAATTTGTAAGAGAAGTGAAGAAAATCAAAAGAAACCAATATCATCTAAAATCCATCTAGATACAAATCTTTATCTGCACTAAAAGTAAATACATTACGTAGCTAGAAACACATAAAACCGAAGAAAAGAAAATAAGCAATAAACTTTTCTTTGTTCGTTTATTATTACTCTTTGGGCCCTTCCTCTGTCTCTCTCTCTGTCTTTGCCCGCAGCCAGCACGTTGTGTACTCACTAATTCTCATTAATTTTCCATCAGGCTAACTAAAAAAAAAGAAGGAAAAAACAAGAATAACAGAAGATGAAACAAGGAATAAAAAGAAAACACATATTTAACCCGTTTCAGACTCTGGCGAACCTCTTTTTTCTTTCTCTTCGACATCGTTTCCCTTCATACGAGTATTTATCTTTCTCTTTATGTGTATACCCTCCTCGACTCGTCGGAAAAACAACGATCATGCAGATAGTGAGGTGATCTGCTGATCGCTGATGTGCCCCCAGCTGATCCAAACATGTGCATAGAGGATGGTGTGGTGTGGAAGCAAAAACAGGAGATTAATTGCACTTAAAATCTCAGTACCTATTTACCATGAAGTAGATAATGTAAGAAACAAAAAACAAAAAAACCTGTTGGTGTTCCCCTTTTTTTTGAAACCATGTGCTCCATAAAAAAGAGAGAAAGATCAGTGTACATAATGTGTATTGAAATGTATAGATACTCTCTCCGTTTGTAGAGAAGATCAGAGATGGTCTCTTCCTTTTTGTCGTTTCTTTCTTCAAATCATTCACTTTGGGGGGATGGATCGGTTGGAGGGTATTTTTAAGCGTACATAATGTAATAGCTTCGGGAATGATTGATGAATGTTCGAGAAAATTGACTAGTTCAGATACAGATGTCAGAAATGTTCATTTGGCCGATATCTAGGCAGTATGGGTGAATTATTTTTGTATCAATGCTAGTGTTTTACGAAATGCAACTTGGCACAAGCCCGCAGCATAACTACTCTGAACCTATATGACTTCCTCAGTACCCCCCGCTGCAGCAGATACTTACATAGATACTCAATGGATCGTTTACTTTCGAAGGCGGCACTCAATACTTCCATTAATGTATTCCATTTAATTTCCTCAAACTAATGTGTCTATAAATTGTTCGATTATATGCCTCCTTGCCGCAGAGTAAGGCATAAAAATCGCTTTTAACTTCCATCCTGATCTGCGGCACCCATGCGATAAATCGCTGCCTCCTCCTTCAAAGCGATCATGACTTTGCTCTCCACCGATCGTTCCGCAAACCGTTTGACATATTTACTTGTTTTTTTTTTTTTGTGTCAACTCAGCGACGATGAGTGCTTTGGCAAAACGATTCACGATCAGAAAATTTAAGGTTTTATTTTGTTTTTTTTCCTTGTTTTGCCATTGGCCTGAGTGAGGTGACATCAGCTTAACCACCTTTCACACTTTTATCAGAGATGTTGTGTTTGTTTGTTTGTTTTACTTCCCTCCCCTCCCTGTCATATTTAATTGCAAATTAATCACACTGACAGCACGAGGTGGGATGACAGAGAAAACAAATTTAGTGCGGGGGCTGTTGTCTACACAAAGAAATCAACTAGCAACACGCGACTCTTGCATGGTCTTTCTAATTGGTTTGTCTACTTGTTGCCGGTCTCCCCAAAAGCCGGCGGAATTCCCCTCTGACATTGACATTGGCTTGTTGCTGTAATGTTTGATAGACTGACAGGTTAACGAAAACCTTTACATTATCATAAGAGATCACTCAGGATCGGCCTCTGATCTGATGGGTGTTTCAAGCGAAGCTGATCGTGCATCATCAAGTCGATAAAATGGCACAAAAAAAAACGGATTGTAATGATTGGCCTTTAATTTGTGTTTATAAAACGCCGCTGGCTGTAGAATAGGAATCAAGTGAAACCAGTTCGAACAAGAGGCGGCATTATGGAGTATATTTAAAAAGAAGGGGGGTGGTGTCGATTGTTACGTCTCTGTGCAGGGTATACACTCGTAAATTGTATAATGGTTGAGTCCAATTAGATGGATGAAGTAATTTGAAAATAAAGGTGTGGTATGTGAGCAGTGAATCGAAAAAATTATGGAAAATTTCGATCTTGTGGATCCTATAATGTACGATTCCCGGCTTTTAATTGTTATTCTGTGCACAACCAGCCGAATATGTGCATTGAATAGATCAGTCACGTACGTCAAGCGTGTTCCGCTCGATTGACAATCAACCAAAGGGGTGATTAGGCACACGTGTTGGGCATTAGGGGATCTGTTGTTCGCTGCTACACGGAATGGTTGTATTATTGCGGAAGCTGGACACTGCTCTTTTTATTTAAAGCAGATCGTAGGTGCATCCTATATGTGGATATCATTACTATCATCGCGGTGATCCCTTCTGTTCGTTGATTTGACTGCTGTCAGTATTGACAGCCTTATCGGGTTCAGTCAGGAAGGGTACTATTATGGTTTTTGTCAGGTTTTGTTCAGGCACCTGTATTGCACCCTTCACGAGTGATCATACAGAGGTATAAAGATCGGAAGTGTATGTCTGATAGATGTCATGGTTTGTCTACAAGACTCCTTGCTGTACTAATCTTCATCATGCCTTCAATGTCTCGGCGGATCTTGTAGTAAGAAGTTCATGCGTAGAGTTGGATAACTTGTCATTCACTGATCTTCCTTTGTAGGGCCCTGTTTCGATTCCTTCATGCGATGTGAGTTATCGCATGCCGGTTCAAGATCGCCTTGAACAATCTACGTCAACTGGTTCAAAATAGTCTCTATAGATGTTTTCACTCTGTAAGCTTGCTCACAATGAAATGATGTTTAGCTGATCGGGCTAATTTGAATGTTTCTTTCTCAGAGCAAGACTACGTGCTACTTGATACCCAGCTAGGTGTGGAAATAGTTTTTCCTTTCCTTTTTATTCATAGGACTGTCCACTTGAAAGCCTGAAACGAGTTAATTGTCCACTTAAACCTCACAGAAAAAGATTTCTTCCTCTATTTGTCAGCCCTCTTTCCGGGGTCTTCTTATGTTTGCCATGTTCCTAGTATAAGTACTCGGAAAAGGCTAGAAGCCGTGCCCTCTATTCCTTGGCTTTAGTGTAGCTATCATCTCTAATGCGGTTGGCTGTATTAATAGACAGTCTACCCGTTTGGCTACCCATGGCTCTGACTATACTCTCTACATAGTTCTCTAAATTCAGGTTACTTTCAAAGGGCGATTCGAAGAGTTCCTTCTACAGGCTTGCTAGATACCTTCCAGTTCCTAGCTAATTGGCATCACAACTAGAACGCCAATTGTGGAGTTGTAAGACCTGGAAGGTTTTTAGACACAGGTAAATGAGAATCTGCTCATCTGTTGACTGCCTGTTGGACGATTGTCTAACACTGAGTACCTTCCTTTGAAAGCCTTTCGAAAACTTACTTTTCAATCATTACTCGTCTAAGAGGTTTGCATAAGTAGCACTTTTTCCCTTCTTAACCCTTCCGACCATCTCATGCTTCCTACATCGTCCGCCAAATCCGAATCAAAAACAAATAAGCAAAACAAAAAGAAAACCCAAACTAAAACGAAAGAAATAAAAGTTCTAAGATAAAAACAAGACCGGGAATAACGAGAAGAACAGAAAAAAAAAACAAAAAAATCTTTAAAAACATAAAAACTCAAGACTAGAAGCCAAATCCGCATGTCAGTTTAACTTGGGCACCGGCTATGTGCCACGTTCTGCTTTGCACACACATTCACGTATCTCTGTGCCTGAGATCTAAAATCAGGTTCCTCGTAAAACTCCTGCTGGCTGTGTTCTCTGCCGTGCTGCTGCACTCGGTCCAGGTTTCGTTCTTTGTATATTTTTTTATTTTTTTCTTCTTTTTATTATTATCGGCTTCCTTCTTATAGATGCTGGTTTGTTGTTTATGTTCTAAGAGCAGGGGAGGTGTGGGGGTAGGTGAGGGAGGAAGGTTCGAATACAAACACATACACCTCCACACCGTTTCTAATTAATCTTTGGGCTTGCTGGAGATAAAAGATACACACATGCACTAGCAGAGACAGGGAAACATTTCCAGAGTCGTGCAGAGACAATTAGAAGAACCGCCGAATGATTACTGTGAATCAAGGTGCGCTGCCAAAAATTCTCTTCGCAATGGTGATTTTCAAAAAAAAGAGTAAAAAAAACACAAACTGCTTCAGGTACTCCACTAGAACCAGCTCTCCACCACCAACATCCAACAAACCATGTTCCATGTCAAATTATATCTCCACATATGGAGAGAGGTATATACAGACATATACAATGTACGTATGGATGTACGTAGAGTGGGTTAGGCACAGAATCTGACCTAAGGGCAGAACGAATTGATAAACAAAACCCAAATGCGAGCCGTAAACACGAAGTCTCTGGCGATAAAAAATTGTTTTCGTTCTCCAGAGAGGCCCGATGTAATACTCTTGTAGTAGTTGTATCGAATGGAATGGAAGAAGGGGGAATGGATAGGGCGGTGGGGGAGACGGAACCCGTTCCTTTCATGCATGCATTCAATTTTATTTGATTTTGATTTTGTTTGGAGATTTACTCTTTTTCTTCTTTTTGCTTTCTTGGGCTTGGGTTTTGAATTTTATTTCGTGATGCTCGGTTGCTGGCTGGCTGACTGGCTGACTGGCCTGGCCTGGCCTGGCCTGGCCTGGCCTGGCCTGCCTCCTGCCATATTTTGCTACTCTGGAGATTCAGTTTTCCGATGCCTGTGTGTATGCCTGCCAAGAGTTTCGTTGATGATTTAGGATTTTGTTTACTCCACGGTGTTTTGATTTCTGAAATACACCGAGAAACCAAAACAAAAACGAAAAAAAAAAACCTTCTCTTCTGGGTATGACTATTAATGGGAGTTTGTTTGTCTTGTTGGGGATTTGGAGGAGTTTTAGTGTTTTCCCTTTATGCATGTATGTAGGTATTCCTTCAATCAGTAATTCACATTATTCTCACTCGAAGGAGAAGAGCTTTACGTACTGTACGTACCTGTACGACTCCGTCACACAAAGGTCCATATCGTCCCGAAATCTGTCTATATGTCCATCTGATCAAAATCGCTGTTCCCTGAAAAAAAAAGGATACATCGCTACTGTGCATAGGATGATCAATTAATCAGGGAAACAAATGAATTATGTCTGATGTGCAGGATAACGTAGAAGGATGATTAATTACTTAAAATCTTTGAGTGGTTTTCATTACAAAAATATGTAACAGAAGTAATCACGCACTCCTTGCCGAATTTGAATGTATCTGCCTAAGCATTACCATATGTAATCGAAGTATCCATTACCTATAGATTACTTGAATAGAAACTACATATTACCCTTAAATCACTCTTTCAGTGAAGCAACCTCAACCAATGAAACTGATGAATGCTTACCTTTATAATTACTTTTCATTTCTGTCATTGAATTCACTGTTTGTACTGCTGGCCTTGACTGAAACTTCATTCCCCATTCACTCGTACAACCCAACCAACAAACTAGTAGATGTTGTCAATCCGAAAATCTTCAATTTATCAGCAGATATACGAGTACTCCCACGCTTATTACGAACTCCATCTAAACAAATTAATCCCATTCAAGGGCTGACATCAATAATCGTCTTACCATCCATAACTTAGATAATCCCTAACCACAAGCAAAACCAAAGCATTAAGAAAATTCTACGACTTGTCCCCCCCCCCCCCCCCCCTTGCGAGTCGACCAAATAAATCATAAACTACAAAAACACATACAAAAATGTTCTCTGAAAGTTCTGTCAAGGCCTCAAGAGTTATTAAAAATAAATTCAAGTCATACATGTATGTTTGTGTAAGCTATCTCAAACAGGTAGACCCTGCCAATCTTTGGGCAATAGGCCAACGTGTAACCACGCTCTCTATACCCTCTCTCGCATGAAATTCCCAACATTTCAAAACCGACCTGCTACATACATAGTATATACTCGTACAGCATCAATTTCTGACAGCCAGCAAGAAGAAAAAAAAATTGTTTTCGAAAACAACTCCTCTACCACATGAGGATTTGAGGAACAAACGAATCTCAAGAAAAGGAAAATAAAAAGCATAACCAAAAAAATTAAATAAAACAGATTCAGATACAATAAAAGGCCGATGACGAGGAGTGGATGGAAGCCACAAAAAAAAAAGCCAAAAAAAAAGATCTTTGAAAATTGTTTACCAAAACAAATCGCTCTCTAGATCAAGGTTAGACTTCATTTCGTTCCACTTCATCTTACACTCTTGGCCACAATCCGCTGCTGCTTTGAAGTCTGTTTTTCATCGAAACATTTTTTTTTCGTTGTTTTTTTTTGTTGCTAACTGCTGGCTGCTTATGGCTGAGTATTATGGTCAGAACTGCTTTTTTTTCATCTCTATAATTATTGTTATTAATTTTTTTGTGTGTTGCTGTTGTTAGTTTCGTGATGAATTACTCTGACATCAGCGTTGTTTAGAACTAAAAAAACGGTGAAGATAGAGATATTTTCGTTGTAGGGTATGGTACGGGTTACGGTCTTTCGAGAGGAATCATTCTTTTCCGAAAAAAAGTAATAGTTTTTCATGAAGTAAAACTAAACATTACCAAGGTAGTCATTACCTTTAGATTACTTTGCATGTAGTTCAAACGGAAGTGATTACCTGGTAATGAATACGAAACAACAAGTATCTTGCCGTTATAGTTAGAATAAGTAATTCCCATCCATTCACTAACTTTTAGCCTCCCTATGTGTGTCCGAATGAGTGTGTTAAAGGGTTCTTTCTCTCGAGGAGGCCTTGGACTTCGGTTCCTGTTTTTGTTTTCATCTTTTGCCACAAACACGTTCGCTCCGAGTCGCCGCCACCGGCAAGATTACATCACACTTCTAGAATAAACATCTCTTCTCATTCCCATGCAAGTAA
The DNA here is from genome assembly GCA_963583995.1 of Xylota segnis. Lineage (NCBI taxonomy): Eukaryota > Metazoa > Arthropoda > Insecta > Diptera > Syrphidae > Xylota > Xylota segnis. Next base: position 1,078,010 of record OY757238.1, read on the forward strand.
ACCAACAACTAGCCAACAAGTCAAAGCCCACACAAAAAAAAAAAAAAAAATGAGGAAAAAAAAGGAACAACAATTCCACACCTTTCTAATTGATGACCTCGTGTTGCAGATAGGCAACAGATAGCTGTTCTAAGTTAGCCACAGTCTTAGCCATATCACAAATCATCCCATATTCGTGTCGTGTCCAACTTGTCAAATAGAAATTAATCGGTCGTGCGCCAGATAGTGCGCTCGTATCGTAGTAACAGCGCGGATCAGCACTGCAACAGTAATGGCCTGCCAAGTGGGAAGAGGAAGCGAAATATCTTTTAATTGCCACAGGTGAACCATTAAGAGGCTGAACTGTTTACTACACAATCTTTTTGTAATTGCGATTGCCTAGCGAGCGATTACTTTTAATTCTCACGTTAGAGTCATTCAGGTGGTTCCTGTTGGCTGTTGGCTGTTGGCTGTTGGCTGTTGGCTTGTTCGTCGGGGAGTGGGAGCTTGTTCGGGGAGTGTGACTCAGTTCGAGACCGGCCGGTGCATGGCTTTCTGGGACTGATTTTCCTTTCCCCTTAAATCACTTTTAAAGTTAATTGTATTCTTTTAGTCGACAGAGAGGGGCCGGGCCGTACAGAGGGATGGCATAGGTAATGACAAAATGAATATATGTATGCAGTAATTCGCGTGCGCGATTATCTCATAATATTTGTGAGCTATTAACAGGTTTCGCGACGTTTTCAAGTGGTGACCGCTTGGGACAAGAACACAATTAAATACTTAATGGCAGCGCTGATTGTTGCAGTAATGAGTGTGTTACGAAACTGGTTAGGAACGACTTGGCATTCATAGGTCATGGTGCTGATTTCTTCTGAACAGAAGAACCTACTCCGCCCTATTATGCAAGAAATCGATCTCCCCCCCCCACGTTGATGGCGGTATTCAAATGCATTGCATGAGTGGGTTCAGAGCCGGCCGGCCGGCTTTTCAACATCGCCGGTTCATTGAGCACACGACAGGCCCATTGGTTTTGAATTTAAAATCATCGTTTCGGGCAGGAAATAGTTTCTCAATTGAATGCCATCCTTCGTAATTGAATGTTATTACCCATTGTTGGGTGGGTTTCCATGAAAAAAAAAAAAAGAGAAGCTTTCCACTTGACGCCGATCGGCAACCCCGCATGATCGTAGCAAGAGTCAGCCGGCCGGATGTTTTGCGCGATGTGACTTGGAGAAAAAATAAAAATGGTTTTCGTGGAATGGGTTTCGCTCGAGATACCCGTCAGTCTGCTGGCAGTTTACATGTTTTTTAGTTGCTACTTCTGTCGTTTCTATGGGTAGAGTGAGCTGCATTCTTTATCGATGTCAGCAAGTCGAGTTGTGAAGAAGGGTCGCTCCCTGGTTCAGGTTGAGAGATTCAGCTGGTAGCTAGTAGGTAGATGATGATGATCATGACGATGACGATGACGATGATCATGATGATGGCAGTAATGGTGGTAATGGTGTTATGGTATCCGAACAGCTGATTGCTTCGTTTAACCTTCACATTGCCCGACATAAATGGAATTCCTTTGTAGTGTGACGGATCATATGTTGTTCGGTTCCCCCTTTCGGTTCTGGCTTTGCATATTTCCTCCTCAGTGTGTAGTTCTGGTCTTTTGTTACACCAAGGAATGCTATGTGCATGATGTTGTTTTTGCATTGTTATTCTTCGTAATGCTCCCGTGGCATTATTTATACTTTTTGTAGTTTGTCGTCGTTGTTACTCGTTTCCCTCATCAGTACACACACGCATGGCGAAGGGATGTGCCGCCACACCACAGTGGTGAAATGTGAGACCCTACATACATATGTAGTATAGTTGTGCACTTTTCTCATACTACTTACCAGCAGAAAGTTATACTTTGTATTATCCCTCACCTTGATTCTTGTGGTGCTGTTCGAAAAGCTTACCTGACTGTAGTAAGGCCGGCATGTCGGTTACATGTTTGTTGGATGTTTTTCTTAATCGTTTTCCACGTCCGAGGGGGTGAGTCGATGTTTTACTGTGCGTGTCTATTAGAGGAAACACGAGAAATCTGCAGTGTAGACTGATTTCAGAAAAGGGCATGGGTATAGGGTTTCTAACTACTTTTAGTCGTCGAGAGGTATTCCTCTTCGATGACAATCTGTTTGATGTGGTTTCCGATTCATGACAAACAAAAAAAAGAAATAAAAATGTCACCAGATTGGTACCATTCCGATTGGGGACACTGTCAATGTTTGGCTAACCTATAAATGCACATTTCTTTCATTAGTCCTTTCCATAGCCAAACAGTGTGGAAACTGCTGCCTACACTGACAGATTTCACTTAGAAAATACTGGTGTGAGCCGTTTTAAGAGGTTTTCTTGACTCTAAATACACGCACGAGCATGGGATGAGATTGTACATCTCTGGAGATTGTGCGATCTTCATAACCAGGGCCTCATTGGTCCTAAATTTTCGTATGATAGACCTGTAGATACTTTTGTAAAGTAAATTCCTTTAAATGAAGTACTTTCGAAAGCCAAATACTGACAGACTTCACCTAGAAACCATTGATATGGTTAGTAGGAAACATGTGACCCACTTTTTGAGGAGTTTGCTGGGCATGGGATTAGATTGTTTGTCTGAAAATGTAGAATCTATGATCCGTAGATACATTTGTAAAGCAAATCCCTGACCTTCAGCATTTTGAACCACGTATTGTACAAAGATTTTGCAAGAAAATCCGTTCATTTCCCAAAACACCATGCTTCACACAACTTTTTCTACAAAATTAAAATAAAAAAAAGGTGCACAGGGTTTCCTTCGAGCCGGATTTGAACCAGCGACCTATGGATTTCTACTAGCTTCATCACATGCCTCTACAGTCCACCGCTCTACCAACTGAGCTATCGAAGGTATACGAAACGACGCGCCAAATAGTTTCCACAATCTCTATGCTGGACAACTTAATCGCTGCCAGGTCGAACCACTTATTGTTCGCCAGTTCCCTCTTCATCTACTCAAAATTCATTTATTCACCTTCGACTGTGTTTCAAGTGATTAGACCTCATAAGGCGTACAAAAGAGATAAGCAAATCAATTACGAATGGGGTATCTGTGTGAATACACAAAGAAATGAATTTAGTTGTTGTTTTACTCGTAAATTTTGTTAGCCCGCATTGTTTTTTTGTTTTTTACTAAAAAATCCCACCTAATACGCTGGAATCCCTTTCGCATCTTTTTTCTGTTTCTTATTGTTAGCATTTCTGTCAGGATTTTCAAAGACTTGACAGCTCAGCTTCTTGTTCTTCTTCGTCTTTTTTTTTTTTTTTACCTCCAAACACAATACATGCTTACATATCCTTTTGATTGACATATATTCCATGAAATAACAACACGTGTGTAAGTTTTAAAGGCCGTCTCTGAAACTCACCGAAGCACAAAATCCGAAAACTTTCAACTTCTTCTTCTTAAAAAAAAAAAAGGAAAACAAAAATTCACCGAACAGAGAATACAATAAGCAAAACAGACATTTGAATTCGTATATCTAAAAAGGATGAACGTACCTATGTGTATGTAAAGATAGAAAAGAGAGAAGTAATAGGGAAAATATTGAAGACGAGTGCAGGGAATTGTATGACACCCTATGGTGTTGTTCTTACGAATAGAAGTAGAGTTTTCTGTTTTCTGCTACTTTTGTCGACATTTTTATGTAACTCACAAGTTTTGATAAGGGGGCGTGGCAGGGTTCACACAGTTCTTTTTCCCTTAGGGGATGAGAATAGTATGTTTCAGTCATCAACTGATTGGATTAGAGTTGAGAATTGAGAGGTGTATATCCTTTTTTCTGCAAATTTGACCTCAAGAATGCGAAAATCTAATGCCGTGTCCTTGTAGCAATTTGAGATTTGAGAAGCTTTTCGCGACATTCATACTCTCACATGTTTGTCAGACGCTCGCAAGAGGTGGGCCGTGAAAAGACTTTTAGGTGGGATTTGAACCTCAAAACCCCTTGCTCCGTAGTCCAAGGAATAACAAGAAGAAAGTCCACTGGTTCCATTTGATTGTCATGCAAGCATCTGTACATGCAGTGGGTTATGGACAAACTTACCAACTGGATTTTGGTGCTTTTCAGCTTTAGGTTTATTTGACTGACTTTTGTTTTGTTTCTGCATTTTCTGTGCATCTAGTGTCATTATTCATGGTTGAGGCACAGTCATACAGTCGTCAGTATGTACAGTACGTATCTGTGTTAACAAGTAGCTAACCAAACTAACTACACACTACGGAACATGATGTGCGAATGCAAATGGATTAGGCCTTAAAACAACGGGTTGAGAAATATGTCAATGTCAAGTAACCACTTCTTTGCTTGTTATTGCCAGAATAACAAAAAAAAAAGCAGAAAAGATCTTTCAATGATAAATATTTTATTAAGCGTAGGCCCCGATACATTGTCTCCGATTCGCGTGGACTGTAGAGATTAATCAAATCGAGACGACAAGAAGCGATTTTCGATTACATAATATTTGTTTATTGTTTATTTTGTATCTTGTGTTCAGGTTTTTTCCTTAAAAGTTATCTGGTTAAGCAGGTAGAGACTAGAATGTGGCTTTCTACCTCTGATTCGATTCGATTTTTCTAAAATATTTACCAGTCCTCCAAGTTCTTCCTCTCTTCCTTTTTTTTTTTTTTTTTTTTTTGGGGAAAACCAGTACAAATCCGTATCCTGTCAAGAGATTCCTTTAAAAAGGCATAAACAACTGAGCTGTGTCAATCGTGTGCGCGCAGAGAAGCCGTCTGTCTCGTGGCCCGAATCTCTGCCACTCCATTGAGCTATCTAAATGGCTTCAGGGGTGTTAAGCACTGAAAAATATCATCGTCCTCCCCATCCGAATGTTGTTATAAATAAAATACCTTTGTATCTGTATGTAGATACATATTTTTTTTGGTAAATTTCCACACACAACTGACAACAACAAACCAACTTTATTTTGACCATTTAATTTTCTTAATTAGCGATTAATTATGAATTACTGTCTGTTCTTATTGGTAAATTTGATAAATTACTCTGTTTGTGCCTTTAAATGTTTTATTTATGGTAGAACGGGTTGAATATTTAATGGTGCCATGTTTTGATTTCGCTACTTCTCAGATGTTGTTATTGATGATGGAGCTATTAGTTGAATGTAAAATTAAACTAATTACGCTAAACGGTTCTTTGGAAGCCAAATCGACTACGACGACGACGACGATGACGGGGTTCCGTTTAGCAAAAGGTGCCTAATTATAATTAAATTTATACGAAAGGAACAACTGATGGGTTGGTTGTTCACAGTGCTAGTCTTCAGTGGTCTAGCATAGTCTAGCTAATTTGAAGAGCTTATGCAGAAGGTTGTAGGTTTCTCTATATTTAGATTAATTAATGTTTTTGTCTGATGGAAAATTACTCTGTCGTAAACCAAAAAAGAAGTTAAACAGAGGTGCGGTTCATTTATTATCAATAAGTAGTTCTCCCTGTCATACGGGCTTCCCTGTTTCGTTGTTTGGTTCTTTTTTTCGTTTTGTTTTCTTGAAGGAATGGCCATCCACATTGTGTTAATTGAATGGAAGTTCTCGTCCATAGCCTACCCTTGAGAGGAAGTTTTTAATTGTATTCCTCTGCTACCCCACAGGGTTTGAGTGAGGGGGGAACCAGGAGTCGAATTAATCAAACAAATCAGAGGTAAGTTGACATACTATCAGGGCAGTATTTGGAGGAAAAACAGTTGATTGATGTCTCTTGGCTTTCTTAAGGTTTTTGCTTGTTTGAATGTAATTAAAATTTAATTACTGTCACTAGGGGATGGGGCTGATTTATTATCGACGCTTTTACCAAAGCCATGCAATGTCTCTATACTGCGGTACTCGTACATAGCAGAGAGTATAGGTTTGTCACGAAAGTTTTGCGCTTAACTGGTATTTGTTTTAAATTATTCACACACTCGTATGTCAGGCATTTGATGCGGATCTGGGCGTCAATAAAAAGTTTCAAATTAGTTCCTTCAACAGTTTATATGAGCCATAAACTATTTCCCAAGTCCTTGTATCGATATTTAAAGTTTTTAATAGCCCTGCTTGGCATAATGTTGCCACCTACTCAGGGAGAAGATACAATAATCGAATCAATAGTAAATATTTTCTGAGAAAAAAAAAAAACTCGTCCTTTCCCTATGAAATGGTGCCAAGAAGGACTCATGACCAATTCATCTCATGAGGCATTCACCCAACACCACCATCGATTTTTTTTTTTTTTTTATTAGTATTTGAATAGTTCCACCTGCGGGTTACACTCATAGCTTTCGATTAATGTTTCAACGCCTCTGATAAATAGACCTACCTCCGCCCTCATATGTTCCCGCATACAACTTATCCGAATGATATATGACACATGACATGTACCTTACTCACCTACAAGAAACACCCGAGACTAATTAATCTCTGTACTCAACTCTGTGCTGCCTTCCGCCTCGACCCTCATACAGAAAACAAGAAATATGATTTCTGTTTTTGTTTTGTTTTTTTTTTTTTGAAAATAAAGCTCACCAGAGCAAGAAACAGCAACAACATTAATCAATCCAAAGTAGAGACCCCCAAATGATATCCAACCCCAGCCCCTCTTTAGCTTGGATTTGTGTATTTGTGTTTTCAACATTTTGACAAATTCCCGTGCAGCGTATGAATAATTGATCGCGAGAGGTGTCAGCAGGTATCCTCAGCACACCACCTCCACGAATTTTCCCTTTTGGCATGGATTTCATATTCAAAACACTCGCGCTTGTACGCATATATTAATCAACTTCAAGTATTAAATAGGTACATGGGCTTGTACAGTAGTTTCAGGCCTCCCAAGTACAATTTTGAACTGCCTACATACATAGTTTGTACAGAAATGAAGAAAACTGAGAAGTATCTCTTGATGCGTTGAGAAAAATTCAAATTCTAATTGGAACTTAATTATTCCACATCACGTGGATTGTTGGGGTGATGACGATCATCATCATCATCATCATCACAGAAATCAGTCCAGAAGCACGTCCACCTGGCTATCATACACCCAACTAGTAAAATGCCCACACACAGACCAGCGATGCAACAGTAAGACCATAAAAAAAGTGTCCAAGTTGTTTGAGTCGCACTTTGAAATTCATAACATGGTGCAGTACAGCACCGCAGCAATATTAAAAATAACAAAATAATAAAAGAAAAAAAAAACAGAATTAAATATACAGAATAAGTGTACAAGAGGGAAACTCAACGAAGAACAAATGAAGAATAATAAAACGATAATCAAAATGAGGAAAATGAAATTCAAACGACACGACCATGTACAAACGATAAAGATTGACACTCGCCTAGATCGCGTACATTACACACTTGGAGTGTGTGTTGCATGGCGGTGCATGCTAATAAAGTCGATACGGAGACACAGTGGCGGGTGATAGTTTTTAAACACTTGCAAAATTTCGCCTTGGACTGTGTTCACCATCAAGCGAATTCGTGTCGCGCGACGCGATGTCTTTTCGTGCGATTCCCATCAAAATCCCAAGCGATTAAGTTTTATGACATTTCGCCCAGTTTTATTCATGTTTTGACAGTTGTTCTCGTCGCTCGTAATCACTTGAAGCTGTTTGTAGTCGCTGAACTCACGTTTCCCCCAATCGCTACGCCATGTACACCCCTCCGTACGTATCTCCAACCTTATTGGTTAGCGCTATGCGAAGTGTCATAGAAACGTCAGACAAGCATAAGCGTGTATAAATGTCATAAATGTCAGATGTGACACAAAACTATAGTAAACACTACTCCTGTCTTGTATGTAAACTGAGATTCTTCCTCGTAATTATCCTTGCGCTTAGGACAGAACAAAGTCTCCTACCGACTAGAGCCCTCTGCTATTAGCTACGACTCCTTTAATATCTGATCTACTTGAGTTCTATAAAGTTTTCTCAGTACTTGACAAGTCTCCCGAATTCTATCGACAAAATTCGCTGTAAAGACCGAATACGATGCGACTGGTATTTGATGTTTGACGTTTCCCTTCGGTAGCTGCTCTGGGGATGCCCATTTCGACAGTCTCCTCGAGCCGAGAGGCAAAACTCCGCAGCCCAGGAGGTACCATTCGAAACAGTTGTCAAACACATCGACACATTCCGCATTCTTGACGTGTATAGCAATCCCCGTCATAAATGTCAAAGTTCCGATGACATAAGGCGCCATTTGTAGAAATGGGAGCATCTTTCGCAGCCATTTTCAAAACAAATACGAAAACTGATGCAAAACATTAGCCAACCACTGTCACAATCAATACATCCCCAGGGTCCGTGCTATAATCCAACACAAAAAAAAAAAAAACCCAACTAAAACTACATCGGCCGTGCGGTTAACGCACTCTGCGTGCACTCGAATCGCTTTCAAATTGCAATTTGGAAACTAGTCGACGTGTCGTTGTCGTCTTCACTGCGTCGACGATATTACCACGTCGAAGAAGAACTCGCACTCGAATGTGTGTGCCTGCTCCAAATATAGCAACGCCATTAGTTTTCCCCATTTAGAAAATTAATATTTTCACACAAGACGGTCATTACAATGCAGGAGGCGTACGCTCCATTTGGAAATTTCAAACTTAATCCAAAGATATTGGTAGGCTAATCACACAGATTCGTGCCGTAGACAGTGTAAGCCATCATTGAAAGAGTTAATGGCAGAACAGTAAATTACGGCATTAGTTACATGCAAGGGTTGTCAGCCCTTTGATTGCGAAAAGCCTTAGGCTAAGAGCTTCGCCAGTTCGGCAGTTAAACTGACAGCAGCATTATCGTAAGCCCGGGCTAATCGATTTGGATTTGCATATCGGGGCTCTGATTTTGTGTGGCACCAGCGACAGGACCCCAAACTAACAAGGTGCATGCTGTCATCTATATAATCCAACAGTTTTCAGTTTTGCCAAAAATTCAATTTTGGAATGGAACCGCTTTTGAAAGTCCCCAAGAAAACCACGAAAACTTTTAGTCAATTTCTCAAAAGGACTCTGGTGACAGCGAGAAGTTTCCCTTACGGTGGTTGGGTGGCGCACCGCCCAGTTGTGAAAAGTTTCCTGGGAAAACCGATGGCCAAACAATTCCAAATATTCCAATATCCAGCAGCACACAAATTCTATTGTACGAGTATCTAGTATCTAGTGTCCCCATTTATAAATTTCATGTGTTGTAATTAATTAACTGCAATGCAGTTTATGGTGTGTTGGGGGAGAGACACAATTTCCATTTGTTAGTCGGGCCGGGGTGGGGGTTCCCTGTATACCGATGTGCGACATTATCCAATCCTCCTCTGAATTCGAATCCGAATTAAACCCGGAAACAGTGGAGATGTTGCTGTCGCTGTAATAGCATTCATTGGGCTCTCGTATACCAATATGTGTCTGGTGCTGCTGCTTGGAGTCGGAAGGGCTGGGATTGGACTCCGAACAACTGCGGCCATGTCATTTTGGGAATGTTTTTACATCTTTTTTTTTTTTGGGGGCGGGTTGGTAACTGTGAGATCGATATGTGCGGTTCGATTGTGATACGCTCTCAGGAGGGTGAAATGGAATGCATTTCGGTTGCTTGGATCAGGATGATAATGACGACGATTTGGGACTGGTGGTGAATGCTTCGTTGTTCCTCGAATGGAATGCAATGAGAGTCTTTAATCAAAATGTGTGTATCTATTGCCGGGTGGGGGGGCAAATGTCAAGTGTCTTCAATTGATTTATTGTTGATTGCATTAGAGTAGGTCTAGTGTGTGGATTTAGGGTCGATTTAGGGGAGACTGTAGCAATTTTCAAGAATTTCGTAGATTCATCATGTTTGATGTGAACTGTGCAAGTAGTGTGGATGCCCATACGTGCTAAGTGAATATTTTTGAGATAAAATTGCTGTTATCCTTCGGGTTGACACCACCACTCCCATTGCTCCATCCGAAAAATGTTTAATTTCCTCTTCTCGTTTTATAAATACCTATACAATCCTTGGCAGGGATTAAAACACCTTTCACAGACGTGTCACCAGTACTCCCATTGCCAGTTCTAACCTTGTGTTCCTAGGCATGCCAAAACGACAACCTAGGATCAACATTTTGCACGTAGATGGAATATTTGTGCGCTTAAAATCATCGTCAATCCTTTGAATACGTGTCTCAAACTCTGTGATAAATGATGCGAACAAATGGCAAAACTAACAGCAGAATAATCTTCTTTCTCTTGTTCGACTATTTCTTTCCTACCTTCCTACGTTTGTAGTGAGCAGAAGGAGGGAGGAAATGCTTCGTTTTCCTTGTTCACCTTCGTGTTGAATCCTTTTCCAGCATTGGGACAGATTTATGATTTGTGGAAACGAAAGGAGAGGGTTATTTTGCATGGTATGTACCATGAGGGTGGTTCCGATGGGTTGACGACTGACCGTAGCATGTGCAATAGGTGGTCCGAAGGAAGTACTTCAGACTCGACAACCGTGAAGCGTCCAGTTAAGGCTTAAGGTTTTGACTTTGCATTTAAAGAAATCCTTCTACTATCACTTCCATTAGCTTTTATACTTAGCCAGGATGGTAGGACGTTATCCGCTCCTAGTAGTGATTACTGGAAGTAACCCGAGGGTACGGGATGGATTCCCATTACTTCCTAATGCGGAAAAGTGTTGAAGAAACCTTCAACCGTCGTATAGTACATTCAGAATAGATTTTTAAAAAATTGTACCTCCGGTGACCCTGGCCCATCGATAACAACACCGCACACACGTATCTAACCACAATTAAGGCGGCCCTTCCCTCAAGGCATCATATTAGGATCTTAGACTCGGGCAAGAACATCATCAACATTATCACCATCATCGCCCATCAAGAGAACAACAGCATCATCGGACCGGTGCACATCCGACATACATACGCTCAGAGGTAGAAACAAGAAGCCTACGTGACAAAGGGCCTGTCTTGGGTATCAGGTGTTGTTAAGCTTAATTGGATTTACTCTCCTGGTTCTTCTTCGCTCACAATCTCTGAGGTGTTTGCACTACGGGATGAATGGCATACACAACACAACACAACACACCCATCTACGTATCCGCATGCATAAACATAAAATAAGTAATTTCCATATGAATGATGTGCGATGATGATGATGATGGTGATGGGTAGCCCCTTTCATACAAAGTGTACAAAATGATGCAAAGACGGACAACAACAAAACAAAACGAAAAGTAAAAAAAAAATCTTTAAAATCCCGTCAATGTGTGGTGGTATCCTTCAGGAGGCTTAAAGGGAATTTTCACAACGTTCCACTAGATGTGCGGTTGATTGGTTTTCCAAAGAGATACCAACGATAGGCAAGGAACCGACGATGGTGTGTTACCTTTGCAACATGGTGGTAGGTGCCAATCAACGTCAGGGAAAAGTAATTATGAGTTTTCTTTCCAGAGTCGTCTCCAAAAAGGGGGCAACCTAATCAATCCTGAATTAATGAGGATTTCAAAAGGGATTAGGTTGGTTTTTTTCTTTTGACATATGCATGCTTATCAGCTACTGTGAATAAATCTAGGGGATTTGATAGCACAGTCAGTCCTCCGCCTCCTAATGGGTTCATTTGGATAGTTATGTAGGTTTCAAGGGGTCTTATCGATAATTGAATAAAGTGAAGAGCATTGTAGTTGGGAATCTATGAATATTGAATGGATGACCTATAAAACGAAAATGATAAGAGAAGGATTTGTATTCCGAAATGTATGACCCATTAGAGCGATACGTGATGACAGAGAGTGGGAGGCAAAGCTTTGAAATCTTTTTTCTCCAACTTAAGGTTTCTAGGAATGTTTCTGCAGGTTCCAACTGATTCTTGATAAATCTTTCCGCGACATGAGTTTTGGAGTCAATACTTCTGGTCGTAATTCGACAGGGGTTTGTCCACGTATGCTCCGGAGTCCTATCCCTCTGACCCGCAGATGAGGCTCTTTTTTTTCTTGTAGCTCGGGATTATAGTGCTAAGAGTTCAATCCTTTTACAAATGGTATTTACAGTGTAGTCAGGCTATAGCCTACAGCCTTACACATCTGAGTTATTTGGTCATCTGGGCCTGCGACTTTGAACGATTTAAAATTCCTTCAACATCATTTCGTTCAGGTCCTTGTTGTGATAGCTTGTTTTTCAAGACTATCACGCTGCCTGACATGGGGATTTTTTGCAGGTTTCGATGTAGATAGTGAAGTCTTGAGTGGCTGTCTTTTTTTAGATCTCTTTTCAGGCGTAGGATCTCAGTACGTGTTTCTCGTCTCTCTTTCTACACATTTCATCCGGATTTGCTTGGGCATATTCGGCATCAAATTAGTGGTGACTTTCTCCTGAAGTGGTGGGCGTGTCCACTAACCTAACGTATCCACTGGTCTTCTGGGGTTGTTGTAGTTGCTGGAGGCTTTCTCGAAACCTTTAGGCTCACTCTGTGGGCAAATTGTGTTTTGATACGATTGCGATTGCAGCCTCTCATCGTTTTATTTCCTCACAGTTGTGGTTAGGCCACTCTCCCATTGGATAATACTGTCTCCTCGACGGCTTACACTAACTTATCACATTCACTTCATTTCCGAGTCCATTTGATGGCATTATGCACGGATATCCGATGTCAGGCTCAAAACACTTCCGATGATGTCAGCCTGAATGTCATAACATATTATCTATTCCAAGACTGTGTCGGTTTTGCCAAGGACAATTAACAAGTCCCTGGTCCTCAAGGGCGCGCCATTGCCTGTAGTATTATAAACCCTATTCTATGCCAGAGTTATAAATAAACGTATTTGTCATCTTCTCCCATATGTATTGCAAAAACGCCAATAAAAAATGTTAATCGCTTCAAATTGATGTCCAATCAAATATGAGTGCTCTGGCGCAAACCGAGGGATTTCTTTCGCTTCCCATACATGCATACATATGTATTGAGTGTGTATCTGTTTCGAGAAGATACTTTGTGTCCCCGCTCTTGGCCATAAATCAGCGATTTGCTCAATCATCAGTGCTCGATCATTTTTTACGATGTGTTCGCAGCAATAAAAGCCGCGCAATTTATAGCTATATCCACATATATTACACACACACCCACACACATGCACACACATATACTCGTAAAAGCCATAGAGAACAGTGTGGCATCTGTGAAACGATAACAATTTATTTTTTTATTTTTATTTATTTAATTTTGCTCCCTTCCTCGGTAAATTGTTGTCGTATAAATCAGCGATTGAGCTTTAATGCGTTCGGCCTGCCTAGAAAGGCGTGAACCGCCCCCAAAAGGGGTAGCAAACGATGACATCTGGTGTTGGAAATAAAAAGAAGAAACAAAAATCAGTACCACACCTTGTAGCACTTCCAAACGACTGCATAATGCACTAGTAGCACGCCACCTAATCAGCTGGCAAGGATCTCGATAATGAAGGAAATTTATTGCCCGATTTAATTTTGACGATAACCCCTACGGTGACACACGTCGCTATCGAACGCAGTTGTAACCAGAGTGTGCAATCCAAGTGCCTGGGCTTCGAAGAAACTCCCTCCCTCCCAACACAGGTAGTAATAGTAGTACGTAGTACCTGTGATGAGATTTTCGTGGAGCGATATACCAAAAATAAAAACAAGAAACAACAACAAAATCTAATTATCATAATAATTTCATGTGCCTTGATAGACACTCGGGTCTGAAATGGTTTTGAAATTTCACGTTAAGAGATGTTACACTGTGGCTTAGCCAAAAACGATAGGATCACGTTATAGCAGCGAAACGATTGCGTTTGGTTTAGTTTTTTCTTCTTTTGGTTTCCTTCTCGATGTCACGATTGGGGATCTTAATGGGGTGAACGTGAAGAAGATCTCGGCTTCGATATACATTTAGGGAGAAAGATACATTTTAGGAGAGCGCGTACTTTCTCTAAAGATAAGGAGGCCATTGAAATGTTGGAAGGGTATATGTGGTGTAAATCTTTTGAACAACCTTTTTTTGGGGAACAATGAAGTTCGTGGTAGGAAGAGGAGAGAAAGTCTTAGTCTTTCCCTAAAGTAAAGGATTTCAAATCTAAAGAGTCCCACAGACTCTAGAACTGTGGATTCACCTACATAAGTTTGGGAATTGTCGTACCGAATTGATCTCGACTCTATACGAGATGTCACCATACAAGAAACTACTGAGCACAAAAAGTGAAAGGCAACGATTGACATTTACATTTACTAGGAACCCTTCTGGCGATTTTTCGCAACAGCTCCAATCACTCTGTGCACAAACAGCACCAAACTTTCGTAATAGGTCATTCGTGTCACAAGTTAAAGTCATTCACAAGCCTGTCACAAGTTAAAGTGAGCTTCTGTTGTCGCTTAGTCTGGTCTGAGCGAATATTGTTGCTTTTGTTTGCTTCAATGTGAACATACCTAGTAAACCTATAACCTGAGTTTTTAAGTCCAGATTACTTTGCTTTCTGTTGTCATCTCTTCCTCAGCTTTAGTAGGTAAAACCACGCAACGTCTTTAAGGGGATAGCGCAAAACTTCTCTATAAGACCATCACCCCAACTTTCCTTAAAAAAAAAGAAGAAAGAGCAGTAGTTCAAACTTATTGGCATTGACACGCCCATAAAGAGCACATTTTTGACCAAGAAATTCAGTGATCCATAGTCAATCGATAGGGAGGATAGCTTGGAGTAGTCTGTAGGCAGTGATCCGTCAAACCAATGAAAAAGTTACTTTTACTATTCCACTGATTGAGTTGCGAAGCAATTCTGAGACTTAAGCTTAAACACTAGTCCTGCACAGTGTCCTACTATTGTCTGTCAGACAGGATTCACTCCCTAGGCCTCAGCAAAGTTGATGATCACACTTTGTCAGCTCTCCTTAAAATGGTAGTGACGCCGAAAGAGCTGTCACATGAAAACGATCGCAAAAATGTGATGATCACACCATCACGATCGTCAGATTAGAGAGAGCAAAAGAGCAAACCGTGCCCTGAAAAGGACTTATTCCTGCAAAAAGTCTTCTTTTGACAGCCTCTTAAAAAATTTACTATTACTCTAAAACTTAGACACTACTTACGCCTTAAAGTATTATCTAGACTTAGGTATAACATTTATGAATTCTGAGAAAGAAAAAAAAAAAAAAACACTTAAACTTGTCCATAACCCTTAGTGGAAGATTGGAACTCGACCATCAGAGCCAGATTCGCATTCGTTCAAGGTTACTGTCCCTCCGTTGGGATCAACATCAATGCAAACAATAGGTTCGAACATCTCGAGATCGAAAGAGTCGAGCGGTTCAGCGTGAAACTCCTCCTCAGTACTGTCAGTCATCGATTCTTCTTCATCTAAGAAATAATCTGACAGCCGCTCTGCAATTTCCATCCGCTCTTCGTCGGTGTACATATCGTACACACTAAATTCACGAGGGACACAGCAAGGACATCGAAAGATCACATCTTCAATTAGCTGTACTTGCAAAAATTTTGGCACTACCAGTCTTGTCTTTTTTTCCACTATTTCTTTGACACTTTCGTACAAATAGACCAGGTCGTGAAAGAATTCCCACGGAGGCACCAAGTTATTTTGGGCTACGGTCTTAGCCAAAATGAGGTTGATGTAGTATCGGCGCAGGGAGGTCCACAAACTGCGTAGTCTCTCTGAAATAAGGCACAAATTGCACGGGGATAGCTCAACCACGGCTTAGGGCTAACTTACCTTTGTCAATTGGGAGGTTCAACGACTGATAGATAGCATCCCAGCAATCGTCATTCTTCTTGTGCCAAGTTAGGGGATATTTTCTCATTTCCCTAATGAGCGCCTTTTTCCATCTTGCTGGGATCCTATCCATCGAATTTTCTCAACTTATTGACAGACAGTACGCTAGCACAACGAGACAAAAACTAAGACAGTTAAAACGCACTTACATCGCTTGTCATGGAGTAACAGTAAGTCTGTTGGAAAAAAGGGAAACGGCGAGGAGCGGAGCTGCGAATGAGAAAATGCAGAGGAAATGCAAGAGACGATTTTTTTTTTTCGGGTACCTTTTGTGCAGCAAAATTCGCGGTTGTTTTTTTGCTTTTTTTGTTTATTTTGTCATCTCTTCTTCAAGAATGTTTTTGTGTGTATGCTCAGAGCTGCCACTTCTCGCTTTCTGCTACAGGAGTCTGGACGATTCAGATCATGGACGATAGGTATGACAGTAGAGCTCTTTATGAAACATTATGAAATGAAAAACCAATGTATTCAAGAAATTAGTGAGTTTTATTAAAAAAAGTTGTTAGCCATGTGCACCTAAGGTATTACACATTAATTTTTGTTCTCATCATCGTCGTCAATGCATATAATATCTTCGAACTGCACAACTTCGCCGTCGTACACATCCGCAGAGCTTTCAGTTCTAAAGGACTCCTTGTCGTCACTAAGGCTTACGAAATCCTCATCACTAATGAAGTCACCGTCCTCTGTATCACTGATGAGATCTAGTGTTAGGATGGCACTATCGTTACTACGATGATCGTTTTTAAGCTGCTCTTGTGGAAGTTCGACCTGATCGCATAGTTCGGTTCGAGGATGATCGTTTTGAGATCGCGGTTCGTTACTGTGCAACTGATCGACCGGACTCGAGGTGTGATCTTCATCCACACAAAGATCGGTTGGTTGTCGACTCTTTTGGTCCTGAACGATTTGGTTAATTTCTTGTCGTATCCTGTCGATATTTTCAATGTCTGAATGCATGTGGGCGCGCATAAATGACATTTGGTCAAAGTTCTCCCACTTTGAGTGAAACGGCTCGCCTTCAGTATAGCGTTCCCTCATCAGTTCTTCCACATAGCGCCGTTTGAACAGCCGCCATCGGTTCTGTATCGTAACTGAAAGGTAGAGCGTTCTAAATCTGATTTTTAGAAAGTTGTGCCATACTCACGTAAAGGAAGTCCGACTTTTTCGGCGACCATTCTCCACGCGAACGAAAGGGAACACTTTCGCCCTGGTGAGTTCTTCGCGTACAGTACAGGATAGTCTCTTATGGCGCTGATGATCTTTTCCCGATCTACTGAATGCTTGTCTCTAGATGTGCCACAGTATGATGTTCTTCTCCTTTTCACAGGCTGGTTAGATTGACTTGTGGTGGCTAAATTATTGAGTGGTGGAGGTCTAGTAATGTGTTCTTGAATGGCAACAGCTTCGGTGTCGCTGATCACCACAAGATCATCGGTGTCACTGAGGGTTACAGTGAAGGATGAGGTTGCATCATTTTTATCGCCATTTGGTGTAGGAAAGCAACAGGGACACTGTAGGCTCGGAGTAGACTTACAACGTTTCAGTAAGGGCGGTGAGATACCTCCCAATTTTTGTTCGATCAGTTTTTTGGTCTTCTCGTACATAAAGGACATGTGGTGGAAGAGTACCCAAGTGCAAGCCCTATTGTTCCGTTCGATAGTTCTGGCCAAAAGTGTATAAAAGTATTGCCTTTGAATTGAGGACCATATGGCGCGCAGTCTCCCTGCAAATCCGTTAAACAGAATTTAGATACAATCGATCAGACAGTGCTTATACTCACTCAATGGAACGTCGAATTTCTTCCCGACATCGTTCCATGCTGCTTCTACATGCTTTCCTTTGCCATTGTCCCAAATTTGAGGATATTTTTTCACTTCATTCACTAGTGACTTTCTTAGTTCTATCTTCGCATCGCTAGCCATCTCTTCAAGTTTTTTAAACGAGCGTCAAAACATCCTACAAACGATGGCAGCTTCACGAAACTAAATACAAAAGCGAAATGCGAAATACAAAAGGCAATAATCTCGAATTCACAAACACAAACTCCCACGGATACGGGACAAAAGAAAGGCGAACGGAAAAACAAACGCAGAAATACGTACATATCTGTTTATTGAGAAAGCAGTGCAAGAGGGAAATGGCAAAAAAGAAATATCAGAGAGGAATAGTATCTGGGCGATGTCACTCAAGAATGTGCACTCAAAAGGGAATTGAAGTTGGGCCCTGTATCCATTTCGGTCGGATACGTTGCGTTTGTATGCAAAAATAAAAAAACCGAGGACAGAGTGCGTAGAACAGAGAGAAAGAAAAAGGAAAACAAAATTGTCTGGTGAACGACGAAATAAAAATGCTTGCAGTGTGTAGCTGTTGGTGGTAAAAATAGGAAAACGAAATTAAAAAAAAAAAAAACGTTCTTTTCTTTGGCTCTTTGCACTCAATTCGTTTGCCATTCCACCTCTTACTCTGTCCGAATCCGAAGTTGTGTGAGTAACTAGTGGATTGCGAGTCATATGTTGTTGCAATCGAGTTGCCTTCGTGCTCTATGAGCGATGTTTACTTTTTAACTTTAAAAAACAAATTTATTTCAACGCGAACAGCGATACTGTTTACGATTTCTGTAAAAGTTTGAGCGAGAAAGAAACCACTCAACTTTTGAACCTTTTTGAAACTGTTCAGGGGGTTTGTCAGCTCTAAAAAAAAGCTAAGAGTCTTCGAAGCACAAATATGTACGTTTGGCCAAGTTTTTACAACTTCTTTCTTTGTTTTTTGTCCTTCACAACAGAAACTTATCTACACAAATCAGTTCCAATTTTCCTATCTAACCTGACACACAGAGATAACCCAGCAAAACCCTATCACATCCATTGACAAGCCCGACAAGGACAATTGCATCTGGCTTTGGTGCCAATCGCCGAAAACAAACATGTAAACCCTACGTTAGCCATCTCCGACACATTCAATTTACTTTTCTCAGGGAAAAATCCTGGAAATTGATTTTGTCCAGATTCCTTTCCTTGTGCGCATTCCGATAACGTCCTTGAATAGAAGGAATAAATAGAAAACGTAGGAGAAAGGCGAAAAAGCTCCAAATTCGATTTTATTACTGAAAAATATGTTATCTCTTCGAATACGAAAACGAAGACGACTACGACGAGGACGATGACGATGACGACAACAACAAACAGCACAAATAGCGTCAGCTGCTCTCACATACCTGCACACAACAAATTGCTGATTTTGCAAAAGACATAGAGGGGTT
Organism: Xylota segnis; assembly: GCA_963583995.1. Classification (NCBI taxonomy): domain Eukaryota; kingdom Metazoa; phylum Arthropoda; class Insecta; order Diptera; family Syrphidae; genus Xylota; species Xylota segnis. The sequence goes on from OY757238.1 coordinate 1,097,087, forward strand.
CCTTGCCGAACGACCGCCCGCCCGCCCGTTGTAGTCGTCCTTCGTGCAATGAATCGTCGAATGGGAAATATATATCCCAAGTCAAAAGGATGTCTTCATCAGTTTTGCAAACGCGCGAAGGGGCGATACCGAAATCCAAAAACTGAGTTACGTGCGAATTGCTTTTATGATTCCCATGCCAAAAAGTCATTCGAAAAATCACAATCAGAGGCTAAATAACTTCCCGCGTAGTGGTGGTATCTTCCTCCCCTTTTTCGAATGTAATTTGTAAAGCGTCGACGAGAGCACATTTCATTCACATACATACATATGTATAGTATGTACATATTTATGCGAGATATGTATATGAAACGATAAAGAAGAGGCTATTTCTGAGGATCTGTTTCCCGCATCTGTTACAGGTGAAAGATGTGCGAAATTTTCTGGGATTACATCCTTCAAGAGCTGGTTGATGGTTGCCGGGGGTTGGATGGTGGTTTTCCTTCGATGTGTAATAAAGTTCCTTAACTTCGTTGTTCAGCAGGGGCACCCAAACCCAACCCCGTCCTGCTGACTTCCTTGCCGTCTGACTTGAGCACACGTGCAAGCTAGGATAACACCTCGTCTATGCTTATATTTGTATTGTATTCAGCTAATAACGCACAATACAGATGTCGACTTTTGTCTTTATGTTAATAAGCACAAACATCAGCCACTTTCCCATTGTATAAGCATTCCTACACTACTCGGCTCCCAATGTTCGCCTGATTACTGCGACTGGCATTGCTGGTGGCATAGCGGTGTACCTACGTAGAGCACTTGGCAGTGGATGCTGTGTGATGATGAGATGAGTTGAAAATAAATAAAAACACAAAATCCCCAAACGAATTTATTGTGTGCAGCAGATTTATTTAAGAGGAATTGAGGAAACTTGAAGTACGCCAACAGCCCTTGTTGCTAGGTTGGGAGGAGGGCTGCCTGAAATTTGTATATCCATCGACGATTGGGAAAGCCAAACATAATTATTGTTACCAGGAGGAGCATTTTACGACCAAGGCGGATTCAATAATTCTAATTTAATTACACAACATTGGGTGAGGTGTTCCTGTGGAGCGGGTTGTGCCCTTGATCGAAATTTATTGATCTTTGTAGAGCTGTGCTGTGTGTAGGTACTACGAGAGTGGAGGTAGAAGAATATCATAAATTGTTGCTAAGTGCTTCAAGTGGTGAAACCTTGCGTACGCCAAAAGTGTCTGTTAGGCATCCTTCACAAACGATCAAGATTTTGATCTGATTGTAAATGTCTTCACCAAAAATTCACTTTCAATCGACAGTTTGAGGTTCGTTTTGTATATCTGTGGTCACAGTGACTCAAATTGAGCCACGGGAGGGTGCATTCAAGGTGTCAGTGTCTGGATCGGTGGCGTATGCGTAACCTATTTCTTCACACATTTTTCTGTTCAAAACTTTTCTATATTTCTAAATCGCAGTAAGCCTGCAGCTTAGCTCATTTGTGCTCACGATGCACAGAAACAGAATTTGTGGCTCGAATTGAGTCACGAAAGGGTACATTCAAGCTGTCCGTATCTACATCGGTGGTGTATGTGTAACCCATTTCTTCATACATTTTTCGGCTCAAAACTTTTCTATATTTCTGAATCGCAGTAAGCCTGCAGCTTAGCTCGTTTGTGCTTACGATCCACAGAAACAGATCAGGGTGTCAGTGTGTGGATCGGTGGCGTATGCGTAACCCATTTCTTCGTACATTTTTCGGTTCAAAACTTTTCTATTTTTCTGAATCGCAGTAAGCCTGCAGCTTAGCTCACTTCTGGTTACGATGCACAGAAACAGAATTTGTGGCTCGAATTGAGTCACTCGAGGGTACATTCAAGGTGTCAGTGTCTGGATCAGTGGCGTATGCGTAACCCATTTCTTCGTACATTTTTCGGTTCAAAACTTTTCTATTTTTCTGAATCGCAGTAAGCCTGCAGCTTAGCTCACTTCTGGTTACGATGCACAGAAACAGAATTTGTGGCTCGAATTGAGTCACTCGAGGGTACATTCAAGGTGTCAGTGTCTGGATCAGTGGCGTATGCGTAACCCATTTCTTCGTACATTTTTCGGTTCAAAACTTTTCTATTTTTCTGAATCGCAGTAAGCCTGCAGCTTAGCTCACTTCTGGTTACGATGCACAGAAACAGAATTTGTGGCTCGAATTGAGTCACTCGAGGGTACATTCAAGGTGTCAGTGTCTGGATCAGTGGCGTATGCGTAACCCATTTCTTCGTACATTTTTCGGTTCAAAACTTTTCTATTTTTCTGAATCGCAGTAAGCCTGCAGCTTAGCTCACTTCTGGTTACGATGCACAGAAACAGAATTTGTGGCTCGAATTGAGTCACTCGAGGGTACATTCAAGGTGTCAGTGTCTGGATCAGTGGCGTATGCGTAACCCATTTCTTCGTACATTTTTCGGCTCAAAACTTTTCTATTTTTCTGAATCGCAGTAAGCCTGCAGCTTAGCTCGTTTGTGCTTACGATGCACAAAAACAGATCAGGGTGTCAGTGTGTGGATCGGTGGCGTATGCGTAACCCATTTCTTCACACATTTTTCGGTTCAACACTTTTCTATATTTCTGAATCGCAGTAAGCCTGCAGCTTAGCTCGTTTGTGCTTACGATGCACTGAAACAGAATTTCTGGCTCGAATTGAGTCACTCGAGGGTACATTCAAGGTGTCAGTGTCTGGATCGGTGGCGTATGCGTAACCCATTTCTTCACACATTTTTCGGTTCAAAACTTTTCTATATTTCTGAATCGCAGTAAGCCTGCAGCTTAGCTCGTTTGTGCTTACGATGCACAGAAACAGATCAGGGTGTCAGTGTCTGGATCGGTGGCGTATGCGTAACCCATTTCTTCGTACATTTTTCGGTTCAAAACTTTTCTATATTTCTGAATCGCAGTAAGCCTGCAGCTTAGCTCGTTTGTGCTTACGATGCACAAAAACAGATCAGGGTGTCAGTGTGTGGATCGGTGGCGTATGCGTAACCCATTTCTTCACACATTTTTCGGTTCAAAACTTTTCTATATTTCTGAATCGCAGTAAGCCTGCAGCTTAGCTCGTTTGTGCTTACGATCCACAGAAACAGAATTTGTGGCTCGAATTGAGTCACTCGAGGGTACATTCAAGGTGTCAGGGTCTGGATCGGTGGCGTATGCGTAACCCATTTCTTCGTACATTTTTCGGTTCAAAACTTTTCTATTTTTCTGAATCGCAGCGAGCCTGCAGCTTAGCTCGTTTGTGCTTACGATGCACAAAAACAGATCAGGGTGTCAGTGTCTGGATCGGTGGCGTATGCGTAACCCATTTCTTTGTACATTTTTCGGTTCAAAACTTTTCTATATTTCTGAATCGCAGCAAGCCTGCAGCTTAGCTCGTTTGTGCTTACGATGCACTGAAACAGAATTTCTGGCTCAAATTGAGCCACGTGAGGGTACATTCAAGGTGTCAGTGTCTGGATCGGTGGCGTATGCGTAACCCATTTCTTCATACATTTTTCGGTGCAAAAATTTTCTGTTTTTATCAGACTCAGCGAGCCTGCAGCTCAGCTCGTTTGTGCTCACGATGCACAGAAACAGATTTTCTAGCTCAAATTGAACCACATGAGGGTACATTCAAGCTGTCAGTATCTGCATCGGTGGCGTATGTGTAACCCATTTCTTCATACATTTTTCGGTGCAGAAATTTTCGATTTTTCTCAAACTCAGCGAGGTTAAAGCTTAGCTTAACCCATTCAGTGCGGCGGCAGAGGAAAAACACAACTTTTCCATCGCCCATAACCTTCGTACAAAATTGCCTTTATCCCCGCACTCTTGTTTGCGTCGTTTACGACAGATGTTCGGAATTATACCAAACTTGTGCGATGTAAACGGTCTGCATAGAAAAAAAATGATCGAAATGACTCATTAGCCAACGAGCACCATCATGCAATCCATGTCTGATTAGCACATAAAGAGGAGGAAAAAAAAATTGCTCCTAAGTACACTCAGCGTAGTCAGTCCTCCTTCACTGCCTGCTCCAATTGCATGCATTCAATTACGGATAAACGCATGCACGCACACATTTCCGCCCCATTATCGTCCACACCATTTTCCATTACCCCGTAATTTTGTCCTGCACACTGATGTGTCCTGCATGACTGCTGCAGGTATCCTTACAAGGTAATGATGTTCTCCTCATTCGTTCGGTCGTTCGGTCGGTCGGTCGGGGCCTGCATACATATTCGCATTCATTAATAATTCCACGCACAGAACACTCACCGGTGTCGGTCCTTGTTGTTAATTTATGGATTAAACAGAAATCACCTTCCATCCTTTCTCTTATCCTTACAAAGAAGAAGAAGAGGGGAAAAAAAATTATATTACGTAATGCATGGAAGAGAGCACATCCTCTGTTTTATGTTTGTCGTTTTGTAGGTCATCATATCGCTTGTGTACGGTGTGTACGGTGTGAGTGTGTGTGTCATAACGGTCATGTTGAAGTAAATCAAAATAATAAATGCACACACGATGGCAAACAATCGATATTCTCACCCAACTTCCGGCTTTCTCTAAAACTCAGTGCAGAGGCCCTTTAGCCTAATGGTCAACAGCTTCGTTCGTCCTGCTGTGAGGGCTGTTCCTCGTTTTTGTTTGCCCTTAGCTTTCAGGTTTCAGCTCCAAAGGGTGTTTCGCTTCGCTTCGTCTCTGTACACATAGCAACAGGAGGGTTTTCCCGGATATTCCAAAAGGAAAGGATATGCGATGGAGGAAGAGAAAATCGAGGAGTATGTACTACAGTACATATGCATACGTACATGCATGGCGCAAGCATACACCGCACCGGTAATCGTGTGCAGAGCTAACTACAGCGCCGGGTTCCTATTATCGTTCGTTGTCGTTATCGTCCTTTTCGGTTCGTATTTTCAGGACTGCACAGGCTTCATCATGTTGAAATTATTACCCTGTGTATGCTGTTTGTTGCTAAGGACGAAATGGTGCGTTATTCATTTTGTTTCCTTCCTTTATGACTTGTTGGGATGTGTATTCGGGGCGTTGTATCACCGTTAGGGGTTTGGCCGGAAGGACTACTGGTAAAATTCGTTTTCATATCGAAAGATGAATTTTAGGTTAACTTCCGTTTGCTTGTTAATACACGTATACATGGCACAGGCGATGCCTTTAGCTATCGTATCTTCTTTCAAATAGAATGTTTATGTATGATATGGCTTTGAATAGACGAGTTTTTTGTTAGCCCCTGGCGTTTCCGATCTGTCAGTGGTAGATATCCCACAATGTTTCCCTTATTCCACTTCACTTTAGTAGGAATTCTAATTCTTCGATTACAATGAGACAGTGGTTTCCGTGCGGAACTTTGGGTTATTCCTTAATCCGAGGAAGTCTCTCTGTCAAGTTTGCAGAGCTGCCACCGATCACCGATCACCTCACGGCCAACAATCTTGCTCTTTATACCTTTGTAACGCTGTCAAGTTTGCATTTGTTTTCGAACACTTTTCACCAAACAATAGACCCCATACTTACCTCCCTTGGTTTGAACCCCGAACATTGAAGATATACATTTCCCAGACTGCCTTGTAGGACATTAAACCTTTATAACCTAAACTCGTACCTCACTCAATGGATAATAGGATTGCAATTTCCAAGCGCAGAGGTTTCAGAGAATTCATGTGAATAGTGCCAGCTGAGGGCCATGCCTGTTTGAGTACACAGATCCTTACTGCCCCCAAAGGTTGGCATCATTTAGAACGTTTCCACGGTGGCATGACAAAATACATCTATAAATGCGATTAAATGTTTTACGATTAGATATATGTATGTTTCCCCCGTTAGCTGAATGTGCGAACAGAAATATGGGTGCGGTTGTAAAAAAAACTAAAAATTTAATCGAAAATGCATGAACATGAAATTCGATTTAACGATCAGTTATTACGACGGGACAGCTCTAACCATTTCGTCAATCAGCGTAGCATGCTCCATAGCTACCATTTATCCGTTCGATGACAATAAAACTCCATCGTCAGCTCGAATTACGATTTTTTACGATCGCCTTGGAACAATTGAAAGTCTTTCAAGAGTTCATGATCGAAATTTTCTCGACCAGTTTTATGGGCTCGTAAATAAGAAAAATATTGAAATCAGTTTGCTTAGCTGCTGTGGCTGGGTGGAGGGGCCGAAATCTTTGACTTCACGGAATGTAGAGAACTTGTTCTCAGGCATCCGTGTATGATCATACATAGTAGGCCTCGAATAATCCCTTTATTTCAGGTAAATATGTACATGTTTCAACGGAGAGGGGGGGAATCTCTCTGTCGGTTTTATGATCATCGTTGGATTCCTCGAAATCTCCCGCTTTGATGTAATCATTAAACAAATTGTTTTGTTTGGTTGTTTGCAAAAGTTTTGTAATAATTTCATTTGAATTTTTGTTATTTTTGGGGGAAAAATTGAGGTTAACTTGGAATTGTTATGATTATTTTTGGATTTTAGTGTTTGTTTAGTGATTTTTTTTTATTGCGAAGCACGAGGCGAGGCTACATGTGTAGTTTTCCTTTGTTGATATGACTACATAAGTCTTGTAATTTTATTTAAACTAGAACAACATCCGTAATGCAATCTTCATTTTCATTTAATTCTGGAATCACATCCAACTTACCCTTTTATTCCCGAAGGGAAGTAGGTATTATATTATTAAATTGGCCTAATTTCCAAATATGGACTCGAGTTTCATATTGCCGAGGGCGAGGTACACTCCGGTTTGAACTCCGCACCCCTGTTCCATGGGGAAACAAAGGGCGAAAACATGATATTTTGCTCTGCGACATTCGTACTTACTTTGCTATTTATTTTTCAGTAAAAGTTCCACTTCGTTTAACAAAATGCAGAGCTCATACGTACGAACTTTGAACGAACTTAAATGAAATAGGATTGTTGGGCTTTTTAAGGATGAAACGTAGTTTTAAAGTCATCAAAGGGATTCGGACTAATGTTTCCAATGTGAAAAGTGTGTCTAAGTTCATTAGAAGGCAACTGCTTACCATCCTCTAAGTTTAAGCAAATCTCAATGACTCAAATGTTTCAAAGAAAGAAGGCTGTGACCCCTGTAAGTGAAGGCAAAGCCATATATAAATAAATAACTTACTTCCTTAGATCTTGTGTCGCATTAAGTGTCCGAAGATACCAGCCACGCCCACTTTTCGGGGCAATTTCATACGTGGACCTTTCTGTATTCTCCTGTATTTGTTGTGATAGCTGATTCTAATCCCAGGCTTAGGCAAGTGCTATTCCATTTAGTAAAAAAATAGAGGTGATAGCACGCAACCTTGCCCAATGTCGCTAAAGATCTTAATTTTTTCGACAATCTACTTAGCATAGGCGAATGCAGAATTGAGAGTACTTTCTAGACGCTCTTCAATATATTCGTGGATTGTGTTGGCTATTGTCACTATTAAATGGTGTTTCTTTGGAAATATGGCAAACATTTCTCTCCTGCATTCTTCAGTAAAGCTTTCACTGTCCAAATCTCCTCTACTAATGCAAACAGTGGATCTGTAGTTCACCACTGTTCAAGTCCTGTCGCCTTGTTCGGCTTCCATTTTTACTGAAGGACAACTTTTTTTTTGACTTTGGTGCAAACCTTCCTTCAAAAGTGTTCCCTCCACCTATTTCGAGATCAGAGAACTACAAAGACCTCACTGGATCTGGTCTCAATCGAATGCTGTCTTCGTAGGTCTTCGATGTTTAACTAATGAACATCATCATCATTGTCTCTCAAGTCTCTTCATAATCGATATCTAATCTAGTTGAAGGAAATTAATGTTTTCCAACAACTAATCTTTCCTGCCCTGTAAACCATGTACCGCTTATAGTTTCCATAACAATTAATAACCTCTTTTAAAAGCAATCATCGTTTTGAAGAAGGAATCCCTTCACTTTACTGTTTCTCTCCAACAATTTAATTGGTTTCAATTTTATAGCTACTCAGAACAACTCTCAAAAAGTAGGTGCATTATAGAAAAAAGAAAAAAAAAAAATGAAAATAGTGAAGAAAAAGAAACCCGCAGCCTTGAATACTCGAGGATTTATGTTCCTCAATTTGTACGGTCGTCGTTTTTCAACTGATAACCGCATCGAAGTTCTTCAACATCTACTTCAACGTAAAACGATTCGTCGAAAGTTGATGACAAAGTTACTTTGGGAAAGAAACGAAAAAGAAAAAAAAATTCTTCTTCCAACTATCCGATGCTTGTGGCTATGAACTTGTTGTATCTATGGATGATTTCTTGAAATTTGACAGTTTGTAGTTTTCCATTTCCCTCGGGAGATGATTGAGGGTGACATTTAGATTTTTCTTCTTCATCCTCCTTTTTCTCTTTACCCTGTTTTAGTACATATGTTCCCTTTTTAATGGGACTTGCATTTGGATGGATGTGTTTACGACGAGTACATGTATGCGGTGTGTGTACATTAGAAACCAATCTCGAGTTTGGCCACTTAAGAGGAATAGGTATCATGCATGGACATAAATTTTGTAGTACGCTCAAGTGTATGGGCGCCGCAATCATTGAATATAATAATTGACTCTGTAGGCGTATCGGCGATCTATTCTTAAGTACATATGTTCGTACACACAACTGATGCACTGGGGGAGAGGACGTTTGAAACTAACCATAAACAGATTTAATGGATTTTTGTTTCAATTCAGCCATTTAATGGAATTTAAATGAAGATGATGATGTTAAACGGATAATAATTGTTATTTTTCTTGTATTAGTAGAGTATTTGCCTTGGTTTTGTTCGTCCACTGCAAAAAGACTGAATTCCGAGTTGTTCCTACTTTTTGATTCTCACCGATTCTTTGCTCCACTTAAACTATCCCCTACTCGGTTATTTCGAATGGCTATCGGGGACAATCTTTGAAGATCTTGATCTAGTTTCACGTTTTAAATACATCCTTGTAATATGCTAACACAGTCCAAGTGATTCAGGTCTTTAATTACTCCGAGCAAACACTGAAATCCACTCTAAACTTTCAAAAACCCATCGAAAATACAGAAAAAAAAGGAGAAAAAAAAACAGGAACCAAATTATCAAAACTTAATTTAAATTCAATGTTCGACGTGTAGAAAGACAAAGAGAATGAAACCCCGAAATCATCTCATCGAAAAGACCCATTACTTCTTTACCCCCATTGTCTAAGTGTCTGTCCATTCGTCGTTGTCGTAATCAAATCCATTAACTGGTCCCTATCCCCGGGGCACACATCAGCAGCACATGTTCATGTTCTCCAGCAGCACCGAACAGAACAGTAGCAGCCACATACTCTCGTATATACTACCAACAAACGACTGACTTATGTTCCAGGCACACAAATTAATCCCATAGCCTCATTATCGCTACCATGGAACAACATAGTTGGACGGACTATTAATGAACTCCCAAAAGAAAGATGCAAAGGCCTGGGTCATTACGTAAATCACTGTCTTACACAAAATTTGTGTGTTATCTCCTTTCCGAGATATATGTATGTATACATACATACGACTACAACAGCAGCAGCAGCACAAAGGAGGAGAAATAAAAAGGAACGAGCGCACAACAAACCAAACAAAAAATAAAAATAAAAATAAAATAAAACAGACCCCAAGCAGAGACGTGTGGAGTAGTAGATGAGTCAGCCAAATGCAAATGCTCCATACAATATTTTTTGATTATTCCTCCTGGATGCGTCATGCCAACCGCAGAGCAGAGCACATCATCATCCTACACACATCTACATATCTCCATGTTCGCATTTATTAATTACGTAATTATGCCTAAAACAGAATCTAACAAGTTCCCTTCGAAATTGATGCACCACTGGTCTCCACTTTCTCTACTCCTATCGAGTATGAAGGAGTTTTGCTATTTGTCGGTTTGTCGGTCCCCTGGATGGGCTACAGTCGTGGTTTAGTCATCGTCACCCTGTGTATCTGTTCAAGTACATAGATTCGCACTCGTGAATCATGGCGGAGCGCATTTGTCCCTTTAATCAGTATTTATTTTCCCATCACATGAGTGGCGATATTAAAATAATTGCATTGCTCTCGGTATTGCACGCCAGATGCTAGAGGAGAGTGCTACTCACAGTCACAGTGTGCTGGCACAGCCCGCGGTATGTTCGAAACTTCTAGTTCATTTCACACTCGATTTTGTGCCTTAGGAGGGTCCTTTTCAATTTTTTTTTTTTTGCATTCGACTGGCGTATGGTATGCTTTGTGCATTAAATGTGTAATCGAATGCGGAAAACGTTCACTCGTACGTCTGTCTGTCTGTCTGTGTGTGTGTGCAATTCACATTCAAATTAATAATATTTTTCCAGGTTTTTTATTTTTTATTTTTTATTTTTTATTTTTTATTTTTATTTGAAATTTCTATTGATACAAGCCGGGGATGGCTTGCGTGTTGGGCGCACACACTTTCTCTCACTCGTTTCCTTATTTGACGCAGTGAACCGTAAATTTGCAAAACTCTGTGATATTTGCGGTGTTGAATTGAACACTCGTCATAGATCGATTTCGTGATGTACATGTGTAATGTGGTCGACTTGGTATTGCCAGTGCAGTGGCGGAGTTTTTTCCGAGGGCCTAAAATGCTGTCACAGATGACAGGCTGTAAGGTAGATGGAAATGGTAGGAATTCCGTGGATACGTATCTTAAAACTGATCTTTGATAGATTCTGTGATTCCATTGCCTTCTTATCCTCACTCTGATCTGAAAGGATTCATTGCATTCCCCGATTTGGGATACCTAGCCGCATTGGAAAATGATGATAATCAAACAATCAATGTTAGGCAGGAGAGTTCCTTCTGATACTGACTCGTATTCTGCTTGGAAGGACGTCCAGTAAGTTGATCTGGTTAAGGTTAGAATGTCGCAGTCCTCTTTAGGGGGAGAGCACGTCACTGTTTGTAGACCAGAACGCGACTAATGGGTGTGGTCTGTTCTTGGTTCGTTTGATTCTCAGCATTTTCTAGCTAACGATCGCATGATCCAACTTTTTCTCACTCTATGCCTCGAACTTAAGGGATGTGAGTTCCTTTTTTCAGCTCGTAAGTAGCTTTGATTTGCATGTGATGACTGTGAGCGCTGGTTGATGGTCTATGTTTATTGCAAGTCAAAGTGAATGGGTCCTAGGAGGTCTCTGTTTTTCTGAGCATTTCTCAGTTTGCACCCTCGTCCTGTTTTCAACATATCCATGAAGACAGAAATGGAGACTCCTCTTGTCGAGTTGTCTTGAAATCGGAATCAAGCAATCGTATGTGAAGATGAGTCGCACGATGACAGTTTGCCGAAAACTCTGCTTCCTGAGAAGTACCTCGAGAGGTTGGAGCATGGGTTTGGCTGTTGCTCAGCTAAAGATACTTGTATTGCGCATGATATGACCTCTTGAGGAGGCTCTCGAAGGGTCACATCATATTCTTGACTACTACCCAGTTCATGTACCTACTATCCATCTAGTCTGAAACGAAAGGGACCTGGTCTGGCGCTTATCTGATTGACTTCTTGCTTACATTGTCGAAGGCATATTATTTTCGTATCCAACGCGCCTAGGGGTGCCTGGCAAGGTTTGATTGAATTTGAATAACTTTCCAGCGTTAGTATGAGAATGGCTTCAACTCGTGTAATGGGGCTATGAAACCGATCCGGCCATGCTCTATTTGACTGCCCCCACTCCCACGTCCTTACATTTTGCAATAAATGCAAATTTCAAATGTGCAAATGTAATTTCGGGAAAATCAGAGTGAATTAAATTGATTAACGCATGATCGAGCACTCACACAGAGTACACATTCAGCAGCGCAGCCTGGGTGAGGCTTCGGTAAATGTACCACAATTGCACCGAACCACACGTCGTCGTCGAACACAACCTACATATGTACATATGTACATCCATTATAAGCAAACACACACCCATGTATCCGCATCTTAATTCCTAACCGAGATATGCTGATGCATGTTGATTCGCTTTAGCTTCAGATGAAGCTCCACTCTTCTCTCGCCCCGTGGGTGGGTGGTAGGAAAACTTTTTTGCAAATAAATTTTGGAAAGGCTCATTTCCCATTTCGACGAGAAGACGTTCTTGTCGGAATAAAACAAAAAAAAAGAAGAAAGAGACCGACCTCCTGCACTTCATAAATTTCTCTGCAAATCTCCTTGAAAAAGTTTCACGCACTCTTCCAACTCTGGAGGGAAACTTTAAAGCCTTGAAAATTTTTCTTTCCGGCGATATTAGTTTTTTTTTTGTGTCGTTTTCGTTTTCGTTGTCTCGCCCTCTTGCCATTTGAAAATTGTCGGAACAGCTTTTTATTTTGTTCGGTACGTCGAAAGGACATTTAAGGAATAGGCACGTGCCTAACCGATCGATTTGAGTTCCTTTTTTTAACAGTCTTCCTTCGGGTTGGTGGTATGTGTACGTTTCCTTCCATGCTATTTACTCTCGATGTGATTCTAATTATTGGAGATTTGTTTGTTGATTTATTTTTAGCAATTATTTGGGTTTTTTTTTGTTATTTTTTCGCTCAAAGCGTTAGAGTCTTGTTGATGCTTAGTTTCACATTAAATCCGATGAAATAGAAAGTTGTGTCCTACGCTGTGTATCGTGGCGGAGAAGTTCCTTGACATGGGAAACTCGGAACTATACGTATGCTGACATTTTACGTTAAAAGTTTGCAAAACAAAAGTTTGGTTTCTGTTTTTTAATCGAACTTTGATGTGATCGAAACTGATTCGCCTGAGGTATTTAACTACTTTGGATGGTGGTAGTCACAACATTGATGTCAGAGTTAGTCCGGGTGGAGAGGAGCTTGAATATAATTTAATTAAGTTCTTTGAAAGTTTTCTTTTAATTTAAAGTCCAATCGATAGGGAAGGAGTCTACTTTTTCACTAATGGATACTCTGCTAAAGTTGTGGCAGTGGGTAAGGGTTTACTAAACTCTTTGGGTTAGTACTTGGTGTTTCGATTGCTTTCATTTTGCTTGTGTTGAGGAATTTTAATATGTGTCTGTTACGAGTCCATATGGAAACTAAACTTTAAGTCTTTACAAAGTTTGAGGCTCATGCTGTGGGAAAAAGGCATCAAAAGAAGTACCTTTGCAATATACTTGTGGGCTTTATCTCTTTGGGATATCGGCTATACAGGTCGAAGAAGTCTTTACGAAGTCTCTTCCTCCAAAGCCCGACCACGTCAAACGATTAACGTTTCCTTCCATAAACTTGTAAAGGCTTCTTGCAAGTAGACTTAGGAGATTCCTACAATCCGTTCAAATATAATGCTGAGCTGGATGACAGGTTTCCAAAAATAAGACAGCTCTCGGTATGAATATTCTAAAAACAAGATCAGATCACGCATCCAACTGGAACAGGCTAAAGAACTTCTGGAAAACTGCAATAAAAAAAACGTAAGGTGTAACGAAGTTTAAGCAAGGCTTCAAGCAAGCATGTTACTGGTCATAGAAGGACGATACGCATTGCAACTTCTGTAGGAATTACTAAGTATTTTCTTTGAAAGACATGCGTGGGTACCTTCTATTAAATTTTTGGGTGTAATTTCCCAGCAGCAGAAAGGTCTTGATCCCCTAAATCGAGTTTTCGAGATTTTCTTCTCTCCACTGCCCATCTGCCTGACAGTATCGCAATGGCTCCTGTCAATCTGACACATCATTCGATTGTTTGAACCTTTGAACCTCTTCTTGGAAAAATATTGAAAAACGTTCACAAAATCTTGAAATATAGCGTCTTGCTTCCTTAGACACATGTCCCAGTTCCTGAGGGAGTTTTTCATCGAATTTCTTTTCGCAGAAGTATTTCTCAACCATCCCACCTCTGCAGGCCTGTGTGATAAAGCTGTGATGCTTCCGCTTCCGGTCACATTGTTTTCAGTTCTCATAGGCAAGCTTCCTGAAATTTACTATCGTTTGATCATGAAAACGGAGAGTCTATCTGTCGAGTTATAACTACCTTGAAGCTTGAAGGCAATGACTCGAAAGTGCTTCTTTGTGTGGCATTGACATGACTTGGTTAAACCATCGTTTTTCATTCCTCAGTTAAGACCATCCACCAGTCATTCGTAGAACCCTTCTATAATGTACTCCCCTTAGTACATTTAAAGCCCACTAAGGGCTGAAAATAAAAACTCAATCAGTTAACAAACGAAAAAAAAAGAACGAAGGACAACCCCTGTCCGAGGTCACACGAAATTGAAGTAAAACGTCAACTACTGTCCTACAAAGAAGAGAAGGGAATCTTAATAACAAATCTAAGACTTTCAAGCGCTCCCCAGGGACGCAATTATCTTCAATCCCAAAGATGTAACATAAAAATGACACAACCACTAAGACCTCATTTGGATGCAAAAAAGGTTGCGAAAATAACCTGGTGAGTTCATATCTTTAACCTTTTTTCCTTCTCGTTGTTAAACTACACAACGCACAGCTCCACCCCGCCTCCTTTCGAGTCATATTATCAAAATTATTTACGATAATCACTCGGACTTGAAATGATTACGTAAGTGTGTATTTTGGGCGAGTGTGTGTGTTCGTTTGCCGGCTATATAAAGAATAATACAACAGCCCTGAGATAAGGATATTATGTAGTGTTCCCACCCTTCTGCCTACACCGCACTTCCGTTCTCAGTGTACTGCCACTGCTTTGATATCATTCATTTTATTTTATTTTTTTTTTCTCTTCGTTCCGAGAGGGATGATGGTGTTGGTGCGTAATGGCAGTGGCAGGCACGGCACGTTTCTGCAATAACATTCCGCACTCGGTTGCCCGGGAATAATCTTTAATCGATTTTCACCGAAACCATGCCCTTGAATGGGAATCCTCAAAGGTACAATAGGCTCAGAGACACCGGCAAGGGTGAGATACATACTCGTACTCGTATTCCTATACACATACATAGATGAAGAGACCAAAAGCAAGAGAGAGAGAGCGGAAAATTGGCAAAACGTAAGGAATGAGTTTTGTGTAAGGAAATGCTTGCGCTTCGCCGGAAGGATACGGAAATTACTTTTATCTTTTGACTGACACTCGTCGTTGTCGTCGTTGCCTGTAAACTGTTCGTTTCATGTATTCGTGTCGTTGTGTACGGGGTGAACCATCACCCGGTCACGACACTCATCGATCGAAAGTAGTCCACTTGACCGTGAGTAATGGAAATCAGAGCTCACATTCGCCTTCAAAGCGGTATTTCACCTGACCTCTGCACAAAAACACCAACCACCAGCCCGAGCAATGATCGTGTACACGAAGCTCACTACTAAGCGATAACAGGCGACTTCCTGACTCATCAGTTGCGATTGCGAGAAACTAATTTTCTGATGCAATAGCCATTGGCATAGAAAACACTCCACGGTGCACCCATACAGACAGTCGGACGGTAGAACAAAGGCATTAACAAAAAAAAGTACGTAACATGACTGATCATTAACGTTTTCCTTTGGCTAATGGTCAGCTGATAAGATCTTGCAAAGACCCCGCTCACGGTCTCGGTCCCCCACTCGTGCTCTGCGCGAAAACTCCTCGGCAGGTTCTATTTGTACCGTATACGAGGTATACGAAACAAAGAAGAGAAAAATAAGCCAAAAGACATAATGTGCAGTAAATGGTGTTTTTTTTTTTAGCCCATAGTATCGCTCATCTGGTTTACGTTCTACGTGATCGCCTGACCTTTGTCGATGTGTGAGTCATATACCATAGGAACACACTTGTTCGAAATTGTGCTGCAGCCAGGCCAGACTGTTCGGTCCCCGCAAAATGTCACGTTTCTTGTGTTTTTTAAGAGAGGGCTAGGGGAAATCGTTCGCCAAAGAGAATCGAAAGAGAGCGTCAGAGGGGAAGCGCTTGGTGTACATAATGTGCAGCGTGATCAGCTGGCAGATCGCCACTGTGCTACGCGCTCTTGTACATGCCACACAGCAGTGCATAAGGCAGTTGGATAACTATTTACTCTTATAACTGGGGAACAGGCAGAGCAGTAGTTTTCCAGTAATTTCTGTGCGAAAGAAGCACAATTGTATATGATCGGCGGTGTATGGTGAAAGAGTGACGAGGGGTTTTGCGTGACGTTAAGTTTTCGGAAAATTTTCGGCTGAGACGTACCTACTCTATGCCTTTGATGAGCTACTGTATGAGTTTAGATAAAGGGAAGATGACGAAAAAAGGAAATCCCACTTCTAATGCCCTTGACATTCACGGATAATAGACAGCGATGAGCCGATTGGAAAAATTCGAAACTGCAGACACCCCTGCATGTATTTCTGACCTTCAAAACTCCTCAGAGAGTACTCACTGCCCAAATGCTTATTAAATCTCTAATTATGCACGTTTGTCCTTAATCCGTGCAGCAGACATGTAATTCGACACCCTCGACGTACATTTGCACAGTTAATACAGAGCACAAGAGTCGATCATTGTCGAGGGGTCGGTCGGTCGTCAGCGTCATAGCTATCATCATGCAACCAGAAGCAGCAGAAGCATCATCCTTGTTCAAAGGAAAATTCCATTGAATTTCTGTCGAGTGGAAACGTGTGCGCAGCGGCACGCTCACTGGAGTCAATCTTAGCAGACGACTCTGCGCGCTGATGTTGTTGGTCTTATTGAATGGCACTTCAATAGGTGTGGTATGGTGTGTCATTCAAAATCATTGGGTCACACAGGGGTGGTAGTGAGTCCTGCTGTTGGAAATACATACTCAAATTGCAAGAGCATTAATTGGAATCAGTGTTTTGTGTGTTTCCCTCTCCCAACAACCCCTTACTGTATCCAGACACCCCAAATGCGCGTTGGAAAAGCAAATGCATCCCATTTCAACCCTCTGATGATGGATGCAGCGGCAGATGATGAGAACAATGACGACGATGATGATGATGATGTCATTTTTCACATCCACACGTACCACCTGGGTGATGAGACGCAATTAGGGTTGCGGGATATGCCGCTGCGCTAATGGAAATTAAATTTCAAAAAAAGTACGCAAGACCGAGAGAAATGGGGTGAGTTTTGCGTTGTCAAATGGTTGCGCCGCTGTTGCTAAGCCAAGGCTGCTCGCTGTGGCGGCACCCTTTCACAGAAAATTCCATCTGGCAACAAATATTTCTAAGACTCTTTGTGGCATTTGTGCAAAATTAATGATTTCTTTTGACAGTTGACATATCGTCGTGAGATTTTCATTTTTGAATGAGTTATGACGTCATTTGACATCTCTAATTGAAATGTGTTTAAAGGGCTTTCGGGGGAAGACCAACACAGCTATGTAATTCGTTCACTTCGTTAAGTTTTCAAGAGAGTCGTTCATTCAAGATGTCACCTTTGCTTGCTGTCAAGTTAAAAATTCTGTTCTAACAATGGCTGGTGCACTTAACTATCCAAATACCATGTCGTATCCATAAATCATTCGAAAGGAATTTGGAATTCAGAATTTGAACGCATCCTCCGTACCTGCAACCCGATAAGGTCATATATTCAATTTACACCCTTTGTTTGGATGGAAAATTACAGAAATTCTCGGGCCTTTTGTGAAGTGATCGTGCACGATCTCTATAACTCTGTTTACATGTAAAACGAAAGATCGCTTGAAAAGCCGAATTGGGCTTTTAGACAAACGATTCTAAGTGGATCTTTATTTCGATCGTGACCACTCAAGCTGGTTCGAGTTGTTCAAGGTTAAACCAACTATCGGTGGTGGTAACAACCAAAGGTTGACCTAGCCCCCTGGATGACACATTCGATTGCCAATTAGTCACGCATACACACCCCATTGAACGATTTGCTTGATAGAGGCTTATCGCGACTAAGCTGTAACGTTATCAACGCTATTTGGAAAACGAAACGCCCGCACACAAAGTAGCAAGCAATTGTCTTAACAAACAGAAAATGAAGGCATGTACGATACGCATACATCTGACTGACGTAAGCGAAACGGTGCGCTTCTCCCTTTCGCTAGTTTTGTGTTACCATACCGCAAAGCGCACCGCGCACCGCGCAGCGCTCCACTTCGTGAGTTCGCAACGCTCGTATAGCAACAGCGAGACATTTTGCTAGATGACATGCACACCGTTTTTCGTTCCTACTCTCGCAGTTGTAGTTCACTTCATTTCGCCTGGTTTTGTTGTAAGTTTCGTTGGTCGTTTCGTTCGTCATGGAGTCATGACATGACGAACTGTTTGTTTAACGGAAGTTAACCGAATGATGAAACGTCAGAGATGTGAATGATGATGATGATGAGAGCAGTTGGCAACAACGGCAAAGCACAGCTATCAGTTTCTTTTGTTTGGCCCATTAACAAACGGCTTAGTGTACCTATAAGCTTGTAGTTTGAAAGTTGGAAAAAGTCGTGGATGATGATGATGGCTACGTCAGCTTTACTCCAGTTACCATGTGCTCTGGTGGGGTTTTTTTTTTTTCTTTTTTTTGACGTCTCTCGGCCATCATCATCATCATAGCCGCAATAGCACAGAACGAGCAAGGCAATGAAGCGATAAAAGCTGCAAAAAAAAAAACAAAAAAAAAGAGGCAAGGTTTGACTGTTGCTAACTGACAACTGACGGCTCTGGTGGTTCGTTCGATTTGATGAGGAACTGAAGTAGCAATAGCAGCGGAGTCGAGTCATTAAGCAACACGGCATTGGCAACCGGCTGATTCTCCTCGTACCGACCACATGTACGAGTTTACTTGTACATGCACTGCAGAGCGAATTACTAAAAGTGTGTCTGACGCAACGTTAGTCGACTTTCGCAATACGATTTGCAATATTTATGTGAAGTTTTAGGCCGGTTTGGTTAGTCATAGTGGTGTAGCTGGAGGTCTTAATTGCTGTAATTAATTTTATTACAACTTGTAGATGTATTTTAATGGCTTCAAATGGAGTTTCCAAAAAGTCTGTCAGAGATTATTGCTTCGGAGAATGGTTTTGATTAGTGGAAATGGGGAAACGTTTAGGTTTTTCTTATAATGATATATTGGCAACTCTGAGTAACATTTTATTGACGGTAATTTTAAGTGCTTAAAGAATAACCCCCCAACCCAACCATTTGAGTCATTTTACTTTTGATTGGCATTTAAGATTTGTTCTGTCCTTCGGATGTCATTTTGACTAGATTTGGAAATGTCAGTCAGTCACAATCTCATGATTTATGGCTTTAAAGTGCAGATGGCACTGTTTTACATGGCTGACTGGTTTCTGTCTCCACTTAAGCAGATCATAGTTAGTGTGATGACTTTAGTCCTGATTTTCGAATTCGCATTTTTGACCTTCACGTACATAGTGTAGAAGCAAATATGTTTCTTTCTCTGTTAAATTATTAAATACCAACTTTATATTTCATTACAGTTCAACCAAGCGATGCCTATAGTGAGTGTATAATCAACGAGACTACACAGCAACAGCAGCGGTCCAAAATTAAATCAACATATTTCAAAAACTATCTACAGCAGCAATCTACAGCGATCTTCTGGCTTCAGTGAAATCATTATATGCGGTCCTCTATCGCCCACAGCACATACCCCGGAATAATAAACCAGGGGTAAGTCAAAGCTACACTATATTCTTATATGCCTGAACGTAACCACATGGTATCCCCTCACAACCTACATACATATACTATGTATGATGAAACAAAAGTTTAATTTTGAAGAGAACAACCCGGGGAAGGTTGCAAACCACAAACGCGAAAGTGGGAGTGCAGTCCTTCCTTATACACTCTCTCACAGTTGCCTACGGTAACCGCAAATTAATGATACAAAAGTTTGGCAACACCAGCTCATATTCCCACCTTTATTTTTGTTTCCTTTCTTTTTTTTTTGGTTGCTTTTGAGAAATTTTCGCTCACTATTTGCGGGGCATATTCGTCCTGACAGCTGATAATAAGGGACTTCATCTACTTACTCGCAGGAGGTGGGCCAGGCATTTGGGTATTGAATTCGTTTAGTTGCCTGGAAATCCAACTCAATCTCTATTCGGGGGGGGTTTGGGGGGGTTGGTGGTGAGAGATGGTATCGCAGGACGAACTCCACAAACAGTAAGTCGTTTTAATGTGGAAGTGTCTATACAAAATTAATAGGATTATGCGTGGAATGCGAAAGAAGGGGGGGAATTATGAAATTAGCACGCTTCATAGTTGGGTTAGATTTAGCTCTCTGTCTATCTCAAGGCTGTGTTCGGTTTATATGTAGCGAAAGGGGGGATCTGATAGGCGTTTTATTAATTCCTTTAGCTTAATTACATTGTCAGGTACGACATGAGGTGTACGCGAGGCTAAATTGAAATGAATTCTTGGAATTTTCGAAAGCTCTGGAGACGACATTGACGGTGACTAGTTGTGGAGGTAGATGGTGAGATTATTTTCGTTTTTAATCGATACACCAGGGAGGGGCGGCCAATTTTACTCAGAAAATGAATAAGAACGTCTTATCCTGTCATTTCTAAGGGCAACTTAGCTTTAAAAATTCAAACGACAGTTGATGTTTGACACTTGTCATAGCCAGGGTAAAATCTCCATGACATCTCCCAAAAAAGAGCAGAAAATTTGTCTATCCCAAACTTTTTACTGCTTTTTACAAATAAATATAAAAATTTAATCGTTGATCAGTGTTTTTAGGAGCTTAACTCTCTATCGAAGTACCGCCTTGGAGAGTTCCTCAATAATTTTCTCGTAAATTTCGTCAAGTTTTGATAGTTCAAAATTCTTGTGTCAACAAAGGACACACGATTCAAAAGCATTCGAAAACCCCGCAGAATATTATCAAATTGTGAAATGGCCAAACCGAAGTACCTAATAAGAAGTCCAGAACCCGTCATTTACCGTCCATTAGCCCAAAAATCGTTTTCGTAGTGTTTTGGTAAACAGAACAGCCATGAAACACAAATGAAAGCAACCCCATCCACTTGTTGGCCACCGTCACTACCACCGCCGCCGCCGCCGCCAATTGCATCATCTCCACATATGTACGTTGGAGGACTGCATGCTATGGCAGAGACCGGCAGAAGCATTTCAACCCGACCAAATGAAATCTCTAAAAACAAGATACTCCCAGCGAACGATGGTCTCGCAAACATATAAAAGGTCATTTCACCAAAAAGGCCAAATTAAAACGAATAAGGTGGACCCCTGGGTCGTAGCTACTTGCAAGTTTTTGCCATCACAAACTACTCAAGTTTGAAAATGGGCGTGGTATCTCTGGTATCGTAAACTTTCCTAACCTCTTCCTCTTTGAAAAATTTCACTGAAATTTGGGTTTTTTAAGAGAATGTGCCTAATAAGTGGGCGTGGCGTTATGTTGTGTTCTATACTTCGATATACTTGCTTCAATTTCGAGTAAAAATATCCAAAAAGTGACTTGTGAACCCACAGACTTCATATATGAAGCTGTTTAGACTGCAGTTTATCATATATTTGTGGAGCAACTTTTTGACAGTGGTGTCGAAATTTTCGAGACAACCAATACCTACCCTCCAGCTATACGAGTAGGTGCAAGTGAAAAAGAAACGAATGCAAGGAAAATAAATAAAACATCTCTCGTCGCTATGGCTGATCTGTCATTAAATTTAAACGTTTGCACATTGTTTGCAGTTTTTATTCTCATAATGTTCTGCCACTACTGCATCTGCTGAGTGCATTTCAGTTTGTGCTCGGCGAAACGACACACAGAACCATTAAAACATTTTACGAGGATGACGTCCATCTCCCAGTGTATGTCTGTGCGCGATGGTGTTTCAGTTCAACCAGCCCTCACTGCCTCGGTGGATGTTGGATGCGGGCTGCTGGATGTATAGACTAACGCGTTCTCGAGTCATAATCGCAACGAGGTCGTTTGCCACATCGTCGCGTCCGTCCTAGTTTTTAGTCCCTATGCTACTGTTGCTACTTCTACATCTATACGCACAGCCGGAACTTGAAGTTCGTTGGCACTTCAATATTTTTATGATTGATCGTATAAATTATACGAGATTTTTATTAATAAAATGGCCAGCAAACCATGGTTGTTCGTTGTGTCGTCCCGCGAAGGCAGGGATTATCGGAAGGCAAATGGTCACCAACATCAACATGTTTTTTAGTTCGGTTAGTTTGGATGGATAAAAGCGCAGGAATTTTACGAGGACAAAACGTGACTATAATCTGAACTGAAGCGTCCTGTGCATTCTATTTCGTTTGCAAATTGTGCGATAAAAAGAAAATCATTAAAGTCAATATCCGCACAGATTGACGAGTCTGATTGAACAGAGGTTAAGAGCAGCTTTAATCAAGCTGCTGAGGGCTAATGATCTCAGTATTGCAGGAAGCTGTTGGGGAGCTTAAAAATGTTAAGAAATCGTCTTTTAAGGAACCAAGCCAAACCCATCTTATCAGTTTTCGCTGACAGCCCGCAGAAATCTGCCAAGTATGTCAAGAATGATGATAAGGCAGTTCCATGACAGCCGTCACCTTGTCTAAATTCTCTTTTGACATCTAAGGCCTCGGTAGGACTGCAAAAACCGATGAAAACCAGTGAAACATTTAGTTGGAGGTGGAAACGTTCAAGCAACAGCTCTTTATTTCCCTAAGCCGGGTTGGTTTGGGTTGTAGCTTCTTTTTTCCTCGATGTTCGATTCGGTGTTTGATGTTCGATGTTGATAAATGCGTCAGAGATGACTTGCGTCGTTCAGCTTGGCTTTCAAAACGATAAATAAGTAGTGGTCTGCCGGTCCTATGGGGTTATGGGAGTGACCTAAGCGTGGTAATACCTGCTTGTATAATTGGTTCTGGTTCAGGGGTTGTAGTAGCTGATTAACCTTCAAGTTGAGGCTGTCAGACTACCGGACTGCGGAGTTTTGGCCCTAGTCGGAGTTAACAGTCTGCAGACGCAGTCTTTCTAGACTTTCAGCACCGCTTGCATTTCCATTACATCTCACATCCTGCACCTGATCTGTTTAGACTATCTATCTGTTCTTCTGACAGCTTTTCCAGCGATAGATGGCTCCCTTATAAATTTGGCTACGCATGTGGCTTGCACAATTAGAAAAGTGGAAAAAAAATTCTTTCAAAGTAAGCAGAGTTGCATAATAGTCTTAACTGCCTGCGAAGCGACTCCAAAGAGACTAATTTGTTTCTCCTACGAGCACAGTAAACAACTTTTTGATAAACACAATCCAATTTCCTTCCACGCTCCGTGGCAAGCTCTTCCTGGCTTCTTGTGGCTTCTTTTTTTTTTGGCTTTTATTTAGATTTATTATTTAGACTGGTACACAGAAATGTTTTCGGCTGTATTTTGTGTATTTAGTGACATATTTATGAACTGCCTGCCTTGGAGTAAGCAGAAAACTCCAATTAATTCCTAACCCCATGTTGTTGCCACATATTGCCACATTCCACGACCTCCTCGGATTCGCCGTCCTCCACCTCCCACCCACACGCACTCATTTATCCATTTCGAGAAATTTTGGGAACAAATTTCTTAATCAACCAAAGGCGGGTTGTGTCCCATTTAACGACGACTACTACACCGAGCGTCGTCGTCGACACGGCAAAAAAGCGTCATCTTCGCATGAGGAAATGAAATTTTAATAAATTTCCTATCTGACGAAAAAAAACAGAAAAAAAATCTCGTTTTTCCTAAAGAAAAACTTTTTCCCCGTGCAGAGTTAATTTCCATCATGAGGCAAGGAGTCGTCGTCGTCGTCGTCGTCGTCGTCGTCGTCGTCGTTGATGTAGTCAGTGCGGGTGGCAGCAGGAGCGGCGGGATGGGGTGGATCGTGCCGCACATACTTTGATTTATTTCTACGTTGGAGAACTTTTATCGCGCTCGCACGCCAGTTGTGGGCATACAGATTGTTGCGTTGAGAAGCTAATCTGCTATCGCGATGCGACATATGTTGTGTGCGCGTTTTTTTTTTTCTAATTCCGCCCCGGGGACTGGGGAGCAGGAGCAGTGACTAAAAAGAATTTCGAATCTGTTTTTCCCACATGACTTTTCGTAGCAGCATCTGGTGCGGCGCTGGTGGTTAATTGGGTGGAGGAGCGATAAATTAGTCAGAAATGGAGATGCCTTAACAGGTTGACCTTAAAAAAAAAAAAAAAGAGAGAAAAATTCCTCCGGCAGTAGCTGGATTGGATGGAGAACCTCTGCCAGAGTTCTGTAATTGTGGAGTTGTTTTGGTTTTCCCTGCAGTTGCCCTCGAACTTAGATGAAATCCTTAGCTGAAACCAGGTCCTAGGGTCTTCTCCGGGGCTTCCTCGAAGGCTCTCCCAACAGGTGAGTGCCTTTTCCATCAAGTCATTCCGCCTTGTTACTCTTCAGTTTCGTACTTCTATCACCTTTATGCCATTTAGAGACTCAATTTCTGGTCAATCTTTCTGGGATTGGACATCTGCCTGGCCATGTATTTTCCCTGCGATCGACCGACAATCCTTTAGTTTGTCTCTTAGCTTTTGGCCCACTGTTCGATCACTAAGTCGGTCTATGTGGAACCTGGCCATTCTTGTACGTTGCATCGCCATATAGTCTTCTAGTCTGTTTTGGACTTCCAGGAGACTATTTCTAAAACGGCGACTTATGACTTGCCTGTCGCCCCAAACCCAACTTATTTTACAGAAAGTTTTGCACTACAAAGTGGTCTCAGGAGGCTATTTGCGTCCCAAGGTCAAGAAATCTTAGGATTCAAGGCCCCCCATCACTATGACCATGCCGCTGTTGGGCTTTGGATTACAGATGGTTCTAGAAGGTCGTCTTTTCTTCCTAAAACGAATCATTTTGGACTGAGAAACTCGTGTTCCAGTTAAAGGAATCCGAGGCTCTGAAGCAAGGGAGCGTCTTCGCATTTCAGAAACCCATCTTTTCATCCAGATTTGTTGTCCAAAAGTCGTCAACGTGTTGTCATTCCTTATTCGATGCATTCTGTAGGACCTTTTAGAAGTCATTGTCAGAAGTGATGGCAGCTTTAAGGTGATGAGACAGTGGCTAGCTAGATAGTAACTATCTACAGCAGTTCTCTACTACTAGCTTACCATTCTTTCCGACTTATTCACTCCTAAAGTGTTCCACTAAGCTGATTGTTTTGTGCCCGATTCAACATGCTTAGGTGAATGCGACTACCGGTCTAATAGTACAAGGTACAACGACAATTTTTGAAGACACCTAGACTCCCTGGTGCGTACTACTTCTGTGTACACCTCTTCTCCTCATTTGCTTACTCGGTGTTCCATTACTGTGTGCAATGCACTCCACTCCAAAGAGGGCTTCTCTACATCTACAGCTGCTTGTAAGACAAACGACTTAAAGTGATTATCGTCAAGTGTCTCTCCCACCCAGAACGATCCACCCTCCCAACCCTGGCTGCAACCAAACCGCCATCAGCCAAGCGAACGCACGTCGACGTTAACTTATTTCCACTGTCATCAGTGCCAAACATAATCACAATGTATCACATGACTAAAGGGCCAAGAGGATGACGGCGATGAAGCTCTCCAGCCTGCCACATTATAATAGAGTTTCACCAAAGGCAGAGCAGCAGCAGCAGCAGCGCACAATGATGCAGAAAACTTCCACTTCCACTGCTTCTACTGCTCCGCTCTGCGCGCTTCCCGCTGCTGGTGCTGCTGCTGCTATGGTGGTTATGGAGAAATCGTGATGTGGTCCCCGTTTCAGCGCTCTCGGATGGATGCACAATATGCAATTGTTGTGTGCGGAAAATTTATGTTTATAGGCAATGCCCCTTGAATGGCATTTTCACTTTTTTTTTCTTCTTTTTGTTTTGGTTTTTTTGGTTTTGTGTGGTTTTGGCTTTTTGTGTATTTTTGGCGAAGTTGGATGGAAGTTGAAGATCTGATCGTTCCCTGCCTGCCCCCAGTGCCTAAGTGCCAACACCTTTCAGCGGCTACACCTCGACTCATTGTGTGAGTGGGTTATCTTGAGAACGTGCCAAACGTGCGCCACAGTCTCCAAGTTCATAGGACATTGACACAATGCTGCGCGTACTGTGTACGAGTATATTGTTCGTCATCGTTGTTGGGCTGAATGCACTCTCTTCAGCCACCGAACAAGATGGAGCGGGTCAGTTGCCGTGTCAAATCGTGAATTTTGTCGTTTTGAGATTTTTCCTCCTCCTTTCGTTGTTGTTTCCTCTTTTTTCACTTTAAATTGGGTTTCTACTCTGAGGTTTGGCTGACTGACTGGTGGTGGACCACTTAGGAGAAATGAACTGCTTCGGTTGGGTGTCCAAGAAGAGAAGTGCTTCATCTCCCTTTTGTGGATGGAAAACGATGACATACGCCAACCTTAAGTTGTTTGTTGTCAAAAAAGTGATACTTGCTGAATAGGAAAAGTATCTAAATACTCGTGCTGACTGCTGGCAATCAGAGAAATTACCATTGCCAGCATTTAGTCGTCCATATCTACTGTAATTGACTTGAGAAGGATTCTACAAAGCCAAAGAGAATCAAATGTCCAGGAGATAACACGGATTTATGAAAGTACGAATAGATCCATTGTACACGAGAAGGATAAATGGAGCAAAGTAATGGAAATGCTATCTCCGTTTTCGAAGAAGTTTTCTCTTTACATAGAGATAATCAAATTAAGCTCAGAAGTACTGCACAAGAAAACAAGACAATTTCGCCACCCATCGCTCCCATGTCCGTGGAAGGAGGAGGAGGAGGAACAACTTCAATCACACACAACACAAAGTTCATTCTGATTGATGGCCAAGATCTATGGCAAAGAGTTTTGTTTACTATTTCTTAAACCTCGAACCCCTGACTGTAGTACACAGTACACTGTTGACAGAGAGAGAATAGCGGTCTTGCAAATTGCTATTATCTTTGTGTGCCGGAGAATGGATGTTGACGACAATGGTTTCCTGTTTACCCTGCTATAACCAAGAAGCAAACAACAACAGCCATCTAAACGATAAAAAATATCCCAAAGCACGGAAAGTATCTGAGAAAAACAAATCAAGACAACTATCGACTGCTAACCTTGGCCAGAGTTACAATATGAGTCTTTTATCTATAAGCCCATCGATACACCCTCTCCCACCCTCAGCCTATTGAAGACGGATTATAGTTTTCTATGTATCAAGGGCACTAGGGTTCAATGGGGATTATTGCATGGACATAGCACATTCACTTTAATCAAAAAAAAAAACGAAAAGCAAATCACACACAGATCACTTCCAAAGATCGGCCCAAGAGGCTGGCCGGGCTCCGGCGGTTCAAAATGTTAATACGATTTTCTGTCAGTCAACCAAAGAGGTGAAATGAGCCGAGATGAGGTGAGGCGAGCCTTTGTATTCGCTACTACAACTCATGTGTGAGGCCTTAGAAATGCATAGTCATGGTTTAATTTGTGTTGTTTTGTTGTGCTTCGTGTCGGGTGCTGTTGTGGATGTTGATGTTGATGATGACGATGATGATTTCTCTGGCTCTGTGCATTCGGCCGATGGAAAAAACCCAAAACGAAGAAGCAAGAGAGTAAGGAAACAAAAATCTCTAACGTGTGCCTAATGATATTTGTGGTCTAAAGGCGAGTTGCTGCTTCAATAGATCTTCAAGTGGGTCTTGAGGTTTTCGGATGATGAGTGGTCCATCGTCAGCGAGAAGCAATTAATTAATGTACCAATCGATAGTCGCTGGCAAACTTTTACCTTTACCTGTTTCTTGGCTTGAGAATGGCTTAGAGGCTGTTGCTTCGCGGTAAACACTTGAAATCAATCAAAATGTGGCAATAAAGCTAGCTCCTGCCGCCGTTGTACAGAGTGTGATAAAGAATTGATGATGGCAGTTTCAAGAGAGAGGTAGGGTGGGGGAATTGGAGCGACTGATGCTTCATTTTGTGCTGGCGAATGGTTACTAGTCAAACTTTTGGGGCTTCTCTTAGTTGATAGGTGTCCTCTAGTAGTCTTGACCATTTCTACGAACGTATATGGCTTACAGAACGTATAGGCTGCAATCTGGATTCGATACGCACCCTTGAAGGCGTCATGTCATTTTCGTTTGATCCAGATTTGAGATTTAGATCAAACAATGTGGCTCCTACTGCTATTTAGGGGGGGACTCTATGCTCTGTGGCCCAGTCGTGATACCATCTACGGTACAGCAGGTCAAGGCATTGCTTCCTAGGGACTGGTGTTGACATCTTGTCTTCTCTTTTCTACAATTCAGGGTTTTCGCCGTAGTTTCTTCATGAGGATTGGTTTGCTTACTGTCGTAAGCGGGTTTATTTTTGACAGCCTGGCTCCTGCAATATTTTGCGCCACTTCCAGTCTCTGTCGTTTCAGAGGCAACTTTTCTTCTACCAGACACATTGTATGGAGGTTTTCCAACAACTCTTACTGAGTTCCAATGGCTTCTCCTTTAGGGCGCATGCTATTCATTGCAAAATCTGCGGACATTTCGGACTTGTCTTCCACATAAAACGTCTTCCGGAAAACATTCCTCGGAAATGATTTACAACTCAACGCGTCATTCCAATGCCATCTTCCATTCGACACACAGTGGGCTATAAAAAGCTGCGAGCTCGTCCAAAAGTTTTGAAATCCTTCCGTGTGACACTACACGGCATAATGCGTGTGTGGTCTATTGCCACTTGCGTAACAGTCCAATCATTTGAAAAAATAAAAAATAGATAAAATCCCCACAAACAAACAGAATGTCAGTCGTCCAAGTCCCCAGGCACTGTTACAAAAAAAACACACACTCGTACATGTTGTTACTCTTTCAAATGACTAATCAATCAGCGCTGCTTTGTGCCGTACCCTCGTCCCGAATCCACCCTCACTCATTGTCACTCTGAATGACAGGGAATGACAGTTGGAAGACCTAAGAAAGTAAAACCCAAACCAAAGCAATGTACAGAGGCTTGTCGGGCCGACCACTGCGGGGGTGTGGTGGCCGGCAACTTAAATCGATTAACGTTTTCACGCATTCAAGGTCAAAACTAAAACAATAAACAATTTTCGAATGACAGCCTTATCGCTGCTGCTGTTCCTATTGCTGCTACTGCTGCTGCTGTTCCTCCACCTTTTGTTTTTTTAAGCCCTCTCCTATGCTCTTCGAATGAAACACGAACACAGCGACTAAGGGGGAGCAAAAATAAATATCACCAGTGCCACTCTGTCTGGTGAATTCACTTGCGTCACCTTTTTAGAAATAGACTGACAGTCAGTGACTGAGAACTGGGTGGTGGTTGTACTGCTGGTGGTGTGGGATCCGAGGTGATACCAGGTACAACAGAGCTTTGTAAATAACACGGTAATTAGAGCTTAACAAGCACACTCATTTGAGAGTGTGTGCTGTTCTCGTGTTGACATTGCCCCTTGTCAAAGTGAGACACACACATACACATACAAATGTATACAAAAGACGGACCGCCGAACTGTGGAATGTATTTCGCTTGTAGAGTCATATGATTTACTCGCGTAATTATATCTCTCAAGCTGTCACTTTGTGGAGAGAAAATGACATGTTGGCATTAAAATTCACTCTAAAGTGGAAACAAGTTCGAACGACAAAAAAAAAAAATAAAAAAAACGAATCGAAATGAATAAAACAATAAAATGTGTAAAATGCTTGTAAACCAGGGGTAGGTAGAACATTGTTCGACTGTAGAGGTTGAATGAGTTCTCTTGCCTTGCCTCCCGGGGGTGGGGGTCTGCGACAATTGTGACAGCTTAACGAGATGCGAGTTGAAGCGCTGTTATGTCATAATCTTGTAAAGAACACATTTTCTGGTTTGGTGTACATATTTGTGAGTATCTGTCAAGAGTCAACTTGACAGAAATGCCCATTCCTAGGTTTGAGACTTAAAACTCAAAAAATTAACCCAAAACCTATCAAGCTATTGGCTGACTTGAAACCCAGTTGGGACTGTTAATGAAGTGGAGATCTCTCCATCATTTTCGACATAATACATTGGACTCAACACTCCATTTCCGAAGCATGACTCTCAGGGTTTAGTGTTCTGGGATTATTCTAGGTAAAATGTGAACAGAACATCGATTTAGTGCCATTTTCTCTAATTCACAGTCTTTTCAAGATAACCACGAGGGATTCTTTCTCTGTAAGGCTGTTCCTAGTTTCTGTTCTAAGTAGTCTAAGCTCTGTGTCCCGCCAGACTGTGAGGTGAACCGATTCTTTCAAAGTATATTCCACTATGTCTGTCGTCGTTTTTGAAGTATGTTTTTTGACATCTGTCACTTCGCCATTTAGTCACGTCAAAACCAGTCTGTAAATGGTAATGAGCTTACCGGGAATACTGTCCCGCTCATTACTGAGGACTATGGAGTGAAAAAAGCGAACAATTATGTTTCGTTAGAAGTTCGCTGTAAATGCAAATAGTTTGCGCTGCTCTGCCAGAGAACAGTCAACCTATGACAAATGAGACAGGCCTTCCATTACCGTTCGGTCTTAACTAGCCTGTAATTTGTCTGGGTTCTGCTTGACACAAAATGAAAAAATGGTTGGACATTTCCTAGCATTTTAAGTCCTCCTTCTCCTCCTGCTCCACCATAAATGTCCGGTACAGCGAAAACCTCTTTAAAAACTCCTTCCTCCTTCTCGACATCGACATCGACATTTTCCCAAAATGTAAATTTGTTGACAAGAAATATTCATTGACCCGTGCTGCAACTACTAACACTTTACCACCTCCACCACCACCCTAAACATGAGCCGCTCACTGTTGCCGTGTGCCATAGTGGTAGTAAAACAGTGAAAGCTTTCCAACTTCCTTGTTAAGCAATTACGCGCGACGACCATCACTCGGCAGAGCAAAAAAAAAAACAAAAAATCAAAAAGCAACAAGAAGAGCCGGGGAGGGAAAAATGCCAAAACAGAAACTGAATTTAAATTTTCCAATTAGGTTTTCCCACCAAGCGCGAACACCATCGCCAGAAGCCAAATATAGTACTACCAGTTTGCCCCGCAGGCTATTCCATAGCTAAGTGCAGCAAAGCACGCAAACTGACGTCAGTCAGTCAGTCAGTCTTTCGCTCTCGCAAAAATGTGTTTGACGACGAACCAAGGAACCAAGGAACGACTACAGATACTCGCCGCACAGATACAAACTGCCAGAGTTGGCTTCTGTGTTTGCGTCCAATTGCGCGCCACTGCTACCGTGTTTGCCATTTAGCATTATTGTTACTGCTGATTTCAGCAGGAGGTAGAGGGAGGATGGGTAGGCCCAAAAAGTTGGCTTTATACCTTCGGGCCGCTGGCGCTGTGAGGAATGCATGCGATTTGCTCGTAAACAAATTGTTGCCTTTATCCAGAGCAGAGCACAGGGACGAGGCTTGTTTTTTTTGTGTGGATTTGGACGAGGACTGAAGTTAACGACGGAACTACGGATATTAGTTAAGAGAACGGCTGTTTGCATTCCGTCACTTTTATTTTTGTGGGCTCAACAGCAGCAAAAAAAAAAAAAAAAATGGGAAAAAGGAAACATGGCGGGAGATTTATTTACCATTCTCGAGCACCTGCAGAGCAGTACTGTTTGCATTTAATCCCTGGTTAGCTGCTGGCGACGCTTTTGGGAAACTGCACCGAGTGTCCTACAACATTTCGGGCCCGTTTCGCCATCAATCTCCGTCTGAGCTGGAAGATTTGAATTTATTTATGATGTAAGGGTTGTGTGTGTGTGTGTTGTCTCTATCTTTTCTGGGTGCATGGACAAAGCTCTCCCATGGTTATTTGTTTTTTTTTTTTCCTTCACCCTCCGAACATAGTATCGTGCACTTTGCATTCGTTCGTTACCGAAAATCCCCAGATGGATTGCATTTCTCATCGGCAGACTTGTGGCAGAGAGCAGCAGCAGCAGCAGTGTAGACGACGATGTAGGGAACAGATGCATCATGTGGAAATGGCAGTTTCGCATGAGTACCAGTAATAGAATCTCATATGAAACATGTCCCTGGAGGGACTAAAAGTGAATGAGTTATGTTTTTCTTTTCCATCTACATATACACTGTACATGTGTGGATACAGTTGCAATGGGGCTTTTATTTGTTACTTTTTCTCCTGCTTTTTTCCTAAATCCCCAGAGAATTGGTGCATTTTGAATTTTGGAATTGAGTGGTTTTTTTTCCCCCCGTTTTCAATCTTTTATGAGGCTTTTAGCGGTGGAAGAAGTCTTCAAAGGGACTTGTCATTAGACTGTTGGGGGGCGTAACCAACAACGAGGTCTTTTATAACCGCATAATGGAGTACTTACTGAAGGCGGCCTCAGACAGATGTCTGTTTTTTAATCATTTCTACAGTAGACACCAAGAAAAATCCTATTTTTTGATGCATTTTGTATCGTTATGAATAGAACGGGTCCCAATACACTACCCTGGGGTACTCCATCTTTTTCGTGTTTTCTTTGTAATGGTCTCTGCTTTATGTAAGACTCTTTGCACTTCACTGTTCTAACTCTTCGAATATGTACACGTTTTATCGATTTTAAGGATAAATAGTGCACACAACCTCCTCGAGGGCAACGGGAAAATTCCGAATAAAATCCTTTTGTATTGTATTCCCTCGTAATAGACAAACAAAATGCAATTTTTGAACATTTAACAACCAGCATATAATTTACAGACTACCTGCTATCCTTCTATCAATAGTTTTAGTATAATGAAGTAAAACTTTGCTCCACGTTCAATTGAATACAAAGTTATATACCTCCGCCCTTAAATACAAAATACACGCCAGTGTGATACAAATACCCATTCACTTCATAATTGCACAATATTCATAGTTTGCATCCTCTGTTCATGGAATATAAAAAGAAAAAAAAAGAGAAAAAACTTTTTCGCTTTGTACACGGATCAACAACTTTTGTTTGCAGTCCTCATGCAAAAATCACTACCACACCATGCCACAGCACACCACATACACCAGTAACAGACCAACGAACATAGCCACCCAGGATTGTTTAAAAATAATTTTTCGAAAATTCCAAAAACAGAATCACTCTCCAAAATAGTGAAATACAAATATTATAAATGTTGGAAACTTTGGTGCTTCTCTAGTTTCTGTTTTGTATTTTTTTTGTTTTGTTGGATGCTTTCGTCCTGTTTCGTTCGACACGCAGTTGGACATAACTTTATTTAGAAAAAACAAGAAAACATATCGAAGAGATGTAGACTGCTTGAAATGGATTGTACTGCAGCCCTTTTCAGTATTCACGAGCCACGAGTTGACTAATAATGTCCTTTTGAGGCTTCATGCAACTGGGAACTTCGACCTGACTTAAAGGGGTGGCTTTACAGTGTACGCACTCCAAGTTGGTTAAGGTCTTCCTCTCGAAGACTCTGTTCTTCATGTCCCAGCCATCTCAGATTTTGACTAGGTTTAGTATCTCAGCATAGCTTGAGTAGTTGGTCGTTGAATCTCCTCCTCCTCTAATGGCTGTCAACCGAAAATATTTTCTTTCTCTTTCGATAGGGGGCGTGGTTCAGGACCATAAAGCTAGACTGGTCTCATGTAGAGTCACCTTCGTTACAAGACCTTTCGTTATTCTTTGCGGATAAGTGTACAGCTGTTGACTGTCCAATTCAGGGATGTTGTGTATCCCTTCTTGTACTCTAGTAGTTCCACAAACTGCTCTAAACTTGTGGGAAACTTCAAACTGATGGGTTATAAGTCCCTTTCTCCATCAACCACTGTTATGCGTTGCAAATGGTGTAACAGCAAGGCTCTACCCTATGAAAAAGGATACCCAACACAACACAAATGTACAGAAAATTCTATGAAAATCTGGAAACATTTTCGGGGCTACTGCTCTTGAATTGCACAATCTAGTGCAAGGTATGTTCGGTACCGCTTCCTATTTTACACAACCCACTTGGAGGACGCACAGTGTAGGGTAATCCATTCATGGAAAATAGAATTCCATACTATAGTTGGCATTACAGGAATTTTTTCATTTTTTTTTCCACTTTTTCTCTTCTATTTCATAGAGAAGGCAAAAATATTGAAAAAAAAAAATAACATCGGAAACAACATCGAAACAACCCTTGAATGGGGAGGGGGGTCTGTGGAGAGTTGTATCAAGTGGTCGGTGGTTGCTTGCTACGATGATAAGGAACCGAATCACAGGGCCAAGGGGCTGCAGCTACCGTGGGTAAGGGTGATGTTGCCTTAAGTACCCTCTGGAATTGAGTGTTATTTTATATTCTGGTTCGCTTTTTTTTTTTTTTCATTTTTTTTACTTTTTTACTTTTATTGAATTCAAATTAGACCGACCGAGAGAAAAACGGAAACCCGGTGCCTGGTGGTGTTAGTGCTGTTTTAACATTTTCTTTTTTTTTTTCTTGTTGGCCAAGGAAACTGAATACTTAAGCGGATTACATTCTGTCGGGGAGGAAAATAAACAAAGAAAAATAGAGAAAAAAACAGTAACAACAAAGCGAGATTAATGAGAATTAGGAAATAAAAATTTCGCTATTTTGTTTTCAAGCATGTTATACACCGAAGAGGAATTTGACGTAAAGTGCCAGCGGATAAGGTGGGAAAACTTATAGATGACTTGAGTAGGCTCGTGAAAGTAGACTCGCTTCTTAATAATCCCTCAAAGGGTTGAGTAGACAGTAGGAAACAGTGCAGGTGTTCTCTTCCAGTAGGTCGATTTCGAAAACGTCAGCAAATAGTCAGTGTGATTGTCAACTGATTGTCAGTGTATGACGTAGAAGTAAGAAATGTCAGATATGCATTTGCAGACATATTTCTTACCCTTTCTTCGACTTTGAAATAAGTTTCGAGACATAAATATCCTGTTTTTGTTACTACTGATTGCCAGAATATGACGCAGAAGTAACAAACGTCAAATGGGCAATTTGAAGTGGTTTTTCTTATTCCTTTTCAAGGCATAGACCCTCCTTTTTGGAAAACGTTCACGAAATGTCAATGTTTCACGAATCCTGTTCTCATATGTAAAAGTTTCGTAGTTTTTCTTAAAAGAAATTGCTCACGAGAAATAAAATTTCCCCGAATTTTAGTGCAAGAAACTTCTTTGCATTGATTTATCAAATCTGTCAAACCTGTCAGATACCTGTACGCAACATACGTCAAATATGTGTGCAGTCACTCGTTCCTCCCACTGACGTTTGATGTCATCTGTGGTTTTTAACTGCACAGCGGCTACTTAGATGACGTTTCCGACTAAATGCTTGCGTTTAAGAAAATTATACAAAAATAGTCATATTTTGCTGTCTGTTGTATCTGCCGCACGATCAACTCTGAATGAGTCTACTCTCGCCCTTGTACCACTCGCAAGAAAAAGAGTTCTTCCAAAACGCCCATTAGTTTAACAATCTTATCCAAACTAAGAAGAAGAAGATTTTACAATTTGGCCAAGAAACATGGCCATTCCAGCCACATGCAGTGCATAATTTCCCTCGCTCCCAATTAAGACACACATTGTGGGGAAAGTTTTAGAACAAGAAGCAAAACTCTACTGTTTCCAAGGATATTGCATAAATTTGTAGAAAATCGCTTCCGGCAAAATCATTTACTCTCATTGTGTGTGGAGTGCATGCGAGAGGGAGGTGCTGGCAAACAAGGATATTACCAGAGGGTACGATTATTGCCTGTGCCAAATTGTTCAAATATTGAAATTCCAATCGCGATGAAAAATATTTTCGATTATCGCCCGACAATAGTGCTAGCGTGACACAATAAAAAAAAAAAAAAAAAAAAACTCTCTTAATATGTGCAAACACCCAATTGCAATTTCTCTCTCTCTCTCTCGTATATTGTCTCCCACTACATATCGCCTGCCGCCGTCGCCGCCGCCTCCGGGTTGTTCCACTTGAATTTGTGGATTCCACGAGGAATCGTGACTGGATTGCAAGGCAGCGATTAGGGGTTGCTGCATACGTTGCATGATAATTTGCCAATAGAGGAGGATATTTTCATAAACTTTATTTGTTTTTTTTTTTTTTCTGTCGTCCTTGTTGATGTCGCCATCGATGTTGTCACTGTGGATGAATTCAATTCAAGGTTACGCCGAGTGCACTAAGACCCGTGAAATACGAGTGAGTGTCACTTTTAATCATTTCGGAGACAATCACCAGCAGCTGCCGGCTATCATAAGGGTGGTTGTTGGTTCCTTCATGCAATACATGCAATATAACACTTATCAACTGTGAAGGGGGTTAGCTGTTTCCGGTTTTGTAACTTGTAATAGCGACATGTTTGGCATGTCTTGAGTTGTGTGGTTTTTATTTAGATTCAGTTTGAACCCCTCTGGCGCCAATTAACCACAAATCACGAATTCTTTTTGTTTTTCCACCATCCAAGGCAGAAAGTTTGGCAATTCCCTGGGCGAATATTATTCGGGTCTCCACCCCTAATTCGGTCGTTTTGATGGCTTTTCATCACAGCTCCCGGAAACTAAAGCGTTTCGTACAATTATTGCAGATTAGGGACTCCAGTGAATGTGGTTGTGGCTGGTGGTATGACAATAAAATGACAACGAAAAGGATTATTGACGTTTTGGGAGAGATCCTTTTTTCTGTTTTATTCTTTGTTGCTTTTCTTGATTTGATGGGTTAAAGTGACGACAGCGGCGTTAATTGTTGCGAAGTAATCCCTAAGGGGGATGAGAATAATCCTTTTTTTCAAAAAAAAAAAAAAAAAAAAGAGAAAAACTTTGGACTGCTTAATTTGGCTAAAAGGTTTCATCTCGACAAGTGGTTATATACACACACGTAGTACATATAGAATTCCATTAGAAAAACAAACAACATTCGGATCTAGTTGATTACGGGATGACATTTGGCGTAAAGCTACAAATTTGAGTGCCGACATTCATTTGGCGTAAGTTATGGAGTACAACTTGGGTGGTAATTATCATAAAATCACTCAATTGTGGCGATTTGAATGATTGATACACACCCACCCACACACGCACGCATTATGGTACTTTTTTATCTCGCGTTGGGCGCCATTTAAGTGTTTGATTTTTCTATTTTGTTGCTCCTTTGTTATTGCCCTCGTAAAGTGAGGAAGGAAAAATTGACGGTCATCACAAATTACTAAACCCAAAGAGGAAGATAATCGCAACATTTTCACTCGTAAAACTAGAAAAAGTCCTAAAACTTTATCGACGAAATTTGAACTCGACTTAAAAGAAATAATGAGCGCCATCAACGAATGATATAAAAAGAAAGGCGAACCGAGAGAGTCAAAATTGAAAAATTTGCATGAAATTTCATTTAAAATCAATTATGATTCGGCCACCCACCCAAACCGCCGGCCGCCATTACTTGTCTCTGGCTTGTTGTTCCTTCTTTTGGCCAAATGGGAATTAATCATCATAAATCCAACCAAATGTGCTTTAGCAAGTTCTTGAAATTTCTCTATCTGGCCCCTGTGGTGTGTACATCCTTCCGTTTCCTTCAAATAAATTACTGAAGATTAATATTTGTTTATTACTCTGTCTGTGTGCGAAACACCGAGATGAGATTATGGGAAGTTATACAACTTGATGATGGAAGTAGGTGGGTTGATGGTTTTTTTCGCTTTGCAAAGGAATACAAAAGTTAAGAGATATAAGGACATAACAAAGCGCTGGTATGGTAATCAGTTGTCGGGGAGAATGGTTGATTGATGATATCCTGTTTTCTTTTTAATTTTATTGGCAGCAGATTGTTTACAGCGCGAGGGGGTGGATGAAAGAAAAGTTATTCCAATATTTATCCCTTTAAAATCATACAGAAAACCATCCTGCCAAAGGTGCCAACTCAGCATACCATGAATATTCTATTGGCTTCCTAGAGCAGAAAATATGTGTATTATCCTTGCTATTTATCTGTATCCGTTTTTTTTCCTGTCCTATCCTCCTCCTCGTATACATATGAATGTGCGTGCCTAAGCCTATGCTCGAGCGTCTGCCAGAAATGGAAAATATTTCATATTATCAAGGATAATAAATATTTCACTTTCAGTGGGATATATCGTGGAATTATCTGCGACGCCTCTTTGACACAGAGAGGGTTCCTTCGACGAGCACATGCATAGTCAAGCGCACCACCAAATTTCATATCGGTGAAATTTTCCAGAGCCGTTACGAAATTGTAAATTCATCTGTGTTTAGGAGTTGACATTCCATGCCATGCATCAAGGATCACCCTCTCTTTTCTCTCTCTGTGTCTGCGCTGAATTCGGTTGGGTAGACATCGCTCGGGGGTAGTTTCTCAAACAAGATTGAATTCCATTTAAACGATTGATACATTCCTTACGTTTAGGGGGGGGTTCCCCCAAGTTTTTTGTATTCCTTTCTCTTTCGCCGATCATCAACTAATTGACATCACAACAAACATCCTTTTGAGTTCATTCTCATTCTCTAGACAGAGAAAACAAGCAGCGTGTCCTTACACTCCATTTCATTAATATATTTGCAATATGCTCGAAATCCATAAAAAGAGATGAGGGCAAGGGAACTGCTGTTCCCCCTGAGAGAAATGCGTACACAACGAGGACTCGTATGTGTATCAGCTGTTTCCCGGAAAATGAAATACATGCAGGATACGACGACGAAAACAGCTGAGCATTAGTAGTACACCCAGTTTGAAGTAAAAATAGAAATTCCAAGGACATTGTGCACGTATTTTTCGAATTTGGAAATAAATTTCCTTTGGCGTTGCAATGGGAACCCTCTTCGTGTGGGATTACTCCG
The DNA here is from genome assembly GCA_963583995.1 of Xylota segnis. Taxonomy (NCBI): domain Eukaryota; kingdom Metazoa; phylum Arthropoda; class Insecta; order Diptera; family Syrphidae; genus Xylota; species Xylota segnis. The sequence continues at coordinate 1,135,795 of OY757238.1, forward strand.
GCGTACACATGACTAATTGCTATGGAAATGCCTTGACGCATGAGGGTGAACTGATGATATCTAATGCTCAACTGACAGAACGTGAAATTATTAATATTAGATGGGCTTCCGGGAATGTATCGATTACCAGGATATTTTCATTGATTAGCTGCCAGTGTGTCCTATGGATGTGACCTTCAAGTAAACATATTTGTCATTCAATCTGGAATCTGAGTCATTACCCAAAAGCTCGACAATTAGTTGTACTCAATACGTCCCCCCAAGAAGAAGGATTAACTCTAAGTGCATGATTTTACCACTCCCTGGCCATGGTAGTTGCCGCCCCAATCTTCCTATAATTCCACATATATCATCATAAAATCCTCGCATATATCTTCTGATCCACAATGAAATATCGAAGTATCTTCCGAGGCTTAAGTCTTTCAAAATACAAAAAAAAAAAAAGAGAAGGAGAAAGTAAAATCAAAAGTCGAACACAAATGGAGCGTAAGTGAGGTCCTGCCCAAAGGATTAGTCAATAATTTATCGAGAAATCTCTTTTTGAATAGCTCAGTAGGTGTATTGGTGGTCATCGCTATCGCTATCGCTCACACACAAGCCCAATATCCATTTCCTGTGCCACAAGAATTAATTTCATCGCAAGCGTATAACCACACACAACCCTTTACCGAGGGTTCCCTTCTGATGATGGTGGGCAGTAAATCATGTTTAACCCAACACAATACAAAGTTTTATCTTGGGAAGCACATGTACATATACACGAGCGTGGTTGCTATCCGTCCGTCCGTTTGTTCGTTCGTTGGTTCAGTGAAGCCAAAAAATACAACCAATTTACTGGTGTGTCGGATAAATCATAGACACACAGAAAAGGATTCATTGATTTAACCACACATCGATACATCACAGATCCTCCCCTGGCCGCACATGTGTAGCGGAAGAGTAGCACTTATCCTTGGGCAAATAAACAGAAAAGTTCTTAGGTTCCACATTTACCCATCCACACATCCTTGGGTTTTTCGGGACAACGACGACGACGAAAAAGACTTTAATATGTTACACAGGCAAACGTTTTGGGGGCAATAAACAAAGTTTTTAGATAAACATTAACTTTGCTTTTATCTTGGCCCATTTGCCATATACTCGTACTCATCCTCTACACACGCACAGGAGGCATACACCTATCCGCTCCCAACTAATATACAACACAACCCCTGTGTGAAAGATCCCTAAGGGAAATAATATTCTCGACAACAACGACGACATCGACAACGTATACCAAAAGGAAAACATTGCGAAAAGTGTCTTTTTCGTGCTCTCCGTACATTTAACCAACTACCATTATCCCTTTTACCCTTTCACCAAACTATGCAGTCACAACATCATAGAATAGCTTCGAGTTCTGTTTGAGGGTCGGGTAAATCAAATTTTCCAAACATAAATTGATTCGAGTCGCTAGAGCAGCCGGCAGGACACTCACTCACATACATGCTGCTGTATTGTGTATAAAAGGGTATTTTGTGTTTTTCTCTCTTATTTTTCTTAAATTGCGTTTCAATGTCGCTGAGGGTTGTTTAATGGAATCAGAACCGAGTCAGTGGGTGGGACTCCATCTTATTTTGCATAACTCAAAATTAAAGGGATTCCATGGGTTAAATAGGAAGTTATGATTTCTTTATCCTTCTTTTCAATTCGTTTTTTGCTTTGCTTTTCCTTTTTCATACTCGTACTTCTCTGGCATCACAAGGACAAGAGGTGGAATTCGTCGTCGTAGTCGTCCTTCCTTATTGAAAATCCACCACCACCACCACCTACAGTGGGGGGGGGTGGTTTATTGAAAATTAATACCAAATATTCTTTTTTATTAAATTCGACCCGTTTATTTTGTTGAAAAATAAATATTTATGTGAATGTGGGAAGAATTCCATTTCATGGATATTTGTCCTATAAGTCCTTTTTTTTGTGCAAAAATTCAATATGTGAAGATATGTATAGATTTCTTTCCTGGAAGGTGGGTGCGCTACGCTGTTGATGATGAATTTATCTCAGAAAAGAACAAAACGAAAACAAATATCGCGTTGGCAGGGTTTCTTGCGAAGAATTCTATTGGTATCGACAGGTTGTCAACAGGGTTTCATATCTCCAAGGACATTTCAAGCTGTGATGTAGAGTGGACGGTGAAATTTCCTTCTCTCTCTCTGTATTCTATAAGCGTTTCCCAGAGGTGTACCCTCGTGCTCATGTTGCAAAAAGTTATTTCATAGGATTGTGGTGGTTTCTTTTCTGAAAGCTTATCGTTGGATCCTATTTCAGGATCCACTTTTCAGTTTGTGCTTTTCAAAAAGTTGAATTCCTGCAAAGTATAAGTTCGATGTGTTTTACTAAATTTGCCACAAGTCTGCTGCGGAGGTTCTTCCGACATTTTTGAAAAGGAGAACTTTGCATTTGTAATCGTGTTTTGCAGAGTTGCAAAGTGAAAAGTTGGCTGTTTTTCCTCCAAGCAGTGTTTCTTAATCGAAACTTGTGAAGAAATATTTCTTAATTTCCAAATTTTCACCAAAAACTGATGAATTTTGACAAACTTTGCACAATTTTGAACGCGAAGTGCAAAGTTTATTTGTTTGGCGAAAGGACACGGAAGAAACTGACAGAATTTTGGACTTCCCACAAACATACTTGTCACCCTGCTAAGAGAATGCTTTGAACTTTTGAAAAGAATACAAAAGTTGTCGTTTGATGAAGCAAATTTTGCAAAGATAAAGTGATAAGTTAATAAGTGAAGAGTAGATCTGTGGTTCTCTGTAAGGCTATTCTGTACGGCAATTCCCTTCCAACATGGTTTCCCAAGGCAATCCAAAAACGATTACCCTCAGACTGAATGCATCGGCATCCAACACAAAGGGGCCTAAATTAAAGGGTACCAACTCCATAGTGCTACCTCTCGTGGCAACAGCTTTATCAGAAATCTGAAAATTCAATTTATCTTCCACTCTCTCCATCCATAATTATCCTTAGCATCAGAATAGTTTATGCCGCTGTATCGACAATTCAATTTTAAAATAATCCCAAACCAAAAAAGGTAGACAAGGGACCAGTGCACAGCGTGGGAACCTTCCCACGGTCCTATCGACCCTCCGTCATCAAAGTTAATAACTAGCAGGTTACCCATCCATCATCGTACTCCTTTTTGTAGTGGTGCAGCAGCCTAATCCAGGTCGTGCATTCATTGTGTGTTGAGAAAATTTGTTACAAATTTTCCATTCAAACAGGCCAACGAACAAAGGACGAACACAAACCACCGGCACAGGTGTGTGTGTGCACCGCCAATTAGCCGGTGAGTTCCTCTTCTCCTTCTTGGTTTTCAAAACGGTGAAATAATTCTTCAAATCGATTTTAGGGCCTACTCGGAAGAATGGGAAAAGAAAAGCAAAAAAACCAAAAGGACTTGAGGATTATCTCTGCTGCCGAGCATGGCCCCGGTCAAAGACCTGCGGCCTAAAGTAGGCCAAGACGACGACAACAACGACAACGACAACGACGACGACGACGACGAACGATAGAACGATGAAACGATGAGGACGGTGACATGTATTGTTCCTTTGTTTCGTCCTCGATGACACCACCTAGAAGTGGAAAATGCACAGAACTGCAGCAGCAAAGGTGCGCACCACCACATATGAGGGGGCTGTGTGAGGGTATATACTGCAATACACCCAGGTGTCCCTTTGTCATTATTTTCTCACACACAAGTGCGATGGGTAATTGCGTTCCCTGCCAAAGGTGAATGATGGCAATGATGATGCGAATGACAGGAGTTTAGGGTGGTGGTGGTGGTGGTGCTGGTGGTGCTGGGAGCCGCCACTATCACCTCTCTGGTAATTGAGTTTTGGCTTTGACGAGTTTTGCAATGACAGCAGTTGGTAGGCAGGGGGATGGGGAAATCAATACTTCACATGCGGCTCTGAAGTGTTGTCGAGTGACTAATTAATAATGCATCCGCAAAGGATGGGGAGGATATCCTCCACGAATAATCTTGAAATACTTAAATCGTTGGAGCTTTAAGTCGGCTTTAAAAGGGGAGACATAAATTGAAAATGACATCTAACATAGGATGTCACACCAACACAGCCGGGCCGCACATATTCAATTTCCCTTCTCGATGTCTCGATGCCAATAAAAAAATAACACTAACTCAACCGACAGCATCCTTATAAGCCGGCAGCTTCGCCCGCCACTCTCTCTCTCTATTCTTTCTCCATGGTTCACATACCACATAGGTCGTCATCGTCGTCGTTGTCGTCGTCGCTGTAGTCGTCGTAGTCGTCGGCATTCATATGCAGAGAAGCACGGTTCAAAGGATTTACTGGGGTATTACTTGCCCCCGACTAGCAGCTGGATGCTTGCCCAACCCGAACCAACAAAGTGAACCATTATGTCTGGCTGACAATGCGCTACTATTGTCCTGAAGGATCGAAATTTTTTTCTTCGCTTTTTCTCTCCTTTTTATTTTTTTTTTTTTTTTTTTTTCATATTTCCTTCTCTTCACTGTCGGTTACTTGAACTACTTACTTTGCTGGCTTGGGGGAGGCAGGAGGAGTCAGAGGGTGGCCACTTGGGCTGGGTGCATCATCATCTTGGGCAATCATAGTCTGATTGTCTGAATGTCTGATTGCTTGACTGCTGCATAGAGATATATATTCTTTTTTTTGCCTTTCAATGGCTTTGTGTGTTCCAGCCTTTGGGGCTACTATTCTACTGTTCGTTCTTTTATGCATTCAAAGCTTAGGTAACTCCCTAGGCCGATGGATATTTTTCTTCTTCGAAGGCAGGCTACAGTCGATGGGCAAAGTTAAACGCACTAAAGGGAGATTTCGTTTGAACTCTGTCGGGAGAGAAATCCTGTGAATTGTTACTTTTTCTGTTTGGCTGGAGATTGGGGGGGAGAATCTGGCACTTGGTCCTCAGATAAAGATAAAAGGTTCAAAATTGAAATCAAATCGTTTAAGTGTTTCATAACATTTGCTATCGACTGTATATGAATACTAATGCGAGTATCCTCATAACATATGCAGATCCGCACAAGAGCACTGAAGTACATTTTATGCATGGAAAAAGAATTTCTCTTTCATTTCTCTCTATCTCCACATCATTATTATCTTCTTCACATCATCTGCATCCCTGCATTTATACGTCCTGCGGGTAGAGAGTGAGAGACCCCAGCTCAATTGAATCCTCTTCATGTATGGACAAGTTAGCAGAATGCATAGATGGATGAGGCGATGGCTTTAAACAAAGCGACGTTTCTGGTCTTCGTCCTGGTGCTGCTGATGATGATGATATACTCGTACACAAGGCCTACTTTGCCATGCACACATGGAATTTGAATTGTGAAGTTAATTTTGCACTCGAATGCTGGAGGCATATTCAGCGTCTTCTATTACTTTTTTTTTGTGTGTGTGCAGCCATTCAATTCGAAGAAGGATCTGCCTTTGTGTTTATTTTTGCACTGTCCGCCTACTCTGAGAATTGACCTGCAGTCATGGCAAGTCCTTTTAAATGATAATTAACAGTTCCATGCAGAAAGAGCATTTCTAAGCACACACAAGCGATTGATTGCAGTTCCAGTTCCGCCCAGTGGCGATTAAGAGTCCCTTCGCTTCCTTGAAACTGCCGATTTGCATCAGTTTAGGCTAAGGATGGAGGATTCCTGAAAGGAAAACAGAAAATACCCCGTACCCCAGTTGCCATAGTGAGGTTATCCTTTAAACTCAAACGAGACCCACATTTGGAATTTATTTCCATAACAGATTTATTGCCAAGGACAACTCCATCGTTGGTTTGGCTTTGGCTTTGCCTAACTCGGAGGAGGATATTATTTTATACTCTGCCGACGACGGAGAAACGTATTTACTCCTTAACCCTCTCGGCCTGACGTTTTAAGTGAAGTCAGGGAAAGGAATTTCACAACATTCCTCGCTTTAATATGATTGATGAGATTGTGCCTGCTCTGACAGTCAGAAGAGGGGTGAATGAGGAGGCTTTTTCCTAAGAAAGGATCTTTTCTCCCTGCACACTCTTTTTATTGTGTTGGAATTTTCTAAATCACAATTAATCAATGAAAGAGGGTTGTGTTGAGTTTTGTCATGGCGATTTATATGTCGAGTTCTACGAAAGCGGAAGACGAGGAAGGGTTAAGTTTTTCGAGAATCCTTTTCTTAAATGACGCTTCTAATCTTTTTGGCATCTGGATGAGGAATCCGTAGAGAATTAGCCATTAGAAGGGAACTGCTGTTGCTAACACCGAATTCATTTTTCATTTCGATTTCAGGCCGCTTCCGTTGGGTATGTCCTTGGACAGTGATTTTGGACAAAGAAGGGGTTGTCTTCAATCCATTCTCTGATTGAATGGGGGTTCTTTGCTAGGATTTTGGTTTGGACTGCTTAATTTACTAATTAAACCGGTCCTTTCAACTTCAAATCCACATCACGCTTTTTCTTTAATTTGCGTCAAACCCTGCTGCGATCTGGCTTTCGGGGGATAAATCCCCACAGACTCTTAGACTGAGTTTAAAAAAAAACTCCAAATCTCCACTCGAAATGATTGCATTGGCGCGTTGAATGCAACGTTTTGGGACTTTTTTCTTACCACCACCATCACCATGGCTTCCATCAAACCTAAGCACAATGGCAATCATTCAGCCAGCCTAGCTCTCTGTCAATGTTTGCAGGAATAATTTTGAAAAAAAAAGAATGTAAGGACCTGCATCTGACAGGCATTATGGTATGGCGCGCTCTGTCTATCTGTCAATTGTCTGCTGGCAGCAGCCCTAATTTAGGCGTTGAATGCATTAAATGCAATTTGCATGAGGAGTCGCTCTTAATGGCGATGACGTGCGTACAGGGCTCTCGCGGTAATCGTGTTTACAGTCACCGTTCACTCGTCCTTCTGTCAAATATTTGCGTTTTGCACATTTTAATGGTATAAGCCATACTACAACTCTCCACAGGCGCGTTCGTTCTATGGCAATTGCATTAGGGGAGTCCTTTTGATTTTGCTGCAACAGTCGGCTGGGGTCCCTTAGTCCTGGCCGGGCCGGGCTTAATGAATGCGTTCAATTTAAATCGTTCTTCCGTCACATGGTGGAGTGGATGTCTAACCAGCACCACCACCATCCATCCCCTGTTCGGATATGTGTCAGGCAACTGCCACTCCCTGTATTGATGGGCATTCCGGCGCAAATCCCTGGGTGATTTACATACAAATGCATTTCGCTGTAATTATAAGAAGCAGGTTTGCATGTTCGACTGTAATAAAATAATCGCTGGGTGGAGTTGTTGATAAATCCAACACACGATATACACATACACATACATAAATTCTTTACAAAAAAAAAAAAAATAATAATAATAGGGGTTGTATCGCACATTGAAGGTCAAAAACTAACTAAGTAGGTATGTTGGGTCTTGGTTGGGTTTTGGCTTTCTTTGTTGGATTCGAACGGCATTTAAGGACGAAGTTCAAGGTTAGAACTTTGATCTGTTGATTCGATGATGTAAGTAAGGGTGGGGTTCTCGTTGGGTTAGTAGGTAATTACTTTTGTATTTGTAGCTATTATAGAGCGAATGGCTTTGCGTTTCAAACGGAATATAATCAAAGCGTGGAACTATACACATGTTAGCTGGAATGTCCTTTGTTCTCGAATGTAGACTTTGATGTCAAAGTCAGGGCGATAAACCTTGAACATTGATTTATTTTCGCCGAGCCATACCCTTGTGATACTACCGATGACGTTTGAAACGGTGGTTCTAGACTTTGCCCATTAAATGTGTCAAACCTTGGGCCGTTCATGATTTTTCCACTTAAGGTCATTGCATGAGGGAGAATTTTAAACCGTCTGGCATTCCCAAAGAATGTCCTCGGATGATTCGTCACCTTTCCAGCAGAACCTACATTTCATATCGAAACACAGATAGAGTTTGTTAAAGTGATATCAGATACCTGTCTTTGCCTAAATTGAGGATGATTTTCTTGGTTTTCACTCCCAAAGTTGCTGAAGCTTTGCTGCCCAAAGACGCCAGCCCCAACTATGAACCAGACCAAACTTTTAGGGTCCATGCCCTGACCACCATTAGATCAGTTTACCCCATATTTCTATATCAGATCTAACAACCGATACAGTATTCCTGACCATAACCTCGAGGATAGTCGAAGTGATGTCCCTTTTTGGAATTCCGTCAAGAATTGCCAGGCCCAGTTGACCATGTCTAGTGGTGGTCTTACCATTCTTCGTTTACACCAAAATGGAAAAAGTCGTCTACTGGCCCACATGGTCCTAGTGGCAGACTTGATATGAGACTTTCAGGATGGCACGGAACACATGACTGGGATGGACTAATGTGGTGAAAATGTTTGACGACACTTAGGCCCGAATCATGAGGAATCTAGTGCTTATTTCTGTTGGCTTCAAGGTGGGCTGTAGTTCTGAGACTCGAACCTTGACTCAAGAAATATTCGTCCTCTTTGGAAATTATTGTAATTTAGGATATTCCTTCTACCTATTTCCTCAATCCCTGCCGCACAATCCATACTTGCTTCACATGGCCAAAACTTGGTAAATAGTTGCGGTCTGAAGACAGTCATCTGTGGGAGGCCAACAAATAATAACAACACACACACATGTACAAGTAGGAATATGATAATTTTGTAAAAACTTCCGAACCCAACTCAATCTGTTCCGGTTGAATTTCCTTTGATGTTCGTTATCCTTTCCTTTTTGTATTTCACCAAATGGGAATATGGTTGTTTTTTTTTTGTTGTTGTTTCTTTTGAACAAGTTAATTTCGACCAACGACATGTCTCCACACGTCCATAGATATCCATGTGACATTTCAATTCACTGTAACCGACAAACCGTGACGAATTACCTTTTTTTTTGTTCCGGCTCTTTCTCTGGTGGTTTGGCTGTTGTTTTGTTTACCACACACACAGGACCTTCGGCGGATACACTGTACAACAGAGAATAAGTATGCATGAAGCCAACATAGAAAATCAATTTGTATGTCAATTATATTCCATGCCAAAGCAATGACGGAGATTTCCAATTCCATAGGCAACACAAAAAAAAAAAAGAAAGAATAGAAAGTAGGCGGAGGAGGCGGAAGCCAACTTCATACACACAAAAGGACATGCATTTGGAATACCGTACATACCCACATAAAAGTGTATAGCGGACGGACTAGAATTTGTTAGCGAGTAAGAGTACGCGAAACAATAACCCCATTGACAATTCTTCCACGTACCGTAACGTCGACATCCTCCTCCCAGTCCCAGTTGGACAATAGACATTCAGACGAAAAAAAAAACAACAAAAATAAAAGGAAACAATCACGAAAAATGAAAACAGTAAACAAAAAACAAAAAGAAGAACAAAATTGGATACGTAGAGCAGCAGCAGCAGCAGCAGCAGTAGAATGGAATAAGAAGCGAAATGATTGAGAGAGTATAATCAAAGGATAAAGATACAAAGATACATATACATATGAGAACACAAACAAGTCGCATGACTACAATTGAAAAGCGGAAGAATGTCAGTCAATATGTGAGGGGGTGGTGGAGAATATGAGTCTTTTTTTTATTTTTGGTAAGATGTCGACAGGACCTCTCCTAATGACATGACTTGTTCGCCTGTGTTGTACATACATTTACTTTAAACGCTTGCTGCATGCACACCGAACGACGAATGGAGGGCTTCATCTCTGATGCTGTGGGGGTGTCGATGACAACCATCGACAGAGAAATTATAAAACAGCAGCAGCACACAATAGGGACACAAAAATCTATATACAGAATTTGTAAGGATATCCGTTTCAGTTCAAGTTTGTGTGTGTGTGTGTTTTCAAAATTGAAAGGACGACGAACAACAAAAAACTCGGAGGGGAATGAAGGATTGTTTTGAACAACAACCAGCTTATAAGGAAGCAAGTGCCAAAGTAAGGCCCGTTTTTGAGTTATTTTCATCGGCGAGTTTTACAAGGACATCCCTTCTGTGTATACATTTGTATGTATGTAGGTGTGTATATTTTGCCCTCCATTCATGGCTCGAAATTGTGATTGACATGTTTTCCATGGAGGGTTCCCGGTTAACATGGGAATAGTTGTCAACAAATCGCGCTGACTCAAGGGTAAACCAAAAAATAAATGACCTTTGAAAAGTTTTCCCGTCATCTGTTGAAAACATTCCCAACATCCATGTCATACCCAGTTTAATTAGAAGAACAATCAAAAGAAGATCCGCAAAACGATCTTATTCCACATGCTGGGATGGGAACTCTTCTGTGTCATCTCGTGGAGACCTCCTCAAACTAATTAGTCCAATTTAAGAACAATAAAGAGAAGAAAGAAAAACAAATACAATCCAAACGATTTGTTAAGTTTCATCCACATCAAGAGCGGGGCGGAACAGAGACACATTTGAATCGATGCCAACCGAAAGAACCAACAGAACCAAAGGAACCGATCATCGTCAACCGACTAGAACTTTCCCGCTGCTAAATTTAGATGGAACCGAAAATATAAATCAATTAATCACGACGACGAACATCATGTGCAGTGAACATCTCTGGACCGTGGCATGCCAAGAACCTGCTGTTCCATGGGAACATCTCCCATATGGTGGGGTCAATCCCAAGCGAACTGATTTGAGTTGGAATTTGATAAAACGAAGGCCAATCCAGCCCCAAACAGCTACAGTTGGTTCCCGAAGTCGGTATGTGTTTGTCATCTCGGGGGGACCCTTTGGTATGAAGACGATGATGATCTGTGGCAAGTGTTCGAATTCAAATTTAGGGAGCAAGAAATGTGTATTTTTCCGAGAATTCCCTGTCTCTCGGTAGGAAGGACTATTTCGGTAAATGTATAGTAAATGAAACAGCTGCTGGTTTCTATGAAGTACGAGGACTAACAATTTATTCAAAAAGCAAGAGAAAGGAACCGAAAACAGGAACCACATCGCAATCATCAACATCACATCATATGGTAATGGCCCGTAAAGGCATCTGTTTCGCCTCAGTCAGGCAAAGAGCACATTCACAGGAAATCCTGACACATAACAGCACACAAACACAGACATACTATGTATACCGCACGGCAATTCCTTTTTATTGCCAAAAATTGAAAAACTGAAAAAAAGAGAGAAAGAAACCCAACACAGACAGGATGTCCTGATGATAACCTACTAAGGCCGAGGTACGAGTATTTACTCGTAACAGTGTGCCTGTGGTTCCCACATTCTGTGTTTGTACGCCCTTTCTCGTGTGCAATCCTTTTGAAGCGACGATCGTGTCGTTGTTGCCATGTGCCACGAACCTCACGCCGCATGCACCTCCTGCAGGATGAATGAATGAATTTCCATAAACCATTATCATAGTCAGCTGCTCGCACTAACTGTGCCATTGAAATTTCACGACCTTCAGGAGAGAGTGGTGCACCTTTTGCGCAGAGGCAATCAACTTGAGTGCATTCAAACACTTAACAATCGATCGAAGGGACGGAAGGAAGTTAGCTGTTTTTGCTGCCTCCTTGGGGGAAACCTTCTTTTTTTGTTTTGACTTTGTGTGAACAAATGGAATGCAGTGACAGTGTATGTGTATTTCCAGGAGATGGTTCAATTATTGCTCTCGGAAGTGAATGGGACTCAAATGTCAACCTTGAGGTACATATACGCCATTGGTTGGCTTAACGAAGACACAGTCTCTTGTGTGGAAGTGACAGCTTCAACAATTTCATTAAAACTTCACAACACATGTCCACTTGTGTGCTGCAACAGCAGCAGCAGCAGCAGCAATGAGTAAGTGATTTCATAACTACCCGCAGGGTGAGGAGGTGGTGATGGGCGATGGTTGCTGCTGCTGTTGCTGCTGCTGCTGCTTGCTCTCCCCTCAAGTGAGCGGCGAAACAATAGCGAGGCACGTACATAAATACAACGGCCATCGCATTTATCACGGCAATAAAAGGACAAAACACTAACACACACATACACAACTAAAATCGAGAATTCGGAGGACAACCGTCAGCACTGGGGGGAGAGGAGAAAAATCAATTTCATTGCAACAATTATTGTCAGGAGTAATAATTCACAAACCGAAGGGGTGGCACGATATAGCCGCCATCACCTCGTACCGGGAGACATATCATTACCCGGACACAGAGGCATATATTACGTACGCAACTCATACTCGAATGGAATCACAAGACAATGGCTAGGAAACATAAATAACTCTTCGGTCCATTACTTGGCAATCATCATTAATGACCTCCTCATGCGTGAATGTATACTCGTAGCTGTGCGGATAGGCATGGGCATGGGCCTATGCGCCTGTAGAGTGTTCAATTTTGGAATTTGTCGCGCATAGGGGGGAGGACTTCAGAGCCAGGTTATGGAACGGAACCTATGTACACAAACAATGGCTGAGGCGAAAGCATAAGAACGGAAAAATCGATGGGATGGGAAGAAATTAAGTCATCATCGCCCGTTGTGTCACCTTCACCTGGGAATTCGATATTGATTCGCACAATTAGCGGGTGTCGTCACAGTGTGGAGTGGGTAATTAGCGGGAAGGAAATTTTATCCTTGGTTACATACAGTGGGGGAGTCCTTGGGTTGAATAGGGTACGCAACGTTGTGGTGGTTTAGTTTTCGTATTGTAATCTAGAAGTCCCCTTCTAATCCTTGGTGAGGTTTGTTTCTATATTTGATTTCTCCTTATCTTGCAACTATCCAGGAATTGTGCTTATCCTCGTTAGAACACATTTTCAAATCCAGTTTCTCTGAGAAATCTGAAAATGAGAAGCGGCTCTATAGTCGGCATAGTCCCTGATAACTGGTACTTACTCGAATATTTCACTCTCTTGTGTATCAATGCCGAATCTGTTTCGGAAAGTAGAGATGTAATTTTGCAAATGATTGTCCATAAGCCTACCATACCAAATAGATGAGCACTTTTGCCCCGCTTTGCTCCGTTTTCAACAATTTCTTTTCGCACTGTAAAATATTTCTAGCAATAGACTTTATGGTTTGTTTTGTTTTTCAGATTGTATTACGTGAAAATTAAGGACATTCACCATAGAAGAAACAGAAATCCTGCAACAGTCACAACTCTAACCCAACAGCCAGCTGCAAGTCATGGTTTTAGGACATCATCGCCTCAAGTTTTTCAAGATTTCGGGTGAGTGGATTCTTTACTTTCTTTAGCTTTCGAACTAAAATTTATATACTTAGCCTTAAGTTTGTTACTATTTTTACTATATTTGTCCCTCCTTGTCCTTTTACTGACCAGAAATTGTACTAGAAGGTTCTGTACTTTTCTTGACAAGGCTACTGTGAATCTTTTTGGGTTGTGATTCCCAAGAGTAGGCCTTGTTGATTTATTCCGTTGTCTTTTCCTATCCTCCTGAACCCTTGTGCTTTGGTTTTAAAAGAACGATGCTAAGCTGAGTGACCTGTATGATTTGGGCTGGGTCGGGTCTCGGCTTTTGGTATAAAAAAAAAACTTAATCTGTGTCTTTCTAACCGGGTGTGGTAGTTTTATCTTTGCGTGTTTTTTTGACACTTTTTTGCACCAAGATTGCACTTTTTACCATGTTTGCTTCTGGGGCTTAGACAGCTCGTATCATACCCAACTGCAATGAGTTTCTGGTTCTAAAAAGTGATCTGGAGATCTCCAAGTGTCAGATTGCTTTCAATCTGCATACATGGCTGTCCGAAATTGAATTCACTGATTTGACGGTCGAACAGAGAGGGCTAGACATGAGTTATAAAATGGTTGCATTTAAAGGACTATCTAGGATGAAATTTAAAACCTTTCCCCAATCCTCGATTGCAATTACCTCACCACTTGAGATCACCAAAACGAATCTCATTTCTGTCACCAACAGAGAAATACAAAAAAAAAAAATAACAACAAAGGCGGGAAAATAATTGCAAATTAATCATCAGTCCGCTACAAGCTACAAGAGCGCACCGCACAGCTTATAGGGGTCGATATTTTTCGCAATCACAGAACCGGAATTAATTTCTGATTCAAATTTAAATGGACGGAAGTAATTCAGTTGAATCCGAAATGCGAAATAAAGCACCCACTCCCCCACCGATACACACCATCCACCGTCCGCCTTTTGACAATGTCAATGTTGGTGGACACAACCGACCAACCGACCAACCATCGAGCCAACATAGCCACCACATGTGTGTGTATGAATGGACGGATGGCATTGTCCGATTTACCCGCAAAAATCAAATATCCTTGAATGGTCGGCGGCGCATCATTCTTGTATACAATTCAAATGATTTCTGTATCATTGTGGCATATGCATGAATAGCAGCGAGCGTCGCCGTGCCCCTCTCCGGTCCCGGTCTTTGGCATTTAATTTGGCCACAAAATCAATTTAGCCGACTGAGCTGAGTGGGTGGGTGTCTTGTTCGGTGGGTCGGGGTTGCTCGGCCCCCAGCTGGGCTGCAACGGCGCTGCCAGCACATGGACACAAAATTCCATGCTGGAATTCCTCTTTCTTCCTTTTTTGATTCCGAAGGGAAATTGCTGTTTTTATTTATTATTATTCTCTTTTATTTCGTTGGGTTATTTATGGATGAATGGCGAATGGCGAATGGCGAATGGACGGACGGAGAAACAGAAAGACCCTTGTCCTCCACCCTTGGTGTTGTTTTTAATTACAAGCACTAGTGTGGGGTTAGCCAGTCCCTGCGAAGTGAAATCCATACATATGTAGGTCAAATCGAATTAATGATTGATGAGGCAAAAGTGATAACAGGGCTAGCACACCTCGCACAGTATCGCCCGGTGTGCGGAGCACAAAGGAGTATTCTTTTCACACAGAAATCCCCTTTCATTTGATATGCACATACGCGGCGGCGTATGTGTGTGGAATCAGATTTTAATCAGTTCCCAGCTCGACAGCTGTGAAATTTCTGATGATCAAATGTTTGCCAAACACTTTCATCAGAGTTCCCTTTGCAGCGTTGTTTGCTCGTTCGCCGCGCAAGCCTTTTCCCCGCAAATACGAACAACGAAACCATATGTCAACCGCATAGTGTGCCTGTGTGTCGGTGTATGCATGCGTATTTGTTTAATAGTTGAATTCTTTGCGTCTCGTTTAAATGGTCTACTTTGGGAATCCCTCCCGCACCCCTCTTTGGGCAATAATGGATGACATTGTCTCTATTGGTTGCTAATCAATGAACTGTCACCGGCTTTGTGTGGCGATTCGAGAGGAAGCCCCTCAACGGCCGGCCTACTCAAAAGAACGCGGAATGTCTTTAAGTGAATTTGTGCATACATTTCTTATTCCATACATACTTGGGCATGGGGACAGGAATTTCCCTCATAGATGTCAAACCTGGATTATTCTGAACTCGTGACACATCTTCTCAATCTATAATCTGTCACCATCACAGATTTTCCGGGCCAAAAAGACCTTTCGACGTTGACATACCTTCTTTAGAACTCCTAAGTCACAGATTCCAACTTATCTACTCTCGACCATCACCGGCACGTCTCTATTACTCGTGATATTGACAGTTGGTATGACGTGCCCTAAAGAAGTACTAAAGATCGTACAGCGCTGCCTGCCTCAAAAGAACTGAATTTTCCACTCCACATCCCTGCAACGGCAATCACTTATGTTGCCCTCTTACCGACTGTCCCTGCGAGCAAAAGCCAATTTGAGTTCGCCATCTCCACCGTCAAGATCAATATGTCAGTATCGATCGTTTCAACGCGTCCGATGCCATAATTACAGGGCGCCCTGGGCGGCAGCACTGCACAAATATTTGCAGTTGGATGAGCTGACTTTTCAGATTTTGTGGTTATTTACTTGGAAACTTTCTTTCGGTTTCCACTTCGCTTCAAGTTGAAACCACAAAACCGACCGGCATCTCGCCACACGCACAGCAAGAACGCGGCTAAGTACATACGTCAGCATCGCCACCAACTGTGGAGGTCTTTGTCAAAGCGACTCCTCATTGTCGTTGTCGTTGTCGTCGGCGTCATTGACGTGACATTAAAAACCGAAAAAAAGGAGTAAGAAGAACAAAACAAAAGCGAAACGTCTTTGAAGTGACCGCAGAAATAAACAAAACATCGCAGTGGTAGTTGTTCACAAGCGGATGGGGGTGTGGTGCAGTGAAACCCAAGTTTGTAACGATAATCACAATAAATTGCAGAAACAATGAGAATTGATAAGAAACCAACTCAAGTTGGCCGATAAACGTACAAAGAACATGCACACAGCTAACAAGCCCAAGTGGTTACCAAATCTAGACTAATGGTCACTACAACGGTCGTATGCAATGGCCAACCTCATTTCGTCACTCCGTCGTTCTCATTTAGATGCAAATAGAGTCTCAATATCGTATTTTCCACTTTAGTGTAAAATTTCAATCACGTGCACGTAATAGACAGCATAGAGGCATCACTCCTAAAAATTCACGATTTCTAGCGTTTCCACATAATTTCCCCCATTTGTAGGGCCCTGCCATGAACATCATGTAACAAGAAATAGATACAATAGACAACAGGGAGAAATAGAAAAATATTAATATTCAAAAGTGCGTCTGCAAAGGTGCTTAACGCATAGACGCGTCGGTCGTTACGATGGCGCCCTTCAGCCGTGTCGTGTCGGCCAACAATTGACCTGCGCTACTGCCTCCCGCAAAGGGTTTAATTATGAATATTGATGAGATCTGGCTAGACAGAGTGACAAATGCTACCGGTCACGGAGGATTTCTCTTATAAGTACTCGTATCTACTACCTCGAACCGAGGCTGTATTAAGTGTTTCATCATTTCATCATCGTCGTCATTATAGCCCCGAAACCGAAATGCAACATTGCCCCAACGGCAGCGGCAACGGCGGATTGATTGTCAATGCCAATTTTCCTGCTCCGAAATGTTTGTACTTCAATTTATTTATTCTGTTTTTTTTTTTGCTTTTGCTTTTGCCTTTCGAGACGAGAATAAAATGAAAGCGAATAAAAAAAGAAATTGGAAAACCTAAAACGAATTTGAATTGGCCAACCAAGCATGAAACTAGAAATTCGCATGATGCGTTTCTTTGGTTTCTCTCGATGTTTTTTACCAGCCCGCACAGAACACACTTAGAAATGATTGTTTATACATTCAGGGCTAAAAGTTTTCCCTCACGAATTCATATACATTTGTAAATACCTACCTACGTGTGTTATAATCAGATTTGACTTTGTTAGTCAGAAAGGGGCGTCGTCTGAACAGACAATTTTGAAGATAAAAGAAACACGATCCACTTTCAGCTGTCATGACATAAATGATTGCCATTTGGCTTCAAGTTTTCCACTAACTGACTGAATCGTGTATCCATGATATATTCCCAAAAGTTCCAATGGTAGTAGTAGTCGGAAAAGTAACCATTTCCTGTGAACCCCCTTATCGATACTAGGTTAGGCCATTGGTATCCATTGGCAGGAAATGCGTCATGCAATTAAGGTTTTCAGTGGAAAACCCAAAATGTCTTCTTTTGCTTTTATGTTTTGACATCTCTGTGGAGAAACATCTCTGGCTACCAAACTGTCATACTTTGACAGCGGCTGTCAATTTAGGGTCTTTTTCTAAAAATCGATTTTATTTGCAGTCTTCAAGGTCCAATCAGTAAATGTTTGGTCAAAGACTGACATTAAGCCTGGCGTGACTATCTTTTGTGAAGACTCACTTATTTGTATCGAGGACATTCGTCAAAGTTCTCAAAAATTAACTGAGCTGATTCTAAGAAAAAAATTAGTCGTGATAATTTGGCATTCTCCTCCTTTCCAAATGGGATTTGAAAAATCTTAAAAAAAAAATCATATCCTACCTGGGCCTTAGCCAAGTTGCCTTCAGTTGAGCACTCCAAGTTGATTGAGGTCCACTTCCACTTGTCCCTCCGCGCAGGAATCGAAGAATCTTTGGGTCGCAGCGTTGGTGTTCATTCGCTATACATGTCCAAGCTATCAGGGCCAGGGCGATGTCGCTGTACAGCACGTAGCAATCTTTCTCTCGAAGTGACTGTCCGATTTGTTGATGTTGTGGGTCCCTTCTTGTTGGTTTTGCCCTCATTCACAGCCAAACTCATTTTGGCCGCTTCTGCTCCAATGTGATTGCTATGATTGACTCAAATTTTGTTCAAAAAACCTATTTTTAAAACAAAATCCTTGTTGTCTGACTCCATGAACCCGACCTGCAAGTTCTCCTGGTGTTTGAATACTTTCCGCTTCGAATGTATCCTGTTTTTTTCCTCTATTTATTTTTCTACCATTTTTCGGGAACTCCTCCTGTATGTGGTGGTATTGTGAAAATTTCAATCTACAATTCCCTTGCGGTTTATCGACGACAACAACGACGGCACAGAGTGATGGTGATGATGATGATGATGATGATGATGATTTTGGTTGGTTACTTGGTTCGCATGGGGTCGACCGCAGGATCGAAATCGAACACGTGATTTGCGTTCAATGCCTACAAGCGTATGTTGTTTGCATTCGAATTTCTTTTGTGTGTTTATTTTCATTTTAGATAAAAGTTTGTTTTTCCACGGCATAATTTTAATCCCGTGCCATTGTACGGCACAAACACACTCTCTGAATGTACATAGATACATCGCATACTATACGTGCGACATACAGAAGCTCATTTGTTCAATTGTTGTTGAAGAAAAAGAAAATGGGGCACTCGGTGGCACATGCGATGTTAATTATTTTGAAATGTGATAAGGATGTTTGTTTACCTTGAACGAGAGGAGTACAAAAACAACACAAAAGATAGGATGACACAAAAAGGTTATTTTTTTATTCACCCGAAAAAAAAAAAACATTTGAATAAGCCGAGAGTTTGTGTTGGAAAAACAACAATCAGGCGTTTGACAATCTTTGCCAGCAATTATATTCTTTAATGAACGAGACCGAGACCTTTATTTGTTATTTTTGGTAATGAAATTGCGCCAAATTCGAGGATACTCGAGTGACAGTTTGTACAGAGGCTAAGCAAATGTGTATGAGGTTCCCACAGAATGTCAAACCGTTGCAATTAGCAGCATGAATAAATAAACCAGAACCCAAAGCGCAACCTTGTAGTACTCCGCTGTTGAAATACACACTGAAAGGGGTTCGTTGTTGGTTTCTTTAAAAACAATTGAACTTGAAAAGGAAAAAGGAAAACAAAATCTGCGTAAAGGGGTTGAATTTATGCAAATCACTTGACACTTTTATGCGGGCTGTTAATTACTTTCAACGGTCAAATGGTCCCTTTTTTCTGCCTCCATTTCGGCACCGTAATGCCACTTTTGCTTTTGCAAACTCATTTCACCGACACACATTAGCCATATGGCGGATTTATGATGATTAATTGTTCCCCGAAAAAGACAAAAAGGAAGAAAAATTCACAAAAACCTACATTTTAACAATAAAATAATTGCTTAGTCACGTGTGCACACGTCGGCCTCACGAAAAACGATTATGAAAGAATATTTTTTGAAATAAAAGCATTTCCTCTTCCCTTTCCGATGTGCTGAAGGGTCACCGGTATTCATAGCCATATGGTATCGTTCTCTGGCTGAGAGGTAAAAATTCACCACGGCATCTTCTGGGACTGATGAGGCATGTCATAGGGCGCCCAATGGTTTCGCCAAGTGTTTGCAAACATGGCACCCAAGTAGACCATAATTGATGCCATGTGCTTGAGATCGGGTAAACAGAGAACTCTAGTTCTCTTCGTGGAAAGTTACTCGTATAACTTGACTTTCGAAATTCTATTTATAAGATGTCCTGTGTCCACGCCGCCCACTGTGCCTCTCTCATATCAGTAAGAGGGCAATAAATTGAATTGAATTTTTCGAGTCGCATCAAACGAACGAACCCCCTTCTGCCATTAACCATTTATCATTCAGATAAAAATTCCAGCTTGTCCTTGGCAAGAATTTGACCCATAAACAACTTTCCACCAGCTGGTTCCATTCCAATAAAGGACGCATATACTTATATGTATGAGTGGAAAAAAACCAACCACAACCACATAAAAAGGGGTGCGTGTGTGCATTAAATGTGAATAGCGCTTCAAAGAATCGCCACTCTACTCACTCACTGGCAAATGACAAATGGCAGGATCCTTATGCAATATGCTGGTTCTAAGACCACTCTCCTCTGGTTTCGTTCATCCATTGTGATACACGTTCGAGTTCAATTAATGCTAAAATCAGCCGGAAAACCCCTTTTGTTTGCTCTCTGAAGTTGAATGCTGGAGTAGCAAACGAATGTCCTTATGCACATTCGATGCTGAAACTGAAACGCGAAATGTGATGGTGGCTATAAAGGACTCGAGTTTTTTTTTTTATGTACTCCTCATACTCAATTCTTATTGTTCGATACTTTATCAGAAATCCTTGAACTTTAGACGAGAGAAGTGTACTTTTGATAACTGAATGATCACAGAAAAGGATTTTTTTTTTTGCGTCTTTATGATGTTTTTATGTTTAGGAAAGGAAAAGACTTTGTGTATGCCTCTTGTGCAATAATTCTCTGAAGAGATATTGCTTTCAAGTCATCAACCAAGGATTAGACATGGAAGGGCTGTTTGGTACTTCGATTTGTGTATGTATTGTAGCTAAGGGCTTAGAAAGGACCTTAGAACTTAAAAATAACTTCTCCAAACGTGAAACTGCAAAACAACTTAACTGGTACTCATCTCTAAGAGCTTTCTCCTCGATCTAGGCGATCATCAAATGTTTAGCAACTGAATAGGAAGATTTATTGACTCAGCGAGATTTTGTCTGATCCTTGTGATCCCACAGTAGACCTATCACTGGTAGAAGAGAATCGACTGTGACTGGCAGCTTTCTCGTGGGGATTTCTAGACGATCATAGTGATCTTCATCAGAGGCTTAAGCAAGTGGATAGGCACGGATTTTTTCGAGATCCGTGTGCTATAGCAATTGACCTGTCACTCGTCTAAGAGATTTGGTTTTACCGAGCAGTTCTCTCTTTGATTTTTCTAAGTGATCTTGGCGATCTTCAAAAAGTGTCTACGATATGTGGGGAGATTTATCAAAATCCTTGTGGTATCCCAATAGACCTATCACTAGTGGAAGTAGTTGGCTCTAGGTGGCAACTTTTTGAATAAACTCTCTGCACGATCATGGTGATCTTTATCAGAGACCTAACCAAGTGGATAGGTACGTTTCCTTTTTCAAGATCGGTGAGACGTCCCTACAGACCTGTCACTCGTCTAATCGAATTGATTATAATTATCAGCTTTCTGTCGGAGTTTTTTCAACGATCTTGACGGTCGTTAGACTGAAGATTTTTTCAAGATCCTTGTTGTGTTCGAACAGATTTATCACTTCTGTAAGTCAGTTGACTGTAGCTTACAGCTTTTTGTAAAAGTTTTCTGTACTATCTAGACGATCGCAGGTATTACCAGATCCTTCGCTTCGTCAGTAAGTGGATAGGCAGGGAGATTTCTAACGATCCCACAACAGGGCTATCACTGCTCTAAGGGAGTTTACTAAGTCTGGCAGTTTTCTCTTGGATCTTTCTACACGATCTTGTCGATCTTTTAAATTTAATTGGTATCTACTATGGTCCCCCAATATACCTATTGCTTGTGCAAGTCAGCTGACTGCATCTGACAGCATTTTTTAGACGCTTTCAGTTCGATCAGGGATCGGGAAAATTCCTAACCTTCAATGCCTGATCTCAATTCATGGCCTCAAGCTAAGCAAGAGTCAAATTCATTGCCATCTTCCCATTCATAGTCGTCTCTTATATCCAATATGTTTCATGTGTCCTTGAGAGCATCCTGCTCCCCTGCCCCGGCTCAAGCGTCTACTTAACGAAAGTGGTATGAAAATTAAAAATTTCGTATACATTGTTTGCTATAATCCACCCTCCCCACCACCCCGTGCTGCAGATGACCACTTTACAAACTTGTTTCCCCCATTTTTTTGGTTTTTTTTTTTGACTACCCTCTGCCCGAAGGGTGAAACTCTGAAATACGAGAGGAGAAGGCACTAGAGATTACGAATGACAAAAGCCAAATGTGGCCAAGTGATGAATGCCTGCCAGTGGAACAATCGCCCAATTTTCCATTGTTATCCGTCGCTGCCGCCGCCGCCGTCGCCGCCCCGAAAAAAAGGAAGAAAAATGTGAAAATATAATTCTGCAGAGCCAACTGTGTTAAGTCGGCCCCCTTCCGCCCGGGTCTCCCCCAGGACTATTGAATAGGACAGGCTCCGTCGTGTTTTTATCTTTTTTTTTTGTTTTTCTGTGTTCGTTGTATTATTCTTATGTTGATTCTGGTTTTGGGTCACGTAGCACCACTCATGCACGCACCTCTGCTCCGTTGTTGAATTTTATTTCCATTTTATTGTTTTGTTTTTTGCTTTTTACAGTTTTTTGTTGCATTCACATATTTTTTATTTAAATTATTGTTTTTTGCTGTTTTGTGTATGTAATTTTACACACAATGCCGATGTGTGTGGTGCAGCACGGCAGTGTAGTGGCTATTGTCGGATCTCAGTCTACCATGCGGAGGCTGTTTTTTGGTTTATCTTTTTGCTTTTTGTAACTTTGAATGCATTCAGTGGACTGGCTATTGTTGCGGCTGCACTTGTTCATTATTATTATGTTGATTTCGAAAATAATCAACGGACAAACTCTCTGGCATTGTAATTAACACGAATTCAGCTTCACGGCGAATGAGGCACCGACCGACCGACGAATGCAATTTAATTATTTTTTATGCGATGTAATTTACTTAAAGGTACTCAGCACGGGCACATGTATTGCATGACCCTTTGCACTCAGCGTGGAGATGCAATTCATGGAAAAATACGATCAATGAGGCCGTAAGGCCTTTCATCCTTTAGTGGCTTTTACTTTGTAGCACACATGTCCTTTGTCGGTTTATTGGTACTTTCTAAAGCAGGCTACAGTTTAAATTAAGAGCTTAAGGCATGGAGGCTTAGCCTAATTGGACAGACTATCCGCTATTCTATAATAAAAGGTGCACCACACTTGGAAACCTTCACTTTTCCAAAGGATTCCTTATGACGTGATGCAGAACCATAGTTGCTCGTATTCGTAGTACTGTGGAGTTTATAGTTGCATTTAAATAGTGCTTCTTATGAGGTTACTTTCGTTGTAAATATTTGCATCTGCTATGCGTTTTAACTCACTCCAGCTCTTATCCAGCAGTCTCAATTCCTCCTCAACTTTTTTTCGCTTTATTTGCTCGGTGACTAGATTCCATTTCATGTCATGTTTCGAAGTCGTAAGCTTTGACCAATCCATTGCCATTTCCACCCCGATATGGTGATGTCTATAACTTCTAGACCCATTCTTAGACAAAGCTGCTCGTTGGGGATACGGTGCAGCCACAAAAATCAAAAAAATCCTTAAGGTGTTACGTGGATATCTGTTTACGAAGGTCTCCGGCACAAAGCTGTAGTTTTCATGAATCTACTGCCCTCATTGAGTTCCGAACCACCATCGGCCGAGACGAGTCTTCTCAATGCTTATCAAAGTGTATTAGTGATGACTACTAGGAATAGCAAGGGTCAAAGTATGCAACCCTGACGTACTCCATTACCATCTTCACTTCCATTTTAAAGTCATCTGACTGTTTACCATTGTGCACAACTTGTTCCGAGATACCTTTCCTGCACAAGGCTATCCAAATGTCGTAGTCGATGAATAGTAGATGAAGCGTCTAGATCTCTCATATCACCTCGGGAACTATTTTAGCTATTAACTTAGCTACGACGTGGAGAACCCATATTCCTCTCTAGGTCTCTTTAATTCCACTAAGCTGAGCTGTTGATTACTCCTTCGATAGAATTTGTGCTGGATGTGTGGAATTGTTGGTTCCGCAAATTTTGTTTGTTCTGGAACTTCTGCCTGTCGAATCTCTCAGTTGCCTGCAATCTACTAATAAGATCAGGGCAGTACGATATGGTTTGGGTGCATAACCCCAAAAAGGCTCATTCCTTGGTCCCTCCTCTCTAAATGGTATAAGTCAATGCCGGCTTAACTATCCTCGTTTCGGCAAATTCCATATATCAAGCAGGAAGTCTTTTGGTAAGACATTCATACTGGGACCAACTTTTCCAAGGACACACGAGGAGGTTAACTTTTTTTTTTTGTGAGAATCGACGAGTCGAATAGTCACAGAACCTTAAGAATTTATCGTCCCTCCGGACTGTAGGGGATCTTCGATGGTATCCTCTGAAGCGACTTGAAAAATTCACGCTACACACACACATGTCTCGCATATGAAATATAAACATTGTATGCTCCTTTTACCCGATAAGTCCCTTAATGTCCCTGGGATCTTATAATATTCCTGATCCTTGAACTGAAACGTTTTCATACGAACGAATAATTTATGATTTAGTAAGCACTTAGGACCTCGTGTGGTTTTAATTATGAATAATATGAACAGCACACGCAGGACACACTTCACTCTGCGCTACAATCTTCCCCCGGGTCTTCATCATCAACGTTGTCGTCGTCGTTGTCGTTGTCGTCGTCGTCATTGCGTCAATGGTAGCCGTGTTCTACTCATATAATCATATTGTATGAAAAAAAAAAAAAATAACCAACGGAACCGGATGTACTTCCATCCATATGCCACTGAGAATTGATTAACATCGCAAATGTTCCATAACTTAGTGTGTGAGAGTAATTCTATGCCACCGCCACCGCCACTACCACCACTACCACCACTGCCACGTAAATCAATCGAGCAAATCCTTCTAATTACCAACTCTGGCGACCGCAAGGATATTGTTCTTCCTGTTTTCTGCTGCCATACTATCACACGGTGTGCAGTTTTCTTTTGTGCGCCGTTTTCTTCGGTTTGTATGGATGTACATATGTATGTACGTGTATTCATTATGTAACCCCCGAAAAGCAGATGGCAAACGGTCCGAAGAGAAGATGAAATAAATTAAATCCCTTGCATGGGAGTCACATGGAATATCATCCGATAAAACTCATATCGTCTTGAGGTGATACTCTGTGTGTGTTATATCTCGTTGTCGACCCACTCTACTCCTCCTCCTTTTACTCCTCCTCCTCCTGCTGCTTTTAGCAGTGTGTAATAATTATTTTAATAAGCTGGCACGTGATCTGCATGCATGGATGACGAAGCAACCAACGAACGAAGCAAAATAATAATTAGTCGACTCCCATCCTGTGTAACTCTGTGCGTGTGTGCGCTCGCAAGGACAATAGAGAGATACATGTGTTGGTGTGTGAGTGTGAGTGCGTATAGAAGAGAAAATCCTTCTTGGCCATTAAGAAAGCTTTGACCGTTTTAATTAGAAACATTTTCCTTGTGAATATGTCATTCTGTGTATACGTGTGTGTTCCCGGTCTTTGGATACAATTTGACTTTAACACTTGACATGTCACATTGCTCTCGGAATGACCCCATTAACCCCCACACATTGAATATGCCACACATCCAGCAATGACACAGCAAAGACACTGGCAATTATTGCGAAATTAACCCGAGCAACGGCGCGGAGCGCAAGGGCGCAAAGATAGATGACAAGGGAGGACTGAAACCGTACCCCCAGCTGCTGCAATATGTGTTCCTTAAAAGGATTACATTGCCTGCCTGCCATAAAGAGGAGTCTTAGTTGAGCTACGACTTTCTGTCAGACAGAAATTAGAGCAAAAGACGCCAGTGCTGCTGTTTGGGGTAAGGAGGAGCACACTAGTATATGTGCGTTGTCCTTGCTCAGGTACGTAGTCCTGGCAGTGGCAATCTACTGCTCAGTGGTTGGGAAAATCTTCTGCGTAAACATTTTGTTTTGTAATGAACGCGCTGCTGTAGTCTTCTTATTTGCTGTCGGACTGCCATTACCACCGCCCGTCGCCCAACTGAAGCCCCAGATTGAGAGCGAGGGGAGGGGAGCGCAACACAGAGCAACAAAGAAAAGAAAAAAACCCGAAAACACTTGGCATTTCCCGAAGGAAATGTTGGAAAAATGATTTATGCCACAGCTGAGTTCAATTCTTTACGCCTTCCTCTGCTGGCCCGGCCTGGCCCGGGCTGGCATCCTCTGCTATCTCCGCCGCCACCACCCTGAGTTGTGGTAGGGCGCGAAATTAAAATAAATTTTTCATCTGCACGCGTTGTGACGCGGGTTCCTTTGATGTGTGTGTTTGTGTAGTCTGTTTGTCTGTCGGTCGGTCTGTTTGTTGGGAAGAAGGTCGCGAGGAATTTTTTTTTCTTTTTTTTTTTTGATTAAAATGTTCAATGTTCCACTGAGGAGGAACCATAGTGTGAGTGCTGGGGTTGCGAGGGACGTGAAACCGTTCTTGTTAGGTTTAATTTGTGAGAAATGCCAGAACCACGACAGCGAACACCATTTGGGGGATGTCTGGTGTTGGGTGGCCCTTATGGTGTACACGACGTCGACGGGATGGTGTGTGCCTAAAAGAATCGGAAGCGCGGGCTAATTTTGAAATTTTCGGAAAATTTTCGCACGCGGCAAGCGAGAATGAATCTCTTTTTGCGGAACTTCAAACAGGGGGCGCACTTCTTAAAGAGGATGTCTTGCTGGTGTTGTTGATGGATTGTAAGGAAGCGTCCCGTGCGGGAGAGGGAAGCTATTTATTGGGTGGTCTTTGATTTTTGCAATGTTTTTTGAGATTTGGCGGAATAAAATTTCCTGATTCGAAATCTGCTGGGATTTATTATTAGTTTTGGCTTTGGCTTTGGCTTTGCTGGCTTACTGACGGGATTGGTCCCATTAATCCAATCGAGCTGGAATACTGCGAGTAGTATTCACACGGCCTGGTATCCCAGAAAGGTCATTCTGTTTTCTCTGACCAGTTCATACTGCGTTTGATGTCAACATATGGTTCACGATGTTCTAAGCGAGAATAGACCTCTGCTTGGTTCTTTCCTTCACAAAGTCTCTGTGGCAGCTTCCGAGGAACTGAATTTTCAAGACCAATAGTGCTCTTTCGTTTCATCCTCTATATAGCTCTAGCTCCCATGAGATTGTGGGAATCTCGCCAGGTTTCTCCTTCCTTAAACCGAAATCAAGAAATGGTCCTTCGAGCGCTACCGTTTCCACATCTCAAGACCACCCATTTCCATCTCGATTCATCAACTGAAGGAGTTGCAAGAAATTTACAATAAACCCTGTCGACGAATCATTCATCATCCTGCGTGTCCTATGTGCATGGCGTATAGTGTCGGCCAAACCCCCTCTCCAAACCCCAAAAAGCCATCCCAATGGCCATTATAAATTATTTACATAATTCAAAACTTTTCGGACACCAAGTTGGCGGCTCGCATTACTTCCTCGCAAAACTGGGGGCGGATGGGGCGACAAGGACGCATTCCACGAGGAATAGAATAAAACACTGGCTAAAACTTTTCCCCAAGCTTTGACTCAGTAACAGTGACTGAAGGGCAGGCGGGCGAGCGGTCTAGCAAACACAAAAAAAAAGAACTGGGTCCTATAGATGCATTTTTCTTTTGCGTGGCTTGTAAAAAGTTTTGATGTTGTTTTTCTTTTTTGCTCACTCGTTTCTGTGGATTGCTTTTGTCAGGAGAGGATACCCAAAGCGCGAGGCAAGCCGAAGAAGCCAAGTCAAAGGCTGTCATAGCAACTTCTCGGGCAGATGGGTCCGGAATTCTATTGCCTGTTTCTTCCTTCTTCTTTTTTGTTTTGTTTTTTTTTTTTTTTTTTTTTGTGATTCGCCAAGTACTTTATTATGTCATTACAGGATGATAAAAGGAGGCTGCTTTTAATAGTATTTTTCCTTTTACCCAGTGCATCCGATTCCTGAGCAGGGACAGGATGGGAAAAAATCTCCGTGTAGAGAGTTGAGTTGCTGTTCGTCGTCAGCACAAGAAGCCGGAATGTAAAATAGTAGGTGTTCATGTAACTAGACTCAGCAGAATTCAAGCATAGAGGGAATGGGATGAAACAAAAAAGAATAGGATAGGAAAAGGAAAAGAAATTGGAATAGTTTCTACGTCTTCTTGTGTTTTCTTGGCCAATAAATCTTGTCTGTGCGCTGTGTGGTGTTGGTTGGTTCGCAAGAAGGCAACCTATAGAATGTGAAGTAATACCCAGGGTTGGTTTGCAATCATCTCCTAAGAGATGACCCAAAGTTAAATGGACAAAAAAACCTTGAGGTAGAAGGAAAAAATAGGGAAAAAAAGGAAGAGAAACCGGCTTCGACTTTCGTACTTTTTTGTGTTGCTTTTGAGGGTTTTTTTTTCCACTCTGTAAGAAGTTTACTTACAACTTGCTTCCTCCCTTACATACAGATGGCGAGAGAGAGAGAGTGAGAGAGAGAGATCCTTTTCCAGTTTGACCTGACTTATACAGCATTTACTTTGGGTTGGGTCCTCCACTTGTCAGCTGAGAACAAGGTACCGTGATGAGGGTTTCCAAAACCATCTCTATTTGTAGGAAATAGCATAAAAATCCATATTGTCTCTCTGTGTGGCACTGTGGCGCATCCGACAGACCCTCAACCTATATCGAAACATGCGGTGCCGAATTTGATTTATATCCCCTGTGGTATTACGACGGCACAAAGACTGTTTATCTCATGCCACATGTGTCTATACATACTTACATACAACGTACACATAGTTTAATCTTAGAGTCCCTCGGAGATGGTCCGCTCCCTTTGCCCTTTTTGCCCGAGGAGATACATCCATGTGTATGGATGGTGCTTTGTGCGAGTGTAGTATCTTTTGTTGAAAAATCACCGCGTTGCGCGAATATCTACTGAATCTCTAAATCATTCGTCGTAAATTGTAATAAGATTTTTTTATTTCCCCGACTTTTACGATGGAATGGAGACGACTATCTTATCGCTCTGCTGGTGATGGTACATACGGCAACCATAGATCCTTGATAGAGGACGAATTATTGAGCGAATATGTCAGCGAGTTATGCTGAAATAAGAGATGATCATAGAAACATAGATGTTTGCTTTTACGGGGTTGATGAAACATTTATGAATTCCAACTAAATCATTGACTTATCAAGATTTGTTGATTGTCCTTCTTAAGGAGAATGAAATGGGGTTCTCTATACTTGGATATACAATAGATCTTTGTCCTTATTACCATTATTAGCATTTCGAAAAGAGAACTCTGGTTTAGCTCGTCTGAAGCTCCAGATTTTCAAATGCCTTTAGACAGGACTCTGATTTATGCCGCTTTTTGTCCCATTGTTACCTTGATTACAGTGGACTGGCTGTCCCCACTCCGCTAGAGACACACATACACTCAAAGGAGATCCTATGCAGACTTCCTACATGGATCTCAGGACACTTAGAATCTTCTCGACTATTGTTGCTTTTTTATCCAGGACCATCCTTTTGACTATGTGGCACATGAGGATGGGTCTGACTACCGTGTATAGCCAGTGAACAAACCGGTGTTGAAGGTCCCAGTTTCAACCCTGGGTCGTCCTTCTTCAGTATAGTGAATTCGATGGCTTCCTGCCACAAAGTTGAACAATGCTGGCTCAGTCCCTGAGACCAACATGTTTCGACCTCAGTCTGTAAGGGGGAACACTCGTGATACTGCTTAGGGTAAGACATTGAACGTCTTTAGCTCTCCCCTGGAGATAAGGATAAACCCTGCTTTTAGGCATTTGTTCGATTCTGTATCAAAAATAGTTGTGAAACTTTGGGTTAGGAAGCGTAGTCTTCATTGGTTCGGTATTGACATGTTGAAAGCTTCCTCAATATGAAGGAAGGGAAGGAAGTTTCAGTTCTCCAAAAATTTCTCTTTGGCTCTACTATGCGACGTTCAGGCTTTCCTGATTCTTTCATATAAAGGGGAATGGGTTAATGGATGGACATCTTCAGGGGATTTGTGGCTACTTTGGCCCTCTATGGGATCCAGGGGACTGGCACCTAAAGACTATGTGGTGCCATGGACTTCCTCTAACACTATGAATTGGACTCTCCTATGGTATCCTCCAGAATGTACTATCTCTCTTTTGCTGCCAGGGTCGTCTCCAGGTGCCTATAATCAAGTTTTGTACTCTCACTCTTGGCAACAGTCTGCATCGTCTGTTTCGAAGTGAACGTTGGGCTACAACACGGAAAACAAGTTGTGGTATCATAAATAACCTCTTTTCCAGTCGAACGTCTTTTTCAACGCGATACCCATCGTCACCTAAGTGACTTTAGATGTTTTTTTCTTAACCCACAGTGGTGACATTACCATACCATCCTTCGGACAGAGACTCTAATGAGTGGTTTGAATTTTTTTTTTTTTAATTTTCCAATAAATCACTTGGTACCGTCCTGCGGTCACCATATGCATCAAATTCTACCCAAAAATGGTTGGAAACTGGGACGATACAACACAGAAAGCAAGAAAAGGACATGTGTGCTCGGTTAGAGAATAAATCCTGAGGATGACATCATGCATAAATCGTTTCGAGTCACATCAGTCAAATTTGGCAAATTAATTGCCATCATCTCTTGCATTTGTTCCGGCCTTTGATGGCCCTAATGACGGAGAAATGAAAAATTAGCCAGGACTAATCGATCGGCAATAAAACAGTCCGGAATGGATTTCTTTTTCTTGTCCCGGAAAGGAAGCAAAATTAATGCTGAAGAGCCGAAATGGCCTAATTGGAAATCAGTCTTCCATTCAGGATGCCCATGGAGGTTAGTAATTCAGTCATCACCATCATTATTGACATTCGGATTGGGCACTTGCAACGAAGGATATGAATTTTCATTTCGTGATTTTATTGCCAGCAGAGGACTCTTATGATTGAAGGGATAATTATTTGGAGTCGTATATGCGAAACAATGGAGGAGAAAGCTTTCAGTGGTTTTTATTGCTGAAAAGAGTTATAAACTGGTCATTAAGCGATGACATCATACAAGGACTTGGACGAGGAGGGAGTGAGATTCGATCCATATGAGCAGTATAGCATCCTCTGAGCCATATATATCCTTCTTATCGCGTAAATAAGTGATTCATTCTCAGGATGCAAGGAAAGTAAAACTCGACCGAACGTGAAAGGACACATACATATGTATGTATAAGTAGATAAGTTAAAGGATAATAAATAGCATCTCAGTATTCTCTCCTGCTTGTACTCAACCCAGCAACGACCGAGGTATTCAATCATATCCTTGCAAGTACCAAGCAACCGGAATTTCCTGCCGTAAGGAGGCAAGTGCATCTTACATTGTAGTTAAGGATGTACCTGACGCCACTGGTACATGATAGAAGATGGTCCATAAAATTTATCCCAATGTGTAGATAAGGTAGTTTGCTCTGGTATTATGCTTATATCACCCAAGAGACTGTGCAACATTTTTCCTTGAAACTGAAACACGGAGCTGATAAATCGATGGACATTACAACGAAGGACCGTTAAGTATCGCTAACAGAGCAACAAACCACCATCCACAATGCAGGTACGACGTGCTGCTTGTGAATTCAGGATACCACTTTTCATGTGGATGTGTGTATGTTTGTCTGGTTAACCAAGCTAACTGACCTTGAATAAGCAATGACCGCACGAAAGGACATAAATATATTTTATAACTCTTCTCAACCATAGGGCATGCATGCCATACACATTGTATGTGGAAAAGGGACGGTAGACCGCGACGTACTCGGAGCAACGGGCAACGGGCAACCTGCAACTTCAGAACAAGTGATACGAATACGAGAGTAAGCGAACGTGAGATGCGGGCTCTCTGACAAATGTGTGGATATTTGTTAAACCTTTAACAAGAGCGAGAGTGGAATAAGTGGAAAATTACCACCCGCAGCAACGTGGCAATTAATCCTTTTCCTTCTCGAAAGAGAAGAGGGGTTCGCCTCGATGATGGCCGATATTTTGAAATTCGAGAAAGTTTGGCATTCGGCTAATTCGAATCGATTTGTGTGGAATGACATATCCTATTGTGTTGGTGATGACTTGAGTATCGCATGTCCTTTTGGGTGAATCTGTAGGCTTTTCTCGGGGAGTGTCTCGAGCTGCGTTACGGCCAGATTTGTTCTCTGTCATTGCGTGGACATTCTGTCTATTCTTGGTCACACTGTAGTCCTCGCTGTATGACTCATAGACTTTCTGGTTTTGGCTTTTTGTCTGTTTTCGTTTTCCAGTGGTAGTTTTTGCTTTTCTCTGTAAATAAATAATTCCCCTTGTCGATTAATCATCCCAAGTCCAGCCTAAGATCCTTCCGTAAGGCCATTCATTAGAAAAGATTTCAGCTAAGTCTCTCTGTCAAACGAAAGAAGCCATCAATCAAATGTCATTTACCACGTCTATGACCCATTTTCAAATGCAAATAAAAAGTTGATATCCCGCGACAATTGATGACTCAATCAAAACGCTAACAGCCGACCCATATCCTTGCCAATTTACATTTCTTTTTTTTCTTTCAATTCCTTCCGCCTGCTCTGAGTTGTAACCGTGTGTGACGTAATTCATCGAATTAGTGAGCCCTGACGGCAAATCCAACCCCCTAAACGTCAAGCAAATACCGAAGTGTGTCCATCATCTCTAGCTCAACGAAAAGCGGAAGAGAAAGAAAAGATATAAAAAAAAACAACTAAATTGCCACGGAAATAATACCATTAGACCACGTCGGTAGATACAACAAGGACGACGACGACGACGTCTTCTCCTATCTCCGCACCAAATGAACTCGGATAAATTATATCCCAAAATAACTGCCACAACGAGGAAGCACCATAATTCCAATCATAAATTAAGCACCATGGAAGTCCCAAGATGTAATCTAATCAAGTTTCTAACTATACTGTATCGGAGTTTATTGCAGGATTATCGGAAGAGCAGTGGAAACACACACAAAAATTTCCATATTTTCATCCCTCCTCCTTCGCGAATCGGAGGGGATTGCGATGGTCTAACCTCAATCTTTTAATGAGTTGCATAGCTCAGTTCTCCCGACACATTCTGTACATCCTTTTCCATCCATCCATACGTAGTACATGTATTCCTGTTCGTCTTTTGATAACCTTTCAATGGCTGCGGTAGGATGCAAAGGACTTGCGTTAGAAGAATGAAGAAATTGATATCCCCCCGTTTCCGGTGTTGCCTCAAGGAGCGCGCCATCTTTCTTCGTTTTCTTCTTGCCTTCGATATACTCTGTTGCTTTTGGTTGTTTTAATAAAATTTCTCCCTGGACGATAACAGCGCACTTGCCATTTAAGGATTTCCATATTTTTCAACATATCCTCCTCTTTTTTTTTCGGAGATTTGAACGGAATGAGGAATACTTAAGTCGTCTCCCACATGACTTAAAGTATTTTCTCCTTGAAAGCGAACAAATATGATTTGGGAAAAATGTTCCACGAAGTCCTTTGTTTATGTTTGGAAAGGAATATGTGTGTATGTACAACGACTTTGGAGGGTTCGTACTTAGGGAGCACTTAACCCTTCTTTGCCCGCGCCAGTGAGTTTTCACGGATAATATTCGGATTCCACCTTAAGGATCTGATTTTTGTTATATTTTTATTTCATGAGAAATAATGGAAGTGGCATGTCTTTATGTAGGATTTTCAATATCTCGACAGGACTTCACATTCTAATTCTATCTGAAGGAGGATTCAAATGTGTGTTAGGAATCTGTCGAGTCCACTTTAACAGTCCATTGAAGCCATTCTCCCCTCCACCATATCGGCTGCCTGACATCCTAATTACTAAGCAAGTTCAACCCTTTCATGGACTGTTGTACTGTTGAAATGAGTTCTACACAATCATTGTTTTCTCGCAATAAAACCGTACAGGACCCAGCCATTAACAAAAAGAAACCACATCCGCTTTTGTTTTTTTTTTTTGTGTTTGGTTTCCCTATCCCGACACCATTCTTAACATTGTAACGGCTTAGGGACAGTCTCTCTCCTTCTCTAAAATTACACACACAGGGTGTGTGAAAGCTTCTAAATTGTGACTTGTATCCCCCAGTGGTCATGGTCATGGATGTTGCAGGACAAAATTAAAACCAGTAGTCCTGTAGCAGTAGCAGCAGCAGCATGAAAACAAGGACAGTTGTGTTTACAAAGGCGATTTCCTGCAGGAAAATAATCACAAACGCATACGTATCCTCTCATATACCAACAACCGAGAGGGTTGCAGCAGTTAGAAACAACATCACAGGCAAAAGGCAGCTGTGGCTTGTCCATAATTTTCAAGCTTTCCAAAGAAATTGTCCTTCACTTTCAGGGTTCTGTGTGTAGATATTCTTTTTTTGTAGAATTTCTTTGCTTTTAATTAAAAATTTCTTGATGACCAATTTGAGTCACTGCTGAGGAGTGTTTTCATACAATATTTGGTCACATGTGAGGGAAGTTGGTTTTGCCTCAAGAAGAGCGACAGAGAGACTTTAAAGATAGACTTTACTGGAACTACAGTCCT
Source organism: Xylota segnis (assembly GCA_963583995.1). Taxonomy (NCBI): domain Eukaryota; kingdom Metazoa; phylum Arthropoda; class Insecta; order Diptera; family Syrphidae; genus Xylota; species Xylota segnis. The sequence goes on from OY757238.1 coordinate 1,170,283, forward strand.
TGACAGGGGAATTATGTGTCTACAACTTTTTGGGATACAAATTCATTGAATGCTAAGAAAGATTGTCTGGGTTTGGGTTGAAAGGACATCTCACTGTAAAACCCCGTCAAGGGTTGACTGCACAAATACTTAGTATGGTTTAATCATATGGACCAAGACCGAGCTCAGTAAAGTGTCACCCATCCAGCTATCATTTCCGGTTAATGGTTCTGTAATTGTGACTCGAATCGTATAAACCACTTGACTTGCTCTCCCAATACCAGTCATCATAGTCTGGTCTTCTGAGTACACAGCCTAATTAGGCCCAACTATTTCCACCACAAGCTGCTATCAATCAAACTCCATCGTAGCGATGCCCCCCTCTAATATCTTTAGTCATTATATTGAGTTCCATAAGACATGCTACTTACCCCCAAACAATCGAAATGCAAATGAAAGGATTAGAGCTCTATGATACCCATCCATCCATCCATCCGAACCCATCCATTATGCGCGACACAAAAGACTACTTGTGTGTCGATGTGGAGTCCACTGCTCACAAAAAAAAAAGAAGGAAGCTTATAATCTACCGGAACCGGAATTTTCATCACTCCTTGGGTAGTATTTACGTAGTGTTTGGCCTGTCGTCTTCCCCCCCCCCCCCCCCCTTCCAACATTCAACCCAATTGACATTTCAGCTTTACAACTAGAGATAGTGTGGCATTAGGCAGGAATGTACAGGGAAGCAATGGCAACCCTTTCGCCATTGTGCCGATCATCATCAGAGTTAATAGTTTGTTGTAATTACTTGAAAGGCGCCGTAGCGCCAGCCCATTTTCTTGTTATTTCTTTTCTTTTAGTCCTTTTTTGTGTGTGTGTGTATATGTGTGTATTTGTATGCGGTACCCGAACGCACTTAGTCGCATTAGTGAAAGGACAACAACAGACAACAGAGTAGATATTTGCAGAACAGGACAAAGTGACGCTATTAAGTGATTTCCTTTCACTTACACAGAGTTGCCACCAGGCAGGAGCAGGGCTATCTATTGTTTGTCTTTATAGCAAAGTTTTGTCGTGTTTTGAATGTGTATTGTCTTGCACAGGCAGGAGAGCAACCTTCACTTTGAATATCTAAATAAATAATTTTTCAAAACTTCCACTCACAAAAGGGACAGGAAGATGGTACTTTCTCGTGCTCGTCCAACCAATCTCAAGGATTCTTATCTTAATTAATTGTAGATAACTTTCGTGTCCTATCGTGTCCTACGAGTATGTATGTATGTAGCTACAAGGAGTTGCTCTCAAACGCAACTACTTGAAGAGAGTAGATTTTTCCCATTAGATAGGCGGAGATAACTGCTTTTGAAAGTCTTGAAATAATAATCTTAAGGATATTTCGTAAGACTATGACTATACACAAGTCTTGCCAATAACAATTACAAGAAACTGTTCTTGGTCCTTGGTGTTTGTTTATCTTGAAAAATACTTTTGAAAGCCCGCTTTGTTTTCATTGTGTAACTTACGTATGCCATTTGCATGCCTTCGGACGACCCGCATATTGTAGTAGTGTCCTGAGATTTTGGCGATGAGATACACCTAATCGCACACAAGTTGCAATGAGACAGGACAACAAATGGCCTGTCACATTAGTGGGTACTCATACAGGATGGGCATTACACCTATCAGCTGTTTAATCATGCGAAATGATACCACAAAACCAGAGGTTTCAACTCAATTAGATGCAGCGCAGAACACCAAGTCCAAGTCCTTGGAAACGATTCGTATTCTTCTGGAAAGTCTCGCAGAAGAAAGAAACAAACTACATAAGTAGAGCTGGGCCTCTGAGTTATTTATTGCCATTCGGGGAGGAGGTATACTTTTTGTGATTGTGTCGGTGGTTGGGAGTTGTCATATCTCCCAGGCGTGGAATTCACAAAAAGTCCCCGAAAGTCGTTTGGTATTTTGTGATCCTTTGTGATTAGGGGATGGGAACATTAAGCAGACTGTGTTTAATCCTGAAAAAATGAATGCTTTTGGTTCCTGTTAAAGTTTTTTTTAAACGTCAGTGTAGCGGGTGTTGTCCTTGTATGGGAAACCATTGGAAATTTCCCCCGAGGATTTTCGTTGCTTCTCGACAGAAGTGACTCTCACTCTACCTCATTAGTGTCCCTGAAAATGTCGACACTCGTCGCTCGTACACGTGTCAATTTTTTGTTACTTCCTACCAATCTCATCCAACATCTAACACCGTCCAGTGAAAATAATACACAAGGACTGAGCACCAGGAACAGCATGCAAAAAGGGACAAACTGTGAAGAAGAACGACCTTAACACGTTAAATTATGGCTTCCATGTCATTGCGCGGCGGATTCTCGTTGAGAGACATTTCGTTCCGTCCGTCCGGTTGTTTGCCGTTGCTATGAGAACACTGTTTAGTTGATTTGACGGTACATTGAGCAGACAATAAACTGCTGAGACAAGAAATGGGAATTCATCCCTTTTCTTCTAAATCGCTTCTCTTCATATTTTTCACACAGATTGCGCAATAATTGAATTTTTCCCTTCATCGTCCTGGCTGGCAGTCGCAGGGCTTGGCTCATCTCCACTTCCTTTGTGGGTACTTATTGTGCCATTAGCTGCTCGGTTGAATCGCTCTGGGGAATGGGAGTGCTGATGAGTGCAAACGATGACAGTTTTGCCCAAAAATCTTCCAAACACATGCATACACACACACACAGGCGGGAGTAATTTCTCTTCTTCTTCTTCTTCTTCTCCATGTGAAGATCCTGCGAAATCCTTACCGCAAGGACAAAACAGAGAGCATTTTCCCCGAAACGTAATGCAGTAGATTGCGGTGTTAACATCGTCCTACAAATGTGGCAGTATCCTGAATGCGGCAAAAATTGTTGTATTTGTCTGTGACACAACAAAAACAAACAAACAAACGAGCGCCGACACACAGTGGTACGACCGACGATGGGACTAAAATTTGCAATTTGCTAAAAATTGATTCCCCACAGAAACCAGAAGGCTGGCCCGGCTTCCACCCTCGCAAGGACTCATTTTTCCAATCTTCCGCCACTACTATTTGACATTATCTTAGCATTACCATTTTTGTCCTCTTTTTTGTGCTTTTTTTTGTTGCTTTGGTTGGTAAGGATGTCCAAACCAAAACCATCGTTGGAGTATTTCCCTTCTTTTTTGTGTGTGTTACTGGCTGAAGTCGTCCACTTTCCTTAAGTAATCCATTTTGGAGCGCTGTCATAATTTCTGTGTTCTGTTATTTTTTTTTTTGCTGTTCTCATCCACAAACAAACAGGACGATGAACAGAAACAAAAAAGGAAGACGACAGAAAAAAAACGCAAAAAAAAAAGAAAGAATCAACCAAGTCCTGCCGGCGGCGATGATAAATGACTCAGGAATGCGTTAAGTCATGTGACAAACGAATTTATCATTACAACAATAAATTTGCAGCCAACAGCAGTACCAGTAGCACCAGCACCAGCAGCAGTAAGAGGCAAAAGGACGAAGAGGACGATTGTGTAGTCAGCTATTTGCTCGTAGTGGCGTTCTGTGCTTTACACTGGGTGTGTGTAATTTTGGTACGAATTCAGTTCACTCGCATGTCCTGACGCAAAAGGGAAGTTGGAACGCTTCTGACAGTTAAGAAAGAGAGAAAAATTTCCTTTTTGTTTTACAGTGCTAGTCCTGTCGGCGGCGTCCAGTTAAAATAAAACAAAAAAACAACCAATTCCCATGACAAGCTGAGCTGAAAGCAAAAAAAAAACAGAATGTACGTATAAGTACACAAACATACATTATGTAATTACCCCGCGTACTTAATTCGTGTGCAAACATGTCCATCAGATGAGTACACATACATATACAATTATACAGGACACCACAGGAGGTATCCCCCCATCTATAGTACATTTATTTGGCCAGCGGAAAACGGAAAGGATTTGAAGGAGAAAAATAAATATGAAATTTGCGAAAAATAAACTTGAAACTAGCGCGGAACTGACAGGACAAACAAAAGGAAATTGGTCACAAAACAAATTGCAGCTTCAAGGAGGAACGACGAACGCAGTGCATGGGGACAAAAGGACATGGCAATCAAATAAAGGGGACAACTTAAGAGTGCTTGAGTTCTTGAAGGGCTTAAAGTGAATTCACTGGCGAAACATCAGCGGGATTATAAAGTGAAGGGTGGCTTTCGCAGGGAAGGATAAGTAGGTGGATTTTTCTTACATCTTACACAACACAACAGAAAAGTGTAATACTCTTAGTCGGGAAGAGTCTGATACATGGTTCAGAGGACCAAATTTTCTCTCACGATAGGCATACATTAGTGTCGTTAAAAAAAATCGCAATTTTTAGTTCCAAACAACCAGTATTCCATTCAAGGATCACAATGGCTTATCTACTCAATAAATTTTCCCCCTATAGGCCATATGTTGCGATCAATAGAAATCCTTGCCGAATAAAACGCAATTTGTGACGCAGTAGCAATTTACGTCTTCAAAGCCTATCCCCATATGCTCGTTGTTATCATGTTACCAGCACACTAAAGTGTCCTTTAGCCGTTTATTACCGCTGCCATTAATTTCTCCAAGAAGACAAAAAATTAAATCCTGCAGCTCTCCCTTGCCATCAATTCATTTAATTTCGTTGCGTGTTTAATATCAATTTCGCGTCACAAAAAAAAAAAATGTCCTGCTACATATTACGTATCATCGCGAACAATGTCTCCCAGCCACGGGACGTTCCAAACCCATACATATACGCGTCATAACGGTGTGAAGAAACATCACTTGAATGTTCAGACGATTGTTTCCCAGTGACACCCAAGAAAGGACGCAACAAAAAAAAAAAGCGATAACACTCAGGATACAGGAGAGGAGAAAAAAAAATGAAAAAGAAATACGCCATGATCTCGGAACGAAGTATAAGAAAAGATCCATCCTGCCAAGTGGACACTCGAGAGCACAAGGACTTTCGTTTTCATTAATTGTAAAAGGGAAAACAGCCCAAGTAATGCCAAGCAAGTGGTGGAATGCGTGCTAAAGTGTTTGTCATCCTTTCTGGTGTGCGCCTTCCATCATTTTTCTTCCTTTGGGTTTTGCTGTCACTGCTGTTGTTATCCTGTTTCCCGTGTGTATCTGCGTTTGTCATTAAAACGGATTACAAAACTCCTTGGAATTTTATTCACTCTCTCTCTCTCTCTCTCTGCCATGCTTTCGTGTGAATAGTTCAACGAATTATTATTATCCTTTGTGCTTAGTCCTGGGCAATGTTCCGCAATTCAACAATTTATGTGATTTAATATCAGCACAAGTATTTTTATGTTCGTTTTTGGGCCAACAAACTACACAACGCACATATTTTTTTTCTTCTCATCCTCTCTACTACCGGGCTATGTCTTCCCTATACTCGTGTGTGTGTAAGTGGAGGGCTAGAGCTGAAACTTTATTGGCGGTGGCTAATTGGCATTCGGGCCTTTATTTCGTTCAATTTGTTTCAATTTATGCGCCGCGAGGCGGTAGCAGCAATAAAATTGACCAGAGGACCCTGGCTCGACAATTGCCTATAATTTCGGACAAAATGTTAACTGCGTATTTATTTAGCGGAAGGTAATTATGAGTTATGTGCAAAGTATAAAAAACAACAGAAACAGGACCTTTGTTCTTTTTTTTTTTTTGCTCTGTGCCTGTGTGAGGTGAGGGGGTGGTTTTTACACGCTTTAAACTGCCATCGAATGCGTTAGGAGTCGTAAATTCATTTTATTCCTTGTTTACATTTCCTGTTATTGGATTGTGCGTAGAGAGTCAACCTTTTTTACGATCAGCGGACAACAATATAACATTAATTGAGAGAGAGAGAGAGACTGGGGGGCTCACTGAAGGTACTACACCCTCGCCATAACTATAAAAAGTAAAACACAAAATTTTAGTTTTATTCCCTTGGATTGTGAATGAAAGGTTTTTATGTCTCTCATTAGCATTAGGGGGACATTTCCGGCTTTGCAGCACATTGAATTGTAAAAAGGAAAAAGCCGGTCGATCGTGACCACGTGGTAGTGGTTTATGAAGCGCGGTCTTACTGTTGGCCAAGTCGTTGTGTCTTACAATCGAGAGCGCAATTTATTTTACTACCGACATTGTAATTGATTTGGATGTTAAGCGCTCATGGCCAGGTAAGAGTTTATTGCGGACTTGATTGCTGCTGTAAGGTGAACCGGGCAAATGCTTCATGGCGCCAGCTGACAAGTGGTGTTTATGACAGATTAATCAACGTGTTGCGGTTCTGTTGGCGTCTTAAAGGAGAGCTATCTACTTTGAATGTCTGTGAAAACTGCATTCCTACAATGGTGTCCTACCTCTGTTCGTAAAGCAGATTGTTTTTAAACTTCTGCGTTGATGTTAGGGACTTTAGCAGACCTTTTAAAGCTTTTTAGGGTCTTACTCTCTGTTCATCGAAGTTTCGATTTGTCATTGTCTGTTATACGAGAAGAGCTTGGGTCTTATTTTTGATTTTCTTTCAGGAAATTTGATCTTCTCGATCAAGGAGGTGAAATTGCAGAACATACTCTGGAAATTTCTCATAAATAGGCAAAAACCTTAGCATGTTCCGCAGGGAATCGGGACTATTTACCAAATCCCAATTTTCATTATTATCGACGTGAATTTTAGAAAATCTTTTCAAGGCTTAGACCTAGCTTGGCGGCTGCTTGTCTGACTCTACCTAGGTTTTTGGGTTTCCATTCACTCCTTCATTGCCCTAAGTTCTATGCAGACCTATTGCTTTGCATTTAGGCCAGCAAGAAACTAGGTACTGACAGTTTATTTCCATGGACCGGCCTCCGGAAAAAGTAAGACAAATATATGACCAAGTTTCTAAAAGCAAAGGTCTGCCTATAACCCTCAATCCAAGGCACTGATCTGCAAGGTCATGAATAATTTGAAACATGTGAAGCCGGTAAGCCTGTTTTAAAAATTCGTGAATATCGTTTACAAATTGTTTTAACAACATTTTTTAAAAAAATGTAGGCCCGTCTTGCTAATAATATTCCTAAGCCCGCCTTCCTTTATCCAAAATTTTTATTTTCTTTCAGAAAATTCGTCTTCTCCAACTAGAGAGCCCCGACATACGCTTTGAGAGAAATTGTGAAAAGTTCACCAACACCACAAAAAAAAGAAGCTTTCACCAGGCTAGACCCCAATGCGCGCCAGAAGTTTCAGTCGAATCCTAGCTTTCGCTGTGTACAGTGTCGAATTGGCTTCGTGTGGCGCTCTCGCTCTCGCTCTCTTTTTCTCAGTACGAGTGATTCTCTCTAATCGTTAATCTCTCGATTCGATCTGGCAATTAATATTTTTGATGTTTGAAAAAAAAGCGGTTAATGTCGTGAGCCGGGACATATTTTTGGAAGCAGATTCATGCCAGTGTGTGAGACTTTTTTTTTTTTTTTAATAAGGCATGCATGTGCTTGTTCATTTAATTTCGGCTTGTCTCGGGAATCTCGGTCGGTCGGTGCCCGCGTTCTCGGTAGTGATAGTGATTGGATCCCAGGAAGAGCATGAACGTACCTGCAAGGGAAGTTCCAAGAAGGCAGGATGGTGGATCAAGGCTGAAAGAAGATATAAGAGTGGGGTGAGTGAACGACTTTCTTAATTTTATTTTATTTTTTCAAAAAATTATTGAAATGAATATTTGTATCTCATATTTTGCAACCGTCTGTGGTATCAGTATTTTGTCAGAAAACCTAAAGAAATCGAAGTCCTTCTAAGCCTGATCGAATCCTTTCTACAATTTTTTTTTCTTCTTGTCTATGGGTTTGGGCTACTCTCTGGTATTTGCCAAGTTAATGTGTCAGGTCGAGAATTTGCTGTCCTACCTCCTGATTTATTCATGAATTTGGTGTCTTTAAGTGGCTTTTTCCAATTCGTTCTTCCAAAGACTGTCTTTCTGCTGAGGGTTGGGAAATCATGCATAAACATGCTGTGGTCTGTGGTGATGTGTTGACTTCTGCTGGTGCTGAGGATGGGCGGACGACTCTTTTCTGTTGGAAACTACAGAACTAGATCAAGACTTGGTGCTTCAACGAGTTGTTAAAGCCATGTCGATACCATCCAACGTGGATGGTTGAGGTGAAAGTGATCAAAACAACTCACTCAGGAGAAAGCTGAGTCTTTGTCAGAACCATAGATGTCCCTTCGCCATTGATCACTTTAATTGCTATCTGGCTGAGGATGGAAAAGCTGATACCTTCTTGTGGTATTGCCTTAAACGCAGTCTTAGGGGCGGGTATTGTCACTCTCAAGATTTTCATTCAACATTTTATTCTTTGCTCTGTTGGCCTTGGGTATGGACTCCACCTCCATGCTCGTCTTCTCGTGAAAGTAGTACATAGATAGCTTGTGCTCTGTAGCATGACCAGGATATTGTCGTCAAGTCAATTCGTGGCTTGTAAGAAGAGAACAATCTATTTGGAGAATAGATTCCCTCTTCTATGAGCAAATCCATTGGTGTTAGACTCGAAACTGTGTGGTCAGTGAATCTGAGCAAGATTCAGTCCAATTACCTTCGGGATTTGTCTGGTCTCCTACAGACATAAGTGGCCTAGAGAGGGTCTACCTTTGTCTCGCAGATTCAGTCTTGCCTTGCGTCTTACTTTGGAACTTCCTCCGATTATCTATCTTCTTGGCCACATTAAGAAGGTTTGTTGTTACTCTTCGTATGCCTGACTATTTGTTCTTTTTTTTTTTTCTGTCACCGAGTCGGACAATGGACTTCATTCAAAAAGTACATGAATTCCAAGTCGTATACCCAACTCACAACCCTCTCTCTCCCGGCGAAAAACAGCTCCTAGGCAACTTTATGCCTTAGAAACGCATAACCGTCAAACAAGCACTACCGAACCCATTTCCCGGCAACTGACTCCCCAAATGTCTGTCTGTAATTAAATTCTAATCCTTCCACTCCATAATTTTCAGAAACTTGCCAGAGTAAGGAAATTAAGAAGGAAAAAAGGAAAACATTACCACAACACACCGCTGGCCAAAAATATGAGGAATCCTTTGTGACAGAAGGAAATTAAAAAAAAAAAAAAAAAGGAGAAGAAAAGAAGAAAAGAGGAAAAATTAAAAGAAAATAACGGCCATTAACTTTTTTTCCACACCCTTATTCTCTGTTCGCCGCTTTTGAAGGATAACTAAGTCTCTTTCTAGTTTAGCAACTCGCTCACTGGTGTACGATGCTAGGAATGCGAAGAGCATTTATTTATCTTAAGTGAAAGTTAATTGTAAGCCTCCCCACCCCGTTGGCGTCTGTTTCTAATGGCCAAACGATTTCGCAGATGATTTCCCCCTTTCGTTAATGGTGGGTTCTGTCGGTCGGTCGGTCGGTCGGTTTGCATCCTTCAAACCAAACCGACCGAGACAGAGGGAACACCACACCACACCGCACCACCATACATACATAGGTTTGTTGCCGTAATGGAGTTTTCGACCGGAATTCCTAACAGTAGCAGTAGTAGTAGGTGCAAGTGAGGTGAGGCCGAGGTATAATTTGGACGAAGGACGTCATTAATGTCCTTCCACTTGCACAAACTTACATTTTTTGCAATAATTTATTGAAAGCTGAAAAAGGACATTCCTTCTGGCGTGTCGTGTCGTGTCGTGTGTAAAAGGAAAGAAAAATTATAATTCCAATTGAGAAAGGAAAACCTAAACCTAATTAATGGCTTGGAATGATGGCTAATTACGTTGAAATCCTAGTTCGAGACACTAATCTCGCTCTTGCTCTCTCTCTCTCTCGGGCTCGTGCAAGGACCATTAGTTAATTCAATTAACCAGAGATTGTTGCAATTTAGTTCGTTTAATTTTTGATTTAGGACCTCTGGAGTCCCTGTGTTTGGTCTGATTGCATTTGGTATAAATTACCCGGACAGACTTTCCAAATTGCAATTTCTCTCCAGAGATGTGATGTCCCATACGGTGTAGCAGGCACAGGCACAGCGGTACTCCCCGGTTGGTTGGTCGCTCATGTCGCTCAATTAACAAGTGTAAGCGTGTAATCATAATTTATCTTCTATAATTGACTTTTATCGCATTCATAAATTACATTGGCCAAACGATGATGATGATGATGATGATGATGGCGGCGACGTTGTCGTCGGTGACAACTACGCCGTCGTCGTCGTCGCCGTAGTACTGCATGAAACAGTGTCCTCGCTGTTTTTTTTTTCTTGCTTTTGCTTTATCTAGTTGGTTAGATCAGAGGGAGCTCCATATGTTTTGGGTGGTGGCAGGCGGTATGTGTGTATTCCAGAGCCTTTTGTTAATAAAAAGTAATCGCATCTAACATGCGAAAGCCGGATAAAAGTCGGCGGTAGTTTTATTGCCGTGTCCTAGGAAATGGTCAGGCTGAAGGATATTTTAGGACTTAATGATGCGCTACCACGAATATTCACATGAGTTTGGGCGACCGGCGTTTAAGAGCTTTGTCATGTGTTTGTGTCTTTCGGGGGACGACCGAGGAATAATATCATATAACTCCTGCATCGTTTATCATATTGTCATCATCTTAAAAGGCTCTCCCCGATGGTTATGAGGCCTCATTATGCTGGGATAAGAATTTATCTTTCGAATTTTCAACACCAAGGCGCTATTATTATTTATTGTGAGTCCTTGCTCTTTTAGTGCCTGATTTATGGGTCTATAGAGACTCTAATTGTTATCCTTTTCTTTTCATTTCGGATTGGGTTTAGGCTTTTTATTTCGTCCTGTAGGGTAACCTGTTACCATTAGGGGGCTGTGCACACATACTATGGACAGATGACAACCAGAAGCTAATAGATTCGATCGACCTTAGCCACTTAATCTTTACTGCATTTAAACTCTGCCAACGAATCTCGAATTTCAAATGATTGTCGAAAAATCTGTATCCTTCTCAAATTACCCCTGGGACATTGTCCGGTGTCACCCACGCTCCCAGGCCAGTCGTATACGAGTACCACACTGCAGTCTATAAAAATGCGACGTGCCCTTGTCTCTGATTTCAGTTTATAATCCTTGTTTTCATTTATTTCTCCTTTTTTTTTTATTTATTTATTCTTTATAGTTAAATCCTTGTGATGTTGTCTATTCTGTGCGAGATCTTCCTCATTTTCTTGGGTGTGCTGTTGTTCCTGGTGCTGTGTAGTGCTATGCTTTGTGTATTTACAATTTGTGATGTTGTCGTCTTACGACACCCCGTCGAGTGAAAGCAATGGTCTTTGGCAGACGATTGTATGATTTAAGGATCAAAAAGGATAATGGAATGTTTTGTGCGCTGCTGCTGTTGTTTCGAAACCAATCGTATTATATTCTCATTCATCTTGAACACTGTGAAAGGATGGATACATGTTCGTCCTTTCGCTGTCATAGCGCACAGTGGTATCAATAGTTGTAGTGCTGCTCCACAGAAGAGGATGTGTGCAGTTTGCTGGTTATTAGATCCATCAAACGGGAGTTGATGTGACGTCGACGTGCTCTCAAACTTTGATCGACGAGCGGGAAGGAGGTGAGAACTGAAAAACCTTTAAAGTTATCGGATACAAGATTGATGAATCCTTTTTTCTTGCCGTGTGTCTGATTGCGCCCTGTTGCCAGTTTTAATTCCTTGGGGATCAATTGACGATGACATGGGTGCGGTTGCAGATAAGGGAGTGTTTACCTTGATGAGTTATCGCACGTTGGAATCGCTTCGGAATGCAGTTTTACCCCGGCGTGGAACGGTATACTCGTTTGCTGCACCTGCTGGCATTCCCATGAATGTAAAATGGAAATTAAGTGCAACAGGATATGGGTTTTTGGTTTGCATTTCTGCGTTAGTGCAGGGGTCATGCATGGCAAAGTTTCGTGATGTATGGCCACTTAACACTGTTTTGAATAATTCAGTCTGAATTAGAAATAATTGTGTGCTTGGTAAGTGGAGTCCACTCGAACTCCGAAACAAGTAGGTAATCTCAAAAGTTTTCTTTTTTTTTTTTGGTTTTTTTCTTTTTATGATTCAGTCAGACACCTTATCCACGCCTGACTGAATTAACGTCCATTTGGTGGGCATCGCCACACACCTAGTCTCTTGGAATCGGTCTGTCAGGCTGACAGTCGGGTCTAATTTATGTCAAAATTAAATTTTACGAGCATTGGTACACATTTCCAGTTTTAGTTTCCCGAAATGAATTAATTTCTTTTGGATTTGAGGGGCCTCTTGCGTCGAAGATCTTTAATTCGAAGATGGTTGCGTGCTAATTGATACAGATAGCTGAAAAATAGGTGGGCGTTCCATGAGATACACAGCGGGACAATGTTGCAGTTTGGTGGCAAAAACCCAATAAAAAACATTTATTCTGGTAACGCTCAGGTGCGCACAAGATTTATGGAGCAATAAGCGCAACGAGGGATTCAGATCCGTGGTGTCGGAGGGAGTCGGTTTAGTAGTTTTCTTCTTGTCTTTGTTTACCTTTTGGGCTTTTGGAGTTGAATGTCGTATTTTGTTTGATTATGACGGGCATCAGACAAGGGCTGTTTAACACACACGGTTATGGCAGTGAATAGGGCTTTTTATTCTTATGTTTCCGCACCTACTGTTCTGGCCTATGCTGTCCTTCATTAGCCTAAAACCATAGAGAAAGTACCTTCGACTTAAGGGACAAAATGTGAGAAGGAATGCTACAGTTTCTGGTGATCTCGGGTTGGAGTCAATCAGCCTTTGTCTCTCGTCTCTTGATGTCCATTCGTTCTATATACCCTAGCCATCTCAAGCCACTGATATTTAGTCTCGTCTTTCAAAGTCTCCCTGGATCACCTTGTCCAAATTTTTTTTTGACATCAAATGTATCTCAGGTTGTTCCTGCGGGTCTTATTGCAGCCCTGACTTCTTGATTTAGTTGTGCATTTTTCGATGAAATGTTGGCAGCATTGTCATTTGTGTTCGGCACTTAGTGGTGGCAGAATGGAATCCGTTGAAAATTACTCCTTCTTTGGCTGGCGCTGGGACGTGTACCCTATCTACAACAAGGTAGAGGTCCTAGTCAATGTTGGACATCCAGAATATGTCGTACGTGGATCTTAATACAAGCAGTTTCGCTGACCATTTTTTGATCTGGAAATGGCCATATCACCTTGTGAATATTGAGATGAGGAAACCCTATGCCTAATCTTGAGTCAGTTCCCAGACGTAGTGTGGGCTATCCTTACTAAATATTCTACCAAAGAAGTCTTTCATTCCCATTTCCCATACGTTGTGTCGAGGATCTCATAGAGATATCCTTTGATGAACAAACTCCTTCATGACATGAGCGCAGATTAGGGAGTTTAAACTTGAAGTTTGCTGCTTCGTAACCATTACTTTACTCCGAGGTAGGTAACTGAAATCGACGCACACAGGTTGATAAAAAAAAGGTGCGATGCCGGTATACGAATAAATAAGGTTTAAGTGCAAGGACGGCCCTCTTCGAAACTAGATTAGCAGACCTTCAAGTTCAATTTTATTCAACTAATTTGCATAGAATTATAAAGCTCCCACCTTGCTAGCTGCTTCCAACCTCTAGTCCTTCCTTCTGAAAAGTTAAGAAGAAGGGCTATAACTATAACCATAAATCTAGACGACTTAAGGCACCTCTTCCTATCTCCTCTCCAAGGTTTAATTTTCAAATCGTAACTTTTCCCATTTCAACCCGGCTTTTGGCTCTGCACTTCATTATCAGTGCTGCTCGAGAGAAGCGCCAAAAAAAGGTCAACCCTTCCAATGACGACAGTCTTGCTCTTAATAATTCATTTGCAATAAAATAGTAATAACTTCAATTCGGAACACAATTACGCACAAAACAAGTCAAGAGTGTCACCTCCCGCCCGACTGGTGCCACACCCCCTGTCGATTTGGGGGTGGCGGGAATTAAAACTCTTTTTTTTTTTTTTATGATAACAACGACAATAAGGCTGTACAACGCGAACAACATTCGTTTCATTATAATGCCTTGTTCGGCGTTGTCGCGTCCGCCGCCTGCCCCCTGGGGGTTTGGCGCTTGACACTGTGTGTGCGTACGTGTGTGTGTTGACCGGGGAAAATGTCATCTCGCTAAAGGATATCGCTACTTGTGGCGAGAAGAAGGGCGTTGTGTGTTGTTTTTTTGTCCTCTCCTTTCCTATAATATTTTAATGGGTCGAAGGCCAACACCCCCCGAAACCGGCAGAAGTGCTCTTCTAACTTTGCATAACCTTTCGCGGCCGAGAGAAGGATACTTAAATTCCCCTTTCCCAAGGACTTATGCGCTCGTTTTGGTTCATAGAGGAAAAAGTTGCTCATTGTTGCTCTTCACCATTAACACCAACCATCTCGTAAATACCATTAACATGAGCAGCAGGGGTCGTTGGTCCTGCAAAGGGACACTTGTGCATTTTAATGCAAAATGTAATATTTATTATGTAACAAGGATTAAATGCCAATCGCGTTTTCCATTATGGAATGATTCAATAACAGAACAGGGATAATGATTGTGATTAATGCGAGGGGGGCGTTGTTGGTGGGAGTGTTTCCGGTTCCACTAGATAAATTTTCGCTTTAAAACTTTATGGGAAATATGTTTTCGTTGTTTGCATTTATTCAATAAATATCCTTTTTTTCTGCAAGGATCACTGCGGGTGACAGTGCACATTCGATAGGCAAACATTTTTTTTGTGTTGTGTTTGTGGGATAAGGCGTCCAAGCTGTCACTCTCACTAGTTGTGTGTGTGACAAATCTCTCCCACGATTCTTTAAGGGATGGTGTCCTGAGAGAGGGGAAAAAAAACAACAAATTTAAATGTCCTTTTTTTTTTGGTTTACACAACTCAATCAATCTTCGAGACACAAATCAAGTAGAAGAAGAAATCCGATGAAAAATTACTTATAGTCCGGAAAATCCTTAAACCATTATCTCAGGATTGCAAGGTATGTAGGAGGACAGCCTCCCTGCAATTGCTTTCAATTCGTGCAGTCAACTGTAGTGAACACTATTATTGTCCTGGTGCAGTGTGTACCCATTCTTCAGGGAAAAATAAGTGACAAAGGATCCAATTTAGCATCGCAATGCAAACAGAATGAAGGGGACTACTGTTGGCGGTGGAGGAGGGAATGAGGAGAGAATAGGGATTAGCTAAGGATGGCATTTTACTTTTATTTTTCTTACCCCCTACTGAAATGATATGACATGAACTGAACAGGACAAGTCAAGGAGCAAAAGGATCTCTCGCACAAAATCCTTCTCCTCCTCACAATAAGTGCAAATGCTAGGGCAGAGCGCTAAGGACGAAATAGGCAGTGGAATAATAATAATAATGGGAGAGGTGTACTGCGAAGGAGACGAGGCGCGTTGGATTGTCAGAGGATTAGGCGGCGGCGTCGTCGGCAGCAGCGTGCTCACAATTCTCCTCGAAGGAGGTGATGGATTCCAGCTACTGATCCTGTTGTATAGCTCTGTTTATGCAGTCAACTGAATCCAGGGATTAAGATGGAGACGGAAAGACACCCTTGCTAGGGAGATTCTTGTACACTTATTAAAGATAAGACGATGGGAGAGTGTTTCACTTTTTTTTTTTAAAGTATTTCTGTGGGTTTTAAGGCTTTTTTTCCACCTCCCTGTCGGTCATATAAAATACCTTTACGCAGCATAATTTGTACTAAATACCATTGGACACAAACTATTTCGTAACTTCGTATGTACCCCGACCTCGGTCGCTTAATTCACTCGTCCGTGCAGGTTTTGAGTGAAACGAGTCCTGGGAAAGGGTTTCCATTGCATAAGTTCTCTCTTTTCTTCGTTTCACTCCCCTGGCAACAGTTTAACCATTCATTACAACCTACCCTCCGGAGAACCTTTCATTTTCCCATTTGGGATTCAGCAGTTTGATTCCTACCTTCGTAATGGTAGCCTTGATAGCTCTGCACAACAATCACCCACTCCAAGTCGTCAGCACCACCAGAGCGCAGCGTCCCGGAGTCACAACAGCAGACTTCTACCAAATGGAAGGGTTTTCCGTTTTCCATTTTCCCGTTTTCTCGTTTTCGGTTTTGGCCTTTGCCTCTGATGGTGTGATTTACAAAATGTGAAAACTTCAACGTAACGCATTATTTAAACTCTCCTCTCCGGCTGTGATAATAATCAGAGAGTTTATTCCATACTCGGGGTGTGGTATCCTTTTAGCTCACACCCTGGATGTGTTTTTTTTTTTTTTTCCTCTTTGGGTGTACTGTGGAGACCCTTATGTCATTCTAAACGTTTAAGAGGGGCCAAGGGTTTTTCTTTTTTCGTGTCCTCCCTAGTTTTTGTTGTATTCGTTTGGAAAAGAATTATAAACTTTGAATTGAGGTCCTTTATTGTGTGTATACGCTAGTATGTGTGTCATGTTACTTTTTCTTTTTTGTTCTCTCTTGAAAGGGACCTTTAAGAATGTGCATGGGGGAGCAACTGTGAATGGGTTTAAGAAGGTATGCAGTAATGCGAAAGTACTTCCGGTTGACTTCTGATTATGTGTTGTAGGTGTTCTACTGTTCTCCGGGCTTAAGATGAACTCATGCAACTGTTTTGCAGACATTCCTGTGTTTATTCTCAGGGGTATGCTTCTCTGTAAAGGGTTTGCGAAATGCATAGTAGAGGTAGTAATAAACCTCAGGTCTTTGACCCAATTGTACGACCAAATAAATGCAATAAGTTCCGCAGTGTGTTTTGGGCACAAGGGCGGTCGTTGTAGAGGAGAATAGTCTCAAATAGACTTTGCTAAGTAGAGGACATACTATCAGTTGACGTTCACGTTCTTAACTGAGTCGCAATTAACTGGGCCGAACTCAAAAGTAAGGAACCACCATAAAACCATTAAATTTTTCGTGGATTTTGCAGTTTCTACACCCAAAATCACTAAAAGTTTTATGGTTTTATGATGGTTCTTGAGTTTTGCTATTGCCAGGCTTGTTTAATTGCCACTCAGCTCAGAACGTGAGCCCGAATTGATAGTGTGTACCCTACTTAAGTAGAGTAGGGTCTCGACTCTTCCTAGGCACTTAGTAGTGAATGCACTGGTTTTAATCCTAAAAATTGAACGCTGTAGCAAACTCTGAGCTAAGCTTCAACCTTCTAAAAGCCAAACTTGTCCTCTTCAAAAGGATACACGTGTTTTGAACCTCCAATGACTATGTGGCACTAGTTTGAAGCTAGCTGATCAAGCAACATTTAAGACTAGGATCTGTGACTGCCACACACGGGATCCATATGTTTCGATACAGATGTATCAAAATCATGTGTTATCGGCTCCTTGCTTATTGCATCTATGTACATACCAAGCTCCCTTCCCCTCCAATTGGCCTATTTCTTCGACAATTTACGCAAACTGACGGTAATGTCAACCTCAGCAATAGTCCTCAGCGCCTTACATGAAGCTTTTGCTGGTTCCTAGATATCACAATGGTCCTTTACTGGTTCAAGTGTAGCTCCTCATGCGTAGCTGCATACCATCGCTCCGGACGGTTAGGGCGATGAGAATGCGAACATTTACGACCAATCTGTGCAACTATCGAAATGTGCTCAAGCCAATAACTCTACGGACAGCCAAATCAACTTCAACATAAGATTTACTATCCAAAAGTAAAATGCCGATTCATTCGTCTTACAGCAGTCTGTCAACGTGGGAGAGACAAACCTCCCCACGACAGACGTAAGAATGAAAATCTCAAAACACAACCTTCCTCATGATGAAATGAAAAACTTTTAATAGCTACCTACATGGTATATGGCCATAAACCCCCCCGTTGCCGGACTAAGTTCCTTCGAAAATTTATAGCCAAATGGGATAGCAATTTCTTTAGTGAAACTTTTATTAGGTCTGCCTTGGAGATAGTTTCGAATCCCTTTTCTATCGCCGCTGCCACCCCACCCGAAACTCATTCATTTTATCCTTTCATTCGATCAAAATCAAGCAAATTCCTTTTTCCTCCTTCAAAGAGAAAATTCTCTCTCTCTCTCTCTCTCTTTCTCCATCGACCTCGTTTCATTGTTTGCCATGTTTCCATTAAAAGCCAAAAAAAAAAAACTCAACTCAACTCAACTCAAGTCAGTCAGTGTGATTACTATCAAACGCCAATGGCGTGGAAACAACTCTCTGGCAAAACAACCCTTTTGCTTACTTGCTTGCTCCTCCACCCTGCTTCCAGCCCTCATGTACCTCGCCTAGTTAAATATTTAGTGGCTATCATAACTGCACGCACACATCTGTTTGGTAAGAAGTAACTTGTTACATTGGAATCGCAAACCGACCGACTAACCGACGACGACGACGAGGACGAAACCCTTTTCGAAATTTATCGCTGCCACTGGCAGGGGGTGCTAGTGCTGGGGTGGGAGGAAAGAGCAGAGAGAGAGAGAGAGAGGATTTAAAAGTGTTCAAAGTTATTATCCCAATCCAACCCTCCTTTGATTCCATTTCGTTTGAGCAATGACGATAATGATGACGCAACAAATGGTAAATCGAACCCTCACACTCCGTTTCTCTCTCTCTCTCTCTGTAGAGTAGAACTAGTTGTGTGCTATACCTAGTAGGAGAGCCCTTCTAGGCTCTGATGGCTTAGGGTTGTCTTGTAGAGCTGCTTATCGCGTTATGGAAGGCAATTTCCCTGTTAATCGCCTCCTGTGCCGTTCAGCAGCACACAGGAGAAGGAGAAACTATTTATGTGTGCAAGTGCAAACCATGTGGAATGGAGAGTCTAAATTGATTTTCAGTTTTAAGGGTTACTGGCCAGATGGTCGATAGTTTGGATACGGTATTTGCCCTAAAAATTTCCTAATTGCCGATTATGTAATTTGGCTGTTTAGGAGAGGTCGTCAGTCAGGGCTTGATTGATTGTTCTGTTTGCCAGGTCAATCCGATTTGGGGATGAAAACTCAAATAGCCACCATCCCTGTTGATTACCATATCGTTTGGGTCTTCGTTGTATCCTTTGAAAGGAGGAAATATTTTCTCACGATTCTCTCTCTTTTTTTAACGACTCTGCTACTGTGTAACACGTTCATTGTCCTCAAGGTATACAAAGGAGGAGGACAGGAATCCAAACAAAGATTGGTAAATCCTCAGAGATGACCGGGGGTCATGCAACCATGTCATGCTGCACGTACTCAGCTACTGTATATATCCTTCCCACACAAACTCGTTGGTGCATAGGTAGAGAGGAGAGACCCTTTCTTCGACAAAGATTTATGGACGCAGATAGAAATGGTGGTAACCTTGATGGCTGTCGCCTTCAACCGCACGTAGTTGGGTTTCGCCTGCAGGTACTCGTGGAAAAGGGACAACTTCCGGTATGAGCTCTCATCTTAACACGTACTAATGGCATCCCTATCAAGCGAGTGGATGCCTTACCATTTCCGATTGATGAGCAAAATTAGGAGACAGTAACCCACACCTACACGACCATCCCCGATGCTATCAATTGGAGTCCAAACCTAAAAATATTTTAGGTGACACTCTTGCAGAGTCCACTTTCGTTCTGTCGATTACCTCGGTTGGCCTAACCAGGCCATTAGTTCTCAAGTTGCAGGAGCATGGGTGCTTGGAGGTACAAGATACCTCCATTAGGAGGCATGTGTGTGTATGTGGTTTAAAAGGAGCGATGACATAGCACGCAATCGGTGCACAAACAGAGTCCCCTCTCAACGGGGTTGGGTACACCTATCTGCACAAAAATAGACGATGAAGAGCACCCAAGCCAGCCAGTTAACCAACTGAGAGAGAGAGAGAGAAAAAAAGAGAGAAAGAGGGAGGGTATGGCACACAAAGGTGGCCATAACAGGTGCTCCGGTGCACATAGCACCATTTAGCTGCTCGAAGCACACCGAGGACGTAATTGAGTGGACAACTGTAAATAGAAAACTTATTTAGCCGCCGCGATAGATGATGATGATGATGATGATGATGGGTTTTCTAGGGTGGGAAAATGAAGCTGGTTATAAATTGGATATCCATTCCCGGTGAGATGCAACAGAAGCAGCAACAACGATGGAGGTGGCAGCGCAGCGCAGCGGTAGCTATGAGTTTGTTGCGATGATTGAGTGGTCTTTCGCAATGCGTCGTAGTCGTCGTCGTTGGAGTTGTCGTGCTTGCAACAAACGGCAACAGGATGAACGACTTTGGATGCTTGGGAATCGGAGCGCATACTCCTATATCAAAAGAAGCACACACACGTACCTGCATAGGTATCTTTGCCATTTTGAATGAATGATTAGAAGGTTGAATGTATCACATCGTGGATGATGGTCGGTCGGTTGGTTGGTTGGTCTGTTGCCTGGCTGATTCGTAATTGGTTTCAAGTAATTATGGTGGCTCGATTTATTGCGTGCAGATGAACAGGTTTTTTTTTGCACTCAGCTTAGTCCCACTGGTCCGCCAGTAGCTGGTATTTTGATCCATATCGCATGATGAATGACGTCCGTTTGCAATTGTTTGCGCCGCTGCTGCTTTTGTTACTGCATGGGAATATGAGGTGGCAACTATCAGCTGGAAATCAGTTGAATTGTGCGACCAAGTCCAGTGGTAATCAGTGTTTGTTGGTATAGGGTGCAGCTTCCACAGTTGTTTTAGTTTCCTTAGTGATTACTTTTGTGTTTTTCGAACTTTGGAGGCAGAGCTATCGATATTCACTTGATTTCTATTCGAAAGGTAATCTTTCCGAACTTGACTTTCATCCACTGGCTTATGGCTCTGTACAGCTTTTCTATCCCTGATGACTGTGGCATTAGGTCTCTGCCTTAGAGTCTCCTTTCTGTTCTTCTGAGGTCCTTGTACTCGTCTTTCCATGCCCGAGTTCTAGGAGATTCCACTGCTCGCTATGCATCGTTCTTATGTTCAGTCCGATTCTTGGTCCTTCTTCTTAAGATAGAGCCAATAGTACTAAGTATTCTTCAGTCATGTCCCTTTCTCTTCCACGGTCTGCATTCTGGCTTCAGGTCTTGTACTCCCTACCTAGAATTCTTCGTAGATAAGGAAACTCGTTGCATAGGTCAGCCATATTGAGTTAAACCTGATCTACGGATGCAATACTTCATCCCAAGGTAACTTGTGGTATTCCAAGTTGAGATGACATGATTTTTCAAATCGTAAGTCATTTTCGATGCCTTGGTCCTCGTCGTGAAATCAGTTCAATTCCAAGACTGACTGTACTCTTAGTACAAAGTTGGGGCCCAACCCGATCATATTCGGCTAATGACTGACGGCGGCTCTTACAAATATCGGTTTTCTCCTGAACGTCGGCTTGCCCTAAGCCATTCGTCAAAAACTGCCGCTTTTGTCATCGTTTAACCAACGATCTTCAGCATATCCCCCGCTGAGTCATTGATCAATTGCGTGCTCATTTCAATTAAAACAGAAATCAAGCGAACAAATCTACAGTCAATTAAATTTTTAATATGCCTTACCACGGCTTAATATCCACACACACCACAGGCCGACGGGCAAGCTAATTAGCCAACTATTACCAGTCTAGGCCTACCTGCAATCATTCCAATCGTCGTTTTCTATTTTCGTTTCCTTTATTTAGTTTGTTATCGCTAACAAACCAGGTACTCTATGTAAACATCAAGTTCGAGATTATTTGCCAGCGATAGAGGCCAATGCAGCCGGTAAATCTAACGAAACAACGAACCAACGAACTCAACCAGGCACAGCGCACAGTAGCTTCCCATAAAGTCTTGCCATCCGTGGAACCCATGGAGGTAATGTTAAAACAAATATCACTCCCCCGCGAGCGAATGTATCTCTGGTCACGTCGTTACCGTCGTTGTTGTAGTCGTTGTCGTCGTCGTCGTCGTCGTCGTTCTCCTCGTCGTTCTCCTCGTCGTCGTCGTCATCGTAGTCCTAACAAACGACACAATGAGTAAATATTTAATGATTTTAATGTCATGATAATATTAGAGAGAGAAAACACAGCAAAGGGACAAAGCCAAACACCACACATCACATGATACGGCCGGCGCGGCCTGGCAGGCTGTTGCAGCAGTACGGAGCCTCATAGAGTCCAGCCAAGCAACCGTCTGTCCGACCGGTTTGTTTGGACAGCATTTCTTCCACCACCACCAGCACCAACACAGAGTGCAACAACAATGAAATCAAAATCACTTGGAGCAACAAATAAGGCTATGTAAGTGCGCACATGGATAGAGGAGGCCTTTGTATCGAGAGATCGATGGCTTTGGAGAGCTCGAGAAGGTAAATGGATATAGCGCACGACTACCACGGTCGATGTTTCTAGAGCCACCCCGTCGCCGGCCGCCACCGCCGCCACGCCACTAAGAAGGGATTATTCCATGCAGTGTAATCGGAGATGGGAAAAATTTCTCTCGCTTTCTTACATTGTTGCAATCGAGGATTGCAACATTTCTGCAGTAAGATACGCCGTGGCGAGGCATGTTTCATGTAAATGTGCGTAACGAAGCGATTGTCACAAAGGGCTCGTCGACAATGGGGCCAACCAGGCGGAAGTTGTAGTTATTCTTGGCAGCCGCAGGGGCAGGGCGCTTCGCATTCGCCGAGATAAGACGCGCTCAGAGCCAAGTTGGCTTTTGTGGTTTGACTGGGGGTCTAGTTTAGCAACGCATTGTGTTGCTGCTGCATTCAGGGGGGGGGGGCTGCATTCCTTGAACCTTAGCCTTAACCGAGATACCTTAGTTGACTTGAGTCTCCCAAAATTAATTATCTTTCTCCCTCTCTCTCTCTCCCTTTGTGTTCAATGGTCGCGTCGCCCCTCTTAATTCAATTTATTCACAACAATCATTGAGCATCAGGGCCCAAACTCTCAGCCACCCACCCATCCACACCCACAATTTCATCAGCCTAAATGGCTCGGAATGGAATCTATTGGGGCTAATTTCCAAGCAATTTACCCCTAAAGAAGTTTTCCTTCGCACAATCACCAGAAATTCCACAAAAACCGGGAAGAAGCAGCAGCAGTTTCCTGGAAGAAGAACAAGATGGCTTTTATGGAAAAGTTTTCTATTACAATTTTACCTCAGTTCCTCCGGTCCCGTGGTGCCTAAGGCTTTCGGCACTGGTGACTGGTGGTAGGTAGGTATGTCATCTACACACTCATTATGACACTGTGGAGGGGGGGTGAGGCGGGGCGCCTATCAGCCTTTAGTATGACATTTTCAAGGTGCACACAAACTACTCATTTATCTCTTTCCTACGGATATGAGAATAGAGGTACAAAACCATTTAGAGATTCCATCAGCCCCCCAGTGGCAGCGTCATAGTCATCACTGTCATCATCGTGTTTTACGTACCATGTGGATCCATCACCCTCCTCCGTGTTGTATATACATACCACTCGGTTGATATAGGCCGATCTGCTATCATTTGGTTGGTTCTGGTGTTTTTTTTTTTTCTCGTCGATAGAGGTTTAACAACGTGTATGCCTTTGCTGAAGGTCGGGTAGCCCAAAGGAGACTGCCTTGTGGCGCTGTTTACAGTGCTGCAGGGAAGTTGAGGAACGCTACTCTCTGCATACAATGTTGGTAGGCTGATGAGATGGCTTCATGCAGTCATTTTGGCATGCAATTCATTTGACTTCAATGACTTCAATAGTGGCTTCAACTTCAAATCCATTCGTTTCATGACTGAGCAATATTTTTCTGCAATCGTAACCCTGAATGCAGACATTTTGATTGGCCTGCATTCAATGAAGTCACTAGCATTCAGTGTATTCACTTGAATTCATTGACAACTTTGTCGAAGTCTTTTACAGCCCTGGTGTGTATTTCGTGTGTTTCTGCTGTAAGAATGTAGTGCCAAACGGCCATTTAAGGACTAATTCAGTTTAATCAGTACGAGGTACATGTTTTAGATTGCTTTCCTTCGAAATACGACTGCAAACTTTCAGCCTCCAGTGTTAATTTATCAGTGTACACCTTTTGAACTTCTGATCGAAGCCAAAATGTTTCATCAATATGCATTATTACGTTAGCATACAGCTCTTTAAAAGTGTAGACAGTGTTGTGCTGTCGTATACCTTTATACATTTTTTTCTCGTTCGTTGGGACGACCTTCGGAAGGAACTGTTCCGGAAAAACCCCCATTTCCTTCGATGTCGTCGTCCTTCGACCAGCGAACAATTACGAAGTAAAATTCGTTTTTACCTCCAGCCCCTTGTGTTGATGTAGTAACATGACCTTTTTTTCTTTTTTGGGAGTCTTGGGGGTTGCAAGAGAAGAATGGAAGAATGGAACGAAAAAAAAAAAACACAACCTTTCTTGGATGAATGATTCCTCGTTTAGGTAGAGACAGAAGTTCCGTATATCCCTGCGCTTGGTGGTTACTACGTCTTCACTTTCGTGCACAGGTAATCATTGGATTTGATTTATGAAACAGGATATTGGATTCGAAATGAATGTCATCATTACCTTCCGTTTTCTTGCATTCTTTCTTCCTTCTTCCGTCTTGTCTTGTTCGTTCCCGAAACTCCTCAAACCGACACCGCATCGATCGATATTGGTTTTTGCCTAGCAACTCATGACGGTACCATAGGTTACTTATCATAGTTCGTACATATTGGTAATGACCAGTGCGCGGGGGTGAAAATCAAATAATTTCGTTACATATTCTGCATGGGCGGCGGGGGATGAAACTGTTCCGGGTCAATATAGAAAGCCTTCCGGTGAGTTGATTGAACGTACGTAGGTGCTAGTGAATTCCAATTTGAACGGAATGGAGCATGAGAAAGTCATCAGACTTTCAAAGGATAAATCCGACCCATGATGGATTGAAACCACATTGGTTTTAATTATTCATCAGTCTGCCCCAGGTACCGACTACAAGTTATGGAAGGGAAGATAGTTTATCGATAGTCGCAAGAGGAAGCCAACACACTTAACAGTTTCACAATTGACCTTTTGTTTGCCTACTTCTTTTCCATGTCACTGCGAAAGTAGCCCACTCCAACCGCAGATACATAATAATTTTCCCAAAAACTCTCCGTAATCTCAATGAACGCGTTTAATCATATCATCTAGCGCAACATGCGCCAAAATGGAAGCCAACAGCCAACAGAAACACAAAAGATCAGAGCACAAAATCGTGTCAAAATCTCGCTTGATTTTGGCTTAGCAACAAGCGCAACCGCTCTGTCGTCTCCCTTTCCACTGTCGCCCATTTCGGGTCTTTCTCTCCATTGCTTCTGCGCGAAAGAAAGTGCATGCAATTAAGTTTAACCACGCGCATAAGGTGATTGGCACCTTTTAGGCCATACACAGCAGAAAACTACTTTTTTCCGAAGCCCATTTGTGGATCCAAGTCAAGCAAACAGGCTTGGCCCAAGGCAATGGTTAGACAACTACTCTGTGGTGGCTCCGGGCACCCCTTCCCGTGTGCACGCCGCGCCGCCACCACCGCCGGTGACATGCAGTAGCAGCAACCCAATGAATGTGTCACAGAGTATCTGTACGCACGAGCGCGTATTTTGGCTTCACTTGTCGGATTCGATCCTAGCCAATGACTCTATCTGTTGACTCCGGCTTAAAGAGGCAAAGCCACATAAAAAAAAATTAATAACAACAATAATGGGCTCGGCGAACGTATAGATTAAATTTGAAATTGAAAATGTTTTTTTTTTTTCGTTTTTCGTTTTTTTTTTGTTTCATCATCATCGGCGGCCGTCATCGTCATCATAATCATCATCATCATCGCCATCATGATCGGCGTGATCGTATGACTTGGGGAGTCATCGACATCGAGCACGCCGCCGCCGGTACACCGCTGCCGCGATCGTTTTTAATTTTTGTTGAGGTACTTTCTTTGTGGCACGGCCTTAGATGGTGTTGGCAGTGCCGGTGTTGCAGTTGGCAATTAAAATTTTATTGCAACTAGCTGCCCGTTTGGATGCTAAAGCTTGCAATATTGCTGGCTCTGGTTAATGAGCAAATTAGTCATGTCTCAGATTAGTACATTGCAATTGAAAGCAAGGGGAACTGAACTTGGGTTCATTCAACTCGCATTGGCTGTGGACAAATTGCCGTGTATCCTGGTAATGAATTGGCTTTTTTCGTTTATAGATTTGGTTTTGTTTTAAATGTCTTGACGTTTGACAAAGCGCTGGCTGTTTTTTAATTGCCAATTGACGGGTTTTTGGCCTTATTTGTCAGCGGTGCTTAATTTTTAGTGAAATTTTTTGAAAATCTTTCTCATTTTCTGCAAAACAAATGGCACTTGAATGCTGACTTTTCTTTTTCTGTATCAGATCTGTACCTTAACTGTGTTAACTCAAAACATCAGATAAATCCCTCTTTGGGATACTTTTAGATGTCCTTGCTATAATGGAATCCGTTTTGCTGACATATGTGGGAGAATATCGTAGTCTTGGAAGGCTTTACTACTGGAATCTTCAGTTTCTAAATGGACTTGATGAGGTCAGAAAGCTTCTCTTTGCCAATATCTCGGACAACTATTTCCATTTTCTCCTTGTGGTTCCAAAAATGTCTTGGAAAGACCATTTTAAGTCCTAAGCTCTCAATTCCTGTGTATAGCTTCAGTGTAGGGTACTTCGTCGGTCTTTGTATTACCTTCATATCCATACTCCAGCAGAACGTATCCTTTTCCTCTTTTTCAAGGCACCCTCCTCGACAGCAGCGCACAGCTTGGAAAGTGTTTCAATGGCTTTACTGTCGAAGTTGGTACCTTCTTGTGACGTTGGCTTTAACATAGTCTCACGGTGATTTTTGCCACTCCTATGATATGCGCTTGAGAAGAGTCTTGTGAAAGCCAAGTAACACATCGCACATTTTTTAGACAATTTTTTCGAAATAATAACTTTTGCTCCCTGCTACTACCTTGGTGAGGTTTGTTCACTCATTTGAGCAATACACAGGAGGCTCTTGATGAAGTTTGTTCCCTTATTTCAGCAACGCCCGGGTGAGTCTATGCTTCGCCCCGCTGCCCTATTATAAGTTTTCAATAATTTTTATGAATAGTAAATTGTATGGCTTGTCTTTTTTTTCAGATTGGACGTGGTTTACCAGAAGACTAAGGGCGCTTGCTAGAGTCACAACTCTAATCCAACAACCAGCAACATAATTTGCCTCAAGTGCATCAAGATTTCAAGATTTTATCGGGTGAGTGACTCCTTTGCTTTCTTCTACTTTAAAAATTCTTTCTACTTTTGTTCTAAAATGTATGTATGTACTTAGTCTTAAGTTTGATACTTTTTTTTTATTAGTTTTCTCCCTTTTATACTATTTTGTCAAGGCTACTGCATACCTTCCCAAAAACTTTCTTAGTTTCTCCCAAATCTTCTTGATTTTCTCGTTTCCGTCTGTACCCTTCTGACTTTTTGTTCGTATATGGTGTGTTCCCCTATTCCACAGTCTGGTTCATGGTCTATAAAGGGTTCCAAAGCCTCTTGATCTGCTAGTTACTCTTCATTCGCACATGGCATGGCCCACACTGTCATCTCTGCTAAAGTGTCCAAAGAAATTCTTTTCGAAATAGACACTCTTGGTGCCAATGAATCGCTGTCTCTACACCTTGCTGATAGCCTTTAAGTTGGCTCGTACTAAGCCGTATATAATTTTTGAATTTTGGTTCCGAATTCCATGCTGCATGCATAGACGCCAATATTGTGTTTATTGAAGAATCCTTTACGCTCCTGATACATTCGTATGTCTATCTCGCCGGGAAATGAACTCTGACTCTCGTTCGTAGTCCCTCTGGCATCCCAGACGTGTGGACCCTTAGGAGAAAGTCAGTCTAGTTCGTTGCCCCTTTCAGCAGGGGAGCAATGCACCCACTGTGGCCAGGCCTCCAGCCACTTTAAGTAAGCCATCAGCCATAATAATGCAGCACGTGCCTAAATTTCCAGATCCAACATTATCCGGCTAAAATTGCAGCTCACGTTAGAAATTTTCTGTTCAATTAAGTTGGCGGCAGTCTCCTTCCGCTTTTTCTCTGCCAATACCAAAACCGAAATCAACCTCAGCGGCCAGGTGTAAATGGAAGGTGTTGAAGGCTCTGCTCTTCACAAATTACAATACAATGCTGCGAGTGTGTACGCCTTTTGTTGTAGGTCGTGTAGGATACACTTTTCTCAAATTATATTCTCTCCGAGCGCTGTTTTGTTCTAACTAACTCCGTTACCATGCTGTTTTTTGCTATGGCAATTTTCTATAATCTTCGTTGGCCCCCCCTGGGCCGTTCCGCCCATAAATGTAGCGCTGGAGTCATTACATCGCTGTTGGTGGTGCTATCCGTTGTACGAGTACAGAGTACACCCATCTCTCGGGGGAAAGATACACACAGTCGTACCTTTTTGGCGAATGCAATGCGCTTGCATTTTGTGCACACATAAATGGGCATGCACACCACTTGCATACATGCGAGTGTGTATATCTTCAAGATGGAGGCGAACAAAAAACTACAACACAGAGATGAAGATTGTCGTCTCCAAAGTGGAGGAACGCTAACGCTATACATATGCACAACTGCCTAGCAACAGCCAGCAACGTGCCGAGAGATGGTGGTACGTACTACCGTCGTGTATCAGCAGAGAGGTAACAGCACATCAGCGAAAGAAACAACGTATAATGAGGGAGAAAAAAAAAACAGTAATAAATAAATAAAAAGAAAACATGTCGCACTTCCTCTAATTACGAAAGCCATTGTGCACTTTTTTCCGTTAAAGAAATTAAATTGCTTTGCGAATGCACATGGAGTAGGTACTAGCTTACGTGTGGTGTTGGATTAATTTTGAGGCTTGATTTGGAGGATATGCGCCATGACTTTCATTTTGACTAGCCATCTCGGCCAGACAAAGCTTTAAGGCAATTTAAGATCCGCCTCCCTCCCCCATTCGCTTGAAATTGTTTCCTAAGGTCAAGACAATGTCTCGACATCGCCCCTTCAAGCAAGCCATCATCAAAATGACATCAAACAGACGTCTCCTCTTCGAATGGCAGGAAAGTAAAGAAAAAAAAACGAAAAGCGAAAAACGAATTCAAAGCAGAGCCGCAGCCTCCGCAAGCAACTATTGCTTGAACAAAGTTTCCGAGCCCATTAAGCAGCGCAATACGAGTATAACTATAAAATCCAAAAAGTTGAAACCTTTTCTCGGATTGGGGTGGAAGGTTAGGCGCACTCCGACAAATCCACTTAATTAGATGCACAGCAACGGAACAGGGCGGACAGGCAGCTCCAGCTCTCGCTCCAGCACTAGCACCAGCAGCAGCAGCAAAAACTAAAACCCAATTCAATTCCATTCTTCGGCAAAGACGACCACGACTACGACGACGACGACGAGACAAAGGTTCAAGTTAAGATGTTTTCACCGTCTCTCTGTGTGTGTGTCTCTGTCTGGCGACTAACACACACAGATACTGGGATAGACCGAGCAAAACCAGGCAGCAACCCAAAGACTATGAACAGTTTCGTTTGAAGGTTTTTTTCTCTCTCGTTGGCTGGTTTAGCTTTTATTTTTGGTTTTTAGACAGAAAATTGAGAAAATTAGGTTAATTGCATGCTCGTTACTTTTGTGTGTGTGTGTGTGTTTGGGTACTGCGGAGAGCGAAGAACGGGAGGAGGCATCTTAGCCTGCCATTTGGATTCTGGCTCACCCGCGGACCCCCCTGTTCATCGATGCCTTTGTGGTGTGCCACGTTAATCTGAAGAAAATCTCTTTCTATGTGAGATGCAGTCGGGTTGTCGGAATTGAAAACGACATTTCCATTGTGTGCGGCGGCGGCGGTGGAGGCGCTTGCTCGGGGGGCATGCGAAATGATTACACACCAAATTAACGAACTAATGTCAGTTCGTTTTGTTTGGGCCAAAGCCATACCCAAAGCCATAGCCATAGCCATAGCCAGTTCCAAATAATTAGTTCCACAAAAAAAAAGAAGAAATTCATTGCCTCGCCTAATGGACAGACAATCGGAGACAGTTGTAGTTTTGATTCAAAAGACCGATGGTCTCTGCATTCATTAAGCGGCTTACCAGTTTGGCTAGCACGGAATGGCACAGGGGTGGTGAATTATGGAAAGAAAATCCTAGTCTGACTTGAATTTTTTAAACTTGAAGCATCACTATTTAAGCTTTCTCTCAAAGGGCTGGGGTTCTTGTTTCTTAAGGGATAACTTTGTTGCATAGAAGCATCTTCCTATCTGTGTTGTCTATCTGGAGTCTGAGTAGGGTTTGGCTTACCTTAGGAATGCTTTCGAACACTCCTGTCTCGGCAAGCCTTAGTCTTTTCGTACTCCGACAGTCGTCTGTATAGATTCTTTCTCGGAGGCAATTCGTCTTTCTGGAGGGAATTTTGTCCTCTGGATCTCTCCCGAAAATTTGAGTTATCCCTGATACTGATTTTATCGGGAAGAGATTTGTAGGGCTATCACTGACGTTCACGTTTCCCTGTTACGCTGGACAGTTGTAGGTTAAGTTGCCTTGGCTACACTGACAGTTCAGAAATGTCAAATGTGGAAGGAATTGTTGACAGACCTGCCTGTCACATATACATTTGTCAGATAGGCGAAGAGCTCTAAAAGCTCTCATTTTCTTTGACTTTATCTCTAAGCTGGTTTCAAACTGTCCTCAAACCATTTTACACAACATTAGGCTCAGTGGGACTATGGCGACTATACTTTGAGGAAACTGAGACTTCACCTCCTCCTCAGCTAAAACAATGCCTCGTTGTGCTGCTTGAGGGTACCTTCAAGTCCATCCCAACTTTCTTTAAAAAACAAAGGAAAAACTAACGTTGTGTGTCTTATTAGCCCAATAAGATCCAAAATGTCTTCAATCTTTTACCTTTTCCAAAACCCCTCCTCATCTCTGCTGCCAGACACACTGCACGTGTCGAGCGCTACTACTGTCCACCCATCGGCACCCCGCTCTGGCAGCAGTAAAAGAGATTTACAGCCTCCACTGGTTTATCACTTTGGATTTGCATACGCATCTTCATGACTTCGAAATCGGGATCGATTTCACTTCACTCCAAAACTGGTTTCACGCACCATCTCATCGCGTCCCAAAATGGGCTCACAACACTGCTTCCAGTTGACCAGACCAGTAGCCACTTCTCCTTCCTTCATCTCGGCACTCGTACACTACGGAAGTTCAATGTCTCACGCGCTGGCTGACGAGTTACCAAACCACTTTGTTGCTGTTTATTGTTATATATGCGCTGCCTACGTGATGCAGCCCGCTAGAGATGCATGATGCTTTTCTTTCATGATTTCATTCTCCTCCGTTCGAGCTTCACCACTTTCCGAAAGTTGATCCAGGTCAAGCAATGCGTGCGTTTGCAATGATTTTCTACATTTTGTACGCACACGCATTTCACGAGCCGGTCACTGGCCCCAGATAGGCCAACATGGCTTAAACGTCGTCGACGTCTCCGTCGTCGTGTTGTACACCTGGAAGAGATCTCCACATCGAGATCGACACTGCACAATACGTACAACCACCCAGCCGCATTGGATCCGTCACGTACAACTAACCAATCGAAATTGTGCATCTGAATGTATAAGTTTAGCGCATTTCGCGTGATTTATGCGCGCTTCAGCTAAGCCATAAGCCATAAGCCGCCACGGAGCGCTGCGCGAAATGTGACCATCGGCCGGTGGGCTTTCAATAAATTCTAAAACGCTGACAGTATGTCGAAAATAAATCAAAGGCATTAGATCGATGAGCGTTTCCTGGTTGGATCTGTGGTCTATGTTGAGAATAAATTTCCAGAGTCATACTCTTTCTCTCTAATATATCATTTATCGGTGGATTTGTGGGGGACATCTCGTCCTCGTGAAAGAACATGCGAAGTGGATTTGATTGAGCCGGCAAAGAAGAGCCGCCTGCGCGTATGTTGTTGGTTTTGCTGATTTAGCAACTTGAAATTTATTCCAAACAGGGAATCAGCGTTTGATTGGCCTGAAGACGTGCCTATTGCATGGGGGAGTGGCTCTGTCAAAGGGTGTATCATGATTTAGTATTCAGGCTCGGAAATGTATGATCGGACCACCGAAGGTTCTCATTCCATGTCTATTGGTTCTCTTGGAGTTTTGCATGAGACGGAAGTTGAATGGTTTGGCCCATGTAGAGGTTTTTTTTTCTGTCTTTCTGACATCGTTTCATATTGGATCCTTGAAGGCAAAATCTGCTGTACATCTAAACCAAAGGTTGGCAGCAATTCATGTGGCGAGTGGCTTAAAACCCAGAAGCAATTTCCATTCAAATTTTTGGAGAAATCTCTGATAAACTCCGGGCCAGTGGGGGCGTCTCTTTGATATTCCATCAATATGTGCTCGCAAAAATTAGCCGGAAGGCAACGTGCGACCTCAGCCCACGCATTACCACGTTCGGTTCCGTCTTCACTGACAAATGACAGCCAATTAGTGAGAGCCAAGAGAAAATAATAAAATGCAAAGTAGGAACCCATCAGTGGAACTATCACGAACATGAAGCCACAAACGTCCACAAAATTTGCCGTCTCGTCCTCTTTTCATTTTCTGTCGGTTGTCGGTTGTCGGTTGTTTTGTTTTCATTATCTATTCCCATCTATCATCATTCATTTTCGGTGACTACACCCATTTAACTGAGAGAAACGAACAGCACACACAAAAAGAAAAATTGGACAAATTAAAAATCATTTGCCGAAACACGAGACACGAGAAAACACCAACGGACTCCAATTAATTGCCCTCGCAAGCATACCCGACCTGAAGTGAGTGAAATTGGCCTATAAGTCCGGCAAAGAGCACCACCACCGGTTCCCCGGCTGCTCTTTCCACCCATCCGCCGGGGTAAACATGGGAAAATGCCACACAAAACCTAAAGCTTTACAAATCGACAAAAAGAAAAACAAAAAAAAAAATTAAACAAAACCGGAGTCGTTCCTCCAATTGGGGTTTCGTTTCGCACGCAATCGTTGTGCGCTTAGGCCAACTCTCTACCGAGAAAAACCGGCCAAAACTCCTCTATGCGAAGGTAATTAAAATTCGTGTTTATTTTTCCTGTAGTAGCTGTGTAGCGCTGTATAGCATGGTCCCGTCTCTCCCTTGGGAAAAGCAAAGAAAAAAAAAATAAAATAATAATTTTCCACACCCACTGTGGTGGTATACGTAGTTTTTAAGGACCGAGGTGTGGACCTGACGAAAATTCGGTCACTCACGTGATTCGGGCTCAGCCCTGGGTTCCTGGTATCCCTTCGATGGCCCCTCGAATTATTATTTTCCACTTAGTTCGCTTTTATTTGTCGTCTTTGTTTTTTCATCAGGCCCCACGCACACACAATTACCGCTGACTGATTAGCGTCAGACCCTGAGGGTCGAAAATCAAATGAAACGGTGACCTAAACAGGACACCATTCTGCCATCCTAGCCACCAGTGTGCCGCGACTATTTTGTAATTTTTAGTTTGACATTTGATCGTTGGCGGGTAATTGGACATTTAAGTGGTCGGGATTGGAACGACAACGACGACGACGGTGCTGATGACCCAGTAATGGAGTAGAAATACGAAAGAAGCACCCGAGCTCGGTGCGTAACCTTCAATTAGAGAAGCCACTTTGGGGTCAATTATGTGTTATCGACATATCGCAGAGAAACGAAAAGTGTATGTATTTACCGAAAATTATAATCCCCTGGGTGGGTGATTGCGTTTGAATCGGTTTGCCGGCTTTAGGTAAGGGTCCTCTGCTGCTCCAGCTCCAGCTCCAGCTCGCACTGGAGAGACCCAATTAGCGGGCCATATCATGAAATTTTTCTTTCTTCCTCTCGTGATATATAAATATCTATGTATCGCAGGATGAATTATAAGAATCCGTTCGGCTAATTAATGGTGGTTGTATCTGAAGGTTTGCCTGCAATTAAGTATAATTTCCCCCAAGGTATGTGTGCGGTGCATTAAATATTTACCTGCGACTATGTTAAGTGATAGAGTATGAGTTTAATTTGGATTTCTCTGGGGAGGTCTACCTACATGGTTTCTACTTCCTTTTGTCTAATGGCCGTCAGTGTCTCCAGGGATGTTAAAGCCTCTTGGAAAAAGAAAACAATATGTGGGCTTGGAAAGGTTAGACAGGCTACCTGGCTATACTCTGTACACTTTAGGATACTCCATTCTAAGGATAACGCAGAGCAAACGGTGAATTGATGATTCTTCTGGGTAGGAATTTCATGTCTCAAACGCATAATGACCAGATAACCAGGTTTTTTCGAGCTGCTTTCATAAGATCATCTCGTTTTGCAGAGTATTCTGCACTGGCTCCCTTAGGAATGTCTGCATAAGCTATAACTTTCTCCCTTTTCTAAGCTGA
Organism: Xylota segnis; assembly: GCA_963583995.1. NCBI lineage: Eukaryota > Metazoa > Arthropoda > Insecta > Diptera > Syrphidae > Xylota > Xylota segnis. The sequence goes on from OY757238.1 coordinate 1,204,607, forward strand.
GACATATGCACTTCGTTCATGAAAAAGAGCCATAATTGTGGTGATAGTATCCCTCGCTTTGAACTTTTAGATTTTCATTAAGTGTCTGCTTCGGAGGTGTATGTGTAACCTATTTCTTCACACATTTTTCGGTGCAAAAATTTTCTTTTCTTCTGAGTCTCAGCGAGCCTGCAGCTTAGCTCGTTTGTGCTTACGATGCACAGAAACAGAATTTCTAGCTCAAATCGAGCTATGAGAGGGTACGTTCGAGATGTCAGTATCTGCGTTGGAGGCGTATGCGTAACTCATTGTTTCACACATTTTTCGGTTCAAAAATGTTCTATTTTCCTGAGTCCTCAGCGAGTTTGCAGCTTGTGACACCACAATGAACCCATTGCTGGTCTAAATGTATTGGCCACTTCAACCAAAGCAACCCATTCATTCGCTGGTTCTTCCTGTTCAGTCGTTTGGTGTTATATCCCCAATCACGGCTGCAAATATACATTTGCATCAACAGTGAATAGTTTACAGGGTGTGATTTTTTGCCCCCTTTTACTGTACAGTCCTTAATTCTGATGAAAGACGTCTTCAGTAAGCAGATACAAACGAAATTATCTGCTAACTTGTGGGACGTTGGTCTGAGCCATAGACTAAGTACTTCTCCTATCCAACCAGCACTCATGTCACTAAATCATGCAAATTCTCACCCAATTTACATGAACTGCTCTGCAAATGTATGCAAACCCCACTCAGTATCCAATTGACCTACTACCTCTCCGCCCGTCACGCCATACAGCCGGAAGTTCTTCTTCAATCCAAAAGGGTAACTGAATATTGTTGTTATCACCATCACCACCTCCACTCGGACATGTTATTCCTAATGTGATTCGCTCCAAAAACTCAAAATAGCAAACAAAAAGAACAGAATAAAAGTGAGCAGTGAAAATCAGAATAAACACACAAAAAAAAACAACAAAACTGATTGTTGTTTCTCCTCCCGTTTTGACCATTGTTGCACAAAAGTTGTTTTGAGTTTCCAAGAGCCAAATTATGCTCCTTCTGCCACGGATCACTGCGGCCGTGGTGATGAGCTCTCCTCCACCATGGTCTACGTAACTGGTTTCATCGCGTGCAAGAGATGAGTCACCAGTTTGTATCTTTTTTCTGTTCGCTGTTGTGAAGGTGAATTAGCATTGCAAAAATGGATGGAGATGGAACAAGATAACGAAAAAAATAATAAAACAATGTTTGTTTGATTTTGAAGATGTTAACTCATTGTATTGTTTGGAAGTTTTGCTGTGTGCTGTGTGTTGTGTGTTTGTTTCTCTTTCGGATTTGCATGATTTTTAATTCGCTCCCCGTTTGAACTGGGTTACGTGTGGAAACTTTTGGGGCTCTAAACAAAAGAGGTGGATTTTGTTTTTATGTAAAAGAGACAAAAAAAATGAAAACTTACTTTAATGGCTGGCTTATACAACCTTAAAATAGATTTGGAGTCGATTTTTGTTTAAATAAAGTATATGGCGTGTTAATGCAGTGGGAAGCCGTAATCCCAGCGATTTGTAAGACAGATAGGATCTGTGGCTTTGTTCGAAAATTAATTGATTGACGCTGGCGCTTTCTAGAGTTTCTCGACTTGACCTCTCGGGATTGGCTTTTATTCTATAGCCAGGGGGCCTTTGCACACATGTAGTTTTCTTCTCTCTGAAAGCATGGGATGTGGGGTGGTGCTTCTGCCAATGAGGTGAATAGACTTCAGCTTTCGAATTTCTTGGTATAACCTGCGATTAGTTTAAGTCAGGTTCTTAGACCACTGGAGGTTCGTTGTGATGGCAGTCTGCAATGAGCAGTCATTTTTGGTAGAGAGCTGGAGAATGCCTTCTTCCTCCTTCTCACCGGTACGGATACTTCTGTAGGAATCATGTGAGAAGAGTCTTTGGTTTATCTGACTGTGTCCAGTAGGAACACCGATAACATGGTTGAAATGTACTCGACACAGCGTTTCAGATTAAGCCTAGTTCAGATCTGTCTTGAAATGTCTAAATAAGTTGATGTCATGTCCAGAAGAAGGAGCACAATTCCAGGGAAGTAAAAATCCTTATATCCCTGATAGATATTGCATTAAATTTCAGTCAGATCAAGGCTTCCTTGATCGCGAAGATTTCCCTCTGTAAAACGATACAATTATCTGAGAAGCGAAAAGAGGGAACAAGCATCTTTCGATCTCAACCAATTAATTGCTTCACATTTCACTTTATTTCGAAGTGGATTCCTACCGTCTTCCCTACATCCTTTCTCTGTTAGGAAGCATTTATTGCCCCTCGCTTTGCCTTTGGGTGGGTTTTTAAGGGGTCTTTTTAGACCGAGTACTTCTGTCTCTCTTTTCGATTGGTAGAGGTAGGAGTTTTGGGGCTCTTTGTATGTGGTTTCTACTCCTGACTTTATCCAACCTCTTTTTTGCGCCAACTGGTTTTTAAAGGTCAGTCTCTTCTAGTTAAGACCAAAATTGACTACCTTTTGGTTTCGGTCTCCTCTGAGAAGGTGAACGCCTAGAGGATTTGAAAGTATTCTCGTTTAGGACTAGGAGCTAGGCCCGAAGTTCCTATTACAATTGATTTATTGTTGAATTTCATAGATTGTCATGGTTTTGCCAGGGTTGTTACAGAGGAAACTTCCATTTCTGATTCTCAAAAGATAGTAAATGTCTCTCGATATTTCAAAAATTGGATGCACTTGCTAACGGAAGGGCATGATTAATGGCTTCTCTTTGGCTTACAGTGCTGCCAATGCTGTGAACATAATTTCCGTGTGAAAACACAGAAACTAATGTGAAAGTTACCAAGGTTTGCTGGTAATGAAAATAAATTTATTTTATAAAGATCTTAGCCAGACCTTCCCATACTACGAGTATGTATACGTTTCGATAAATTATTTCAGAAAATTTGCATTATTAAGAGCTCTGTCATACATCCACCGGTTATCTGGACGAAATAGGTCAAATTAACTGACCGGAAAGAATCCACTTTATCGTTGTACTCCCTGTATCTTATCACTCTCGCCTCATATACATTTTAACTGACTTAATAAATTTACCTCCCCTGCTGCTGTGGGTGTATAGTATGTATTACCTTCGCACTTAACGAAGGTCGTCATTGTCATTGTCAGTTGTGTGTGAATGCAATTTGTGTATCATTTCTGACTTCTTTTCGTGTTCGGAAGAGATACACATTTCTGCTTCTCAATTATCCGTGAAAATTTAACAAGAACAGCGCAACTGAGGGATATACATACGTATATTGTTGTTAATGGTAGCGAGTACAAGAGTACAGGTAAAACCAAGCGGAAGAAGGAATTCATGGTCGGTTGGACTACATTGGCCGGCAATCTTAATCGCTTTCGACAGGCCCAGTGATGTGGTGGTGGGTACGCACCTTTCTGAAAGATATCTTCAGGTATACACTCAAACACATACATACATATGTAGGTAGGAATAGGTCCCTTGGAGGTAGTTGCTATAAATTGTGATAAATAAGGGCGAGAAGGAAGTGCACGTAGGCCTGGAATCCATTTAAATGTAAATTATGTTAAATTAACTCCTTGTTTGTTGTACTCGAACGTATGGTATAATTAGTTGACGAAAAATGGAATGGAATGGCCAAGGTGCAGGAAAAACTCCAACAAGTTGTTTTTTTTATGGAAATGGCTTGAAACTGATCGCTTTGGCAGAAATCACTTTCCAAAACAACAACATGACCCTAAATTATTGAAACACCTAGTAACACCGGGCAATATTGCGTCATCTTCACATGCGATAGGCCAGCTACCTTCTCGATTTTTGCAGCGTGGAAAAAAACCAAGCAACAGATCCGCTTTCGTTGATTTGACCAATTGCCTCACAGGCACCCATCGGTTGATACGAACGAATCGACTGAGTTTCCTCTCCTAAATCTAATCGCGCGTCACTCCTTTGTCAATCTGGCCAGTACACGTATTGGTGTTGGTATATTATTTTTTTTGGTTGGTAAATTTCCGTTGACTTGTTTTTTTGGTGCTCGGGCAGAGATTGCCTCCATGGTGTTGTTTACGTTATTTGTGTTTTTGCAAATAGAAATATGGAAATGTACTGTCAAAGAGTGATGTTTTTCCCGCGGTGCTGTTAAATTCATTTTTGGTATTAGTTGCCAACAGTGTCTTTATTCGGAATTGGAACTGTGTTGACCTTGGTGTGATTTTCTATTCCATCTGGGAATTTTCCATCCGCTATTGTGGGATTTGTATTCTGTCGGCGGAATGTAAACATTTCATTGGGCAAACGGCAAACACTATTGCGTTGACTTCAAAGCGAACTGGAACTTCAAACGGAATATTAAAATAAAGGCTCGACTAGATATGTACGTAGAAACATAGATTGGCACCCTTCAGATAAACGGGAGGCGTGTGGCCAGATAATAGATTCAATATCGAGATACTCTCTTTGCGGCTGGTTGGTTCGTCCTCTTTATGACTGAAATATCGACTATTGTGCTGGTTGTGAAAGGAACAGGTTTTCACCTCTCTATCTCTCTCTGTATGCGCAGTGTGTAATCGCACCTGTCACGGATGCTTAGCGATGGTTAAAGACTTGCGAGGATCGACTTTATTGCCCTTAATTTCCGGAAATAACCGATTAAACTGGCCGATCGAACATGACAGTGCTTGGAAGAGGCGCTTATTGCTATTTTCTATGCGATACGTGTCGTAAGCGAGCTTATGTTTAATTGATATCTGTAATTTATTATGGGGTTATTATTTTATATGGGTCTGCCTAGGAATTAGAAAACGAGTATAGTGTCGATCAGTCGGTTGAGAGGAAGTGCTGGGAATATTCTTAAGAGAAAATCGTTAAACGATACTTAATCTGCTTCGGGCTGAAGGTGGAAAAGTTGAAAGACTGGATGGACATAGTGGATATGTATCAGAGGAGAGATTATTCATGATCAGAGTTTCAGTTATGTTGATTCAAATAAACCCTCTTTATTGATTCGATGATCAAAGCGAAGCAGATATGCTCTTGCACAAGTTTCACCTCTTTCCTAAGCTGCTTAGACCCAAGTTTTGAATAGCGTTTTGATATTCATCATTTCTAAGAAGCAAACAAAAGAAAAACCATTTTCAGTCGTGTTCACTTAAGCTATCCATTTGTCTCACTTACACATCCCTACAAATGCGACTATCCCTTGCACGAAGTGCGGTTTTCGTAACAAAAAATGTCTGGTACCCCGAGGGATACATTTCGAAAGAACCGTAAAACAAATTACCATCTCCCCAGAAACCAAGATGATCACACAGCCAACCATTTATTATCCTGTTAAGTGAAAACCAGAAGCAATTCTCTAATTTCAACTCAGCTCTCTCAAAACGACACGGTTGTCATTAATTTCCATACAATTCCCCTGGCATAGTCAATCTATGCATTCGATCTCTTAAATACAAAAAAAGTAAAAAAAAAAAAACAAGGAACGAACGAACGTTACACCAAGTAGCACTTGCGCGCTACTTACCACGAAGATATGGACCAGTACCAGATCGACAACCAAAACACTGCTTAAAGGTGAAAATCTTTCTAGGGCTTCTGCCTTCCACACTCAACATCCAACGAAAAGGTAATAACCATTTATTATCGCATGCAGAGTCTCTGGCTCTGGCTCTGGTTCTGCCGCTGCCTCTGCCTCTGCATCCAAACCAAACGAAACGAAACTCTACGAAAGGCTATCTCAACCTCAAAATGTGACCAAAATCCAAGCAACCATCCAAACTGCCTCAAGTGCCACCATCATCATCGTACACACGTTTCTTTCTTCTCCGCCTCTGTATTCTTGTATCCCGTTCGCTTTACACAGTCATCGTCATCATCATCATCATCATCATCCTCAGTAGTGCCGTGTATTCGTCAGCATCACAGATCGAGTAATTGTGTTGTTTGCCACGATCGTACCTCGTGGCTAGAGTTGAACTTTAGCGAAGAATAGAAATGTAAGGAGAGGAGATCATTAAACTACTATCGAGAGCAAAGAAATGATGAATTACCCTGTGTCGATGCGATGCTTTCCCTTTGCTCAACTATAATAGAGTCATTTCTCCTCCCCGAGAGAGAGGCACAGAAAGGGCTCAGCTTATTCGAAATTCATTTTGAAAAACCACTTTCCTCGAAACAGTTAATGACATCTCCGTCGCAAAAGCATGTCCTCGCGAATATCACTTCCCGAGTCATTTACATAAAATTACCATTTATAGGCCTCCTCCCCCCGCCCCATTGAAGTACTTAAAGACATCTTCCTGTCATTCGCTGTAATGATTTTTACATCCACTTTCCAGGACACGAAGCAAAATGTAAATGAAACACAAAAATTCATTTTTAATATCGCGTCCCAATAACCCCGAAAGTATGCTTCATTAAATACCAATCCCTATTCACTCTCTCGTTCTCTCTCATTTGCCAAAGTTCCCACTTTATCTCTTCTGTTTTTTTCTCCAATAAACATGCGAATATTGGGAAAGAGATACTCAAAATCAATTTAAAACACACTTAAGATAATATTTCGCTCAGTGTATGCTTTTGTCCGTCCCCCTTCTTTCCCAAAAAACAGAAAACAGAGTAAAATAATATCAAATTAGTTTGCATGAGCGTAAACGTAAGCGTTTACCATCCCTGTTTTTTTTTTTTTTTCATTTTTTTTATAAAATCGAAAATTTTCAGCTACCATCTCCCGCGGGATGATGCTGAGGAGAGCGTGGGGATGATATTCAATTGAATTGCCATTTGCTTTGATGATATGCTGATGAGATTTCTTCTCGTCGTCGTCGTCGTCGTCGTCGCCGCTTTAAGCCCTCGAACAGTAAACGAGATCAAGGCTTAAGTCTCTTGTTAAGGGATTTTCCAAAAAAAAAAAAAAAATATTAGAATTAGAATCCTGTTATTAGGGGGATTTCCCTTCGAAAGAGAAAAAAAAAATTGAAAACTTTACTTACCTATAATAATTCTGGATGTCACAAGGAAGCGGATACACACAGCTTCCCTGGAATGCAACTCAAATTGGCTTTGACATCGTAAATCATTTTCAACACACTGAGGGTTGGGAACGCACACACAGGGAGACCTTTGCCATTTTCCCTTTTTCCTTTATTTTCTCTCTCTCTCTCTCTTCCCGATTCAGTGAGAACCAAACAACAAACAAAGTTTTGCCAAACTACAGAAAAGTAGAGTGAGCTGAGGTGGGTTGGTTGGTTCGGTTGGTTGGGAGCAATTGGTATTGTTAAGAGCCAGCATAAAAAGTTGTCAAGAATTCGTTGAGGCGAAGCTTTTCTTTGGGACTTTTTTTTTTCCTTCTATACTGTGCATGCAAACCTTTCTGTAGCAATGCCAAGACGAACACCATCGCCCAGTATTAACATCACTACCACTAACCACCGGTCGTTGGCTAACAACTACCAAACTGTTTCTGATTTGACCTTTTCGAGTTGGGACGGTTTGGGAGAAAAAAAAACTTTGTAAGAAGCCAGGGCTCTCAACGCTACTTTAGTTGTTTGAGACTCAGTTGTATATTGGAATCGAGAAAAGAATTCGTTTCTGAAGAACTATTTCTTTTTTCATTTACTAAAGGACGAAGGCGATTGCATTTGCATGCACTTAGTACTTTTCGAGTCTTTGAATTAATAGTCAGTTGTTGTTGAATACACTTGATATGATATGCCTTTTGATATAATTTACTTTAAGCCATTAGCAAATCGCCTTGAACCAAACTTTCTCTTTTTTTTCTTCTAGGAATGAAGACCTCCAACATCAAGCAGTCTACAGTCCTCATCAGATGCCGTCTACATCCAGTATTACACATCGAGTTAAACGCAGAAAATATCATCTGTTCTCAGGAAGAACATGTAAGTCTTTTGGCATTTTTTCAACCAAATACTTAGTAAGTTTCCCTTTTGTTCGATTTCTTGCACTCACAAGTCTATTTTCTTTAAAAGCATTCCCAGTAGTTAGATTGATGACCCTCCTTGCAATTCTTCTGAAAAAAACAATTTGACTGTATTCATCCAGTGAAAGGTATAAGTAGTACCTTTCATCCAGGATGTACATCCAAAGTGAAAGGTGTCTTGATGGGCCTAACCTTCAAGTCACCTAGGTTACGTATACGCCCGAGTGCTTGGTATTTGTGTATTCTAATCCTTAAGTTTGACTGTATTCATTTTTTTTTTTTTTTTGGTTGCGCCAACGGATGTGTAATCTTCTAAAGATACCCAGGCTACTGGCATGCACGATTCGCAAACCTGAATACTCGATGCCAGGAATACGCCTACGTACTAACCCACACCCTACACACTTCAACCACTCTCCCCGCGGAACTACCGTTAAGTATTACTTCGCGGGGCACTTTATGCTCTTCTTGACCTGTTCGACGTTTCTTGTTCTGAGGGGGCTTCCATTTGGGTTTGGTTGCTCTCCCTGAGCCTTTCCAGCCGCCGAAGTTCCTTTATGATCACCGCTGCTGTTTGTTTCACAGTATTCCATACTGCGTTCGATGTCAGCATATGGTTTACGATGTTCTCCGGAGTTGGTATTTCTCCAATTATTTCCTCAAGACCTCTGCGTTCCAAGCGAAAATGTGGGCACTGAAAGAGCACATGCTCTGCATCCTCTCTGGCCTCTCCACAGTTTGAGCAGTTTGGAGATTCATCAAGCCCAAACCTGTTTAGATAAGCTCTGAAGCAGCCGTGTCCGGTTAAGAACTGGGTGAGATAAAAATCCACTTCTCCGTGATGCCGGTCCATCCATTTATCTATATCAGGTATAAGTCGATGGGTCCATCTTCCCTTCGCTGGCTGATTCCATCTTTCCTGCCATGTTCTCATGCTTCGCTGTCTTTCTGCCAGCTTAATATCTTTGACTGGAGCAAGGGGTTCCTGGATTTTGGCGTCATAGGTCCTCTGTAGCTCAATAGCCAAGATATCCGCTGGTATCATTCCCGCAATAACACATATAGCGTCGTCGGATACCGTCCGAAAAGCGCAACACACTCTCAGCGCGCACAGTCTGTTGACGGAATTAACTCTTCTTGAGTGGGACTTAATTCTCACTGCCTTTGCCCATATTGGTGCCGCATACATTATTATTGACTGCGCCACTCTTGACAAAATTAGTCTCCTTGGTTGTCTGGGTCCTCCAAGGTTTGTCATAATTCTGGATAAGGCAGTACACACCCGAGCAGCTTTGTCACACGTTATTTCAAGGTGTTCCTTGTAAGCTAGCCTAGCGTCAATCATCACACCTAGGTATCTGATCACCGGTTTTGACGCTATATTTTGGTTGCCTACCCAGATGGTGATTGCTTCTCTTTTCTTGCGGCTGCTTACTAGTACTGCTTCCGTTTTATGTTCAGCGAGTTCTAAACCGACTGCTGCCATCCACCGTCTCACTTTTCGGATACATTCGTTTCCAATGTCCTCTATTTCTTCCAGGTGTTTTGCTGTCACTACGATTGCGATGTCATCGGCAAAGCCTATGATTTTTGCCTCGTTGGGGATTTCAAGCATCAGCACCTTATCATACATAAGGTTCCACAAGATAGGACCTAGTACCGATCCTTGTGGTACTCCGCCAGATATGTGATACTGTTTTACCCCATCGTCGGTATCGTAAAAAAGGTACCGTTTCTCGAAATAATTGATTATTATTTTGATTAGGATCCCTGGTACCATCATTTCTCTAAGTGAGTACAAAATATGTCCCCAGTTTGCAGAATTGAACGCATTTTTGACGTCCAGTGTTATTACAGCACCGTATTTCTTTGCGCCTCCTCTCCATCTTCTGCCCTGGATAGCATCTTCCAGGATTGTGGTTACCCTCCGTATAGCATCGATTGTAGAACGGGCTTTTCTAAATCCATACTGTTCGTTTGAAAGTCCCCCGGCTGACTGTATTCATCCAGTGAAGGGTATAAGTAGTACCTTTCATCCAGGATGTACATCTAAAGTGCAACTCTGAAAGGCGAGTGTTTTACTATAATTCTTTCTAACACATTTGATGGGCCTAACCTTCAAGTCACCTCCGACTGATGGATGCGTCGATTTCACTTAGGTTACGTATACGCCCGAGTACTTGGCATTTGTGTATTCCAATCATTAAGTTGATAACTCTCTTTAAATTCAACTTCAGTCGTATGATTCATCGACTTGATAGACCAGAACCAGTACTATCGCTATCCCAGCAGAACCGGCAACAGAAACATACGTACACACTCATAGATATACGGTATGTACCTACATCAAACAACTGCAACTGATGGAGGTGGCCTCGTTTGATGCGGGCGGTTATCGACTTTTTCACCTGATTATTGTGTTTGACTGCACTTTGTTTCACACACCGCTCCGCTCATTACCTTGATCGATGGAATCGATTGATTTACTCACCTGTGCTCATGTTTTTTTTTTGTTTTCTTTCTCTCTGTATGTAGGTATACATAGTTTTTTTTTTTTTCTATTTGTGTATTTGCTTGCCAGGGCAAGCCGTACACACAATTTGCCATTAGATCGCCGTAACCATCGTTTGGGTCTCTATATCGCTGCCGTTTTCTATATGAATGTCGGCCACATAAACATGGGATGATGTCTATTGGGGCACGTATATGTAGTTTGACGTAGTAGGTTGTTTATGCCATTTCGAAAATGAAAAAAATAACACACATACACACACCGGGAGGGGTGGTATTGCATTAGCAATGGCTTCACCTGTTGTTTTGCTAGGTCCTGTTGGAAGTTGGGACGGTGACGGAGACGGAGGCGGGGAGTGCGTGATATACTGATTTTATCATTGATTAGGTAATAAAATCGAATCGATTGGCATATTTTGAATGTTTATTATTCGGTGATTACCTTTTCAACTACACAAGTGCGGACACTATGGATACACGGAGGATACTGTGGGCAGTTCTATTCGAAACAATCTCAAAACATCACAAATCAAAATATCAACGATAGCACACGAACTAGGACACATAAAGTTTACAATTGGATCGGAAGGCCTTCGAATTATGTAACTTTATGTCGATCTTAACAATATTTGGAGTTCCGCAGGGACACACTTAGACGAAAAGAAGGAAAGACCGGACTACCAACACCATGGGATGGAAACTTCCCAAATCGGGACAGGAGGCGAGCAACCAGCTTGGAACTCATATCGAAGAACTATAGTTCGCAGCTTGACCAGGAAGCTCATTACGTAACTTTACTCAGAACGATAGCAACGAACGCTGTCGTCTGTATGTAGTTTGTTCCATCGATCGTGTTTGACAGTTTTTGGCTTTGAAGCAAACGTTGATTCGTCAGTACGATATCGTCGTACATGATGAAGACCGTGACGAAGCTTTTAAGATCGTTAAGATCATCGAAGAAGTACTCGTCACGGATTTTCCTTCCAAAACCAACAGAGCAAGGCAGGTACACAGAAGATCTGTCATGATTTCCTCCTTCCTTCTATTCTCAAGAAGGTTCCGATCTGCCGATGGGTGGGAATATCCCCGAATTGGAAGGGATCTCCTCCGGGGTATTGCTTTACCATTTTCAATCGAGTTATTGGTGACTTCAGCCTTTTATGTAGAAAGCAATAGCGCTGCACTCTATCTAGGCTGCTGTGGCTGATCGCGTTGTTCGACAGTAGAGTGGTAAACTCCCGCACCTGTTCAAGACGCTGTCCTGGGTCCGCCTGTGGGAAGTTTCAGAGATGGTTTCACTTGACGTTTGTACATTTAGAGGTTTGGATCTCATTGTCAGGACTCACGACTGGACTTACCACCGCCGAAAGGATTAGGAGAAACTTTTCTTCAACCGTTGTCATCCGAGGGAATACACCACCGTGGAAGGAACTCATTCAGCTGCTGGAATAAACCAAAAAAACCTACTTAATTAAATAATAAACAAAAAAACATCCAAAGTGTAATATCTAATGAGACATTCAATTCTTCGATGTCTTCTCTGTAAAGTGATATTCTGAAAGCAACCATCGGAAACAATTTTCCATAAAAAAACAAATGAGCACATCTGAAACGTGATACATTTCAATTTAGCAATTCTCCTATTCTAAGAACCGAAAAAAACAACTTCAACAATAATAATACAAAATTTGTACCTGTCCTACGATACAATATGAATACCTGTCCACTCCTCCAACCACTGTTCATTTCGCATATCAAATAAACAACAAAATTATCAAAAAAAAAGAATCAAATCTTCTCTGCCAAACACGTGCAGTTTAATTTTAACGAAAAGAATGAAAAAAAAAAAAAACGAGAAAAGATATTCCTCTTCAATGGAAAACTCAATTGAAAAGACGATTTCCTTATCCAAGGATACAAGCACACCACACCCCTGTATCCATCTTAGCCGCCTATATCAATCGAGCAGAATAGGAAAATCAACAACAAGAACAAAGCGATTGCCAAGTGAAATCGAGGCCGAAGTTGAAACTTTAATTAGGATTTTCCTTCCATTGTTTGTTTGGCCATTGTCTTCCAGCTAAAGTGCGTATAGCTTATTGATGCTCCTTTCTTGGGCCCTCTTCTTCATCTTCTTATTCTCGATCGACTTAAGGCTAGAGAGAGAGAGAGAGAGAGAGGTCGAAGACGACGATGATGATGATGTTCAAGATGAGTTTTTTTTTTTTGTTGTTTTTTTGTTTCTCTCTATTGATGTTTGTTGAGGGCAATGAAATCCGTCTACATAAAGGATATCTGATACGATTTATTGAAAGGTTGAGGATGTTTTTCTATTCTACCTCAATCGTTATTCATAAGCAGAGACACAAAAAGGCAACACAATACAGAAACGAAAATAAAAGAAGAAAAAGTCCTCTCAATAACCCACACGTAAGGACGGACGACGTTGAAGGCTCCTCCGATCGAAACGTGCCTAGCTCACAAATTGACCAGAAAAACTTCTCTTTCTCTCTGTGTATACTCTTTCCAATTCGAAATCTATTTCCCTCTGATAGATGAAAAGATATTTAAAGGAAAATTCCAAATATAAAGGCTTTGCTGGCTGGTTGGGTACGAGCGGTACGAATATAGCTGTGCGTGATTTAAATACCATTTCACTCCAAATACAGTTAAGGACAAGGAACGAGAAGAGAAATTAATTACTTTGTAACGCCTAGGGATGTATTTTTTTGTTCTTTGAAAAATCCCTTAAGAAGAATCCAATTCTTGGTCGATTTTTGTATCAAAGTAATATTGGTAGCAACAGACTGGCAGCACTGATTGACGTATCTATATTTAGTAGCTCCTGCACTATATTCTGGAAACTTATGTAGAGGTAGACATCCGATCGTGCTGGATAATAGGTGGTTTAAAAATCCACTTCTTAATTGATTTTCGTAGTAGTTTAGCACAGTAGTATCTTTTTGTTCGAATTTCAAAAGTACATCTGCACTTTTTCGCAATACACAACGTGACAGACTGTCAGCACTGACTGGCGGACCCATAGTACCTTTTCCACTATATTCTGGAAACTTTTGGACAGGGAGACACCCAATCGTGTGGCATAATAGGTTCTGTAGTAGTAGTGTAGTGTATTAGTACTTTTCTGTCCGCATTTCGGAAGTACGTTCATAGTTCGTTTGCAACACTTAACGTTATAGATTGATGAACCTAGTCTAGTTTCTTGACTATATTCTGGAAACCTATGAACATGGAAAGATAGAGCAGACTAGGTTCACTGAAAATGTCCTTTAAAACTCCAGTTTTACTCGATTTTCGAAATCGGTTTCTGTACTTATATATTTTTGTTCGAATTTCGAAGTACATCTGGCGTTCTTTCGTAGCACTTAACGTCACCGACTGGCAGCACTAACCTTAAATAGTAGTTACTGCACTTTGTTGGGAAGACTTCTGAAAAGGGAGAGTCAGGATGGTCCAGGATAATACATCATTTCGTTTCTCAAAAACAAAACAAATGCGTCAAAGTGTCAACGCAGATACTAATCAGATTACAAAAGCGAAAAACTGGTGTTGTCTCCCTTGCTGTGGAGCTGCAGGGGAAATTTCGTATTTCAGTTTTATTGTCTCGAGATGATGGTGAATATATATGCACATACATTCGAGTATAAAACGAGATAATTTCCGGTTCGGCTCGTTAATAAAAGAAAATAAAAGACGACAACAACTCTGACTCGTATTCCAAGCCAAGCCCCCAGTTTGTTGTTTTTTTTTTTTTTTTGTATTTTTCCTCAGTTTGTATCTTTTTGGCAGGCTTGGCTGTTTGCAACGCAATCTCTGTGTCTATGAGTGTATGCGGAGATTATTAAGTGAATTACGAAATCTATTAAATGCCAATTAGCATGTCGGTGGTGGGGTGCGATTAGCATAAAGTGCATAAACAGCGCAGAGAGTTTGCCTCCTCCCCCCGGGTTGTTGTGATATGTATCTCTTGGTAGGTTGTTTGTGCCTTATCTTGCAGCAACAGAAATGGAAGAGAAACGAATAAAATAATAAAATTGTATTACTTGACCTGGAGAACGAGGTGCGGAATAAATTAAATTTTATTACTGAATTTTATTTACGGCTGCAAGGGAACGAAGGTGTTTCATTCACCTCGTAGAGGGGGGGGGGCGGCGAATCGACTGAGAGATGCTTCTGTTTTGGTTATTATTATTATTTTTGTATTTTTTTTTTTCGTTTTGTTTCCTCAGGGTTTTGAAGCAAAACGTGATTCAGCTTAACTTAGTCAGTCCTTTGTTCGGTGATTGTGCTGGGGAACACACTTAACACTCAATTATTGGGCTCAACTTATGGCTTGTCACATCCAGTGTGGCTCTTGATCAAGCCATTCAAGGTTGTTTTTTTGTTTACAGATCCTTGTCCATAAATTAGTTTGATTCACTAGGTTTAAGGGTGAGTAATGCAGGTGAATGTCATCCATTACATTAAGGCCATTCGATAATGTTGCACTTTTCCTTCTTCCAATCGAGAATCTTGACAACTCTCTCGGGTTGTCATTCCAATTCCCTTTTGACAGGCAAAGTTATTTGTTTCCTTGTAACAAAAACAATCCATTCCTTGGAGAATCCTTTAGACAATTTAGTGTCACGCCAATCTGCGTCCTAAGGAGCACAAACAATTTAATTAAGTTCCTCATAAATCTGCCTACGTCACGGAACTTTCTCCACTAAATCTGCAGCTCACTGACCTATAAAGCAATAACTAGTGCTCTCCTACGATTCGCCAAGTTGAAAGGATCCATTATTTGGTTCTGGGAAAAATAAATTTTGTTTGTTGTATTAGATGTAATCCTTTTTTTTTTTTTTTGATTTTAATTTGTGTGCTTGCCTCCCACTTTATTGTTTGTTTGTGTTATTCTAACTCTTTTCGATTATTTTAACTTTTTTTCCCTCCGCTCTTACTATGCCCTATTCACCGGTGGTTCTTCCTTTTCTTCTTTTGCTGTTATTGCCTCTGTACAGTTGGGTGAACAATTTCATTATGTGTTTGTGTATCCAAAAAGGATTGAAGCCCCGAATCGATGAGATTCCTATCTGTGTCAATGTTCCATCCTTTCTTCGTGTTCAATTTTAAAATTGTTCCCTCTTACGTTGATAAGCGCAGAATGAGAAAGAGAGAGATAGAGGAGGAGGGAAGAGAAAAGCAACACAAAAAGAAAGAAAGAACGAAGGACGAAGAATAACCATTAATCAATTTGATTGACATATTTTTATTCCGAAGTTAACATCATCAAAATAAATTGATTGCTTCGAATGATAATCTTTTTGGAGTTATAAGGACCTTTGTGGTGTCATCTTGTTTTTTTTTTTTTTTCTCTTCCACTCTTCTTATCTCTGCTCTCTGTGTTGGTTTCTTTTGAAACGAAGAAGAAGAAGGGGGAAATATATTAAATAAAAGAAGACTTCACCATAAATTTGTCAAAAAGGGTGTGGAAAGCAAAAAAAAAAAAAACCCCAAGATAGAGCTGTGAGACAGTGCCAAAGGAATGAAGGGAGGGAGGTCCTGCTGCATCGGTTGGGACAATGCATCATACACGCTCAATCAATAGAGAGAATGCGTATTAAATTTTAAAATTGGACATTTGAGTGTTTGGTACGGAGGACAGGACGAACACTACTCGTACACAGGACATGAAGATGATAATTAATTGGATGTGCGAGCATTTGTCACTTTGTCAGTGGATTGCAACTGACACACTCAATCTCGTCGCGCCATTGAGAAATGTAAAGTCATTAATGCCTCGAGTTATATTCACTTTGTTGTGCCTGGCAATGGAAAATTACAGGCAGGATAAATTGCGGATAATTAAATGCCAGCCAATGGACAGTCGAGGGAAATAATTAAAAAACGGGTGTCCTATGGCGAGGACATCATTTATCGTGGTATCGAGTGTTGGCGTGAATACAAATGTCTGTCGCTGCAGATGGATAAATACATAAGTATATAAAAATGGAGGAAAGCACTCTGCTGTGGAACAGCGTTACGTAAGAGTATTTACGAGGCGGAAAAGCAAGGTGCACAACGAAAGATATAAATTGAACCTATAACAGTCGGTGAAAGTGTCGAAACAGGATGTGAATACTTCAAATAAATGGAAAAAAATCTTCTCTCCTTCCAAGACTTTAAGTCAATACTGACAGCTCCATGCACGTAAGGAGAAAAAAAAAATCTTCAAATACCAACCTCGTCGACGAAAGCCTCAGGTAAAGTCGTTCAAGCGTCGCAGAACCTGCCTCACTCCACTTGAATATAATCCAATATCCTTGAGATATGTGCAAAATTTCGAACACCACTCAACGGTAATTATCCTTTTTGCCTTTTTGCCTCACAAAAAAGCTCATCATCCAGACACAACACTTCCTGCCGCTTCGTAGGTATACGAGTTTCAGTTGCCTGCTGACGTCAAATACGCCAAATCAATTGATTTAAAATGCTCGAAGGATAACACACAAATCCATTTCATTGCATTTCCTTTCCACCCAAGCAAACATTCCGGGACTCATTACTTTAACCAGAAATCCGAGGCAGCTCTACACACAGCACAGGGCGCGCACCAAATAAGAATAAGGAACACCGGTGGTGGTGGAGCCTCCGTGTGTGTAAAAATGTCAGGGGCTTCAGTCGTCGGCAACAAAATACCCAACAACAACAGCAGCAGAAAAAATTGTTAGTACCTAGTAGATCGATTTACATACATGAAAGGCTTTTATGTAAACTCCATGGAGTGCGGAGCCGTTCCATTGTATGACACACACAATAAGGACCTGGATGGCCGCATATACAGCAAACTATTATCGATGCAGGACGAACAAAGAAAAAAAAAAACCAAAACCTGAACTCAACTCAACGACAAACGAACATTCATTTTGAATTTTCTCTTTTAATTAAAATCAAAATGAATGACAAGGAAATGTAACAATTTGTTTTAATGATTATTGAAGTCCTTTTCATCGACATCATTGTGGGTGGTGGTGGTTGCGACAGGCTAAATATACCCATCGTCCTTGCCGTCCTTTCGTTACCTTTTGCATTATCGATCGCAACTCGCATACTGCTCGTTCATATTAACAAACAGATATGGATGTGTGTATGTATCTGAAAGAACATTCAGGAATATGTCCAAAATGGAAACGACATTCACGTACGCATTTGGGTTTGGCCGAAGGCCGAAATGGAAATGTATCCTTCATCATGTAGGTGAGCGGGTGTGTCTCTATACGTACATACATATGTGTGTGTGAGGGAACAGCAGTCGGTTAGTTGGAAATCGGATGAAATTGTATGTAAATTACATTGCCCGGATGTAAATTGGATGACCTAGCCATTGCCTGATATCCATTTATAGTACTATTGTGACAAACTTACAACAGCAACAACAACAACAAAAAAACCGAAGAGGAGAGAGGGAAGAAAAAAAAATGTGAAA
Source organism: Xylota segnis (assembly GCA_963583995.1). Classification (NCBI taxonomy): domain Eukaryota; kingdom Metazoa; phylum Arthropoda; class Insecta; order Diptera; family Syrphidae; genus Xylota; species Xylota segnis. Next base: position 1,222,538 of record OY757238.1, read on the forward strand.
TTAATTTGAATATCTGTTTAATGTAGATGAAGTTTGAGGGCCGACCATTCTCGGGACAAAGTATGCAATGAAAGTGGAAATTGGGTTTTTATGGGCGAAAAGTGAGGGCTTTGACAGTTGCTACCGTAATTATGAAAATTTTAATGTTACAAAACGGTTAGCGTTGATAAACTTGTTGTCGTTTTAATTTGTTCCCAGAACTTGGGTTCATTTAAAGACACTCGCCGGCAGGTCAGAGATCAATTCGAATGCCTTTCAATTAGGTGCTGAGTGCGTCGGGGTTGGGACTGACTTAGTTTACAACGTCTTTGGCGGATTGATTGACTTTCACACTTTTGCTTCTTTACGATCTCACCTTTACACAACAGGCAGGCAGTCCCAGGATCACTTCTCCCAGTACCCTGTCTGTATTTATTTTAGAAATAAACTTCTTAGATGTCAAAGGTCCTCTTCTCATCCACTTCATACTCCCCTTCGATATTATTTTAAGAAAACCTTTTGATCTCTTGTGCGCACCCTACTAACACCTTGGAGAGGTATCTGCCCTCATTAGAGTTCCCCTCGCATGAAGAGGGAATCATTTTGAAGATCATTTACTCTAACTACTAGATTTACTCTCTCCAATCCTGTTTTTCTAAGGACGAGAGTTGACTCTAGTGACAGTATTACCGCATCTGATAATTTGTACTTGGTCAACTGTTTCAGTATTTTGTGAATTCGGGCAGAGATTTCACTGGATATTTCCCAGAATCTAGAGACCTCTACATTCTTAGCTGATCCTTGAGTTTACAATGTCCGTGCTTCGAATCTTCTTCGCCCTAAAAACTTCTTGACTTGCCAGGAACGTTGATTCAGGTTCTTGGCCTGTTTTTCTCCACCTTTTTCTTTCACGCAGTTCTTGAAGGGATTCCCACACAATTTTAGACAATAGAGTCTCAGATCCGATCCGTCGAGAACAGTGCGTATCATCTGTCTGACACCAGGAGGTCCATAAGATGTCTTTTTTTCCAGCACGCCCAATAGGCATACTAGAGCCAAGCTTCCAAAACCGCAGGCGGGAAAATCACTGAATCGTCTTTGTATTACCACCATGGACACAAGACCGGAAAAATTGACGTGGACTTTTTGACAGGCAGCAACTCAAAGGCCAGCAGGGTTAAGGAGTCGGATCGCCCACCTACTATGACATTGTGGCCATGTCATTGGCATGGATTGCTAGATTTGGACCTACGGGGTAGATTTAAGCCTGACAGATGGTGGTACTTTTGCACATGGATTCCGAGTCCGAATACCTCCGCTCGAGTTCATTCGTTGTTGTCTATCTGTTGTGTGATTGCTTGGTAACAAATCATTAGAACTCGCGTCGCTTTCCTCGTTATCTCTTCTAGGCTTAGCCCCATATCTCTACCTTCTTTGATTGGTGTCAGTGACCCTTCGACATTAACCCCTTTCCCTATCCTTGATACCGAAATACCATGTTATCCTATCTCTACCACCATCGGAGTGGGAAGGCTTAACGTTTTCAATCCCCTTACCTATTTTTTAAATCATTAAACACTCCAAAAATAATCCCGATTAAGTCAGCTATACCACAGCGATCCGCCGCCGTATCAACCTTAAATTATGCTCGCCCCAATAATTTTCAATCACAAAAAAAAGAGGAAAAAGGAATGCTTTACAAAAAAAACAACACACAACCTAAGGAAATCCTTTGATGCTGCTGCCGCTGTACATTTCGATAGCCCCTTACTGCAATTATCCAACAAAATATTGAAAATTAAGAAAAGAGAGAAAAACCCAAAAGGAAACACAATCCTGTGAATGGAAAATCAAAGATTTTCAATTTAAAATTGGTGATTTGTCCGTCGAAGGTTTTACGTATACTTACCCACCTTGAACCGTCATCGTCGGGCTGCAGATCCACGCCAAAGGAAGGAAGAAAAAAAAAATATAATAATAATGAGCACTAAAGCTATTGAAGAACATTTCCACTGTGTGTGCGAAGAGATCCTTTACATTTGTTCCCAGTCCCCGGTCTGTACACCCCTACTAGTGTTGTAAAGCTTTACAATTCAAGAGAAAAGTCCTCGCTCACTCTTCACATCCCACTCAGCTGCACACACAAAGCATGTTCAAGCAAATAACATACAAAAATCCATCGCACACAAAAGGACCAAAAATGAGAATTCAATATGTGTTCCCGTCTTCGTCCTCGTCGTCCTCTCGACGTGTATTGTTAATGGCTAACAGAAAAAAATAAGAAAAAAACCCACACCCGACATCAAGTGTATATAATTTCATATTTGAAGACGTGTATTGATATGTGTATTGAGAGGACTCTTTAGCTGCTCCTGCTGGTACCTGCCCTTTTAGAACCAACCCGCATCCTCACCTCAGCTCACTCCAGACCATCATGTTCTTCGATAAAAATAAAAACACGTCGAATAAATTTTTATAAAAATCGACAAAAAGGAGACGAGGAACATCACAAAAAAAAAAAAACACCTGATGAAATATATCGAATTACTCTGGAGGAAGATACCTTTTCTTCCTTTCCTCGGGGTTGTAGTGGTTTGTTGCAGGTTCTTGATTTTGGGTTGCATTTGATATTGATAGATGGGCCGCCGCCGCCGTCGCCGCGCCGATTGGTTTCTCGACTGGACACGACGAGTAGATTAGGTGTAGAAGGGCCAAACCGTATTCAGGTATTCAAGGTTGAAGGAGACGAACCAAAATCCGATCAACCCGAAGCCATACACATGATGTAGCAGTCCGGGACAGAAGAGAAAAAAAAGAAACAAAATGTTGTCTTTTGCATTTAAATTTGAAATGATATCGGTCCCTTAGTGAAATCATAAATAATCAAATTTACGGTCCTAAAATGATTTTTTTTTTCTTGCTCCTTAGATCTGTAGAAACTCACACACAAGTCCCAAGGTGACACTTTTAGCATTTGCACGAAAGGTGGTGTTTAGGGTCTGTTTTTTTGGGTTTTTTTTTTTCGGCAGGCAAATCGTCCTTTGGGCACCTGCTTACAAATCCAGATAAATTGTTTAAATTGAATTGAATATTGCGCATGCACCTTGCAGATTACATGTAATCGAATTGACAAATTTATCGCTTGTTGTTGGTACGGGCTTTCTCTTTTGCTTTCTCACCTTTCGTGAGTGCTTAGTCTGTATCTGTATGGATATCTATATTTCGTCAGAGTTTCCTCTCCACTTGACGCAGGTATCTCCTAGAATGGTTTGGTTTTAAGGGTATCTACAGTCATCCAACAAGAGGTGTCATCCATAGAAAAACGCAACATTTTTACGAAAAGTGTTGATATTTTTTTTTTTCAATCTAAAGCTCAAACTCTGAGCCAAATGTCAGCCTCGGTTCGGCCAACAAAATTTCATTCTTTTTGTGAAATTTTGTCATCAATTTTTCGTTTATTTGCGAATGTTGTTCCACTACTACTCCTCCGAGACCCAGACGCGACATTTTCAGCTGTCCTTGCCGGGAAAACACGAGTTGGAGTCTTCACATCTGCAGCCTGTCCAAGACATTCAGAAGGCTCTTGATGGTGACAATGGAACATTCCAAACTTTCCGCGATATTTTCAGGGTTTTCGTGGTGAATTTTTACTGTTTCAACACATTTTGTGAACGCCTGTCGAACCATATAGTTTTTGCTCATCAAAAGTCACCGGAATGACAGTTGTACATTGACGGGAAAATTAAAATGACACCTCTTTCTGGATGACCCTTTACTTAGCTTTTCCTTGGCGTTTTTATTTATCGATTTTGTTCAAATCTACCGAGACTTAGTACGGACTTAGTGTCTAAAATTCCCACAAAATGAAAGGATATTTGAAAGTTCGTGCTACAATGACAATGACCATTGATCCTGCCACTTTGCTGTCCCTAGACAACATCACCTTCTCCCTCAAACTAATCGTCCTTCCGTGATGTATATGTATCAAAGGAATAAATCTTCCCATCGGCATTCATAACCATCGAATGGGTGTCTCGAAAGACCGCGGGATTAGAACACCAGCCCCTTTCGTCTGTGTCTGACTAAACTTTTTACAAATCCAAATGCTTTCCGCTTCATTTACTCCTGTGTTTGCGTTTAACTTGGGTATCCGCAAAAATAGCTTTCGCTTTATTATCCCGAATACCCCCACCCCGTCGACCAGCGCTAATTTCTGCCACACCCCGACGGAAAAGTTTAATATTTCGTCTTCCATTTTAAGCTCAAAAAAATGGGAAAAATTATCGGACTTGTGTGGCCCTGTTTTTGTCTTTTTTTTTTGGTCCGCGCTGAATTTTTATTAATACTCTCCTGCAGGAGTGAAGGACCGAAATGCGCGCCCGCCACCGGATGGCATGTGGGCGTCATTGTCGGCCAACAAATTTATTAATTTGGAACAATGTTCACTTTTGGTCGAGAACACACACATTCACGCAGTGTGCAGTGTGCGGGGGGGACGTTCCAATTACCACACAGCGGTGTTTTATTATCCTTTATGGGGGAAAAGATACATGTCTCCTATACCGAACAGCTAGCGCTTGCCTCATTTGCATTTCTGACACGGGGGAGGCAGTAGTACAATGGCAGCAGCGATGCCCTCCTTGATTAAGGACTCAATTCTCATTCTGTACGAGGCCAAGCGTTCGAAAGTGAAATTTTCTCTATTTGTACGAGGTGGTGCTGTTGTTGTTTTGCTATAATTATAAAAATCAAACGCACACGTGCTAATTTCCAGGCACACTAGTTAAACGAAGACAATTTTTGCAAACGGAATTAGGAAGCAAACAACAAAAAGGACTGGCGGCGGCGGTGGCGGAGGGATTAAGTGTAATCCCAACGTGTCCAAAAACTGTGTTCCGCATAAATACGAGAACAATTTCTGTGCCCTTTATCCCTTTTAATATTCAAAACCTAAACGGGAGAAAAAAAGGAAACAAAAAAATTAAGGATTTTCTCGTTCCTGCACATGAACAGGTTTCGAGAAACATACCTAAAGCCCCAGAAAGTAAAGAGGAAACAAACAAAGAGGAAAAAAAAAACCTGCCAAAGTAAAACTAACAAAAAATCGGAATGAATGTGGAATTAAGGATGAGAAAGATTTTTTTTTTATGCAGAGTGTGGAATTAGGAGATTGAGTCCGTTTCGCTACCTTTTATCCTTTTTTTTTCGTGCAGTTTTTTCTGTATTCCTGTGTAGGGAAAGACTTAACCGTACCCGCTACAAGGATATAAACACAACAGAATAAAGCAAAAGAAAGCATTTAAGGATTTTACATTTTTATTTCCTATATCCTGTGTAGTATTTGTCAAGATGCGAAAATCCCTTTCGGAACCGAGAACAGAATACAACAGATGTACTACGTGGTAAATGGAACACAATGGCATAAACCTACATTCCTGCCGCTCCATCTCAATCTACATAATGGACAGTCAGTCAGTGAACAAAACGTGTGTTTCAGCGATTGCAGTGTACGAAAATTCCAACAGTGTTAAACATTCAACAGCAGAGATAAAAGCAAACGAAAAAAAAAAGGGTTTATCCTTCCCGAATAGGAGGAATCGTCCCACATACACAGTACTCCTCCGTACATCCTTACGCGAAGCTAGAGTGCAACTTCATCATATGGATACGTGCAAGGATACCACTTCGAATGTACTACTACTACTCGTAGTTTGGCAAAGAAAAAGTTTTTTACTTGTTTTTTTTTTTTCGGAGAAATATCCTCGAAAACGACGACCGACGAAGGATTTGCAGAACGAGAAGTTTACGGTGAAACTACTACCTTTGCTTGGCTGCCACTGCCAGTGGCACTGGCACTGGCACTGGCACTGGCACTTTCAAAGAAAGAATATCATCACTGACGAATGTTCGCAGCACAAAAACGAATGCAATCGAAGTTAGTTTGGATGGATGGAATTTGGATATGGTGCTTGGTGCTGGCTTGTGCGCGCACATCCTCTTCCGTCTTTCGTCCTGCCACTCCAGCTCCAGAGCCCCAGCAGTGCACTACTTTGACTATTCATCTGTCCATTTTCTTGTTGGATTTGTGTATTGTGTTTGAAGGAGCGGGGGCCTTCGGCCCCCCTTCGCTCTTCCCTCCAGTTTATGGTTCTTTTTGCACGGAAGTTATTTATGTGCAGTCATCCATTTTAAATAGCGTTCTTACGCTAGGACGATGATTGAGTGCTGTACTGGATTTGGTCTGTATCCATCGTGTCGAAAGGGAAAATTGCAAAGTTTCACGGAATTAAGCTTCGAGTTGAAGAGATGAGTAATGAGTGTTTTGGGAATTTCCGTGTGGAACAGGTTGAGACTTGGCACCTTTCCTTTTGTGTGCTCGGGGGGAATTTTCAAGTGTAAATTGTTTTGAATGGGGTTTGATGGAATTTTGTTTTACCTGGGTCCTGCAAAACAATCGAATCATTTCGTGATTGACTTTAATCGATTGGTCAATTAAAGGTTTTTTTTTTTTTAATGAAAGGCGTCTTGTTTCTATTGTTCTCTATCTCGTCTGTAATAGTCTCAGTGGCTTGAGGCGGTATTGGGGGTCGATATTTCAAAAATTTATAAAAAAAACGTTTAAACTTTGTGTTTGACTCTAAGTTTCACTGCAGGGAGAACTGGTCTGGACTGCATACTGCCTGTATATTCATCTTCAAGGATGAGTCGGGAAGGAATCTTTCAACCAACTCTACGTGCTAGCTAGGGGACGTGTTACCCTAAAACTACTCTGAAATGCATAACGACAACAGATGTCTTTCAGGTTTACTATACCAGGGAACACAATGCATCCGTCGAGACCCTCTTCTTGGTTTTCCAGTCGCACCTAACCTTAGACTCAGTGTCATTCCTAAAAAAAAATTTGGTATTTTTTTCTTGTCCTCGGGGCGTATACGTAACTAATCTCTGGGTGACCTACGTGCAATACGTCAGAACTGTTGACATGGTTCTCAGAGTCATTTTCTTCTGCAAGTCTCTCGTCTCTTATAGACGTTTGTGTAGTTGATTTTCCTGGTTCTCGCTTAGTGATGGTGTCGTGGCTATTTTTGGTGAGGAACTCTGAAAAAAGAAGAATATTTCGTCCTATTTCATTGGCCCTGCAACTGAAACTGACAGGAATACCATGGAGAGATCCGAGTGAGACTGCATCCTCTTCATGGTTTTCCAATCGCCCCTTTAACCTAACCTAACATATCCTTAGACTCAGTGCTAATTCCTAAAAAAAATTGGTATTTTTTTTGTCCACGGGGCGTATACGTAACTTATTTCTGGGTGACCTACACATGTATGTGCAATGATCGTGCTCCGTCAGAACTGGTTCACAGTGACATGATTCTGAGGGTTATTTTCTTCTGCAAGTCTCTCGTTCCTAAGAGACGTTTTTGTAGTTGATTTTCCGTCCAGAACTGTGAAACATCGTCCCTAGTTCTCGCTTAGTGATGGTGTCGTGGCTGCCTTTGATAAGAAACGCTCGAAAAAGAAGAATATTTCGTCCTGTTTCATTGGCCCTGCAACTGAAACTGACAGGACTACCATGGAGAGATCCGAGTGAGACTGCATCTTCTTCATGGTTTTCCAATCGCCCCTTTAACCTAACCTAACATATCCTTAGACTCAGTGCTAATTCCTAAAAAAAAATTGGTATTTTTTTTTGTCCACGGGGCGTATACGTAACTTATTTCTGGGTGACCTACACATGTATGTGCAATGATCGTGCTCCGTCAGAACTGGTTCACAGTGACATGATTCTGAGGGTTATTTTCTTCTGCAAGTCTCTCGTTCCTAAGAGACGTTTTTGTAGTTGATTTTCCGTCCAGAACTGTGAAACATCGTCCCTAGTTCTCGCTTAGTGATGGTGTCGTGGCTGTCTTTGGTAAGAAATGCTCGAAAAAGAAGAATATTTCGTCCTGTTTCATTTGCCCTGTTCAGTTGTGGTCTTTCAAATGACAATGCATACAGGACTATCGTTTGACTTGCAACCTTTTGTTTCCCATGCTACATTTTCTGTCTGGATGTCTTCTCTATAAGGACCCTGTCGTTGTTCCTTCGGCACCATCTTCCCCTTTGTTCACCCGGACATGTTTATTACGGGTAACTCGAAAGTAGAAGGCACTCGTCTTTGACCTTTCCATAGCCAGACAAGAATGACGAACACGACAATTTATACCTGCGGACAATTTATGAATGAGCCCAACGAGAGGTATCATTCCTAATCAATTATATTGATTATACCTGGAAATAAAAGTATCTACACACGCCAGAGGGAAGGATAATTTCAAGAGAGTATGTTGATACCAAATAGGATCAATTAGAATAGCTGAGTGATCTTACTTACCCCTGCTTGTAAATGTGGTCATTTAAGCGTTTAATATTTATATTGATTTTTCTACTACATGTGTCCTTTTTTTTTTTGCTTTCCTTACCATCCTGCATTCAATTTGAGTGAGTAATTGAAGGGTATTGTCGAGCAAATACTCGTAGAAAGTGTGGAATTGTTTAATTTATGCACCAAAGGGAGTGTTTTTTTTTTTTTGTTGTCATTTGCATCTTAAATGTCCTGCTGAGTGTTTATTATTAAATTGGTATGCAAGGATCTCACTTCGTTTCTATTGTTCAGATGAATGCTACTTTGCCGGAACAAATTTCATTGCAACATTTGGTGAATGATTTACATAACAATGTTGCAAATGAAATACACTCTGGTTATAGTAGCGTTTTTGAACATTTTTCACAAAAAGAAAACAACAAACACTGTATAGGTACTTACTTGTGTGTAATCCTGTTCTGTGACGATATCCTGTCTAAGCTTACCTAGAAGATGATGAAACGATGTTCCTATTCTCATGTTGGTTTCGAACTCTTCTCTCGTGATTGGTGTTCTCTACCTAAGTGCTACTACTCCCGCCAGTTCTATAGAAGTTCATATAAAGTAAAACCCGACAGAAATGCGTTGTATCTTTGTATGTATCTGAAGGTCCCAGGTGCGACGACTATTGTCAACCATATTTTGTTTACGTAACTCACGTTCAATGCGCAATTTTTTTTTTTTTCATTTTTACTATCTCATAAATTTTATCCCTGTACTTAAACTTTTTCTTTCATTTTCATTTCTTATCTCTTAAAATACACATAACACATAAAAGTAGCATTAATACCGTCGCGCACTTCCCTCTGCATTCATAAAACGGAAAAGACGAAGGAACCATCATCAAACTGCTTCCGCTTTTAACATCGCAACTACATTATCATTGGCAACAGCAGTCTCGAGCAATTAAATTTTTCTTAAAACCAGTTTGTTGCCTGTTTTTTCTTCTGTCTTTTATCGCACACACATAACTCCCTTCGTGCTCGTTAATGCGTTACGTTACTGAGTGAAAAATCTTTTCCAATCCCAGTGATTGATGTTCAGCTACGCAATCTCATAAATCCCGAAAATGCAATCCCAATATCCAATCTCTCGAAGGCAATAAATCCACATTCACACATTTTTATAGTGCGAAAAAAAAGGGAAAATCTATTACTTGTGAGAGAAACGCTGTTTGGCTTCCCTTGAGAAGAAAAAAAAACGACATTAAATGCTTTTGTGGATACAAAACAAAGAAAAGAGGAAAAGAAAAAAAAAACTACCGAGCTAAAAGTCGTTCAATAAATTGAATGACATTTTCCTATAAAGCGCTATAAAACGAAACAATTGACAGAGCACAGCCCCCTACATTCACACTCTTCTTTGCGGCTAGATACATGCATAGATACAACCGATACACCGAATCTGCCATGCAGTTGAGGAGAGGTAAACTGTGCTGTGTTCCATTGAAACAAACATAAAAAGATGGAAAATTTCTCACTCTCGTTGGGGCTGCTGTTTTGCTCGGTTTTGTGTACCGAGTATCTGAATGCGTGTATTGTGTTGGTTTTGGTATGTCCTCCGGATTTTATGGTTCTACCAATGCTGCTGCTGCTGCTGCTGCTGCAGCCATTAAAACGATTCTTTACAGAGTTTTATTTTTATTATGGTCGTCGTGCTGTCATGCAAATTGCATCGTTTGCATCGTAAACGGTCAGTGGTAACCTTGTTTGTGCGTTTTTCTGAAGTTTTTTTTTTTTTTTTTTGTATGATTTTGCTGTGCTCTCTCCCTTGGGGTGGTGAACTGTATGGTATCAGGCGCTGTAAGATCGTAAAATTTGGCTATCAATTTGCTGAATTGAAATCAACACCTTCGAACACATTTTATGATCTGTTGAATTTAGATACATGCGTTCGTATATATTTATACTTATTTCTGCAAAATCTATATCCCATTCTATCGGCTACAGCACGTGCCCTAGCCCCCCGTCTCCTTCAGCACTGTGACTGAAAAACTTAATGTCATTAAGTGATTAGTCACTGAATTTATGGCAAACAAAACAAAAGCAAAACATGTATTTAAATTGAATACAGAAATCCACAAATCATCCCACGCCCTCCTATTCGAAGGTTCTTCTCGTCCAACTGCCACCAGCTGGGCCAATATTAGCCAACAAACCGACGAAAAAAAATTTAGCAAAATAATTTGTTCAAACTGAACTCGTTTTGTTGATATTTGAAATTCCGAACTTTCATACATAGACGAGTATATAATATTTCCGAAAGGAAAAAGATACATAGATACGAGTATATAGCTCAGGAAGGGAAAATCCATCAAGTGTTTTGCTATTGCGATGAGAGGAGCTGAACAGAGCCGAACAGAACAGAACAGAACAGAACAGAGTAGAGTAGGAGTAGTCAATTTAAATTAATTAAATATTTGCACACAAATTCCAGTTCAAAGTGTTTTCTGAACTGAATTTGTTTCAGAGACTACGAAACAGATGTTTGCTCTGCGCCCGGTCGGTCGGTCGTCCTCAGGTGGATGGATGGATGTGGCGCAGGGAAGACGATGAATTTGGACAATAAAATTGAATATTTCGCAAATACTCAAGTTATTAGATTGCCAACGGAGGAGTATTATTAAATGTAAACTGAACAAATATACATGTATAGAGTGGCAGTGTGTTTGTTAGATCAGGTTCAAGCACAGTGGGTGTCTGAATTTCTTGGAAATTATTGTTGAATATTTCACTCGCAAGACACGGCCAACTTGGCTTTTGTAATGCCGCCCCCAGCCACATCCTGTGAAAGGGGTTGATGTGCTACAGTTTAAATAAACAAATGGTTACACAACCGGGGTTGGCAGTGTCCAAAACTAAAGTGTGTGCAAGTTTATCGGTCTTTTTTTTCGTAAAGCCTCTCACTTTTATCTTAGGCTCACTATAGTGTAGACACCTGATCAGCTAGCATTTCCGGTGGCGATAGCTTCTAACGTGTTCTAAAGTTGTTCGATAAGATTCGAAGTAAGATTGCTTGGAACTCTTTTTCCATGACGCTAATCCAGTATAGCGGCCATGTTCACACTTAGCCAGCCATATTCGTTGAATATTCCAATCAGTGAATGAAGCTTATCCTGCATCTAGTATCGCTCTCTGATTACTCCAACAGAACAACAACTAATCATTGAAAGTTTACCCATAAACGTTCAGAACCTAGCTGGCTGCAAAGGTATAGATTGCATGGGACTCATCCGTTTGTCATCAGATTGTCAAAACTAATCGCTCAAGTGACAAATCACCCAACGAAGGTACAAAGTTTATCCAAAAATAGTGCCAAAATTATATCACTAAGTGATATCACTTCATGCAACCGACCTTCGGACAGTTTGCCAGCCCGGGAATTGAAAAAAACAATTTTTTAATAGAAAAATCCTTTCCTTGACCCCGAAAACCCCCAAAGCGGTGTTTGTTTTTAATTGAACTTCCCATTCCATTTCGAGTTTGTTTTTCAATTTTCAGTTCTGGAGTACTCTCACCGATTAGAGACCACACCACCCGGCGTAATCAGCATAGCGAGGCCGAATCTCTTCCATGTATTGATAAAGCCACTTAAATGGTGAGAGTTGGACGGCTGGAGAGGGTGGCGACAGCACCTATAGCAAACAACAATGAATTAAGCGAATTTAATTGAATTAACTCGCTCATTCGTGGAGGATTTCGTGTTATCAGTTTTGGTTCAATTTAGATAAGACTCCCAGCCGGTGTGTTGGGAGTTATCTTTCATTTGATGTTGTTTTCGGTTTATTTTTGGAGCTGCGGGCGAGATAAGGTGCTGTACACCCGTTCGATCTGACATCATGCAGTCAAGGTACAAACGAATCGTTTGCAGTCGTCCTATGTCAACTTTATACAGGAGGTGTGTAATTTGTGTGGTGTACGTGCAGTAAGTAGCTGCAGCTGTTTATCACGTATCGGTGTTCTTGATACGAAATTAATTCAACATTCGATAGGGGGAGGGTGGGGTGTTTGCTAAACACATTTATTGTGAGGTTTACGTTATCAATTTATTGGGTACCTGAGCCTGGTTGGCATACATATAAAGCGAGAGGTGTTTCTAATTCTTTGTTGCTGAAAGTCTTTGGGTAGTTCTTGCTATTTCCTTACCTATCGACTGGACACAGCTTACCTTTAATCTTTTGGCCGATTCTTGGGGGTCAATCTGATTGAACGGCGACAAAAAATCATTTCTCTGTTGGAAGGGTAGTGCTACACATTCGATCTTATTCGTTGGAGATGTCGCAGTATCCAGTCAGCTTCGCGGGGGATGGAGAAGCGGTCGAAGGTGAGATCGGGGAGATTGAGCTGTTATTAGAGAACATACCTCAACGCAGCACGCGAAGGTCGTTACCAAAACCAAGTGAGCGACCGCGCGTCCGGATTGCAAAGAGGAGCACAAGAAGACCCTAAGGACTGAGCTGATGATGCTGTTGTGTGCAATAGAGGACGAAGAGGACGAGGGCACCCCTCAGGAGGAGCAGCAGCAACAACATCAACCGCAACAAGAACATCCAGCGGAGCAACATCATCAGTAATCACATCTTCAACAGCAGCATTCGGAAGTAGTACGTCCGGAAACGTCTACTGTCGTTTTAGGGGAGGTTCCTAGGTTCGAAAACCTATCGAAATGGGACCTCAAATTCGGGTGAGCGATGCGGGTCATCGGTTGGAAGGGTGGAAGGAAGAATTCCGCGAGGCTAGGGGTGTTAGCGAACCACAGTTGGTTAGGTGCGCTGTGGACTTGTTTTCGGGGAAGGTGTTACTTTGGCTTCGGTCGGTTAGTTCTTGGCAGGAGTTGGTAAGGGAGTTGGAACTGGAGTTCCTCCCTCCCAACAACGATGATCTTCTCCAGGAGGAGATCAGACGTCGCACCCAAGGGAAGGAGGAGGAGTCCAGTGGCATTTACGTGGCCAACATGGACAATCTTTTCGGTAGGCTCTCTGGAGCCATTAAGTGGGAGGAGGAAGTTGGGGAACGAAACAGCGGCTCCATTCTACCAAATGCAACTCGGCCATTTCGGACTTGGTTGCATTAGGTAGAAATTCGGAGGTGGTCCGGGCCAATGTTTATTCCTTTACTCCACATCCCTCCACTCAACATTCTCGCGGCTTATTGGAACCCGATTTGGCATGCGTAGCAGTCGAGGAACCGGAAGCTGCGGCGGTGGCAAGGAGTTTCATCTGCAACCAAGAGGATCATCTCCTGTGAAGCAGTCGAGGAACCGGAAGCTGCGGCGGTGGCAAGGAGGAACGCTCAACCTGTTTGACGGTTGAGGTGTTTCATCTGCAACCAAGAGGATCATCTCCTGTGAAGCAGTCGAAGAACCGGAAGCTGCGGCGGTGGCAAGGAGGAACCCTCAACCTGTTTGACGGTTGAGGTGTTTCATCTGCAACCAAGAGGATCATCTCCTGTGAAGCAGTCGAGGAACCGGAAGCTACGGCGGTGGCAAGGACGAACCCTCAACCTGTTCGGTGTGAGGTGTTTCATCTGCAACCAAGAGGAACATCTCATGTGTAGCAGTCGAGGAACCGGAAGCTGCGCCGGGGGCAAGGAGGAACCCTCAACCTGTTCGACGGTTGAGGTGTTTCATCTGCAACCAAGGGGGGCATCTCATGCGTAGCAGTCTAGGAACCGGAAGATGCGGCGGTGGCAAGGAGGCACCTTCAACCTGTTCGACGGTTGAGGTGTTTCATCTGCAACCAAGAGGGCCATCTAATGCGTAGCAGTCGAGGAACCGAAAGGTGCGGCGGTGGCAAGGAAGAACCCTCAACCTGTTCGACGGTTGAGGTGTTCCATCTGCAACCAAGAGGATCATCTCCTGTGTAGCAGTCGAGGAACCGGAAGCTGCGGCGGTTGCAAGGAGGAACCCTCAACCTGTTCGACGGTTGAGGTGTTTCATCTGCAACCAAGAGGATCATCTCCTGTGTAGCAGTAGAAGAACCGGAAGCTGAGGCGATGGCAAGGAAGAACCCTCAACCTGTTCGACGGTTGAGGTGTTTCATCTGCAACCAAGAGGGCCATCTCATGCGTAGCAGGCGAGGAACCGGAAGCTGCGGCGGTGGCAAGTAAGAACCATCAACCTGTTCGACGGTTGAGGTGTGCCATCTGCAACCAAGATGATCATCTCCTGTGTAACAGTCGAGGAACCGGAAGCTGCGGCGGTGGCAAGGAGGAACCCTCAACCTGTTCGACGGTTGAGGTGTTTCATCTGCAACCCAGAGGGCCATCTCATGTGTAGCAGTCGAGGAACGGGAAGCTGCGGCGGTGGCAAGGAGGAACCTTCAACCTGTTCGGTGTGAGGTGTTTCATCTGCAACCAAGAGGATCATCTCCTGTGAAGCAGTCGAAGAACCGGAAGCTGCGGTGGCAAGGAGGAACCCTCAACCTGTTTGACGGTTGAGGTGTTTCATCTGCAGCCCAGAGGGCCATCTCATGCGTAGCAGTCGAGGAACCGGAAGCTGCGGCGGTGGCAAGGAGGAACCTTCAACCTCTCCGACGGTTGAGGTGCTTCATCTGCAACCCAGAGGACCATCTCATGCGTAGCAGTCGAGGAACCGGAAGCTGCGGCGGTGGCAAGGAGGAACCTTCAACCTCTTCGACGGTTAAGGTGTTTCATCTGTAACCAAGAGGGCCATCTCATGCGTAGCAGTCGAGGAACCGAAACCTGCGGCGGTGGCAAGGAGGAACCTTCAACCTGTTCGGTGTGAGGTGTTTCATCTGCAACCAAGAGGAACATCTCATGTGTAGCAGTAGAGGAACCGGAAGCTGCGCCGGGGGCAAGGAGGAACCTTCAACCTGTTCGACGGGTGAGGTGTTTCATCTGCAGCCCAGAGGGCCATCTCATGCGTAGCTGTCGAGGAACCGGAAGCTGCGGCGGTGGCAAGGAGGACCCTCAACCTGTTCGACGGTTGAGGTGTTTTATCTGCAACCTAGAGGGCCATCTCATGCGTAGCTGTAGAGGAACCGGAAGCTGCGGCGGTGGCAAGGAGGAACCCTCAACCTGTTCGACCTTCGAACCGAACAGGCTGAGGGTTCTTCCTTGCCACCGCCGCAGCTTCCGGTACCTCTACTGCTACACAGGAGATGATCCTCTTGGTTGCAGATGAAACACCTCAACCGTCGAACAGGTTGATGGTTCGTCCTTGCCACCGCCGCAGCTTCCGGTTCCTCGACTGCTACGCATGAGATGGCCCTCTTGGTTGCAGATGAAACACCTCAACCGTCAAACAGGTTGAGAGTTCTTCCTTGCCATCGCCGCAGCTTCCGGTTCTTCTACTGCTACACAGGAAATGATCCTCTTGGTTGCAGATGAAACACCTCAACCGTCGAACAGGTTGATGGTTCCTCCTTGCCACCGCCGCACCTTTCGGTTCCTCGACTGCTACACAGGAGATGATCCTCTTGGTTGCAAATGAAACACCTCAACCGTCAAACAGGCTGAGGGTTCTTCCTTGCCACCGCCGCAGCTTCCGGTACCTCTACTGCTACACAGGAGATGATCCTCTTGGTTGCAGATGAAACACCTCAACCGTCGAACAGGTTGATGGTTCGTCCTTGCCACCGCCGCAGCTTCCGGTTCCTCGACTGCTACGCATGAGATGGCCCTCTTGGTTGCAGATGAAACACCTCAACCGTCAAACAGGTTGAGAGTTCTTCCTTGCCATCGCCGCAGCTTCCGGTTCTTCTACTGCTACACAGGAAATGATCCTCTTGGTTGCAGATGAAACACCTCAACCGTCGAACAGGTTGATGGTTCCTCCTTGCCACCGCCGCACCTTTCGGTTCCTCGACTGCTACACAGGAGATGATCCTCTTGGTTGCAAATGAAACACCTCAACCGTCGAACAGGTTGAGGGTTCTTCCTTGCCACCGCCGCAGCTTCCGGTTCCTCGACTGCTACGCATGACATGCCCCCCTTGGTTGCAGATGGAACATCTCAACCGTCAAACAGGTTGAGGGTTCCTCCTTGCCACCGCCGCAGCCCGGTTCCTCGACTGCTTCACAGGAGATGATCCTCTTGGTTGCAGATGGAACACCTCAACCGTCGAACAGGTTGAAGGTTTCTCCTTGCCACCGCCGCAGCTTCCGGTTCCTCGACTGCTACGCATGAGATGGCGCTCTGGGCTGCAGATGAAACACCTCAACCGCCGAAGAGGTTGAATGTTCCTCCATCCCACCGCCGCAGCTTCCGGTTCCTCGACTGCTACGCATGAGATGGCCCTCTGGGCTGCAGATAAAACACCTCAACCGTCGAACAGGTTGAGGGTTCCTCCTTGCCCCCGGCACACAGCTTCCGGTTCCTCGACTGCTACACATGAGATGTTCCTCTTGGTTGCAGATAAAACACCTCAACCGTCGAACAGGTTGAGGGTTCCTCCTTGCCCCCGGCACACAGCTTCCGGTTCCTCGACTGCTACACATGAGATGCCCCCCTTGGTTGCAGATGAAACACCTCAACCGTCGAACAGGTTGAGGGTTCCTCCTTGCCCCCGGCGCAGCTTCCGGTTCCTCGACTGCTACACATGAGATGTTCCTCTTGGTTGCAGATGAAACACCTCACACCGAACAGGTTGAAGGTTCCTCCTTGCCACCGCCGCACCTTTCGGTTCCTCGACTGCTACGCATTAGATGCCCCCCTTGGTTGCAGATGAAACACCTCAACCGTCGAACAGGTTGAAGGTGCCTCCTTGCCACCGCCTCATCTTCCAATTCCTAGACTGATACGCATGAGATGCCCCCCTTGGTTGCAGATGAAACACCTCAACCGTCGAACAGATTGAGGGTTCGTCCTTGCCACCGCCGTAGCTTCCGGTTCCTCGACTGCTTCACAGGAGATGATCCTCTTGGTTGCAGATGAAACACCTCAACCGTCAAACAGGTTGAGGGTTCCTCCTTGCCACCGCAGCTTCCGGTTCTTCGACTGCTTCACAGGAGATGATCCTCTTGGTTGCAGATGAAACACCTCAACCGTCAAACAGGTTGAGCGTTCCTCCTTGCCACCGCCGCAGCTTCCGGTTCCTCGACTGCTTCACAGGAGATGATCCTCTTGGTTGCAGATGAAACTCCTTGCCACCGCCGCAGCTTCCGGTTCCTCGACTGCTACGCATGCCAAATCGGGTTCCAATAAGCCGCGAGAATGTTGAGTGGAGGGATGTGGAGTAAAGGAATAAACATTGGCCCGGACCACCTCCGAATTTCTACCTAATGCAACCAAGTCCGAAATGGCCGAGTTGCATTTGGTAGAATGGAGCCGCTGTTTCGTTCCCCAACTTCCTCCTCCCACTTAATGGCTCCAGAGAGCCTACCGAAAAGATTGTCCATGTTGGCCACGTAAATGCCACTGGACTCCTCCTCCTTCCCTTGGGTGCGACGTCTGATCTCCTCCTGGAGAAGATCATCGTTGTTGGGAGGGAGGAACTCCAGTTCCAACTCCCTTACCAACTCCTGCCAAGAACTAACCGACCGAAACCAAAGTAACACCTTCCCCGAAAACAAGTCCACAGCGCACCTAACCAACTGTGGTTCGCTAACACCCCTAGCCTCGCGCAATTCTTCCTTCCACCCTTCCAACCGATGACCCGCATCGCTCACCCGAATTTGAGGTCCCATTTCCATAGGTTTTCGAACCTAGGAACCTCCCCTAAAACGACAGTAGACGTTTCCGGACGTACTACTTCCGAATGTTCCTGTTGAAGATGTGATTGCTGATGATGTTGCTCCGCTGGATGTTCTTGTTGCGGTTAATGGTGTTGCTGCTGCTCCTCCTGAGGAGTCTCCTCGTCCTCTTCGTCCTTTAGTGTACTCCATAACATCAGCAGCTCAGTGCTTAGGGTCTTCTTGTCCTCTTCCTCCTCTGTGGTGTCCGGACGCGTGGTCGCCCACTCCATTTGGTAACGACCTTCGCATATTCCCACGTCCTGCGTTGAGGTCTGTTCTCCAATAACAGCTCAATTTCACCGATCTGACTGTCGAACCCGTCTCTATCCTCCGCGAAGCTGAATCGATATTCCGACATCTCGAATGATCCCCGTCCACCAAGAAATTGCTATAACTCTTCCACTTTAGTTCTAAGTTGTTTAAATGCGTCAAGAAGTTCACTAATATTTTTTTTTTCCTTTCTTTTCAGAATATTTGCAGAACAGCACTTCCTCCTGATTTGGCCAATTCTACCATCTCACCTCCAAGCCATATCCAAGCCGTATCCAAGCTGTATCCAACCTGTGTCCAAGCCACGTCAACGGTGCACTTGATCAATGTCACGAACACACTTTGTAAAATTGTACACAATTGAGAAACAAAAAATAAATAAACAAAGCCATAGAATCAAAAACAAAAGTATGCATTTTCTATTTTCATGTTCCTCCCTTTGTCGCTGTTTAGGGTTTGTCTTAAACACCAAAATTTACATGAGAATCGAGTTCTTCTGAGCGTAAAACACGATAAAAAAGAAGGAAGTATGCCCGTAATTTTTCGATGATAAATTGCCCGAAACGCAGCACACGAAATTACCACTCTCGGTGCCTCGACAGCGCCACCACACATCCGACAATAGACAGTAAAGGCTCGATGCCGGTTTGGCCCAGGTAAAAGCAGTTCCGCACTGCCAAATCCGCACCGCCAGCACACACAGCTTACACAGCTCGTACGTTATTAACAATTAACCCAGAAAGTTTGAAAATTTGTTTGGTAAACACCATTTGTTGGTGTTAATTTTTCATAAACAACATTAAATTCAAATACTGAATGCGGGCTCAGAATGTGCGGCGAAGGGCAACGCTATTTTCGAAAAAGAACATCGGAGCAACTAACTCTCACCTGTTATGTCTGGGTTGTGTGTGGTGGGTCCTTGCTCCCACCTCATGAAGATCATTGGAATGTGTGTGCGAATTAGTTGGGTAAATATCCTTAGTCGTCGGTTATGAGCTGTGCGCAGTGCCTTGACTTGTAAGAGGAAGTGGAGAATTTAGCGAGAAATTGGCGAACCCAATTAGCAGATACATTGTAGGATGGGGGCGGCTGGCGCAAGTCGTCAAACAGATGATGAACGGATCACGACTGTTGGGTGTGTAAACATTGTAGAAATATGCAAAATGAATCTCACTTTCGCTGGTTAGTAATGCGGATCGATGTGGTATTAGTTGTTCAGCTCAGATGTTTGGCAACACGAGTGTACACACGGGCTCTCTGGGTCATTAGCGTGGTTTGGTGAGACCTTTGTAATGGTAATGAGTTGTAGATTTTCCCACTGACTGTTTCGATCGTCAACCTATGGTACATATGAACCGAAAAGACACCGTCAGATATCACCTTCGTAGAACGACCCACATTTACAAGGTACTGTCTAAAGTAAACAGGTTGAGCAACCGAAATCCATACTCATCGCAGATGACACATCAAAACTGGGAGATTTCAACATTCGAAGGACATCATCAAGGAGCCCAAAAATAACACAAAAACTTCCTTAACAACTCACCATGTTAGTGATGAAATGCGCTGTTTTCAAAATGATCCAGAAATCAAGCCCCGAAACGAACGAACATGTCGACCAAAAGTCGCCAGACGAGACAAGACTCCAAAAATTTTCACTTTTACGATTCCACTGGCATTCTCCACAAAGAGTGCATTCTACTGGGCCAAATCATCGAACCACACTTGCCGTTTCGAAGCACTTGGTGCATCATATTCGGCCAGAGCATCGAGCTGAAGGAAGTTGGCCTGCATTGCACGACAATGCGCCATCGATCGTCACTTTTGACCGTCAACAGTCGCACTCTGACGTTTTCAGAAAAATACATTTGCCGATGAATGGAAAGTGTTTTGTGGACGTAAAAGTGATCCAAAAGACTTGTACCCACACGCTGGCCCAACGATATAAAACAGTCATTCGAAATACTTTCAGATCGTACAAATCACTGTATTGAGTGAAAAGAAAACTATTTTGAAGAAAATAAATAGATTTTGCCAGCAAAAAACCTTCTGTTCTTTACATTATCAAGAAGTCCCTGCATTTTTGAAAAGAAAAATTCCATCCACTGGGGAACCTTACGATCTTAAGACAGATTCTTCCCTACTGCCACTACGGCTGAGTGTGCGAGAACAAAAACAAAAGAACCCAATTTGCTATTTCAAGAATTCAATCGCTTGCACGCCTCACCGGCTACATACAATCAAAATTGTCTCCCAGTCACCGTATCTGCCTCTGGCTTAAAGTCCATTCTATGCCCACCGCTGATACCTACACATCAGACAGAGGCCAATTCGTCTCGTCTTCCACGTCAAACGATTCACTCGAACCGCACGTGCGCTTAGTTTCATGATAAAATTCCCAGCCAAACTCATGAAATAGCCGTAGCCATCTGAACCAATGTCATTCTGAGGTCGAGATACTCTGACCAAATGTCTTACGAAATTGCATAAGGTTTTTGCAAAAGCAGAAGCACCTCCCCATCACCTTAGTCACCCTGCAAAGCAAGCAATTAAACTGTATATCGCCACTAACCACCACTACTACTCCTCCAGCGGCAAGGCCACTCGCAGTCCATCCCCCCAGAAGGAAATATACATCTTATCAGTCCGTCCCAACGAGCCCACATACACACACAAGTGATTCATTTTTTTTGAAACATTCCAGGGTTTTCAAGAAAAACAAAAACATCCACGTCAATGCGAAACAAATAATTCAAGTTTTATTTTTAGTTTGTCGGTTTTTTTCTTTCGAAAAATGTCTTATCACCTCCCTAGACCACGACGAAGTGAGTTAGTAACAATGCAGCGAATTCGAATTAGATGCGAGTACGTATGTATGTGTGGAAGTTCGAAAAAGGGTGATGATTTCATCATCCACTTGCGTGTGAGTAATGACCAGTTCCTGCAATTCGGATTACGTGTACTTGTGTCCTTTAAGAGGATTTCGTCTGAGCCACTTAGATAAACAAGAATTTAAATCATCGGCCATCATCTCGCTCGTAAGAGCACCTTAACCCCAATTTCCGGGACGTGATCGGTGTTGGTCGATGGTTCTGGCTCTCAGATTTGCTTTCACTTTCGGAGACTTTTTCTGTCGGTCTCCACACATTTATTCAACGCATGTTGACACTTCTCGAGACACGTGCTCAATAAATTTTCACCCAGTTATATTAAGAACGGGTTGGGGGGGAGAAATTAGCTGCCCCTGGTGGCCGCCCCAGTTCAAGGTACCCACTGGCGCCGCCACAAGTGACATGTTTATCAGTCGCGAATTTTCTAGTGACAATTGGTCAATGCCTTCTTAATGATGGCTGTGCCGGATCACATCTATTTTCAACCTCATCGGTTGGGCTGTATGTTTGAATGCGCGCAAAGCCAATGACTTTTGGGCTCTTACAGGATGAAATGAAAGGAAAACGAAACTGGGCGGCTGTCATATTTTTTTCTTTATGTAAATTGTTTGTTCTACATTCGATAGGGACTACGGTATTGGTATGTTTGGCAAACGATTTTATGTAATTCACGAGAACACGTGCTGTCAGATAGTCGATAGACAAGCTGCTGGGGGTGGAAGAAAAATAAAATACCTGACGTGGCTGTCTTCTTGATACACGACGAACGGGGGCGAATATCTTATTTTAATGAAAAACATGTATAAATACAAAAAAAAAAAAACAGAAAAGCTTATCAGCCAGTTGGAGGAGTATCTATACAAATATTTGCAAAAGTCATTGGCCACGGCACGTTGATGCCCCGGTGACGTAGAGGCGACTCATTGGATTGGAATAAAATATTGTGTGGGAGAGAACGACTGTGGTTCCACTTGGATTTTAGGACACCTTCTGTTCAATGGAATTCAAAAAAATTGATTTGTTTTCATGGTTTATCAAGTGTGTAGCAGAGATGCCGTAGCTTGTTTCAAAAATGTGCAAAATCTCACGTAGTTGGGTGTCGGGACATGCTTTTTCGAAATTACACGAATCTAAAGTTTAAGCAAGGTCTTCTCGCCAACCTGGAACGTGAAGAACCAAGAAAAATTGTAGATCGGTTTTTGAAAAACAACCAGACTGTCAAAATCGACTAGATTCGCAAAAGTTCGCTTTACTTTTTCGGATTTCGGAGTACTATACTGAAAGCGAACAACTCTTGGCAAAGATTTGTAGCTAGTGAGCAGGAATAATCACAACAAGATTCCGACAGAGATGGCTTTGTCAAATCACATCAGTATAAGACATTTTCTTACAGATATCCAAGGGCAATCGACGGGGAAAAATGGGAATTCCATATGAGAGACCTAGACGAATCTGTCAAAATCACCCCTAAACTTAGACTGGCATGGACAGTAGAGAATACTATTCAAACAAAGTAGACCAACTCAGAAAAGGCGAAAGAGAAAGTACGTTCGACAATTGGGGGCACTATGAACATTACTGTGTTGCACGATCCTGCAGAATACAGACAGATTTACCAGAGCTCGGAGTAGAAAAGACTGCAGACTGCTTGGTGAACCACTTCACTCGTGACTGAGTCCTACTATAGCAAAGCTTCATCCCATCTTTCCGCAAGATATTCACAGGACGAGTGACAATCGCAGGAGCTTTCGAAATTTGCTCGTTCGGAGCAGAAAAAACTGCAGACTGGTTACACTTCTGGTTGAGTCCCACCATCCTAAGGTATTCATCCCATCTTTCCGCAACATATTCACAGGACGAACCACATTCACAATAGCTTCGAAATTTATAAAAACCTTATTCCTCCCTCAAAAAAAAAACCGAAAAAGCTAATCGCTCGTGACAGCAAATAGAAAAAAAATGTTGTCTACCACTGCGTTAGGGGTTGCTTACTTTATGTAAGCCATGTCAATTCAAATTCCATTTCATACGACTCATCAACCGGCAAGGACGCTAACATTCATTTAGTATTTCTGTTGTTTTTTTTTCGTCGAAAAGCGAAAATAATTAAAAATGTTAATTAGTCTAGAGCGCAATTGAAAAACAAACTTTGTTTGGTTTTGTGATTGTTTTGCTTTCTATTTTTCTTTCCTATTTTTTCGAAACAGAAATAAACCCAGTGGAAGGTAATTAAATATTTTGCATTCTCTCCCCAATTCGAACTCAGGGCTTTGAATAGCAAATGCTTCCTCCTCAATGGGTGTGTGCGCGCAAAAAACAAAACCAAAAAAAAAAAGTAAAAAGCCGAACAAAAATCGTGAAATTCCAATTTTAATGCAATTCAGTTTCATTAAAATTCTATTTCAAATTTAAAACAAACTCACAGTGCATATAGTTGAAGTATGAGTCAGGCTTTGGGGTTGAAAAACAAAAGCAAAGCTAAAACTACAAAATATTTACTATTGTGCACAAGGCTTCGGCTTCGGCTTCGATGTTGGCCGATGCATATTTGAATACTCAAGTGTGTATTACACACTTACAAATTTTCGAGTCAGTGCAAATAGTTTTCAGCGCATATGGAATTTTTTGCGTATGCTATGAGTCAACCCTGGTGGCGGTGTGTCCACCTAATGGAATATGAGAGCACTACGTACTGTTTACATGCAATTTTAATAAGCTTTGGTTGAACGGATTTTGGACTTAAGGCCCACAGACGCAATCTACCGGGCAATTGGCATATGTCTCACAAATCACTCGCTATATCTGAAGCAATCAAACAAATTACGATTATTTAGAGCAATTTGTCATAGAACACGACTTTGATATCAACTAGACACAAACAACCTTATCACTCTTATAGAAGCGAACGAGCAGAGGGACGAAGAAACAGAAACAGAGAGAAAAAAATATAAAGAACAGCACCTTAAACAATTTTGAAAATTGTTTATCGTCGTTGATAGTGAATGCAAGCATGACAAACATAGAGACTTGAATAACAACATCGTCGCGCAAACATTTACTAACTTTCATGCACAGAGGTACGAGTAAATGTGACTCAAATGTACACTTCCTCGGTTGATAAAGCCATGGCAAGATAGGCCTTAGGAGGCAGCCGTGTACTCGTAATATATTTTCAAGGTACCTAGACAGCGCGGTTTGATTGTAGGCCTCTATCTGAGACTGATTGTCGTTCTCTTTGAAAGAAAAAAAAAAAAAAAAAAAAACTTAGCAAAGTTGGATGACAGATAATTGTCGCATCGAGGAGTTGACTGATATGACAGCACTCAATGCAGGTGGGGGGGTTAAATACGAAAAATAATTAATTTCTCCATGTTTAGTCAGTTCAAGGCTGGTCCGTACAATTGTTTGTCTTCTCATGATAAATTGGAAAATACTACTTTTTTTTTGCTTTTTTGTTCAACGTTCTGAGTTTGAGTATTTATTTCAATATTGACACTCATTTTTTCAGGTGACACTGTTTTTTTTTTTTGTTCATTCCTCGTATGTACACACGAGTGTGTATTGATGCTTGTGGCGCGCTGCAGCTAGGTGGATTGAAGTGAAGAGCTATTATTGTCATTACTTATTTGCACGTACGTTTTTCTCGTTGTCCTCTCCGTTTAACCCAGTTTGTTCTTTGTGTTATTTATTGTTTTAAGCAACCCAGAGGATATGCAAACGATATTTGCAAGTTAGCACAGCACTGTGATAGTATCGAGACTGTTTACCGAAGTTTCTATTCTTTTACGAGGCAAACTCTTGAGCAGGGCTTGGCGGTTTCGCCTTTCTTTCAACTGTCAAAGGACACACAGTCTAAGGTTGTTCTTTCATTCTGTGGGTATGACATAATCAGGCTTCCCAACTTCCTCACTGACGAAAGAGAAAGAGTTCGTTCGACAAACATATTTCCATAGAAAGCAAGATTTGAAACCTAACCGAGCAAAGGGGTATATTTCTGGTGTAATGGAATGAAGCCCCTCCCTTGTCACTGTAAGAACTAATTTTTTCGAAAGAAATAGACGTGAATTCGACATATCAAACACATGTTGTTGTAAGAATTGGCTTCAAGCGGAAAGTAGGACTTGTTAAAGGTTTAAGGAGGAGTAAAGTTTCTCTTGCGACCGTCTGCCAAACATTCAAGAATACAACTACATGTCATAAAAAAAACTTCTCAAAGCATAAGTCCCCCCTAAATAAAGAATACAAAAGTAGACCTAAACATACCTGTGAAAAATAAATCACGCACAACATGAACAGCTCTGAGTCCTGTACGCACTTGTCACATCAAATATTTTTAAGACTGAACTTATGCACTACTTCCTTGTGAACTGCCGCGCTGTTGCACAGTGACTATCGTTTGACAGAAAGCGCTTACGCGTTCGTGCACGTCCCAGCTTCCGCGAGCTTTCGACAGACATGCAAGTTTGGACCTGCCTTGCAAAAGCTTTCTAAGTAAATGGAAAGCCCCTTGCGTTTGTATGCAGCATATAACACGCACAACATGCTGGGTTATGAGATGCTAGGTTTTGAAGCCTCTTCGAACCTGTCACGATTCGATTACTCGTCTTCATTATGGTGCTCTTCGGAGCTTATTTCATCGGGGAGGTAGGCCTATCAATCAAGAACTGTCTGACTTCTATTCTCTGACTGAAATCCTTAGCTATTCTATCCTTCAGCTACATCCAAACCCCTCTCAAGTACATTCTTCCTATCCTTTTTCCAACGATTTACATGAACACACCTTAAGAACCTTGAGTCTGTCACGTAATAATTGGATTAACACAGATCCATATATCATTCTCGTTAAACTGAATTTTTACTCATACAAGTATACGAATACGTAAAAATAAAATCCCTCGCTAAACAAAGAAACATCGAAACGAAAACAATTCGTCCGCCCGACGACGGCCCAATTAATGTTATAATTCGCTGCAGAGCACCCTACGTAAGGAGGACAGTTTCCCTCGTTATTATTATTTTTATCTTAATTTGTCGAGAACGCATGCACTTTACTGACAAATGTATCGGCTCTCGGCCATCCGCACTTAGCCTGTTCACTGAACGCTGTGTACTTTGTATCTTTGTACCTCCCACCGACCCCCACATGCGGTGTACTACTGTATGCATGCTTGGCAAATATTCAAATTTTCTCTTCACGACTGACACAAAATTAAGAACAATACAACATGAAAAAAGAAAAAAGAAAATACAAAAAAAAAATTTAATTAATTTTCACGCTAAGAGGAGGAAATTCCCATGCACGAGCCGAACGGACAAAGTAAAGAGAGCGCAGTCATAATTTTCTTGTTTCCATATTTTGTTATCGATTATCAGCCGATGACACTTATGCGCCAGAAAGAGAAGACACAAGCAAGAAAAAAAGGGGAGCAATGTGCTCATCAAAGCGTGCGTGGGAAATCATGATAATTATTTCGAATACAGAGTAATTAATTAAAAATAATAATAAAGAAGGCCAAAAAAAGCAGTTCACTTCAGCAACAATCCAATTAAAGTTGTCATGTCAGCCAAACAACACAATTAAAGCAGTTCAATAAAAAATCCATGCACACTTATGTACATATGTAAGTGTATTCGGTATTCATTACCGCAAAATTGTAAATAAAGGCTCGAGATGAATATTATTTTTCCATCCAGCTCAGATACAGATACCAGTACCGGTGCGTGGGGAAAAAACAAATGTTCTTTGTGACCGGGAGATACTTTTCGATTCCAATAATTATTATTTGCTATCCATTCGCTCTGTGATTGTTTGCACGTCCACTGCTGACAGATGTGTTGATTTAAAAAGTTTCAGGAAACCCCACACAAAAAAACACAGAGACATTGCATTGACAATGGCTATCAGGCAGAGTCCCACAGTTGTATGGTGACAATGAGCTTGATTGACGATTTTTCTTTAACTCGATGCAGAACTGAGAACAAACATGATCGAACGATCTTGCACAACTCAGGGCGGGGCACTGGTACCCCCCTTTGTCAATCTGATAGTAGTGGACTCCCTACAAGAACGAACTGTTCCGGACTGTATTCTGGAGTTAGTATAGCCTCCGAAGCGTGGTGATCAGTCGAAAACTATGATCAAACCAATCAAAATTTTGAGTCCCAAAACACGTCTTAAGACTTGGCATGCAGAACACGATCTGTCAAGACGTGCAGCGATATTGGTTTGAGACGATCGGAAGAGACGTTGGGGTTGACGATCACTTCACTCTAAGCAACTGATCCTCACTGAAAAAGTGCAAACATTTGTGCATTTTTCAAGCCCGGCTTGGACTTCGACATACAAAATTATTGGAAAACCTGTTGATTTCAGTTAAGTATACAACTGTGGTGTTAGCCAAATATCTCTCTCTTTGTATTTCGAAATGCCACCTGGAGAAGGAGGCTTCTGAAATACCCATTTCCGAACAAAAACTATATATTTTAACAAAGCATCGCTAACAAAGCTATTCCGTCCTACAAGATCCATTTTTATCGTTATTTCGACAAAACTTTCGAAAAATCTTCACTAAAACCCACAAGTCGCTCATGCGGCATCTGACACTCCTCACCCCATTTCATAACACCGAACTGGAACCATTTTGAACCTTGTCTATCAAAAGCACCCATAAAATGCTAGTCTATTCAAATTACTGTGGCCTAAGGACGCCTCAATAGTTCCCTACCGACGCGACGGCTCCAAGATCGTGGAAATTTCTCACAAGCCACGCTTTAACCTTATAAGATGCCGTTTACGGCCTGCTATATAATCCATATTATTCTCAGCTCACGACTCCATTGTAAAAGCACATCGTAAACTTTTTATCAAACAGATACAATATTCATTTAGATAAATTTTCCGCTGTTATGTGGTGCTGTACTTGAACCGTCAAAGCAAAGCACGACTAAACGTTTCGTTATAGATCATAGGTACGATGGAGAAAAAAAAACAACGACAAGATGCTCTATACCACTCGAAACAATTTTAATGATTTTAACAGCTTTTTTTAGATGTAATTTCATGCAAACCTACCAAGAACTAATTTTTATTTGATAAACTGCAAAATACATTTTCAAACTCCCTCACAAATTTCAACTAACTTTAAGCATAATTGGCCGTTATTATTCCACTTTGGTATAAGAAAAAAAAAATACAAATTAAAAACAACTCTGGAAAATAACTCCAAAACCTTAATAAAAACATCAAAGTCATCACAATCACTCAGCAAAAACCAATCTACCTCTCCTCCTACTATCACCTTTCATAACTCTCTTTCGTCAATTTCTTTAGAAAATAAAACATCATTTTATAAGAAAAAGAAAAGAAATGAGAAAAAAAAAACAACAACCTATCTTCATCATGGTTACCATGCGATACTCATTCTTCGTCTCTTAACCAATCTCTTCACAACAGAGGCCCACCACCAGACCAGACTTGTAATGTGTTTGTACGTAAGTTTGGCATATAAAAAAAAAAAACGACTGAACCTATCAAAATAACAACCGCAAAAAAAATGCAAAAAACAAGTAAAAGAACAAAATAAAAAAAAAAAAAAACACAGTACCTATTCAGTGGAAAAGTACTGGGGAGAAATTTATTTGTTGTTATTTTGTTTTCCACTTCAATTGAAATTCTAATTAAAAACATGAATTTTCTTGGAATGGATACCTACTTTAGGCCACAG
The DNA here is from genome assembly GCA_963583995.1 of Xylota segnis. Classification (NCBI taxonomy): domain Eukaryota; kingdom Metazoa; phylum Arthropoda; class Insecta; order Diptera; family Syrphidae; genus Xylota; species Xylota segnis. The sequence continues at coordinate 1,251,500 of OY757238.1, forward strand.
TGAATAGAGCCACACACATACCCGCACACGTAGCGTACATGAAATAGGAGAGCTTTTTTGGTTAAATTTTATTCTTCACAAACGAGTGATAATTTCGAATAAAATTCTGCGTGTGTTATCACAACTGAAAAACAAATGAGTCACACCCATAGGTAGGCTGGAAATGTTTTTTGTGAGTCGTTATTGGAAAAATGTTGTCTAGTTTTATTTTTAGAACAAAAAAAAAAAAAAACAAAAAGAAGATGATTTTCAATTGCATGATTTGATTTAGAGATACTTTGACATCAGATAAAAACTGTTTTCTTCAAATTACGGAAACAAATTATTAAGTGACTGTCACTCGTTTCAGGGAAATGTTTTGAAGATCTATTATCTAGACCTAAACAACAGATACTGGGGTATAGTGATTCAGTCAAACTTGGGAAAGTTTCAACTGCACCACATAGTAGCCAGAGATGCACGTACTTACGCTTTGTATAGTTTGAACAAGAAGTACATATTTGGATGTGTATAAACTTTTCATTTGAATAGGAAGATGTTTTATGTCAATTTTGACAGGAAAATTCATTGGTTTTACACCACAAGTATCCAAATATCCCAGCCTCAACCAGTATTCGATAATAAACATGAGTGTAAGCGTTTGATTCATACTTATGGGCGCAGGGATATATGTAAGTCCCAACAAAAAATGTGAGATCTTATGTCCCACCTAACATATTTTTTTCTAGATAAACTCAGAGAATTCAAATACCCAGAAGAGCATGAAACAAGTAAGTATATCGCAAAATGGAATTAAAGTCCAAACAACAAATTCATGGGGAAAATTTGTTATAGGCCCCTGCTCGATAGTTAGTGCCACACCCCTAGCGGAGCGACGAACTCTCGTGAGTGGCTAAGCCCTGCAGAGAAGAGGGTGAAGGCTTGTTAGAGAGCAAAGCAAGTCACCTACGCCAAATTTGAAATATGTTACTCTTGCTTATAGGCGCCTGCCTGGTAGTAGCTGACATAAACGTACCATAAGCGGGGCGACCAAGTCGGCGGAGAAAAGGGTGAAGCCATGTTCGTGAGCGAAGCGAGCCACTCTCCTTAAAACTGAATTGAACCAAATTCCTAATTCAATTTAGGTCTTATGCCGAACTTGAGTGAGAAGACGTACTCAAAAATAAATCAAGAAATGGGACCTATGTCCCTGCGCCTCAAATACATAGTCAACACAGGACCTAAAAAATCGTAAAACCACTACTAACAGTTGTGACATATCACTTTAAAGAGAATGATACTTATTTCGTATGTCAAACTCGTATGTCAATGCCTCACCACTCTATGTTTGAACATATGCCATACAAATCTGTTCATACTTTCTAAACGACAATCTAGCGTATAAACCCAAGAGTACCTTGAATTTCTTAAGCACAGATTCCGACAGCGAATGGGAATCTTAAAAAGCACACTGAAATAGATTCTTATCCGTCACTTCAGCGCAATCGATTAACTTATGCTGAAATCATAGTTCAACCGAATTTGAACGAGAATAGTTTTTCACGGTAAAAACATTTTCTCACAATCACTTCTGTTCTGATGAATATTTTATCAGATTTCGTCCGAAATTCACAGACAAGTTTGTCAAAACATGTGAAATTGGCACAAATGCTTACAGCTATGTGTAATGTATAAACCATAAAAGCGTATGGCGTTCGAGCCAAAACTACACATTTCTTACGTAGCATCAGGTGGATATAAGTTTTCTATTTTCATTTCATTCAAATCAAAGGAGACTAAGTAGATAGTACATCAAAGGGTGTTCTGACATCAAAGTCGTAAGAAACATCAAATCTATTTAGCATCTCCATCGCTAGTAGCAGAAGTAATTGCTCCTCGGACAAGAAGACCCCTTAACTTGTTATCCAAAAACTTCACAAGTCCCAAGCAAAAAAAAAAAATCTCAATGCGTCACCCATTGAAGTTTATGCAAACACTGTCTGATCAACAATAATATCGTCTGCAGAAGAAAAAAAAAAATCTTATTTTTGTAGATTTTATTTGTATTTCAAATCTGCACGACTGTTATTGTCATACCAACGTTTGTCAGCCTCCATGACCGGTTAAATATAAAAAAATTTACGCCAGTTAACACTTCTTAATGTGGGTTGATATATTTATTGTTTTATTGTTATTATTCAATTAAATCAAATCAAGGAGTTAAATAATAATTGCTTTCGCCTTGAGTGTTATTCTTGGGATGTATTCAAGAAGTTTTCGTACCTTGGATGAATCGGGAAGCACTGTGACATTTGGAGGTGTTTTAATTTTTGTACACGAACTCATGACGGGGTACTTGTTTATTTGTTGAATTAATTAGTTCAATGAATTTAAACGAAAACAATCCAATACTTCAGTCAAACTGACACTGAAAGGCGTAGTCACACTCGTGTGGAAGGTAAACCATGAGAATACTGGACTGTTTTGAGTATCCACTTCCACTAGCCAGTCTTTATTGAATAGGAGTCTACACATCATCCTTAGGATCTAGCCAAATCACTTTTCTAAAAGCAGTTCCATATGAAAAAGGGCTATCAACTCACTATCCCTAGCAGTACACCCTATGACGAGAAGTAAATTTTTCGAATATTGCCAAACACTGCGAAAGTGGCAGTGGATTGGACATACTCTTCGAAAGAGTGACATGTCCACAGCTAACCAAGCGATGCAATGGAACCTGCTTACTCAGGATGGCAGGTTACACGGCAGTCCTAGGAGTACGTGGCGCAGAACACTTCAGAAGGAAGCACGGCAACTGGGAAAGGGTTGGGGAGAGCTAAGGCACATTTCCACAATTCGCACACGATGGCGCATATGCATTGTAGAGGCCTTAGGACCCACAAGGGGATACAGGACATAAATGATAAAAATTAAACACCCTATGGAATGGAGTCCGCTCACACAAAAAGGCAGAAAAGTGGATCATCCAAGTAATGACTTGAGGTGGCAGGAACTAAAGAAAGAACTGATGATCTGATCTTTACAGAAAAACTCTCATCGTAAAATGAATACAAGGTTCCCTAAGTGTTTCCAACACTTGGAATATAGTATGGAAAAGTTTTGAAACTCGTTCGAAAATATCCCAAAGAGGACCCCTCAAGCAGTAAAGACAAAACAAAACTCCTTAGAAAACCGAATAATAAAAATATCACCGAAGAAAAGTAAATGTGTTTATTGTCACGTAGACCCTATTTTTTGGCATTAAATCAAAATGTGTCGTCCTATAACCTTTTTCATTGCGGTGTTGCATACTCCACTCGAATACTTGTACATCAAACCGACCACATCTGCCTATTCCCAGAGTACACGTAGATCACCCAGCGCCCACGTCATTGCAGAGCTCTTCCGCAAACGTTTTATCTTTCACTGACGATGGTTTCCCTTTAAATCGACAACAGTCACATAGTAGCCGTTAAACAAAATCAAAATTGAAAACCTAACCAACTAAAAGTTCCCGTAAAAACCACCGAGGCCAAAAGATCCGAATTTCATCCATGAGTCACGTATCTTAAGCAACTACACCTCGCATCTTATTTTCGTTCAACTCCGTGCGGTTGACAACAGCGACCGACAACAGTGAAAAAAACTACCTCTTCATCGAACTGAATCACTTAAAAGCCAAAAACTTTTGATCACCGCGAGCTGTATAACGTCATTTGTTTATTTCCCCAGCAAGCAAAAAAAAACAACCGCAGTCCAATCAACCAATAAAAATATATGTATCGCCTAACAATGTGTTTTGTGCACCCTAAGCATTATTGCCAACCGGATATTGCTGAAAAAATCAAAAAAATAAAAAAAAAAACATATTTCCAGGGAATTTTCATAGAAAAACCTTTTTATCGGCACCTCCGCTCGCCATGGAGAGTTGGGGCGGTGAGCGGGGCAAACAGTAAGCTCAAATTAATACCATTTTCCCCATGCTTTTCGCAAACTCATCTAAAATATCTTTTCCACTTTTTTTTTTGCGCTTCGTGGAAACGAATTGTTTTTAGATACATTAGGAAAATATATTATTTATGTGTTTTCTTGTGTGTCGGCGCTACTGCCTTGTTAAAGGCAAAAGCCTAGAAAACATTTTAAGAAACAAACAAGGGAACGACAGCAGAAACAGAAATGAAAAAACGCTCTCCAATGATGGATGGATTGATTCCGATTCCGAGTTGGTTTTTGCTGTTTTTTTTTTTTTTTTTTGTATTTTCAGTAAATCCTCGCTCGATTTATAAAGAGAATGAAAAGACGAAAAGTATTCAGATACTTTATCGGAGGAAATGTGTAACTTAATTGTGGCCTTGTGATGAATCACAATAAGCAATGTCTCAGTTGCTGTTTTTTTTTTTGGTAGGCTAAGTTTGCATTAAGACATTGGTAACGTATTCTCTTAGATACTTGGTGGATTTGGGTCTGTTGGATATGATCAACAGGGGTTATTAAATAATTCATCAGAGGAAAATTTCCGATACTTTCAGGTATGTATTCTACTGCAGCTGCTAATACTTGGGATGAGTGGAGTCAGTAGTCATTTGTTTGGCTAAACAGTTGTATAAATTGTTTAAATAATTAAGTAAATTGTTTTCAGACTGTTGGCAAATAATTTAAGCATTTTTTAAGTGGGTTTCTTTTATTTGTATGTTTGCTCATTCCAGATGATATTGTAATGGAATTTGGTTAAGTTTAGTCATGACAACATTGTTCAAATGATAGTCGTTGTTCTTAATTGCTAGGTTGTGCGGAATATTCAAATGCAGAAAGGGCTTGGCTGTTAATTCAGAGTACGCAATTATTTTCTTAACACTGAAACACGGAATGATTGAAATAAGGGCTACAAGATTCTGGAAGTATAGGCAAAGTAGAAAGAAGAGAAATTTGTTTGGACTTATTCTACAAAATCAGGGGCACCGTAGTTAGTGCATTGAAGTTCGAGATTCGATTCCCAGAATACGTCTGACAAACATATGTATGTACATCTAAGAGTATAAAAAACTCACGGAAAAAACTGAAACAAAAAATGGTCCTTCGACCACGGAATCCATTCGTGTGGAGTTCATAATACGCACATCATGGATGCCTTTGCGGAGCTTTATAGAACTTGGGTCCTATATGAACCTAATACGCCAAATATTTATATTTTAGAGCTTAGATTCTACAAAAAATATTTTCTCAAGAACAATCCATCTTCCAATGATTGTCACTATCTCTTACATATTCAGAATCTATATCTGACTAAGAAGAGATTATCGGACAAAGAAGGGAGTATCTGACTAGGAAGGGAATATCTGACTTAGAAGGGAACAGCTGACTACCATTCATAGCTAGAAAAGGAGACAATCGGTCTAGATTTTCGAGGACAGAAATGCAAGATACGACAAGTAATAATCGTATTTCAGTTTCCTACAGTTTAAGACAGCCCCAGGGATTTTAATAGAGTGGATCGATGGATAATGACTTGCGTCACAAGTTTGAAAGACAAAAACTCCATCTGATAAATCTAGGTTTCACGTTCTATTAATAAAATAGACTGACGTCTGTGTACAAAAACCACAAAACCACCGATATCTACATTCATAAAATAATTTGCAAAACAATTTAAACTTTACAGCCGCTATTTATGTAACAAACTAATCGTTCCATTCATGTCTATTCTAATTTCATTAAATCAAACAATAACTCCATTCTGAGATGAGTATTATCACAGCAATTCGCATAACAATGAACATATAAGACGACGGCAATAAGAGAATATCTTTAGATGTTTGAAACGCTAACAAATCTGTTTTTCTCACACTCTAATGTAAAGTAAGTTAAGTTGTCTTAATATGCTAAAACTAGATTAATTAGAATAATGTTAATAGGCAGTGGTAATAAAGCTTGGTAAAATGTAAATAAAATTTTATGTTTCTATCAATTAACTGTGTTATTCATCACTTTTGCAACGGTCATCGAATTCTCTATGAATACTATCAACTTGTACATTTTTTTAAGTCGATTACTACTCACAACCAGACTTCTTGCATATGACTGCAATATGGCCACAGAATAGTTCTTATTAAGGGATTCCCCAGTGAAACACACCCGAAAATCTAGTACGAGCTGATAGGTCCTAACTTAGTTTCATCAGCACTCATCAGCAAGTAATTGAATTGTTTTTCTGGCTCTTACCTAACCTAACGCGATTAATTTTATTCAAAACATAGTGTTCACAACGTGAGTCTTATCTTTAGATAGTGGGAAAATGGTCTTATTTTGTAAGCTTTTATTTAACAGCAATAGGTAAACGTAACTACACATTTACGTGCCCACACGTTTCGTATAATGTGATCATTTAGATGATTAAAATGTTCAAGTAAACAAGACAAAGGTTTACTCATTTAAACTTGCTGACCTATATTCTCCAACAAAAAAAAAAAATTATTAGACTGGGATATCCCAAAGAATAATAACGATTAATTTGCAAAAAAAAAATGCAATGTCACCAATTCACTGTGAAATGAATCACAAGTTATGCCAAAACAAAATTGTAAAAAAATTCATTTAATGTGGCGAAGTTATTGTTTTCGTAGTACAGACATTAAAATTTCTTTTAATGTCCGAAATGTCAGTGAAATAAGCTGTATTAAGCTTTCATTAACTGCTTTTCACCCCTTTTCCTGGAGTTGTTTATTGGAGTCTTAAAAAAGTATTACTGCGGTAAGCCTTTGTTGGTTGAACTGTCAAGACAATAGGCATGTGCCGGAGAAAGATTCTGAATGTACCTACGATAGTGTTGTCAATAACGAATAGATTACGAAATTTATACATTTTATGGTTTTTATTTGGAGAAAAATGAAATACGAAGTACTTCCTGCCTTATACTCTTATATCATTTTCGAAGGCTGATTTGAAAACCTGGGCCCAATCCACTACCGTATCTGTACATTTCCAAATGTATAACTGCAGACAAATATTTGAACAACTTGAAGACTGCAGTTCTGAAGAGTACTCGGATAAGAAAATAGAAAACGGGTTGCGTGTACGACGTGAGATGTTGAGCAATCCTTAACTAGAAGATCTCAATTACTAAGCCTTTCCAAATGTCTTGCAAAGAGAAGAACTATCAAGTTATAGCCAAACTCGATTTGACGAACTTAAATTTCGCAGACGATTGGTTGACGAGAAATATCAGAGTTTGTACTGTAGACAGCAGGTCTGATTTACGAAACGTATTCGACTCAGTTTCCTGTAAATCGAATGCTAACGAAGTTAAGGATGTGTCAGCAAACCTTTGAAGTGAAATTGGATTCGAGTCGAGCTCAGTAGCGCAACCAACGTCCAGTCATTTACCAATCAGTCATTGGATCTATCGATACTTTTCGTTGGTATAGTAATTGTCAAAGTACATGCATTTTTTGAGTAAGATTTCTGGTCTACACCCCTGTCTCATTTTCTATAGATCTTCAAACTAGAAACTCTGTTTTGTTGTAGTGCTATGGTTGATAACAGTTTAACTAACTAAACACTTCAACCCCCGTCACAGACGATTACGCCACAGACCACTTCCAAGTACCTGCGATTAGCAGCGCGTCTGTAAAAAATTCTACCCCATACACAGTCAACGGCTACAGCAATTAATTTAAATTTCCAATTATTCTCAAGTGTTAAACAAACACCGTCTAACACAATAATCTATTTTTAGAAAAAGAAAAACCTTGTTTTTCCTGAGCAAATAGACAGATAAGCGCGCTCTGAAGTACCCATTCAACTTGTTAAACTAGTCTCGTTACGTTCCGAGCCAGTACCAACGGCAGCAGACCACACTTATCAATAAAACGCCGGCAAATATAAATAAAACTTAATCAGCCAGCCAGAGAACACTGCTATGTTCGATGACTCAAGATAGTACATGTAAACATTTTATACCCTTCGAACTCTTCTACTCTTCCCTCAGAACACACTACAAACATGTTCTTTGGGAGAAAAAAAAAGAACAAACAAACAAATCAAATTCAAACACTTACCAAAGGGCTACGGAAAGTGTTCACGTGCCCCGATGGTTTTTCTGTTTTTTGAATCTCATACTATATTCTCAAAAAAAAAAATGAAAAAAATCAAACAAAAATCTTCATACGCTTCAACTCTCATACGCTTCTCTCTTACTCGCTGGAACATTCAAAAAAAACCCCGAAAAACCAAAATCATGAACCCAAGAAGAAATTGTATTCCAATTTTTGGAAATCTCAAAATTTTTCCATCAAGATTTCGAAATCTCATTTTTTTTTTCTTGATTCAAACAAAAATTTTGTTTTAAAAAAATAAAAGAATTATTTTCATTTTTCATCAAATAATATTTTTCACTTTATTTTGCATTTTTCTTTATCATTTTTGCTTATTTTCTTAATTTTAATTCACAAATATTTTTTTTTTCTTTAGATTTTGCACATTTTTTTCCTTTTTTTTTTTGTGTTATCTTAAATTTAATTACAGATAATTTTTTTTTCCTTTCATTGAAGGCATTTTCGATTCGAGTATGCGGTAACAATTAGTTTCTTTTTTACAATAATTTTAATATTAATACTTTCTTAGTGTTAAAATAAATAACATGATGGTGGATGATTGTTGCTGGTTTTGTTTCATAAATAATTGTGTAACGATAATTGTGTGAATACTGGTTATGGGTTGAGAATGTCGCAATTCAACGTGATAATTTGAAAAACAGAATACCTTTTCCCCAAATCAAAAAAAAAACAAGTAGTTGTCTCGCAATTCTATTTCAGCTCTGGAAATCTTTCATAAACCAGCCTGTAATCTAAACCATCTAAACCCGTCGGCCTAATCAAAAGTCTCGGCTACCTTTTACCTCAGAATTCATTTCACAAAAAAATTCATAGTTTTGAAAAGACAGTAAGAAAACGCAGTCGACACTGACTTATGATTGTTCTGACAAAATCATATTTCGCAAGACGAGGCTACCAGACACTCGGAGTCAAAATCCCCTTAAAAATTCAATAAAATTCTTCAAAAATCCCTAAATTCCAAGGCAAAATCTCATTTGCGTGGAAAAAATGTTTCAAAATTTGAAAAAAGAAACTAAATTCTGTCTATCGCATGCTTTTTTCAAAAATCCAGCTCTTCAGAACGACTCTTGAAAGTACAAGTCGAAATCAGAACCACATTTTCGATCCAACAGTTTACGAAATACACAAGTCAGTGTGTAACAGACCTCAGTCCTCTAAGCCCCTATGAATTTGCTTAAATCCCTTCCTAAAAAAAAAAAAAATTAACTAAAAAGCTGCCTAAAAATATACATAATCGTAATCCCCCTCACACACCCCCTAGGTTCCTACCTAAACCCAATAGAAAAAAAGATCCACCGTTTTGCGAAATTCAGTTTATCCATAACTCAAAAAAAAAAAAAAGAGGACAACTATAAAAACAACAACGCCACCAGCAATATAACAACAACTTCACAACCATCATCAGAACAAAAGCAAGAGAAATATAAAAAAAAAAAAAAGAACAGAGTACTCAATAAAAAAAAATATCTAAAATTGACACCCGAAACACCCGAATGCACGAATTAAGCGACCGGAATCGACGGAGTAAATAGAGAGACTGAACCTCTCAGAGAAAAAAATTTCGCATAAAACCCCTTGAATGTGAGAGAGAGTAAAACCAGAGTATATCCATAATGAGTAGAGTCACTCTCTCTACATATGCAATCGTACTATTACAAAGCAAAATCCGCAACAAAAACTTATAATAAGCGAAAAGAGGTAGAAACTATTGAATTTTGTCCTTATGTGCAAACGCGTATAACAAAGTGAGATGGAAATACATTTTACCAAAATCACCACATGCGACCTCCTGTGTAAGATATATAAATGTGGTTTTTTCACTATGGGTTTTTCAAGGCGGTTCCATCATTTGTGCGTGTGGTGGTTATTCACTTCTGTCATCGCATGAACTGGTGTTGTCAGGTCTGCTTTTTGGTAATTTGTTTCATTTATGGGTTCCGTACTGCTTGGTTTTAGGAAAAACCCATTATTAGGAGTAGTTGTAATAAAATGTTTTATTGTCAAACGTTATAATTATCATTTATAGTGTGCTAGCACTTTGTATAATATCATAATTAGCGATTTACAGTTTTGTAAACATCATTCATTACTCGCTAATTTATACTGTACATGGTAACACTGATGGCGTAATTATGTTGAAGTAGTGGTTGTTTACATTTTTTCTGCACGTCTTTTAAAAGGCGGTCCCATGATGGTTCTTATCAGTCGTGGAAAAAGTGTAAGCGATAGCATTACAGGGTGATTTGCAGTAACATTTGTGAGTATTTAAAATTTAAAATGGGTAAACATTATTATAAGTGTTTAGTGTGCGGACGTGAGGAAAGATAAGATACTTTAAATTACCGAAAAATAGAGATAGGTAAGGAATAGAAAAAAAAAGTTGTTTGTACATATTAACAGAATTTCGTATTTTTCTAATTGCAGAAGAGAAAAGTGGCTCCGTTCCATTAAGAAACTGTATCTATTGGATGAGAAAATTTCGTACGATCATAGGATATGTATAAAACATTTCTCTGAAGAAATGTTTGGCAAGTCACCTCAACTAATAAAATGGGCCGCCATACCTTTTTTGGACATTTTAAGTAACGTGACCAATACAACACAAGAATTGGAACCACCAACAAAAAAAGATAATACTTGAAGTTACATTTTCAAACCAGAAAATGATTATAAAACAGTAGATTTTGGTAGTGAAAATGCATTTTACTATTTTGCTGGCTACATTCTGAAGAAATACCGCGAGAAACATAGATGCGAATTGGTATTGCGTCAGGAAGTTACTAATTCCTCCTAGTTCACTGATTTCAAAGAATACGAGGGTGCAAAATTAACACGACCTCCTCAAGATTTTTTAAACTCCTTAGAGTGTCTTGAAACTAAATTAATTTCTCTCTTTTCAAAACAGTACTTTCACAATGATTTTGAAGCCGAAATTTACAATAATCTACGGAATGAGTTTGACTACAACTGTTGCGGGAAGAAGGATATAGAATATCTAATTAAATTCTGTATAAGAGTAGGAGTATACCATATTTTAAAAGAATTTAATAAAAATAATAAAACATTTAATAATAAGCTAAAATTACTTAGTGTTACACATATGTAATTTTTTTAATAAAAATATAGAAAAAATAATATTTTGGTTTCTTTTAATGTATCACCCTGTACACCAATTTTCAATTTCTTCTATCCCTTTTTCACTGCCGTCTTTTTATTGCCGTCTATTTTTCGTGTCGGTGTGACTACTGATAAGAAATATGTTCAACCACGTGGAGAGTGACCCTACTCATTATGGATATACTCTGAGTAAAACGTCCAAGTATATAGGGCCACCGGGCGCAAGAGAGCCCATACGAAGAACCGGGCACGGGCGAAAGCGATTTAAGAGAACCCAGCGCTCGGCAGTCATCTGTTTTCTTGGTTTCCCCTCTCTTCCGGGCTTGAACACATATGCCGATGCCGTTGCCGAGTACAACTGGGAAGGTTTTCCTTGTCCCGTCTTTCCTATTTACTCTGTTCGATTGCACAGGTACTATACCATGCAAAATGGATAGATGGATGATGACGATGTTGGTTAAATTGATGGAGCACACCGGTGGGGTGGGCGCGCGCAAAGGGAAACCGAAAAAGAAGTATAATCAGAAGAGGTGAGAAAGAAGGGAAAACGATTTATATTTATGTTCTGTGCTCAGTGTGTCTTGTATATTTTGTTTACTTATTTTTCCTCTTCCATTGGAATGGAGACTGTTTCTTCTTTTTTTCGTGTACGTACACATTCGTTCATTTATATGTGGATATACATATGTATGTATGTATCTCTGAGTATACTTTACACACAGTTGTTCGTATGAGATTGATAGAATTAAATAGGAAAATTCGGTTGCACTTTGATAAGCAGTTTCGTTTTTTGTTCCTTCGTCTTCGCTGTCTTTCGGTGTGTTAGTTGCGTGAGTTTCACGAATAAGTTTCCTCAGATCTCACTCTTATTTCTTTATGCCTTCTGTTTCGTATTTGGTTCTGCTGGCTATCTGCTGGGCGAGCTAAGAAACGTGATCGATCACGATTTTGTGTTTAATCTAATGATCGCGCTATAAATGCAGATTTCATTTCACAAATGTTGTACCTATTTGCTTAGGTTTTCACCGGTTGAAGGCGCAACAAACTCATTCGAAAGAGGGTGATCGCATACCCCCTTGTTTGTACGCATATCGAAGGGTTGTTCTAGATAGTTCTCGACTAAAACAACAAAAACGAAAACAGAATCGGCAAACGTTGAAAATCGTACAGAAAACGTAACTCACACATGTTGTTCAGATGGAAATTTCCAGATGTGATTTCAGAATTTCCGTATCTGGATGGTTATACCTAATAGAAGAACTATTTCAAGAGATAGATACTTTACCTACCTAGATCTACGAGTAGGGTTTCTCGTTAAACTTAGATATCTAATTTATTTTTAGCTGTATATAGCATAGATCCCTTGCGAATGGAATTGTTTGATATTCCGAAACATTCAAGGAACGCAAATTTAGTTAATGATCAATTTTTTGCCTTCATTGTAGGGTGTGCCGTTTAAGTAAACAATTTTTTTACAAAAAGAACAACACTTTCGTGGTCTTAAACAGACATGGCTTTATCAACAGACGTGCATATGCGTCCGACTAATGTTGTTTTTCTAAGGGATTTGTGCCAATATCTAAGGATTTTCGGGAATTTATTGTTTCTTTAAGGGATAAGGGCACATTCTACTTATGAAAGATATCTCCCCTGCACAGGCATACCTTCATAGATACTTAAATTACGAACTGTTTAGGTTGAAACCAAACAAATCGCTGTACCCATGCCTTATGACAAAAATAGTACCTAAGTAATGTTTTGATTAACAACTCAATGAAATCTAGAATCAGTTGAGATCATATCACCACCACTAGTCTCAAAACTAGAAAAAAGAAAAGAAAAGAATTTCCCTACATTTTCCAACGCAACCTCTTCCACGTCACTTGTGCACGAATATCTTCCGAGTAAGACGAGTAGGTGTGAAATTTCATAGATCGTTTTGTTTGCCAAGGATAGGATCATATTTCCTCAACAAAACTACTGAGCCATTCGACGACTATTCCTTATCGACACACCAGCACATTTTATTTTATGTTTTTTTTTTATTTTTTCTAAAATAAACAAGAGGTATATGTAGTTTGTTAGTTCGTTCTGTTGCTATGCTGGGAATAGATGATGAAATTGATTATAATTGTGAAATGAATTGCCATTGTGCAGCTGAAAGATATCGGTGACTCACACTCCTTTTTATACATTTTTAATCAATATCGTCCGATTGTTACTGACAGTGACTGTATGAGCTCATGTATGAAGACGAGTGTGTCACCTGTATGCAGTTTTTTTTTTCTTAGATAGCAGTATACTACTCCCTAGATCGATGCCTAAAGAATACTTGCAAAATCGTGACAAGTACTCCTCAATGTTGTTGTGGTGTAGGTTTATGTGACTGACTGCCACAACCAGCGACAGACCTGCCTTTGTTTATTTTTTTCTAAGGTGTGTCGATAGGATGGACGTTTTTTTCTGCTCATTTTTCTTTGTATAGAGGTACTTTTTGTATGTCTATTTATTTTTATTTGAAGGAATCGATTTAAAGATGGATAGATGGATAGATGGGTAGTCCGTAGTCGTTTTTGTGTTCCTTTTCGTTCATGTGTTTGTCGTTGGGATGCGTGATGAATTTTAGATCAGGATTTTACTTGGGACTCGTTTTAAGGGTATAATGTGACTTTGAATGATTTCAGATGTGGAAAATTCCACTGAGAACTTTGAACACCGTTTGATGATCGTGATCGTTGATCATGAAAAAGTCAACTTTTCAGTTTAAAAATTGGCAAAAGTTTTCAATAACTCATATCTGAGTCAATCTGCGTTCATTATGACATATTTTATGATCATCCGAACATCAAATGACATGGAAATTAATTACCCAACATATGGAGATCATAGACAAAACCCAGACTTAGGTTGTCTATCTATACCTGTTTCGAGTGCCATCCGTCTTCGGATATTGGCTACTGATTTTAATAGGTACCGCCATGGGTGATAAATACAAAGCAGACAGAAATAAATAGATACACACATATGTATGTAACTATAACCAGTGGTCAGACAAGTTTTTGATTTGATACGCACGAAGAAAGTATCAACCTTTTTGTTTTTTTTTCAAAATCCATCTATAGATGTATTTGATTGGATTTAGCAGAGGCCATTGCAAGCACCCTGAGGCATATTAATATGACGTGTATCTCTTGGATAGATCTAACCAAATTTTCGTGTACATTTTCACGTTTATTTTCTTGATTCTGAGAAAAAAAAATACATACTATATTCAAATGTATCTCACAAATGTATCTCTACACAGATTCTCTTGTTCTCAATGTCACTGATAGCGAAACGTTGTTTTGTGTTTTGTTAATAAGAAAAGTGGATGGAAAATATGTTATTAATACATTTCAAGGGAATTCCCACTTAATTGAGAAAATTTTGTTACTACGTGCGATGAGTTATATACAGTATCTGCGTGCTGAACGGAAGCAATTCTTTGTAGATATGGTAAAAAGGATAAACAAGGTTAAGGCGCCTCGTTTTGACGGCTTAACTAAATTAGATGTTTTTTTTTTTTGTTGCTTTTCGGTATCGGCACACTAATTACCAAGGTTGCGTAAAATACAAATAGGTACTGGTTATTGTTGGTAGATTGAGATTTTATTAGCGGGATTTTAGGTATGTTGGCTTCAGGGGTGTTTGGTGTATAAATTATTTCTGGGAAGCCACTAACGCCAGAAGATAGTTTTTTTTGTTGCTGGGCATCCTGTCTGGGATTTTCGGGTGCAGGTAGATGAAATGGCTAATTACTTCTATGAAAATTAGTGAAATGTGCGGAGGAAGTACATAATTTTATTACTCTTATCTTAAGCGTGAAAAAGGTGTCTGCCTGATAAATGTATTAAAGAAATTATAATGAATTTCGGAAAATTGCCTTAATTTCGAATGAAAATTAGAATAGATCGTCGATTTTAGTGGGAAAGTACCAACAACTGGGTGGAATTACCACTTCTCGAGTTAATATCTAAAGTTTCCCACTTAATTGATGCTACAAACATGTGTATATTCTTACAAACCAACCTCACAAAACCCCCTATTTAGAGTCCTAGTCCTAGAAATAGCCTAGAGCAAGATTTGATAACTTGTCTTGTGACACAAGTGATTCAGCTTATGGCATTTCCATGTATTTCAGGTATTCCTGAGATTATTAAGAGTTTGAAGTTGAAATACACCCCCAAAACTTAAGGAGGTTATCTGTAGATTCGTTCAGAAATAAATCCGATGTTTTTTTCCCTCAAAATGTGTTCCCAGTTTTACAGAAATCATGGGAAAACAAAAAAATACATTTTCAATCAAAAGTTTTCGAATACCCGCAGTCAACTGAAGTTGAGTCAGTCAAACTATCACAAAACCTCCAGTCTTAATTGAACCTAAATTTCACAAGCCTTTCTTTCTGAATTTCAGCAACTCTCATGCAAAGGAAATAAATATATAAACAACACGTCAGGGAAACAATATTTTGCTTTGCTAAATACAAAAAAAAGAGAAGAACACGATTATGTACTGTACATACATATGTATATTTACATTGCACTAGAATCTTTATTTGACAATCCAAGGCATGCTTCTAGCACTACACCATGGCACAGCATGGTAGCGTGCCATTTGTTTTACAAAAAAAAAAACAAGATGACGCAAGAAATGCTTGATCTTGAATGTTAATGCAAAGCGTTATGGACATATGGCCAGGATTTACTAGACACTCTTCTGCTGCCGATAATAAGATGGAAAGAACTCACTGCTTCATGTAGACGAACGTGACTCATTCCCTTAACAAAAAACAACGACAATATATTCTCTACTTGAGTTTACGTCAATGAATTAAATAAATCTCTATCACTGTGGAGCATGTGGAGCTGAATATTCAATTCTGTTAAGTCTGACGAAATCTATTGCAGAATTATTAAGCCAGGGTGTACGTGCACAGGAAACGATGATACCACAGACGAAAACAATTAAAAGCCGTTGAGCAGTCTGCTCATGATTGCCTTGTGATAATCTCGAAAAAATGTAATAGCCACTTTTAAGCAGAACTAAGTGTCCTTTGTTACGATACCAGATTACCGGATTTCACACTAAAACAGAGAGCCGACTACGTGCTTATTCCCATATCGAACGAAAACGCTTATCGCAATCCAGAGACGAATTGGCGACAAGTCTAAATTACGTTTGTACACGTATCTTGTATATACGCTAAGAGTCATACGAACGGTGAACGAAGAATATTTCGTATTTTACCGAAATAAAATGTGAATCAAAATCCCTTGATTGCGTGCATACGTATGTACTTTGACGTCACTTAATCCAGTTTAGTCGATTCGATGTGCTAACAAGGTGAATGTTGTAATAATAAGGGTACACATCGATATGTGGCTAAAAAAAAGAACAAAGCATTCAAGACTTTTCTGTACACCTTGCTGATTCAAAGAAATTATTATTATATGACACATGGTGTGGATTCATTGTCATTGCATTGTGTTCGGTAACGCAATTTTGCGTAATTGTCTGTATAGTACACGTATCTTGACCTAAATAATTAGGTTTCTTCAATTATCTGATAACGAATTCTGTGAAGGAATATCTGTCAAATATTCTAGAGCCCCAGAAGCAGGGTTTAGCTGACAGCCTTGATGGGAATCTATGGACGTATGGATGAACATATTTTAGCTTGAAATTCGAATTCATCTGTTCGAACAGATCGTTCTAGAGATCGTTCTAGAGATCGTTCAATTCTAGAAAAATCGAAACATTTTAGGCATACAATTTACGGAAGTAAGTATTAGTGCTAAGGTTAACTATCTTCGACCGCACTACCTAACCATGATGGGATACCTCCAATAAACTCATAAAAAAAGGATGTTATGTACCCCCGTAGGTATTTCCGATCAAGCTGCCGACGGTATATGTAAAACGTAATTAAGGCCCGCAAGTACTATGTACAAAGTTTTTAGTAAATAAAGTACATACTTAGGAAAGATCTATCCAGGAATTTTGGTTCATACTTATGTATGGCCTTGTATGGGTTTCGAAGTTCCGAATATATGTACATTTGCATGTAGATGGTGCCTATGATCGAGACTCGAACAGAAACAAACCCATTTTTCTATTAATTGTTCATCATTTAACCAATGAAACAATAAAAAATTAAAAAATCATGTTAATTTCAGAACTCGCTTATATAAATCATACCCATGCCCATGTACTAGGTGTACATATGTGTACTGCACACTCTTCCCTTGTGTCATCATCTATCGAAACCTTTGAAAATTGCGTGAAAATGCAAATTTCCCATTTTTGTTCCATCCACACGGAGAACATAGAAAATCAAATTGCAGTGCAACAGAGAAATGAATACAAGAAAGAAAAAAGAAGAATAAATCTAGAATGTAAGGAAACATGAACGAGGAATAAATCAAATCGGGGGGGTGGCGAGGAGCCAAGGAGAAGGCATATACAACAATAATAATACAAACAAGCCCCCAAAAAACTAAAGGCAAAAGGAGAGTTTTTCTTTTTTTTTTTTTTCTTTACTTGCTTGCTTGCCTTCGTCAACACCAACAGTCAAACAAGTACAAACCTGTCCTCCATCAAAGAGGAATATGCGATAAAAAAAAAACAGAAAAAACGGTGTAGGAGAAGAGATGAAACACACAAAAAACGGGGAAAAAAGGAAGAAAAATCATTTGACACATCATATGGGATATGTGAGGCAAAAACAAGGAATAAGTAAAGCAAAAGAAAGAAAAAAAAAGGCGATTTCAAATGGACACTCACTGAGAGACAAAGCGCACACAGGGAGAAAAGAAATGAAATCGAAAAAGGGGGGCATACAAAGGAAAAACTGCATATACCCCCTGCCCACCACGGACACAGGCAGAACACACTCCTTTTAAATGCAAGATTTGAGTCACGTACACCACATTTGCGGTCGAAAACCAACTCAGCTTCATGCAAAAGAGAAATTCACAACTTAAGTAAATAACAGGGGCACCAGCACGAGCACGATAAACTAAAATCAAAGAGAACTACCCGGTACATATTATGTATTAAGATCGTCCGTCCACCACCGGCAAATAAATAGTATATAACGAAACGAGAGCACCACTGAGAGAACCCGAACAAAAACCGACCGACGACGGAGACACCAAAAGAGAACCCTAAAACATATGTTTCCGACGCTGCCTTGCCGCTGTTGAGTGCGCGGCCTAATGACTATGCCGTGCGTGTGTGTGTCCCTCATAGAGAGCCAGTATCACAGCAGTACATGGAGGGGATGTGGCTATATAAAGCGGCACGAAACAGCCGGTACAACAGTAGCTTTTGAACACTGCTGATATTCGTATCTCGTTTGCAAGATACTTGGCAAGAGACCGACTGCAGGCAGGCAGAACAATAAACAACAGAAAAAGAAAAAGAAAAAACCTACAAATAGACTTTTCATACAAAAATAATTTCAATTTCAAACTCAATAGATACTTTTTTTTCTAAATTTACACCACACACCAACAATTTACCGAGATCCAAATTAAAGTAAAAAAATTAAAAAAAAATCCCACTAAACCACACCAACATTAACCAAAACTTAAAGGATCTCACATAAAAATAGAAAAAAAAATTCTGCTAAAGCCAAAAATTTAAGTAGAAAGGATTTGACACACGAAACGTGAAAAACGGATATCAGAGAGCGGATAAAAAAGTTTAACTTCAACTTATTGCATTACATTCAAGTGTACTATAATCATCTCAGTGTTGTTTGCTTTATGTTTATTAAGCAACAAAAAATAACAAAAAAACAAAATCGTTCGTATTGATTATTCACTGTTTTTTTTTTCGCGGAGATATAACCAGTAAAAAAGGACTCCTCTTGAAACCGGCGGTTCCGCGGCAACAGGATAATGAAATAGGGAAACCATCTCAGAGATAAAAATAAAAATACCTACCACAAGTGATATGCAAGTGCTGTGAAAAACAACAAAAAAAATTGAGAATTACATGAGAAAAATTAAAAAAGCTAGCTGATGAAGAAGGAGATATTGTGCTGAGATACAAGGACTGCAATTTTCTAAAAATTGTCCCAAGCAAAAGAGATATATATATTATATATATGTACATGTTTTTTTTTATTATTATTTAATTAATTTCTTACAAATTAAGTAGTTGTTGATTATTTTTCAATTAATTTTCGCGTTTCCGTTCCCGTATGTGTGTGGAAATAAGAAAAACTCAAAGAAACACTGTTGAATTGTGCTTTTAATGTGATTACAAAAAAAAAAACAAAGTCAAAAAGGAAGAAAATCTTTGTGAAAATCAAAAAAGGAAAAAAGAAAAAACTATCGGTAAACAATTATATTTTGGTCAAAATTGAGAACAAAAATTCGCGCGTTGTCAACAAGAAACAGAAATTGTCGTTGTCGTCGAAGCAAGGCAATCGAAACAGCAGCAGTGATACTAGTAGTAAACTTGTCAAAATTGACGAAGTAGTATTCGAAGAATTACTCATGAAAATGGAAGTGCTCTCTGTGCAAAATCAATTTCAAGGGCAATTCGGTGTCATAGGGTCAACTAAAGTTAAAGGTGAGTACTGTTTTGTTTTCCCTATTGTTAGCAATTTTTTACCTCCTACATCTCTCTGTTTGTTCTACTGACTGTTGTGTGTTCTGTTCGACGGCCGGCATGATGCAATGTGCTTCTGTGATGAACATGTGCATTTCCGCCGCCGCCGCTGCCGCTGCCGATACTTGCTGCACACATGTGCTGATGAAATCTTCCGGGAGAGTTGCTGGCTCTCATGGAAAATGTCGTCCTTCGTTTTCTGCTTGGAGATAGAGATTCCCTTCCGGGAAGAAAACGGCTGACATCCCAGCTGTGCGGGCTCCAGAACTCAGCTGATTTATTCCTCTTTGCTTCGTGCCCCATTTCTCTTTGCGCTCCTCCACGATTGTGTCTTTTTCGTGCACCTCCCCGAGGAGAAGGAGGAAATGGAAATCATACTTTTTTTTCTACATCAGGTTTTTTCTTAGACGAAACCCCTCTTCAGTTGACGGTGGAGCAGCAGAGGTATATAAGGAAATCCATTCTCTCATTCTCTGGCTCTCTCTCTGATCATATGGTTTCCAACTTGGAAACAGCTGATTGCTAAGCTCTTAAACTCTTTTTTTTTGTGTGTTGTGTGTTGTGTGTTCTCCTCTCACTATCGCTAGTGGGCTATTTATTCGTCCGTTCGTTTTATTCGTCATTTTGCCTTGGTGAGCTCTTCATCGAATTCGCATAATGCCATCTTCTTTGATTGCTGCCGTCGAAGAAAGAGGAATAAGAGAAGCTTCTGTTGCTAGGTGAAGAAATTATACACGAGAGCTGAATTATGTATGGTTGCGAGAGTTTTGTTTGTGTGAGTGTGTGTGTGTGTAGGGTGAAACGACGGTTGGAGGAGGAAAACTGAAATTTATGACAGACACAGAGAGAGAGAAAACTGTAAAGGAAAGAAAAATCATGTTGGAGAAGAAATTGAGGAAACAGGTACCGCGATTTTCGTCTTTTTTTTTCCTGAATGTATCTATGTATGTATGTGTGGGTTGGTGTCATTTGGGATAAGGGCGAAGGAAAAGATACAATTTTTTTTGTTTTTTGGGGAATTGGATTGGATTTTCGTTCGACGCTGTTGGAGTAGATTGAGGATGAACAAGTTCTGAATGAATGAATTTTTAAGCGAAATGGGTCGGGGTGGAGAAAAGTATTAAAGGGGAATAAATTTAAGGATCGACATGGTTTAGATAGGCGGCCGGGGGGTCCATACATGCATGTACATGTACGCATTTTGACTAAGTGGGGGCATTCTGAGTCCACACTTCACCCAAAATCTCCTCTCAATGCAATAAGATTGAAAAAAAAAACTTTCTCTTTCTCAATATAACCAAAATACTAATTTGAATTTGAATCATTTTTGTTTTCGTTACAGACTGGACCAGTCCTCTTACACCACCGCCATCTCACCACCACCACTATAGTAGTAGTAACAAAAATTCCATCGACATTGTCGACGGTCACCACCATCATCGTACAACAATGTCATCGCCCACGGCAATGCATCATCATCACCTAAATCATCATCATCACCTGCAAGCTACAACAAAATCTAGTACTAATAGGCAAACAACAAATTACAGTGATAATAATAGTAGTAGTATTACAAATGCTACTAACATAAGTTCTAGCAATTCTACCACCAACAGTACCACCAACCCCACCAGTGGTAGCCAAAATAACAATCGCTACAATAGTAATTTAATTTGTATGACCGATGATGATGAGTCCGTGAATGCACTCTCGATACGTTTGCAGAGCGAACTTCGTGCGGCTAAGCGTCGCCATTTAGCGTGCACAGAGGTCTCACTACCATCGGACCTTACGTCTAGGATAGCTGCTGAGATAATAAAAGTTTCGGAGAAGGAGCCGTGCGGCATTAGGGGTTGTACAATTTACATTGAATTCGAGGATGAGCCAAGTAATACAAGGTAAGTCAACCAAAATCAACATACATACATATGTACATACGAATAGCCAAAATATCTCATCAATCAATTGAACCAAGTCTCGGCTAAATATAGCCAAATGTTCAGTAATTTATGTCAATAAGCGCACAATTTATGAATCTAAATCAAAATGGCCAGAAAACAGAGACCACCGACCACAAATGTTGTGCGAATGGGGAGGTCAATAGACGATAGGCGAAGATGACCACCATTCTCCTCTCCTACACACACACGCACATCCATAGATACACTCATTCAATTTAAAGTTAAATTAACTACAAACACAAACGAAATGTATCTACTCTAGCTCTATCTTGTGCTATCTCTCTGTGTCAATTGAAACAAAGCGCATAACAAATTAAATACAATTAAAAGGCCGTTTTCTTTTCCTTCTTGTTGTTTTTGTAATTGGTTTGCCTTCCTTTCGTCGGTTTCGACATTTTATTTCATTTTTATGCTTATCAGCACAGCCTTCAGGGTCTCTCTTGTTCAATTAGCACTTCAGTTGGATGGAGCTGCCTTTTTTGCGTGTGCTATTTATAGCTACTAAACACACATATGAGATTTAATGGCTATTTTTCTCTTTTTCTGTTCGTCGTTTTGATTTGTTTTGTAGCAAAAAATTTATGTTTTTTTCTTTCTTTTCTTGTTTTTTGCAGGCGAATTGCATCGATGAAAGTAGATCCTAATACATGGCCTACTTTTGAGCTGTATTTAACATTGAAACAGGACAAGAGTGGTTGGACATCACTATTGCCGCAGTTTATTAAGTAAGTGTTGCAACTTTTTTTAAACTCATCCCATAAAAAGTAAACCCCTTCCAACCCTTTACAAAAAAAAAAAAAAATGTCATGAACCGAATACTAATGAAATTTTCTTTTCTTCTCTTGTCTTTGCAGAAATCTTACACGTAGCAGTACAATTTTGATTAGCCCAGACTTTTCATTAACCAAAAATAAATTGTACCACAGTTCATCAGAGTAAGATTTTTGATATTCACTCATTTAATATCTGTCTCCATCCTGACCCAACCACAAAACATACACTCTTTCTCTCTGAAAACAAAACAACAAAAAATAAAAAAATAAAGAACTACAACAACATCAAACAATAAGAGAAAATAATAATTTCAAATCCCTCCGAATGTTTATCTTATCTTATTACAAAAAGAAAAAAAAAATATATATATATATATATATTAAATAACGCGCGCAATCAAAACAAAGAAAGAAACTTTACTTGTTTTCATCCCCCCGATCAACGAAATAAGTAAAAAAAAAAAAAACAACACCAAACCCCAGTTGAAATATACACTACCTAAAAAGCCATTCAGAGGCAGAAAAAATTTAATTAACAAAATGAAATCTTTTCAAAACCAACAACACAAAAAAGTGGCAGCACTTTTTTTTCTTCAAAAAACAAGAAAAAAAAACAAAAATTTTGTAGGGTATAAAAAGTAAATCCTTAAATTTTCGTATTTTTAAGTATTATCATCAAAAACAAAGGTGATGTGATATTAATAATATTATTAATCTATAATTATTAATTATAAAGAAAACAAAACATTTTTTACATATTACATATTGCATAAAAAACAAAACAAATCTATTAACTTATTAAGTTTCATTACTTTTCGTCGGCTATCTAAAAAGAAAACAACTAAATTCTAAGAAGCAATACACATTTAACAAAAACAAAAGGAAAATCCTTCATCTTCTTAGAAATTTTAGGTTTTGTTTTGTTTTTTTTTTCTCTTTTTCTTTTTATTAAATTTGTCGTAATTTAGTCTTGCAAAAAAAAACAAAAAAAAAAAACAAAAAATTTAATTTATCTTTTAATTTTATTAATTCTGTTTGTTACAACAAAAAAGCATACATCGTATTATTGTGTAGATTTTTCTTTTGTTTATGTGCTACTTTGACAGTAGTTTGATTTGAAAAAGAAAAACTTTCTATTTTTAAGAGAATTTTTTTTTTTAAATCGAAAAAAACAGAAACCGCTTACAGAAACAAAAAGGAATGAAAACATAAATATGAAAAAAGTCATCTGTGTTATATTTTATAGTAATTATCATAAAAAATTTAATAATTAACTTGTTTTTTTTAATTGCTAGGTATTTTTTTAAATTGAAAAATAAATTCAAAATCCGTGTTTGCGATAAATAATTTTTGATTTTTGATTTTTTTTTTGAGTAGGAATTTGTATGTGTTATTATTTAATTTTTTTTTTTTTTTAATAGAAAACAAATCAATTGTGCATGTTATATTTTTTTTGAATAAACAAAAAATCACTAGATGTTTAAAAATTACGTAAAATATAGTTTTGTCTTAATTTAATCACAAAAAACACTTTTTTTTATATAAAAAAAGGAAAAACGATCTCGAATTTTTTTAATTTACGAAAAAAAAAAACCAACTAACTAACACCACTTTGATTCACCTTCACCTTCATCCCTTGGTTCTCTAAATACATCATTTCGCCACTCGTTTCGCGATTCGTTTCAATTTTCTTTCTCAAGTGTAAATAGACGTATTCGACACACACACACACACACAAACAAACAAAATACAAATTTTTAGCATGAAAACAAAATCAAGAGGGCTGTTTTAACAAATAAATGTTATCAATTATTGTGAGGAAGAATATGAAGAAAACAAAACAATTTGTTTATAATTAGGAGTAGCATAGGAATAAATTTTTGCAAAAACATAGGAAAGAACACACCCCCATGAATAAAATAAAGTCCTCCCGCATATATAAAGAACAACAACAACAAAAGAAAAATGTGATCAAATTTTATCGAAAAAAAAAAATAAACAAATTTTGAAATACTTAACTCTAGGCATCGTTTAAAATTGCTTAGATTGCAGATCTAACAGAAACCAACCAAATTTGACACAGACACACACCTAATAAAGCATTCTCGACCAATTTGTTGTAAAAAGAAAAATCTCTATATCTATCTTCTTCCCTCTTTTCCTATTCAACAACTCCTTGTCTATTAGTTTTCACAAAAAAAAAAGATAATCCGCTGAAAAATAAATATAAATCTGCTTAGGTATATTAGTAAAACATTAACTATAGGTAAAAATAGATATTCTCAAGTAATGACTGATAAACAGAAAATATAATATTATTCAACTCAAAAAGAAAAACAAATTATACTACTCACAGGAAAATCAACAACAATTTTTTATACAATTCAATTAACAAACATGATATAAACAAAGATATACCACCCTTGCCCCTCTCCAGTTAGATATTTGTACGAAACAAAAGAAACCTTTCATAAACAAAAAATTTTCTAAATCGTGTGTAGAATAGAAATTGAAGCAAAAAAACTCATTTTTGCGAAAAACAAGAAACAACCATTAATCAGTCATAAAATGTGATGTAGAATGTAGTATTTATTAAATGTATAAAATTTAAACCATGCAAAATACACAATCGGTTTTCAGTTAAAAAATTAAAAAAAAAACAAAACCATACAATTATATAAATATATCATCGTTCAATAAGCAAAAGGAACTCCTCTCTGTTATGTGTTATTTTTTTTTAATGTCTATTTTTGTTTTTTGGTAGTATTACTACGTTTACCATTCAACACACATCATTCATCCCCTATCTCTCATTCTCAATACATCATCCCTTTCATAAGAAGAAAAAAAGCGAAAAAATCTCCCCCGCCAAACAAACCAAATTCTTTTTGTAATTTTTCTATATAACATTAGCTTTAAAGAACAATACAAAAACAAAATAAAAAAATTCAACCGTATTCTTAAAAATAAATTAATATTTTTTTCTTTAACAATATGTTATCTACACATATAGAAAAAAGTTAATTATTAAAAAAAAAAAAACAAGTATTGATTAATAATAATTTTTTAATATTAATTTTATTAATTTTTTTTTTTTTTTAACATTACACGATAATTTTAATCAAATAATTTTTTTTCTATATGCGAGAGAGACCATATTATTAAGGATCTTCTTTAAACAAAACAAAAACAAAAACAACACAAAAATAAAATTTTAAAATTAAACAAAAAATAGCCCCTAAGTATGATGTTTGAAGAAAATTACGAAAAGCAAAACAAAAAATAAATTAACATTGAAAAAAAAAAAAAAATAAATATTATTAAATGTTACCAATTAAAAGAAAAAGAAAGTATATATACATATTATTATAATATTTAGTAATGACTCTGATCACAATACGAGTTATCCCACCATGTGATTAATTAATAATTATAAAACAAAAAAAATATGAAATAATCCATTAAAAATAATAACTACATACATACAACAACATCTACGTGATTTAGCATGTAAGATATTCTCTTTTTATATATAATATAAAAATGAAAAACAAATTGGTGAAGAAAAATGAAAAAAATGAAAAAAGAAAAAAATCTTAAAAAACAATAAAAAGCAAATAATTTAAAAAATAAACTTTTTGGTTTTTTTATTTATTTTTATTTACAATTTTCAGTTTGTTTGGGTTTTCAGTTCGTTCTGTTCGTTTTGTTTTGTTTGATCTCTTCTTCTGTTTCTTCGATTTTTGTTGCTTTATTGGAAATTTTGTGTTTCGAGTAAGTATTGTTTTTTTTATTTTTATTTTTATTTTGGTTTTAGATGAAGTGCGCGTACCTTTAGGTATCTGAACAGGGGATGAAACCGTGTATTTTTAGATACAAACTAGACGAAGGGTGTTAAAAATCCCATAAGTCGTCAAACTTGCCATACAACATGGTGTCATTGTATCGAATTTTGGCAACACTTTGCAGAAACAAATCTAATTGATTTGAATGGAAACTCAAAATGCAAAGTCTTTTCCTATGTGTATCAGTCAATGTAATGCCAATCGTTCTCTGACCAAGAAACGAAAATAATATTTGTTTAACCCTGTAATAGCAACAATCTTGTATTACTTGAGGAGTTTCACGTGGTTGTGACACATTACCTCGACTAAGACTCATCCCTATTCAAATAAAGAGATAAAGATTTGCTAACACCTAAAAGTGATGATAATTCCACGTGCTATTCAGCACGTTCATCAAACCACTCATAGATACCGAGACTATATTGTACCCAATACGACATTGGCGTTGTTATACTAACTCATTAGCACCATGTTAAAGTTTACATAAGTTCAATTCAATACAATGGGGTTGATGGATTCACGTCGCCCATTTTATACATGGTCATGCGAATATTTTGGGATCAAACCAGATTGCCAAGGCTTTAATTATTTACACCAACTTTAAGCAACAATAAGTGCGTACTTTCTGTTTACTTCAACGCGCATTACGTAACCCAGAATTCCCTTAAAGAATCCCAATTATTTACCTTTCCTATCCTAAATCTTTTCTTCATTCATTATTTTTTAAATTAATGCGAAATACAAGCTAAATAAAAAGATGAAAAATCGATCGAAAAGCACAACGTGATCGGTTTAATAAAACCAATTTAATATAACATAAAATATAAACCACATTATGTCAGGAATAAAACTTAGGATTAACATTAAAATTAGACTAGAAATCAATCAATTTTATTAAAATTTGTATAATTTTCTAAATTTTCGTGTCCTTAAAAAAAAAAAAAAATACATAACGCGGTAGAGGTGGGTATAAGAAAAAAATAACACATATTTACAAATATTACAATTAAAGTAAAGAAAAGAATTACATAAAATAATAAAATTCTTTTAATTGTGTACAAATTAATGTCTAAGCAAACAAGAACAAATAATAATTATTAACAACACAAAACAAAACTATATTTTTATATTAAAAGAAAAACAATTGAAAGACAAGAAACAAATTATAGGTATTATGACAACAAAAAACAAAAACATATTATCATCATCATTATTACCACATTGTTAATAGGTTTTTTTCTTTTTAAATTTTAAATAATTAATAGATATATATATATATAAATATTCATAAATGTGTATAAATATACTTTGTGCCATTACGTTTAGAATTTTTCAGTTCCATTGAGTTTTTTAGATGACTTATTAGTTTTTTTCCAATTTCAATTCAATTGCCTTTCAAAAACAAAAAAAAAAACAAGATGAACATGAGCAACAATAAGGACAAAAGTTAAAGTGAAGATAAGAATAACAAGAAAATAATATTTAGTAGGATATGTATGTTTGAAATTAAATTTAAAAACATAATATCGCGAGTGCAAGAAACAAAAAGAAAAAATAATAATTTAAAAAAAAAGAAACCAAAATACTTATCGTGTAGATATCGTTACAAACAAACCATTAATTACATATATATATATATATATATATAGTATTAACAAAGTGCATGTAAGATTCATTGAGTTTGTAGGTATTCGGTTTAAATAAAATGACACTTTTTTTCTCGATAGATAAAGTGAATAATGTAATAATCATGGGTGTGTTACAATGAAAAAACAAAAATTAATATATATTATATATAAAAAAGGAAAAAACAAAAAACAAAAAACAAATTTTAGGATCGACAATTACCAATTAACAAATTTTAAAAATATTACGACATAAGAGATTGATGTTTTTATTTCGTGTATATGTAAGTGATTGACTCGCGGCGGTTTCTGATGCTCTGAGGTGGAAATAAAAACCAACTATTTTAGTGTATATCGCAATGCCAGCCATATTCTTCTATTAAAGGTAAACAACGTGAAATCAATCACAAACCAATTTGTAAAAAAAATAAACAAAACAAAAGATATATGTGTATAATCTTTAGATAGGTAGGGTTTATTTTTAATAATTAGTTTCTGTTTTTTCTATTATTTATCTTCAACTGTACGAACTGCGGAGGTTATCGAAAGTGAAATAGTGTTTGCGCGCGTTTACTCTGTTGTCATCCTCACCATCAACATCCCAACAATAAGATAAGATACACGAGACTCTCAACAATTGACAACAAATTACATTTTTCATTTTCAAATATCGTTTTTCGTTTCGATTTTCGTAAAATGTGCCATTTTTATTTCGTAAATAATATATTTAAGGATTCAACAAAAATTTATGACGTATGCTTTTAAATCTTCGAATAAAAAAAATAAAAAAAAAATTTGTAGGTGTCTATTTAAACAAGAAAACAAATTTAAATATTTATATACATAAATATATATACATACATACATATATATATGACATAAGTTATTTTTTCACTTAAAAAAGAAAAAAACTCAATTCTGTGAGTGCACACATATATACATATAAACAGCATTTATAGGCATACGAATTCGCATATAAAAAATACAGCTTTTGATGGATAAAATACACACAATCATTTTTTGTGTAATAAATTTGTTTTTTTTTTTAATAGAATTAAGTTGCACCAACTAAACAAGCCAGAGCTAAACAAAAATAATAAAAACAATAAATTCGGGTGTGGACTGGAGAATGAGAAATCTTATGAAGTCGCTCCTTTTCAGAATTCTTTTACAACTTACTTACAACTCAAACAATCAAGGTAACGATTTCTTTTACTGATTTTGCAAGATGGGACTACCTATTGATTTAATGTGCTCGGCTTTTCTAAGCAGACTCTTACTAAGCTTCCATTCAACAACAGATTATGCGTCTCAAGCTAGACGGATTACTTAGTAAGTCTGTCTTTAGCTCGCTCAGTTTGCATCTTGTCCATGTTGGCTTGGTTTATATTAAAAAAAAAAAAAGAAAAAAAAAAAAATGCAATAATGACACAAAAAAAAAACAAATTAATATTCATTTATATGTATATGTGCATACCAATATAATATTAATAATACAAACAAAACTAGTTATAACCAATTCAAATCTAGTTAGGTAGGATACGTAAGTATGTTTTTCAATATTATAGTTTTTCAAATTGATCAATGAGGGAGATTTCATTATATTAATGTTCGCAATTATTCTACGGAATAATGCCTACAAATGCGAAGAACGAACAAATGAATAAAAACAAAAAAACATTTTAGGTTGTTTCGGTTTTATCGACCGAATTTTAATAAAATTGATTGATTGTCACTTAAGTATTTTTTTTTTGAGCCCATTTCATTTTCAAATATATAATACTCAATAAATTAAGAGACTAAAAGCATGAAAAACAAAAAGTATATATATATATATATTAAATTAGGTTTTCTCTGTAGATTGTATATTACAAAAAAGTATATATATATATATATATATGATTATATTTAAACGAAAAGCAAACACAAAAATAAAAGAATAAACGAATTTTTTCCCTTTTGCGTCATCGTCCATATCAAACTTTACGAAAAAAAAAAAAACAAATAATAAAAATAAATTTAACACAAAACTAATAATAATATAAAGGTGAAATAAAATATTTCGTGCTTTAAGAAAAAATAAGAAAAAACAATCTAATCAAACAATAATGTCGTGCTCAATGTTTTTAGTAGTTAAATTCTCACTCAGTAATTCAGAAAACAAAACAACCAAACCCAACAACAATATTCAAGCAGCATAATTTTAGAATTTCCAAAAAAACCAAACAAAATATAATAAACTAACCAAACCATAAACAAACAATAAAATAGTCAAATTCTCCGTCATAATTTCTTAAGTAAAAAAACATTATTCATCAATTATTATTATTATCAGTGTCAGTAGTTGCGCGCTTATAAAAAATAAACACAATAAACAAAATCGCTTATAAATATCGTTCATTTAAATAAGAAAACAAAGAAAACAAAAAAAAAACTTTTTATAATACAAATTTAAGTGTTAAAACAAATGTAAAAGAAAACTTTCGTACAGAATTAGAAATAAAAACAAACAGAGAAGAATCCCAGCTTCTTTACACATTTTTTTGTTTGTATTCAACTCTTAATTTATAATTTCACCAAATCAAGTTTCCATAAACAAAAAAAATTAAAGCCAAAATCTCTCTCTCTCTATCTATCTATCTCACCAAAACACCACACTCAGTCATTCTTCATCAATAAAAAATCTTATGTTTTATTAAGAAAAAATAAAGAAAAACTCTATTTTTTGTTTTGTGTTCTTGTAAAATACCAAAAAGGGAAGCAAAGAACTGTACTGTGACAAATGAAAAATATTTAAATAATAAGCATACAAAATTAAGAAAACAAAAAAAAAATTAAACTTAAAAAAGAAACATTTTTTATTGTTCTAAATAAAAATAATTTGTAGGTTAAAAAATAAAAAAAACAAAATATTACGAATAAACATAAAAATAAAGTTAAAAATACAGAAAAAACACATTTAAACTGAATTTACATATGTTATGTAGCTAACAATATTATTTCACAATAAATAAACAAAAAAAAAAACCAAAAACACTGTGTTATTTCTATTTTCTTTAACCTAGATTTCCAATAAAATTTTGTTCTTAAAAAAAAACATAAACAAAAAATTAAATAAACATATCTTTGCTTGTTTGAACTGAATTGGTGAAATTATTTATTTTTTTAAAAAGCTTGCCCAAACAATCTTTCTTTGTTTTGTTATATGGTGGACAGGAACTAAAACAAAAAAAAAACAAAATATATATATTCTGGTTTCTAAGACAACATAAATACGAAGAAGAAATATACACAAAACCCAACACAAAAATCTACAAAAAGACAGAACTTATGACTTTTTAACAAAACAAGTAAAATCACACAAAATGCTAAAGACTAAAGAGGATACAACAACAAAAATGATTATGATAAGTATCGCTAGGATAACAAATAATAAATAATTTTCTTTCATACACCCCCCCCCCCCCACACACACACACACCACACTCAGTTACACTGTACACTCCCTCACACATACAAAACAACCAACAAAAATACATGAATTTATAAAAACAAAAAAACAAAAGAATAGTATATATATATATATTATACATAGATATTAGGAAAAAAAGTAAAAAGAAAATGAAAATAATAATAAGAAAGAACAACTATTGTAACAAATAAATAATTGTGATGTAATTTTTAATGGACCTCTCTATCTCTTGTTTATAATCAATTAAATTTTAATATCAATACAAAACAAAACAAAAAAAAAAACTTAATCGTGTTTATATATTTAAATTGGTAAAAGAATATGGTAAAGGAAAACAACAAAAACAAATTCCGATGAAATAAAGAACACGCGCTCCTTTGCATTATTGTGAATGCAAATATCAATAATTGTACTTTTGACAAAAAAAAAAGAACAAAGTAATTAATTATAATTATAAGTATAAAACAAAACAAATTGTAATCAAACACTTTATATGAATGGAAAACAAAAAAGAATATTGTAATAACTAAGAATACAAAGAAAGTATATATACACATATATATACATATATTAATACATGATTTTAACAATTTAATTTTACCGATTAAAATAAAAATGATAAATGAAAACAAAGACGACAAAAGAAAGTAAAGTAAAAATATAAAAAAAAAACAAGTAAAAATAAAAATTTGATATTAGCTTTAAGGTAACTAGTTGTTATTTCAAATTGAATTGATTATTTATTTATGAACCAAGAAAAACAAAAAAACAAATTAATAATTACGGATGAACAAATTGACGATATTGTGAAGAATATGAACAACAAAATGAAAATAAGTTATTATAACGAGTATTACAAAATAAATAAAACAACAAATGAGAAATACAAAACTGAGGGTGTGTTTTCTTTCCTCCGCTATTGTTTCAGCGGCTGTTTGTCATATTGAATAGGTGTGGATGTCGGCATCGTCTTACAATGAGAAGTGATTTGTTCTATTGGCGCGGATAGACACGTGCAGTAAGTATTCGCGATTCGTTAGATAGTTTGGATGAAACGACAAAAATCTAACAAAAGTCAGACATATTTTAGACTATCTACAGGATTGAAGATACTCACAGAAAGAGGATTCTAGATAGTTTGGACTAAAGGACAAATGCCAAACATAAGTCAGACACTCTCAGACTATATACAGCTCCTTACAAAAAGAAAATTCATAGTAAAACTAAATGGTAAGCAAGAGATTTTCGACTGCTCAGGCGATGGTAAAGGAAGTGATAGTATGTAATGTTAGTTAACCTCGAGCTCTGCTGAGAGCCATAGCATATGTAGTACAAGTACTTCTGTACATCAAAAGGATTTTTTGTCAAAGTCCCCTTTTAGGCATTCACTCAAAACATACAGGAAGCGGCATGCTATCCCATAAAAGAACTTCCTAAATACCCACTTAAATAAGTATGTACGTACATAAGTAAGACACACACAAGTCATATTTGAAGTCCTTGCCTAATGACCACCGGATTACGAGGTAATTGCTATGATTTCCCTGCACAGCCAAACAATCGAATAAAGTATGCCACTAAACTGTGAAAAGAAAAAGTCCCTCATTCTTGCTCTTTCAAATTGGAAGCGCCAAGTATACCGCCCAAAGGCATTTCAAACCCTCTCATTACGTTCTCAAAGGAGAATCCGCACAGTAAATTGCACCTCATTACATTCGCAGTCACCATGAAAATTGCTACGATGAAACGACTTCGTGTATCCTTTTTTATTCAAAGGTTGTACTATATGCCGAGGTAGAGTTTAACAATGCAACTCTATTATCGTGTGTATCGTCAAAGGATTAGGGATTGTCGTCGTCGGCAGAAGAAATACAAAAAGACACACCAAGACGAAGGGAGACACTTTCCTATCGAATGTATTTACTTTCGCCGAGTGTCCTTATTCTTTCTGTCTATTGAGCGACAAATAAACACATACCCCCGACTGCAAACAACAGACGACAGAGGAAACCTTTTCCCCTTTTTTTTTTTTTGTTAAAAAAAGAAACAAATTCACCCAGTCAGCCAGTCAGCCAGTCAGCCAGCCTGCTAGCCAGCGGGGGGAAAAGTCAATTATTCTAAAGTACTCGCATTCTATTGATATTGTCTGGTTTCTTTTGATTCCATTATTCAATGGATCCTTTTTCGAGCTCACATCGATTTGTTTATTCCCATCCCGAATGGATCTCTCTCTGTATGTGGCTTTACGAAATTTTAATGTGCTAAAAATAATGCAAGAAAAAATAACATTTCTCTTCCTTCATTCAAGGTAATCACTTTGTTTATGAAACTATTCCATTTTTACTCATTTTCCCTTCTCCTTTCAAGAATATAGTGTAAACAGATAATATTTGTTTGATTTCGTAAACTGCCGCCCCCCTACTGGTGGTGTAGTCGTG
Source organism: Xylota segnis (assembly GCA_963583995.1). Taxonomy (NCBI): domain Eukaryota; kingdom Metazoa; phylum Arthropoda; class Insecta; order Diptera; family Syrphidae; genus Xylota; species Xylota segnis. Next base: position 1,285,482 of record OY757238.1, read on the forward strand.
CGTATTGATTTGCACAAACAAATAGCGAACCAATGTGGTACTCTTGTGGTACCCCTTTCAAAGCTAATCTAATGATTAATTAATGTGCGTTTTTATTTTGCTTTTTAATAGATTTTATCCATCACTCAGTCATGTTTGCTTAACAAGAATCACATCATATTCATCTGACGAATGTCACACGGGTATGGCGGGTCACAATTAGAATTGGTCCCTCGACATTGATTAGCAATTGACAGGCGTACTTGGAAAAAATGTTAGAGAAAAGAAAATAAAAGGGAAAAAGAGGGAACAAACAAAAAAATAACATAATACTTAGAAGAACCTTGTCGCCCTACCATGAGTGCTTGTACACCAGAGCCAAGCCAAATGGAACTTGTATGTCAAATCTCCGAACGAACAAGAAAAACAGATCTGACAGATACGACATAGACCTCCTGCTCGATATGTTCCTTTAAGTGCGTATACTACTTTTTTTTTTGGTTTTGTTTTTAAGAAAATTCTCTACGTCATTGTATTTACTTAAAAAAAAAAAAAAAACAAAAATTAAAAGCGAAAGTCATTGATCCTATACCTAGCCGAAGATTTGTTATTTCAATCCCAGAGATAGCTAAATAAACACATTAAAAATCAACTTCACTACTTTGGATAAACATTTGGACGAACGGACGTTTTAGTGACGATCAATGATCTGCTTGGGCACGATCCTACAGAGCATGGCATTTGCAGAGCAGCGGAATACTTATGGATGCCGGCTGAAGGCTATAAAATTTGAACGGAAAACTAAACATATAACTAAATTTAAGATTTTATTGCTGTTCTATAAAAATTAATTTAAATTTTCTCATCTGAATCGTGAAGAATTTCGTATCGAAGTGATTCGAATTTTAAGCGATTATTAGAATTGGTGATAAAGCTGTCTGCATACATGCATTGCGGAAGTGAAATGGTTTGCGTTCTGTCAAACGGCATACGAACTGTCAAATGAAAGAAAAACCACGTATGGCCATACTACCTACATACGTCAGAGCCTGCAAGTCTACCTGCACTCCATATGGAGATACTATATTTAGTTAGCACTAATAAATCTAATCATACTAACTTTTCTAGTATCGATTCCATTTAGAGGGAGTTAATGGTGACACATGGCACCACCTGAACTGAACTGCTGATAAATTGACGTCAACTCCAATGTGCTAATAGGCCTATTAGTGTGTCTCGATCAATTAAGACACTCGATCAAATTGACGGCTTTAATCGAATTTTAGGCCAAAAACGTGACTAGAATGTCAAAAATAATAATGCTGGCCCTTCGATCTGCAGACACAGCTAGAAGTTCGCCCTAAAAGAGATCAAGTGTAACACTTTGTGTACACTGTGTGTGGGTCTACTTATTTACAAACGCTTTTAGCGTGTTCCACGCAAAATTTTATACAAAAAAAAGGGGCCCCGATCCACTCTCAAAACATGCTAATGGGCATCAGACAGATCGCTCAGACGTTATGCTCGTGCTGGGCCCATTTGATGTAGCTAATCGAAACTCTTGTTGTTAGAGTTGTTTTTTTTGTGGTTACCCTTATGGGGGATACAGAGTATCTTGGCCAAAAATTATGGGCATGGTTCTGCAAATATAGTACGTGTATGTCGGCAGCAAGATCATTTGGGATTCATAGAGGCACGTAGATAAGCGTGAAGCTTTTCTCGCTCTCTCTCTAGGGAGTGTAGTGTAAATTTGCACTTAATTACGGCCGTATTCTGTACTCTCCTATAATCAGTACGACAAACAATACCAACTTTGGGAGTATACCGAACCGACAAATCGGACTGGCTGTGTATTTTGCGCACGTACGCAAGTTTATGCTATAGTTAGCTATTTCGAGGTCTCTAAATAGATAGATAGATTGTTTGTTTGAAAAATTGCACACACAAATTAATCCGAGACAGATGGATGGATTGTGAATAATGAGTGAGTACGACTACGAGGTTGGGTTTGGCGAAAAGTTGTTGTGTCTTTTTGGCGATGTTTAGCGAATTTACGAGCATAATTAAGTTTGATGGAAGTGAGCATGTTATGGACTCAAAGTCCACTGCTGCTGATAGGAGTGCTACTGCTTTTGAGTGTTGTTTATGTCTGGGACAATAATGACTTGGTGTGTAGATATGGCAACATACAAAAGTGGCCGAAATTATAGTTCAGACATCTGTTTGTTGGCACGTTTTGGGGTAAGGAGGTTTAGTTTTTTAATGAGCCTTATCTTTTGTTTATGTTTTTTTTTTGTGATTTTTTTTTTGAAATGAAAACATACATAGAATTAAAAATAGACTGACCATGTGAAGCAGACGATGAGCATGAGATTGCTGCGTGAGCTACTGCACCACTACAACCGGTTGTATATCACAAGCTGGTTGCTTTTTATGGCTATTTGCATACAAATTGAGTAGGAAATGATGATTTGATCAAATACACAGAGCGGACTAGACCTGACCTGCGAGCAGTTAGTAATCAGAACGTATGACTCCATTTCGGACTGATTTAATGGTTTTAACTGAAAGAACAGAGTCAAACCACAACACATTGTTCAAGAAATACCAAACTCAACCTTGCGAAAAGTCACGGCTGTCTTCATGTGGTTTCCAGATCCCCGAAAACAAACAAGACAGTACTAAATTCCCATTTTTTTCTGACCACAAGAGTTTCACAATTCATTGTTGGCCTTTTTTTGTGCTCTCAGATACTTTATTTGTTTAGCCAAGACCCTTGTGTTCCACACAAAAGTCTACCAATGGTTGGTTATAACATAAAAGTCATTGTGTATCCCTGATTTAATGCTGCAATCGTTGCTTTCCTTTTGTCCTTCTGTTGCTTGTGTAAATGATATGCCAAAAAACGACGACGACAACGACAAAAACAAGTAAAAAAGAAGGATTTCGCGACTGCGAAAAAAACGTTCCCTAAAATTGAATACCTCTGGGGTAAGGTTGCATTTTTTTGTAGGTAGGTACTCACAATATGTATTTATTGGTTATGCATCGACACCCGTTCCAATGGTTAGGTCAAAGTGGTTAAATATGCGACTTTGTAGCCCTTGGAGCAGCAGCGGAACATGAATGTTTCATGTCATTCTGTTGGCTTGTTTCTTTGTTTTTTTAAAGTTCATTGCAAACATGCATGCATGTCATAACGTTCTAAACTTACATCCTTCAAGGGTTGTGTTCGGCTTACTAGCACGCTATCCGTGGATTAATAATTGAAAGTGCAAGAAGGCTCGTGTGAGCTGGTGAGCTGGTGAGCTGTTTCTCAAACGTAATCAGCTCTCGTGCATGGGTTGCATCCAATTATCGAAATAAAAATAAACAAAATTCAATTAAATGGATATTTACGCGTTCCTTTAATTTAAACTGGTCGAAAACAAACCCAGTCACTCCTTCAGTCAGTGATTGCAAATGCTTGTTCGAATTTTTTTTTTTTTCGTTTTTTTCCCAGGGGCTGGGACTGGGGCATATGGGCGAGTGTGTGACAAATGGAGCGATTTCTTGTCATAAAAAAAAAAAACAGAGAGAAAAAAACGACCAAACGAACGACAACAAATAAAGGAAAAAAGATATCAACGCGAAGCTTATGAACAGAGACTGTATGTCTCTGGAGTTCAATTTGTGAAAACTACACTTCATGGTTTTGCGGGCACGTTCGGTGCACACGTGAATGAAATGATATGGAACGAGAATCGAAATTGGCAAAAAAATTGTATGTGTGCTGATGGCTGTTGGTAGGCACTTCCTTGTAGATTTTACCAAGGGGACTCCTGAGGCTCACATCTTCATCTTCATCTTGTTGGATTTTATTTCAGCAATCCCTTGCAGGTGGGACACCCATCAACCTACTGTATGTACATATCTTTTCAATGGTTTTCGTTTCCTTATGCAAGGATGAAGGAGTAGAAAACGTTGGTTTAGAAATTGGTTGGTTAATCATTGAAAAATCTCAGATTTCAGTTTCGAGGACTGCATCACTTTGTGCCAGGCCTTTACGAATGACTCTCATGACTTCACCAAATAGTGCTGTTGCACGATACGAGCCCAGTGGCATTCCACAGGGTTCCGCCCTTGGACCACTACGAGTTTTATAAACCAAATAGAGATATGGCGAAACCATTGCATCTGTCAAACAATGGCTAGAGTTAAAGAATCTAGTTTTGACAGACCAGAACATGGAGGCAGATCTCCTTTGAATGTTACCAAGAGTTAGGACCCAAGGTTAGTGAGGTCTACAATGCTCCACCCTGCTTGGTCGAAGGCCATAAAAATTAAGGACAAATGGTTGTGGAAGAACAGTGTCTATAGTCAAAACACGCTTTGAGTTGTAGCCTGTATAGACCACTTCGAATGAGGTGGGTATGATCATGTCCGATGAATCTAAAAGCCTTCGAGGGAGAAGGATGGAGTACATGGATCCTAAAGAGCTAGGAAGACACAAGTAACATACAAAGGTAGGTATACATACTACTACAACGAGTTTAAGGAAATATTCTCCCGTCTACATGGGATGGAGTACATGGATCCTAAAGAGCTAGGAAGACACAAGTAACATACAAAGGTAGGTATACATACTACTACAACGAGTTTAAGGAAATATTCTCCCGTCTATGACAGGGCTGACATCTGAAAGAATCAGCCAACTTGCCTTACACACCAAGCCACCATTGTTTTGGGACTAATTGGGTACGTAGGTAGTGAATACGTGAACAACTCACTGTCAAATTTGACTGTCAGATACAATTGATTTATTTCATAATTAGTGGTTCAGTCATACTTAAGACTACACTCTTATAGTCTGGACAGGTTCTAGTTCTAGCAATCGCTGTAAACGAGAAATCATAACTTTTTGCGTATTTACTCTCGGTAGCCTTGAATTCGTGATGATTGTTTAGAATCGCAGTCTCGTTTGACTCGTCACCGACCTTCGGTTACAAGTGATGGCTTCTTACTCGAGCGTGTTGATCTTCCCACCTGGTAAACAGCTCATTTCTATTTAATACGTGCGGCGGTGGTGGCGGCTTCTGACACTCTCCATTAGCCGGCTAAATTATGATCTCAGAGCAAGCGTGTGCCGAAAAACGTGCTTCCACCATTCAATCTGCACCCGTGTCCATGACACTATACACACATATGTATGTATATATATATTTAGACCACTTTTCGATCGTGTAAACAATTTTTCGCAGCGACACATGTCACAGAGTGTACCCCACGCGAGGGTGGGCTGCTTCGCGCTTGTTTAGCTCAGTGGCCCCATTTAGCCATTAGCGTATCGTTTTGTGTAAACACAAACAAAACGCGCGTTTTTCAAATTAATTAAATTAATTTATACATGTATTTCTGCGCAACAATGCCGCGTAGTTGACAAATCCGACATCTTGACATCATCATCCAGTCATCATACAGCCATCGAGCCATCGAGCAATCGAGCAATCGAGCCATCATCATCCAATCCATATGGCATTGGTGGTTGTCTGATGATGAAATTACCAACAGACAGCAGATCATTGTTTTTAATTTTTATAAACTGCCAACTTGTTCCATTTTCCATCTCGCTCTTATTACTCAAAAAATGAGGAAAAAAAAAAAACAATCTAACGACCAGAGATTAATTAATTCAAATCAAACCATAATCCCCAATGAATGGCTGACTAGCTAGCAAGAAATTGCAAGAAGAAAACAAAAAAAGATACCCAAACGAGGTGTTTGACACCGTAATTTGAATTTTATTTTCAAAAACAAGAAACTTGACAAATCTATGGAAATTTTCTCTACTCTGTCCACCAAGTGGGTGTGTGTGACAATGGGGCTTAAGGCGCGAGGCGCAAGGCGCAAGGGGCTTCGGACTGATTCGCGTGTGGCCATTATAATGGCCAACAACAGCAGAATTGTCTAAATGTCTAAATGACGAGAAAAAGTTGATTTCTCCTCGGAGGCGGCCGGCGCGCGGTTTTGACTTCTTTTTATTTCTCAAGCATCGCCGTGGAGCATAAGTCTCTCTCTCTGTTTTAAGAATTGATACGGAGGGGGGGAGGGGGGGGGGGACCATAAATTCATTAAATGGACGAGTATCTGCGCGATGTATCTATCTGGTTTTTTATACGTTTCCGGATTGTTTCGAAATTTATGTGATTTTGCTAAAACAAACATTAGAAGGAAGGTCGCACGGTCGCAGTGGAAGGAATCGCTAACATGAGGCACCCATGTGGTTGCTTGTGCTGCATGTGTTGCTCGTCGACGCTCGGTATATTTCATCTGACAAGACGCATTTTTTTTTTTTTTTTTTTTGTAGAATACCAACTAGAACGCTTACGTTCTAATGCTTGCAAAGCATTCTTTGCACGTAATTGTTTACGATCTGGTAAATTATGTTAAGGAGCACAATCTAATCTATCGATCAATCGCGTACACAGAGGCGAAGAGGCAAGGAGACAGTCGAAGAGTGCTTCGAAATTAATTCAGAAATTGAGGAAGCGCGTAGATATCAGCAATCATTTGCATGCTTCATGATGCGGATAATAGGCTTATTATCATCGTGATTAGTGGTATGCTAATTTTTATTGCAAAGTGGAAAAATTCATAATATGCAACTAACATGAAAGGAGCTTCTTTTCTGTTTGGATTTTCACAGCACTGACTGGTGAAAATTGAGTCGGCAAATAGGGGAGGCATCGGAAAGAATGCGCAGTGCTGGGGATGTGACCGAATAAAGAGTTTCACATGAGTTTGGCGAATACTTCAGGCTTCTGTGTGACGTTTAGCGGGGTTTTGTTGGCCAATTGGCACATGGAGTTAAATTTGGAGCTCGCGAGTGCTGGGACTAGACACGACCTGGGCAGATGATTGATGAATGAGAACCAGGATGGGGAAAATTTTCATTTCAATATTCTTAAAATAAAGCCAATCTACTGCGTATGTTAATGCATGCATGATGAAAATATTAAGATTTTTGATTGTTGTTGAAGCGCCGCCGCTGATGTGGTCGCTGACACACATTGCATCAGTCTTTATGTATCTTTGATTGAATAAACATGACAAATTCAAGGATAATGGCTGTGTATGGGGAAAGTTTTTGAATATACAAAGACCATCATGAACTGTGGATTATTTATAGCTGGAACTATAAAAAGTAAGAGCACTAAAAGTCGAATAGCATGGAATATTACCGAAAAATTCAAGAAAAAAATGATTACTTTTGTTTGATGACGTATCTAAGCGGTTGAATGTAGTACGTTTTCGAGGTTTCGACTTCGGCTAGGGATATTTAGGAATGCTGTTGTTCTACAGAAATGTCTAGTAGTCTAGGGTTTGCCTTGCATGGCAATGTTCATAGCCAGGATTGCCTCACTAGTATAGAGGCGTTTGTCTCCTTAAGATTGCATAGTGTGTGAAAGATTGAAACAATTTGCCAACGCCAGGTCAATGGCAGATCCTTAAGAAAACCCAAGGAGTTTAGATATACATATATTCAGAATCTTCCTATCAATTTTAAGAGCCCACGTGACTGCAATTATAGATACGAGTTGTACAGAGCCATTCTCTAGTTTTGGTATCCCTGTCAAACTCGTCAAATTGTGCAGATTAAAAGATCGGCAACGATCTCACCGAGACTTTTGATGTCAAAAAGGATTCAGACTAGGTGAACCGCTGTCATGTGGCTGTTTCTACATCATACTTGAGACATTTGTGCGAAACATGGATATCAAGCGAAACAGAAGCGGCACAAATGGGTTTAGATGTGAATGAGGGCAGAATGAAGTACGAGTATATGCTGTCAACAGAAGGAGAATCGACAAATTGAACAGAATGTCACATTGTCTACAAACTATGTCTACAAACAACTTCGGAACAAAAATCAAGCAAGAGTTACACTTGCCAATCGATGTTTCTTTAGCCTCAGAAGGCAACGAGTTGTCAAGAAACGCCAAGGAGACATGCATCGGCCTAGTTTGGCTCTATGGTAGAGGAGTACTTTCCATACCTGCTAGATCTAATGCAAGAACGTCTCGATCTTGAGAGTTCATTAGCTGTCGGATGTTTTCGAAATTTTGTAAAATACCTTGAAGAAATGAACCACTCACAGACAACTGACTTGGTCTAGTTCAGTTCAAGCCCGATATACACTCGCACAGACTTGTGACACTTTTGGCATACCCTTAATTGCGGTGTCTCGAATATAATACTGAAAACTGAAAACAACTTCTCCCACAATTATTTTCCTAGAGCAAATGCCAAGTGTGTCGCTTTTTTCGCGATTGTTGTGGCGCAAGAAGGCGCCCCCGTAAGCTCTCACCACGATTGCATCAGTGTAAGAGTCAACATCTAATAAAATTCTTGTTTACCTTCTGTAATACAAACAATACGTAGATTGGCCACTGTTTATCATAAATAAACTAGCCTGCCTCTCTTACGCACGCACGCCCTGGGCACTAGCCAACTAGTGATCCGCCCGACACGTAGTAAAAATCAAAGAAGCACTAGGTATACACCCGTAGTATGTTTTGGTTTCCTTATATCATAAAAATTTTAAGACGCATTTCGCCGGCAATTGCCGAGGTACATACTCTGCCTGCGAAACATCTAGCGCATGTAACCTATTTTGATAAGGCGGCTGCGAGTGCCACCTTTTTTGTTTGTATCCACCACAAACGAAAACAAACTACTCCTCTATACTTACAATCGCAAATCAATTAGAAAAAAGTCTGTTTTTTGCGCACACAAATAGTCCCCCCCGCCTCCAAGCCCCGGACAAATACATTTTTGTTATTTTCCGCTTTCGTTTCCCCCAATTAGATTCCACAAATACACTCCTCGACTGTCAGCATTTTATCTGACCTAATTTTTTGTTTTCGCATATCGCTCAAATATCTTGTGCCTGCTCCTCTCCGCGGACGCGGACGCGGACGCGGTGATGTCGGCGGTTCGTGTGAACGACGAGCAGCAAAAATGCGTGCCTCGATAGATATTATAATCCCAAGAGAGCCTTCAAATTGGCAAAAGTGTTCTTCGTTATCTCCTTCAACAACATAAAAAGGAAAAAAATCGAAGAAAAAAAGATGAAAGATACATTTTTTCTGAGCCGCATGCAAATCCGATTATACGTATCTAAGAGTCTTGCTTTTCGCTTTTTGACCAGATTGTCAAGACCGCAAGGGGAAAAAAAATCAGCACTCGCACAGTGTTTACCCGCAAACACTATGAAATGACAACAAAAACAAACGATTGTTGTTTATTTACTTTAAGGTGAGTTAGTTGAGTTTTTTCCTCTCTTTTTTTTTTTTTGATAAACTTTGCATTGATGAATCACCTATCATTCGACTGACATGGAGCAGTGACATGGAGATAGTTTCACTACCTAGATGTGTATCCAGTTTGGGTGGCATATCGTTTTGGGACTGGGACTTGCATGCCAAATGGCGCAGTCGACTGGACAGTGAAACATCGATCGCACGATCGATCGGCCTCAAATTACTATCTAAACGATTTATTATATTTTAATTCTATTTGGATCGGTGTTGAGGGATATCTTATCTCGGATACACATTGAATGTAAACAAGCCCGTGTACTGTGGATGGTGTTAGAAGGGGCAGACTTTACCTGATATACGATATAAATTAATGGATTTCGACCTAGCCCGCGACTGATGGCTTGAATGATGTATTAGTGTTGAAAAAGTATCTTCTACTCGGTATCTGACTTAGGTATTTATGACAGTAGTTTGGCAAACACGGCTTATAAATGTCATCTTTGTAAGACACCAGACAAACAGAGATTACAATTTTGAATGCGATTCGTATGCAGTACGTGTCTTTTAGAACTAAAGCAAACCAAATAAATTACATAAATTCAAAGGTCCTCTCAAACGTTCGACAGAAACTTGAGATTTTTCCTTTTCGTATAATAGAAACGTTGTGGATGAATTTCCATCGAATTGCTTGACACATACCAAGCATTTGACATCGCTGTCATTGCCTTTTTCTTTCGATTCTTTTCGATTGTGTTCGTATAGATCGTTATTTTTTTTTTTCAATTTCTTCCGTAATATTTGCGCGACGGCGACCAAGTTACCAATTCCCATGACAAGTCAGCCATTGCTGTCACCTTCACCACCGCAGAGACGACAGTCCCATTTGACATTTGCACTTTTGTTATCTTCGCAATTTCTAAAGGCGTCATGCATTCATGTCAAAAACTGTTTCCACTGAAGACCAAACAGAAAAACCATACTAAAACCGCCACCAAACTATATACAACGCAGAGAGTGTAGTTGAATGGTCAAGTTTTGATGCACACCAAAGGGAGAATCGTGTATCTTGTGTATCAGTGGGGCCCTCGTCTTGTCGTCTCTGGCCACTGTGTATTCTTGACAATACCCGAAAGTGTCAAACAATGCGAAATGCAACGAATTCCCATCGCATCATGGTCCAATGTCCATTGTTGTATGTAACTTGTGGCGGTTTTGTTGGAATTTTTTTTTGAGCATTTCATAGCCTCACTCGAGTGGAACACTGGTTGTCCTCTGTTCTGTTTTTTTTTTTTTTGGTTTCGAGAAGATGGCATGACACTGATGGTTTTTGTTTTGACGCATTCAAAGTGACAGCAGAAACGAAAAAGTGAAACAAAAACACAAAAATTTATCACTTTGAGTACTTTTTTTCCCTTTCTTTCTTATTTGTCAATAACGCTGTGTAACCAGTAGTCGAAGAGAATGAATGCGCCCCCTGCTGGTCGTGCAATTTAACACACAGAACATTATCCTTTCCGCAAATACAGAATGATGGTTGGGTATTAAATTACAATTAGCGAAAGGTCACACACACAAAAAAAGAAAAGGAGAGGATCATCAAATAAATGGGAGAGGGGCTGTTTTTTTTTGTCATTCCTGTTTCCTTGGATTTTGATGAGACGGAGAAGAGTAACGATGACACTAGGGACAAAAGGGCGATTTCGATTGTCTTTTATTCTTTCGGTGGGTTTTTTTTGCCTTTGCGGGATAATTGAATAAATGGCATTTAGGAAAAAATATACTTTTGTCATTCGCTGCGGTGTCAAATTAAATTTTAATCAGTTCTTAAATGAATATCCTTGTGCGTCGTTCCCTTCGGCGACCGGGACAGGGAAAGAGTGCGTAATGAAGATTTAGTTGACTGAATTAATGATCTGTGGAATTTTTGGTTTGGTAATTCGAAGAGATTACACTGGTGGCTTTAATGAAACCGAGGTGTGAACACTGAGTTGGGAAGAGGGGAGCTAAGCCTCCTTGACAGATGTCGGAATTTAAATGTCAATCAAAATTGCAAGCCGAAGTGGTTAGGCATATTCATTCAATGTGTTTCCAAAGGATATTTAGCAACAGTGTCAGAGAAACGTTACTATGTACATATGGTGTAACTGAGCATCAAAAATTGGATATGCAGATAACACCGCATCGAAACTCAACAAACAGAATTTCAGGTGGATCCTCTTGGACAGACAACATCAACACATTCAACACATCACATCAAAGGGCTTTCGATAGTTTAAACTGAGATTCTGCCTGGATAGCCTTACGTAGGAGAGGTATTTCGAGAACAATTATAAATGCTCTGCACGTGGGGTACCTCAGGACTCTATACTTTGACCGTTGTTATTTCTGGCAGTAATCAGCGATGTACTTGGAGAGGGACTAAGTTAAGGAATTGAACGCTGACGATGTTTGTCTCAGTTGAGTCGATAAATTGGGGAAAGACAATGCCTCTGATGCTCAACTTAACAATGCCGGACGCGATGTCGAGAATGTTGAAAAGTTAGGAAACATTGTGTTTAGGCTAGTAGTGGCCTCGAACCGAAGAGGAAGCAGTACAAACTATGCCAACTTATTCTCAAAATTATCTGAGAATGGGTCAAGAACTGACAGACTTTACCATAGAAAAGAGGAAGTGGAAATGGATTGGTCATACCTAGGGCCAACAGAAAGGGCAGGACAATGAGTGTATGTTCGATTTACGTTCCTTATTATGCCCCGCAACCCATTTATACATTTTAAGGTTGGAAAGTGAACTTACTCAATCTTTTCTTCTAAATCAAGTGTTTTAGACTGGGACTCTGTCTTCTGACACTTGGTAGCCAATTCTGTGGAATTTGATTCACCATTCTTTTGAATTGATTATCTAAAGGACATCAAATGCTAATACATAGTTCGGTCAAAGACGGAATATCGTCCTAATTAGAGAGTGATATGGGAGGAATAGTAGCGACAGAATAGCTACAGCCATTAATTAGCCACACATGCATTCCGGTGCACCGTTTATGGCGAGAATTAATTCAAAAACCTACCATCGAAATGCAAAACATTTTGACGGCAAAACCTACTTTTAAATGCCACCAAACAAACGTTGCAAACGGTAACCGCCATCATTGCATAACCTTCTAATTTGCAATGTCGAACTAATTTCCGCGGCCTGCGCACACATAATCCCTCCATTCAAACCGAATAGGATTCACTAACTTACAAAACCAAAAATCACCGCGAGTAAGCCAAAAATCATCATCGGCCGCCTAAAAAGAGCGTGAGCCGCACTCGTACCCTGGGCACACCCGATAGATACTTTGGCTTGGGTTTCTTTTCGCCTCTGTGCACAGAGATTTATGCAACGAGTGTGTGCGCGGTTCGCTTCAGCACTCCAGATGCAACGCAATGCAAATAAATTAGATTTTTATTCAAATTAAAGCCAATCCACCAGATTGTGCTGTGCGGTTGATTTGCTGATTCGATGCGCGCTCTTCGGGTTCGGGAGGATAGTCTGCCCTACCCCATACGCCACACCACCAGCACCACTGCCACCGCCTGCCCGGGGCTCAAAAACAGAGAAAAACCGTCGAAAAATTACATCGGCCATCGACCAGCACAGGGGCGAGAGCGCACAGAGCACAGAGGAGCACAAAAATCATTGCAGGCAATTATTTATGTATACACATAAATATTCCGAAATTTATTATGACTTCGGAGTAGGTATATAAATCGCACGATGGCCCGGTTGCCGCCCTCCGCTGCAGCCTGTACCGTACCAGTAGACGTAGTGCGCGCGAGCCTCAGTTGCAGATTACTGCAAGGAAAATAATTTATTGAACATTTTCTAAACTTTATGGTTTTGGGCCCGTTTCGGGCATCGCTAGTGCTGCACACACTACGTGGTGGAGCAGTGCTCTCTGTGGTGGTGGTGGTGGTGGTGCTCTTTGGAAAATTCTCCGATTTACAAATTACGTATGCAATCCGGTCGGATTCGGGTGGTAAATTTGGCAATTAGACGGCAGATTCGGAGAGTCTATGCCATGCAGCATGGCTGGCAACTTTAATTGCGTTCAGATTTCGCTGGGATGCTTCGGAATGGCTTATTGCCATAACCGGTCCGGGTTATGGTTATTTGCTGTTGATTGGACTCCAATGTTTTCCATTTTCGGGAACTTAATTGTTTTTGGCGTGCATTAAGATAATGGTAGTTGTTGGACAGCGCCAGGCAGACATATGCTCTGCCAGAGTGCGGGGAGTTTGTTATAAACAGATGAGGTGGTTATGGCGCGTTAAAGGTGTTTAAATCGAAACGATGGAGATTTTTCAAAATCGGGGAGTGAACAACTAAATCGTGTTGGTTTAAGCATTACCCATTCGAAGTATTAGTAGGTACATCGCGCACAGGGTTATGGACATGGGTAAGACGGACTTTCGCGGTTTTTGGGGTCAACTTTTACATCGAAAACATTAATTTAATCAGAGAGGTCCGGACTTGTATTTAATGAGCACCTCACTCGGTGCAGAATTTGAAAGTGTCACACGAACGACAGGGAAAATGTTCCTCCAAGAAAACTATGGCACGAGCCTGTTCGGATTTGGGACTTTCACGAGTTCGCTGAGACTTTGGTGGCATTTCATTAATTTGTGCAGAATAGTGCAGAGAAAGTCAGGAGGTGCACTGTGAAAGCAATGACAGTGCACGAGAGCTGTATGTGTTCTCAGTCATAAGGTTCATGAACGTAGGAATAAAATTCTATACTGCCTCATCAAACCTTCTCCTGGAGAATGCCTTCACAAATTTTAGATTTTTTAACTTATTGCCTTAAAATTTTAAAAAAACATTCTTAACTAGCCTTGTCCATTCAGGTTTCGTTACAGTACCGAACCGCCTTTGAAGAGCCAGCATGCTCATCCATTTCATTTTCAGTAGAACTGAGAGACAGACACTTGTTACGGGTCTAGCTAAATAACTGCTACAGAGTTTGAGTCTTTTCCAAGAAAGGTGCATAAGAAATGTAGATTTCGAAAAAATCTGCTCTAGCCTAGTTGCCTAGGCTCATCTCATCTCTAACTTAGCAAAAATTTAGCTCAACAAGCTAAGCTATGCTAAGCTATGCATATAGGGCATAGAACCTACAATTGAATGCCGTTTCTCGCCAGTTATACCTTCGTATGTTTGTCAGACGTTCACAAGAGTTTCTCCCTCGGAACAGAACCTGAACTACCAATGCGCCACACTACTTATTGGAATAGGTATCCCGTCATCTGTTGTTGTCATTATTTGACAACAGTTTTAGTTTTCTAGATTGACATCATTAACTTGTTTTTGTTTTTAGAAAATAACGATTAAAGTTATTATCAGTAAACATTAACTTAAAAAAAACAAGTAGCTATGTATGTAGATATCGGTAAAAAAAAACTTAGAAACCGCAGTACTGCTGCGTAAAATGCAATGCAAAACAACTGTCAACAAATTATATCACATTTACGTAGATCAATCAAGAACAAGAAACGAAAAAATGTACAAAAACAAGCCACTGAGCGATGCCTACTAAGGTCGTTACGTTGCACATACATATGTCACTAACTGCGTCAAGAGAAGTCAATTTCTACGTCACCCTGGCAATGCCGCATGCCACCAATCTGTTGCAATGACACCCTATTCTCGAATATTTCCCAGTCAGATACAAACATCTGACAAAATGCAAACTTTTTCAAATCAAAATTGTCATTGACAAACCTCTCATAACACAACAAACCAAGTGTCCTAGCCATTTTCGCTTCCTATTAGACGACATGCGAGTATAAAGCATATCACAGGGTGAACACAAAATTGCATCACGCATTCTTTAAATGATCGCACGTCACTAGTACTCATATGAACATGAAATTCTCTTGTGTTCGACGGCAACAGAAAAACAATTTTTTTTTCACAAATTAACGCATGGTCAACGTCAATGTACACAGCGGAGACGTGTTGCAATTGCAAACAATTGTCAACCAAGTGACAGTCCGCCTCTCCTCCCTCGCTTTTGAGGAAAGTTTTCAGTTTTTTATCTGACTGTCTGTTTGGCGAATTATTTTCAATTTGTTTGTTTCACTGGTTTTGATTATCTGTGAGCAGAGCTCCGTATTGTATTATAGTAGCAGTACCTACCGTACTACCATGCTACTGTTGCTAAGTGCAATTGTGTTGCGAGGGGGAATTGAATTGAGTTTTCTGTTTTTTTTTTTTTGCCTTTTCTCTTTTTAATTTAATTTGAAGCAATTTAAGATAGGTTGAAAGCGATTTCATTGCTAACGGGCGGATGGCGACGGACTTTGCTTTGCTGGGTATACCTAGTCGCAGCTACACACAAGTCGTGTGGATAAGTCAGCCAAGATAGGTGGGAAAGCATGTGACTGAGGTAAAAGACCTTTAAGTGTAGGTGATTATGTATTTTTGTGCAGATGATAAATTAGTGTAAATTATTGCTGACTGTTTGAATGTATTCAATAGATAGGGACAGAGGCTCTTAAGTGTTTTGTTCACTTAGTTTGTGGTTGGTTAAGGAAGAGGAACTATTTGCGGCAGCGAATTTTGGGAGAAGGATTCCACTACCATTACAATCTCTGGATCACTGACCATATTCACATCATTCCGCCTCCTGAACAGAAACACTGCCTTTCGCTGAGTTGAAGGCCATTCCACGCAAGGGGTATCTCTTCTAGATCTACCACAAAGGATCTGTGTAGATCTGATTGTTGCGTTGTGGATCAGTTCCACCTCGGCCACCGACATACAACTCGTTGGGGGCCATTGTCTTGACCAATTTATGTCGTTTACAACTGAAAAGGTGAAGAGTAATTTTCTAGGCTTGCTGGCAAAGCCGTTCAAGTTACACAGAGCAACAGGCCACAGTGTATAGATACACGGATCTACTGAATAACCAAGCCTTAGCAGCAAAGCAGCGATTGGAAGACCGACTTGGAGAGAAGCTATCAAAAGACATTCACACGTCCATTCTGAACTCGGTTGGCGTAGAACTTAAGACAATGAGAGATCTACCAAACCCAAGGCCTATAACCTTCCCCAACCCAACAACCAAGCATAACGTGGAAGAGAAACAAAGTCAAACAAAATCTGGGAAAATACCAAAAAGTAGCCCCAACCCATAGAAAACTAAAGCTGTAGGAAAGATCAGAGACTTAGAGGGACAGCTTAAGGCTGAGATTTATTTAGATTTGTTGACACAATGCTGGGTTTCAACAATATTTGCTCCAATAAAGTTATTAGAAAATCAAATAACAGAAATATGCATATGTAGGTACATTCACTCACCCCACATACATATACTCTTTCAGCCTGGTTTCTGCCTTCTTGAATCTTTTCTTGTAGATACGTTCATGCTCTTCCTGGGATCCAATCACTATCACTACCGAGAACGCGGGCACCGACAGACCGATATACCGAGGGATAGACAACCGACAACCGACAACCGAAGGGACTAGTCTTACACATTATAGGCGGCTTACAGGAGGGAAATAGCTTGCAAGCCTTCTTCACAAAAAACAAAACACTAGCATGGCACTGCTTCAAACAAGACACAACATGAACACTTTCGTCACATCGAAAACATTATTTGACAGATCAAACGGAGAGATTAAAATTTAGAGAGCACACACTGAGACTGACAGTTATACAAAAAAAATTTCAAAGCGAGACTCGGGAGAAAACGAGAACGAGAACGAGAGCGCGCACTAGGCCAACTCGACACATTCCACGGCGAAAGCTAGGATTCGACTGAAGCTGATCGTTAGCATTGAGGTCAAGGCTGGTGAAAGCTTTGACGAGAAGTGTGGGGTGTTGGTGAATTTTTGATAATTTCTCTCAAAAGGTAAGTATGCCAGTTCTCTAGTTCTCTTTAGAAGATAACATTTTTGAGGAGGTAAGTACCGGAATATTTCCAGAAAATCGGACTTATTTCGTAAAAGAAATAAGTATGTATGGCTGTCACCATTTGTAAATCATTGTCACGAAGTTTCAACGAAGTCTTAGCATGTCATACCATTTTATTCATGATATGCCTGGTCGTGACTTACAGATCAATGGTTTGGATGGAGGAATATAGGCAGAAGCATTATGTGTGGGACCGTGAAAACATATGTTGGTACCTCGTTTCTTGTTGCTTTCAATGTAAGACAGCACATCAGAACAGAACTTAGGGCAATGAATGAATACCCAGATCTAGGTAGAGTGAGACAAGTACTCAATAAAAAACGTCTAAGCCATCAAAGGCCATTTCAAACTTCACTTAGAGAGTCTAGATGCCCTTAGGAACGCCATAGTCCTTTTTATCAGAGTTTCCAGAGTATGATTCATACTTTCTCTCAAAACGTATACGTCAGCTCTCTTTCTATCTTTTGAAACATCTTACTGTGTTTCAATGATCAAGCTACCTACACCCAACTAGACATGAGGTACTGATCGAGGGGGGGCAAAACCTTCAAGTATGGATACCTAATCTAAGATGAACAGGTTTGGACTAAGTGGGATTCTCTTCCTATGACAGTACGAATATGGACAGACTTACATCTAAGCATACAAAATTACCTTAAGATTTATTCTGGGACTGGTTTCACTTGAAGAAATTTAAGATGAACTTACATGTGCTCTCTGTGTTTCCTGCAAATAAAAGAAAAAGAAAAAAAATTATTACTCAATTAATCTCAATTGTGAAACGATGTTGCTTGGCCGTTTGCCATCCACTGAAGGTCAGTCTTGTTTTACATATGTAAATATTCTCAGAAACCATAACTCAACAGCAAATCTAGTTTCGGAATTTTATGATCTTCAGGCAATCATTGTTCTCACAGGCATATAACCATATAATCCCCAACAATTAAACACTGACATTTATGAGTGGCCAACAAAATATTGTTCATATGATTTACATGCCCACCTAAAGAAATACCGGCCTCCTTGATCAACCTTGAGGCACACCATCAACGGCGGCGACGATAAAATTTTAAATGAAAAGCAAATAATTTTCATTCCATCAGAGCATACACATTTCAACAACAGCAATGACTTCCAAAGCACATGTTCTCCATAGTTGACAGATTCCTATCTAGCTTTAATGGCTGGCGCCTCTGATAGGGCCGAAGCATAAAAAAAAAAAACACAACAACATACTATATTCACTGCACATTGTACAATGACCTCAAGCCGCCAACCAGCAACAAGTATAAGTACAAAACTATCTATCTATCTATCTATCTATCTATCTATCTGTCCCGCGTGCTTAGCAACAAGTCGAGCATTGTCATTCGTTCCAGTTGTTGTTTTTCAAAAAAACAGAAAAAACCAACAAAAAAACCAACCAACAAACGACAAACAAACGACTAACAAATGTACTCTGAAAAATTAAAATAGCTTTATAAATAATTTCTTGCTCTTCTTATTGTTTATTTATCTTTTCTTTCTGTTTAATGTGTGATAATCGGGTTTGCGCCGAGGAAACATCACACAACCAAGACACCAAGTTTAGGTACTGACTCATTTTAAGAAAGTTGTTGTTTTTTGTTTTTCTGGTTTTTGTGAAACGTTTTCGTAAATTGCAAGCGAATCGTGATTGCAACGCATTCACCAAACAGAGAATAATGGTAATCATGGTCAATGTTGCGAAAAGAAACGAAAACTCTGACAACAACACGAGGTACCTACAAATGTATGTATGTATGTATGCTTTTTTTAAAAAAAAAATAGTTTTTCAATTGCCAATCACTATTTTCGTCGCTGAATTGAAATTAATTAGATTTCGAAGCGCGAACCCAATCAATGAATCAATCGGCGCGGTGGCCACTATAGCGTCATCGGTTTTACGAGTTCCCTAATCAGAAAAACACTCAAAATGAAGAGATCCGTATCAGTCGTGGTATTCGGAGTCGGGGGCCTTAGTAACAGTAACTGTTATCCCGCACTTCTAGCTAAAAAAAAATGACAAAATACTCGTAGATACTTTGTTGTATCAGTGACCTCTGTTAAATAATTTGTATAATGTTTGAGATTGTATTCTTGTTGGTTTTTGTTTTTTTGGTGTATTTTCCCACCATTAGTCACTTCGACAGCGGGTTAGATACAGATTTTTAAGATTTTCTGTCTGACTGAATGTCTATCTTTCAGCGAAGAGCGGTTGCGGCATTCGCGAAACGATGTATTTGTATCTTTATCCATCCACACTGCACAGATGCGATGCTGACATGATTAATAGTGGTTTTGTGGTGCTAAAGAAGAGGAACAAGTAAGAAAAAACAAAAAAAAAAAAAATGGAATGAAAATTCAGTTCTTTTCACAGAGCTTCTATGTGTATACATACCCACATCGTATAATTTTTTTATTTTTTATTCTGCAGCTGACGCCCGCCCATGTGGGGGGCATACTTTGTTGTTATGGATTTGAAATTGAGATAGATTACATAACGGAAAGAAATGTTCTTCGTTTTTTTTTTTTCTCATCTTTTCGAGGCCTATCCCATCAACCTTCGGGGGGGAAGATACTACTTGCAATTTGAAAAATTAGAAATGTAAATTTGAAAGAAACAATGATGCTTTCTTTCGACAAGATACATTTTGCTTTCGCAAAAAACACACGAAAAATGGAAGAAAAATGAAAAGGAATGAAAAATGTGCCCTTCAACAAGCTGAATATAAACTTATTGACGTAAATTGATTACGGAGCTGTTTATTCTCACGTAAATTTTTGATAGAACACACTTGGCACGCCAAGGAACTGGTATTGGATTCGCGAAAAGTTTTCATGGTTTTAGCCAGAGATGCACGCTTGAAGGATTTGGTTTTCCCTTCATCGCGGTTACGTGTTCGCTGTGACAGCTGCCAATGTTGCTAGTTGTAGGATATAGAGCTCGGAAGGCATCTATAACCCAGTTTGTGCGGCCAAGCAGTGTTCTTAATTTTTTGTTTTGCTATGACTTCTAATTGGGTAATAGCCACCACAGTCGTAAACACTTACGTCTACGCTTCGATGACTTACATGTTTGTTTGAGCAATTGATACCAATGGATGTTATATTTTGTTTTTAGTTAGAGGAGCGCCACTTCCGGACAAGACAAGACAAACTATTGAGTAGAAGTTAGCTGGTGTGGAGCAAGAGGAGCTTGAAGCTAGCAATGAGATCTGTCCTCTCGTATGAGGCTATGGCACAGCGGTAAGCTATGAAGGATGCATAGAATAGGCTGACCGAAGTCTGAATTCCCATAACTCGTACTTTAAGCTCTATGGCCATGGCTGTTCTTAAAAATGTGGTGCATCTTCCGAAAAGGAGTTGCACACAGACAGTCCAACATCACAAGATCAGGAATAATCAGAAATCACTGCAGTGTTCAGGGGATTATGGATACAAAGCAGTGTCAGATTGTGTTAGGTACATGGTCATTGCCATATCAACGAGAATGCAAGAAGAAGAAGAGAGTAGAGCTCCCACAAAGGCATACGATGACCAGTTTTCTGCAGGATCATTAGGCCATGAGATCGGAACTGTTCAATGCGAATGTATGCATGATCTGAGATGCACGGCTTGGAGGAAATTAGAAATTCACTCCGTCAATGCCGAGGTATAGCTCAGAGCTTCGGACCCCTTATAGTTTTGTAGGGATACCAAGCGCTTGGGAGAAATGGTTTAGACTAGGAATTGCGAAGGTGCTTACTCTACCTAACCTTGTCGATACGATAAAGCTAGTATCTGCATGGAAACCAAGAGAAGAACATCCTCGTTCCGCTTTAAAATGCCTCAACAGTAGATCTAGCATTGTACTTACAAATTTGAATATATTGGGTCTTCAGATGTACAGCCCTGTAAACCAAGACCTTGCTGTTGGTAACGTGTTAGGTATGCCAGTATGGCATATGCGGTACCTTCTGAGATTCGTTTCTTACGTACGTTCATGTGTATCAATGCACATGTGTTCGCCATTATCCCAAAAAAAAGGGATAATCCCTGCCACTTACAGGCGGAACTCATCCCATTCAGCGAAGTATTACACAATTTTAACGCTCCTTATGTTCGGCATCGATATTCTGACCTTCAACGAGGCTTAACAACATCTTAGAAACACCTTAACACGAATTAGTACCTCAAAGGTACAGGCGAACGCAATAAAACCTAAATCACCAAGTATTCCATCAACGGCCAGTAAAATAAATCAAAACAAATCCCCATAATGCAAGTGCCCAATCCATTCAACATCGTTTCATGTGTTCACTGCCATTTAGAAGCAAAAATAAATCTTAAGCCATATATAACAGAAATGACTTGAAAGCCAAAAAGGAAACAAAATAACAAAAATGAAAAGAAAAACGTCCTCTCCTCTATCCCGAAGGCATTTAATAAACATTAACCAAGCCATCTAACATCTATAAAACCTCTTCAATTATAACTCAACCCGAAAATAAATTCTCCTCGGCCAAAATCACACTTTAAAAATGTGTAGTAAACCAAGAAAATACTTCCAAACAACCAAAGAACCAGCCACCGAACGACCGACCGGTCTCCTGATGTAGCCCCTCCGCAACTCCTATCTCTACGATCTGCCTTCTCAAATTAAAATTAATGGCTTGGTCCCTTTTTTAATCTTCTTTCCTTCCTTACGAATAAAAAAAACAAAAACAGAAAACCAAAACAAAAATCTTTGAAAAGAAAAAATAAAAAAAAAAAAAAAATTCGCGTCCATTCGGTTGGGCCATCCTGGCCCCCCATGCCCCACCATCCGATATTAATTAGAATAATCTCTGCAGCGCGTTTGAGAACCCTTCGGCTACCATTGTGTTTGTGTGTTCATTTAAATTTTAGATTCATAATCTAAATGATTTTTTTTTTTTTATTTCTTTCTTTCGTTTCTCTCTCCAAAGTGATGGATGAAGAAAAGAGAATCAACGAAAAGTGAATAACAAATTACCAGCAACATACAGCAATCGGCTACTGGATTTCACCAACCCAAAATCAAATTAAAACCCGAATTTCGCCCTCAGGCGCATTCATCCGTGAATAGATCGGCCAAACCGCTGCGGTGACGCCAAATTGACGGGCCTCAGTACGGCCATACCATATGTACATACATACATATGTATGTATGTATCTATCGAAAGATGTATCCAAAAAAAAAAAACACAACAAAATGTGTAGATAAACCTGATGTTGACTTCGACCTAAGGTGTGCGCTGGTATAGTTGGAAATTGGAAATTAGACTACAAAGCCGGGCTTAATGAAGTTATGTAACTCGGGTCGTCGGATTCGGATGCATTCAACCCACCACGCACACACTGCTAAGAGGATTTAACCATTTGTATAGATTTAGCAGGCAAATATCAAGTGTTTGCCGAGTCCATTATCGCACAGGAGTGTAAATACACATACAGTGCTTAGAAGAGGTCTAAACAGATCGCCTTGAGAAACACGTTTTCTATCCATGCCTTCGGGTACAGAGAGAAAAAAAAAATATAAATAAATAAAGAATTGTACAAACGTACGATACGTTTGCTTATTTGTTGTTTACTATT
This sequence comes from Xylota segnis, assembly GCA_963583995.1. Lineage (NCBI taxonomy): Eukaryota > Metazoa > Arthropoda > Insecta > Diptera > Syrphidae > Xylota > Xylota segnis. Next base: position 1,308,342 of record OY757238.1, read on the forward strand.
TACTCAACTTAACGACCCGATAAAGATGACAGCGCAACACAACGCAACAACAGTCGCGTCGCGTCGTCGACGTAAGCCTAGAGAATCCAATGGAACGCGAATAAACGCAAAATTCATAAGAATTTCACTGAATTTCTTGCGAAAAAATATCGCGATCGCACATACACACACATACGTACTATACGAATCGGTGGGTACACTCATCGATCGAGGTCTGAGGTGACACCTCACACCTATGCCAAAGGTGGAGCCGTACCTGAGTATTGAGTTCGAACGCGGGGGGTGATATAACAGTAGAGGAGGTAGCGTTGACAATCAATTGATTGATAAACAACACACTTGAGACTCCCAATCTAGGCAGATACAACTTTGTTGTTCATCTGTGCCGTCGAAAAGTGGCAATCTATTGGTTGCGCTTACTGCATTGACAAAACCAAAAAACAGATCGTGGGTTGAGTTAGATCAGACACGCCCTCCTGACTGTCCACTCAATTTTTTTAAAAATAGCACACATTATGGTCAGATACTTTCTGAGTACCAGGCTTGCCTGGAATTAAGTAGTCCAACTGTAACCTGCCTGATTTAGAGCTTGTCTTAATCAGAACCTTCTAATGAGGGTATGACAAGAAGGCATCAAACAGCTGTCAGGCTAGGGTGAATCTATTTGACGATGTAATCAAAATGTCGGCGATATATAGAAAGAATCTAGACAACCTCTAAGCTAGACATGCTGGAGACTGAAAATTATGGAATCAGATACATGTAGATACTGCAATTGTAAATGTATATGCAAGTGTAAGATCAGTTGACTAAGAACGCAATCTATCACAGATAACTCATTTCCGGATGTATCTATCCCTATTTACAAACGAATTCTCATTCCAAATTGCACTCGAAATCGAAGCCCAAGTCCCAGCGACTGCACGTGATCACGTTTTACACCCCGACACGACCCCACTGTCCATCGCACGATCCATGAAGCCCGGCACGACACCCAATCTTCGACTACAATAACAAACCGCACCTCTTTTTCTGTTGTTTTTCAAATTTTGTTTGCTTTTTTTTCAACATGTTTTTGCGCTCTGTGTCTTAACAAAAGTGCCTTATAGCTTCGAGCTATGACTCCGAAAAGAAAAAAAAAGAAATAACCAGTTCTGGCCTCACTTCATCGTCTGTGTAGAGAGTAGCCCCAAGCGCTTAATGGTGACTTTTAAGGTATAGGTACATTGGCAGATAAAAAAAAAATGAACTTATCTCGCCTTATGTACAAAGAGTGTTATAATGGAAAACGGCGGCTACTGTCTTCCGCGCTTTGTCACCTAATGGGCCCGAAATAGATAGACGTTCAGAGGGCTGCCGAGGAGTGTGTTGCAGCGGGTCTATATCTTCGCTTTGTCGTATCACATGTGACTGGTTTGGATATCTTTGTTTTAGATTTTCTATCTTTCTTCTTCACCATTTCACTATATTTGTCAGAAAAGCAAAGCGAGATAGAGAGAGGAGGAGGAGGAAAACAGAAGAAAAAACAAGAAACGATCCTAAAATAAGAAAAACAAACACGATACGAGCTCATACTGAAAAACTGAAACAAAGTACATTTTCGACTTGGCTCGCAGTTTTCTTTTGGAATATGTTTGTATGCGAATCCAGTGATAGGTTGTTGGTTTTTTTTCGGTTTTTGTATTCTTCCTTTAGCGTCTTTTCTTCACTCAAACGAAGGAGAAAGATAAGTAATTAAATGGGAGGCAACAAGTAAACAAAATGCTAACGCAAAATGTAATCGGTTGTTCAAATGTTGGTCGTCGGTTGGCTGGAGCTGGGATGGTGATCATCTGTGGATAATGGGGTGTTTGAAGCGTAATGTGCTTGTTTATGGTGGTATTTAAGTATGCAAGTTCGAGGTATACTTGGACATCTGTTTGGGTCGTAAAACCGTTTGAGAAGTGCAAGGATTTGATCTTTAGAATGTTGTGCGACTATAAGTATATTTTTCTTTTGCGACACTGAAAGTCGCATGGGGACGTTCTTTCATCTTGCCATCATCCTCTAGATGAAGCTTCTTTTGAAACCGGAACCTCTATTACGAAATCGGCACAGCTGGGTTCCGACGCAGGCTCTATAACATCCTCTCCAGACTTCAGTCGAATGTAAAAGTAATCTTTCCTGAAGTGAGAATCGAGTGAACCATAGGGCCATCAACTCGAATAGAATCTCGATTTTCACGGAATCTAGCATCTGCAAGTCTGAACCCTGAATCACGGTAGTGTGTATCAAATGGGAGAACTCGGGAACTATCCACGATCGACATTTGTGAAATGATGCCAAGAAGAGGTCAGAACACCAAATGTTACACTCTTTCGGATTTCATAAGCAGATCAGCGATATTCTATAAACTTAATCCGATATCTATGAACCCAAACAAGGTTTGAATATATCCAAACTCAAGTCTGCCTACAAGCTTACACAGAATACTCATGAGGGTGCTATTGAAAAACGATAGTTAAATGATAATCTGGCGGGCAGAGTGGGGAAAAAAAGGATATAACAAATATTCATACCCATTGACAATCCATTCGCATTAATTCACTTTTTTCTACCAATTCCCATCCATTCGGTTGTATAATAGGATTGGGATGGCATCATTTTAATTGACGGCTTTAAATTAATAATGTCCCATCAGAATGTATTACCTCGCGTTCGCCAGTTGCCTGCCGCGCAGCCCACTCCAAATTGCATATACAATAGGGCTGTACTTATTAATTCTCTGTCCGCTAATTAATAACGGCTAAAGCGATCAATACAGCTTCAGCGCTCTGATGCAGAATATACATTTACTATGTAACTAGGTTCAGTTTTAAAGTTTTTTTTTTTAGTGAAAACTACCCCTCTGTCGACCCCCCTTCATATTGACAGGGTTGATGTTTGCATTTTCGCAACTCATCATCATCATGGGGAAAAAATTGTGAATTGCGATGAATGTATACATAAAATCGAACGAAATTAACGCCCTTGACTGTGTCGTACGTACTGGGTCATGTGTGCTCGCAAAATATCTGATATATCTTACGTACAAGGGCCATAGATACAAAAGAGACAGGCATTCATTACTGCAAACACTACCATGATCTTTAAGTGAAAAATTTCCACCAAACCACTGCTTGGCTCTTTAACGACAGCAAAGAGAATAAAAAATGTGATGGATTATTGCTTAATTAAATTTTGTGAATGTATCGCAAATGCGATTACGATGCGAAAGTGTTGTTCTATCGCATTAATTTTTATGATTTTTTCTTCTTTTTTTTTAATGCAGTTGCTCTTTAATTGTACCTAGATACAGGGCCATACACAAAAAGATACACATCCACCCAATTGCTTTTACCATCCGCACACACAGAGTCGAAGTAGAGCCGAATGCAATTAACATTTAAATTTATAAGCGCATAATCGTAAACTCTCTCTTATGTGTCCGTACTGATGATGTATCGTATACTGTGTGTTCATTTAAAAGATACTTCAGTAGAAGGCAGCAAAAAATGAAACAAAAAAGATGTAAAGCAGTGGATAGCAACAACATCAGGCAACTATGTAGGTATAATGCATTTTTTGAAGGAGAAAATTTATTCAGCTGGCCCAAAAGTGCGACCATATGGAGCTCAGCCATTAATACGCACTCTGAGATGTCTCACAGATGTATGTGTGTTGTTTTAGTAAATGTAGAGAGTTGACAGCAATAAGACGTTTATTATGCCCAACGCCACATGATATTTGGACAGCAATTCTCTCTTAATTTGCTCAGATTCGGGAGTGTTTTAACGAAAAGAAATCGTTACGAATATATGGCGTACCTCAGGGTAGGGCATTAGGATTCGTTTTGTTTCTTTTATATACAAACGCTCGGAATCTAGAAACTACTGATGCCACTTTAGCGATGTTGGTAAAACCGTGAAGAAGGTAACCAAAGATAAAGCCTTGATGTATCTGAAAGGACTAGTTGGACGATGCCAGCGCTAGAACTTAAATTTTTTAGTAAGCAGACCTCTAAATATCTATACTGGACTCGACATATCAACAAACTGCACGTTTCAAGTAAGAAAGGCTTACTTAAGGAGCGAAAAACTGCGGGCGGTGCTAATAATTTTCTAGAATCTGTCGAATAACGTCAATATATCATGAGACGTGGCTACCCGTAGATACATACAAAAAGATTGACGTGCATTTTTTTATTCTAAGCTAGAATTGGAGCTGTGACTGAAAAATAGAGATAATCGAAACCAAGTTCTAGTAATGAGAAATTGCACGTAGGCACGTTCGGATTAATATGCCATGTGATGAGCGATACTTCAATGACACCCTTGCTGTGGAAGATGATAGTGAAGAATTAAAAAGAAACTCGTAGCTCATTCCGAGTCTTCGAAGATGGATCAAGCTACAGAGACTGTTTGCAATGACGAAGAAGGTTTGGGATGTTGAGGCTAACTCTCTGCTTTGTCGTCTGCTTTTTCGCCTCTGACTAGTTAGAGATACAAAGTTTGTTGAAGAAATATATTATCTTGCACTAGATAGGCGGAAACCCACTGTATCTATGAACATTCGTTCGAATGTTTAAGTCAAAATATGAATCCAAAGAGATAGACAAAGGTAAGTAGATATATTTTTAGTCGACTCGGGTATAGGGCATATCAAAACCTTCGCACACCATTTGTATGCCAAAGTAAGAGGTTAGAAGAAATCGGCACAGTAAAAGTGGTATATGTATGTACATATCTAATAAATAAAATTTGTATCTTATTGCATTGCCCCATTCAGCGGAAAGACTCTTCATATTTCCTCCATATATTCACCATTATGTTAGGCCTTAAGGCGACGACGACTATGGGCCCCGAAGGCACTAAATCGCCTTGCCTCGACCTCCTCATTCGTTCAATTCTCGTTACCATCATCGTAATCATCATCATCTGGGTGTGTTATGATGAGGTACAGGGTGGGTGGTGTCGAAGCGGAGGAGTACATTGTATCTCTATGGCCTTCCTAACTCGGTTGGCTGTGTGCTTTGGTTATATCGCATCTGGGCGATAAAATAAAAAGTAAACATAATTTACATGTGGTCCCTCGAATGGTTTGAGGGCACACACAGGCACACACAGAGTGAGAGCTCCGCAATATTCCTCTCCATATCGTCCGAAACTATTAAGAACGTAAAATTAGGAAAGAAATGAGTTTTTGGCTTCAACTTGTATCTGTGCGTACTGTGTGTATCTGCTGCTGGTAGTTTGAATAGAGATTGTTTTTATTTTGCTGCCTTTCTTCCTTCTTTTTTTTTTTCCTTTTATTCATGTGCGCACGTAATTTATAGTCTCTTTGAAAGATTGTTTTTATTTATTCTTTCGTTTTTTTTTCTGTAATAATTCTGTGCGTTCGAATGTTTCTTGATTGTGATGCTGATGTTGCTGCTGTTGCAGCACTGGGGGTAGGAGGTAAAAGGGTCACTTGAGAGCGAAAGAGAAGGGACCGAATGTTATCCGATTGGAGTGGGTACATACGGTATGGCATTGTTCGGTGAGTTCAATTATGGGTTGCCGATGGGCAATTTGTTATTGTGGAGAACCAAAAGAGTTATGACATTGTAAGGCTTTTCTTTTCTTTTTTTTGGAAGAACAAAGGGCGTACGAGTATGCCTTTCATTTTGGACATATTATCTTTCAATTGAAATATGACAAACTCACTGTAGATACTGATTACAGAATGGCGTACGTACAACTTCCTTTTTGTGGACAAAGTAGTCTTAAAATGCTAAAACCTCACCATACTCCGTGGAGAAAAGGGATCAGATTTACATGTTAACATGGATATGTGCTCGTACATACACTGGCATTATCCTGGAAAAATACTGTAAGACATGGAAACTTTTATTTTTATGTCCTCCTCCACTATCGCCGGCTTCGGGTGTCACCACAGAGGCATACCATAAATACAATGTATACTCGTGTTGCCTCCATGGCCACTCAGCTCTTAGCTCTCAGCTGAGGGCGTTGAGTGTTTAGTTATACGAGATAACAACAAAAAACTATTTTTAGAAAAGAAAAGGAGAGGACAGAAAAAAAAACACAACTAAACTTCTTGTTTTTTGCTTGTCATTTCTCTTTTCTATGTACTTTCATGGGATTTTTCGTTTCGTTTTTGTTATGCGTGTGTGCCCGCGCCTGTTTGCTCTAAGAAAACTCTACCATACGACCCATAACTCTTTTAGATACCAACAGGGACGAAGAAGGGATAGAATAAATCACAAGTGAATTACACACAACAGGTACCAACCAAAGCAGAAATTGTTGTAATATTGTGCAGGCCCTGCACTTTGAGATTAGGGATGCGATGCCAGCCATTAGGAGTTAAATAAATTACTACGTGTGTTTGGACAGACCAAGATAAGCGGCACCTTGCGCAGAAGGGGGTGGATTTATTCGATATCCACCTAGCACCAACCCAATACTTGACTTCCAATTAGTGTGGAGAAACATCGCTGTTCGGGGCTAATAAAAACTCTAATAATAGCTCTCCAAAGATGGTGCACTATGTGTGTGCTGCATTGCGTGTCTGAGTGTCAAAAGGCCTTGGACAGAAACTGAACATATGGCCAACAGGGACCGAGAAAGATCTAATGTGGGAACTTATAAATCTTGCAAAGGAGAGTGCTGCGGCGCCGCTTCTGGTCGTTTGTATATGATATTTCGAAGATCCTTTAGGTAGAAACTTTCGATAGTTTTGTCGTTTTTTTGTTTCTAAAAGGAGTCTGTGCTCTATGAGTGTTGCGAGGCAGAAAGTGAAAGTATTTTTGGGTAAATCTAAATTTACTCTCTTCACTTTGGAGAGTGTGTGTTTGTTTGTGTGATTTATAATTCATTTTAGTAAAAATAGAAAGAAATGTTGAAACAGTTTTGTCGAAATGGGATATTTGGATAAAGTTCGTATTCAAATGGATTATGTGACCTTTGTCGAGTTAATTTGCCGGAAAACCAACTTGGAGCGGGATTAATGGGCGTCATTTGGAAGCACTAAATCGTCTGATGTTCGTTTACTCAGATATGTAAGGTGTACGCGAGAGTGGGGAGGGATTACCCTTTAATGAATCTCGTATGTATGTACATATCTTGGAATGCACTTTGCTATTTATCAAATATCGATTTGAAACCATGTGTTCTGATGGTCTCGCGGCTTCAATAAGACTAAAATCCGGTTGACTCTGTACAAACTTTTCAGGTCGAGAGGGTTCTGCGTTAGAAACAACCGGGGCCATAGTACAAGCAACTTTTCCTTTAACATTTTGCAACTTTTCAAAAAAGTTAGTTCCTGCAAAGTAGGTACCAGTCCGATGTGTTTCACTAAAGTTCACACGACTTTGCATTTTGATATTTTTTTCAAATTTTTCGATAGAGGAAAGTGTAAGTTTAATCGGAAGACTTTGCATTTGCAGTTGTGTTTCGCAAAGTTGCAAAGTGAAACGAATAAAAAGGGAAATGAAGCTTTGAACGAAATCAAAGTCTCTTGAGAAGGTTTCAGGCAACAAAACGCATTCAAGTTTACGTCGCATACTCTTGACAACCTTTACACAATTTCAAATGCAAAGTGCAAAGCTTAGCAAAACGACAAAACTATGGGCTATGGTCAAATTCATACTTTTCATTTTGCAAACTTGTATTTGGTGAAATTAATTTCACAAGGACGAAGAATTTTCTATTTTGCGAATTGAAAAGTTGCATGGTTGAATGGTAAAAAGTTGCAAAGTGCAAAGTGAAAAGTTATTTTCCAGAGCTGATGCGTTTACAGACAAAAGGAAGAGTCTCTTTTCCCGCAACAATTTCGACAACGAGTGTAGAAAACATTACTCCGGGACATGTGGTGATGAGGCATGTATCAGGCTACAGAGGATTGTGAGTACTTAGGCGTAAGTTGACAATAAGAAGATTGTCCATGGTTCTCCCTTTAATTTGGATAAGGAAACTCTTGCAATCGTGACCCTTGGATGGCAGGAAACAGTGAGATATGATATTTTTTTCGCTCTGTTTTTGAATAAGTATCTGGAGACTCCAAACCTTTTTAAATATGCCTTATAGGAACGAATTCCACTTGTGCACGATCTCCTTTGAAGGAGAAAGAATCAAAGATACAAGGTTGAAGTATACAGCTTAAGCAGCGATAATCAAAAGACTAAAATATATGATTGTTGCTCCCTGAAAGCGATGGTCATCTTAGACCCATGACCAAATGCAATAAAAGCATGAAAACTGGTTTCCCTTCGTTACTAATCGAAGTCCATACAATCCATTACTGGTTGTATAGCACTTGATTGTCGCACAATGGTTAGCAGTTTCTCTCTTGACCACCACCATTAGACCGGAATATTCATCTTTTTACACAAGAAAAAGAGGAATAAAAAAAAATTATATTAATGACAATCCCATTGACTTGCCACAAAAGACCCAACCGACTGCAATTCTCATCGCTTATCGAACCTTTGCCAAAACCCCTTGTCACTATGTACCTGCCGCTAGGCCGTATTACCTCCTCTGTTATCTAACCATTGTGAGGCACTCCAAGATCTTCTTGGCTCATAAATAAAATGTGATTCCCATGATTAATGATTGCATTGTATCGTCATATTAATAATGTTCCAATGCAGCACAGGACAATATTGTCCCTCCGGCTATGCACAGTAGTGACAATGGAAAGGCGATACTCAGCCGGAGGTGGGTCAGGTCTGACGGCACGTTGACAAACCGTTTTTTTTTAGGGAAAATTTACAGGCAATCCAAACGATCAGGTAGGTGAATAGGTTTTCCATTTTTTTTTTTTTTTTTATAAATTTTCCCTACCTACTTCGATGCGTACGTGCATCGTAGCACATCGTCGAACAACCAAAGATATAGGCATAGGCACACACACGCACAGCCTGTCAGTAATATGCCTCGTTAAGGGCATCTCATGTGGAAACGAGTTTTGTTAGCACCGTCTCGCCAAGCGTCTGAAGACTGAACTCCTCTAATAACAGACTATGAAAACGTTTCTCAAGCATAGCCAGCCCGCTGTAATCGATAATTACCCGCAGCGGACATACTATTAATCGAAACGCACCATGTTATCGTTCACATTACATGCTCGCACTAACCACTTCGCTCACAAGTATCTAGATACAATATTATCTAGTCGAGAGACAAAAGCTTAGTCTCAGAATTAGATACAAAACTCACCTAATGGTGTAATTAGTGCAATTAATGCATTATGCGTGTGAGCTCGTTACAAAACGCAACAGACCCGTGGTGGTGGAGCATCAAAGCGAGGGAAACGCTTTGATGGCGGGCTCTGAATAGCAGTTGCGTTTAATGAGGCTTCCCAGCCGCCGCCGGTGGGAAAGTGAAAATCCGATTTGTATTTCTTTTTTTTTCGCAGTAGTTTCAGGTAGTTTATGATTGAAAACGAATTAATTTTCCGCAAAACAAAGAAGGATGAGCAGCTGAAGGGGGAAAATGTAATCGGATTTCAGCATGACTAGTTAATAAGCCTTTGTGGCTGTTTTTCACTGGAATTTCTATTGTGCACGGAAGTTGTTGGTAGTGGGATGGGTTGACGTGTCAAAAGTGAGGCGAAACAACCCTTCTTCAATTCATTTTGATCCCTTCCTTGACTTGGCAAGGTAAGACCTGGAAAATTCAGAAATTAATTTCTTATTGGCAGCCAGATTTGAGTTCTCTGTAGGTTGGTCAAAGGTTTGATCACGTGGTTACCGAAAGAGTGACTTGATGATTCGGGTTTGGGGCTCCGATAAAACTAGAGGTGGCGATCAGACAGGAGATCGAAAACAGGGCAACCGGTAGAGTTTGCTCGATTACCTTGTCAGACCAGCTCAGAGGAAAGACCTTCACTCTAATTGATACGAAATCTGGATTGACAATCTGACTGAATGGAGGGAAGTCGAATGTTGACTCTTGGAACCTGGTAACTTTTCGAAATTAGCTACATAAATTGGTTCCAGAGCTCAATCATGGAAACCAAAATGGAATTGAATGTGCATTCTCCCAGTCGAATCCAAGATTATAGTTAGGATAGACCCAAAGCGGATAAGGGAGTATCTCTCACTGTCTCTTAGGCGAGATTTCAAGATGGAACCTAATTGGGTAGACCACATCAAGATCTGCATCGAATTCAGTTCTTCGTTTCATCTATGAAAAAGCTTTCAACCGTTTGACGATGTATCCTGGAAAAACTTATAAGCGTTCTGAACAAGATGTCAGGTCTCTTTGAAGTCCATATTAAAGACTGTTCAGCCTCTTCGTAGAATCAGTAGACTAGTACTAGGAATCTTGCCTTGCACTGTCACTCGAAGGCTTTGTAAAAGATAGAATCCCCTCACCCAGCCAATCGAGAAGGAAGACCAGGAGATCATTACAGGAATTCGATCTAAGGAGCCCACAGGTGTGACTGACTTTTAATTCCTCTCGAGGGTCTACGATAAATTTTATCCTCTATATCGGGATCACAAGATCACCTCGGGATCACCACAGATTCTCACCATTAACGATCGAATCCAGTGTCGATAACGAAGGCAACGCCATCTCGTTACATACATCAAAGTAATTCCTTGAACTTCCACCTATTAAGTGAAACTCACTCCCATATGCTAAGTGATGCCAAATCGATTAAACATAAATATATACCATTTTAATATATTCCACTTCATTAAACACAATCATATGATGGATCTCTCATCATGTATTTTAACTGTAAATCATTAAACTCAATTAAAACCAAACAGAGAAAAAGAAATAACAAAACAAAACTCTATGTATGTGTAGGTATAACGACCAACCTAGTCTGAAACTGCATATGGACGTTCGTTATCAAAAGAGTGCGCAAACACTTGAACAACTAGTTTGAGGCAGACCGCAGCTACATATATTGGCAGCAAAAGCCACGCTCCAGGGAGAGAAAATGTCATAAGCACTCACAAAGTAATTTATGAATAATAAAAACAATAAATGGGGTACATTGCTCGTATGTATGCGATAAAGACCGTCTTGAAACGGGGATCAGACGCTAAAATTATACGTCAAGTGAAAATGACAATTTGAACTTTTGCAGGCTGATTTGAACACAATAAAGAAAGTCTATAAATAAGAGTCCAGTGTATGGTGTAGTCTGGATTGTCTGGTACTGGAAATGGTGTGAAATTTTCGCCCATACAGTCACGGTCGAAAGTAGAGTCGGATTTTGACGCTCAATGTTAATGAGACAGAACCGGAAATCCCATCATTCCCTTTTGCGTTGAAACCTAAGTGCTACTGTCACTGCTTTCCGTACTTCACTCCTATACCACACCTGGGTATACTACTTCGTGTACATGTCCCTTTGGAGCAGTATCTGGTAAATATTTCATTCGCCTGCCTTGCCCAATTTCAAGCCAGATTAGTTTCAGAATACCCAAATAAAAATTTAATGGCACATTCGACAATGTCGTCGTCCATCGTTGTCCTTCACATGACAATTCCTTAATCACATACAAACAGAATTCCATCAATTACTTCAATGCTCTCGTTAATCCTTTCCGCTTCATTACACATTCTCAGTGGATATCGGGGCCTCCGGAAAACGTTTCCGAATTCCTAGCTGTAGCATAAATCTTACTTTAATCCCTGGCCTTGCCCGGCTTACTGGCTTTCACCCGTAGGTCAACAACGATCACATTCCCAACTGACTCATCAATTGTCCTGCAAATTAACCGAAAATTAATTGGCAGCAACAACAGGAATGTTCAGGCGATGATATCCTTCTTCCTGTCTTCTCCAGCTTTACTGAGTGAAATTTTAATACACCCTTCCCTGTCCCCTGCTGACCAAAATAGGGGACAATTTTATTCATAACTCCCCAGACTGCTGTAGATATTGATCCATCTACTCGCAGCAGTGTCACACAGAAGAGGTAGTGGCCCGAAAAATATACCAAAATATATTACCTGCTTATACGTAGTAACTCATTCATGCCAAAGCCCTGTTCCTACCCCCTCCAACCCTCGATCTGTGAAACTGAAACATCAACAGGAACCTACATCCCCGCACACACATGCACACATGCACACACGTACAGGGGGAGCAAAGGACCGACATGCTTTTTGGGAAAACCGAAAATCGATAGAACGGAAATTGCACCCCCGCCGAACCTTTTAATGGCTCTCTATCTATAGGTACACTTCGAAGCTATTCAAAGACTGACGTACTTAGTTGAGAGCACGGTGGCAGCAGCAGGAGAGAGAAAGAGAGAAAAAGAGAGCTGACTTGTCTGAAACTGAAATATCTGAAATAGAAATGTATCTCGCAGGCACACATGCTTGCTTTGGAATTGAAATTTCCTCTCTCGGTCTGGAGTAGGTGAATGAATATATCTGGGAAACGAATTTCCTCACAAGGTCAAGGATATTTTAGGTTCCAACTTACCAACACGCACACATACACACACTTCACATGGGTGTGGTACAAAACCCCACTCTCCAGCTCCTCGCACGCCCACCGCCACCAGGATTGAGTATCTCTGAGTATAGCTCTCGTATCTGAAGGTGGAATTCGAGGAAATTTTCAAGGTGCTTGTTTTTCGCTTCCGTTATCGTTGTCCTGGGAATTCGAATTCGTTCGTTCCGAGTATAAAATGTTGTGTGGATACTTTTAGGAAGTTTTTTTCTCTACTTTTTCTTATGTACACACACGCACACATGCATGCTCTGCTGTGCTGACTGTGGAAAACATTTTCCAAACACCCACCCACCCACCGCATCGGGCGGAACTGGTGTAATTTTTGATTTAGGCGAAAACTTTTCATGTTTATTTATTTGCATTCACTCGAAAACTGTGTTTTTTTCCAGTAGAGGGTGTGTCTCTGTGGGATTTATGTGGAAAGTTGCGTAAATTCATTCGTACTCCATACATCCCCATACATTTGTACGAATGTAGGTACACAGCAAGAAAAAATAAAACAAAACTGTTTAGTGAGGCCCAAATCAAAAGGGTGTCATAAAAAAGCCCATTGTAATAAAATAAAACAAAAAAAACAAAAAAAAATACATTTGTTTGCTCGTAAAACAATGGACGCTGCGATTCCGTGGTCATAAAAACGAAAACAAACTTTCTAATCTATTTCCAGCAGCGGAAGGTGTAAATGGGTGAAATTTTGTTTTCGTGTGATAGGGAATGTCACGCGAATACTGCCAGCGGACAGGTTTTCGAATTCGAGTGCTATACGTGTCCTTAATGGACGTTCGTGGTTGAAAAACATTTCATCATTTCGAATTCAATGAAGGGATTTGGCTTTTAGTGGAAAATCTGAATTTCTGTTGAATTTTGCAAATTTTTAATTCAAAAACTTCGAGTTCTGGGAAATTTAAAAAATAGTTTTTCAACAACTTGTACTTATTCAAAAAAACTGAGTTGAATACTCCTATGAATGCTCAGCAGAATGTCACCTCTAAACAGCTTCTTGTGCAGCCAACTTCGGGGACCAGAAGCAGCTACGAACTGTCACAAAAAAGCAGCTACTGAGCCCATTTAAAATTAAGCTGAGACCCCCGTGAGTTACCAGCCGTCACCAAAATCGAACCTTTGGCTTGATGATGGATGTGTAGGCCGGAAAAAAAGTGACAAGCAATGCACACCCACATCGAAGGAAGAGAGTAATGAGCCAGAAAAAGAAGATCTTAAAGGCCCAAGAATATCAAAGTCAAACCCGGAACACAGTGAAGGTTCTTCACAGAAAGCATAGTACTCGAACTAGCAGTTCCAGCATTTAGATGGAGTGGTGGATCAAGAAGAGAACCCGCGTCCATTGTATGAAGATGCCATTCTCCTCATAGTGTTGAGGAGGTTAACTCAACTATCAAAAAGATGAAGAACAACATGGTTACTGCATTACCCGGAGTAGACGAATGCACCTTGGACGATACTTTTTAAAAACTTGGAGGAGACTGAAACTTTGAACTAAACTGAGGCTATATTTCGTTTTTGTAACAAAATTAAGCCCATATACGCGAATTGGTTGAGGTTTCTTTCGAGAAAATTCCCTAGGAATCATTATGGGTCCACCATGCTGCCCAGGGTGGTCTAATAACCCTACTCAGCCTTTTCTAATCTGCCATAGCAAAGACCATTATCATCTATAGCTCGTATCCTAAGTCTAAGGTGATAAAACGCCAACTCCTACTCCATATTGGTTCGAATCGACTGTAGGACAGAGCCATTCTGTGTGGCATGCTTGCCCAACCTCTGTTCGATTTAGAGGACAGTCTAACGCGAGTGCAATTATAATTATGACAGCAAATCAATTCATTCGATTATCTAACAGCTCTTCAACCACATCTAAGCTTAACTGTTTTATTTGTAAACAAGTCGATCGTCTGTCATTTTCCCAGCAACCAGCTTAGGGTATCGTGTAATATTTCATTCGGATTTCATCAGCCTAACATCTCTGAACCTTCCCTACCGACCAAACCTGTCAGACGATAAACTACGTGACTCTATTTATCATCTCCACCTTAATGCCGCAGCTGATGCATGCAACGGATCAGCATAAATTAAAATTTCTAAACCTAAAAATAGTCATAACCACTATCTCGCAAAATTGAATTCATCATATATAGTAAAATAGAAAATTAAAAACCGGGACCTGGCGCATAAAAATGCTGTAAAAACGCTTCACTACCTGGCGCCTAATCTCATCCATACTCTCGTACACGGTAGCGGCGGCGGCGGCCCGCCCGAGCCGAACACTTTTCATCGCTTTCGTTTGACGTTTTTATCAGTACAACAGAGCGGGGCGGCGGCGGCGGCGGAATCGTAAAAGTGTAACTTACCTGCCGCAACAACATTAGGTGTGGTCCGTCAAAAATTTTACTAGCTACATACTCTCGTACGAGTACGAGTGCGAGTACGAGTATGAGATACATCTCGTGACTTGAGTGTGTGTTTAGTGTTTCTAATCACAAATGCCCTCGTCTCAATTGAGCGACATCGACGACAACAACTAGTACACAACTATCATGTGGTGGTGGTTGTGATTATGACGGTCGACAGGGGTTGCGAGGGTGGTGTGGTCGTCCAATCCAACAAGTGCTTGCAAAACGTCTCGCGAATGCTATCTGTGCATGTAGTATGTGCGACTGGCTGCGTTGGGGCCGCCATTGATTGTGTTTTATAGTTTTTCTGGTTTAAAAATAGAAAATTTATTATCGAACAAATTACGCAGTTGTAATTTTATCAGCAGTGGAGGACGAACGCAACCTCAACAAGACTTGAACTGGAACCCGTCGTCATCGTCGTCGTCGTCGGAGACGAGGGAGCGAAGCGTTTGTTAACTGGTTCGCGCGCTTAAATTGATTTCGTGCAGCGGGCGTGATGTAGAAGAAATATCACGTTGCGAGGGGTTGATCGAGAGAGAGACCATGTTTTTTTTTTTGGGGCACTAGGCAGTCTGGCAGATTAATTCGCCAATTTGGCAAGGAACCATTTGAGTTGATATTGTGAACTGGATTGGGGTTAAGTTTTCGCAGAGGGGTGGAGCGAGCAGAGGGGACATAATGTATTTAACCTTCTCAATCAGATGCCATTAGATGGCTAGGCTGACCTCTGGCTTTTTGCCCCTCGCTGGGCTGTGTGCCATTTGTGTATCTTCGGCTAGAAGATGATTCAAACCCTATCGCGTAGCTAAAGGTTTATCTCCATGACACTGACAATTCAGTAAAAATCAAAAGAAAAAGATCTCTCGACAATCCTTGCTTCTTTCGTTAGAGAAGGTAAGGTTCTATCTCGAACAGGGCGCTCTATGTAAGACATTAGTCATCCCAAAGGGCTTGAAACATATATCGAAAGATGCAGCCTAAAACCAAATACTATGAATCCATGGATCAAAGTACGAGCATCTTCCAGGCAAATCGTTTTTCCATGAAAGGGAAATAAGGGATTAAACCTTCGAATCTAGAAGACATGTTCAGGGCATGAGGTATGTCAAGATACAAAATATTCAGAAAAAATTCAAAACCTACCAAGAAGCCAACCAAGAAAAACTAGAAGAAGAATGGATGAAGATGAAAAGTTCGAAATACCACTGTCAGGCAGAATGACCTATTGAATCTGGACTACGATACCAAACAATTTCGTCCATCGGGCTTTGGTGCATAGCCACAGCTCTATGCTCAGCTAAAGATGACCAGAAGATGACGATTTGGGAAGGTACTATACTGTGAAAGTGCCAAAACCTCTTCTCAACAAAATGTTTGCTCCATGTAAGGGCGGCTTTGGGTCGGAAATTCACCATATACCGAATTTTTCATATATCACACCCATTGTCTCCACTTTATCGATTTTAAGGCTTCAAAGACGGCCTTTAAGAGATGTTTTTAGAGATATGCTCTGCAGAGTAATGTCTAACCTGGGCATCCCTACCAAACCCATCTGACTGTGGAGGGTGATGAAAGAGAACGCACTCTGGTCCATCAAGTTGAGCTACTTTGGGATAAAAGTACTTGGAATGGCGTCGTAGAGAAAGCCCGAAGTACTCGCAGTATAAAACGACACAACTGGAGGCAGCTGCGTAAAGATCAAGCCGACTGCAGAGGCTTGTTGATTGAGTCCCAAGTAAGTAGGTGAGAAAGATGCCACTAGCAATCTGATGGAAGGTGCTTGGCATTTACAAAGAGGATTTGTCTATTGGACTGGAAACACAACTTCATTTGAATCGCCACCACGTAACGTCACGCACATCCAACCCACAAATTGTAAATTTCACCTAAAAAGCCAAAGACATCGGGAAAAGAAGATGAACCACCACCATTCCACCCCACCATCGACCGACTTGTCAGAGTTTTATCTGCCAAATTGCATCGAATCACGTGCATCACGCAGAATCTACAGATCACACAACTTGTAAATCCAGTTTTCCAGTTTTTGTGTGTTCGCCTCAGTTTTGGTCAGCACTACAGCAGTCAGCACAGACATCAGAGAGAAAGATTCATCACATTCGAACCCGAATCTTCAGCCGCCGCCGCCACCTCCACCGTCGCCGCTGCAGCCACAGCCATAAACTAAAATCAAACTCTGTCCAAAGAAGAGGCGTCCCCTAATTTCGTATGCGGGTCTCGCAGAGCCACAGATGCAGTATCCACCAACACACCAATCGTGTGTCGTATGCAGCTGCCCAAGAGCTTGATAGAGAAGAGACTACGAAATTTCCATAATTCCCAATGGTTCCAATGGTTGCCAGTCAGGCAGCCAGGCAGGCAGGCTGTGTCCATCATTGGGAAACTTATTTTGTCTTATTCTGGATTTTCATTTTCAATTTTTTTTTTTTTTTGTTATTTTCTTTGGAACCTGAATCCATTTGAATGATTTCTTGATTCAATTTCTCCCTAGAAAGTCAACAGACAAGGAGATGCAGAGATGCGGAGAGATGAGGAAAACTCGTTCACAAGTCACGTTGCATCCCAAAGATGACGTATAAATTTCCACAAATTTATGAATGCACTCGAACAATACAGGATTCGAATTTCCTTTCCACGACTCTGTGATGTGCTGTGCTGCTGCCTGCTGCCTAATTAGCCATAAAGGTTTGGTCAGCGATGAGAACAGGGAACAGGGATGGGAGAAAGGGTTGGCCAGCCGCGCGCCGCACTGTGCTGTAACTAAAGTGCGATGAGATTAATTATGTATGCAGGGTTGAGTTTCGTCACTATTCTTTTTGGTTTCTGGTGCTTTTTGCTTTTATCTTAAGTACACACACCTCTGGAGGGAAAATACTCATGCTTGCTGGCGAAGGAGCACCACACAAAGGGATCCTTATACTATTTGCTGTGTGCTGTGTGCTGTGTGCTTTGCGCCTCTTCACCTCTTCTAGAAGAAGAAAATGTTGAATGCAAAGAATTAATTCTCGCATCCCTTTGGGTGCGATTTGGTTGAGTTATACTATAGCCTCAAACCACCCACCGGGCGAGCGTGGTACCCTTTTGGACCGACCTTCCTTAGACTTTTCGTGGTTTCACTTTGAGAATACTCAGACGGTGGGTTTGTTTTTTTTTTTTTTTTTGGAACCATTATCTCTCCCGTCTAAGGGGTCACCTTAAGGCCAGGACTAATAAATTAATTTCAGAACAAGAACCGGGAAAAAAATGCAAAGGCACCAAGGCACCATTACTGCTACTTTTACAAGACACATCATCGCGGTCGGACGGGCGGCGAATTTGTCCTAAGTAAATACTTGGAATCTATTTTGTTAATTAGTTTTCGTTGTAGTGATGGCTCTGTGATGGTAGTGACTACAGCGGAGGTGGTCTTTTGATGAATTTCCCAAGAGGATTTCTGGGTGCTTTCCCAGAAACGAAAACGAAAACGAAACGAGAACGAAAGATGCTTAGGGAATTGCTTCGAAGGTGGTGGCGTTTCTTTTTCTTCAGTTCAGCTCGGTTCGGTTCGGTTCGGTTTGGTTGGGTTGGGTTGGGTTCTTCAGTTTTTCATGATGAAAACCACCACTGGGGATTTTCGTATTAATTAATATTTTTTAAGCGCAAATTAAATTATATATATTGGCGCCATAATTTCATAGTGGATGGGCGAGGGAAGCGATGAAAAGATATTTCCACAAGGTCGATCGACTGTTTGATGCTGCTGCTGCTGTTGGTGCTGTTGGTGCTTTAATTGGGGAAGTTTTCGAAATGTTTTCTTGTGTAAACTGTTTGCCGAGGGACACTGTCGAACAAGTGGAAGTTTCTAATGAGATATTTTAAAAGGAATTATTGGATATTAAGCAAAGTATTCCCCCAAGTGAATTGGCGTTGTTATCTTAGATACAGTCGAGGTGGTTCGTTTGATCGAATGATGTCGCCAATTAGAAGGAAATATACGTTGTGCGTTAAGACCCTTTCAAAATTGATAGATAATTGAATAAGTTTTCTTGCATCCACGGGACTTAATCAAAATAATGAGCGGTGGATCTGAGTGCGATAGTCACCACTAAGAGTGTTGGTGGTGGCTTGGGGCTGCAAATCTGACGGAGCACCAGAATTTAAACTCAGTGTTCCAACAGTGGAAAAGGGAGATTATGCTGTGATAGGTCCCTACAAGCCGAGAGTCTAGCTTCTGTTTCATGACCGTTTTCAAAACATTGGCGAAATTGCCCACGTTTCGGCTGATATGTGTCGAAGATTGAAGGAAAATTTTGGTTCCAGGGAATCGGTTGGTGGAAGACTGAAATCCATACTTAAATTTAGCATGTTGGCTATACGTAAAATACTTTTCAGCCCGATATCTCAACTAATCTGTGTTTTATTTAAGTACAAAATTGTTATGTCCTTATTGGAAAAACTTTGAAGACTATCTAATTGCCATTCAATTGGACAAAAGTGTTCGCCAGCCATTCAAATGAACCCAACCCCCCCGTTGACTTTTCAACAAATCCCATCTCGTTGAGCACCTCAATTAAATTTGACATAATAATTTCCAATGCAATCAACGTGCACCTTCTCACCATCTAACCATCTAAACCACCTACAATCGTTCATTTCAAGAGTCTGACAATGAGATTAAATTCAGTCAACAACAACATTCGCCCACACTACCATAAAACTCACTTACGTCCAAAACCACATCACACATCACACCACACTACACCGACCGCCACCGCCACTGCGGCTAACGATTGTCAGCTCATCTGACAAGTGCATCTGCTCTTCAATAACAAAAACATTTAGCATTTAAAATTCATTTGTTTAATAAATAATATTGAAGTGCAGTCGTGCACACACACACACACTGTGTTTGTCGCGTTTGTGTGTGCGCGTGTGTGTGATGATCATTCTTCTTAATAAACTCGCTAACGAGCCTCGAATAAAATACAAAAAAAAAAAAACAAGACAAACTAAAATATAAAACTAACCACACTCGAAACGGGACGTGTATGCGTGCGTATTTGTTGTCTGCTCGAAACAGAAATAAAATAAAATAATTAATTTATTGTGGTCGAGCCATAAATGTGCCCAACAGCAACACCAACAGCAACATTAACATCAACATCGGCAGCGAGTACACAAGGCTCACAAACAGCAAATAACAAACGGCAAACGGCAAACGGCAGAACGATTGCAATAAATTCAATGATTATGCTTTTTATGATATGGGGATCGTTGCGCCCACCGCGCCCTCCGCCCACCGACCGCCCGCCCGCCCGGACAGACCTAACCTCAACCCTGGCATCGTCAAGTGGCCTACCACCATCGCTCGCACACACATACACACAAGCACATGGATACACAGAGCAAGTGGATTGCATTTCAGACACTTAGCCAAGTACGAGTGGGTGACAGTACGATCGAACTGTCAGTCCTCTGTGTCGTGAGACTCTTAACCCGAATGTAAGCCATTAGAATATAAATAGAATTTAATCTACTTTAGTGGTTGCACTCACCCAGCGGGCTGCTGGATTCGGGGCAACGCAACTCGCCTAGCGTGCATAGGTACAACAGCTTCGCCTTCGACATTTGGCTGTTTTTCTATCTCTGAGTTTAATACTGATTGACGATGTCGTCGTCGTTGTCATCGTCATCTTTTTCGTGAAGATTTTGGGAGTGGAACACATTGACACATTGGCCATGGTAAGCACAATAATGGATTCGATGGATGGTGCGAAGGTATTAAGAAAGTAAATTGGGGATTAGAGTGTGTCTGGGAACTGTGCGGTAATTTATGAGCTTGGTCTCTTCCCCCAGGGCAGACAGAACCTCGGGCAGGTGGATGTATCCGATTAGATGAAGGCGTCATGCTCTGTTGTGAAGTTGGCGTGATTCCAGTTTATCCGAGGCAGCTGGTGGAACAAAAAAAGGCTTACGAACTTAGTCGCCCACTTTCTTCAAATCCGGACTATGAACGAAGCCTGATAGAACTTCACGTAGAACAAGAGATAAGTTTGGGATTTAAAAGTCTTCAAATCCAAACAGTTTTAGGACAACCACAGCATTGTTCGACCCACAGTTCGATCCATTATTTGAATGCTCCATCGAAGTACATCGACATCTTTAAGTCTGACTGCAGAGTATTAAACGAATTCGTGACGAACTGAATTGTAAATCAAACCATGTAGGGAACATGGTTCTTTCAGACTCCCTAAACCTTAGCTTAGACCTCGAACTCAGTCTCTATGTGGCATAAAGATACTATTTCGAGCAGCGCCAACTCCATCGGCCCACCTACTGCACTGATTTCTTGGGAGAGTCAAGTAGACCGAAAGACTTCCAAAAGACTGGAAGAAGTTAATGATCGTCAAGGTCCCTCAATGGGGAGATATCTCATTGAGGCACATTGGCCGAAACTGCACACTATGGACCTTAGAAGTTTTGGTGGCCTTAGGGTTCATAAGAGGATGCAGAACATAAGTCTGCCCCTCCACTCATTTAGCTAAGACATGCGAGTAGGAGTGAAGAAAATTGAGATACATCTCTGTAGAAACACTTTTAGTAAAAATAGATGTTGCCGCACGAAGTCAAAGCTCACTAAGAGCATTCAGATTTGTCTGGAATTATACAATATGACGAAGGGACCTCAAGTACAATAGGTTTTAGCATAAATTGATGACACAAGTCATTTCGGAAGACTTATTGCGGTCATGGATGTATCTGCAATCAAATCGAACCACTTTGTGTAGCAATCAGTCAGGAAATTCATTCCTTTTCGCAACGACACCCAAAAGTGTCAGCCTTGAAACTCAACATCAAGATAATAATCTTCTCAACTCAGTCCATTGCAGGCAAAAGCCATCAAATCAAGCGAAAAGTTCACCAACTTAATCTCTCCTCTGAATCACCAGAAACAACATCAAGGTTAACTGCTCCATCCCTGTATCGAACACCGCATTTAAGAAAATTACCATTTGGCGCCACTACCGCCATCGTAAAGACTTGCCAAATTACTTTCCGAACGAGTATAATGGCCACTAGAAAACAACTATAATCTTTTTATAATCACGCACAGATATACTATAGCAATCCAAAGCCCAAATGCTATTTTAGCCATAATAATCATCATCATCTCTGGGAAATGACCCGCGCCACGAGTAAGACTCTCTATCTAACCGAAGTATCTCCAGCGCCAGCCCTAGCGCACAGTGTGAAAAAAGTTTCTCAATAATTTTCTAGTTTGTCGCCGTTTAGTTTAACGCAGTTTATCTTAATGCCTTTGGCCCTAAGTCTAGCTACATAGTACCCCCGCCCCCCCACAGGGCCGGGACCGGCCGACCACCTAATTGCCAAAACAAAACATTAACAATCCAATAAAACCGGAGAACGAACATGGAAAAATATTCCTCAATATCATCAATATAATGGGCAATTAATTTTCAACGAAAAAAAATTAAACTGCGGGGGTTGTTTAAACTATAAACGCGAGAGGGTATGTTGCAGGCAAGGCCCGGAAGCCATAAACAATGTAATCCTGGCCACATGTACACTAACAAAAGTTCGTGGTGTTCTGTTTTGCTGCGCGCTGCGTTCGGTAAGCTCCTCACGTGTAATGAACTATTGTGATTCTAATTTAAATGACCAATTAACCAGGAGCTGTTAGCTATCTGGTAGACTTGCAAGGATAACATCGCTGCCATAAAACCTCTCCCCCTTGCCTGCGTGCCGAGCCGAGTGTACGGATATACTAAGTTACCATCATAAAAGTGAAACTTTTGCCGCTTGCTTTTTATTGCGTATCCTTGATTTATGCCCTCCGCGTCGACAACGACTAGGAAGAGGACGGTCTAGGACGACGTTTACAGAGACTACACAACGATGATGACGATGATGAGAAGACGGTCAGTGTCGTGTAGTGCGCGTAGTACACTTGCCGCACACCCATTAATAAATGTAACCGGCATTAGGACCTTTAAAGCATCTCAAGTACAT
The DNA here is from genome assembly GCA_963583995.1 of Xylota segnis. Taxonomy (NCBI): domain Eukaryota; kingdom Metazoa; phylum Arthropoda; class Insecta; order Diptera; family Syrphidae; genus Xylota; species Xylota segnis. Next base: position 1,331,296 of record OY757238.1, read on the forward strand.
CTATCCATCCGTCTGTATGCGAGAGCCTCTGAGTGAGGGTGGATGAAATTAAATCGATTTAATGTTTTTATGGCACCCAATTTGACTATAAATCCCGAAATGGATTTGCCTGCCAGATGAGAGTTTAGTGGCCGTTTTGTGTGTTTCTGTGCGTGTATGTGTGTGGATACGCGCCGCGTAATGCGAAAATACAATTTGTCGCATGGTGGCCTGCGCTGCTCTTTCGTGGCGGAATAGTGCCCGGAAGCTATTATATCTGTATACTATTCCGCCGCCGCTAGAAGGTACATAAAACTGTAGGCTGATTTTTAATGACAATGGGTCATAAAAAGAATCCTCCTTTGATTGCTTTCTGGGGGCCGAGAGATTACTTATTGAAAATGACATTAAACTGAAAGCTATTCTTGGGCGGCGGCAGACAGTGGAGGTTTTAGGAAGTCCTTTTAATACAGTGCAGGATAATAGTGAAGTGGAACTTTAAGAATTCAAGTGAGAGGATTTTTCTACTCAATGGATACCACTTTTGAGTTCATCAACAAAAATTCACGGACCTACAGCAAGTTGGTCCTTCGAGCCGGATGTCATACGTATTTAGTTTGATTGCCCTGTGGGAACATGTGAATATGGAGAGAATTTTTCCCCCAAATATATCTCAGTTATATGTTCATCTCGAAAAAGTCCCTCTTAAGATCTCTGATAAATCACAGACATGGTATAGATACAACCCAACAGTTGAGTCAAAACATCAACAGAAGTGCCCGACACAACCGTCCATTATCAGTTGAAAAGCAAATGTTTGCCCCAAAACCTAGCTCTATTTGTTTTCATTTTCTCCTAATGTACCTAATTGCGATAAGCTACGTACTTCATTAGTTTTTATTACATTTTAGAACTTTATTACTATTTTAGAGCGCACTTAATCTCTCCCCTATCACTGTCGCATAAGCACTTCGCTCCAAATCCCCAAATCCCCATTGGTTTCGTTTATTTAAATTATATTTCAACACTAATAAAAAAAATGTGGTAATAAATACAAATGCTCACATCTGTTTTCGATAACATTCCGCTCAAATAACCTTCCATTTTTCCTTATCGGGATGCGGCTACGTACAATACTCGTACTCGCGTGCATTATACCAATCCTTGTATAAAGCGAAACAAAATAAAAGAGAAAACATATTTGCCAATGTAATCCAAAACCGTTTTTCTAGTTCCTCATTTGATAGCAGCCGAGTAGCATAATAAATAAATGATAAAACCAAAAACGAACAGAAATGATAGCTGTGCGCTCTCTGTGCTTTTTGCAACCGTTTCAGCCGTTTTTAGGACCGAGATGAGAATCCATTTCGAAAGGGTTGTACTTGCAGTTAATAAAAAAATATTTCGTTCATGTTTGCAGTCAAAATGAAATTAATTAATCGCATTTGGATTTTCGCTGAGTTGAGCGAAATAGTAAAAAACGCCACCATGTAGAGTTCTTGTTTTGTTTGCTTTTCACTGTGGTGTCTATTTAGAAAATTAAATATGTACATACATAATTCTTTAAGCTTTTCTTTATTATGTATCTGTTTTGTTTTGTTTTTTCGTGTTTTTTTTTTGCATGAAATTTGAGGCAAATTTTGATGATGAGCGCACGTTAATCAGCTCTTGGATTGAGTTTCTGTTGCGGTTTGCATTTTGTTTACCCCGTTGTTGTTGGTTACTTTATGTGAAACCATGTACATACATCATGTCAGGTGAGGGTATATGTTTGTTTGTTTTGTTTTTTTTTTGTTTTTAATCTGTTTTCGTGGTTTTGAGTTAAGTAACTTAAGAATAATGAGATTATGAATGACAACGGATGGAGCGGTGTTACACATTTACATGTGTAATGAGAGGAAACTCGAGCATTGGGGCTTAATTCTTTTCGACAGCTAATAATTCTTGGAATGTGAAGAGTTATGAGTTATTTTGTTTGAACATTATTATCTCATGGGGATGAGTGCGAGACTTTCAAGGCTATTGCCTAAGGTTGTCTCAAATGGTTTTCGTTTAGGCGGATTTTTCGCAGAGTTGTTTATGATCTCAGATTTTTGCCCTTCGTGTATCTGTTACTGGTAGGTTGTTGTTTCTCTCATTACTCTTCCGAAAATGGTGGAATTTACATATACATAATGTGATTATTCGTGAGGTAGTTGGCACTGATTTTTTTTCATAATTTTTTCATATTGGGCAATTCAATATATCACCACCTAAGTTTCAAACCACGATCCTGCTGAAATTGATTAGCTACTGATTCTGGTTCAATAAGACACTATATTTGTAGGGAATTTCAATATGTAAGCCCGGCAGATAGTAACTAGAGGAAGTTCTTACCACCAAGCGCGAACAAAATCTGCTTTCTCTTGGATTTTGATTTGCAACGTCAAGTCGGACCATAAGTAGAAGGCGATAGGAACAGGATCCTAGATTTATGTGAGGTTTTTCGTTGTAGATACTTTTTTCCCTTCTACTCTCAACGACAAATATTGCATCGCATTTATGCGATGTGAATGCCGCAAAATTTAAGTGAGTTCGCTAGAATCTTAGTCAAAAAAGTCTTACCGCCCTTAAGGGCATTTTCACTCACAACAAGGTAAGTATTAGCGGTAAGTTGTCCACTTTTTGTTCGGATTAGGAACAGAATGCAACTGAATGCAAGACTCAATCAGAGCTCACCACAATAAGGCCAATCACAAGGGCTATAATGGGAAGAATAGTCGCCTACCAGATCGAGGTGCTCAGCCAGAGGAAACTATTTAATTACAACGCTCAACACTGCTCTACAGTCATTTCTTCTAAAAAACAGTAAGAATGTCACTGATTTCTCACAGAAGCATTTGTTAGGTGAGTCTGAATTTTGGTGGATTCTACAGAGACTCTGACTGAGAGCACTGGAAGACCCATCGCAGATTTAAGTCCTTAAAAGTCATCGACGGAGCCGTGCTTGGCAAACTTTGTTCTAAAATAGATTCCACGTCAAAGAGTTTCAATATATTTAGAGAGTTGTTCCATTCTCGAACTGGCAAAGGACTAGCACTGAGCAAGGACTTAAACCCGATTTGGCTATCGCTAAAGATACAAAAACATTAGGGCACGCGTATGTCATCGTACTTGATAGTATAGCGCAGACAAGGCAGTGTCAAGCTCCCTCCTAGGCCACAACCCATCGATTAGCACAGACACCTACCGTGCGATAAACAAAACAGTCTCATGCAATAAATTCTCACCAACAACCTTGTCAGTTCAGTTCGAATCACAGAACCGTCAAGCAACACCACTTGTTATCCTTTTAAACTGTTCGAGGTGTGCAAAATTGACATGTTAACTTGTTCACCTCATCTTCACATCTCAAGCCCATGTTAGTTATTGTTTGCATACACTCCTTCGTCTCACACGGCATTATCTCGAATGTGCTAATTATACTCAATTAAATATACAAATAATTTACATTGTGTTTTCAATTAATATGTACATAGCAGATGAATAAAAAAAAAAAAGAAGCATATGAGGCTCATAATCTGTTGCGATAGTACAGTAACAGACACTCTCACTGCTCGAGGAGCACCCCCGTTTGGGCCGCAGCCTGACAGACCCTGGGGCACGTAAAAATGTAAATATTTCCGAATGCACACAGCAGAACGCATTTGCATACGCTTGAGTGTCTCGAGATAACTTCCAATTAAGCGCTGATAATTTAATTTACATACTTAGCCGAAAGACCGAGAACGGCAAATGGAGAACGGAGAACGGAGAACATCGAGATTGACTTGATGTTTGTTGTCGTCGTCGTCGTTGTCGTAGTTGCTCGTAGGATGTGTGCGGGATATAAAGTCGAACAAATATATCGCGGAGAGGGTTGTTTAAATAAGCTCCCCACACACAGACGTTCGGGGTGAACGCAAAATAGTAATTGCACACATATCCATGCAAGGGGTGGTGGTATGTAATTACATGAGCGGCGTTCTCTGTTTGCGATTATTTAATCAATGTTGAAGGTTGTTTTCAACAGCACACCCTACCTACGTAATCTGTTATCAAAATCGATTGGGATAGGCTATTGGGATGGGAAATCATCTCGCAACTTAGTTGCAATGGGGCAAACTGTCTGGAGTCTAACGCAATAAGTCCCGAGTGTTAGCACATGCCTTTTTCCCACTAATTCGGTCTCGATGTAGGTCACCCGATAACCTGTCGATTGCAGGTACTTACTTACTTACACATTTCCCTTTCCGAGGCGATAATTTGTCAAAACAACAATAAATTCACAGTCAGCGCCGGCCGTCTAAAACAAAAAGTCATAATAATAACAACAAATCCATATCAAAAAGTCGCAGGCTTCCGGCTTCACAGCGTCTGATGTAATCGACTTCTCTGATTGCAACTATCGAAATTTCATCGTCGTCGTTGTCGTCGTTGTCGCAGTTGTCCTTGAGGTGATGTATGTTTTGATGATCGTGCGCGTTTCTTTATTACCTCTACTGGAAAATAACATATTTTCTGTGTTTTTTTTTTTTTGTGTATAATAACAAATCGTTAAATAGAAATTGGAGCGAATGTGGGGACTATTTATAGACGGCTTTGGCTTTTCTTTTTCTTTAATTTTATCGGGAAAAAACTGGCAAAACGCATAAACAAAGCCATTATTTTCGCCTCTTCTTGGTTGCTGCTTGAATGGACCATTCAAAAAGTTCCTTGAACCACTTTATACTATATCTATCTGCACGCGAATTCGAGCAGATACATATCTTGTAAGCATGAACACAAATCTGTTATCGGATTCGTAGATGTACGTAATCGGGGATAACAAAAAGGTTGTGTGTTATTTTTACGAAATAATTCGGCACACTTCCTCTCGGGCGGTGTACTGGTGAAAGGTGAAATGTGTTTTTCACTTCACTCCTTTGCTTCCAGTGGTAAAGAATGTTTGAGATATAAATAAACAAAGAAAGTGTTATTTTTTTTTGCCTTGTTCCAGCGATTCATTGAGAAAAACATTGTTGTTTGTTGTTGTTTTATGGGTTAGAGGAAGCTTTGGAGAACACTATTTAAACAATTATTGACGAGTGGCGCCTTGCCAATGTCCGGTATGGCCGTCCGCTGGAGTACAGATGTACATTGTATAAGGCGCCCAAGGACAGATGTCCGAAACGATGTGTTATCTGCGGTGCAGAGGCTTTCCAGCACTTTGGAACATAAACACAAATGTCGAAACCAAGTCTGTATCTTTTAAGTATTCGATCGACGACTGATCGCTCTATTGGGTGTAAGTTCGATTTTCAGACAACACCCAACTTTTTTTTTTCATTTTCTACGTACCCAGCACTTGCAAGCGCCTCAGAAAGGGGCTGAGAGTCTTGAAAAATCTTCTCAAAAGTATGCTTACATATAGTGTACCGCTTTGTCTCAAGTGCACTAGCTAGACCCTGAGTTCTGGATGACAGTGTCGCGCAAAATATTTGTCTTTGTATCTATCTTTCTACGAATCCATGACTATTTATTCTTAAGTCCTACAGAATCAGCAGCACCTATCGTTCTACTATGCAGAGATGTCTAAGGAAGGATTTAAAATCCCTGACCTGGCAAACAGAGTCTTTAAATAGAACTAGGAAAAACGATGCACGTATGATAACGTAGACTAGTCTAAAGGGATCTGAATGAACAGACAAGCCCAACCTCAAGCGCCATCTAAGTAAGAAAACAAATGAGTAGATACTGTGGTAGATGTTGATCTACAGACTTACTAACTCCATGGTCCTGGTGAGGTTTGAAAAGGGTGTTTTCTTTATAATTTAGCTGCACTCAAAGCTAATAGAGAAATTAGGAAGACAAAGTTGGTGGTGTCGATGCAGATTGGTTTTAAATGTTCTAGAAAAAAGTGTGAGCAAAAAAGGTGAAATTCATATGAAATTTCAAGGGATTACAGATGAACTGTGGGTTTGTAGATTCATATAGTACGAGTTATCTGCTCGTGTCCAACAAACCTCAATGTAGATGGTTGGACAGACCATAGATAGAAGTAAATGGATAACTTGTTAATGGGTTCCTCCTAGTTTCGTTAGCGTCAAAACCTCCCATTACCCTACTAAAAACTTGTCAATATCCAATTACCAGAATATATCGTATTAACTACTGTTGAAACTAAGAAGCCATTCCATTTGAGCCATAAAATCTAACCAAACTGTGATACTGTGGTGTTTTTTTTTCTCATTTTAATTGGGTAATTATTCAGACGTATCTTGCGTGTTGCATCTCACTAAATCACACACACTAACTGGTCGAAAAAGAAGACTCATCCATAAATTGTAGCCAAAGTGACGCCTTTTAATCTAGAAACCGATCTATCATTCGCTCTTTGACTCCAACAACAAATCAAAACAACAAACCTCAAATGTCCTGACGCTAACCAGTTTTTTTTAAGATTTCGACTGCACGAGGTACTTCCTCCACTTATGCATGCATATGTATGTAGATAGAGATACAAAATTTACGATATGCACTCATATTGTATAAACTGGCTTTATTTGGTCGTCTTTCCCGGTGGGTGTGTCTCAACTTGTCCAGCGCAACCTGTTAAACGTGTCTCGTCTCTCGTGTGTTTTCCATTTAAGTCCAAAACTCATTTGTTTTAATGTATCTCTCTTTTTTCGGATAGTAGATACATTTTCTGTATATGCGTGTTTTTTTTCATTTTATTGACTTTGAATGATCAGTGCTTTGTTTAATTAGACTTGCCACGGCTAAGTGATTTGGCTTACATAACCAGCCTATAACCAAGATCGGATAAATATTTAATCTCAATTTTTTTTGGTTTTAGACCCCTTTTTGGCTGAGCGAAAACAACACATCCATTGTTATTGTTTGTTCCTCTTATAGATTTCGGATTTCAATAAAATACCGCGCCCAAGAAGCCAAAAACAAGATCATTCATAGAGAAAACAAAATTCAATTGCAAAAAAGGAAAATGTTGAAATTTAAATTAAAAAAAAAACAAGTAGCCTTGGGTTGCTGTTGTTTTCGCGAAAATAGCAAAGGTGCGAAAAAATAGCGAGTACCGATCTTGTTTACATCCGCTAGGCAGATGGTCCGCGCCAATTGATGCAAAAATACCACAAAAACTGAGAAATAATTCGAAAAAAATAGAAAAAAATTATTTAAAAATATTCACGTACGCTAGATATCGTGGGCAGTGGGAATTAATTATGGAACAGTTCTGAGTTTATGCCAAAACTATTCTGGCTTTTGTAAACACAATTTAAATCATTGTAATGGGTGCGGATTCCCATCGAGCGAATCCTCTTTAAAGAGTCAAATGGCTTGATTTGTGAGGCGTCACAGCGGTCTAGACGGCACATTTCTACCTGAGCTGATGATCCTGGTTAAAAAGTGCGTTTAATCCTTGAACACAGACAAACAGACGCACACCACTGTGACAAATCGATCGATGGTCGGGTCATGTTGTAATTAGCATGTCAATAATTACTTATATTTACTTTTTCGGGCGTGGAACGATACTGCAGGTACGACACTGTGTATCTTTTGCTGTAATCAGCAATGGAGACCTACCACAAGGTTAATGGATTCTAGGGTCGTAAATTTTCGTAATTACACTGTTTGTATTGGCAAATTGCTCTGATGTGATGGTGATGGTGGTGGTGGTGGTGAAACCGGACGGAGATGTTGCATCAGATTTTTTATTTCAAAACCAGTAAAAGAAAACGAAGAGAGTCACTTTATGGAGATTTCTAGTGTAATGAACCGGAGGATTTAATCGGTGCTTGATAAGAGTGGAGTACACTTTGTGGTATTTGAATCGGGTTTGTGTAGCCACAGAGGGTTTATTTATTGCAGGGAAGGAGCAATCAGATGGGGTTTTGCTGGTTATTTCGAAATAAGTCTCTAAATCTTGATGAGTATCAGATAAGAACCGTATGACGACGGGAGAGATACTACAAATAGGTGGCAGATACTACCAGTCATGAAGAACTTACAGACAGAACATAAAGTACGACACACTTTAAGCCAAAGCCCTTCATTTTGAAAACTTCATTTCCTAGCAAACAAAATTTGGACAATTTCAGAGGCTTACAGGCTCTATGAAAATGCTAATCCTAGCTTAAGACTGTTTAAGGGGTTCTTTAAAGCTCGATATTGTTTGTAAAACACTGAGAACTGACAAGTTAGTGACTTTAGCCACAAAAGATACAATCCGGTGACAGCAACTTAGATCAAATTCAGGTTTAGATACACATATGCAAAGAAGATAATAAGAAACGTGTACTTACCTAGAGTGCAGTGATGACCTGAAATGTAAAAAAAAGATTGTAATCAGTACAAACTTACTCAAAAGTTGAAATATTTTATGAAAAAAAGTATCTTTTTACAAAACTTTCAAGTGTCTTACGACAGTCATGTCATGGCCATGTAGTATAGCTTTCTAAAAGCTATTTATAGTACAATCAGTCGTGTCAGATGTGCCCTTTCCCACCCAATTAAGGGCCACATGTAAACAAATTCAATACCTCATCTGGTTATCGTTCCGTCAGGCTGTAACTGCTAGCATATCTTATCGGTAACAATTAACCATACCGAGAGTGCCTTAAAGCAGAACACATAGTGAGATCAAAAGGTCGAATACTACCTCACACACACACACACTCAGGCAGATAGACGATAAAGAATATCGACAGCGTACAAACCAAAGATCGAGATCTTTTGTTGTGGTTTCGTATTTCAATCTTTACCCAGTGCTTCCATATTACTTTCAGTGGCCGACTACATATCTGGCTAAATCCAGTTCATTGTGAGTGATGAATTATTATTATTATTATGATGATGGGGCGAGGACGTCGACGTTATCGATTGCTGTGGTTCGACACAAAGTTCGCTTCCCGGCGATAGCCTAATTTTAAAATCTTTATCGATATACTGTATACAATGAACAGACAGACAGACAGTTTAATCAGACTTGCCATATGGGCAGCAAGGAGTCAACAAGGAAGTGAAATGTTTTAAAACGCAGGATCAACAGACAGAAACCGGTTGGCAATTTGAAGATCACTGCCAAATGACGTCGATGTGCATCAATTAATTTAAACGAAAATATAAACAAAGGAAATCAGAAAGAAATGTAATAAAAAGGAGAAGAGAAAACAGAATCACTTTGTGGACTTGACTTTGATATTGTATCTGTGAGGGTCGGGTATTGGTTCTGTGGAAGTTATCTGACAGTGAATTGATCCTCACTTTTGACCCAGAAATATGGAAAGAGGTGATCGCCCTTAATCTTTCTAAATCAAAGGAGATACCAAAAGTATGCCTTGTGTCAAACAGCGTCCGGTTCAATGAATTTTGTTCAAAATTTGCATCTCAAAGCCTTAACGATACAAGCCACTTAGGTAGCTTAGAGAGAAGCTTAGATGTGGAGAGATACTTAACTTCTTATCAAGTTTCCACAATGAAATTTCCTGTTTTCGAAGTATCTAGCTCAAGGAATTTTGTTCGAAATTTGAATCTCGGGAAAGCCTTAAAGGTAGAAGCCGCATATACAGCTTAAAGATGATAATTGTTGGCGGTAAACCTAAGATTTTACAATTCTAATCGAATATTCAAAATAAATTCTCTTTTTCCGAAGTATCGCTGAAGGAATTTTGTTCGAAATTTGGATCGCGGGAAAGCCTTAAAGATAGAAGCCCCATATACAGCTTAAAGATGATAAATTTTGGCGGTAAACCTTCAATACTACAATTCTAATGGAATATTCGAAATAAAATCTCTTTTTTCCGAAGAATCGCTGAAGGAATTTCGTTCGAAATTTGTATCTTTATAAAAATTTTACAAACTATCCAAAGAATCTCGAACATGTAGAGCCAACTTTGTGCGACCCAATCGTTCACTTAACTATGAATCTTTTACTATGATCTAGCCATCTCTGTGTTGTTTTTTTTATAATTTGTTGTTCTAGGTGTACCATGCCACGCTTGTTGTGGTCGTCGCTCAGTCGGTCGGGTTGGATGCTTCCTAGGCGAGATTATTTATAGATTTTTTTATTTTATTCTTATCATAGAGAGAATTAAATTCGAAAATAAATACAAATAAATTAAAATGTTTCAGTTGAGGATAAAATGAGACTAAGTATACACGTGCAGTGGAAGCCTTTTGCTGTGCGTCATTTGGCTTTTCCCCAGTCTTAGAAAGAAAGGAGGAACGTGAAGGCCATCTTTGAAAGTGGTAAACAACAATAGACGCTCATGATTTTCTTGACCAAGCAATAAATGCAAAATTAGCACCCGACATCATTGTGTGGGTGCATATAATTGGACGTAGAATAATTGAAGAAAGTGTTTTTACTTAGACCAAGTAGGGTCCCTTAAGGAATGTATCTATCAGCATGAAAGGGCATAAGTGAGGCCTTAAAATAGGTACGTTCGATGGATGAAGAAGATAAGTTTCAATTGGTATATTCGAAACTTCGATCGTCGTTTTGATCGAGCATCCGTACCACATCTTAATGTATTCCAACACTTGCCGGTGCGATAAGAATTCACAAACTATATTTAGGTCACAACGCACAAAACCGAGAGCCGTCTAGGCCGAGGCTTTGTTGACAAATACCTCTGCTCTGATTAGACACGTGTCCACTCCGCTCGTTGCTGTTCCCTCTGAGTTTATTCGCACTTTGGCGACAAACAAAACAAACAAATCTAAAATATGTAATCTCCATGTGCCGCTTTCAGGCGGTTCGTTTGGGACCCGAGAGTCACTTGCGAAGTGATAAGATGTAGCCGCTGTTTTTGCAAATTTAAGCAACATTTTTGAACTTTTTTTGACATCCCAAGGCGGCCCATTCTAACGAGGTAATTGACCTCAATTTGTGAAATTTAATAAGAAATTAGCTCATTCTAAACAAAGTGTTTAAATTTAGATCGCAATCTCTGTTCCATTGTTTACACACCGGCGAAAACTACCAAACGATGTGTTTAGACACTTTCGCTGTCATAGTGCAGAATGCTCCTCCTGAAGACAGGGGGCTTTGATAGCACCGTCCTAATCGTTTGTTCTGAACAATAATAACAGCACAACGATTGCCTTATCTTAATACAATTATCATGGAAATGTGTCATAAAGCGGTTTGCGATCAGATTATGGAGCGTTTTTTGCTTTTCTTTTTTTTTGGTTTCGCTTTGTTCGTGTTGATGAAGAACAGAGGCTTGCGTGCAACCTGTCAGATACGCCAACTACTTTTTTGGCAAAGCCAGCTCGTGTCGGTACATATGCCAAGCGCAATCTCGACAAATTGCAAATTGTAAGCACGTTTGTGCTGTTGTAGCTGATGGATTTTTGTTTTTCTTTATTTTTTTTTCAAAATAAACATTCATAAGATCATGTCAGTGTGTGATGGTGTTTTTGTTTTTTTTTTGTTTTTTTGTTGTTGCTCGAAAGAACATGTGTCCGCGCAAGTGATCTACGTCATTTGGCGAAGCACGACGACGAATATTCAATTTGATGTTGAGTAGATTTTCATTTTTTGGCAACCAATTGTGCACTGATGTCAGCGCGGAGACTGGTGTAATGTATTTTATGGCAAAGTGCAGGCGAACGATCGTAACCGATTTAGAAATGTTTTTCTGACTATTTGAAGTTTTTAGTGTTTTGCTGTCGTTTTATTTGTTTGTTGTTTTTCCTCTACGGCGTAGCTTTTCTCGGATTGTTGTTGCATTTTGAGAAATGGCTTTGAGTTTATATTTTTGAAAGAAAAAAATAAATAATTCTCGTGAAAAACAACAAAGCTATGCGGGTATGGGAAAATTGTTCGCATTTTGTGGCAATTTACGGCAAAACTTTGGGCGAAAGTTTTATCGATTTGGCAATGGCTTTGCAGGTGATGTATTGTGACAAAGATGATAAATAATTCGGATCTGACAAGCTTTTACCCGATAAGTCATTGCAATCAATTGCACTGTTTTGACATTCGGTAAAATGTTCTCTTACAAGCCATCCGCAGAAGCGGTCGGTGTCAAGGCATTTCTGATTAATGGGCGGGTATGGCACATGCAGTGCTGTATATATTTTTGACAACTGTATCAACTTTTAGGGAATGACACATTGAATGTCAAAATCGGTCGAATCACCAACGAAGATACACTCCAACTTGCTGTGAATTTTCCTACTTTCTATCCAATCATTGCCTTCTGCCACAAGTAATTCAACAATTAGCGTTTTATGCCAATCGATTATGATTAGTCACATGCCAAATAGCCAGCCATAAAAATAACCACTTTCCAGTTACCTTTTGACCATTGAGATCGACGACCGACCCAAATGGAGCTCTGAAAGCCTCATCAACAGTAGTAGATAAGTAGGAAGATCTATTGGTTTTATTACCAAGGTATCTTACGACCGAGCATAATCGTGTACCATAAATCACTCCTCCCCGAGTTGAAGGGCTTGAACTTTCGCTAATTTTTTCAGTTTTTTTTTCGTCTTGTAATCGTTACATGATAGATTTCTTTGTAAAGATTAACGATCAACCTAAAGTTTGCCTCAACAATACCACAACAATCTGTAGAAGAAAAAACTTACATGCATGCGGCTTCAGATAGAAACCGCAGAAGGCAAAGCCAACTCCCTAGGTCGGTCTCGTTCAATGGCAACTATATCGGCTTACTTAAGATGCATACACACTCCAGCACACACCCCGGCGGCATGCATACTCGTAGTTAAACAAGATGTTGCAAGCATAGGACTGCTGCACCTAGAAGTGGTTGCAAGCAAGCATTTGATAACAAAGATTTGTGTAACCCTACAGAGGCGCGTTTAGCATCTGGGCTATCTAGGTATTTGAACTAACCCAAATGGAAGCTGACAAGCTTCTCTTATCTCAATTCGGAACCAAGAGAGATTAGAGATTCTAAGTATAAACGAGGCGGCGGCTCAACTTCAATGGATGCCTTCTGCCATGGTATCGTATCTCTTGTTGCGGGTTTGCATACGCTAAGTGTGTGCATTGTAAACTTCTCTATTTGCTTGGTAATTAAGTCCCTATTGTATCGCAGTTGAGGGTACTTTGAAGTTGTGCGCTTTCAGCGTTCGTCAAACAAAGGAGTGACAATCAGAGCCACAGAGACTGACTAAAACCCCACTTGGGGTCACTTGGCCTAAACGCTTAGACATTATGAAAACGCACAGCGGATAATTTTCAACGCTTCCTGCGTTTTATGACCATACGCACAAGGCACAACGCACACGATCGTAAAAACTCATTTCCACGATGAGATGGCTGTCGAATCTGTTTTGGGTGACCTATTAAGAGTCTCACAGTATCGTTGGCTGCGCGATCGTAAAATTATTTCTGAAGCAATTAATTCGCATTTATTCTCATTTATTCTTATGCCTCTCCCTCCACTTTGTGTGGCGTACACGGACATGGGACTGCGTGTTCACTCCTTGGGCGTTTATTTCTCTCCTCGACCGACTGCGAGTATGCCATGCCATGGCATGGGGCGAAATTTGTTTCCACTTTTTCTCGTTAATGGTTCGACAGAAGTTGGAGGCATACATTTTTTTATCGTTTGGACTTTTACGACTTTTTACGGTAATTAAGGGAAATCATCGATGGCAAAAACAAAGAAGAGGAAAATTTCCATTGCCAAATGGATGCTGCAGATACAGCACATTTGTATGTATGCATCTACGAGAAAGAATACGAAATTAAGAAACTCCAGTCTGCTGTTGGATTTCAATAGAAAATCCAGGAAACCATTTAAGCATTTCTGCAAGCAATTCTCGGCACGTGCGTAAAACAGAAGCATTGTCCGCCGCGCTAATAGTAATGTAGTTCCACTTCCTAGTTGCGATGGAGACTGGTTGCTAGAGTTAACTATATTAGCAAAGATACTTCCGCGTGCCGGCTTTGCCTGCTTTGAATTGATCGATTGTGCTGCTATATGAATTGGAGCTTTGTTCCGATCCGACGTTTTGGAGTGGGAAGTGGCTTTTAAGAAATAAATGGATTTCGCTACTACTGAGGCGATAATGGTTTCTCATTCTATCGAGAGATTTTTGACAGAGAACAATAGGCCTAATGGTATGAGCATGGATGGAGGCTATTGGACGACTTGTACGCATTTGCTGGTCAGATTCTTTGTATTTTTTAAGATTGGTATTGACTGATGAACCTCAGCCGAAAAATGTGTGAATAAATAGGTTACGCATACGCCACCGAATCAACTACAAACATCTTGACTCCACCTTCTCGTAGCACAATTCTAGCCTAACATTCTGTTTCTGTGCATCAAACGAAATCGTTCACAGGTTCCTGAAGCTGGAATTTCATTGACGGAGGCAACTGAGTTGAGATGTCTAGTACATTGTGATTGACTTTCATTTTATTCGCATGATGTTGCCGTGTTTTCTTAGATCTGATCGATGAATAGTGTACTAGGAGAGAGCTTCGATCAATCCGTTGAAAACTAAGATTAGTTCGTCAACGTGCACGTGGATTCAGATGCTTCAGATACTTCAGCCTGGGCTCCTTGACATACAAAGTCTTGGAACAACAAAACCAAGAATATAGCAATTTCTATCCGAGAAATGAGAAAATTAGGTCCATTGCGGTTAAGGATACAACTTACTCTGTGGACTTCAGAGGAGTAAAAGCCAATTTAGGCTCCAACCACTTTCACGCCATTTGACAGAAGGAAAGGAAAACCGCCTTCAATCACATGGAAGTAGATCATATCATCAACTGAAATGCCAACAGCAAACAGTAAGCACTCGTTAAAGCTAAGTACCCACTCTAATGTATGTATGAACGTAATCACCTCCAAAAGTGAACACAACATTTGAACCATCAGAACCATCAGAACCATTAAAATCCACCCAACATGCAACCCCATCGCTTGACGATTGTTAGAAACAATCTCTCACCGTATCGCACAACAAGAAAACAACAAAACAAATGAAACAACGTACGGAAGGACGGAAAACTTTATCACTTACACCTAATCAGCTTCGCTTAAGCAGCAATAAAGTTCATCCTACACTTGCAATAAACACCGATACTACTTAGTATCTAGTATCTCTTCATCTCTCGTCTATACTCTGCAACTTTTCAGCGTACTGTACAACAGTGTATTATTCTAATCTGTTTTTGGTGTTTCCAGCTACAGCTTCAGCTTCAAATTCAGGTTCTCCATCTTGCCGCAAACCGCATCTGAAGCAAACACAGTCAAAAAAAAAAAAAACAATAATAATCCACCCCACCGCCGCTGCCGCACCACCCGCAACAGCAAACATAACAATCTATCCAAAGTGTAGTCGAGAATAAAAAAAAAAAAATATAAGTATCTATCCGAAACCAGATCCACAGATATTACTTATTGTAGAGTGTAGAGCCATTTATCCAATTCAAGGTTCCAAAACAATATCATACACTCTTCTGAGGTATAGTACGATGTTTTGTTTTTGCCTTTGCCGTCGTTGCTTTGTTTTGTGATTTTTGTTTGTTGAACGGCGGCGCGGCGAATAGCAGAAGGAGGAGGACGACCGACGTGCAGTAATAGAGCAGCAACAATAAAAAGCCAGCAAAAGAGTTCCACGTTTCACTGAACGCGCTGAACGGATACTAGAGAGCGCCCAGATGAAACTCTTCTAATGGAAAAGATTAAAAGCGAAATAAAATTTAAGTATAAGCTCTGCACCGCACCGTAACCGCAGCCACTGCCACTTGATGTGAGTGTTTGCTCATTGTATCTGGAGCAGATAAGAAAAATGCAAAATGGATTTGTTGTTAGTATGATGGCTTTTTTTTTTTTTTGATTTTTTTTAACGCTATTTGCCTGTGCCTGTGGTGTGTGGCAATGCTGTGGGAAAGGATTCCTGTGGGGAGATACAATTTTTACGAATCATTTGGTTTTTGTCAGAGGTCACGTTCGGTATAGGGGATCAGAGAGAGGCACCTGTGCTCGGGTTACGCTTTTGGGAAATTGTTTGGTGAACTAGTTTTGGCGAAGGCACGTCTTTACCAAATAACAAGGTTATCCTCATTATTGTCCCATAAGATTTACCCGTCTCTGCAAATGGGTTGAAATGGGGTATTTGAATACACCGTCGAATGTTGTTGTTTTTGTTTTTTTGGAACTAATTGAGGGACTTTGGAGAATTAATTTTAAAAAGATACACAGTGTGGGATGCTTGTGACACAAATGTCAAAGGTTTTAGTTAGTATTCGAAGGCAGTGGGCACTATATGTGTAAAGAATGAAACTACAATGTCCCTTAACCAAAGCAAGTATCCATTCGAGCACTGCGCTGCTCATCAACTACTTCAACTAGGATGGGATGCTCTGTGAATGTCATAATAGCAATAAGACGATTTTCAAGTCAAAATCACCACCTTTTCATCAACTTTAAGGCCTCGTAAGAGGGGATTCATCGCCTAGAGTTCTTCAGAATGATAGTTGACGTAGGAGTTGGAGTAAAACTGTTTTAGCTGTGTCGTGTAACGCTAAGGAGCAAGCGATACTATATTCAGGAAACCAGAGCACATGTTGGAAACATTCGAACGAAAAATTCTTGGTCAAATATTTGTTCTTCTTTGGATAAAGGGTGAATGAAAGAGAAAATAAACCTCGATCCCTACGAACTATATCAAAATGTGGATATTTTGCTAAAAATCCCTGACAAAATAGCTACTCCCAGCGAATGAACAGTGCTCCAGTCAAGAAGATCTTCGAGTCCCAGGGTCAAGTGCGAGACTGCAAGGAAAACCGACAAAGTTGGACGAAACGTGCCCAAAACTGATGAGAAGGGAAGGAAGGAATGGAATCTCTGATAGTGAATCTGCACTATAAGCCCAAGTGACGACTTTTAGTTAGACGATTTCCCACTTGATCAGTCTTCTCATTTAACTGAATTTGGTAATCTTTTTACGGCTCGAAGGACCTTTCGAACCTCGTATTCTTTTGCCTTTGAATGGAAAAGGATCCGTTTCTGGTTCCCTTTCGGAATCTCCTGCGGATCTATAGGAAGTAATTCCACAAAGCATACAGAAACATTCATCTGGTGAGGATATCAGTCAAGTTTTGCAGTGTTTTGACTGAGAAGATACATTTAAGTCTCTAAAAGATAATAAATATGTGTTCTATTGCCATATCTTAAAATTTGACTTAATTTCACTTTTGTCAAGCGACTTAAAGTCAAAGGAATGTGTTACACGTGAACGAATGTGAATAGAGTAGCAAAGCGGAGCAAAGCGGAGCAAAGCGGAGCGAATCGGTGCAATTTCGAATCCAATGAAAAGTGAAATACGTTTCGTGATTTTCAAACTATTCAGTCATTTCATGCTGTAGCCTCTGTGACCCCTCTGTCTGTTAAGTACAGGGAGTATCTGTGGGCATACAGAACTACCCAAAGCATGTATCACCTGCGGCAGATTGGACCCCCGTCTGCCCAGGGGAAAAACTTTCGACAGTAACAAAGCTTTCAACACCTTCTTTACGTTACTGTCCAATTAACTCCTTTTCGTACGCTGACGCAGCAATCTCCATTCCGTCACTTAATCAACACCAAATAAAAATTTCTCATCTCCGCCGTGCGTCGTCGTTGGCTTAGTCCGTGCCCCCTTTTGGATAATCTCCTCTGCGGTTTCCCTCAACTACTTAACCATATAATGTATTTCCATAGAGGTAACTAATTTACAAATTAACTTCAACCTTATCTCCTGGCCCCTCTCTCTCTCTCTCTCTCTTCCTCTGTCTCTTCCTTCTGTGTCGGGATCCGTGCAACCAACAACCAACAACCAACAACCAGCAATCCGCACTGGCACTCTTCCTACATTGTTAACAGAGAAGAAAATAAGTATTATTATGTTGCTATCATTAATCTACAAGCCACGGCTAAGCACGGACTCCGAAACCTCTTCGTTCCAATTTTCTCGGAACAAAAAAAACAAAAAAAAACCGAAAAAAACAGAAACAACCAGGAAAAAAGCGAAAACAAAATTTCATCAAGATAAATTATCACGATAAGCGGCCGTTACACTGCACAAAGAAAATGAGGCACACTATGGAGAGAGAGAAAATAAAAAACGAAAAAAAAAAAAAATTTCTTTTTTGTCAGATACAAGGAGGAAAGTAATAAGGCTGCACTCGCTCCCCAAGTCCAAGAGTTGCAAAAGTACAAAGTGCCTCATAATCCGCGCTCATAATCGCTGCTCTTGCAGCAACGACGTTGACGCCCATTTGCGTTGTTGTTGGCTTGTTTCGTGGTGTGTGTGTGTGCGATATTAATTAGCATTCCGAATCGATATCTAATCACGTCGATCAATAAGCAGCAGCGGCAGCGCTGTCACACTTTGAGTAATCGTCCATTGAAATTGAAAAGCGGGGCTGGGGGCCTGGTCGGTTGGGTGAACCTTTGGGGCAATGCACTATGCCATGTTGCTGCAAGTTTGTGTTTATGACAGCGCCTCTGAATACGGAATAGGGTATGTGCCACACATAATGGGTATCATTCACCCTCGCGCACTATGTGGAGCAGCTGTGTCCACATGGGTACACGGCTCGCGAGCGATTGCAGGGGAATGGGGTTATGTTGACTCTCTCTTTGTCGCTCTGTTGTGGGTGTTGAGTGCGTTATAATTATCATAAGGTGCGATTATCGCATGCTGATTATGGATTGCAGAAACGAGGTGTTTTTTTGTTTTTTTTTTTTTGTCAAGTTGATGTATTTTTAGGTGCAACCAGGTAACGCGGAAGAGAGTTGTTGCCTAATCGGGCGTGCTAGAGACTCTTCACAGGTCCAGAGGGACAGTCATGTTCGAGGTGGAGCACCATACTATCAAGTTTACTATCTAAAGTCATTCTTGGTACGCATCGAGGTTAAGTTGAAGAAAGAAAGCAAAACTTTAAACAGAAATACGAACATTGAGCCAGCCAAGTCCACGCGGGACCTGGGGGTTATAAGCTCACAATCAACTGTGTTGTTCGAGTTATTTTCTTGGCACGAATTGAAAGTGTCGACTTCTAAGTTTGAGAAGGTTTTTCTTGACGGTTTTACTCTCGAACGTTTGTCAGAAGTTCACACGAGGGAGACTTTGGTAGGAAGGCTGATCTAGTGTCTAGAATACCTCAATTTAGCAGAAGAAATTTATAAACGATGAGCAGACACCAAAGCAGGATGATCAATACCAGATGGACCAGGCACAAGTGACTGAAACAGTGTCAATCTATCGAAATTCTCAAGGAATCCGACAGGTTTCGTAAAATTCTATCTAAAGGACATTTTTGCCCTTCTTTCTTGACAAAAGGGTTTCGAACTCTTTGTAAGAATAAGGCTTCATTTTTCCTTAGACTGTCTATGAACGTTTTAGTAAAGCCCGCTTAAGAAAGGGTACAAGTTCAGGGTTTGGTTCTCAAGGGATGAAAATGATTTCCCACCATGGAAACACATTCAACTCCTCTCCCATAGACAATTTGTAAGTCTATTTCGAACGCATCCTTGCATGCATCCATACCATTACAATCCGAAAAAGGGAAAGCAATTTGTCAATCACATGTCAGCGGACGACCCCCTTGCCCTGGCTAAGCTACAACATGATAACAACACCTTAATCACCCATTACACCCATCAGCAACTAAACAACAAAACAAACAAACAACTCGATATTCCATAACCGATTAAGATTCAACATCACCACTGGCACTGAACCCACCCCGGAACTAAACAAAAACTCGGCAATCATGCAATTCGACCATATAAATGGGACATTAGGCTCAGGCACTTGAAAAATGGCCAGGACGGTTGATCCGTTAACCTTCCGCAGAGCTCTATCCCTCAATCGTTGCTGCCATCGTTTACCGGTATCTAAACCAAACAGATCCATTAACGACAAAACATCTCGAATACACCAACAAAGAATCAACCCATAACAAGCATCGCCTGCTGCCACCACTTTCGTGTCCTAGATGGATGATGATGATGGCGAGTCCATCAGACCCAGAGAGTGTGAGAGACAGCACAGGCAGCGTGTCAGTCCGGGTTAATAATACTCTCGAGCGAACTTTTCTTTAGCCCTATAGACGACGGCGGCGGCGGCGGCGGTAGTGTGGCGCGGCAACGACTAGGGCGACCATGGCGACGGGCGGAATGAATGGAAAAGTATCGCGCGCTAGAAATGATAAATGTCCAGCCATTGTATTAATAAACCATTAGTCTTCCAACGGAGACCCTGCACCGGTAATGGGAGAACCAACGAGACCATCGTCCGCCCCAACCCCTCCGATTGAAGGGATGATTTTTGTTGTCTTAAAGTGACTTTGATGGATTATCCAGAAATTGTTTTCCTTTTTTTTTTTTTGCTTATTTCGCTGGTCTCTCTCTCCCCCACAATCGACGGAAAGTTAGTTAGGAAGAGAGTATCTAAGCGATTAATATAGACGACTCCCTCGATAGCGGTTGGGGCATCGGCATGGGCATCAGGCGACGGCAAAGGCAAAGGCAACGGCGACGACTATGCAAATTGAGCGAAAGTTGAGCGCGCGGCGCGATTTTAAAGTCATGCGGCTAACTGCTTCCCGGCCATTCATCATGCCATTGTTCAGGATGACGACCGCACGTTTCAGCCCCGAAAATTTCGCTGAAGCGGACTTCCTGCGCTCTGTGGATCTGTGTGTAGACTCGCACAAAAGAAGCACACAAAGATTCGCATCGCGCAGCGTGCCATTAAAGGCACAGATTCACTAGATTCGCCTGCCAGCCTGCCAGGCTGCCACTGCCAATTTCGCCGTTGAATGGTGAGTGTAATCATGACGCTTTCCCTGGTTTTTCTTTTGGTTGGGAAATCTCTGTATGCCTATTCAAATGAGCAACACACACACACCGCACGCGGAGGAAAATTGTGCGCGAACAGCGAGTTACGAATGTAGCCGTCGTCATTGTGTGCGCTGCCGCTGCGAATTAGAGAGAAAGGTTCGTTTACTTTGGCACGGTGTATGATTTAGACGCGCTGGCCCGCAGTATTTCGCTGCTCTGTGCTCAGCTCTCTGCCATGTCGAAGTCAGATTCAAATTAATTCGATGTAACCGAGTTGGCTAAATTCAATTATGCGAGGTTTTCGGTACGTACTCGCGTACATACGAGTACATGAGGCGGTGGCAGGAGTACTCTGCAATGTGGAATCACACCGTCGTCGTCGTCGTCAATGCTGTGGGATCATTGGAGCCTGCATTGTGCTTTTTTTTTTTTTGCGTGGTATAGCGCCTTCGTCAGCCCCGGAGGGGGCAGGTGGCACTGCTAGCGGTGCAATTATTTTGTGCGGCCTGAAATGAGATTTGTATACGTGATCTGGAAATGCGGTACATTGCTCATCGCTGGCGAATCAATGGGACCTGCTGCTGACAGCTCAAGTGTATCTATCGTAGTCGTAAGCTGGACTACTTTCATGGAGAAGAACGCTAGGCACTCGTGGAAAAGACCTCACGAATGGTTCTACTTTCGGGGAACAGTTTTCTATCAGTCTTTGGTCAATTAGGCACAGTCTTCTCAATCTTTTCAAACCTGAACTACCTCTTGTACTGTTTTCGTACGACTGGACTTTCCGAAATCTATATCAGATTTTGGCCGACGAATTGTCCAAAAGAGTGGGTAGTAGCGTAGCGACCCATAAAGGGAAAGAGGACTCGAAATGGTTGCTCGTAACTGATACTCGTTGTCCCTTATTTCGAACAGCAACAGGAATCCTCTTTGTTTTCAGCTGGGACTGGGATGAGTTTCAACGCTCAGTTAGGAGTTATGTCTTGAGAAACGTATAAAGAAAGTCTTCTGGATGTGTACTTTAGTTTTACTCTTATTCTAGCCAACTTTGTCAAGTAGCTACTGCACAGACTCAGAAGTTCATGTACAGAGCTTTGAATGTTCTCCTATACCTTCTGCCACTTGAGCTTCACATCAGAAGTAGGACTGCAGAGTGGACCACCGTGACCAACAGGAATCTCCGACGAACTCCACCGAACTCAAATGTAAAAATGACTTTAGAGTTGGTGTGAGGACCTTTCTGAAAACACTGGATGCCAACTGATAGTCGGGGTAGCCTACTGGAAAAAATTACATCCTTCAAGCTTATGGAGGAACTCGCTCCGTTTCAAGTGGATTTGCTGCATTATCTAGGTGCTAGGTCCTGATAGCTTATAGCAAAATTGACAAGTAAACGCATTCAGCATCATTTAACTGACGCCACGGTACAAAACCTAGAATCAAATGCAGATTACATGCCGCTGCATTATGTTAATGGCACATTCGATGCGTTACTACCGCGCCGCTGTTGCCGTTTTCTGTTTCACAGCAACACCAGAGCCACACTCCCCCCCCCCTTAGGCCATTCCATTAGCCGTTCCCGTACTATGTATGTTACTCCTATGTTTACCATCGTCATGTCGTGGCTGTCGTTTTGTATTGCGTTCGCAAAATTGAGTTTGTAAATTCACTTTGAATTGAGAGTTTTATGGTGTGGTGATTGCATAGGGTCTGTCTTTCCGCATCCTCTACCCCCAATCGTTTCGTGTGCTAGTTTCGTTTGTTTCTTTTCTCCATTTCCCACTTAATAAGTGGGCGTATGCGATGCAACACAAAAATATACATACGAATTACGAGTATCCATCAACCGAACCGAAGCAGGAGGAAGGAGAAGGTGGAACGAACCGAATTCGAAAACAGGTAGTTAAATTAATTTTTGCACACAAAACGCAACACGATTACAGCGTTTTAATAGTACGGAGCTGCAGGGAACAATAAAAATGGTTATAGTTGGTTATTACGCTCGCCGGCTTGATGGGGCGAAAGTGGCCGAGGAGCGCGCGGTGAATATGCATATGGACGAGCGTGTGCTTTTATAAATGAAACCCTTTGCCTGGATAGGTAGGTTGTAATTTGGTTAAGAAAGAATTAGTTTCGCTGCAGATTGGTATAATTAAATGTGATGGAGGGTTGCAATATAGGGGGTCCTTGAGAGCGATTCGCGATTCGCGATTCAATGCGGAAGCGGCATTAAAAATGTTAAATGCATTCAAACACTTAGTGCAGTTTGTATGGGGTAACATTCAATTAGGATGATAATGAGGAGAAAATTGAATTCGCGAAATACGATCCACTTGCGGCACCTTGTTGCACGTACACATACATACATATGCGGGCAGGAAGTAACGAGTATAGCCTGGAGGGGTCTTAAAGCAAAGCGAAGTGGTGATTGTAGTAATAGAAAGCTTTTGGAGAGAGGCTTTGAAAGTAAGTCAGTGATTGATTGATTTTTTCGTACCAATTGCAGGAGATACACGAATTCATTCTAAGATTGTTGGTAGCTTCAGATGCTCCAACTTAGTTGAACTTTCAAATTTTATAATTATTACGATCAGAGAAGTTAGTAGGACATCCCCTCATAGGGTCTCGAGTTTCTCCACGAATTCCTGACTTACAGTGTCAAATGCTCACTAATTGTAGAACTAAGGCTTTGTGACTCCTTTTGATTAGTAAAGATACACGTAGACCAAGAAAGAGGTCCATTGTGATACAGCAAAGTGGATTACCAGTACTAGGACCTTCATGCAGACTATCCATGTGAGAGACTTAGAGGTAAGACTTTGCTTAAATTTAGTCTGGCTAGCTCCTCAAAATCTATGAAAAAGTATTCGCCAAAGATTTTCTGTCAGTTTGTACAGAAATCCTTGAGGGAGGCACCGAACATATTTGTCTGTCCAGACAAAGTTCTGTGTGAGCTTCAGCCTGCAAACCCAAATAAATCTCCTTGTCTGCCTCCAATCCAGGTATGATCAGACTTGTTTAGGCAAGAGACTATATGACATTCCTCCCAGAAAAGTGTAGGCTCTATCTAGATGGACTTCATAGGGGCTGACGCCCCTTCCTCATTATTAGAGTGGTTACGGTTTGCACGCATCTAGATGGCCTGCGACTCACCATAAGCAAAAATCTCGTTAAGAGGTTTACAAGAATTCCTCGAGAGCTAATGCTACCTCTCCTGCCATTTATGTCCAAAAAAATGATCAGAATAACCTTTAATCAATATCGACTCCAGTGCCAACCAAAAGACTGGGTCTAACTACTGCCAATCCAAACGAAAACCAGAGGCTTCAGGTCCCATTTTGAGCCGCTGGCCAAAAAAATCAACAAGCGAGGTCGGGGTCTTGAAAATTCAGTTTCATAAATCGCTCCTACCTTGGAGACCATTAAGGAGGGACAAGTACTGACATAGTTTCCTATTAACAAAATTCTTTAGAATGTAGAACCATACCATCTACCATAGACGTGTAACCGCACCTTCGCCGTCCTATATTGTAATCTAGCAATCCACATACAGTCAGGTCTTCTTACATCTAAACCAGTTGCATGGACCTAAATTATTTAAGTGCCTTGTAAGTGACGGATGTTCTCAAACCCATTCCCGCCCCCATAAGGCATACATATGTATATGGTACCCTACCTCAACTAGTATCTCAAGTTCAGGCTACCATATGTAGAAATCGCTTGAGCTATCTCAAACTGTCATCCTCAAATGGATAACAGGCGGACATTTCCCAAATGCACCATTTGCTCTGTATCACTCTCCTCAGGCTTAGGCTTCACTCAAGCGCGAAACCCAAGACAAGCGGCACAGTAAGAAAAAAACAAAAAACAGACTGTCTATCCCTCATGTGTCGACACAAAAACGGAAACTAGAGCGTTGAACTTTCCAAAACCAACCAAAGATTGTAAAGCCTGAACCCGAACCAAAGCGAAACCTGCTCTATGGAAACTTTGTCTCCGACGACAGCTATGACTGCGACGACGACGACGACTACGACGACTATTCGTTTGTGTTTTGTTTCTTTTCTATTTTGTTAACTGTCTAAGCTGTCCAAGAGCTCACGTAGAACATACAACATAAATGGTAGGTGCGGCAAATGACAGGTCTAGTACAGAGATAAACTTCTCTCTAGCTGCAGGTTACACCAGTCAAAGTAAACAACAAAAAGGCCAACTGCAGATACTCGTACTACAAAAAACAAAAAAGAACCTCGCTTCTATCTAAGGAACAATGACACTATGACTCTGGTAATGATACTTTGTGTGCATTAGGATGTGGAGATTATGAGACTGAGAGGCAGTTGTGTGCACTGCTGCAGCACCAAACCATCAATTCCCAAAGATCGAAGTAAGGTGAAGGGTGAACACCGCTCCGTCGAATGATGGATGCAACGGCCTAAGGCCAGCCTAGCCGAGTCAGTCAGAAGAAGTTGTACACATATTGCAAAAGACTACGTACAACGAGTCGGTGGAACGGGTTTCCACTATACCAAAGCGCAAAGGAGAAACAGAACCAAAAACAAAAAACAAATCGTTTTAAGCTAGGTCGACACCGCTGGAGGAGCTCCAGACCAGAGTTTGATCTCTCTCTGTGCAGAGTTGGTTGCAACTCTGTGCCTTTGTGGCACAAATAAATTGCCATCGCCACGGCGGCGTGCATGGGCTTCGCTAACGGTCGCGCGGTCAGCACCACAATCTCAATAGCTTTGGCCTAATGCTAGGCTTTTCAGTCAGCAGCCGCTGTTACCTATAACGATGCCAATTAAGATTGATACAAATCGTTGTCCAAGTCGTCGCCATCGCCATCGTCGTCGTCGTCGTCGTTGCAGTCGTTGGACTACGATGGTTGTTGTCCAACTTGAAGCCGCACTCGTAGGGTGACACAAGAGAGGCTACGTCCTCGTCGTCGTTGTCGTCATCGTCATCGGCATCGCCATTGCCGTGTCGTTGAGAGGAGTCATTGAATTGGCGGTGTTGAGCTCTGTGTATTGTGTCAAGAGATTGAATTTAAGAGCCGTTGCCATATCGTAAATCGTTTGCGCCTGCCGTTGCCTCTGCCACTGCCGAAAGAATTGTTTCGTCGATGGTTGACGTTTTGTCATTGCGATAATTCAAGTGTTATGGCTCGTTGATTTGTTAGCGATGGTGTTTGTGTATCGTCCAGAGTCAATCGACGGCGGCGGCGGCGGAGTTTCTCTTTGGTTTCCTGGTTTTTAAGTGGACTTCCTAGAAATTGACGTGTTGCAGTGGCAGGTAATTTACGCCGCAAACATTTTAGCACATGGATTTGATGGTGTTTTTTTTATGGAAAGTTTTTTTGCCATCCATCGGATGCAATTAGAAATTTGAAGTAAAATGCTGAACGCGAGGAAAAAGGGATCCAAAGGGTACAACCTCTGAAGAGTCTCTAATTAGACGGTTTGGCAAACCAAATCGAGAAGGAATAGTGTATGCTTCACTTACACTCCTAAATCCAATACGATAAGCGATTCAATGAGAAGATACAATTCTATAATCTGCATCCAGACAGACAATGAAATGAGAGTAAAAACCGATCATAGATCATTCGATACCAAGAGTGATCGCAGATACCGATCTAGACAACTGGAAGTAGTGTCCTAGGGACGGCATGGATGGAAGACTGTTGTATCTCATGCAAAAGTATCACTATTGCTGAGAATCATTACGTAACCAAGAAGCTTCTTTAGTTTGACATATATCAACTGATCGTGGATAGTGATCCAGAAGACTAGAAGCTGGATCAACTTGGATATAAGACTGCTTTATCTCATGCAGAGAGATCATTAATGTTGGAGATATTACGTAACCAAGAAGCTTCCTTAGTTCGACATTAAGATCAAGCGATCATGGATACCGATCTGGAAAACCCGATCGGCATGAGTGGAAGACCACTGCATCGCATGCAGGAAGATCACAATTGTTAGAGATCATTGGTTACGTAATGAAAGCAAGAAGCTTTAGTTAGTTAGTTCGATATAAAAATTAAGTGATCGTGGATACCTGTCTAGAAAATGGGATCGGCATGGATGGAAGGCTACTGTGTCTCATAGAGGTAGATCACCACTATTAGCGATCATTTCGTAAGCAGGAAGCTTCGAGGATACCGATCTCGAAAACGCGATCGGCCTGGACTAAGGATCACTGTATCGCATGTTGGAGATCATTATGTATGTAAGTACCAAGAAATTTCTTTAAAGATCAAGTGATTGCGCATATGAAGCTCTAGAAGACTTAAAGCATTGTTCGCGGAATCAGCTTGTATGAAAGACTGTATTGTTTCAGAAGTGAGCTGCAGTTCCTTCTTATCACAGGGGGATACATATTTTTGACAGGATCCTCACACTGTCCATTCTGTTACACATGTTCTTAATAAGACATGGAATGTACCTATGATGTCTACTTCATCATGGGAGGTAGTATGACTTTGATCACATATGTACATGAGTGCCGTGACAGTTGGAAAAATAACACACATTCAATAAAATCCAGCCTTGTTGACGCAGCGATTAGAGGATTCTGTGGCTAAACTTTTATGTTTAGTCAACACGATAAACCAACAACTACATAGGCAGTGAATTATTGAGGCCCAAATTTTATTGCCAGCTTTTGTGTTAATCACTCTGGCCTTTCGAAACATCCCACCCAACACGTCTTGCAAGCTCCAACTCCAACTGGGTTAGACACCCGAAACATCAGCATGAGGCATGTAAAAGTCATTACAATGCAATAAAATCTATAAATAGACCAAGAGTACAAGAAATGTTATCAAATACGGCCAGCTACCATCCGCCCGACAAATCATCGAGATAATGTTTATACCCCACCATCATCCATCCCATTCCATTAGTATCTATGTATCTATTGTCTTCTCCGGGAAATCGAATCGTTTTTGTTTATTCCATCCAATCAAAACCATACCTTATGCTGCATATGGTTGCCATGCTTATAGCTTCACATATCTTTTTCATGGCAACATAGCATGCCTCCCATTCGTCTCTGGGGCTTCTTCGATCCTTCTTCTTGATTCTACTGTTCGTATACTGTTCACACTGTTCACATTTTAATTGATTTCCTGTCATTTTGAGAAACAATTTTTCTCTAAAGAAATCACTGAATCAGAAGAACTGAAGGAGACGAGAAAGAAAGAAAGAATTTTACTACTTTTTTATGGGTTTTTTGCGCGCTCTTCGAATTGTATACACATCAAGCCGGAACCATAAAACTAGAATAGATGGATTCGACAAGAAGATACAAGGCGCAGGAAAAATAGAAATTTCACTTTTCTCACTTGAGAGATAAACATTCACGATAAAATTTTTAATTTATCGATTTGGTACTTCATTATAAATATAATCGGGTATTTTTGGAGAAGCTACATCCACACACATGTGTATGAGTGGCTGTGGATGATGACTGCTGAGGATCGTAATTTATTTATTTTTTTTTTTGGTTTTTAAAAAAAGAACACAACTGGCGAGTACAGACGTACTGAGTGTGTTAATCGGTTCATCCATTATGAAGCGAATAGTATTGTCCTTATATATCGCACTCAGATGCAGTCACTTCTGCAGATATATAGTATCTACGAATGGTCATTAGGTTAAGTGAAGTCTGAGCTCTGCAAAATGCCTAAAAATAGTCCTCTAGATGGAAGTAACCTCTTGATATTCACTTGAGATACATGCATGGTCGCACATTTTCGACAGCCATAACTTGGTTTCCTATCAAAATCTGTGTTTGAGTAATTTCTGGAGAAATCATTTTTGGCGGAGGGACAAACACCCATGTAAGCAGACATGAATTTGAGACGAGATGAACATCATGAACTTTGCAGAGACTGGAGAGAGACTTGAGTTTTGTTCTCAAAGTGATTTGGTACACTGTTTGATTCTGTCTTGAAAGAATGTTCATCTTCAGGAATAGTAGGGCTTTCCATACATTCTAAGCCTGGAAAGGGTCTGAATTCTGACTGATGACTGACTTTAGTCATTCATTTAGAAACCTTAAGGTTTTCAAGTAACTTATTGCCAATTCGGCAACCCATGATAGTGTAATACTTTGCATGGCACCTAAAGATAGAAATAACCATTTAAATCAACTCTTCCGGGGTAAAAATCAAAGAACTCTCAACCCGGCACTTGTTCAGAATTTCAAAAATTTTCCCTCCGATCAACCTTTAACATCCTTAGCATCTCATTAGACCCACAGCTACCATGTATCCCTCATCGATACACCATTCGAGAGCCAGGAGAGCAAAGAGCAACAACATTCCTCTTCCAGAACACACAAACTGACAGCCAAAAAGGAAGTCGCTTTCATTAAACCCAAAAGTAGAAGAAAATTTCACGAGGGCCGATGGAAATGTAAACAATCTTTCGATTCCGATGTTTACGCGGATGAAATAACTCAATAGTCAGCAGTTTCACCCAGAGAGTATCTGTACGTCGCGGTCGTCATCGTCGTCGTATCTATGGCGGCAGGCGTCTCCTCCATAAGACGCACACACAAACGCCAGCGAATGGATACATTTTAATTAAACTTTTCGCGCTCCTCGCCAAAAAGAAAAACACCAACCAACCAACCAACCAACCGACCGACAACCGACAAACCGACAAGAGAGGAAATTAATTTCGATTCTTTTCATTTTCATTCCGCTTCCGTCCGAATTTAATTCTGAGGTCGCCCACAAAAAATTCAAAAAAAAAAACAACAGTCTCCTTCTCCACCTTCTTCAAACGGAAAAACAAAAAAAAAAAAAAAAATAGACAAATTTTGGGCCAATTAACACACACACAAGGCAACCATGTGTTCCGTCAATTGAAGCTAATAGACCCAAGGTATCCAGACTGTCCCGTACGTGCCCAAATTGCAGCAAATTGTCGATTTTTCATGGAAAATTACGGGCCCCCACCGGCCGGCCCCGGCGTTCAGGAGGAACAAAAAATCGTAAAACCGTCAACGCAAACAAACAGAGCTCGCGAGGGGGACATTATATATTTTATGATCTAATTAAACAACTTAAAATTTAATTGGATTCAATTTTTTAACTTCCATAAATTTTCCATCGTCAAATCTGTATTTTTTTTGTTTTTGAAGAGTCGGTCGCATCGTCGGTCTCGATGTTGCTCTGTTTTTATGGTGGATTGAGGTTTTGGACTCCCCAAACCGAACGACAGAGAGACTTCTGTCGATGGTCACGATTTTTGAAGATGATGATGATAATTGTGATGATAGGGTTTGGCGCGGTCTGTACAATGTATCGCCTGCGTGTATGAGGTGCCCTCTGATGGCTCTTGAACGGTGGTGGAGGAATGTAGGGTAGTAACAAGGTCAGTTCAATCAGAAGTTGTATAATGAATTGGTGAGATGTTATTTATACTCTCGGAGTCAAATGAAATGGAAAATCTTGGATTATACACGCAGTAGGTTGCATATAGGGTCAAAGTAATTTACTCGGTTCTTCGGGCATGGGAAGATGTTTGTGAAGGGTTTCCGTTGCCGTGCGACTGAAGGTTGGGCTCGAGAGGTGAATAATTTTGTAATTTTGACCGATTTCGACTCATGATTTATGGAGATTTGAATTGGTTGAAGAAGACTCCTCTATATTTTTGGAGCCAACAATTGTGTGCACAACTACCTTTCGAAAGATGTGCTCGTTTCTTTTTTTTCTTTCTTTTAACCGGATACGCTCTTGTGGTTCTTCTATTTAACAATCTTGAATCTTATTAATCAGTAGCTAGCTACTTGGTAGGCCCGGATTGCAACAATCGAGTTTTTGTTAGAGGACTGGGTTCATAATGGTTGCTATGGGAAGGTCTTGAGATATTCAAATTCTCGGAAACAAAAACCAAATAGTTGAGACACTACCCATGGAGTCTTGAAACCTAATGCACCTGAGTTTCAAACCACTGTCCTCGTACTTATTTCCAACTGACGTTATGCAATGGAGTGCATATTCTTAGGCGTAAATTTATTCCAGATGCCGTGATAGATAGGGCAGGGTTACGAATGAACCTAGTGAATGTGATGACATTGAACAAAAAAAAAATCAATGCAAGGACTTACTTCCTGTCTGTACTGGAACGTCTAAACTGAATAGGATGGATCCTATTTTAGAAGATAGTTGGAAAACTTGGTGTGAAATTTGGACCTTTTTTAATAACTTCGTAGTGGAATCAGAAGTTTGGCTCTAACTAGGCCAAACAGTTGTACCCAATATAAAGAAGCTCTTAAAATGCATAAAGCCATCCCAAAGAAGCCCTAACGTTCAAAGCTAAGCAAGTGCGTAGCTACCTTCTTTAAGTCCCATAGCCACCTGAAAAAAAAAAACAAATGGCTTCTGGATCATTTCTAGTAGCGAATTCCTTGAGCTCCATGCAACTCAACGAGCAAAATTTCTTGGGCAATACGTGGGTTCAAGCCATTTAAATCGTGAGGATCAGATGATATATTTCCCTAATAGTCTCCTGGCTGGTTGGAGTCTAGGGAAGTCGCCTATATTTCTCAACAAAAATCTTGGTCAGAGGTTAAGGTAGTTTTTGTACTGAAGTTCAAATTCTTCTAAAAACTCTGAAGAAGCTGATAGACAACTCAAACCTACTGTCAGCCTCCAAGCAAAGGAGGAAATCGGTAGAAACGGCAGAGCACTCACTGGTGTGTATTATTGAATCTTTAGATTGGAAACAACAAACAACAAATTTCGACTTAAAACTTGTCCACCTTCACTTGGAGTTGGTAAACATTAAAGTAGGTGTACTCCTCAAGGAAGACCGATGAACTCCCCAAGCAAACATCGCTTTGCCTGGTAAATGAGCAGACGTAGCAATGTCTCTCATAACTAGACAGATCTGGGCCAAGTTGGATCAGAAACGCTCCAAGTGTTTGACATTGACATGGCTCATAGCAATCATAGTAGATATCAACAGGGATCACTGCATTATCGGCAGACAAGCTGAAAAGATCAAGAACTTCGTGATCTACAGAAATCAAGATATCTGGGCAAACTTGTTGACATTTTTTGACAGCTCTATGGGATTTCACAGAAGCTACTCGTAGAAGACTACCCTTCAAAGGAAAAATTAAAAAAAAAAAGTTTTTGTATGCAGAGCAATGCAATTGTACGTTCGGAAAGTCAACTAAGACTTTTTGTCTTCCTAACGAAAAGCATTTTTTCCTGTTTCTGAATATCGGAAACCGTCTACTCGTCCCATTGAAGTAAACCACTCTCCACGCAGAGCACCCACAGGTCATCCATCCATCGATCGAACATCTATTACACTCAAGGTATGACATCAATCGATCTCGATGACAGTTAAAATCGAATTAACAATGATCGATGACAGTCGACCAAAGAAAGGATCGCGCCAACTCCAAATGACACTAATTAATTGCATTACGACAACGTTGGCAATTCGCCTACAAACGTCATCGCACAGAGTCGACTTTCTAAATGTGTATGTGTACCGCAAATGTCAGCTGTCCGCCTTATTTCCCTCCGACACTGCAGTGCAGTGTTGCAGTGGAACTATCTATTCATCTCTTTGTTTCACTGGTCGTTTGTTAATTGTAATCGCAATTATGGTAATTATGATTAAATTATTATAAAACACTAAATTGGCACATTTACGTTAATTGTGACGCTCTCTGACGTTCTGCGCCATTGATTTTCCACCAACGCTCGGGCCTCACCGTCGTCGCACGACTCTCTGCCTCATGGACCCCTACTCCTCTCCGGTCGGCCTGGGCAACCTCAATTGAGTTCAGCGATCGATAGGTTTTTTTTTCAATTTTTTTTGTTGTTTTTTCTATTTTTCTTGTTCGCTTTGCGAAAAAAGCTTGAAAAGAAACTATAAATTGGTTCAAAAGACTGAAAACTTATTTTATGCCTCAATGGATCCACGAGCGGGTACCGGAGGGAGGAGGCCATAGGCCAGTCATAGACAGCAGCAGTTTGAATGCGTTTGCGTTCAACGCACGCTTAAAGCCTTGACTTAGAGTGGTTTATTCAACTTGTTGCTACTACTGCCGCGATTGCCTAGGTTCTAATGGATGCATGTTCAACTCATATGTACATACATACATGCATACGTACGTATGTATAGTTTTTTTTTTTTTTTATTAAGTTTCAATTGGGGGTACAGTGGTGGTGTTGCTGCAAGAGGAGCTTGCGAAAGTTGACTCCAATGTGTGTGAGTGTGTTTTTTGTTTTTCTCTCGTTTGGCCATTTTGCCAAACGGAAAGGTTAACATCACGAAAACGAAAAAAATAAAAAAATTATGCGATGAATAATGATCATGAAGGGAGGTTGCGCATGCGAGTGGGTTAGACTTGGTTAGACTATCAAGTTTTGGGAACGAGAAGTGGTTGGTAGTTTCGTTATTCGGTGGGAGTGTGTGCTTTGAAATCGTAGACTTTAAGACAGAATGTGTAAGCCTCTAGATGGGTAAGTAGGAGTGATTCGGATAACCCACTGAGAAGAATGGTAGATGGAGTGATGGAGGTGATGGAGATCAAATTCTCATGCAGGAACAGGTAGGTGCTAACAAAGAAGGCACTTTCTCCAAAAAAAACTTCGATCTTTAGATTAGAAACGACAAGGAAGACCAAACATCGGTTTGACTTAAAAAATTTTAAAATCCTTCAACCTTATTGATTTTTTAATGAAGCCGCAGTTTGAAAATCACTTTTTGGGCAGTAAATCCTTGATTTTAGGAAAGAAAACTGGCGAACCGGTTCAAAATACTCTCCAACTCACTTATTTGATGAATTCCTCTATTACACTTCGCAGATGTGGTGTCAGTATGAGAGAGATTGAACTGCAAAGCAGCTTTTTTGCAACAAAACGCCCCTTAAAAGTGGGCGTAACCCTCTATAATATATGAACAAACTGTAGGACGAGACAAAATCTATGTTCTAGGTTGATTTAACTTTTTCATTTTATGGTGAAAATGTTAAAAAAATTGATTTATTTTCTCAGCAGATGCATACGAAGGACCTACAGTTTAAAGCCGTATCTAAAGGCCAATTTTTTGAGAAAAACATGACAAAACCTTCTCTTCGTTCTTGAGTATGAACCCTTAAACCCATTCAAAGCCATTAGAGTCCTCGTTCTTGGAGTTTTTTCCCAGAAAGCCACGCCCCTCTGAATGTTTCTTTTAAAAGTCGATGCGTGAGATCTGCCTTTGGATGAAGCTCTGCATATTGTTTGAAATACAAACTTTTCCAGCAGTACGTGCAGGGGTATCCGTGATGATGATAGTGGCATAGACCCATAAGGAAACCCATCTACTTTCCATACCAGCCCCACCACATATATTTACTCTAATTAATCGGGTCGATTTCTCATACATTTCCAAAACTTAAATATTCCATACATCGCATGGCAAGGAGATAACTTCATAAGCTGATTACATAGGCAATTCAGTCGCGCCACCACGAAACTCCTATATCCTTACGAACCCTTATCTAATTGATTATTTAATTAACCACTTCCAACATTGCTCCGCAGACCAGTAGAGAGTTAAGGGTCGTATCTCATCCATATGAACCAACCGCCAACTCCACCTGCCCGCCCGGACTTTATCAGCAGCTCATCTCCCCAAAAACAAAAAAAAAACAAAAAAACAAGCCTCACTCAGTAGTTTCGAAAACGAAAACGAAAACCAGCCCATGAGTGATCACATCTAACACCATAACCGACAGCGCACCAAATGTGCGTGGGTTCCAAGGAAAATATATGGCCAACAACCACCAACCGTTATCGCAGCACCTACCCCTCCTTCGCGTCCACCTTTGATTATGCTAATGTTCCACATTAGATAACGGAGTCAGTTTACGAATGAAGAAAACAACACACACACACACACACAGAGCGACAGAAAGAAAAACTAGAAACATGGAAACCACCACACAACACATTAACTTCTTCCTTTTATCCTAGCCTTCTCCTACGACTTTTGGTCTAAATTAAAAAAAACAACAACAGCAACAAAGAATAGAACAAAGTCAGCCAGCTAGTGGCAGTGGTAGTGGTTTGGGCTCTTGCTTTGGCTTGGCCCTCGCCAATCTATCTCGAAATTCGGTCACGTATTCTCGGAATAAATTATGAATTTACAAACAGGCTTGCTGGTGGTGGCTGCCTCCACTCTTCCCCTCTTGGGTCCGGCACATGAAACATGAATATTATTGTATTTGCATACGAGCAACAACAACAACAACAAAAACAACGCATTTTGGTTGTTGTTTGTTTTATTTTGCTTTTTTTTTGTTTTGGTTCGGTCGATGTAATTATGATGGTTGAGTCTCTCGCGGCTGCCGGCTCGCAGTGCCTAGATACATACGAAATGTGCGCCTGCTTTGATGCATGGCTAATTAATTTGTTTTCTAATTTTTTTTTTGTTTATAAGTGGTGCGGGACTAACTCCATGAGAGAGTGGCGAGAGGGGGTACTGAAGGAACCCTGTTTAGGTTTCACAACATCGCCCGACGAACGTGACCAAAACATACAAAATGTTTGACTGTTATTTGCTTTTTAATATTATTGTTTGAATATTGAAGATTTTTTTGTTGTAATTAGGGAGTGTACTCGCACAGTTTACTCCTCTATTTTGCACATTTGGTTATGGCTGATCCGACTGACGCACGGCTGGCGTTCGTTGCCCATTTGGGTGCTGCGCAATTGAGGGAGAATCGTGCTTCCTAGTCGTGATGCTTTTGCTTTCAGACATTTCCTCAATTAGGTTGATGACCTTGTTCCACTACTGGAACAGAATATGTGATCATGACACCTTGAATCTGCATCACAATTTCCATCTAAACATGCAAACTGACTGTTGGATTAACACTTCTTCCGATCTGTACTTCCTAAACCCCAAAATCACATTCAACCTTCCGTCAGAGACTGACTTCCACGTGACTGACTTCCAATTGTATTCATTAACATGACCCCGTTTACTGTGATCACTTTCCCAATGCAATTACCGACAACTCTATTAATAGCCATTCGCCCCTAGAAGCGAAGCAAAAGACACACATCTCATCCCATTGTGCACACATCCTACATACATATGTACGTGATTCGTGTCAAACAGATTGAAAGAAAGTAGAATCAATTTTGCCTCCTGAACTTTGGATTCACTTAAGAACTCTTGTCCAGTTCCAAAGTCCCTCCGAAAATAATCCAATTGTCCTCCTCGTTCTAATCTTGCCTCGCCAACACACGACATATGTACTATACTACTGCACGTACTATCGTCAAACAATGCAAAATCATAAAACACATCCATACAGGCAGACAGGCCTTAACGGAACGTTGACAAAAAAACAGAAAAAAAAAAACTAAATAGGTTCAAATAATAAACAACAATTTAGTCCCCAAACAAAGACGCCTTTTGATCGTCTTTCGCCCGAGGCAGAACAGAGCAAACGACAGAAGACGACGAAGACAACGACGACGACGACGACGACGACGATGATGATGATGATGGATTCAAGTCAATAAGTCATGTCAATTCGATTGGAGCGACCCCATCTCCCCAGGGGGCCGCGGAGGAGTAACCATAAAATAAGAATAAAGCCAACCATACAAGGGGAACGGACTATGAGCCAGCGGAGTCCAAGAGAAAAAGGGCATCGATTGTGTGTTTATTACAACATTAAGTTTCATCATCGTCATCGTGATGGAGATCGCTGTTGATCATAGTGATTAAGATGATGATAATCGCTATCCAACGCACGCAGCTGGGGTGATCTTATTCTCTGGTTCTGTTACCGTGGGTTGGATGCAGAGTTTCACCAAGGAAAAGAGAAACTTGACAGTGTGTGCAGCAGTGGAGGATCACTGGAAATCAGTGGAGATCGAAAATTTTATAAAGTACTTGAACCACCGAGTCTGTCTCTGGTGCCATTCAATGCGAAAGATTGATCATGCCAAGCTCAATAATTGCACGATCACATTCACCCGTGGAACCCTAAATGTTCTAAGCTTCTCCTTTCTAGCTGCGATCACCACGTAAAAGAAAAAATTGTATCGACACTGTAATGGAGGATCAGTGGAGGCTGGATTTTATATAATCAATCTAAAAACTGTCCTGTCACCATATCCCCTGCCTTTGCTCGCATTATCTGATACTCAAATGCAGCAGTTTGATCATGAAAGACATTGCGATCGCACGATCGTATTCACCCCAATATTCCGAGCTTCTTAATCAAAGGGTAGCTGCGATCAGTATAGATGATCAGTGGATTGCATGATTCATCAGATTGATCGTACCAAACACCACATGATCGCATGATCCCATTCACTCTAGACCAAGGGGTAGCTCCGATCAATAAACAAGACAAATGATTTTCATCCACACTGCAGGGGTAGATCAGTGGATCGCATGGTTCATCAGATTGATCGTGCCAAACACCGGCGATCGCATGATCGCATTTACTCGCAGAAATAAAAAAAACCCAAATGATCTGAGCTCCTCCCTTCTATCTGCGATCAGTCGAAAGCTAACAAGTGATGTGATATAACGATGAAATACATCATTTTGCCGGCGATCTGCATGGTTCCATTTCCTCTCTTCTCGACCCGACTGTCCGTATAAAAAGTTGTTGTGATAAACTGTTTGTGTTTATTTGTGTTTCCTCGTTTCGTCCCTTTCCCTACGTTTCCATTGTGTTAGAACGTTGAACGTATGGCAACTTTTTAACCTTGGCCCGCACTGAGATACAAATCTTTCCACTTCAAGTCGTGTCTTTAGGGCACGCACTGTAGACAAGGGAATAGGTCCATAAGTTGAAATTTGAACTTCATATATCATTCGCTGCTCCACGTTAAACTCTCTCGCTGGCTAATTTGATCGTTTATGTAGATTTTGAACGTGTATCTGTATCTTGATCCGAAAGTTTAATAATAAATCAGTTTTGCTATTTCATCAAGTGTTCCGTCGTACGTGATCGGAGACGGTTAATGGAGCATTTGACCCGTTTAGATGGCCCCTTCTAATGCAGGCAAGCAGGCAGGCAGGCAGGCAGTCTCAAGTCATCGTACTCTCCACCACCACCATCTGCTGGTGGTGAATGTGATGTGCCGTCAGACTATTGCTTGATCCTCTCTATTCCTCTGGAGATTGATATGCAACATTGTAAGCGAAACGAAATTGCTCGTAGGCGGTTTGTCGAATTCGCATTCACAGTGAGCTGTCGCTGGTAGCTTGCCTGTCATGACTTTTAAATCGGCTCAATTATAGCACATTAGGCGGACGTTGTTGTTTTTGTTTTTCCCTTCTGTATGCAATCCACAATACTATACACACAGTGGTGTTGCAATAATGAAACAATCGATTGTGCTGTTTAGCACTACTGCTGTGCTGTGGGCCGGCTTTGTCTGTACTCCCATCGATGTGCATTTGACTGACGGTAATTTTATACACGTACTGTGCTTAGTGGAAATGGCGATGGCGATGTGTTGCTCGTGCAATTGTCGAGTTAGTAGAGAAACTAATAGTGTGAAAGCACGGAATAGAGCAACAGGCTATCTGTGACATCTGCTTGCTTGGTTCGAGGTTTCTAAGCTCGACTCAGAGGAGTACACGGTTCAATGGTTGATGCAGGTCAAGAGTTTCTTGAAAATGGCACAGATCACCGCATGACATTGTGCACTACTCGTCTTTAGTCAAAGAAAAGCTGACTGTAAACAGATTTCAAGATGGAAGACTGAGCTACCTATGTATCTGTAGGAAATACGTACCCAAAGAAGATGAAGATACGATCAGTAGATCTCTAATATTCATCTTCAAGTATCTACGCATGTCAATGCCTTCACAATCTCAACCAAACAGTTGAGATCGATACGAATAGAACAAATGCCAGATTTGCCAGTTCAAAAAGATCACTGACAACCTGCTCATTTCGAACTGACAGCTTCGATCATGCCCCAAATTATTTATACAAACAGAACAATCATACGATTTCATTGCGATTTGTGTAAACAACGTTCAAAGAAACCATTGATTACTCGCACGATCACCACCAGTGCCGCCGAATTAAAACTCAATTATAGAGCTCTCTCTCCAGCGCAATTGTGCTGCCGATCATGACATCACATCCAGCCCCTATACCAAGGGTCATACAAGCGATTCTTTCAAATAACCCACATTATGTACCAAGAAAACAAAAAAACAACAAAAAACAGCTTTTAAAGCAATCAAAGTCGCATTCAAATTGAACAAATGAAAACGTTTGATTAGTGACAGATCACTTCTCAAAGTGATCGTTACTTCAACAATAATGATGAAGCCCGGTGTTACGGTATACGATATTCTAGTCACGTTTTTTTGCCTCAACATACAGCTCTTCGTTTTCAGCGAACTTTAAGGTCTCCATTGTGTGTTGTGTTACATGACAGCTGCTGCTGGTATCATACAAGTGGTTTCCTTAACTATGATAGAAACGAGATGTAGCTACATGAGTGTACTTACATATGCGCTGTCGATGTTGATGCTGGTTATGGTCGGATGGGCTCACATTAATTACTCATTAGCATATTCTATTAATTTATTTTCTTGTTGTTTGCTGTTATTGTTTATCTTTCTCCCATTCGCAGCTCGCCGTGCCGGTCAAATGTAATTCTACAACATCCATCAAGGATTAATTTGCATAAATTGTTGTATAGAAGTACAACACAATACAATCACAGGCCAACGCCGTTGCTGCCGTTGCCGTTGCCGTTGCTGCTGCTGTTGCTGTTGCTGCTGCTGTGATGTATATAATTATATCACCCGCATCAAGTTGTCAGTTGTAATTTATCGCACAGTCATAGCGAACAAATTAGACGCACAGCGAACGCGAAAACAGACTCG
This sequence comes from Xylota segnis, assembly GCA_963583995.1. Taxonomy (NCBI): domain Eukaryota; kingdom Metazoa; phylum Arthropoda; class Insecta; order Diptera; family Syrphidae; genus Xylota; species Xylota segnis. The sequence goes on from OY757238.1 coordinate 1,371,038, forward strand.
AGCAGCGGCCAGCAGAGTGTATATGTCTCAATTAATTTTTCAGGCTTGAGACGTTCTCGGGCCCGACAGTGTGGCTTCATTAAATGTGGAGCTTAATTAGGCACAACTAAGCTGTGCTGTGCTGGAAAAAAATATACGAAAATGCGATCGCACACAATGAACCCGAGTTTCTATTTCTATTTCTAAGCCGCGCTTGGCTTTGTCCTAAGCCAGGGTTAAACAAATGCCGAATTAATTATGCATGCGATGAAATATTATTATCTGCTGATAATTAGCGGCTTGCTGATGAAATTATAGATGGTTGCTGTGAAAAAAGGGCACAGAGACACTCGTAAAAGGGAAGGTCGTAAAGTGAACACTCGTAGCTGGTAGGTTTTGGGCATGGAGCTGTGACCTCATGTAGAACACTGGGAGAAGTAGGCTTGGATAGTCACAAGTCAGCGGCGCGATATAAATTATTGTGGTAAACACTCGAAACGTGCTAATGGAGATGTTAGTATGCGAGAGAAATGTGTGACAAGTTGATGTGTGCTCGGATATGGAACTCTGCCGACTGACTGAAGGGTTTTACAAGCCTTCCGGGCGCACTTATCACGATGACCGTGTGGGATAATTGTTTTCCTTAGGTTGTCGTTAAACTCGACAATGACGATCGTGAGTGACATAAATTGGAGGACTGTAAGGTTATTTCCTGTTCGAGACTTTAAGCCTAAATGGTGGCTTAGGCAGGCCAAGCAACATTGCATGTACTATGAGATATATGGTGATAGATACACCCTCTTGCTTGTACACTTATCAGACCTACTCTCAGTATGGAAGCAAATACTTTTCGAGCCTGATTTTGTATGAATCGCTGGCACTCAAGTCCTTGAGAGATACATAATAGCCAGTTGCGAAATTTAACCGCGAAATCGATTCAATGACTCGGCTAATTTGCCTATTTTAGCTCGAACAAACGCCCTCTCGATGTTCAAAATTCTAATTCAATCAACGCCAATCCGAAAATTAGTAATTCTAATTCAGATACAAGCCCGCATCCTTGAATCCCATACGAATGCCCAGCTAACCCACATTCCGAGTGCATTAAACTTTACCCTTCAAGCGTCCCCGTGTACGATGATGCCAATGAAGCCGGCTTTTGACGATGTTCACGTCTGATGCAACTATCATAGAATTCGTCCGACCATCCATCACAATTCCGACACCGAGATTCTCAATCAGCAGCTCTCATCGTACAACCCCTAGTGGGCTGCATTGGTATGCGTCTGTTAGAGATCTCACCTAGGCGCTCCACTGAATCGATGCTATTCAGTGATCCAACGAACCGTGTCGGCGTAAACACACTTGACAATGTACATAGATATATTCTAATTCGCCGAGTATAGAACACAGCGCACACGCCGCGCTAGAACTCTCGACTCTCAGGCCCAACCGGGTGGATGGAATCAATTGGATCGTCGTCGTAGTCGTCGCTGTCGTGCTTCTCGTCTATCCAGTCGAGTGAATTTGTTTATGCGAATTTGCAAACTCAATATGACATCATTTTATTTTTTTTTTTTATGTAACCAGTGTACCTCAACCAAATGACAGATACAGAGATACTCGTACTCGTACTCGTAGTTGTACTCGTATACCAGCACTTGTAAGTGGAGAGCTAGCGCACAAAAGTGTGATGGGGTAGTTGGGCTTAGAATTGCGAATAGGCGCTAGAATTGAATTTCAAATTAGGTTGTCGTTTAGCTTCGAATGAGAGCCCGAGAGAGGTTCTCTTGACTTAAGGAATAATTACAACTTTTCGAGTGAATTCTGACAGTCAAATTGGTGAGGAGGAACCCACTCAGAGGGACTATGATGTAAGCGTATTGTTTTGTTGTGTCAAAGTTCTATAAAGAACGCAACCTTCAACTCGGAAGTTGGTTAGCACGTGTAGTCTTACAAGGCTACAAGCTTAGAATCAAGTTGGAAGTCTGATGTCACTTTGTGTTGTATCTACCAGTCGATGTTATCTGACAAACAAGATCACTGGATCCCACGAATGACCAAGAAACAGGTTAGAGGCACTGCAACCTCTTGCTGACGGTCTTTGAGCCTTCAACTTGCAGTAGTATCACAGATTCTTAGTCATTCTGATTCTAAGGCTTTTAGATAATTGACCCTAAGCTAGGTTTGGGAACTTCTCCGATTATTACGATGTAATTACAGAATTCCCAGGTTCTTGTGTATCTATTAGCTTTCCTCGTTCCTCATTTGAAGAGCCACGCCCAAGGGTAGGACGATGATACACTTTGATGGTCAGAAACTTGCTAGGAATACTCGAAATAGTCAAGTCAACTACTTTGCCTATAAGTTCTTGGTATCTATTACTCATAGAAATGGAGAAAACTCTCTATCAAAGCAATATGTGCATCTAGATACAACTATAGAGTGCAGTTTCATGCAGCCATCCATCCCTCATGCCATCCAATGTTATCTTTTACTTTCCATCTATATGCAAACACACTAGATACACATTTACATCTTTTGTTTATTATTTTCGCACCGTTCATTAATTGCAGCAAGTTTCAGTTCGCACCTTCTCAACGAGGCCGTCCAGTGTTTGTTCTTCCCTCCTCTGTGGAGTGTCTACACCACAAACTCATCATTTAGGAACAACAAACTATTGGAACAGGTGATGTCGCCTCTGATGTCTAATTCCACAATTGCTCCAGAGCCATGTATCCACAAACAGACACATAAAACAGAGATAGAGAGACAAAGAGAGAGAGAGGGAGAGAGAGTTCTCTGCTGAGCCCGGCTCAAGAGCTCTGCCGTCTACACCGGACAAATATTGAAATTGTAAATTAGCATAATGGGCACTCCATTCGGACGCCATCCATACCAACATACATAGTCTATTCCATTAGCAGAACAATTCAACTATTGTTTAACCAACTATCGCCTCGATAGCACCCCTGCACTGGCCTCCCCTCATACCTAACCCAGAGCCTAGCACTTGGCAGTTGCTTCGTCTGTCGTTCGTGGCCGACGATGTTTCCTACTACATCATGATTGTTGTTTCTTGTTTTTTAGATATTGCAACACTTCTACAAATTTGAATTCATCTCAGCCACCACCTTTGTACTGTGTTGTACCTGCCTGTGGCCTGTGTGTGGATTTGTGGATTTGGCTTTGAAGCCTGGGTTTCAGTGTACCCGCACAAGCTAGCACAGCGCAGCGGAGGCGAGCTCCGTCAGAGTTGCTGGTTTCTTTTCGTTTTCTTCTTGTGATTGCCATGATTAGGTTGCCACTTTGAATACATAATAATCCAATCTGAAATGCAAAGTGTGTCTCCCTCGATTATATTGTTCGAGTGATAATTTATGGGTTTTCAAGTTGTTTTCTATTGTGTTGTCCCTCTTCCACCGCCCTCCCCCCCCTGTATGTTCGCTAGCGAACTGGCACTAGTATGTGCGCGCTTATGCTGTTTGTCAAGACATTTGAAATTCATTCGCTGATTTATGCGCGAATCCGTATCAATTCACGCTGAGTAGTTGAGGGTCTTTCTATTTTTGAGTAATGAGCCCAAATACCATGAAGGAGGAGGAGGGGGGGGATACTGTGGATGGAGTTGTTTTGAACGTTTTTTTTTTCTTTCTTTTGAACAAAACAACAATTTGGCAATTAGGGTGGTTAGCACGCACCATAACATCACGTGCTTTGGTGCTGGAAGTTACTAAGGTAGCCAAGGTTTGGTTGGGGAAGTCGATTTGGTAAGTATTTCGTAGGTAATACCCAAAAACATTGATGCAGTATGGTTAGAAATTGACTGGGCTTCCAGAAAAACGTTAAGAAATTGACAAAAATGCATCAGAATCGCAAAAAGATACATCTGCAAGGAGCAAGCAAACTCGCACATTCACTTTTCTAGTAATACCTCGATTACACAAGAGTTCTCAAAGATATTTGAGATTCGGTGTGGTGTCCCACAAGGCTCTTTAGTAACGCCACTACTTTTTTTCATTGAAAATCGCATGTAAATTTGCTATACTATCTGACAAACAACGAAAGATACATCGAGTATCTGTCTGCGAACAATTTTTGGTTGAGTGAAACGTAGATAGATGCAAGAGTTCTCAAAAAAATGTGAGATTCTGCATGGTGTCCCACAAGGGTCTGTAGTAGCACCATTACAGTGTTTCCTGGGAGTCACAAAAATTGAAGAAAAAAGCTAAGAAGCGTACGTCGACAGTCAGTTAGTAAAGGAAGACCTCATGTTGGGTACAGAATTCACTCATTCCAGCAGTTTGATAGTTAAGATATCTACTAAATCTATGACTTTTTATGTCAATCAGTGAGGTTGAATCAATTGACAGCATTACCAGCGAATACACTTCCAATAGTCCACCCCAGTGTGAAGTGATAATTCAGCAAACAAACATAATGAAACGAACAATACTTCCTGAACTGGGCGCAGCATAAGTAAGACCTAAAAAACCAAAACCATCACCAAGATTAGCCGCTTCCTACACTCACCAGCGATTGGACTTCATGCCGCTCTAGACGCGTGCACACCCAATATGGTCATTATGACCAAAACAACTCGCCGCAGAAGGTTATTAACCAAATTTTCCATAACTTTATCATCTTGATTGCCCACTTATGGGTGTTATGCCGAGTATGTTGTGCAACACAGATGTCAGAGTTGAATTTAAATTTTTGTCAAACACGACCATTGGCACGTGTCTCAGAGTTGAACATCCAAACCAATCTAACTAGTACACCCACTATCAATCGCCCCTCATACTTGAACACTTCATGTGTATCTATCAAAGACGATAGTTAGAATTTTTACGAAAAAAAAAAATAAAAACAAACTCAAATTGCCATAAATTTACATATTTTCTCAGTGCTCTCCTCTGGTTGGCATTGAAATTGCTATAGTTGTGTGTGGTGCTTCATCAGAGGCCACCACTAGGCACTTGGAGGGGGAATCTCTAAGTGTCGTTGCTCGCTCGATGAAGGTTCTTTCGTTGGAGCTCGATAAATGATCTGCTTATGAGAAATTACGAAAACAATTTTTATTTTTTTCGTCTCTAACGCATCACCCACTAGTACGAGTACCTACTGATGGCTGATGGTTCGGGGAGTCTGAAGCTGTGTGTTGCGCATACACTTAAGCGAAGCGGGAACGTGAATTGCGTAATTAAACTGGAAAATGAATGGGTAATTACATGTTCTGAATTCGATTAGTGATCAAGGACGATCACTGATCATTCTAATGGTTCGTGATACAATTGTTGAGATCGAAATTTGCAAGTGTGGAATGAGACAAAGTCCGAAAACTTGCTGGGTATGCAAATTTGGAGATTTGTGTGAATGAAAAGAGATCATTTGCGGTGATCGTGCAACGATCTTGGAGGGAAGAGTGAAAACTAAGTATCTCAGCTTAGAAATTTGGAAAAAAAATGAAACGAATTTGATTTGTACAACTTGCACGAAGTCGAACGTCATTGAAAGACGATTATGAACTCTTGTCACAGCTCAGTGAATGATCTCTCCTCCTTGGACGGATTCCTTTGTAATCCAAGCATCAGATGTAAGTGTGAGATGGCAAAACTTAGAGTATTTATGGTAGTCTAACCCAAAAAGTTGATCATTTCCGGATCATTTTGATAGTTCAGAGGTATATAGGATGACTCTAATGGCTGAGCTCATGATTCAATCATTAGACGCCATGAGAAAGGACCCTGTCGCTTGAACTTGATCATCTATCATTCATGAAGCAAGTTAGGAATCAAAACCAGAAGTGAATTTCGTTAACAATTAAAGCAAGTTAAAGTCTGCAATTACCCTACCGACCTGACGTTAAAGTTTTATCCTTCCTTCACCCTTTTTTTTTTGTTATTTTCTTCCTTTCGATGGCAACTTCACGAAAACAACTTTGCCATGGGATGCTCCAAGCAAGTGGCACCCTTTTATTTGTGTGTGTGACAACATCTACCCTCCCTTTGCTGCCACTTTGCCAATTTACAAATTAAGTATCTCACTGTGGCATGTCTCTGCAAAAATTATAAATCCATGAATCCCAAGAACTTTTTAATGTTTTAATGAGAACGTGATGCATTCTCTTCCCGTGAACTCATGCATTCAAACGACGAACACAAAACACCCAAAAGATCTGGAGGCAGAGGCAACAGAAGAGGCCGCAAAACTTTGTCCCACCATGCCAAGCATAAGAAGAGACGTGCGCGCGTTCAACTCTCGCCAAAGGCAGTAGGATGGAAAACAAAAAACAAAAAAACAAAAAAAAAAATAACTAAAACACATCCAAGTTTATGTCACCCCGACTAAAGGGAGCTCAGAGACTAATATGCACCATCAGCGTGTACCCATGGAGAATGTGTCCTACGTGACAAGTAAGGCGAACGATTGCGATCATTCTCTGGCTAATTCCAGGAAGAAAGTTCCCGTCTTACTTTGTTTTGACTCCACGTTCTCTCCGCCAGATCGGGCTTGCGGATCAGCCGTGACAGTGTCAACTGTCAAATGAACAATCGATTTGGGTGACGTCTGTTTCGTTTTTTGTTCACCACTACCTCGGTTCGGTTCGGGAACGCGTGAATTTTAATCACGTCGCTGCGCTGCGCTGCGCTGCGCTGCGCTGCTCAGCGAGTGCCAAACGCGAATATTAAAATCCTTTTTTTTTGTTGCTTTGTAGCGCACAGGATTTTATCGGATTTTGTGTAGAAGTGGGCTCCGATTTGTGTTCGTGCTCGTTCGGAGCATGGTGCTAGGGTGGAGGTGGGCCGGTGCACAGCTTTATGAAATGCGCATGGGTTAGCCTGGACGGCTGTAGTTCACTTAAATGATGAATTATGCATGTAGACACCCCGATGCTGGACTTTTATTGCGTTTATGGAAATTTTTTAAAATTTTTTTTCGGTACCGGTTCGGAATGGAGGTCCTTTTTTCAATCATTGTCCACTTTTTGAGTGCCGTAAAAGTTATTAGTGCACAAGAGGACCTAATACAATCCTTTAAAAAAAAAAGAGACTCAATACCTGATTTAAACTAAACTGTAGTAGAGTACACTGTAGTTGGAAGATTGTGGAAAGGCATCCAGTGACTCAGACAAGCTCATACCGCTTATAGATACTTAATCTGTTAGTTTTGTAAGGCTACGACTTACCGACTCAGTATATGTATGCTTTTCACACACACCCCCCTTCAAGGATACATCCTGTGACATCAATAATCCATTTTCTTAATGAGCGCACATTTCTATATGTGATCGCCCCCGCTCGTGCTTGCAAAAACCGGAAGGATTCACGGTGAATCCTTAAATCTAGAGTGGGAGTCAGAAAAACGTGGAAACAGAAAACAAGAAAGCAAAAAAAAAAAAACCAAAGAAAAGGATAAAGAAGAGCTAAAATGATTACACCATAACATTATGACAAACTTCTCATAATAATAATGGAAGATTGATTGAAGAGCGCCCATGGATGATATCATGTGAAACAATAGTAATTACTGGCACTGGCTGCTGCCTTCGATGGTGCTGCTCTAGTGTTGATGATGATGATGATAATGGTGCTGCTACTACTGCTCTGTATATGTATCTATATGTCGTTTTAATAACCACCTTGTGTCTCGCTACTGCTGCTGCTGCTGCTCCTGTTGTTGTTGCCAGTGTGATATACTGTGAAGAGCAGTATCATGTTATTAATCAGACAAAAGGAGCCAGCATTTGGTTTCTCTGTCATTTCAGTGTCCATTGTGTCCGAGTTCGTCCCGTCCCACAGTACACAGGTAAGGATATTAGAGGACTCGAACAGACAGAGAGCAACACAGAGAGAGAGAGAGAGATAGATGGTGAAGTGATGTACATTATAGTTTTGTCATTTCAATTATAACCCCCCACGCAAAATGATTTATGCTCGCCGAATGGAATCAATTTAGACCCATGAAACTTAGTACGCTTTTGTTTCGACTCTCTATCTGTTCTTTGGCGAGCACTGAGCACTCTCCTCATGGTCATGGTGACGACGATAATGATGGGGGAATGAATGGATCCAAGGATGGCGGCGATGATGATGATGATGGTCATTGTTTGTAATTAGTACATGAAGTGAATGGCTTTCATCTGAATTTGATCCAAAAAAGGAAGCAAAACAAAACGCCAAGTAAATGACAATGGCTGAAGAGCTGGGGAGACGAGTGCAGAGCAGTCTATTGAAAGGATCATCTATGGAGGATGGTATAGGTGAGAGTATTTCAATTCAATTGAACGGAAGATACTTTTCTACTTAACTGAGATGAAATGAAGTAGTTTAACGACAATAATACGTCGCTTTATGTCAAGTTTTTCGTTGAAGGTATCCAGGGTTGACAAGTTAAGCTTGAAGCGAAAAGCACCTTATTCTTAGGAATATCTTACTATCCACATCGGTATACATACATGAAAGTGGGCGCTTCTAACTCATGCCAGGAGTGCCTTCAACTTCTCGGCTAATATGCATCAAAAGAGGGAAGTGGTATAGTGCACCTCGGTTTGGTTGGCAGTGTCGAACTTTGTCGTTTTTTAGGTCTCTCCACGACATGGAGATCTAAATACTACCTTGACACCCAGTTACTCCTCTTAAAACCCTATATTCTATGCTAAGTCACTCTTAGGACTTCTACAAGTCAGGCTATTCAAAAGACTGGATCCCAACCATTCATTCCGTGGGCAAAGTTCGATACAAAATGTGACTAGGCCCTCAAACAAAATTCACCCCAAGACACAGTTCAACGGAAAGAGAATTCCCTACAGAATGCCCATTATCGTAGATGATTCGAAAAGAGACAGAACAGAGCCTGGGATTGCCCTCGATAAAGCCCACATGCCATGCGTTCCATTTAGAAACATAGTCAAGCAGGGATCAGACTCACAGATACCATAGAACTTAGGTGTTCACTAAAACGACGAAACTACGGAGTAAGTAAGACACGGCTTCCAACTAGACCAGTAAATCTGATAGAGCCACGACTAAGTCAGAAATGTTATCGAACGATGTATGTAGGTAGCTTGCAATAGCGAAATGTTAGCTAAATCGTTCAGAGCTCTTGTCCTTATCAAGTCCATCAAGCCCTTGCCCCCATCAACAGAAAGTACGCAGAGTCGTTGATCAATTTTTCACGACATTTGGTTGCCCTGTCATTTTACTTGATACTTCCTTTAGACCTTTAAAAGTTAACACATGCCATAAGCACATAAGCACCACAGGGTACGTCTTCTAAATGGCCAAGCCTTCCTAGATAAACCTAAGCACAGAGGCAGCCATTGGTGTCTTCCTGAAGAAAATAAATTGTTAAACGAATGATTGTTCTCCTCTTTTCAGAAAACCCACACCAAGGAGCTCAGAGAGGGCTACTTGCAGCAAGGCCTACAGCCCACCCTAACCTATCAAACAAGCCTCATACGGGGACGTGCTATATAATTTTATACAAACGCCAATGAGGACCCCGATCCCGAAATAAGTAAGAAACAAAAAAACTGTAAGAACCAGATGCTCTGAGGCACGGGGTAAGGCTGAGGTTTCTTCAGGCTTAGCGACAAAGTGCTAATACCTAACCCAGCCAGCAGAGGGTTTAACAAATATTCATTCCAATAAAATTTTTTGAAAATAAAATAAAAGAAGCATTCACTCACCCCACTGACATATTTTCTTCAGCCTGGTTCCTGGCTTTCAGGAACTTTTCTTGAAGGTAGACATCCCGGGATCACAACACTATCACTACACTACCGAACGCGGGCACCGAGAAACCGCTAGACCGACAGATATACCGATAGACCGACAACCGAGGTGAAATGCACCAGACTTACATACACATACAGTACGCATGCCTTATTCTGAAAAAAAGCACCGGCATGCAACTGCTTGTAAAAACAGTTTTCAACATGAAACACTTTTTTCGCACCAAATTGACAGATCGTCTGGAGAGAACAGAAATTAGAGAACACCACTGACAAGCAAGAAAAAGGCACCAACACTAAACACACACGAGAAAACGAGACGCAAATAGACTTTCAAAGAGGGGAACTAGAAAAAACGAGAACGAGAGCGATAGCGGAACGCCACACTAAGCCAACTGGACACCCACCTCGGTGAAAGGTAGGATTCAACTGAAGCTGCTCGTTAGCATTGGGATCAAGGCTGGTGAAAGCTTTGACGAGAGCTGTGGGGTGTTGGTGACATGTTTCTATCAAAACATATGTCAGCTGTCTAACTGTGGAAGATCTACTTTTTGTAAACAAATACAAATTTTGGTGAACGGAGAAAGGTTTTACGGGACTGAGGTAGGTATGGGAATATTTCGAGACAAAAAGGTCCATTTTGTACGGCTATAGCATTTGGAAGAAGTTTTGTTTGAAGGAACAAATATCATTCAACATTTGCATCATGTGCATTGAAGAAGGAAGCGTCAAGTGGAGTAATCTTCTTGTCCAAGTATGTGGCTGTTATCAGTAGAAGCCTGTTGGCCTTTAAGACGGTTTCCCGTACGAATAGCGATCGCTTTAGCAGAACCAACCTGGGACATCGTTTTTGATCCATCTCCGGCCACATCTGTCTAGAAATAGGACAATTCGTGTCACAAGCCCATCTTTGGTTGGTTTTGGGAGAAGCGTTAAGTAGGAGTTTACTGAGGTTTTGCCATTTAGGCATGGTCTTTAGAGTCTTTCTCTTTCTGAAGATTTACCTTCGTAGATTGGTACTCTAGCTCAGATGGATATGAATTAGTCTTTCCAAAGATTTCATTAAAAAAGGAGGATAGACTTGGGCCACAAGTCACCTCTTTCCTGCTTTGGAAATGAAGACGCCTTCACATTTTCTAAATATAGACAACATTTAGACAACCAGGCAAGATATCTTTAAGCCAAGGAATCAGAATGTCTACAGATTGACGAATCTGAACTGGAATGACACCATGACTGGTTTGAAGTTGTGTACCATAGAGAGGATCCCATCTGTAGTTGCTGTTGTCAGCGAGTTGCTGCATAGTGAAACATGGTGAAACACGGTGACTTACAGATCAACGCTTTCGATTAAGGCACAGAGGCACAAAGTTTGCCTAATGTAACCCAATAACCAGCTCGGCAGCTCTGTATGGGCAATGTACCCTGGTGTATCATGGTTTAGTTTGGCTATCGCGGCCGGCTATTTTAGACCAGTGTAGGTAGATTAAAAAATTTCTCTCACACGGAGTTCATTATAAAGCGATGGAACGGAGGGGACTGAAGCTCTCTTAAGCCGGTTCGCCGAGATTGTCCAAAAAATAATTGATTGCGTATCGAGATTCACTTTATCAAGTGGAATCGATTGGACATTATTCTGCCCCAAAAAGTCTCTGCTGCCTGTAACCAGAATATGTTGAATTTCAGATTCTTCACCCTTCTCCAGCTAGCTGAAAATTTAGGGCAGCTTTTGAGTAAAATCTAACAAATTCCAAAGATTTGATAGGGGTTTGACTGTCATTGTATACATACTTGTGGGTTCCTGTTTAAGCTGCGTCTAGGGGTGCCTTTATATCTATTGAGAAGGCAGATCGTTGTAGAAATCTATTTACTTCTCACTCAAGGATCATCCATTTTCACAGAATGTCCTCTCATGTTCACTTCCCGGACTGTGGACATGTCTTTTATGGCTAAACAAGGACGGAATCGCCAAGGTGGAATAATGATGTCAGAATTTCAGTGCCGTAAGTAAATTTACTTCCCACTATGTGTGTGTCTGTGTACTCTTCAATCAACCACGGAGAGTATGTATCTCCCACAACGAAGGTGAGTTCTATTAATTAAAGTCAAATTTACTGTGATCCTTAATTAAATATCCCTGAGTAGGTAGTATACCCACCCACTCACCACCTGCACGTGTAATCGGGCTCATCTCTCTGTCGTTGTCGGTGCTGAAAAAATCACAGCACCATAAAATCACATCAGTCATTTTAATTAATCACAGAAATCCTTCTGCACAAAAGTTACTCTGTCGTTTGGCAAAGGGTGCCACACAGAGCCAACGAAAAAAAAGACAAAAATTCCACCTTAACGATATGTTGAACATGACAAACGACCTAAATTAATAGAGTTACGTCTATCAGTGGCCCCCTCTTGTTGAGGAATCGTTTCGCATTAAGCAGGTTTTCATGTATCAATTTTTTAAAAGTAATTAAAAAATCATCCCCACAATTTCTATAAACTTTTCTCTCCTCGCAAACAAACTGGAAAGTAGAACAAACAAAAAAAAAACAACCAAATGATATAGCTAGCTACAGAGCCGCCAATTCTACCCAAGAGAGCACTTACTTAGCTCGCTCATGCGACCAACGACGAATGGGGAAAGACGAAGGAGGAATGAGGAACGACGAACTCGAGTTAGCTCGAGTTTGTATCTGCCTAACAGCGAAACAGAGAAACAGTAACTACTACATGACGAATATAAGTAAATTTCCGGAAACATGAATAATTGCACGGAAGCAAAACGTAATATTATCCTTCTTAATGGGAGAGAATCTTTTTCCTGCCTCGGCTCGGCTCGGCATCATCATCATCATCATATGAACGTGTACTCATACGGTATACCCTCCCCCATCAGATACAGCGTAACAGACATTAAGTAGTGGCAGGCAACAGAAACAGCAACAGCAACAGCAACAGTAACAGCATACACGTCCTCAGTATGCTCATAAATGTAGCGAGTCTCCTCCACACTCGACGACTCGCATATCCCTGCCGCAAAACTCATCCGATTAATTCCGAAAAGTTTCATCCTTTCGCATGATCAAATTTTTTCCATGTTCACTTAATTACTTTTCCGCATATCATTGCTGTTGCTGCCGCCAGTTCATCCCTACATCATCATAGACTGAAGCGACTGTGGCGGTGGTGGTGGTGGTGATGATGGTATCCTGCGAGCGACTATGTCTGTGGCGCTGTTAATGAGGCTCTGTGCCTTTCTCTCTCTCTCTCTCTCTCTCTGTGTGTGTGGTATAGGCCTAGTTAATACCCAGTAATACATATTTTCGAATGAAAATTTTGAAAATTCCCATTTTGGACGAAGACGACTGGATATTCCGATGGAAGCCAATTAATCAGTTTGACGCCCTCCTCGATGGCGAAGGCGATGGTGTGCGATGGGTTGGTGTGGTACGTAGTACCTACCCCTACTGCGTGGTGTTTGCATAACTATGATACTGGCGTGTGAAGTTTCAGTTAAAAGTTAATCATGTTGATGTTCGAGTTGATTTTCGTCCTTTGTGCGTATCGATTGGGAAAAGGGATTAATTTCGACCGACGACGACGATGACGACGACGACGACGACGGAGGGAAGGAAACTCATTTATTGATATTGGCGTTGGAACTGGAACTGGAACTGGGACTGGGACTGGAGGGATTCGAAATCGAAGGCTGGCAAAACTTGTTTGATTTGTCACGTGAAAAAGTTTGTGTTTGCGTGCTATGGTTGGAGGTTAATTACATATACACGCAGGCTGTTTGATTAGTGAAGATTTACGTGAGGGAATTGGTATGGTATTGGCTGCTCCTGGGCCAAAGTTTTCGAAGCCAATTAAGAAAGAGGTGTTGTGATCGATTCGAGGGGGCCATGTAGAGGTTATTGACGTCTTTGGGGAACCGTGTCATCGAGCAGAAACACGTAGCCGATTCGATTTGAGTGTTTTTTTTTTTCTGACATGTGACCGAGTTGAGCGAGGTCGATGCAGGAGTAGGTGTCTTCCATCACAGTATCAGTGGATACCCAAAGGTCTGTACGAGCTATCAAAGTCAACAAAGCGAGATGATATTCTCAGGCCAAGTCCTTAGACATGATGACCATGATGGGTATCAAGTTTGAAACGGATTTTAGAGGTAGGTCCTGGAATGGATGTATCTCTATCGAAACTGTGCAACCAGCGATCAACTGTGGACAAATTGTGCGAGCAAAGCGAACCTCAAAGAAGTACAAAGACAGACATCCATAGCATAACTAGACACCGAGGACCATTCGTCATGGAACAGCTTCTGGAACTAAGACCCTTACATTTCGTGGTTGGGGAGACTACAAGAATGCCAAAAGATGGAACTGGAAGGACATTGCTTTTTGCCTCAATCTCTAGCAATTCCTAGCAATAAAGGGATCTCTAAGTTCGACAGACGGATAAAGAATGATCCCAGGAACGCTATACAAAGAGGAGGACTGAAATGAAGGAGTAAACCTAACCAAGTTCAGTTTATGAAATTTTCTTGAGATCCCTAGGCCGATCACTGTCTTGATTTAATTTCGACTGAAAGGATATGCCGCAGTTGTTATGCATCGTGGGGAAAGCCACTCTGGTAGCTGATGCGTTGCAGAAAGACTCTCAAAGCACATCGGACCCATGACATTGGTAGATTCAATTACACATCCTAGGAACTACCAGACCGGTCTATTGGTTTTGCTTTGCTGATTAGAGACAATAACGAAAGTGAACACATCGAAAAGAAGGAAAGCAATTACGAGTATGAGTATATTTCATAGTGTCCTTCCCTGGGGAGAGTCCAATTACCATCGGAAAACAGTACGTCATGCCGATTTATGATCTTAAAACATGTCCTCCAGGCATAGATAATGCTCGGCCCTAATTGTGAGTTACTTTACGATACCATAAACATATCTCACACAGTATCGCCAGCAAATAGCCGACACGTTGTATCTGTATTCCAATGTGACCTTTACTTCAAGCCCCCGTGTTGCAGGAACTTCAGATATTTGTCAAAATTCCTTACACTCTCGGGTCAAACCGATGTCAAGCTCTATTTTCATTTGTTGTTTTCATAATTCCTACCTCTGTGTATGTGTTAGCTGGAATATTGCGTTTCCGCACGCATTTCCAGAGAGATAGGCAACTTTTTATGGCAACGGAAATTCCTTCCCCAGGAAACGTTCAAAAAAACCATTTAATCGTAGCTGGACTATGTTGCTGTTGTTGTTTCTTTTTTCGTTTTGGATTTTTTAGGGCCTTTTGACATGACCACTGACTATTGACCGTCAAAGCATAACTCATCGTCATCGTCAAATCGAGGGTCCGACCTATGGTGACCGGTAAAACGATTCCTTGACACGAATCGGAATATTTTGTGAAATATCCTTACACAATCGGGGGCGGCTGCATGCATTGGCCATACGGGCCATGTCGTGTTGGAAATGGTTTAAATGGGAATTTGTCAATCGGTTTATTGTTTTATATTGAACAAACGTGCCGAACCAAATGGATTATGGGCTAAAATGTCGTTAATATGGAATTGTGGTTGAACGATAAGTTTTTTGGACATTAGAAAGCAATCGTCCTGATGGCTATTAGTGCAATTTTAAAAATGACGAAAGGGAGGTGTGCACGTTTTACTGGTTAAAAGGATATATTGCTTATGGTCATGTGTGTCGAGGTGGCTGGTAGGGCTGGGTAGGATTTGGATTGTATTTAGGGCTGGTATAACTATTTTGCTTTTGTTCAAGGAATTGTACGGGTTATACCCGCATTTGTAGGAGTAGAGACAGTCCGTGGTGCAATTTAAGTTGGTTTTTGAAGAATAATTCCAGCTAATCGCTGTACCATTGTCAAGAAGGCTATTGAGTAAGGACCTATCCCAAACAGACGATTTTAAGAGTCGATACTATATAAGATCTTGGTTCATCCGGTCCTACCTATAGTTTATGGGGCTGAAGCATGAATTCTGTCGAAAGACAGGTTGTTCTTCTTAAGTTGTTCGGTACGGTTGGCTCATTTTAGGAGAAGATTCAAAGACAAACTGAACTGAGCTCTATAGCAACATCGACATTGTCAAAAGGTAGAGTCTAAGATGGCTAGGACTTATAAACAGAATGGAAACCAGCATCTGTCCTCAGAGTTGTGGAGGGACACAGAAGTAAAGAAAGGCCTCGTGACAAACAGACGTGAACTGTAGCGTCACTTAGTCAGTAAGTAAGTATCTTTGAGTCATTTCACCAAGGTTTGAGGCTATTTTTGAACTTTTCTCATCGTCAGAAGGATCTTGATGGTATTGCCTTCAGACAAGCTACAAAACCGTCCAAGGTTCTACTATATTTCAACGCGAGAGATGGGCCATTTCTTCTTATTAGTTCCTACACGTTTCCGGTCATATAGTTCGACACATAGACTCAATCGTCTTGGTCTTTGACGACAAAGGAGTATTTTAGGTGACAATTCTGTAGATTCTACCTCGAACGGAGAACAGCAACCAACCTCAGGTCCAAGGGAATAGAATGATACCACTGTCTTACCACCTGTCAGACCATCCTGGGTTCACACCGAAATCTGTGCCTCCTATGATTTCGAATGAGAAACCTGGACATGTGGACATACATATATGTCTGATAGTCTGATTCTTCTCTTTGAGATATTTAGACGGACGTTCTACTTAGTGGAAGTGTATATCCGTTTGAGTGAGGCCGGCCACTTAGCCCAGCACAACTCGTAGATCAAAGAGTATGATTTCTGTCCACTTCTAGTGCAACAAAGTCGTCCATTTGCCGCTACATACCCTTAAGTGCTTATGAAAGCCCCTCGCATTTCATGAAAACATTTAATGCGTAATTTGTAGGCTAGCGGCTTAGATCTAGCCTTATGCAAATCGGCCTTAATTGCAGCGCACAACAATCGAAAAGCAGACCCGTATCCCGCTGCGTCGAAACCCCACCCCCAAAATTAAGCCGCAATTTGGGAATAAATTCCATCAAACATGTTACATTTCATGTAAATGAAACATTTTGTTCGTCGATTAGCGAACCCAGTTACAAGTCATTCAACTGCCACAACCACCTCTCACTCAACAAGACAAGTACATCTACTAACTGAAATACAAAATTTTCTCATGCATGTCCTCCGACGTTTCACGCTTTCCTGCCTTTATATTCTCTGGCACGCATTTGATTTCCGCAATATGGTATTTTTAATCGATTCAAACACATGCTACATATCGCTCCTGCCCATACCGTGCGAACTGAATAAGAAAAGGAATCCCATTTCCGAATCACACTCCGAATTTAGAGCTTCATAATCTGCCGTCACAAAAGCCAATCGGAAGTCAAATACCACGCATTCCCCAGTCCCGCCCAACCGCCCAACCGCCTATGTTTAACAAAATAAATTCCAATTTTAACGCCCATGCTAGATTAAAATCTGCTATTTCATTTCCCCTCGCGAAACCCAATCTACCAGCTTACTTCCGTTTCCTTCGACACTACAGCGGCACGGCGCACACACCACCGCTGCTCCTGTCAAAAACGAATAAAATTAATATTCGTGACCAAAAAGCATTTCGCCAGGTTCATGTGCCAACCACGGTACCATGATGGTCCGTGCCTTCTTTAGGCACACATTCCCCGGTCGAGTATACCGGAGTAAACATACCGCCCCAGTCCCGGTTGTCGGTAGGCATAGGTACCTATGGAACACAAAACAATTTTTTATTTTCGAAAATTACTCAAAATTTCACCTCTCGCCGGTCGACCAGGCTGGCCGTCTTGGGTAGGCCAAGTCGAATCCCAGAGTTGCAGTAGTGCCTTAATTAATACATTCGGCTAATTGTTGGTCATAATTCCAGGGCTGGCTCCCTAGCAGCGGTTTTTTATTATTCAAATTGCAGCCTAGTCGTGTTGAGTTGACGAAAATGATCGACAGAGGGGGGTGCGCGTGGAACGTGCAACCAACCAACAAGAGAATATACTTACATACCTACACTCTCCCTCTTCCCCGAGCGAATGTATGTATGTGTGTTTGGATAATTGATGGTAGATATTAGAGGAACGATTTTTTTTTTCGTTTTTTTTTTTTTGGTGCTGGTAGGTAGTACGCTCCAGCTCCAGATCACTATCTGGGAGAGGTGGGCATTGTAACAACCTGTTAATTAGTTTTTTAAATGCTAATCACTCTTTCGCGCGGAGTTCTTTGCGTGGTGGTTTGCGTGAATTTCCTTGTTCCAGTGACTTAATTAGAAGGTTTTCGGTTGAAATACCGAATGAGGGTGACCCAGGTGAACCATTGTTTTTCCTGGTTGCTTCGGTTGATGACATCATGTTTGACTTTGGTTCGAGCAGGGTTTTCTTGTTTTTTTTTTTGTGAATTTGAATTTTTATTTGGTGTGTCGGGCTAATTAGCACCTGGTAGTGGTAGTATGCTGGTATGCAAGGTCCCCGGGCCGCCTGTATAGTGAAAATTTGTCAGCGGTTGGTGTTTTGAAAAATTTGGATAATAATGGAAGGCTGTGTCAAGTGCAGGGATTGTTGTGTACCCTGTATTGGTCGAAGGAATGCGTGTCAGGGCTAATGATGGAGGTTGTCGTGGGTGTGAATGAAATTAATGAGATGTCAGGATTCAGGATTTTCGCATGTGGCTTGGCAAAAAAACGCACACCGCCAGGGCATGTATGCAAATTTGCTTTTTTGATTTGAACATAACTCACAAATGTAAGGGAAGGTGTTGTTTTTAGTGATTTAATCTAATCAAGAGAGGGGCCATAAAAAAAATTAAAAAAAGAACCAAAAAAGGGGTGCAAAAGGGAAGGTTGCCAGTCCTCTTACGCAATTAAATTGTGTAGAACGTCTTGGGTGGACAATAGTAAAGGCCAAGGTCTGTCGAGAAGGGTCTACCGAGTTGTCAAAGTCGAAAATTTTTCAGCGAAGATACTCTCTTAAATCCAAATCATAGTATAACACTGAGAACCTTTCACAATGTTGTTGGATACCTAAAGCCGGCATGGAGACATCAGTCGGTGTCATTGGCAGAATTTTTAAAAAAATCAATTCAAGAAGTATCTACGAGAAAACTAGACGAAGTCTGTATCCAGCTCCTTACCAACCATCAACCAAGTCTAACTTTGAAAAGGAGCTTCTTTAGAATACTATGGTTTCAGAGCTCCTCCGATCATTTTTTGGAGAAACACGGATGCAAGGGCAATGTTGACGAACTACCCAAACTCTATAGTGACATCCAAGTAATCATAGTATGTCATCACCATGTTATGCTAGCTACTCTTCAACAAAGAACATGTTCAACGTTGAGGGTCTAAAAGACTCCTCAGCGTGGCAGCAAATATAAGAAAATTTTTTGAAATTGTCGGAGTATTGCAGCGTTATAGTGCTTGACTTTCCGAGGAACCGCTGAAAAGTTACAAAGTAAAAGATTTCCGCCCTAGTTTCCCTCTTGTAGCGATCAGATCAATAACCCGTCCACTACCGATCTCCACTTGATCAATAGCTCGATAGGGTCAAATTATTTATCATTAAGGCTATAGAGGATGGTTTTAAATATCCCTGTCTGTACAGAGCAGGGTTGTCTCAGAAATTTTATATCCAAATTGGGGTGACGCAGAGCTGCTCTCTATCACCAGTATTATCATGTTGCTTTGTTGGCGGAAAACGGAGAATTTAAGAAATAAGGAAATTCTGGTCGTATCACAGGATGTCTCAGGACGCTATATGCACAATAGTCCAACCACGAAATAGCAAGTAGTTTGCAAGGTAACCCTGCCATCAGCAGTCTGAGTAAAACGAGTTTGTAAGATCTGAAGCGCACTAAGTTCCACAAGGGGGTACAAAACATAAAACATGTTGACAAGGACTCCCATCCAGCTAACAATATGTTATTCACCTCGACTCAATGTGGTACACATCCAGTGGAGCCTTTCCACTCTGTGACTCCACTTCCGTCCGTCCATCTCTTTAAATAAAAACCTGCGGCTCCAAATTTTCTGTATGTCTCCTGGCTTTCGTCGAAAAGTTATTCTTCCGGTAAATATCAAAGTCATGTTTCTATATTGCATAGTCCTTATTTTGCCATACATTTTCCATTACTATTTTGGTACCATTCGTGTGTATCCATGTGTGTCCTTACTCCTCAAGTAAACACACTGCAGTCAGACTCCTCTTTACCCAAACGTAAAACTTAAAAATGTGTTCCATGTCCAGAGAGATGCCAGGACGAAAGAAGTCCGCACGAAAAAATAACTTTTTGTCGTTTAGACTTCTTCTTCTTCTTCTTCTTCTATTTTATTTTTTCAATTTTTTTCTCAATGAAAATGTTAAGTTTTTGTAGAACGTTCTTCTCCGCCCCCACTCTATTTCGTTTTTCCAGTTTAGGTTCCTTTTTTTTGTTGTCTTTTCAGAGTTGAATCCCTTTTCAAAAAAGTTTTTGAAAAGATGCATTTGTGCAGAGGATGTTGCTTTTGCTGAGGCAAAGAATAAGAAATGAGTAGAGTTGGACATTGGACATGCATTTAGAGTGCTCTGTTGGGTAAAAGAAAAGCGAAGGATAATAACGTCCTTTCTACTGACTTTTTGTCTAAGTTAAGTACAGAATTAAAAATTCAGTGGAAATAAGTTTTGACACAATATACCACTAATTAAAAATTAAAAGAAAAAAAAAAGGGAAAAACCATGCAGAAGGAGTTCAAGAATTTTCCTTCAAACATGAGCATGGGAGGGGTCCAGCAAAAAATATGAAAAGGAAACTGAAAGAGTTCGACTTAAGAGGGTTTTTTTTCTCGGTTTTTTTTTTTCGCTTAGACATGTTGAACAATTGGAGTGTTTTAGTGAATAGAAATTAATTAACATTGTGAGTTTTGGAGTTTCATAAGTTGAAGTTTGTCTCAAAGAAAAATTGTGACGAGAGGCGATTTTTTTGTCGGACATTCATGGACAGGAAGGAACTGTTTTAAGCAACAGGAAAGGATTTGGATCGAGAGACTTTCTAAACTTGTCTGCCATAATGGGAGATTTGCTGAACAAAAAAAGTCCCTTGTTGGAGGACTTGTTCCAATTTATATGCAGCATGCGGACGGCTTAAAGGCCTGAATAGAGGGTCTAAGGATCAGCAATATTTTGGCATGACTCTCTAAGCTCATTTGAAACAGAGAATAACGAGGAATACACTCTGCACCATGAAGACCAGAAAATCACGAGAAAGACCTCAATTGTCAAAAACAATTGTATAATGTTTTCCAGAGATCATCAGAGCCTTCATGGGTCTATACAACTTCATGGGTAGTCTGACGATAAGTTGAGGAATGTTTCAATTGACAGAAGCCTCGAGATTGAGTGACATTGAACCGTCTACTGCATCCTGAAGCACAACGAAGTGGGAGACGAATGTGCAAGTCTGCTAGTTACCGATGTTTGATGCAACAGGTCTGTCCGAGCTCTAGAGCCTAGTCTATCACAATCATCGCCTCAATCCTTAAATCTCAAGCTCACTCATAAAACGGCTGTATGTATATGTATGTGAACCAACTGATGATGAGTCGATCTACCGTGGACAATAGTGTCTACATCTACGGAGTTTGATTCTCAGCCAACCCTGTTCGAACACTTTAGCGAACCTTTGACAAACATCCAAAAGTATAACTGTCATGAAAAAGTTTCTCAAAAATGCATTGCCTTTCGGATTTGATATTAATCTGAAGGTCCCTGCCATCCCTGTAGAATATAACGAATGATTGTAGGAAGCTAGAACCTGAGGGCAGTAGGAACCTCATCGTAATGTCTAGAGTAGGGTGACTGTGTGCACTTAGATCTAAAGAAGGTTCATTGAGATGATTTTCAATAAATATGAGACTCTGTAATAAAACTCTGCTCTGGGGTTAGAGTTCCTTCACAAACCAGGACTGAATATAGCTCAACTCCATGGAATGTTGGTTCCTCTAGAAATGCAGTCCTTCTTGCCTTCTCCCCCTTAGATAGTGTTCAGTTCTGTCAACTAGTTCAGTCCATCCCTTCCAGTTTTCACCATAAATACTTCTAAGAGTTCCGTAACAAAAGTCGAGGCAAACAATATCCTATAAGGACATGCATACCAACACTTTTTCTCCCTTCAAATGGTTACTTTACCCAAGGAGTAGCTGAAACGGCCAAAGTTTCCTCATTTTCCCTTATTTTCTATTTAAGGACGAAAACAAAAAAAAAACAACAGCAGTTTCCTTGATAGATCACGCTAGGAATTTTTGTTTTTTTTTTTTAAATTTTTCAATTAACTTGGGAAAAGTTTTATATCCACTCTGGGTGACGAACAGGCAGCAGCAAGACAAAAAAAGGCATGAGATTTGCCTCCCTTTGTTTTGTAAACAGGATGAGCTTTAGTTACCTAGCTTAGGGCCAATTACATCATCGACCAAGTCGAAACAGCATTACACGAAAATTGTCTTTCCGGTAAGAATAACACTTGGAAAATGAAAAAAAAAATAAAAGAAAGTATCCTTCGGACCCAAGGATACCCTGAGCATAAGGACGAAAATTACACACTACCACGCTATGCACGCTACATTATCGCACTAGCAGCGTCAACCACCACTACCACCCGCCGCTGCGGCTGTCTCGCTCTCGCTTCGGCCATAGTATAAGGACCAATTTCAAAGTCAAAGTAATTTCCGGGTCGCGCAAACTTTTTCATTAAAACTTGTTGACTGCTGGTGAAGTAAATTTGTGTGTGTGTGCGCGCTGCTCTCCTTCTTCCCGTACTATTTAGTTCCGGGGGTACACCGTAAATTTTGCTATTGCTACTGCCGCTTGATGATTTATAGAAATTTTTTTTTTTCGGCAAACACACATACACACGCATACCTTATTCGAACAAACACATGCTGGAACTGGTAGATCCTAGAGGACGAGGAGGAGAAGGGGAGAGAGGAATTGAAGTTTGGTATAAAGTTATGCGACAAGAAATTTTCGAAATTACTTTTCACAACTATTTGCCACGTTCGTTCGTTACACCCTGCCTGCTGCGTTGCTGCGTAGTAGTAACTCACTACTCGTATTCCTTCAAGTTTTCCTATTGTCCTGGCCAAAAGTAATCCTAGATTGGCACGGGAGCAAGGAAAAAAGAAAGAACGAACGAACCAACGCTAAAATTGACGTAATTTGCAGCCAAGATGACGTAAACGACTTATTCATAGTTTTGAAAAGTTTCGCCGCTTTTTCTGTTTTGTTCGTCGCTCTCTAGACTCGTCGTCCTGCAAGGGAAGTGTGTCGGTGAAAATTTATGACAACTCAAGGAAACCAAAAAAGTAATTCGAACTGCAGTAAAACAAACAAACGGACCGTGATGAATGTCTAAATCAACTTCTGAGAGAGAGGGGAGGTGCTGAGAAGCCAATTAAAATCCTTGAACCTTCCGCCATATCCTTGGTGGATAGACGCCAAGAAGTAGTAGCATTTAGCACCTCGGTATCATGCCAAAATGAATAGACTTGTTTACAAACAGGACTCGCATGTCAATCGAATAGTTTTCCATTGAATACACTGCCAGTGTAATGAATTAAGGATACCTCCCCATCGTATCGTCGATTCCATACATCACCGACTCAATGGTCTGAATTATCAACGAAATTACTATCCGCACATTCGGGGGGGCGAACAATAAAAGAGCGGAATACCCATAGAATCCTGCTGAGTTAGGAAGAAAGGAACTCATCAAATAAATGTTCTCCATCTCTTTTGGAAATAAATTATGGGCGGGCGGCGGCGTCTAGTACGAGTAGATCCAAATCCCATGTTCACTACACTTTTCTCGGATGAAGACGACGACGACGACGACGACTACAACGACGATGATGATGATGATGAGGATGATAAACGAATGGAAAAAGGACATAGAATATGTAGACGATCGATGGCAATACATCAATTGCTGTTCTGTCATTCTATTTGTGATCCATGCTACACAAAAATTCGCCTTACGCCTCACCACTCATCGAATATCCGATAAACGTATGTACAGACATACAAAGGAGGATGAAAATCTAAGCCATCAACGACGATATGACAGTTGACTGACAGTTAGAAACGCTGAACGAATTAAACAAAAAAACACAGGAAAAAAAACGAAAGGGAAAGGGAACGTTTCCGAGTCCTTCCAAGAGTGGTTTTCGCGGCCAATGCCATATCGTTTCCATTCTGTGGATTTATTTTGTTCCGACATACACTCGCTGGTAGCCGTTTCGTCCTGGCATCCATCCAGGACATAACACACAAGTCGAAAGATTTTCTCTGTGTGAGGATGACAGGCGTTAATAATTTGGATTTTTGCGATGGGTGTGTGTGTGATTTTGACAGTTCAGCCGCCTACAAGGGACTCCGAATAATTTCCATTTGTTGTGAGCATTTAAATACATTTTATCAGCTTAAAGCCACGTTAAATCCACACTGCAACCGAGTTGAATCCAGAAACCATGTCAAATTTATGCAAACGAAGTTCGTTTTTTCTTTTACTGTACAGAGTATCCTTGCAAATGCCAAAATCCTGTTGCCAAGCACTTAAGCATAAATAATAACAACCACCACCACCGTCTCCTTTTCAAATGAAACCGAGCACCAGTGACGTATACGAAGCATAAAGTATCTATGTTTCTCATGTTATTTCCGTGGTATCCCCTGGTAAATTGTCACAACAATCATCGACTGGAAACACGGGGAGCAACACGCACACACATACACGTACAAAGAGCCAGAAAAGCAATATTGAAAACCATTCGAAATGGAGCCGATGGAATGGAACCTCCCAGCCAGCCAGCCATCCAGTCAGCCAGGAGAGCCTGGGACCTATCAAACTGTCAAATTCAATTCTTTGCCGTATTTCCATTTCGTCCACCTACGGGATATTTGTTTTCCTCATCGCCCCCCCCTCCAGCCTGCACCCACCTCTGGAGGAGTACAAACAAGGACAACACACAAAAAGGAAGAATGTGAATAAATGTAATTTGTGCAAGGACATTGGAGATGTTTTTTCCAGGTAGTGTCTCTCTCACTGACACTGGAGATGGGTCACTTGGCTGATGAATAGAAAATTGTTAAGGAAATTGAAAAATTCGATTCAAATATGTATGTAGATGGGAGGGTGGGCGTTGGATGTTCCCAATTTAAATCGGCTTTCTGTCAGCTTTAAAAGAACCAACCAACTGACAAATGTCAACTCCGACGCCATCAATCTGTACAGAACTATGTATACGTATCTCCAAGCAACAAAGAAGGAAAAAAACCATCGGATTATGCTTCTATTTTTAGCCATCTACAATGAGCTTTATTAAAAGATAATAACTCTGCAAATATCCATATTATCCCCATTTGAACTAACGCCGGTGGTCGTGTCCCTCTTTTTAAAGACTTTCTTCCATCCCCGTCTTCCCCATCTTTCCGTCTATTCGTTCACCAGCAACACTGCTTATCCAATTACGAAAAAGGTAAATTGGTCACCCTTGTGCCACAGAAAAGAGAGAAAAAAAAAGGAAATCCTTGCCATTCATCACAGCGGTCACAAAGCAATACAAAAAAGAACGAAAAAAAAGGAAGAAAAAAAAACTTTTGAAAACAGCGACAAAAAGGACTCATAATCCAACGCACAACTCTCCCACTGGCCTCATCTCCTCTCGCGCGCTGAAGTACTTCACGCACACAACCGCGTACGTACACACAGCTGTGTGATGCCCGAAAAAAAAGGAGAGGAGAGGAAAATAAATAAATACGAAAATTTATATCCACGTCCTTTTGAATAGCTCGCGCAAGGACCAAACTTGAATGTGGTAAGAGCCAACGCACAGCACAAGAAGCTTGTGTAACGACTTGTGTAATCCTTATGTGACGTAATCAATTATAGGTTAGTATACCATTCCTAAGAACCGCTATTTGTCTTTGTTCTCTCTGCACCACCATCGCCATTCATTGCGCTCTTCTCCCCCTAACGCGAACCATGAATAAACCAAAAGGACCAACGTCTGTGTCGTACGTAGTTGTTGTACGAAATTCTGACCAGGATACGAAATACATCAAAACCAATCCTTAGGATCGAAAAAATCTCCTCGAAACCAATACTCGTCCATTTGCAGCAGGAGCAGCAGCAGCAGCAGCAGCGAAATGAAAGGACGAAAGCGATTTGATCTCATGGGGTTGGTTGGTTTGGCTTTTTTTTCCCTCTTCTCCGTGTTTGTTCCTTTCTTCATTTTGGCTGATGGTGTTATCCTGCGTTCTATTCATCGACACTGACAGGCTATACGAAGGAAACAAACGCGACAGCGTAATATCAAATAGCTCTCCAGTAACAACATCTTAGCGTAAGGGATCTTCCTTTGTCTTCGAATGTACTATTATGCAATTTTTTTTATCGTCCTTCGTGTGGAAAAAAAAAAGAGAAAAGATTTTTCGATTTTTTCCCTGCGTGCCGTTTCATATTAATTGAGCTTCTTGCACATAACCCTGCTGTTCCCTGGTAGCTTGGTACTGTTTACCGAAAGTGGTTGTTGTTTGTGATGTAAACAAAGGATCGCTTTTGTTGGGTTCATTTCACGAGAGATGGTGGTGGTGTAGGGGACGTGTAGGGCAATGAATAGAAGGGAATAAGTGGAACAGGCTGTGTGTTGTTTTGTTTTTTTTCTACTTCTGTGTGACGTCCTTGATACACATTGGTATTGTGTGTGCGCGTTAGAATTGACCGCGCAGGACAATAAAACGGTTGCGCCTTAGGGTTGGCTTGAATCAATGAAAATGAATATTTCAATCAGAGATTGATGTTCTTTTCAAAGAGTTTGAAGTGGAAGATGGAACTTACCTTGAGTGTCAAAGTGACAAATGCATTCATCGCTCTCACGCTCCTCTCAAGGATCTACTCGTCTAATAGCAGAGCGAAACCCACCACAGTGCGGAACAGTACTCAGAGATAGCCAAACGGCCTGAAAGAAGTCATGGAGGACATTCTGAAGAGGATAATGCTTTCATAAGGACAGGATCATTTGAATATTTAAAGGATTGATGGTCTAGGACTGTTAACTAATCCACCTATCCCATGTGCCTGCAAGGAAGAATCTGACGTGTTGTGTGGGCCCCTCATATTGAAGGTCTTCCTATTTCATTACGAAGCTCGATCGTCCGTTCCCTTCTAGAACAGCCTTGCTACATTATGACGACCACAAGACCTGAATTTGAAACCCAATCTTCCGTTCAACACGTGAAGGCGTACACTTTCCTCATCGACATCCATCGCATGTCTGCGAAGCTAAAAATATTAACTCCTCCACCCCCAGATACTTGTTCTAAATATACTCCCTCACCCTTCCAGAGAAATCCTGACAAATCCTTTCTAAAAATATCCCGATTCTCAGATCTATTTTTAGATACCCTCTCTGTCGGATCTGAACTATCGCATCTGACCAGCATTCAACAACTGCCCGGCTAGCTCAGTCGGTAGAGCATGAGACTCTTAATCTCAGGGTCGTGGGTTCGAGCCCCACGTTGGGCGAATATAACTTTATTTTTTTGCTTCAATAAAAAATTAACAGAATGTGCGTTTCATTTATTCAAGGATAACAACTTCCTTCTTTTCTTATGATCCACACCTGCCGTATGCGAGCATAAATCCACCACCCGTGAGGATAACAACTCGAGAAAGCATGAAATAAATCATTGAACTTTCCCTGCCTCGATTTTTTTTTGTTGTTGTTGTTTAAACTACACACACTCAAAGGATTCTTGTTTGCGGATTAATTCGTGAAAAAGAAAAGAATTGGCCTTTAGAAAGGGAACAAAAGAAAAATGTATGCCATACAGGTAGAGAGCGCGTTTCCACCCCTTTCGTGGAAGCATACCTATCATCCTCATGCTCATTGTAATTCAATGTGGAATGTGGGTCTTTAGGTTTTTACTTCTTTTTTCGTTGGTTCGTCCTTATCCATCCTCACCACCCCGTAATTCCGTCGTACGGTATCTTTTGTTGAAGTTGAAGTTGAAGCTCCCTGCTGGCGTCTTTCGCTCGCTTTCGTTGCCACATCAACGCTGGTCCTGCTCAACATTGAAAGGGTGTGCAGTACAGTCATACCGGGCTGGGCTTGTTGCCACTGAATTATGACGCAATTCGAGGATATTGCGTAATAGATTTTCTTACGGGATTAAGCGTACACAGCATGGATGCGGCGGCCACAACCACCGCGTACGGTTCAGTGAAAGGACACACACAAAATTTTGGAAATCCAAATGCGGGATTGTAATACGCATCGAAGGACGCTCGTGCTACGTGTACAGTTTCAATATCCTTGCACAAATAAATCGTCACATGACATGAATCGAGTGGGGTGGCTGCGTTTTCCTTTGGTTCTTCCTCTCGCTGGCACGCACTCGCTGGTGGTGGTGGCTGGGCTGTTTTTTGGGGGCCAAATAGCAACTGCGTCACTTGTGGAGTGAAGTTTAAAATTCCACACCAGGATGCAGAGGGCATATCGTAGCCGGTGGAGCGTAGTTGCGTTTAAATGTGAAATGAATTTTCGGACAGATGTCACTAGAGGGAGGCCAGCGAAGGGGGTTGTTGCTGGTTTGCTGTTGTCCTCTTCGAAGGGGGTGGACTCGGCGGACCACACTGGGATGAATGTCAATGCTCGATTCACAGTTGGCTTGCTTTGCATATTCGGTGCGTGATTTGCGTAAATATTTGCTCTTGCTCTCCGTCTCTGTCTGTCTTGCTGGGAAGTGACGAACACGATGTTAACATGACAATGCGGGAAAGAATACCATCAACTTTGGTATGTTAACTGGTGCAAGTGACGAATTTTCTCGAATTGGGGTGGCCAGTCAATGTCAACTGCGAAGGACATACAACGTAATTTCCGTTTCTCGTTCATTTTGCTAGAGTGGGTGAAGGACATGAAAGCGATGGCTGAGGGCCTTAGGGCAATTGACAGATGTGGGTAGAAATTTGTTTGCAGAGGTGATATGCAGCGTTGCGTGGGGAGTTGAAGTGCTACGAGATGAGTCAT
The DNA here is from genome assembly GCA_963583995.1 of Xylota segnis. Lineage (NCBI taxonomy): Eukaryota > Metazoa > Arthropoda > Insecta > Diptera > Syrphidae > Xylota > Xylota segnis. Next base: position 1,399,831 of record OY757238.1, read on the forward strand.
AAACCTAAAAAGGTGGGAGAAGAGTTTTGGGAGGGAGATGTGTATGTCCCTTTAAACAGAAGAAGAGCGTACAAACTTCCTGCAGGATATTTGAGTGATTTGTTCACTAATAGAGTCTGACAGAGGTTTTGCAGACAAAATCGTTAAAGCAACTACCGAGAACCGACAAAGACTGTCGGAGAGATGTATACCCAAGTGGGAGTTAGTAAGACAAGCCTAGGAACTAGACCAATCAAGAATCGATTACCGAATCCCTTTGGCTTTGGACCTCTAAAAATCGACGTTAACCGGTCATCCCTTTTTTTTATTTTTCTTCCTTCTAAGGACCTTTTTCTAGGCATCAGGTCAACCATAGATGCCTCCTCTGACGATATGTTGTTAGCACAAAGTCGCATTGATGTTTGCTAAACATGGTATGACGTCATGCTAATATTTCTTTCAAGAATTAAACGATTTCAGGACGAAATAGCAACAAGTATGAATGGAAATATTAGTAAAACAGCTAAAGTAAACTATTTGAATCAATTTCTATCAGTATTTCCCAAGAAATATGTGTTTTTTCAAAAATTCAGAAAATGACACGCGAAACGCCAAAAAACGCAGTCAGAACGTAAGATATTCACAAGACTTTTTCGCTGAATTGGTGTCACACTTGAAAAATTATGAATTTCGTAAATTTTGTCCTGTTTTTCGTATTATCCTTAGTTTTTGGTAGGACTTTCTTCAGCAATTATGATCTTTGATATATTAACTACGTAGTTGTTGCAAGAAAGTTGATAAAAGTCGAGTGTGTGGAAGGATACGAGCCTTTGAAGACAGGAGGGTCCGTAAAAATGGTTTTATTGTATTTTCTTGGGAATGGTAAGAGTTACATGAAAATTACGCAGGGTGAACTTATAGCTAACTGGGAGGTACATACGGTTATGGCCACGATAATTCTTGAATATCCTTAATTTCAAGGATATAAGGGAAAATGTAGTTTTGACACCCTAAATGTTGGGCTATGATGCTGAATTTCAGTACATATACTTCCTGGAATACCATGTAGTAGTGGCAGAAAAATTTTGGGGATCCGCCCACAGCCACGCCCACTATTAAAAAAAAATCAATTTTCTCAATTTTTTTACTCCAAAGTGAAAAAAATGTTCTTAACATAACTTATAGACATTATTTTTTTCTACAATTCGTTCATACATTATGCAGACCTTTGCCCACGTCCTGAGGGCGTTTTCCTTAAAAAAACCAATTTTACCTTGCAAACCCACATCAGCTTAAATTTCACGAAGTTTTCTCTCATTTTCTGGTTTCATTGCATTTCAGTGGAATTTTCTTTATTGTTTGTGATTTCCAAAATGTGGAGAATGTGGTAATTGCAAGAAAAGTGGAAAAAATTAGGGATATATAAGGATTGAAGCCTTTGAAGGGAGGATGGTCCTTAGAAACGGTTTCTTCATGTTATCTCGAAAAGAGCACGAGATTCATGAAAGTTATGCAGGTTCAAATTATAGCAAACTGGAGGGTACATACGACAATGGCCACGTAAATTCTTGAATGTCCTTAATTTGAAGGATATAGATAAAAATGTTATTTTAGTACCGTAAATGTTGGACTACGAAGCTGAAATTTGGTACTTATACCTCCTACTAGAAAGTGAAAAAAATCATCATAACATAAAATGTAGTCATTAGGCTCCTCTATAATTCGTCCATACATTACATAGACCTGCACCCACGTTTTGTGACGTTTTCCTCTAAAAAACGATATTTTATCCCTTCTGACCTACTGTAACGACAGCCGAATGCAACAGACTCGTTTTCTCAACTTTTTGACCAGAAAGTGAAAAAAATCTTCATGACATAAAATATTGATATTGACTTTCTCTATAATTCGTCTATACATTGTGTAGACCTACGCCGATGTTTTGAGGGAGTTTTCTTAAAAAAACTGCTTTAAAACTATGAGCGTCAATATCCATTGTGAATTGAAGCTCTATATCTGCATATATAGACCAAAGGGACCCAAAAGTCTTAGTACCTACTAGATGGCTTACCATAGAACTGGGACAAAAATATTTCCAAGGCAAAAGGGTGATGTACAGAACTCCGCGCTAACCAGCTTCAGATGAAAACTAAATACCTTCATAAGTCCAAATTTGATGGCAAGAAAGTCCAAGTGATCTCAATTTTATGTGGGACATAACTGCTCTTTCCAACAGCTGGAGCAGGAAACAGATCCTGAGAAATACATATATTTCTTTCTGCACCGCTTTGCTCCTTCCCTTTGCACCGCTTTGTACCGCTTGAATAATTTGTAGGACTGAAGCAAGTTGGTGTGCAAAATAAAATTTTATCAAGCAAAGTCTACCCAACTGTTTCTTCTCAGTTCCAAGGAGACCCGTTTTATAAAAACCACACCAACATCAAAACCAAAACAGCTGTTGTGAAAGCTTCCACCAACCTTGACCTAAAAACGATCAAGCAGCTTCAGTCTGATACCAACTTGCGTCGTCAGTAGTATACAGTTGGTAAGCTCGACTAACCTAAATTCAACTCAACCGTGTGTCTCTCTGAGAAACTAATTCGCACTGTTGTCTATCTCCCTTTCTCCTATGCCAGTCTAGAGTAGTCTTCTCTTCTTTTTTGTGGTGAATTTCTCTAATCTTTGATCTCTTCATTCGAACTGCAATCAGTATGTGCTCTGTGATTAAAATGTTTCCTGTTGTGTCTTGTTTTTGTTTCAAAAATGTGTTTCTTTTAAAAAACTTTGTATTCGGTTTGTCGGATGTCGTTAATCGGGTATCGGGTATCGGGTATCGGTGCTCGGTTCGGTAGTGATAGTGATTTTACCTCAAGAGAGCATCCATGCAACTGCAAGAGAGTTCCTAGAAGACAGCAGCCAGGCTGATAGAAAACATGTGAGTGGGGTGAGTGCATTTTTATTTGATTTACTCTTGTTTCGATATATTATTATATTTTATATTGAAATGACACCTTGTGACTCTTACTCTGAAAATCTCTATACCTCAAAGCATCTGCACCACCGTACAACCTCCTAAAATTTGTCCTCTGATTGACTAAACTTACATATTTCCCTCATTCCTCAGTGAATTTTAGACGTTTATCTGATACTCCTTGTCAGGTTCTACCTAGATTTAGGCATTCTGTACAGATTTGTTGAGTCACATTAAGGCTGACAAGAGACTCCTACCAATTCGTCGTCCCGGTCTCACTTCTAGTTTAACAGATATCTGACTAAGCTTGTCTAATAATTTTGCCTTCATGCACAAAGCTTGCTTATAAATAGCAAAAGCCATACAAAAGTCCTCTGTATCAGCACTCTACAACCTCTCGACCGCCACTTCTTCCTGGCTAGGTGGATGAATTCCATTCCATGTCGCATTCTGTAAAAGCCGATCTATTGCCACTTTCTCATCCAGCACTCATCGGCAGAGAACACATCCTGTGAAACTCTAATTAAAACTCTTGCTCCTGGTCAATGCATACACGGACCACAATCAACCTAATAATCCAGTTTCCTATTTCACATCTCCCATCGTGTAACCGCGCAACATACGTAGCATCCTCCTCCTCCTCGTGAATCGAATAACTCAGGAAACTACACGAGAAAAAGGGGTTTGGCCGGTGGTGGTTGCTTTTGACCCATTCATTAACTTCATTTCCAACAGAGTCACGTACAACTCGCATATTGTCCTTCCAAATCCTGTTTCCTGGCTATGATCAATGAATGATTGCATACGCAGTTTTCGTTTGGTTTTTTTTTATTCCCCTTTTCATCCCTCTCGGTTTGCAGCAACCCTCTTTGATACAATGGCCAACAATGGACAGTGCCTGGAATTCTCTCGACCCTCGCCTTATTCTCACCCTGTTGCCATGGGACAGAAATAGAAATCGAAAATCATAATTCCAATCATCAAGCGTAGCTCTATACTGGCATAGCAACAGTGTCCTGTTCCATATACGCATACACACGGGTGGTGTGCACCTTTTTCGATTGCATAATGGCATTTAAAATTTCAACAAGTAGCAGCACTAGGGGTTGATTTGAATTCCATGAAAACGAGGGTAAACATGAGTGTACGTAGCAAGCATCACAAGCGCAACCCCTCTATGTGCGCCATGTGTTGTAGTATAGGTGGAAACGAACAAAAACTTAATCCTTCGCGAAACACGGGCGAAATGAGAAAAAAAAATCGAAAGGGGTTGGGATTCCTGCTTCATTAGCATATTTCTCGCGTAGCGGTGAAATAAATTGAAATCATAATAAAAGAATAAAATACATTTTTTAATAAAGAAAAGAAAACATACCCGCGGGACTTGCATGCAGCACCTTTCCCCATGGATTATGCAATCGCGAAAGGACAATGCCGAGCTATACCCATTCTTGCTTTCTGTTTTTCTGCGTTCTTTGGTTCTTTTGTCTGATGATGTCCTTTGTTTGTTGATTTTGATTCGCCCTTCAATGCGCTAATTCCCGTGCATTACGGGTCCTTTTGATCATGAGCTGGGAAGTTGTAGTTTTTTTTTTTTTTTTGACAAGCCACGCCAAAGGATTGGAGTGAATGCAATTTCAAGGATTAATATTTCATAAAAAGTTATGGGTTACGATTCAGCGAACACTGGTGTTAACATCATGTTGGCTAATGTGACGTTGAGATGGTATCAGTGTCCTTAAGCTGAGATACTTTTGTTTATTAATTTCTGTATGAGGGGAGTAGAGTGTGAGATATCCTGCTCATGTACTCGAAAGGCAACAGAATTTTTTCTTACTCGAGAGGATGTAGTTATTTCAAAGAAAACACCCGTAACTCGTTCAAGGCACGTTACAAGCCTTAATAAACGGTGGATTGTTAAAAAAAAAAGTTTTCAACTTAAGAAACCTATTTAACTCCCCCTTTGCCGAGATCCACCAAATCCACTGCGAGAAAAGTAAATTCCAAACGAAATTTCCATTTAAAAGTTAAGAAACTGTTCAGCCGGATCGCTGAGTCTCAAAATTAAATTCCTGCTAATCGTATCCTAATTCTCTCTGTTTTCTGTATATTTGCAGCCCTGCCTGCGAAAAATAGCAACTAAGTAAATTTAGCTATAAAAATCCTCTCAAAAGGACATTTGCTCCATCACCTTCCCGATTAGACAGCCCCTCGTCGAAAAGAAGTCAAAATGAACATCTTTTTGTCAAAATTCGAAACGGTCGTTAAAAATTAAGTAAAAGAAACACACCAACGAAAAACATATACAAATAAGTAATATAAAATGAAAATTGAAAGAGAAACACAAAACAGTTTATTGCCACCATAAAACAACTTGGTTTTGCTCCTTCAAAAGGATAATAAGTGCTACTGCTGCGTCATCGATTCAAATTCAAATTCAAATTCACGGCTGGGATTGTATGCATTTGCACCACAAAAGGACATGTGAGTTCCCCCATTTGCACGGAGATAAGAGTGCAATTGTTTGTGCATTATATTTGCATAGTAGAGTCCTGAAGGAGGTAACTATTTTTATTGTTGGCATCCGGTTTCGTCCCCCGAATCTAATCATTCACATCGCAGTTATCACCGCCTGGCTGGCTCTGCGTCGTAATTTCGTTGCGGGTTCGCCCCTTTTCTTTGTCGATTACTAATAAAAAGGACACAAACGGTAGGACACAGTTTTTCACGTGTGCGGGAAAATGGGAAAATCAGAAAACTAATATCTGCAGCGCAGCGTGTGTGCTTTGTGCTTGTAAATTCAAAAGTAAATCCGTGCTGAATCCTTTTTATTGTTTCGAGAAAAAAAATTGATGCCACAAGAATGGTGGAATCTAGTGCTAGGATTTATACATACACATATGTATGTAGGTATACCCGTCTCTCCTTCGATTTGGGAAAACTTGAAATGCGATGTTATTATCCGCGGGATGGGTTTGGTTGTCTCTCGGTATAGTGCGATTGAATATCCTTGAATCGTGTTCCTTTATTTCATTTTTTTTTTTTGGAACTTGTTCGAATTGCAAACAAAAGAAATCTCGAGAGTTGGTCTAGGGGTTGTCCTAGATTTTATTTTTTTACCCGCGAAAGGGGGAAAAAAAAACCGCCTAAACCTAGACGAGTACGACTACTATGTACGAGTATGTGAACGCATTTCACTGTAATGGATTTCGAGTGCAATCCGTGCGCTACTGTTTCGCTGATGACTATGATGGAACGAATTTTTTCTGTTCCACTAGTTTCGGAATGCTTTTATGTCCTTTGTGGGCCTGTCACTTGAGTGTACAGAGCGCGTTCTCTCACACTCATTGTTGTGGGGCGTTCACGGATGAAGTGCACTATATTTAAATTACGTTGGAAATATTCGTTTCGTTTGCCACCAGGATTGAGTATGTGGAATGGAATTTAAGAGCGAAATTCTCAACAGTTGCTGTCAATCAAATTGGATGGAATGAACAGAAAAAAGTAGAGAGACAATGAGTGTTCAATTTGACAGCTTCTAACCTGGAATTTTTCCATTCGAAATTGACAAAGAAACCATGTCCACTTGTCAGAGATTTACCCAAAAACCCACCAGACAGTAGAGTATCCTATCAAGCGCGCGATAAAAATCTGTCTATCCCTTCATGGCTAAAGTAAATGTTGTCCTTTCACTCCATGAATAGGCAGAAAATAAACAGGGAAGCAAAAAATCTACGCTCAAAACTGCCACCGTAGAAGGATTAAACACGAAATGCTAAAGGATTGACGCTGAAGGTATATAGTATCTTGAGGAAGCCAAACATATCCTTCTCTGCGACTGCTGGCTGTCTGGACGATGTCAAGAGTGCTTCCTTTTTCTCCTTTTCTCATTTTGTCTGTGTCTACTTGTTTTTAATTTTCCAATCCGACTCTCGTTTTCCTTTCATATCCTTTTTTTTTGTTTTTGCCAATTCCTTTGCTCACTTTAAATGCATGCCGGCAGGGGGGCCGGGAAGCGAATACTCCATTCCGACTTTAAAAGGCCCAAAGAGAAATCCAACAGCCAGACACTGGAAAAGTCAAATGGCTAGTAAAAGGTAAGAAAAGTATTACGTAGCCAGGGACAGCGAGAGGGATACTAGGGTGTTGCAATTATAATCAAGGAAAAATTATTTCCTATGTCAGTGTAAAGAGGAGTCTACACATTTTAATTTTTTTTTTTTTTTGGTTTTTGTTCTCTCTGTTCCGTTTTGTCTACAAAGTCTTAATTTTTGTTTTCTCTCTGCTGGTCCCGGTAGAATTGCCTGCCTGGAAGCCCACACTCTGTTGAATGAACCGAAAAATAATAATAATCCCCACGGAACAGTGTGGTATGGCACTGGTCGTCCTTCCGGTCTGTGGAGTTCGTCCCGACCACCACCGATCCAAACTAAGGGTTCTCCTCCAGCTAGAAACTTTGATAGAGAAAAATGGATGCGGAAAAATCCCAAAAAAAAAAAACAGTATATGTGTGTGGTGGTAGACGGAAAATGGTTGGACGGGACACGTAGGTCTAGGTAGAGCAAAAATTAGTTTCACGGCTCATTTTAAGGAAGCTGCATTGAATTTTCAATTAGAAATGAGAATTCACACCGCAACTGCAATGGGTCTGGGCTTAGTCTGTTGTCGGGCCAATCTAAGGGGCGGTGAAAACTTAATGAGTGATTTTTCATCATCATCGTTTCGAGGGCGAGGGCATTCTACGAATTTCGAGAGAGCATCCTGACCAACAACATCCTTCCTTCCGGTCTATAATGAGTTCCTGGCGGTAGAAACTGGCTTATTCTACCGATTTCCACTGAAAGTTGAATAAATAAAGGTGTTCGTTCAAAAAGGATACCATGTGATGGAGAAACTTTTGGAATTTGACTCAGAACAGTTGGTTACGGGTACTTCGAGGATTTCTGTTGAAGGCTTTGATTCTCAAAAAATGTGGACATTCCACCAGCTTTCAGTCCACCACAATCTGTTACCGAAATTCCCATACAGTACACAAGGACCTTCTCGCATTCAATTAAATGAAAAAAAAAAAAAATCAAATAATTTCCAGTAATTTCTCCAAAGAAAATGAAATATCCTTAAATCCTGTGAATGATTGCAGTAATTGCTCGAATGCTGCTGTGAATGATGTAAAACGAAATGGCTAAGGGTGGGTTGGTTGGTTGGTTAGGAGTGGAAGCGGGCTCCACTGACTCATTGATTGCCTCCGCAATCATAATGATGAGAATGACAGCCAGCCCTTAAAGACAGAACAAGAGTAGCAGGACCAGCAGTGGCAGTAGCAGAAACCGTCGTCCTAATGAAAACGAGGCCGTGACTGTGTGTCTGTGTGTGTTGTCGTCGTCGTCGTCGTCGTCGTCGTCGTCGTCAGGAGAAAGACGGACGTCGCAGAGCGCTCAATTGAATACAAGATGATTAAGATTTGCACACCGGAACCGCGCGGGGGATGCCCAAAGGACGTGAATAGTAATTTGAGGGATTTCTTTATGTCTTTTCATTTTTATTTTTCGAAAAGATTTCAACTGTGACGGCTTTATTCGCGTAATTTTCCAAATGAATGGTTGCCAGAGAGAGAAGGAGACCAGATAGATACCCAAGGACCAAGTAGCTAGGATTTGCGCTCTTTAATTGAAATGTGTAATTACTCATTCAGGAGTCATCCTTTTCGACTGTTTCTCTTCTCATTTTCTGTGGGTAGACACTCTTGGTCTTGGATTGAGATGAGTTCCTCTGCCATCCGGCGTCTGTTCCTTTCTCAAGTGACATAGCAATCTGTTTCATAAATTATGAAAGGACATTTATTAGCATCACGGCGAAGCGTTAGCTGTTTTGGTGGGAATCAGATTATTCGACTTCCATCTTACTCTCATAACACCGCTTACTCTGGCTTTTTGCGAGGAGTATGTGGGTAAGGTTTTGCGTGACATCCTTAACACTTGGAGGAACACATTGCTTTTTATGATGAGGGCATGTTATTTGCTCGTAGAATTAATGAGGGATTGTGGTTTTTGTTAGACAGTGTAGGTGGCTCATATTTCAGACGATTAATTGGCCTCTTTAATGTGAATCTCCTGAATTGCCATGGCTACCCTATGAGGCAGGAATTAATTTGAAAACCATTGCTAAAAATAATTTCTACGTACGCGTGTAAGCAAGTAATACGCACCAATGAATTCCCAGAAATTCTTACATATCCCCATGTCCTGGAAGATACATTTTTCTCTCGAAAAAATTACATGCACGACCTAAAATCAAATTCACTTAACCAAATTGAGCTGTCAAATAGAAGAGAAAATAAATTCAAGTACAACAATATCTAACAAGGACCATGATCTCCTGCAGATTTCACCCCCTTCCTCAGAGCTTAACCCTCGCCTTCGCTGACAAAAACATAACACAGAGCAGAAGAGAAGAAGAAGGAGACAAAAAAAAAAACCAAAACATGGAAAGGTCAACTGCTTCCAGGACGAAAGAACTCAGCAAACAACTTAATTTCATTACGTGTGCTCTCTTCCGTAGATAAAGTGAAACATCGCTACGAATAGCAAAAACAGAGAATCCTTCGTTCCTCGAAAGGACAACGCAACAACGAGGGCAAGATGAACAACAACAGCAAACAAGTGAAATTCATTTGAATATTGTTGAACGAAAAAAAAGAACAGAAACAGAAACCAAAAAAATTATAAACATTCACATACACCAACAGTAACACGAATCAGATTCCCGAAAAAAAAAACAATCCCGAAGGATGTATGGGGAGCGTTTTTGTATAACTTCACAACTCAGAGCTCAGAGTGCTCCCTCGCAAAACTTCGCCTCTCTCGCAACTCATTCTTATCCCCCAAAGTAAGCGAACGGTGGGGGTGGGGGGCGAAAAATCCCGAAACAACAAAAAATTTGCAAATCCCCAAACGTATGTTTGTCACATTTCCGTGGTAGTGGTCCCAGTCGTCATTCCCCGTAATGAATTTCACTCGAGCTACGAGTAGATGGGTGGGAAAAAAGAATATAACGCATGTTGATCTAGAACACAGTGGAGTGCGAAAAACGCGGTACGCACTTTAGTGAGAATCAACAAGAGGGCTCTTTTGCTAGAAATGTCTGCATTCAGTTTCTAGGGGGCAGCTTACCTTCTGTCAAGTGTGTCGATCGTGGCGTCCCTCTAGTTCTAGAGGTAGTTGACCACATCCTGCTTAAGTATTGCAAAACTTTCCAGCATCACTGTATGCTAATGCCTGTTTAGGGAGGCACAAGAAGAATGTTTGTTATCCTTGCTGTGTATTTTATTTTTCCTACAAATAACAACGACTCAACCCCCAACACCAGAACACCAGAGACAAAAACCTGCAACAATTTCACATATGTCCTGGATTGTGGCAAAAATGTGGTGTGGGGTGAAAAATTAATTTGCTTCAATCTCCCGCTGTGATGGCCAAGCTACCTCGCCCAACCTCTCATCAGCTCGTCGTCGTCGTTCCCGTCGTCGTCACCAAAAAAACCACACCGCGCACACAACCGCCATCTTAATCCTTGCACGACAACATTTTACTAAAAAAAGAGGAAAAAAAAGAACTGCCAGGATGTGAATATGAATCCTCAGCATAAACATGTTCTGCTTTGGTTTTGTGTGTCGCGAGCGAGGGTGGGCGAGGAAGAGAGTGAGAAAAGATGGAAATGAAACAATTAATTTCACGTACACACCCCCTCCTTGCACTCCAGTTAGTTCACATCGAATTAAATGGCTGCTGTTGGTGGCGGCAGCGGCAGCGGCGGTGGTGATGGTGACGCTCTAAATAAATATTTCGCTAAATAAACATCCTTTTCAGTGCGCGCCCCGAGTTAGTTACCTCCGCACCGACACCATACATGCATACACGCACACAAACATATGGTATCCTTTTTCTTATGCACGACTGCCGATGAAGGGGGGTTGGCGACCGACGCTATGACGATGATTATGATGGATTGGTTAATTCGCTTAGCGTATATGACTGTGGAGGGGGTAACAGCTAACAGCTAACAGCTAACAGCACTGAAACACCAAAAATAAATATCAAAAAAAAAAAAAAACAACTGAATGGAGGAACAAATACAGTGAAAATGGGAAAACATGTCCACGGAATGTCCTTCGCGAAATGGTTCCTTTGCATTTTGAGCGATGATTTAATCAAAGTTGCACGAAACGACAGTCCCACATAGCAAATATGTGAACATGTGACAGGTGAGTTGATCATGAATATTGTTTGTTTGTTGGAATGTCCTTTTTTTCATTCTGTTTCTGTTCGGTACCTACCGACGACATTGACGGATACGTTCTCGTGGAAGTTTTGTATGCTCCGGGGTACGTACACGTATTAATTGTATTTCCATGCTAAGTGGAGAATTTTGTTGGTGATTTGTAAATTTTGTTATGTTTTGCTGGAGTGCCTCAGGAGAGTTGTGTGGGACCGTTTTTATTAATTAGTTGAATGATACCATCATCTCAAACTCTCCATTATCGCCGTTCTCGTTGGGAGAGCATTTAGAAAACGTTTTTATACCATTTCGCCTGAATAATAAATATGGCACAGTTTTCGAAAAAGGGGGTTGGATAGCAAACACGCACAGTTAATGGTCCATGTGGCCTTCGAAATAAATCTAGCTCTCTCTCTGTCTGTGTGCGAAAAATTATCACAACTCCGCCTCTGTACATTAGCTGTACCTGTACTGATGTCAGCCACACCCTCAATTCTACCTCAACGACAATAAAACTCAATACAAAGCTTCCCTGTAGCCGGTTTCCGTTCAGTGCCAGCAATTTACTCCATCAATCTAGCGCCAGTCATTAGTGGAAAACAGTTTTGAAAACCCCAAAAAGGCACACTTAAGGTGAGTTTACGTTAATTTACCCTTCCCGCACGGGGGTATAAAATTAATGAAAAGCACCAACCACTCTTTATAAAGTCTCTCATTCTCTCTCCACAGGATAATGCTTCAAGAGAGCTAGGTAGGTAGGTAGGGATACGACTAAGGGTGGTGGTATGCCTTGCAAGTAAAAACTTAATTTGCCAACAGTGATCGAAATTAATTGGAAATGTTAAGCCAGAGCAATAAATTCCCGAATGAACATTAAAAAGGAGGAATCCTTTTCGCCATCTAAATGTATACACACACATTTATTTTCATCCTGTTCCTGATAGAACATCGCCTCCTTCTATCTACGTCTTTGCTACCTCTATGTGATGTCCCTCCCCCGAAGCACTTGAGAATTTGTTTTGTTTTTCGGTTCGAAGTAAGCTGTGTAACTGCAGGATATGGAATCCTTAAAGCGGAATAAAGTACTATTTGCTACAATCCTTTTTGGTTTTTTTTTTTGTCTTTTCCTTTACGACACAACGACAATGACTTGCCCAGCTAAATAATCGACAGAGAGATCATAGTGGCATAGAAGGACATCAACCCTTGCCACATTACAGTACAGACACAGGACACGTTTTGAAAATTTCACCAATAAAATAGGCAGCGCCGTTGATGGCTAATGTCCCACAGCAACGACATCGCCGCCATCGCCATTACGCGAATCAGCTTTAAGGCTTTTACGAGAGTATAACGCAAAAGATAAGGAAGCGCACACACAGGCAACCGAACAAGCAATCGTTTTATGATCGTCTTTACTGCGTGTAATCAGTGAAATCGCGTCATTATCCTTCATAAATTTTCCCATAGCATCCAGTCTCAGCTATACCTACTCGTATATCCTGACAGCTATTCATCGGTTGGCTTGGCTGTGTGTATTCAGGGCATTATGGCTTCGTCGAAATATGTTGCAATTCACCTTGGACCGTTTAGGGAAGTAGGTCCTTATATTTTTGCGCATTGCCATAGAAAATAATAAAATTAATCCTGCATTCTCGTCGATAGTGAATCTTATAGTCGTCTGTAGGCCTAGTCCTTTGGGGGAGAGCCAACGCCAACCATCCAACCACCACCATTGTCTAAGAGTCGTAAAATACTTGCCCTTGTCCTGGACGTGGAATGCGTGACAGTAACTGACGATAGTGGACATAAAAATTGTTCCTCATGTCTTTTTGTTTTGCGAATCTGAGTTGAATGACTGAACAGAAGAACATAGGGTGACGTACGGTATGATCGTAAATTATTGTCCAATCCTGTGAGCCGTCCGACATTGATAGCCCGGCCAGCCGACCGGCCGATGGTAATTAAAAAATTTCGCCCGTTGCGTTGTGTGTGCGATGTTTATTTTTATTAAGGCCAGGACTATAAAAATGTGTTCCTAATGTGTTGGCAGCTGTCCAAACAGAGATACCCTGGTAGGCAGAGGGATGGTTTTTTTCCTCTGTTATAGGTGTTCACAATGGCTGGGTGGAGAAGTGAGGAACTGGGCACGATAAGGATGTAATGATGGATATTGTAAATTAGTCGCAGAAAGAGGAGAATTGATTTTTATTAGATTTTTCGCTGTGGTATTGTTTGCGATATACATTTTACTATGAGGGCTGTTTACAACCTCGTATGGCATGGCAATGTTTATGACTCTCCCCCATACTTCTACAGCATACCATAGGCTTCGAATTGGTTACCCTAAGCTAAGGACAAATAGTTGACAGATTGCCTTGTGGCAGAAGTAAGCAGCAGATACTTCTATGTCATAATGGATTGCCTGCTTCTTCATCGTCATCCATAGAGTTTTTTACAATCACTTGAAGGATGTTGTCCCTTGCCTGGGATACGTTAGAAGTAAGGTACCTGGCATCCAATCAAGGCTAATCCTTATCCAATTTGTTCAGAGTACACCTTGACCCACACGAACCAATTTGCAAAGCCTCCAACCAGCAATTAGTATCTCAGGCACTTAGAATAAAATTGTCCCCAGCAAACACCGATCGAGGAAGCAATCAAGGAGATTTCATTGGCAAAAAAAGTTCTTCTCATCACAAGTCTCCTTCGCCTCGAAATGTGTCGCAACAAAATGAATAAAACTTCGCAATTAGCACAATGTGTTCGTCCAATCGAATATGAACACCCAATAACGTTTAGCCTGGATCAATACGCTTCTATTCCTTGTGGCAGTTTTGTCCAATTTGCCAACAACTGATTGGGATAATGAGCCACCATCATACTTATTACCGAGAGAGAGAGAGAGTCCAATCCCAGGCACTTCGCATTCCCCTGGCCGTAGCATACTCGTAGTTAACCAGCATATTGATGAAGAGTTTCATGTGACTTTCTCTCCAATTACCCTCACTTTTTGATTTACGCCTGATGATCCGCTGCTACTACTACTACCCCCGCCCCCTTCGCCTCGTCCATGGGTATCATTTCTCTGGCAGCGAAACTCCCAAAGGATGTTATTAGCCGAATCCCATGGCCAAAGTTGCTGCTTCGATATACATACATCTGTACATGTATACTCTGCTTATAGGAAGAAAATTGAAAGGAAAAGAAAAGCAAAAGGATACATGTCCTTATTTTTTTTGTTCGTCTGTCTATAGAGATAGAGTGAGTGAGTAAATTGCTCCGAAAGTTAACACGAGCGCGACTCATACATATAGAGTGGGAAACAGCAATAGAAGTAGGTCATTTGGGCGTTGCTGGTGGGGTGTCCTTTCTTTCATATTTTCTGCACAATATGCAGTTTTTTTTTTTGCCCGCCTGCTCCTTCTAGGTATTGCCCCCACATCCCGGCGTATAAGTTTCCTTGAGAAATTCAATTTGGATTCATGAATTCATGTGTGAGAACGGTCACACGAAGTCCATTTGCCAACTAATCACTGGTCACACACGAGGAATATATAAAAAGGAAAGGAAAAGGACGATGGCTATTGCCATAGAAGGAATTTATTACGCAATATTTTATAAAGTAAATCACCTTTTCTCGGGGCGTACGGAGAACGTACGGATTTTTCCCCTGAGCGCAGCGATTTTTAAGTAATTTATCAGGAAATTTCCATGCCAACCCTTTTTTTTTTGTTTTCGCTTTTCCCGTGGTGGCCCAATGGTGGCGGTCGTTTGTAACCCTTTTTGGACTATAATCGTGCTGGCCATTTCCGCTCGGCGCACAGTAGGTAACTAAACACAATCGTTTTGCCTTTAATCCTGTGTGATTAAAGTGAAATCGCTGGACTGGGGTCACTGGGATTTCTTTCTTCGTTCGTCGTCTATCTATGGTTGCGATCCCTTGTATCCTGCGTGCGCTACCTACTACCTACTACTCGTATACGTGTATGAATGAATAAATAAAGCCATCAATGAACTGGAAATTTTAATGCAATGAATTATTGCTCAGTCATAATTCATATATTGCACTGCCATATCGCCATATCGCCATCGCCATTGCCATCGTCGTCGTCGTCGTCGTCGCCGTCGTCGGGTTTACAGGATATGAGTCACAAAGTTTCCTTTTTACGCTTCTTGCGCATTGTTTCATTGTTTCATCTTTTACAATCGCACCGCGGCAGTACGGTACCGGGTTGGCTTTTGTTTTCAAAATGTATCTGTATGGATGTATGGATATCCCTGGCAGCCTGATGCACACACGCAATAACAGTTCAAATCATGATATGGCGGAAGGAAGCACAAGGATATGTGGAATACGATGAGGCGGAGAGATGTATTATTGTTGCTTATTTTCTGTCAGTTTTTTTTTTTTTTTGTTCCTTTTTTTCAATTTTCCTTTAACAGGAGTGTTATCAATTTTTATTAGGTGGTGGCTTCCATAAATTTTCCGCAAGTATACTGGATCCTGGATGGTTTGGTTGTTTCCTTTTATTTTATTCTCAGATGAATAAATCATTGCGCGCCGCATACATATGTCAGTCGGAGGAGTTTCCTTCTTTTTTTTTTTTTGTATTATACGAGTAGTTTGTCTATAGCACTCCAGATGTTCCAGAGGAGAGGAAGTCTATGGGAATTTGTACCTTCATTGTAGCAGATTTGTGGGGTGAAAAGTTTTTCTAAAGAATCTCCCGCTTCATTGTCCTTGGAATGTCAAAAGTTTATTAGCTATCTCTGATTAGTTTCCCCCTTTTTTTCGTTGGGGGAATTCAGCTGCACTGGGATAAGAGCTTGACTTATCAAGGAGAGTACCAACCTAGTGTCATTGGCCTCATAACAACCCCGTCATCACATGACGACTGATGGATGCCTTTCATATCTTCAGTCAGTCCTTCGCTTTCTAATTGAAATTAAAAACCGTCAATTTCACTTTAATGTCCTTTTTTACGAGACTTGTCGATGCTATCACATTCGCAACGAAGGAAATGAAAATTCAATTAAACGTCACCTACACCGTCGTCGCTCCACGGAGCGCACCTCGTCAAGGTATGGAAGGATGGAGGGAGTAGGAGTTCACACGAACTCAAAATGGTGATCGTTAAATTCGTCGAAATGTAAATTAAAACATCATCAACCGACAACTGAAACATTAATCAGTGAGCGAGCTCTGCCGCGTAGGTACTTATTCTCCCACTTATCCTTGGGGTGTAACCCAACGCCTGTGCCCGTCCTCGTCATCACACTCCATCGCTTTGATCGCGAATCGAAAGACGTTAGAAACAGGCTGCAGCTTAACCGCCAGGGAAAAATGCTCGCACGGCAGAGATGTGCCATGGAATTTTATTACCCAATTAGAGATGATGGCACGAAGAATCAAGTTGCGGATTCTGCGGTGACTTCATTTGATTACCTCCATTCCGGGCCAATAAATTTAATCCGCCAATGCCAACATTTCCAGTAGCACCACCATCTCACCAGTATCTATGTATGTATGTACAACAAGCCAGTGAATGGAGGTAGAAATCTCTCATCTTCCTCGGTTGGGCTCCTTTATCTTGGTTATCCCTCTTCTCCACCATCAACTTTTCGAAAAAGGTACTTTGGCACGTGGAAAAAATTTTAGCATACCCTTCTCGAAGGAGAGCCAAGGAGAAATGCCTGCGTTCCCGGTTACCGTTTATTGAAATAAATATTTTCTTCGATTTGTTATTTGCATAAACACTGGCAGTGACTGAGAGCAAAGGTCGGAGGGTGTGCTCCGTGATAGATTTTAAGCATCTTATTATTGACAGTTGATAGATTCTCACATAGATTTTGCCATAGATTCTCGCATTCCACATGTAGGTATACAAGCATCGCACATGTATGGGAGATTTACGGCGAAAGGCGAAAATTGTTCACCCATCGATCTGTGGCGAGGAAATTGAATTTTTGAACGAGTGTGATATATGTGGATGTTGGAATTTATGGGATAAAAAATAAATGTCACCCTCTGTTAAGAGGTGGGTAAAATAGATATTTTTATGGCCCATGGGGGGATCGAACCCACGACCTTCGCGTTATTAGCACGACGCTCTAACCAACTGAGCTAATGGGCCACGATGCGAGAGAGTTTCCTTTTGCTGACAGATTGATGGTCAAGTCTTGGGTATGAGCCGATAAGACCGTCCGCTTGTAGCCTGTATGTCTGGTTTGGTCTACTTCGTGCTCTATAATCGAATCTGATATGCTGTCTGGAAGTTCTAGATAAGATTGGCTATTTATGGCAAACCTACTGATAAAATGTCCGTCCAACAACCTTGTGTGTTTTATATAAGTCGACTTGTTTTAGAAGGCCATGGGAGTGTCGCTATTTCTATTAATACATCGACTTAATGACCATATACGAATTTATTGTGTCAAACTGTGCAAACTGGAGGAATTTTCAAGTCGAGATACGGCGTATCTAATCACTAGTTTGATTTATTTTGATTATTTTTGAATGGAACTATCTGGAGTATGTAAAGGTGGCTATCTGCTTGAGGAGTAGGCTTAACTATTTAGATTCGTGTCTCTTTTTAAGTCGTTGAAAGGGTGTCAACCATGTCGACGCCCGATCGCGTTTGGTTCAACACCATCCAGCCAGTCGGTCAGATTCCTTTTCGACTACAATGAGGGCTCGATCTGTTGTTTTCGTGTTCGAGAATTGTGGTACTCGATGGCGTATACGTAACCTTTTTTTCAAACATTTTTTCGTTGAACATTTTTTTGTTTCCTACTTCCATTTCGAGGCAGCAGCTAAGCTAGTTTGCGCTTTAGATACACAGAAACAGAGTATCTGACTTGAGATGTATGATTGGAGAGTAGAAAAAAATAATGCGAATCTAGTTCGGTGGCGTATACGTAACCTTTTTTTTAAATTTTTGTTTGAAAAATGTTCTGTTTTTTACTGCCATTTCGAGGTAACAGCTTAGCTAGTGTGGGCTTTGGATACATTTGGATGTAGTTCCTGTCTATCACTATCACTATGTGCTACGATGCGCCCACTTTTTGATAAGAACATCCTGAAATCCCTGGGTTCTACTAAAAGTAGTAAATCAGTGCCCCATGTGTAGCAATTTTTGTGTCCCTTCGAAATATCCTTGTATCCCCCCCAATCTAAAGCTGAACTAGAAATACAGTGACTGGACACTGCTTGACAGGTCCGCATGCTAGACGGTTGGACCTTTGGTTAATAGACAACTCCAGGAGTTGTGCAGGCGATAGATAGGCAAATTTCAAGGAATATTAAGAGTTGGACATTCTCTTGAGTTACAAGTAGGCACAGTTTCCATTGACTTCAAATGTCCCTCATTCCACAACACAACTTTGCTGTTTCGAATCGCAAGGATCCACCATCCAAGCGATTTCTATCTATCCTGCCAAGTAATTCTTCAAAAAGCAATTTTAATAGGACATTAAAACAGGCGACAAAGCATACGAATAACTCATGTCAAAAAGCCGGAATGTGAAGTCACATTATAAATCTTCAGACAGCAGCAGTTTAATAAGGAATTGTGACACAATCCTGCGAATAAATCACCCACAAAGGAAGCCTGACATATATGCTGACCTAGTCTTTTGCAAATCAACTACCAGAATATCCAATATATGTCCAAAGGCTAATGCAATAGCCGGAACTCTATATGTATATGTAAGGAATGGCTTTATCCCCCTAACCGGAAATGAATTCTCCCAAAAGAAAATTACCTCCTAAGATTCCATCATAGCCAGAAAGGTATTGGAAAAAGAAACAAAAACGGGAAAAGAAAAACGAAAACGAAAAAGCAAAACTCTTTGGAAAATTTTAATTTATGTGACTGGGGATGTTCGCCCAATGCGGAAGGTCGACAGCCCAGACAGGATATAGAGAGAAATATCCACACCATGTAAATGCCTCTTTGGAGCCATCATAAATTCATATTTTCTCTCCAGCGCCCTCGTTTTGTTTGTCAAAAATGGAATAAAGAACGAAAGGCAAGTAAACTCGCGGTAAAGTGCTTTGTTTCCGGTGTGCACTGCAAAGGCTTACAAAAGATGCAAACACACACAAACGGACAGGCAGCAGCCAAGAGAGTCAACCTGACTCTAAGGATGTTTTTTTCTTTTCTTTTCTGTTTTTGTTTTTGTTTTTATTTTTTACTTGTTTCTGTCTGGCTTAAAGCAAAGTTGTATCAGGTAATTTAGCCATTTGGTTGGATTTTAATTGGAAACTCTCATGTAATTCTATTCACGTCGAGGCGATACAATTGCTCATATCTTGAAGCCTGACAAGACCCGGTAGTGGGTGGAAACAAATGTCTACATTAGGCCTCCCTCCCCCACAGGTGTATGTATGAATTTTTGATAAGGTTCCTGGTAACTGCTCCTTGGTCGTCTTAACCTCGTGAAGGGGTTGGTTTTGTTTTATTTAAAGGATCTGGCGGGGCCCCTTGCCTCCCACTGCTCTTAACAACATCATCAATTCGAAAATTGTTTGTGCAAATGCAATTTCCTGTAATAACAGTTCACCACGACCATTACCAACATCGCCATTACCACAAAAACAGAGCCAAATCCTTATTGTACGGTATTTTGATAACGAAACTCATTTTGTTCGTCGGTCGGTCGGTAGGTTCGGTTCGGTTCGGTTCGGTACGAAACAACGAAGCTACTTGCCTGGCAGTACAACAGGACGGCGATGGTGATGGTGATGGTGATTTGGTCTTTTTGGTCGGCCGGTAAGCATTGTTTGTCGTTTCACCTGCATTGCTATAAAACTGCCTGCAGGACTCAACAGTAGTGGTGGTATTACTCAGAATCCTTCTGCCCCACTGCAGTATTTAAAGTGGGCGGCGGGGGGGTTAGGTTAGACCTTATTCAACTACGAAATAAATCCATCTTTGAACTTAGTGCCAGGTCCATTCAAGCGCTTCTACCAACCTACCTGCTTCGTACACATAATCGTGCACACAAATACACAGAGGCACTCTCTTCGAACAAAAGGAGCATGAGGAAACAAGAGCAGCTTTTACCAAAGTCCATTTCACAATAATTCACTGTTATGTGAGAGAAAGGCGATTGCCCATGATCCCTTTTTTGGTTTATAAAAGTGATGGAGTGGCCCTGAATGGGTGGAGCAGGGAGCTGCTTGTGCAGCCGCCCACGGGTAATGGTGCCTGGTAAGTATTTCGGGCATCATCAAATGAATGCAGATGCTTGGGATAAGCTCTGCCTCTGACCCGAAATGAACAATGGTAGATGGTTGCTGTGTTCTTTTTTTTTTTTTTGTTTTTTTTTTCCTGCGCTCGGATAATGGTAGAAATAGTATTCAGGATACTGAAAGGGGGTAACGGTATGGTAAATTGAAAATTTTATGGATTTCGAAAGGATAATAAGGATGAAATTACCCTGCGAGCATAAAGGGAAAATATATGTATGTAGGCATGTGTGTATATGCATCGGATGCGTGTGTGTATCTGCGATAAGTTGGGCCGATAATGAGGGTTGTTTACACGGGACTATTCATCAGAGTTAACCGCTTAGTCAGTAACTTTTGTACTGAAATTAAGTCCTTACAAGCGGACAGATATTTGTAATAAAATTTGATTTCACTTCTGAAGTCATGCATACATTGTACATACATATGTGTGTGTGTGTGTGTGGAGGACCGGTTTAACCAGGCGAAAGTTTAGCCCCACGTCCTTGGTTTGGATGATTGTATACAGCAATTGATGGAAACGTTTGTTCAGCTTGTAGCCTGCGGCAGAAAATGTACTCAGCTGTATAAACCGAAACACATCCTACATCCTTTTCTTTTGCGTTTTTGTTGAAAGTTGAGGAAACTCTGTTCCCTGATGGATTACGAGGTAACAGATGCTAAGTTTCCAGGCTAGCCTAGGACTAGGATGATGTCTAAGTACTCATGAAGGCAGAACTAGACGATGATGGGACCATGTAGCGCAGGAGAAGGCGAAAAGTTTCAGAGCTCTAACGCCAATCCCGTAAAGTGTAACCCTTGAATCCTTTTAAAAAGTGAAGTCATGTATTTGCAGAACGATTCTTGATACATTTTGAAGTTTTTCGTTTCTTAAATTTGGATTTATTGGCCCTAATCCACCATTGAGCGTTCTACAACGCCATGGTGGTTATATTTACCAGTTTTTGCCAGTTTAAGGACGAAATACCAACAAATTTCAATGGATATGTTAATTAAACAGGTAAACTGAACTATTAAAACCAATTTCAATCAATATTTTCCATGAAATATGTGTTTTTTCAAAAATTCAGAAAATGACACGCAAAACGCCAAAAAATGCAGTCAGAACCTAAGATATTCACAAGACTTTTTCGCTGAATTTGTGTCACTCTTGAAAAACCATGAATTTCGTGGATTTTGTCCTGTTTTTCGTATTATCCTTGGTTTTTGGTGGGACTTTCTTCAACAATTATGATCTTTGGTTTATTGACTATGTGGTTGTTACAAGAAATTTAAGGAAAATCGAGTGCGTGTAAGGATATGAGCCTTTGAAGACAGGAGGGTCCTTAAAAATGGTTTTCTCCAGTTTTCTAGGAAATGGTAAGAGATACATGAAAACTATTGAAGGCGGAACTATAGCAAACTGGGCGATACATACGGTTATGGCCATGTTAATTCTGGAATGTCCTTAATTTCAAGGATATAAAGAAAAATGTAATATTAACACCCAAAATGTTGGGCTATGAGGCTGAAATTCGGTATGTACCCTTCGTAGGATACTCTGTAGAAGTGATGAAAAAATTTTAGAAATCCGCCCACTGACACGCCTACTATTTAAAAAAGATTAATTTTCTCAACTTTTTTACTCGAAAGTGAAAAAAATTTTCTTAACATAAAATATAGAAACTGATTTTCTCTATAATCCGTCCATACATCATATAGACCCACACCCACGTTTTAAGGTCGTTTTCCTTAAAAACCGAAATTTTACGTTCTAAATTCATCTTATCTTGAATTTCGCGAAGTTTTCTCCTATTTTGCTTCTTGGTAAAATTTTCTTCATTAATTGTGATCTCCGAAGGTTAAATAATGTGGTTAATACAAGAATTGTAAAAAAAATCAAGGAAGCGTAAGGTTTGGAGCCTTTAAAGACAGAATCCTCCTTAAAAACGATTTTTACCAATTTGCTCGGAAACGATAAGAGATAAATATTTACTATTAAGGCCGAAGTTCTGGCTTACTAAGTGCTTCATACAACTGTGAACATCTAAATTCATGAATGTCCTTGATTTGAAGGATATAAACAAAACTTTAGTTTTGGCACTCTCAGTGTAGGGCTATGAAGCTGAAATTTTGTACATGGGCTTCTTGGGAATCTGTCAATCAGTTGTGAAAACACTTTTGAAATCCACCCACTGCCACGCCCACTATTTAAGAAAAATCGATTTTCTCAACTTTTTTACAAGAAAATGAAAAAAATTCTTTTAACATAAAACATAGATATTAAGTTTTTGTACAATCCGTCCATACATTATGTAAACCTGTGCCCACGTTTTGAGGCCGTTTTCATAAAAAATCTGAATTGTACCTCTTCTGACGTATCTACTATCAGCCCAATGAAACAGACCACTTTTTTCAATTTTTCGACAAGAAAGTGAAAAAAATCTTCATAACATAAAATGTAAATATTGACCTTTTCTATAAATCCTCCATACATTATATAGACCTACGCTCGCTCCTTGAGGGCGTTTTCATCAAAAACTTTAACGTTACCTTTGAAAAGCTTCGCAGCATATTAGCAGTCTTACTTTGAAGATCTACACACAAAACTTAACTCTTTCCCGTGAGATCTGACTTTTGTAGGAACGATAAAAACCTCGACAAACGTTGATCCTCAAATTACAGGGTGCTGTGTACGAAATTTGTCCCAACCTACCTAAATGAACGCCCTACTCATTTATTGTTGTATACCACACCCACCTCAGCATTCCTATGTGGAAGATTGATTTATTTTCAATTAACCTAACTCACTGAGTATCTATAAATAGAAATCCACATACGCCACGTGGCCCAGATCCATCGATCTGATTGCAAACACACTCGAAACTCAAACCCAGCGACCAATTAACCAAGTGCCCGGCTAGCTCAGTCGGTAGAGCATGAGACTCTTAATCTCAGGGTCGTGGGTTCGAGCCCCACGTTGGGCGAAATTTCTATTTTTTTTTGTTCTGTTTTTTTGGTTTTTCAAAATAATTAATCAACATTTCGTAGCCATAACAAAAAGAAATAAATTAAAACCACTTGCCAGGGGTCAGCATCAAGAAACAACTCACTCTAGTCCCCCTGTATCTGCCCCGCTTTATGGGCGAACATTAAACCCTTTTTCGCACATCAGTGCGCGCACCTCATTTGTCATCTGAGACTGAGACTGAGTGCCGGAAATAAGATTGTACTCCTCTCGGATGACTTTATAATTACATTCTTTGAAAGGGTTTTGTGCTGGTTTTGCTCTCGAAGAACCAAGACAGACCCATCGGTAGTTATCATCAATCAGCCCAGAGTAGGTAGGTATACGCAACGCACACATCCAGGCACTATTTATGCTCCCTCCTGCTGAAAGCCTATTTAATGTGTGACCGCAATAATTCATTGCTGGAACCGAATTAATTACTTGCACATTTTCCATTTGTGAATGTGGTTGACCGCAAAGCCCGTCGGTGGGGCTAAAAAGGTAACATCGGTCTACCTCGTTCTATTTGCCACTGCCAGCCACCCCCTTTGCGGGTCGCATCCGAGAGCAGCGTGTTGTTGTCATGACATCGCCTGGGATGAGATGATAATTGGATTTTACTATGGAATGATAATTCAGACGTGGGCAGGATGGCTACGTACATATGTATATGTATGGTACTGCTACTGGTTCTGGGATGGCGATGGTAGTGGTGGGCACTCGACCAAAATAGTATGCTAATTAATTCAAACCGCAAATCGAAGATGAGTACATATATAAGATGACATTGTATAACTTAGATTAAGAGTGATCTGGGTATGAGGTGAAATGGGATGACAGTTTTGAAAGTTTAAAGGAGGGTGTACGAGTACTTTTTTGCTGTGAGTTGAAATGGGCTTGGGCGGCAGAGACAGGCTGATGGGCACTTTGACACACGTTTAGTATTTTATTAAATGAGTAACATGAGTGAGTGTTTTATTAGATAAGTCAGGAGGCGACTCTATTGTACATAGATACTATTGTTTTCAAGCGAAACTAATGAACGTTCGTGTGTGAAAGGCCAGTTTGACCAGACGATGGGTGTGGTACAGCCCACTTTTGCTTCTATGGACGCCAAGAGCGTAACGTGTGGAGTGCATGCTAGCCAGATGCCTACAGTTTTTCACACTATTTTTGATGGTATCTTGTACCACTGGATCGCATCTAGGTACTTCCTCCTCCTCTACCAAGTGCAATCTTGACATTAGGGGCTTGGTAAGTCTCTTACTGATCTTGATGAAGGAACGTGTATTCCGTATGAGTAAGGAGGGGATACCGAGGTTATACATGGATTGTCTTTGCCTTAAAGCAGCCTATGAAACCTTAAAAGTCGAAAAACCTATGACAGTGGACGTGGTATGTGAGAATTTGATTGATTGTAGGCCTTCTACAACCGCTGTAGGTACAACCGCCTGAGTATGGACCAATCATATTGATGACAAAGGGCTTTGGGTACTCCTAAATTTTCCTAAATCATCAACCTCTACTCTCAGCAAAGTAGTGAGCTGTTTCGGTATTGAAAATCTGTATCTCTAAATCCGGATCTAGGTCTAATATCTTACCATCATCCAGATTGACAGTGGAATTTCCGTCATACGACCTGCAGAATTGAGCTTTCCTTGATCTTCCGTTTTTCGTCTAAGTTTCCTTGCTCGTCGCTTCATGGTTCAGTTTTGGCGACAGCATCTCTCAATCTTTCTCTTCTGCTCCTTGACTTCGTGAACAGTTCTGGACTTGTCTGCATGCCGCTTCATATGTCTTATTAGATTGTAATGACTTGTCACTCCTCCTAGTCGAATCAGGAGTTTCATTATTGTGGACATAAGAATCGGCATCCTAACAGATGTTTGTCAGTATTCCCACTGGCCATCAGTACTAGATAATGGGGACATTATGATTCATTACGGGAGACTCTCTATGGATTCTCTATGGATTCTGAATCCATGTTCTGTACTCGCTACGATTGAACATCCATTACGTAGGTACATATACAGTGGAGGAGTGCCTTGCTTGGATGGAATTATGATCAACCTGTTTGATGGATGACTGATCAGTTGAATTTTTCATGGACGCTGATGCCACCCAGTTGCTGGAGTCTCAGGACAATGCTCAGGATAATGCTCCGAAGGTCATTGTACATATTTAGTTGAGCACAACGAAATAGGTTCAGTAAGGCAACCGACAGCCTGACTGATGATGTGATGATTGATGTCATCAAGGGAATTCCTCCTTTTAAGGACCTTTAGCTAGTCAACACGGCAATCCAACTTGATGCCAAAGCTTTGTTGTTAGCACAAAGTCGCATTGATGTTTGCTAAACATGGTATGACGTCATGCTAATATTTCTTCCAAGAATTAAACGATTTCAGGACGAAATAGCAACAAGTATGAATGGAAATATTAGTAAAACAGCTAAAGTAAACTATTTGAATCAATTTCTATCAATATTTCCCAAGAAATATGTGTTTTTTCAAAAATTCAGAAAATGACACGCGAGACGCCAAAAAATGCAGTCAGAATGTAAGATATTCACAAGACTTTTTCGCTGAATTGGTGTCACACTTGAAAAATTATGAATTTCGTAAATTTTGTCCTGTTTTTCGTATTATCCTTAGTTTCTGGTAGGACTTTCTTCAGCAATTATGATCTTTGATATATTAACTACGTAGTTGTTGCAAAAAAATTGATGAAAGTGGAGCTTGTGGAAGGATACGAGCCTTTGAAGACAGAAGGGTCCTTAAAAATGGTTTTATTGTGTTTTCTTGGAAATGGTAAGAGATACATGAACATTACACAGGGTGAAATTATAGCTAACTGGAAATTACATCCGGCTATGGCCACGATAATTCTTGAATATCCTTAATTTCAAGGATGTAAGGGAAAATGTAATTTTGACACCTTAAATGTTGGGCTATGATGCTGAAATTCGGTACATATACTTCCTGGTATACCATGTAGTAGTGACAGAAAAATGTTGGAAATCCGCCCACAGCCACGCCCACTATTTAAAAAAAATCAATTTTCTCAATTTTTTTACTCGAAAGTGAAAAAAAATTCTTGGCATAACCTGTAGACCTTAACTTTTTCTACAATTCGTCCATACATTATGCAGACCTTCGCCCATGTCCTGAGGGGGTTCTCCTTAAAAAAACAAATTTTACCTTGCAAACCCACATCAGCTTAAATTTCACGAAGTTTTCTCTCATTTTCTGGTTTCTTTGCTTTTCAGTGGAATTTTCTTTATTAGTTGTGATTTCCGAAATGTGGAGAATGTGGTAATTGCAAGAAAAGTGGAAAAAATTGGGGATATATAAGGATTGAAGCCTTTGAAGGGAGGATGGTCCTTAGAAACGGTTTCTTCGTGTTATCTCGAAAAGACCACGAGATTCATGAAAGTTATGCAGGTTCAAATTATAGCAAACTGGAGGGTACATACGACAATGGCCACGTAAGTTCTTGAATGTCCTTAAGTTCAAGGATATAGATAAAAATGTAATTTTAGTACCGTAAATGTTGTTCTATGAAGCTGAAATTTGGTACTTATACTTCCTGGTATACCGTATAGTAGTGATCAAAAAATTAAAAAAATCCGCCCACTACCACGCCCACTATTTAAAAAAAAATGATTTTCTACATTTTTTTACTAGAAAGGGAAAAAAATCATTATAACATAAAATGTAGTTGTTAGGCTCCTCTATAATTCGTCCATACATTATATATACCTACGCCCACTTTTTGAGAGCGTTTTCGTCAAAAATCTGAATTGCACCCGGTTTGACCTCTAAAATTACAGTCGAATGCAACTTACCATTCAATTAAATTTTCTTTACAAGGAACTGAAGACTTTCTTTATAACTTAAAATGTAGATATCAACTTCCTCTACGTTTCGTCCATACATTGCACAGACCTACGCCCGCTTATATTCATAAGAAACTCCCTCAGTAATAGACACTCTGTTCGTCACAGGTTGACCCAACAATAGTCAAACAGTTCAGTTTCTGGATGTGGAATCTTACAAATAATCGAACCCCCTTCCTACATAAGTTGCAGACAACGCCCCTTCCTTCCCTAAAACCACAAGAAGAACTCATTTAAGAACTCTCCACCGACACTGGTTAAGTCAAAGATCCTCCTCTACTGATGACGAAGGTGAAGTGCCTGCTAGTCAAAAATGTTTCAAATGGATGAGATTCCAAACGCCTGCACTTCGCAATCATCGGTCCTAAACAGAACTTTCCAATACGAGCAGAAACTTAGCCCATTGAAACACCATAAACCAACTCGAAATAGATTTAGAACCATAATTTCATTTCGCAATCGCTTCCTGTTGGTTTTTCCTTCCAAAATCTGCAATTCTTCTCAAAATTTATAAGCTGAAATAAAAACCCAGTTATCCTTGGTATCGGCAAAGGGAAAACTATCAAAAATTCGAATGAGCGTTTATTCCTCTGCAATTGCCTCTATTTTTACGGACCCATTCCGAGTTATTCAAAAACTTTTTAAAGTACCCCATTTCTATTTGTTTCTGCTTAGTGAAATTTTTTCTGCGCCGTGTTTGTTTTTATGTTTTACGATCCTCGGCGGAAATAAAATTTCTCAAAAAAAAAAAAAAAAAAATAAAACGCAATTCTTTCCGTTCGTTCAACCCTTTTGGCCAAGGGTGGTCCACAAGCGCACATCTAACACTTCAATCATACCCTCGGGGTTTTACGAGCTATTTCTAAACTTTATTTCCTGCTCGCCAGAAGGTTCCACCTCCCAGCAAGGCACCCATCATCATCATCATCGTTGTAGTCGTAGTCGTCGTCGTCTTCGTCGTCTTCGTCGTCATTGTCGTCATCATCATTCGAATCACGGTCACGTACTCCTCGGTTTCTGGCTTAATTCAAAAACATTTGAATCTTATTAACTCTCCAACTTTGAAAGCAGCAGCAGCAGCGCCGGTACGAATGGCAATGCGGGCCGGGCCGCATGGAGGGCGGGTAGTTTACGACTTTGCCATTATTCAATCGCTCGAAAACTAAGACATCATTCAAATATAAAATGAAAATAAAAATTCAAATAGACAAAGGGAGCATCGAAGGCGGACCTGTATGGAGTTGGTGGTGCTGCCGGAGCTGTTGGGAGCTGTTGGGAGCATAGGGGGACATCTTTAGTGAATTGATTCAAAAAGCGCAGTGTTTGGTGATGATTGAGCAAAGCATCGTGAAGATGACGGGGAGGGTGCTTTCTTCTACGTTTTTTTTTTATGACCCACTTCAGTGTCCTTCGTTTCACTTGTGGAACTTGTATTCATCGGAATATCTTGTTTGTTAAGTGGGTCTTTTGAAGAATATGTTGGTTCTTCTAGTTTTTTCTCCTCTCTCTGTTCTTTGGATTTATAGCTGTTTTATTTGAATATTGTAAAACAAAGTAGTTGGGGGAGTAATTCACGCTTGAATGGACCTGGTATTTAGGAATCCATTATTTTTTCTTTTCTCTAAGGTTGAATGGATTCAAATGATTGGTTGAGAGTCAGAGATAGGAATAAAGGCCTTGCACTCAAGTCGGCCTTGCAACATTTAATATGTAAGCACACAGCCCATCATCGCTGAGTTACCCGAAAACGTGTCATACCTTCTTTTTTTTTTGTTGAGAACGTGTCTAAAATATCCAAATATCCTTACCGTATGTCTGTGTCCCTATTGCACAATCCAATTGTCTGCATCGCTTGCAAAGAGCCTTCAGATTAAAATATCCTTTCCAGGACAGCACTCTGTATACAGGAGAGTACACAAATCGAGGGCCCTTGTGTGCCAAAGAACCAAAGAGCCAAAGAGGCAAGGAGGCGAGTAAAATTATTTTTACGAGCACCGATAAAATTTGCACCCCAATGACATAGAAACATAAAATATCTATATATGTGCATAGGATTGACATTCAGACAGAATGGGGGCGCGAGACGGTGTCATCACTATTGCTACCACCGAGTAGCGAGGACGACGACGACGACGCCAACATCGCCACTAAAACCCCAACACAAACAATGGAAATTAGAAACGCATAAAAAGCTCATAGCGCGCAGCCGACACAGCCGAACGGAAATGGGTCCATTTTGTGTCTATTCCTGTATAACCTTCCCAATTTATTCACATATCCCCTTCGCCCAGGTCCCGGCCCATCACTCCCCTCTGTATATTGTCATTTTAATCACTTACAACATTTATGACGTGCCTCCACAACTCAGCGTTCTGTCGCTGCTGACAACGACAGCGGCAACGACAACGACAACGATGATGATGGCAAATGTGTGCAAAAATCACCTACATTGTGTGTTTCCTAGATTCCATGTGCCACTGTCTCTCTTACCAAGGCTTAAGGCTTAAGGAAGCGTACGAATCGAATATAATCGTAAAATTTTATGTCACTTTATCGTTGCGCAGTCGATTCGTCGAAAAGTTTCGTTTCGTTTCATTTCGATGCCACTACCGTGCCACCATTGATGTCGTCATATGTTGTCATAAAATTCAATGAGGTTTCGATCTTGCGGTGTTCGAGGATTCAATTAGCCGTGCCGTAGTTTAGCTCAGTCCCTCTCCTCCTCTCTGTCCTCCATATAGATTGTCTGCCTAAGTTGTTTCCGCTGTTATTGGCTTAAATCGCAGAAGAGAGACAAAAAAAACGAACAGAGAAATCCTTGAGCAGGATATCATGTCAAAGAGGAACACAGCAACCAACGAACGGCTAAAACATGTTGTTTGATGTGTGGTTATGTTCTTGTTAAAGATTGTCATGAGGAGTTTTCGTTTTTTTATGGCCAAATGAGTAGTTATTATTTGACGTGTTTTTGGAAGAAAAAAAAAGAAATATGCATTGGCCCATGGGGGGATCGAACCCACGACCTTCGCGTTATTAGCACGACGCTCTAACCAACTGAGCTAATGGGCCAGCTGATCTACTTGTGTCAAATGCGGTACTTGAGACTATGCGGTATATCTCGTAAGAATCTAGAAGAGATACACGTACATATCTGCGACTCAAATTTCAAAATAACTAGTAATAACGAAATGTTTTGTAGAAAATCAGTCGCTAGCTAGAGGTCCAAAGATAGAGAAATTGTAACAAAATGTAGCACAGAGTGACCAGATAAGGATGATAGGAAGAACAATTTAAATAAAACAACAACGCTGTGAGATATAAAATTGATCCTGCCTTTATCCTGAAGCTATATTCTTGCCATTATCTGTGAAATGGTACATGATTCAAATGGCCGCATTGGCTTCGCTGGCAGTGCTTCAAGCGATCGGTCCAATATGTCCGGCGTTATTCCAGCAATAGCGTCTCGAATGTTGGCCTCAAACTCGTCCAAAGTGGTTGGCTTGTGAGCGTAGACTAAGGACTTGACGTAGGCACGGAACAAATATGTATATGAGTGGTGTCAACTCGTATGATCGCAGGACCTTATCGATGGACTGAACTGACCCAGTCGCCAAATGTTCTCCTTCACAACTTCGAGCGTTGCGTCGCTTGTATGGCATGTAACGCCGTTTTGTTGGAACCACACCTCGATGTATCGATGTTGTCGAGCTCTGGCCCCAGAATGTCGGTTAACATCGCTCTATATCTGAGACCATTGACGAAACGGTGGCTCCTTTCTCCTGCCATAAACCGCATCAAACAGTCAATCTTTGTGGATGCATTGATGCTTGCTCGAACACTTGTGGATTGTGTTTGTTCCAATAACTTTTCCGAGAAGATGATTTTTTGGCCAAAATCCGTATCTCAAGCTAATATTTCCAGCGAAAAATTTTTCAAAAAAAGTGTTACGTATACGCCACCGACACAGATACCCATGTCTCGAATCCACTCTTTTGTGTCCCAATTCAAGCCGATCATTCTGATTCTGTGCGTCCGAAGCACACATGAGCTTAACTGGCGCCTTGGTGTAAATATAGGAAACACAAAAATTTTCAGTCGAAAAATTAATGACAAAAAATGTTGTTACACATACGCCTTGTAATCCCAAAATTAAGCCGGTTCGACTCTATAGCGATGCCCAATTCAGCTGATCGGCACTGAATAGATATTTTTGGGACTTCTTTGGATATGTTTGCATCAATCTCTGTCTGGTTGGTGACTTAAGTTTCAAAGATTGTACTCACGGTCAAACTTTTCCACGGTGCGACGACTTGCCTGCACAATGGAGCTATGATAACGACCGACCTTATGGCGAAATTCACTTTGCTGAACAGGGATTTCGGTACTATTCATTCATAATTTTCGCACATTCGACAAGCGTGAAACGAAGCGTGGTAAAATGGCAAACCTTACTGAATATTCTGACAGCTGGATGTCATTGGTAACTTTGACAGCCGCTGAAACGTAATAGTTCAAAAAAGTATCATTCCTAACTGGTCACCATTTACAAAGAAGTAAGTGCAGTAAAAAGTGTCGGTGCTTTGAGGAATGCCAGTTCTAGACTCTGTACGATGGAAAAGTGTCATGTATAGTCTCTATATCACATCTTGTTATGCCAAAAAATTCAAAAATTCACCCTAATACCCAAACAGTTTAATCCATCTTCAGTCAGCCATATCGGCGCACTCTAATACTATCCCCATCCATTACTGCTGAACTTAGAGTCTCCTCCCCAGCCCACTTCATTACCAGAACGGTCATGAATCATACATTGTTTACGCATCCTTTCTTCAAAACACTTTCCAGTGTTCCTCTTCGCCATGTCTCTTCCACCCTCCCAAACCTCCTTCCTCTCCATTTTAACACCACGACCATAAAATCGCGAAATAAATCAAATAAATTTTTGTTATTCACCCCTGATTTATCTGATTAATCCCTTATTTACGATTATGAATAGATTCAACATAAACGATGATTTTCTAAGCGAAAAAAATAGCAAAAAAAAAAATACGGAAAAAATATTGTTATCCTTCTAGACGATTAGTCGTACACACTACGACAAATCATGCGTGACAAAATTCCAAACCAACTCTTGTGTGTGTTTTTGTTGTTGAAAAGTTTCCTACACTTTGTCCTCTCACACACAAGAGTGTAACAAACTAGTATACCCAGTAAAAAGGATAACAAAAATGAAAGTAGCCACGTTACGAGAGAGAGAGAGAGAGAGAGAGAGAGAGAGTATGACAATAAATAGCAAAATGTCCAAAGCACATTATAAATAATTGCGTAAGTATGATAAATGTCCTTAGATCATTCATTTATCATTTCTGTTGTTGCTCTTCTCGTTCTCTTTGTCGACACGCTTGGGGAATAAAAGGGGCAAACACAATCCTTGTGGACGTCCATGGGATTAATGGCCAAACATACACACACTTGAGTAGAGCCATGAGGTAGAGAGCGAGGAGACGTATCCCCGTACTCGGTGGCACTGGGAGATGTCTTAATAAATTAAAGTGTATGCTCGCTCCATGGAGCGGATAGAGAAAATAATTAAAATTGAAGTTTTGTATCTCATGTTTGGTATCTGATAAAATGTGTCACATACTTCTGGGATTATTCAACGATCACTAAGTTGAATGCGATTGCATATCTGGGGGTGTTCCACCAACACAGAGCAACAGAGAGAGAGCGAGAGTGAGTTCTAATTGGAATTGCTTCGTCGTTGTCCTTTGTGGGGTTTTGTAGTGTCGCGAATGGGATTTGGGTGAAGGTTATCCTGTATCCTGCCTGCGTTGGAAAAGACAACACCACTCCACAGGACATAAAATTTCATTCAAATACACTTACCTGTCTCCTCGGAAGTCACTTGCTCCTTCAAGCGATTTAATTAAAATATTCCTTGCACAACAAAAGGACACTAAGTCGCCATCCACCACCATGAAAAGACACAAAAAAAACACAAAAAAAAGTACAAAAAACAAAAATAAATAAATATGCATAAAAAAAAGGCAAATGTGCGTTCGTTATCACAGGTACACTGGTCGTTTCGTAAGTCCTGGCTCCTCCTTAGAGGCCCATAAATTCGGATTAATATCTTAATTTTATTTCTCCCTTGTTTGCCCAAAAAAAAAAAAATAAACAGAAATGTATTCTCTTGTACCCTCTTTCTTCCTCTCACTGGACTGCGTGCGATAATCGAAAAAAATTAATAAATGCCACGTCCTTTGTAGCGATAAGCAAAAGACTGTTACCATTCCTTCCCCATAGCCGCCACACCAAGCCAAGCCAACCGGATATGGCTAGCTCTATTTTCCGTTTAATAAGAGAACAAAACAAAAAAAAAAAACAAAATCTCGACAGTTTGTCCAAATTACACTCGAAATCTCATTTGTTATTCCGTGAACGAGAAAAAAGAAAATAATAAATTTTAAATTCAATTTTGAAAAATTATGAGCCAAGCCGGTAAGGAAAGCACGGGCAAGGGACAAACTTTTAGCGGTACTGGGGGTAGGAAGTGTAACCCCTTTTCTTTTTTTTTTTTTGTTCTCTCGTTTTCTGTTTTTTTTTTTTTTCTTTCGATTCTTTCTGCGTCAGGAAAATGGAGCCAGGAGGTGGAGGAGGTGTATTTCTCAGAAAAAAAAAATTAACTTTTTCGCCTACCTTTGTAAAACGAAAAGGGGCTCGGCTCGCCCGGCCCGTCCTATAGGGTTTGGCTGTCAATGCGTAACATCGCTTTAACCGTCAATTATTCCCAACAATGGAGTCCTTACCCTTTTATCCCCATCCATCATTCCGTGTCCGTTTTTTTGTTATTTTTTTTTTTTTTTACGATTTATCCGAGCAATAAAAAAGCGACAAAAATTTTCCAGATAACATCCTGTTTCGATTTACTTTTCAGTTTTTTTTTTTTTTCCTTTTTTTAATCAGTTTCGTCTGTTTAATGACTTCAACTCGTACAACAAGAATAATTGATCATTTTGAGCAATTTTCCCTTTCTTTGTCGTTTTTTTGTGTAAAGTGGAAAAGTTTTTTGATTCAGTGTTTTTAGCCGGCTTTTTGCGACTTGTTTGAACTTTTAGGCTGTAAAATGGTGGCAAAAAGGTGGGCGGCAGGCGATGGGTGATGGCAACTGCGTGGACTATACACTCCGATGTAATTGTCCTTTCTTGGTGCGGAGATCATGGGTTAAATTTTGTGCATTCTTTGCAAGAACACACAGAACAAGGACACGGTGAGGAGGAGGGGATGAAACTTTTCCAACTACAAGAAGTATAAATCTTTTAGTCCCCAAAAAGAGTGTAGAAAAGGATGATGTAAGCTCTTTTTGCTTTTGGCGAGAAAAATTTTGTGTAAAGTAAAATGAAGAAAGTTCGGACGTGAAAGATGCAAACGAAGAAAGGAATTTTTACTATTATTGCATCGTTATAATAAATCAGTTGGCCGGGATAATAAAACAAAAGGATCTCGTTTTACAGATGCGGACTGTGCAGGCTAACAGGGGTTACAGTGGACGAATGCTGTTTTCTTTTGTTTCTGAGATGAATGGTGTTCTCTCTGCTGTGTTGATCCATGGAGGTTAGGTTGGCGAGTGGAAGAGATTCGTAGTGCTACACCCAGATTCATTCTGAAACCCATGTGGAGAGGGCGGATATATCCCTTGTTCATTGGTTAATCCTAGTTCCATAGAAATGACTTCAACTCTTGCGAACTATCGATCCTTATTGACTTGCTCTTCACCTTTTCATGTGATACCGCAGAGTGTTTCGCAGAAACCGATGTTCTCTACTTTCGCACAATCCTTTCGGTCCTATTCTTGTCAAAAGAAGTCCCTAAACGTCAAAGGACGACCATCTAGTGTGTGTCTCTTTATGGGCGTTTTGCCCTGGGTGTCGGCTTGTTCTGATGTGGATTCCGTATGTATTCTGACCAATTCGTCGAGATTTCTCATTACCTGGAACACCTTTGTGTCGAGGGATACAGAAGAGTGCAAACTTGTGCTGTGTTCTAAGAACCTTAAGCTCTTCACGACAGCTCTTCACAAGTATGGATTTTTTTGTTGCCTGTTCATGAAAAACGTGATACCTTCTTGTAGATTTGTCATCAACTCAATCCCATGCGTGGCTATTGTCACTGCTAGGACTTCCGCTTGGAAAACACAGCTAGAATTCGGGAGAGAAACTGATTTGGATATACCCTGAGATCACGCCTTCAATCCAGAGACCCAAAGTTCATTGGTAAGCTGACCCCTTTTCAATGTTTCTATGCTCGGAATTGAGCTCGTAAACGGTCCCTAGGTACGGAGTCAGGTGATTCATGGTAGGTACATTTCTTAGTCTTATTTTAAGGGGACTGATAGTTTTCGAGGGTTGAATGAAAATATTCAGTGGAACTAGATGGAGGGTACTCTCCAGTTCCGCAGCTGGTGTGGTTCTCATGGCGCTTGTGGTGCCAATGCAAGCCAATCAGCGTTTTCCGAGATTCCAAGGAGAGTGCCTCCTACAGAAGGTAGAGTGTCTCATGTGGTGTGGAAGATGTTTTGACTTCTAGGACTGTATTACGATGGCTAGAGTCTTCCAAGAGATATGTCCATGAAGTCATGAATGAGTTCTGGCACTGACTGATGGCAAACGAGTCCTTCACTAGTTAGGAACCATGTGCTGCACTAGTGATGCAGAGTTTAGAAAGCGGCTGTGGGCAACATAGAGGGAAGATTCAGGTGCTTGTAATCCAAATGCGTGAGTTGTAGAGGCTAGCCTTATGTCAGTTTTCAAATCTCAGCTAGAGGCTCTACTCAGCAGATCCTCCACGGATTATTAGAGTTTCCTTAGCAACATTTAAAGAATTTTCGTTCTGTTTTTGACTGTCTAAACAGTGTTTTTGAAAAACAACACAACTCCGTTCCTAAATTCCTCCAACACACCGCACAGTCCACACAGTAGAAGCAAAATCAACTCAACGTCTCATACTTAGTTAGAAAAAGTCGTAAAAACCTAAAAAGAAGTACCGACGAGGTCTACGGCCTTTTATATCCTGCCTACTGCCTGCTGGTTTTGAGTACGTCGAAAAGGCGTAAAATTTGCATTTCACCATTTATGCAGGCTTTAGACTACTTTCCTTTTTTTTCCATTTAATTAAATCAGTTTTTTTTTTGCTTCTTCTTCTTTCTAGCCTCTCCCTATGTAGTATATCTCGAGACTGTGCCCTTTGCACATGATCCTTGTCAGTGTCCTGCATTTGTCCTTGAGGTATGAAGATGACGACATTTGCTTCTGTTTAATTTTACGGTTTCGTCATTATGACTTTCTCTTCTTCCTTCGAAGGATATACATATTTCTTCAACTGAATGTTAAGAGAGAAAAAAAAAATACTAAATCCGTTGCGTATTGTTATCTAAACGAGGGATGAGAACAGCATTCTTCTAGGCTATAAGGCAACCTAGGTATTCCATCAACGATATTAATCAGCCCACAGGACGGGGTAGGATTCACATTCTCGTTGTGTTTTTTTAGACTCCTTGTTCCTTGTTTTTTTGTAGACGTCGCGCGCATTTAATGACAATTTTAAAAGTCGTAAAACGTTTTTCTATCGTTTTGGTGCGAGAGAGGTGGTGATGGCATGACAGTGCCTGTCCCATAATCATGGAAGCGTGTGGAGGAGAGTCATAAAAAAACAACAACAACAAAAAAATATTCTTTTCTGGCGAATCTGGTGCGTGAGGTTTTACAAATTATAGAAACACTCTCGAACGCGCAAGGAGTGTTTCTATTTTATTTTTTATCTTCATCCTTGCGAGACGAGATTGATGGGAGTGGGCTGGTGGGTAGAAAGATATTTTTCTTTGTGTTATTTATTGTACTATTTGAAGAGAGAGAGAGACAGGAAGGAAGGAGGGCAGTGTAATGAGAGAAATATAAACATTTTTGAAATGTATTAATATTTACAATTTCCAGATGGATGAACAGCAGCGCAGAACAGGACGGAGGAGGGTTAATTTATCATTGAATTTTCAATAGAAACCTAGCCTCCGGTGGTACTGGCTTTGATTAATAAAGGAAAAGGAAGTAGTACTCCACTCTGCTCTTTTGTGATGTCAGAAGATAAATTGGGGCGCAATATAGTAGTCGAAGGTATCTCTATTAAGTTGTGTTGTACAAACCAAGGACTCGGTATTGATTTAGCTCTGAGAGTAAATAGCTTTGAATTAGGCATCAGGTGGAGCAAAATCAATTTGTTTTCAATAAAAACAGCCCCAAACACGACGACAACATCGTCTCTGTAAAGTTGTATCAGCATGATCCTTAGGCATTCTGGTCGTTTCCCTCTGACTTATGCAAAACTTTCTACCGCACCTTCGTTGACTTACCTGGTGTCACTTTGCAGGAAACAAAGTTAAATCAAAAACATTTGTCTCCCCCGTCGAAACTATCGAGGAAAGTTTTTCCATAAGACTTGTGTATCTGTTAATATTCGTTACATGGCCCATGGGAGATATCCCTTTACCCTACACATCGCTGATAACACCTTAAGGGATGTAATTTAATGTCACCCATTCCTGTCCTCCCTCAACAATATTGATTATTTGCGCAACTGTCATCCCAAATCAAATCATAGCTTGAGGAGATCAGCAAGAAAAGGGTTCCCACCTTCTTCAGCACTTCCTTAAATATTCTCCAAGGACACGCAAAAACCCATTAAATTTTCGAAAATTCCACGTTTAATGGTTAACCGGGCAAGAAGTTTTTCAACTTCATCCTGCTGCTGTTGTGCTTGTCAAACCCTTACTGACTTTTGACAGGAAGTTAACTAAGTTATTCAATACCCATCACAGTTTCATCTTTACCTCGATATCACCATCACCATCCGGAGACGGGATATGAATGTATAAACCGCCCACTTTGGTGAAAATCCCTTCTCAAGGACCTTTAATAATTAATTAAGATTTTATAGTCCAATGTGAATTTTGCAATAGCACTGTGTGCGAGTGTGTGTCACTGTGTAGCAGGCCTACTCTGAGCTTAGCTGAAGCATTAATTTGTCCTCCGTAAATGGATTTCCTTCGTCCTAAACGAATTTATTATTAAACAGTATTATGCCTCACTGTTATGGTATTAAATTGTTATTAACGATGTGATGGTCGGCGAAAAGTGTCGCCGGCCTATGACATGCCATACTATACGCATTCAGCTAAGCGAATATCCTGCGCGGCGATATGTCAGCCAAAAATCGAGGAGCCAACACAATGACTCATGACAGTGAGTGCAAAAGGAATTTCTCGAGGACATGGAAATTGATTTTGATTGATGATATTATACACACATGGGTATGGATGCATGTGGGCGAATGTGTGTGTGCAGATAGATCCGATTGAATCCTTCGATCCGATTATGGAAGCATGCTGTGAGACAAAACAAAGCATGCATACATACGTATGTATGTACATGTATGGAACGAAGGTATAACAAAAAGTGAAATGTAATGTTGGCGAATGAAATCAGGATATGTTAACATATCCCTTTTTTAAGAGGATTATCCTTTGTTCGGAGTAATTGAAAATTGTTCGTTAGGGGTTTTTTGTTTCTGGTTTATCCTGATAGAGAGTAATTGAATTCTCCAGGGGGAATGGC
Source organism: Xylota segnis (assembly GCA_963583995.1). NCBI lineage: Eukaryota > Metazoa > Arthropoda > Insecta > Diptera > Syrphidae > Xylota > Xylota segnis. The sequence goes on from OY757238.1 coordinate 1,438,861, forward strand.
TAATATTTTAATCAAAAAGCTGTTTTGACTTCTGCATTTCAAAAAAGGGGCGATGCCTTATACCAAACTGTTGATGCAATACGCACAGCCTCCCGTAATCAGAGAATAGAGAACGTTTCCCCAGAGACAGTTTCCACTTACTGAACTTCCATATCTGGAAAAAAAAATTTTGACACATTTAATTGACGTAAATCATTTCCACAAGAGATGACTACCCCAATTCACAACGACACACAACTGTCAACTGTCAGCTGACATCAAACGTTTCAAATCGAAAAAATGTATTCAACTAAACTTTTGATTAATTATGTGAATCACATCGCATTGACATTTCCATAAAAAATATTCTGCTTTCAAATGCCAAAAAAAAAAAAACGGAGAGAGAGAGAATCCTGAAGGAATGAATGACAAACAAACAGCAAACATCAGTCAATCGATAGTTGACAGTCATCGTGGCATAATAATGACATTGCAATCTCATTTCAATGTCTCCATTTCTCCTGGTCCCGGTCCTGGTCGTCCTTCTCTCCCTCTCCCCCACCAATCAGAATAGCAATCTGACACAATCCACTTTCGGTCTTATCGTCAAAGCTTGATAAAAGCCAAAACAAACACATCAGGACATCGAAACGACAACAAGAACTATACCACTGCCAACCCAAACTGTTACAGCAATAACAAAAAGGAAGAACTACATTAAGTAAATGACTTTTAATCCTGCGTAACATAAACAAACACACACATGTGAAAAGGAACGAAAAAAAAAAAAAAACAAAAATACATCAATTCAAAGACCATTCAAAGGATACCAGCGGAATGTTTGTGTATAGTACATGGTATAGGGAGTAGATCAAGCGTTAACCGTCACAAATCCTAGTAAAATCAGTCGGTAAGGGAGAGTAAAGTAAAATCCCCCAAACCGACTACATTAACCGATTAGATTGATGAGCTATAGTGACGACAGTCCTTCGACAAAGACGCCTGATTTCTTCCTCTTTTGCGTTTTTGACACAAAGTCGTCTTTCTCGTCGACCCAGCTCGACTCTATGTTGGAAAGGTGCCCAGCACAGCTCCCACCCTCCACTAAGTGTTACAAATTAATGGCTTTAGCCAAGTTTTGTTACATTTTTCACACCGTGTCGCCGTCACCGCGGTTAAGGAACCGAAAAAAAGGGGTTTGGACGAAAGTAAAAATAGCTCCTTTCTCGCTGATGATTCCATTTTAGTTTGACCTTCGCTGGTAAGTGGGCAGACCGCTTTCACTCCCAATGACAATGATGGATTGCTTTCTCTCTAAAGAGTTCCACTCTCCTATTAATATTGATGGATTCAGAGATGCGCCTACTTAATCCTTTTCTTTTTTTTTGCGAAAACTGCCATTTTAAAGCTTTAAAATGCTGTTTTCCAGGAAGAAAAACAAACAAAAAGGATACAAAATTGATTACACAACGAATGTGTGTATTTATTTGCAATGAAAAACCAAAGAACTAAACCCCGGCGCACAGCTGGAAAATGTCAATTTCCGATTGCCAATCCGATTGAGTTTTATTTAAATTCATTTTGTCAGGATCACCCCCCCTCCACTCGGACGGTCTTTAATATACTTTATCCCCGACTGCTATTACCACCACCCGTTGACAGCACATGGACAAATATATATGTATTTATTATTCACCCCGCTGGTTCGGGCCGCAAACATACGCAGGGACACTGAGAAATCCTTCATCGTCGATAAGCAGTACGGCTCATAACTGACCGAACTGACCACCCCCTAACCTCCTGCCGAGAAAATCCCTTTTTCAATCGAAAATTTTCGGAAATCTTTACCCCCCTCCCCAGCCCACGATCCAGTCCTCTTTTGTGTTTGTGTGATTGGAGATTGGAACAGCAATCAGGACTACAGATCTCTCTCTCTCTCTCGGCCCACTCTTGAAAAATATCACAACTAAACCCTTTTGTTCCAGCGCGTGTATGCTGAAAAGTATTTTTCTCTTCCTGCTCTTTGCGACTCCAACAACAGCAACGGAGGAAGGAAACGAAAAAAAAAGGATTCAAAATTTAATCTCGGCAATTTTTGATTCGATATGCGATCACAGAAGGACTTTTGTGTCCTTTTCCACATTTGTATGTGTGAGTGCACAACAAAGGCTGATTTGGTTCCCTGATAATTCATTTTCATTCATTTCGTACTTGGTTGTGTCCCAGGGTATTATGCGAAGTCAAGTGGATATCCTTGAATGCCCGACTATCCTCAGCTTTGGGAATGTCCAAATTTGCCAAAGGGTATACTCAACCCTACACTACCGGACACACACCCCGAACTAATTCGATTGCGTAGCGTAGGATGCATCTTTTTGTCATTGTCCTGGGGCCGGCCAGCCAGTGGTATTGGATTCCTTTCTCATGCGTCTGCACAGTGCAATCAAATGAAACACATTCCAACTTTGGCGCACGAAGGAACCGATGAATGAGAAATTTCCGTATTTCGGTATGTTTTTGTGTACATTGCATGTGTATGGGGTTTTTTTTTTTTTTTTTGCGTACATGTATGGATGGTTTCATGTTTGTCCTTTGTGCGATAGAAATCTGAGATTGTGAGGAATTTTTGCTATCGAATGCTTTGGATCTTTTGTGACAAAACATTTTTTTTTCCTCCTTCTTCCTCTATTGTATCAGAAAAGGATATTGACTGGCGTACACTTCAGTGTAGTCCTAGACGGACTTGGATTCTAATTAAAAAGAGTCAAATCCTTTTCAAATCCGAATTCAACTATCCCGTCTATGGCTGTCTGAAATCAGGTGTTTAACAGCGATGTTTTGAATCCTACGTAGGTGTCCTGTCAGGACTCCGAGATGTCACCCAACCCAACTGAAGGCAATTATTTTCGTTCACCGACTTGACATTGCCACCAACCCTTCGAAAATTGTATTCCTATTTATTATTTTATCTATTTCATCAAAAACTCAACATTCACTGCACATCAGGGCCGTTGCCGCTCTGCTCCTGGCTGCCAGTATCAATTTATCTTTCCCAGTGCAGTGCATTCGCCACCAGTGTGTCAGACGGAGAGAAGAAGACTCATGTTTCTTGAGAAAATATTGTTATACCGCGCTGGAGGGAGGCGGTAAATTTTTCATTTTTCATAAAGTCCTTGCAACAACAACTGCAAAGTAGACATACATCCACGTACATTGTATAAATGACTACTACCACCACCCCAGCCCATCACACTGTACGACAAAGAAAAAGAGATTTATGAACTCGTAAAAAATATTTTTACTCCTTGAAAAGAAAAACATCACTGTGAACGAATCAAGGATATAATACAACCAACTTTCAAATGCTCTGCAAAAAAAAAAGAACAAAAAAAAAAAATAATTCTGCAAAAAAAGGAAGAAAGAAGAAGAAATTCCAATCCTTTTGGGACACACCGAGCGAGAAGGGAAAAGAAAATATGAGGAAATAATGATTTTTCCCGCCGCAAATTTCATAAGCACTGAAGGACGAGTGTCGGTCGGATATATGTATACGACTACGAGTACGAGTACGAGTACATGGAAGGAACTCCCTCTCTCGCTCTCGGTGGTAGTAAAGCGAAAAGGATTCAACGATTCAGAGTAATTTCTGTCCAAGATTATAGGAGAGGATGGGCTGTGAGGAATGGGAGTGGGAGTGGGAGTGAGGAAATCGCTGTATTATGCACTTTTGTAAATGACATTTTTATGGTTTGGCGGTGTAGTCTTTGTCATGTGTGGCAGAAGATGGTGAAAGACAGTAATGAATGGAAAACCATAAAATCGAGGCGATGTAAAGGATTTCTGGGACTCTGCTACTCTCCATCTGCCAACTGTGGGCTTGCCGAATGGTGTTTCCCGTGCCAAGAGCTCCGATATCCTGTCAGATTTTTATTGCAATGCTTTGTTTCTCTCCTGTCGTTCCTTGGTAGCTACATAGCTTCACCAGCATAACGATGTGGATGTGGATGGAGCACAAGGATACATATCATCATATTAAAATGGTGAATATGTGTGGCATATGAAACAACAATCAAATTCATCATACACAAGCGAATGACGACGACGACTACGACGATGGTTAAAACGGTCCAAAAGGAAGGGAAAGGAAGAACGACAAACGACACGATGAGTGAATTTTATTGATGGAATAATATTTTTCTGTCGACGTTAGTATTTTATTCTACATCAGTAAGGATACGGTTTCTTATTTAAATACCCCCACCACCCTCTGTAGATTTTTCTTACTTTACAGCTTCCAAGGATTCCTTATGTTTTCGCCTCGCGCACCGGAGCGCCATCAAGGTGATGAATGAATTGCGTTCATCATCGCATTTGTATTAAAACAAATCACACAGCATATCCTTTTGGGATCGATTTGAATTTAATATATTTATGTGCGTGCGAGTGGATTGATGATGGTATTGGCCAATACCAATATCTTCATTTTCCATTCGATAAGGAAAAGGATATCTTTTAAATCATTTCTCATTGAAATTCCTTTTCATTATAGATTTGATGCCGTATGTTGGTTGGTTGATGGGCTTTTCTCTTTTTGCTTTGGCTTCGTCCATCTCGGGTCCTTTCAATGGGACATGGCCGATTGGTTGGGAATCCTCTTATGAGGGTGGTGGTGTTGGCGGGTCCAGGTCGGGGTTTGGGTTCGGGTGATTTGTTTGCATTAGGGATTTATATTTAAATATTTTATGCTAAATTACAGACATATAAGCTGGCATTAGATGTTTTCCAGCTATCAGCCTTAAGATGATTTGATGAGCGGTTGAGAAGGGAGCAGTGGGTTTATTTTGATGATAATGGTATACTGAGTGGCCACGATGTTTAGTTTGAGGATTTGGATTTGTCAAGAAACCCAGTCAAAGGTAGTGGTGCCATCAGATGAAGCAGTATGGTGCTAGGGTAAGAAAAAGCTAATTGTTGGATCCTTTTCGTATAGAATTCAGTATGATGTCTACATACATATAGACATACATATGTATGTATGTATGTACTGCGTGTTGGATTCAGTAGAGAAAGGATTTTGGTTTTGATTGAGAAAAGTATGAGTTCCTTCTCGCTTATATTAACACCAAGCCTGCAAAGTGCAGCCCTTGAATCCTTTAAAAAAGTAAAGTCCTGTATTTTCGGAAAAATTCTTGATACATTTTGAAGGTTTTTGTTTCTTAAATTTGGATTTATTGGCCCTAATCCACCATTGAGCGTTCTACAACGCCATGGTGGTTATATTTGCCAGTTTTTGCCAGTTTAAGGACGAAATACAAACAAATTGGAAAGGATATGTTAATTAAACAGCTAAAGGAAACTATTTGAATCAATTTCAATCAATATTTTCCATGAAATATGTGTTTTTTTAAAAATTCAGAAAATGACACGCAAAGCGCCAAAAAATGCAGTCAGAACGTAAGTTATTCACAAGACTTTTTCGCTGAGTTTGTGTCACTCTTAAAAAACTATGAATTTCGTGGATTTTGTCCTGTTTTTCCTGTTATCCTTGGTTTGTGGTAGGACTTTCTTCAGCAATTATGATCTTTGACATGTTGACTACGTGATTGTTACAAGAAATTTAAGGAAAATCGAGTGTGTGTAAGGATATGAGCCTTTGAAGGCAGGAAGGTCCTTAAAAATGGTTTTCTCCTTTTTTCTCGAAAACGGTAAGAGATACATGAAAGCTCTGAACAGAAAAATTGTAGCAAACTAGGAGGTTCATATGGCTGTAGGCCTGTAAATTCTTGAATGTCCTTAATTTCAAGGATATAAAGAAAAATGTAGTTTTGGCACCCTTACTGTTGGACTACAAAGCTGAAATTCGGTACAAATACTTCCCAGGACACCGTGTAGTAGTGGTGTAAAAATTTTGGAAATCCGCCCACAGTCACGCCCACTATTTAAAAAATATCGATTTTTTCAACTTTTTTACTCGAAAGTGAAAAAAATTCTCTTATCATAAACTATAGATATTGACTTTTTCTACAATCCGTCGATACATTATGCAGACCTTCGATTACGTCTTAAGGACATTTTCATCAAAAAACGAAATTTTACCTTTCGAATCCATTTCAGCTCAAATTCCACAAAGTTTTCTGATTTCTTTGGTTTTTAGGGGAATTTTCTTTATTACTTGTGATTTCCAAAGTGTAGAGTATGTGGTAATTGCAAGAAAAGTGGAAGAAATCAAGGATGAATAAGGATTGGAGCCCTTGAAGAGAGTTTCTCCCTATTTTCTCGGAAACTGTGTGAGATAGAAGAATGTTATGTACGGCAAAAATGTAGCCAGCTCAAAGGTACATCCGGCTGTGTTCATGTGTTTTCTCTAATGTCCTTGGTTGCAAGGATATAGATAAAATTCACATTTTCGCACCCTAAACGCTAAGTTACAACGTTCAAATCTGGTGTCCGCACCTATCCAAACCCAGCGCTATGTTGGTAAAAATATTTTCAAAATCCACCCACTGCTACACCCACTATTTAAAAAAACTCAATTTTTGCAAATTTTTTACTAGAAAGTGAAAAAAATCATCATAACCTAAAATGTAGATATTGATCTTCTCTACAATTCGTCCATACATTATGTAGGCCTACGCTCGCTGCTTTGGGTCGTTTTCTTCAAAACACTGATCTCTTGCTTTTTTCAGCTGCATATGTACTATCTGCATCGTCCCTGACAGCGACAACACGAGTTCTGGTTCCACTGCTTCTGCCGATGACACCTGGTTACCTCTTCCTTCCACAAGAAAAAAGGCAATTTTCCTTAAATTTTGCTCAGATCTACATACACATGTAGTATATTTCCTTCCTTTATACAAAAATACTTTCGTCCTTAAAGTGTTTAACCAACAAATAAATACCTTAACAAAACAGTCTTAATTTAAATAAAAAATCATAGAAAAAACAAAATTCTCAAAAGCTTACAACTAGTTCCTGATCTTATGACTACCGGAGGTGTTGTCACACAAACCTCCGCTGGATCCTTGGAATGATAAACAGCAAATCAAACAGCTTGGACGTTCTACTTGGTCTCCTCGATGTCCTCCTTGTAGAGCTCTTTGAAAATTAACTTTTGTATCTTTGTACGGATTCTCAGCTTTTGGGCCGAATTCAGTTGCTTCATGTAGGGATGCAGGCTCAGCAGATAGTGATAGTCGTCGTCTTCGGAAACGGCAGAGGTTTCCATTGTCGATGAGCCATTGAAGTTACTGTCCTCTGAAAGGCGCTGTCGCTTCAGTTTCAGCGAAGGGATGTTGTTGTGACCCAGGAATGTCGAAGACTTATCGTTATACAGGCTGGTGTTGTCGGACATACTGTTGTTTGTGGAGGGATGTTGGGGAGATTGTTTTTTGCAGTTGAATTCGGGACGTTTGTGGACTTGTGGCTTGGGTGGATCTTCCATGTCATCGTCGTCCACATCGTCCTCGTCGAATTCCTCATCACTGTCTGGAATGCGGATTAGGCCGTTTGTCAAATCGGGTTCGACGAGGGTTTGCTCGTATTCCTGTGGATTCGACTGAGAGAAGTAGAACATCGTATCCTGTTCGGTTTTCGGAAGACGATGGCGCATGTGTTCAGCTGAAAAGAGCAAGAAAAAAATCTCATTTAATAAGGAAACACATAACCAACGAACAAATCCAGTTTCAAGATCATTGTTGCATTTACCCACACAATCTCGCTCAACATAAACAAAAAAAAAAAGATACACGCAACCCCTATCTAACTCAGTCGCCCTTCAACAAGAAATCATTCCACTCAATCTGTTCAAACTCACTCCAACCGGTTTAAGGATATGATTCCACTTAATTACTCAAAGGATTCACACACACACACACATAGTTCTTGCAAACCACCCTAATCACCACTCACACACACACCACTTCGTTTGCTCAACAAGTAATCCACGCACCCCCCACAAAGCGAGAGAGAATTTCAGCAAACATGGCCAAGAAAACACGATGATGGCAAACTCACTTAGAAACAGCAGCGCATAGTAGTGTATCCATTTGGACTCATGCTGCGATGGTTGGATCAGAAAGTCTCCATTGTCTCCCCGCGGTATGCGCTTGTATTCGACGCGAAAATTGTCACGCAAACCTTTCCACTTCGCCTTCAGCACCACCTCTGCAAAGAAACACAAGAGAAAAGCAAAATCCCCAATCAGTACAATGACTCATCACCCAAAAGCCGTAGAGATCAACCTACTTGGCAACTGATGAATGGATGACAGCTCTTCCCACATCTGCTCCAGAAACGGCTTGTTGCAGTGATAATTGCGATTCCATATAGCGGGTCGATTCTCCACATCTTTGATGAATTTTTCCACGTTCAGCACAATCGATGAGTTGCCCTTTAGTGCCATTGTAATTGTAAATAGCTGTGCAGTGCCTGTGCCTGGCCGGTGGTTGTTGCGCGCTCGCGACACTCCAATGAATGATTGAGAACGTTCGCCAAGTTCGTTCGACGAATGTTTTTCCCACTAACTACGCTCGTCGCTGTGTGCGTAGCTACCCAGCCAGTAAGCCTATATACCTATCTGTGTGCTCCTTAGGGGCAGTAACACAGCACCAGCTCAATGGCAGCAGGAAATGCCGATTGCCCAGCTATACGAAACAGAAACCACCACCACCACCAGCACCGAGCGCACCGAGTGTCAGCTGGCAATCTACAAGGAATGCGATGGATGGTCTGCGTCTCGCTCACTTGCCTTGTGTGTATGCCTCCCGGTTTGTTATTGCTTGGAACTGACTTGGTTGGCTTGTCGTTGTCAGTCGCGTTTTTATTTTCTACGTTTTTTGGGAATAGCAGCCGGCGTCGGTAACTCAGTCAGTCAGTCAGTCAGGCGAACAAAGAACGACCCGAAAGAGGAACAGGAAGACTCACAGTATAATAGTAATAAAATGAAGGCAAAAAAAAATCCAACAAAAACACAAACTGATGGTTCCACGAACAGACAAGTAGGACGAAAAATGAAAAAGAACAGCGAAATGTAAACCTTCTCTAGCGGAGAGTCCACGCTCAACTGAACGTTTCAGCGTTGGCAGGCAAGCTATGCAGCCATCCAGCCAGCTAGAGCTCAGTCGTCATCGTCATCATCCAGTTCCATCGAAAAAAAAAAAAAAAATAACAAACGACCCAAACCCAAGCAGCACAGCAGCAATATACCAGCGAGCGACATATGTACATACAGTTTGTGGACACCTCAGCTCACAGCTGCTGCTGCTGGTGCTGGTGCTGGTGCTGGTGGTTGCTGGCATGGCAGAGCAGGGAAAAGCAAAGTGCACAAACAACAACGACCGACGCGGCGACGATGAAACGAGCAGCTGCTTGGATGCGGGTTGGTGAATTCTCACTTCCAGCCGCCCATAGCCGAAACACGCTTTCAGTATACACTCGCTCTTTCCGTTTTTATTTTTTTTCCATTTTTTTTTTCTTTCTGGATTTTCTTCTCTCTGTGTGTGGTTCTTTTTTGTTCTGTTTCAAAATAGCGAGTACACTGGTGGTAAAAGGCAATGTGTCTGGTGGATATCAGTAATACAATCAAATTCCTGAGCTTTCAGATCGGACACTTGTCAGATTGTGACTTTGACATTGACCCTTGACATTGACCTGTCACAACAGTGACGATATCAGATACACCACACCACTCACAGCAGCTAAGGCAATTCTTTTGACTAGATTCAGTGGTAGTTAGATATGTACATACAACCAACGACTTGTGGTACATACATATCTCACTGACTTATTCGGACATTGCTCTCAGAAATTGTGACAGTTGCCATGACAGTTTGAATTCCTTGAATTCCTTAAGGGGCTTTAAGGGTTCAAGAATTGTAGCTGGAATACTGAAAAAAATTTGTTGTACTGCCAGGAAGTTTCTCCCATTTTTCGCTAGAAACTTGTAAGCTCTATCATGGACTTTTCAGACTATGAAGGGTTTCTGTCAAAAACACCGAAAATGACATTGACGTCTACTCCATCTCGGAGTTATAACTTTAACTATGGACCATGGACAGACAGTGAGGCTAATCATAGTATGTATACTAGTACCTCCTCTACTAACGATCATGTACACCATCCAAAACTTTTAATAGTGATACACTCCTTCGTAGCACCACTGTGTATCTCATTGCGCCCTCTTTTATAAATTACACCAGCTATGGCTGCGGGAGATTGAGTTGAATCGACATCGACCGACGGACAGTCAAGGCATAGCCGACAATACCGAAAGCAGGTAGAAAAAGATACACAACCATAGCTGGCTGCTGCTGTCATTGTCAGTGGCAGAGCCCAACCAACCATTCCAACCAGCTATGTGTATCCCACAGATACACTCTGCTGCCGCTGCCAGTTGTTGTTGGTGTACACTCTCTTGCTCGCTCTCTGGATTATACATAATTCCATCTGAGCATGGTGTACATACTCGTACGCCAATATACTACAACCACCACCATCGTCATCCAGTCAACCAGCGAGTTTCACATAGCTGGGCGGCGGCGGCGTGTGAGGGTATACATAGCGCCTGGAACCAGCAAAAGCAGGCTGAAATCATCATCCAACAACTATCCAACCATAGCCAACAAACATATCGCCGCACCGCAGCTGAGTGACAATTCGAAGTTTTGAAAGAACACGAAAAAAAAAAGTAATACAGAAAAAAAAAGATGCAGAGACGAAGGCAGCCAAAAGAGGCAACTACTGTCAGCCGGCACTCGACATCGGCAGAGTGAAACGTTGGAAAAAGATACAAAACAACGAAAAAAGCCAAAGAACTCTCCGGCTGGCTGGGTCACTTGGCAGCAGTAAGCTGTACAATGTTTGCCACTGTGGCGGTTCATATGGAGCCCGCTGGACAAGGGAACTATCGGAGGAAGGGTGCAACGACGATGGTCCCAGAGGAGACGTAAAGAGAGAGCATTTGGTGGAGGATTAAGGCCACCAACCATAGCTAGCTGTGGTTGAAAGCTGAGAGGCACATTCGTAGCGTGGCGATGTGTGCTTCGTTGAAGTCATTCCGTCTGGTCTACACCAGAAAAAGGGGGTCAAGGACAAATGTCATTTGGTTGCACAAAAAAAAACTACTAAATGGGATTTTTCGTTCATGGCGAGGAGTGGACTCTCAACCCTCTCCAAAATATAATCTGATTTAAAAATGATTTAGCAGTCCTACTTGTCGTCACCTTGTGTCCATGGCAGACGTTGTGGTTTGTCTTCTCTCTTTTGAGTCCTTAGAGAAAGTCGGTGGGGTAAGGTGGAAAAGGGATTAAAACCTGGTATACCCACATTCAGTTGAGTTCAGCTTAGGACTAAGTCTATAGAACTAAGTCTAGTTTACCGTGTAGAGCATCCTTTATACTATCTTAAACGTCTTCCTAGCGACCAGCTTGGATTTTAAGCTGGGCTTAGGAGAATCTCCTATAGAACTAAGTCTAGCTTACCATCTAGAGCCTCCCACATCCTATCTGAAAGCGTCTGACTAACGTCCACCCTACATTCTTAAGTCAGGCTTAGAAGAGTCACCTCCGCCATTAATATAACCAAGTCTAGCTTACCGCTCTAAGCCACTCCTATGTCACAGTGCTGCCACCTAAATCCGTTCTCGTACTAATGACGTCGCGCGATTAATCGCTTCAGCACGACTCAGACGAACGAAAAAATCTCGCTAGAACGCCTGCACATACACACAGGCACCCCTCCAACACTAGCCACTGCCGCAGACCAGAGCGCAAGCGAACAAAGAAATTTCTGAATGCCGGCCGGTCGCCTCGCCTCGCACTATCTGAACTTGGAAAGGGGGGCACAGAGATACGAAACGTACCTATACAAACCAAAGAAATACAAAAAAAAAAAAAAAGAAATTCACACTCAGCTGAGTATTTGTCGGATTGAGTTCTGGAAACTCGAAGTAGAAATGCAATCCAAATCAGCTGGATGATGCTTGGTCCGCCGCGATCGCCCGTCTACCTGGATTGTTCTAGTTTTAGGTGCTTGAAACTATGTACAAGCGCACAGCCGGTTCTGCCTGGCTAAGCGATCGTTTGTCTCTTTTTTTCTCCATCAAAGCCGAAATCCAAACGATGAACATCTGCCACTTACATACCTGTGGTTGAGTGGTAGTGGTTAAAGCGATTGATTCTTCTTCTTTTTTTTTTTTTGGGACGAAGCAAGGTGATAATGCCGGTGATGCTGTGTGCAGAGGATGACCTGTTAAAAGACCAGCTATGACAGTCACAAAAAGAAAAGAAAATAATAAACTTGGCACCGTATGTGGTTTCCCTGTAGCGATAGATACGTTAATGGTACTGGTTCGTCAATCAGCTAATTGATACGAGTGGGAGTTGGGTAAGCCTACTTGTGGATATTTCGCAGAATTGAGAACCCTTGGGTAGGAGAATTCGACTCGTTTGAGTCTTGTTCATTTGCGGAACTTTCCATTGCTTGTAGATACATATCTGTATCTAGACTGACTGATGGTCTGGGTTTTTGCACAAAAGTATCTATGCGAGCTTGTACGTCCATATGTGACGAGTTACCTGTTTAAGGATAAGGAAATTTGATCCCTAGTGACATAAATTTCTAAACGCTTCATATTTCTTGCCAAAGTTAACAAATTCTTTATTTGTACTTACACACTTCCTACACATAACTTAACAGCAAACTTAATCATCTATGTCCACATTAATCGGCTCCTGTTTGATAAAACAATCATTCTCAATTATAGTAACCATGGGTTCCTCCAAGCTGTGGGCTTCAGTCGAGGTGTGGGCATCCTTTTGTTCAGGATGCGTCTGCGCAGCACTATTACTTGTCTGGATTGTACCACAATTTTTGTTTGTTGTATTCCTTCCAGATGGACTGGTTGCCACAGTAGCGTTGACTGGTTGTATTTTCTGTGGAAAGTCCTTAGAGTCATCGAATACCTCCTCCAGACATTGAAATATTTTTCCTTTAAATATAATCTTCTGTCTAGCATTCATGGCTTTCATCTCGGGAAGTAGACTGTTAAGAAATTTCAAATCAGGATCTTTGTCGCGTTTCTTGTTCAGAAAGTCCTTGAGCAAATCTTCCGGATCCACCGTTCTCCTTCTCTTAGCAACGGGACTTGATGGCAACTCAGTGAAGTCCGGCTCTGGAGTCGGATCGTGGTCGTCTTCCATCTGAACAGGAGAAGACGGTGAGTTCGAATCAATGGTTATTTGAAAGGTACAGTTGTCATCGCAATCGTCGACATCTACTGATTGTCGGGAATTATCCATGTTTTCTTCCAGTTCTGTTGGTGTTAAGATCCGGATGGGTAGGCTTGGTAGTCCTGGTGAAATGTGCTTTGTAAGGAATTGCAACTCATCGTGTAGGTAGTAGCGTTTGTGACGATTCGGTCCTGAGGGGGTTTTATAAATGTTCACCGAGCGAGCAAATGCTGTGCGAATATTCCGCCAGCGTTCTCTGCAGGAACCAACTAAAAGGAAGAAAGGGGAAGATCAGTAAATTATTTCCTTTTTTTTTTTTGAGAAATTCTTGACTCGAGACCGACAGTTACGAGTTTTTCTGAATTTGACCTCAAAATAGTACATAGTACGCTTTGGAATGAAGGATTCAATATTTTAGGCGGTACAGCGCGTTTATTCTTTTGCAAATGAATAGGAGGCTAACAGTAATAACGAAATAAACACAAAACAACGCAGAAAAAAAAAAACAAAACATTAAAGCATAAAACTACACAAAAACACCACACAGATAGCAACTCTCCATGAGAGGCTTTACGTCACAACAAAAATGACGCCATCAACGTGTAGACTTACCTGAATCGTTCACCTCTTTGGCGATATTTGCCCATGCACGATCCACATGCTCTTTCTTCAGATAATTCGGTGACGACCGATCGTACATGCAGGGATTAGCTTGCACCAAACGACAGAGTTTAGCGTTTAACGTATAATACTCCATTTTATGATCACTCATGTTATCTTTTGACATTAATCATCAAACAATAAACGAACAAAAACGACCATGTACAGCGGAAAACACAACCAAAGCGGACGACGTCATCCAACAACTAAATCTATCAAAGCGCTGTGAGCGACAAAACACACATACAGCGCTGAAATCGACTCGAAGAAGAGGAGAGTTCACCGTAGAGAATCGTCCAAGGGCAGGCGATATCTCACAGATATCGTGGATTGATGAACGCCGCACTGCATTCGTTGCAGACGCACACCACTTTGGCAGTCGTGCATTGTGCATGTGTGCATTGCCCTTGAAATGGGATCACTTGCGAAAATGTCAGTCAGGCAGTCATCATCGGGAAGCGGAAAATCAATAATTTCCATCGCAACTGAAGGTTGATGAGGCAATACCAGAAGAGCGAAACAGCTGGAGTGGTTTTTATCACAAACACCACTGCGCATGACGGAGAAGAAACGAGAGACGAGAATATTAAAGAAGCAACAAGCAAACCGATGAACACTTGTAGAGTTTGGAGAGTATCGTTGCGATGGTGTTTGTGTGTTGATGATTCGTTGCCTATATATTGGGAAATGCCAACGAAATGATGTTTGCGATGATAACTCTACCAGCGACGTTTGTGTGATTGATTGTGTGGTGTACAGTTAATCGGAGTGAGTGCGTAATCAAAACGAGTGAACTCACACAAATAGATATCGACCACAATGAGTCAGGTATTCGGGCGCATCTGAGTTATGTATTCTTATCGATGGAACGTCGTATCTGTATCTATTTTCTTTGAGATTTCTCAGCGGTGAGTGAGAGAATAGAAATTATGTAATATGTGCTGTGTGGCTGAACACAGCGACAGAATGCAACGTCACTTGTGTAATGAAATGGCAGGCGTGTCGTGTTGACAATTCTGTCATTGCTTACCTGACTTCTTTGACGTTTTGCTGTGGTTTTGTGGTTCGACTTTGAAACGTGGGTGTTTGTGCTGTCATTTGTTTTTGTAAAAATGTCAAATTCAGCGTTGAATGACGAATAGACCTCCTAAAAAAAATTTGAAGAGAACGCTATGGTTTGACAGTCTTGACAGACTGGAATAGTACGACGAGCAAAGAAAAGCTTGAAGCTGGTGAGCTAAGCCAAAAGACAAATTTGTATATCAGGTTAACTGCAAGACAAATGGAACGCTATGGCTTGACAGTCTTGACAGACTGGAATAGTACGACGAGCAAAGAAAAGCTTGAAGCTGGTGAGCTAAGCCAAAAGACAAATTTGTATATCAGGTTAACTGCAAGACAAATGGAACGGCTTGAAGTCCTGATTTTCAAGGGAACTATGCGAACAAAAGCAAGAGTATATCGAAGTCTTTCTTTGAAGGACTGAAGAACTGTCCCTTACCAAGCCAAGGTGCTCTTTTTCGAATCATCATGGAAATGAATGAGAACAGGAACAAGTATCCATCGAATATCCTGTCAAACAAAGACCAGATATGTCAAATATGTCTCCCAGTATGGTTGATGAAAGCTCTCACTTGATGGACCTTCTCAAGTGCCACTCTGCGATGATCGTTCGCGCTGTCACAAGTTCCATTTTTACAACGCATCAGTCAGGATAAAAAAAACTCGATGCGAGGATCGAGATACTACAAGTTCTGCGGCATTCTACAAGTCATTCGATGCCGCATCAATCGAATGACTTATGCCGAATGGCTACAGATCCTTATACGAACAAGCATAGTGCACATCCATCAACATCCGATGACCTAGATATTAAGGCGGAGTCTAGTGATAAATAAAATTTAATTGAAGCACTGAAAGGTTTGCTTTTTACTTCTTCCAATAATTTCCTCTGAATTGCGCATTTCGCAGAGTCCTCCCACACTCCTGCGAGAAAACATAAACACAGTGTTAAACCTTTTAATCCTCCACCACTTCGTCCAGCTCTTTGAGATCGAGCATGTCTCTTTGTGAAATCCTTAAGCTCAGCACCTTCCAGCGCACTCGAATATTTATGCAGGATTTCACTTACGTATGTAGTACGCGTTATATCCATCGACCGGAAAAAATAGCACCCGTGCGGAACGCCTTCGAATTTCCGCATGATGCAGTACCCCCTACAAACGCTATAACAACCCGCAATGCTTTTACTTTCAGTAAAATTCAAGAAGGAGCAGCAGGAGCAGAAAAAACCAGCACAATGGAGCTTACATCCAGAAGGAGGAGGAGGGATTTTTTTGACGATTTATTAGGGACTGCCATTAAGTGGCACTGCTTCTTGCCAAAGAAAGGGGTTCATTAATCGTTGCACAAAGAGCCACATTTGCCAGGGCAGGTACTTTCAGAAATTACTTTTCCCTACAAGTCAAAGCAATCATCAATGTCAAACTGACAGGTTATGTAATGGTGGGCGGTTACATGCTCTACACTTAACAAAATGAATAATTCATCCACTTTGGGTGAAGCCTACTATTTCGAATAGTGCACCTTTCGTTACGATTATAAATTTAAAGAGAAAAAAAAAACACAGCTCATAGACCTCCTTCCTTCTCCAGTTGAGAAACTGTCCACCCATCTACCTGATTTATGCTCACCCATTTCTGGTTTCATTGCTTCGTATCATTCCCACCGGTGTACTTCCTGTTGTAAATGGAATTTATCAGTTCACTCTAAACCATACGACGCAGGCATATAAATTCCTATTTCACCTGAAATGAAATTCAAGGGGAAAAAGGACTTTTGTACGCACTTTTGTTTACCATTTTGTGTGTCCATGTGTCCAAGAGTGGAAAGGCATCTCTATATTCGTCACAAGACCACACCAAACAGCCAGACCAAACAGACATGCCTGTATTATTGTATCTAAAAGCTCTAGAATGGAAATTTATTGGATGGATTTTCCAAATCCAAATGTTGGAACCCAAGAGGCAAATACGCCTCTCCTTGTCCAGCAAATTATTGTTAGTTGTTGTTGGCTGTGTGTGGTGGATATACGTTTGGGAGTTTTTAGAATGCGAATCCCTCTCAAAGTGACACTGAAGAAGTAGATATTATGTTACGGTTGGTTTTGGGCAAGATAAATCTTTTAAAACCGAAAAACATCGGACAAACGATTAAGGGTATAAGGAACCGCACAGTGCACAGGAGACGCCTGTGGTTGGGCATATGATCCCGAGCTTATCTACTACAAAAGATAACCAATGGAGCTATTAGGAGACAAAATGTATGCTTGATGTTGTAATTTAAATGCCCCCTGGCCATCAACGTCATCTGGAGATATTGCTTGTACCGATCAAACGGGCTCAGCTCTTGGAAAGTATCTGCATGAATCGAGTACCTAGCGCAGGATTCAACTGAATCTGATTATGTTTTGGCCCATGAATCCGTCACACTGGTTCTACCATGAACTAGCCCACTATCTTGGAAACGCCTTTCACAGCAAATACACGCCGTACGCCCCCCGATGTGAAGGTCTTATCCGGCCTTCCGCCTCCCGTGCACGGAAGCAAACCCTTTCTCTCTCAAACCCCCACCACAGAGAAAATATTTATGGTTATGTGAGCCCTTCTTTCAGCACCTTCGGAGCCATTTTAAGTGCCCATCCAAGTGCCACATACAGCTCAAAATGTGTTTATTATTTTATGGCATCGGTTTTTGCACCCAATGACGCCGTCGCTGACATTTATCTTCTCCCCTCCCCTTCACAGCACATCTTGATACACAGAGCGAGAACATTGTTCAAGGATATTTATGTTTTCTCGTACTTTCCGTCCAAAGGAAGGATATATTGAAAGTTTTTCTTGAGAGGCAAACCCGCCTCCTTTTTATTTTTTTTTGAAAATTGATGGCACAGTGAGATAGAAGCCTCACTGTGTGTGTTGTAATTAATTTTTGTTCTCGGTCCTATTAGTGTCGAAAGCTGTGATTTACGTTCCCGGGACCAACCGTGCCATACATACGAGTATACGCACGATTCCTCAATAAAACCTATATTCGTTGCGATGATCCGTCTCCATCTCCCTTTTGGGTTAGTGTGGTCCTTTCCTTCGATTTGGGGTGGCAGGCGGGTTGGGGTTTACTTCTTCTTTTATTCTGTTTTTGTTTGAGTATTTTTTTTTTTATTTATGACCCGTTAAAAACTGTTGATAGGCAGAAATTTGTGAAATTCCACTTCCGTCTTGAGTGGGTGAGAGGGTGTGAATGCCACCCTCCATCCCTAAGAAAACGAACAGAAAAAAGGAAACAGAAAACAGCTGAGCTGATGGCAGGATATGAATGTGTTTTGTCGGGGTCCATTTTTGCTGATTTATGATTTTCCTTCCATGTCGTCCTCCATTCTCGCCAGTCCTTGCATCCGTTTGACTCCGACTCCGACTACGACTCCGTTTGGTTTTCTCATTTTAATTTCATTCGATTCAGATGTTAATAATAAAAATTCAAGGATTTTCTGGGTGTGTGTAGCCCTTTTTATTTTTTGTGTTGGGGTGTCAAGATTTGAATGTCCGATTTCAATAAATCATCGGGGATGGGCATGCGGAAGGCGAAAGTTCGGGGGGTTGTTTATCGGTTTTAATCGGTTAAAAGGATGGCAATAAGTCATAAAGAGTATATCCGGAGTGTTTATGATTACATTTGCGAAGTTGCAAACGTGTGAAATGTCCTTCCGTTATTGACTCGAAGCAATAAAAGGAAATATGGAACTTTAGGGCGCCAATTTGTGAGAGTGGTTGGTGCCCTGCTGCATCTTACATAGACAATAGGTACCGGGGACCACCCACATCCTTTTCAATTCTTGTTTTCTTTTGAATAGACAGTAAAAAGATTTCTCATAAAGCAAAAGCAAATTGTATAAGGATAACAGTGGATAGGGAACACACTGTCAGAAGAATACCCATTTGAAAACATTCATTTCATTCTACATGAATGGCGAGAGGAGTACTGACATGCACGGTCGGTTTGTCCTCCAGCTGTGGCAGATAAAAGATGCATCGATTCGTTCCAACGAGGACCAACGAGAACACAATCAACAAATGGGACGGGGTGGTGTATATTGTCCATTAGTTGCAGGAATTGGATATGAAATGCTTTATAATGGCGGAACCGGATATGGATGGAATATCATCTGTGTGTTGAAAGAATAAGCTTTGTCTGACCCAATGTTTGTATCCTTTTTTCTCGAAATCGACATCATCAATATGAACATCATCGATAGCTCGAAGGGATTCATGCTAGAGATTGCAAAAATGCACACAAGCGAGGGCGAAAGAATGAGATGAGTTTTTAAACTCAAACGATAAATGTTTTTGTTTAGCTATTAGATCCTGGGGATGATGGAATTCTCAATACAATACAGAGATGAATGGCATTTGTAGTACACCCTTCGAACTGAAAGAAAAGAAAACATTAAAATACTCCCACCGATCCTTAAGTCACTTAAAGTGCTATACACAACAATATTCATAAATAAACTCTAAGCCCCCCCTTTGCAATCAGCTGCCATTATTTATTCCCAAGTAAATAAAATCCTTTAAGTACCCTCAAATATTTCTTGCCTCCCTTTTCCCAACTTCTCTACTACTACATACATACATACTAACCCTGCAAAGCAAAAGAAAAACAATACAATTAACTACAACGCGCACATCTCTATAATAATCCAAAATTAATTGATTCACTCCATCAGGATTCCTATTCAAACGAAACGAAAAAGAGATTCACATCCACCAAGAAAGCGTCTCCAACCCTCAGCCCCCCTCCCTCAGGGGCATGGATTTCTTCTTCAATGGAATTTTAATTGCCATTTGGATCTCTAGATTCCTTTTCCGTTCTGCCTTTTGTTCGTAAAAATAACAATAACAATCGCCACCCACCACCGATTTGGCAGTAGCTGTCCTACTACGACTCGCAATTATAATTAATTAATGAGAAAAGAAAGAACAAAAAAAGAAAGATGCAATGAAGCGAATTCCTGATGCCTTCGCTGAGAGGCCCACCTACCCACCCCCGTCTCGGTCTCAGTTGTAGAAAGGACTATGTGCGAGTGAAGTGTTTAATCCGCTTTCATGTTATTACATTCCATACCCACCTGAGATTCTTAGTAATTTTTCTTTATTCTCGCCGCTATGCCAACTAATTAGTTCGGACCTGCTAATATCCTTTCATCCTGCCATAGATACACACTCGATGACATGCTGCCCGCTATCCGCTGTCCGCTGTCGGTTTCCGATGAATTCCATTGAACTAAATAATTGAACATATTCCTAATGAATTCGCTAATTCCTCCAGCAAAAGGTACGACTATACGCAAAATTAAATCTTTGTTACGAAAATGTGTTCTGCATAAACAAGGGAACGAGACAGGGATGAATGCTGAACGAAAAAAAGGGAATTTCCCCCAGGATAACAGCGAGCGTAAGTGTGAAACTTCATCGAATTTGCCTCACCACCAGCAATGAGTGTGCTCCTTCTCCGCCTGTGCTGCTCTGGGTTTAATTAAAATTGAAATTGTAATTGAGGAACGATAGATATTTAAATAGCGCAGCGCCTCGTCGAAATTAAGGACCATGGGGGGAAATTAAGAATGCAAACTTTGTTACACGGCCTATTTCGTACGGAGCGCGCCCCGGTTGATAAAGTATTTAAAGTTGAGTAAATATTAATCCTCTGGGGAATTTCAACTCGTTACGTCATTGAGATATGAATTTGGCTCAGTTTGAGGCCCCATTGCCGGTTTGTCATGTGACATGCCTGCTCTGAAACATCCTTCTACTATGAGACGTCACTGACAGCGAATCGACAAAGTGTGGGCCATAAGACTAGAAAGCAAATAAATGACAGGATTTTGGGAACCAAATCCCAAGTTTTCCTTCCTTAAATCACTGGTTTACTGCCCAAACGTGGCACTTCAAAGGCGGACATCACTAAAAAATCAGTGAGGTCCTGCCGATCATTTTTCAAGTTTTAAGCCATTTTAAGGCGAAATATGACTGCAATGTGATTGATTTCTTAGTCAAATACCTAAGTCCACATATCTGATCCAGTTTCGGGCACTATTTTCCAAGAAATAGCCATTTTCAAAAATTGACACCGAAAACGCCAAAAATGCAGTCAAATGGTAAAGAAACTGAGAAGACTTTTCTGCTGAGTTCGTGTCACACGTGGAAAATCATGAAATTCGTTGATTTTTCCTTGTTTTCGTCCTTATTTGAGGTGTTTGCTAGGATTTTCTTAGTTAAATATGATCTTAGAGATGTGGGCAACGTGGTAGTTAAAGAAAATGTGAAGTCAAGCAAGGACATGTGACGTTTGGAGCCTCTAAGGACAGGGACCTCTTAAAGCATAATTTCTTCGGGGTTTCTCTTAAACAGTTGCAGATAGAAAAAAATAATGTAGGGCAAAGTTGTAGGCAACTTAGAGATGCATTTGACTATGACCATGTATTTTCATACACATCCTTCGTTTTCAGGATAATGACAAAATTTACATTTTCATGGTCTTAGCGTTGACCTTGAGAGTTGAAATTTAGTTTGTAGACTTCTTAGGATCCAACACAGTATTTTGATAAAAATATTTTTGAAATCCGCCTATAGCCACGCCCACAATTTAAAAAAAATCGTTTTTTTCAACTTTTTTATTAGAAAACGAAAAAAAAACTTCATAACACAAAAGGTAGGTATTAGCTTTCTCTACAACTCGTCCATACATTATGTGAGTCTACGTCTACATTTTAGGTGTGTTTTCCGAAACGAAACTTAGCCTTTTGAAGCGCAGTTTGGTAACGAATTTGCCGCCATTTTGTGTGTCGAACAGTGACAGCCACATCCCTCTACGAAAACAGTCGTGCAAAGAGTATTTTGTATAGTGACCACATTTGACTTAAGTCCGTCTTCTAAAAATCAGAATCATCTCTCTCCCAAGTACAATTGCTGGGTCAGTCTGTCTCCTCCTTATCGTACAGAAGTTCGTATTCCTGATTGGCCTCTATTGACATATCTTAGAGAGCATTTTTATCCATTCTTAGGTCGCATATGACAGCCTTCTACAGAGCCGCGCCTAAATTTGGCATCACTGCCAAACTGTCACCGAGATCAATAAAGAATTCAGACAAGCTCATGTGCTGCCTTCTTTAACATCATAAAGTCAAGACCGGAGGCACAACCTTTCAAAAGCCTATGTCTAGCTACTAGTGTACGCCAAAGATATTGACATCATTGACAGAAAGCAGCGGGCTGTCACTAGTATTTTCTGTGTCAAACTTCATGACTTCTATGGTAGCCTTCGGACGTCAAACTAGATACGTCAAACTATCGCATTAAATTTCAATCGCGTCACATGGGACTTGTCAGTGAACAAGTCATACACTCGATTCGAGAATAATTTCAGTAACCCTCCCCCGATTAGTGGAAAGCCAATCGATGCTGACAGCTCTTCACATCGACTTCATTAGGCTACTCACCCAACGGCAAAGCCCACACACAGATCCGTTCAACAATGACATGCATTCTACTTTGTATAAATCGCAATACGATAGATTATTTCACAGATCCTTGCACAACGCACTGTCAAAATATCCGCACTTTTCAATCAGCCACCGTGTTCATCCCTCTAAACCAGCGATTCCCTTTATACAATGTACGCTCCAGGTTCACCGTCACAAGGGAATGTCTCTCATTTCCATGGAAACCCACTTTGGTTGGCCTTTCAAATTGCATCGCCCTTCCGCTTGGAACGAAGGACAATAATATACTTACTCTCGTCCATCCAATCCATACACAGGACACACATATCAATTGGTGTCATTACCAGGACGTGTAGAAAATTGAATTCCACCCAAGTGGAGTCCATAACTCAAAGCCTCTCTTTTGTTCAGGATATTGAATGTTCTTTTGTAACGTGTCCAGCCAGCCACTCTGCGTTTCGCCGAGGGGAGCAGGGTCTAAATTGAGTCCCATAATGAGAACTCATAAGCCCAAATGATGACAGAAAAAAGGTGGTAGCGGCAGGCTAATGGTGGGTTACACGTTGCACGTGATATGAATGCAGACCACCATCACCATCATCAGCACCACCACCACCGAGCGTAGAGCATTTGCCATTTGAGTTAATTTCTGGGAAATTTCCTGTAATCGTAGATAATTGATTGCTAAACAATGACAGGCATATTTTCGTTTTCGTTTCGTCCCCCTCCCGGATGCGGAAATGACATAAGAGACTGTGCACGAACCGAAGTGAAAAGAAGAAGAAAACCACTCTCTTTGGTAGTTTACGAGTATTGTCATGCTAATAAGGGTCCTTGCTAACTGGGCAATGTATATATTTTTATGCGCAGCCCTTTCACTAATAAGACTGGCTCGCTCGGTGGCCCCTTCAATATTTACTCGGTAT
Organism: Xylota segnis; assembly: GCA_963583995.1. Lineage (NCBI taxonomy): Eukaryota > Metazoa > Arthropoda > Insecta > Diptera > Syrphidae > Xylota > Xylota segnis. The sequence goes on from OY757238.1 coordinate 1,462,209, forward strand.
TTAGTGGAACGTTCTTATTGTTGATATGGTCTTTCTTTGCCTTCACCTCCTTCACGATGAAGAAAACCCGAAAGAGAAACTGTCACATAAATTATCACCGAAAATTAAGTTATTGTGCGACAGACGGCGGCGGCGGGCGGCGGAATAGTGCGAGGACTAATACACAAACAAACGAAGGACAAACTAATCTTCGGCTAGGCCTGATGTAAGCGTTCAGGGCACGCACAATAAATTGAAATGCGAACGGGAGGCGGCTAGGAGCGGGGAGCCAGGGAAAGGGATAATTTTCAAGAATTCTTCCCGGACCGGGTATTTATGGTCGGTTGGCGTTAATTAATTGGTGTGGATAGTAAGATGGATACACAATGGGAGCGGGACACCAACCGGGGAGATCTCTCTGGTTTCATATGGTCCGGTAGTCGGGTGATTGCGTGGACTTGGGTGTAATAAAGTTTGTTGTTATGGTCCTGTTGTTGGAATGACAGTAGTGAACAACATGCAGAGAATGTTGTGTTATCCTTGGGCGGGCAAACACACAGGAGAGAATTGGATATTTTACTCAATTTGTTTTTATATGCATGAGGATGACAAGCGGAAATATAGTTATGCTTACATTTCCTATTTGTGTGGGTTTTGGTTCTTTTTTTTATTCTCGTCCTGATGGTGATAATCTTAACGATGTGCAGACGTTTAATCTCCTCTGGAAGTGTTTGGTGCTCGGGAATGTGGGTGCTTAGGTCAAACGAAGGGCGACAGGTTTATTTCGATTGGCGATACCTTAAGCATTGCCACCTAGCCTAGTAGCCATCCCAGAAGACCTTGTCAATGACACGATGAATAGTTTCTGATTTATGGTACTTACACTTGCATATGCCGGAAGGGACGATAGTCCTTCAATCTGTCTAAAGAAACGGGCATTTGAATGCTGAAGTAGTCTCCTAGGCTTTGAAAATTCAGTAACTCCTCGGGATGGCTTGCAGATCCACAGGTTTTAAGTAAGTCCTTCGATATAGAGGCTTTCATCTTGTTGGTAAAGTGAGTCGTCACGCAAAACTGACTTACTAGAGGACTCTGTTCATCTGTTTCGTCCTTCAATCGATTTTCAAACAAAAACACACCCCAATCATCGTCGATTCATCAAACAAAAAGGAGACCTTTCCCCCCGACAGGGCTTAGACTGTAAACCCTGCCATCATCGTGTCATTCTGATCCACCCTTCCGTGTCAGATGAATTTTCACAGACAATATGCATCCGGGCGTCAAAAAATTGATTGCCTACATTTTTCCTAAGCCATCAATCAGTTTCTATCGCTTGTTTCATGGGCCCATTGTGTATCCTGTATGTGTATGTGTATCATTCCAGTCTCAAGTGCTTAATCCTCAATATATTCCGTTCACGTTCCTCTTTAGCATCAATTAGACAGCCACTCTCATCTTATGATTAAATCATAGGCACTTCTTCAAACCAAAACCTTCCCAACCCCACCCCCAAGCCGAAAATCCATCGAAACCCCAACCCACCTCAGGGCAGGGGTCTCCATCCCTCAAGAACTACCAACTTCAGATTGTAATCGCGCGATTTTCTCCATTTCGTGACTCCAACACCGTTATTAATCATCGTGTGTTACATAACCTGCATAGGTATGTTCTGTGCCGCCTCTACTTACCCTCATCTATACCACCCGCAGAGCAAAAAAAGGAAAGAAAAACAAAAAAAAAAAAAGGACGAGAATTACCGTAAGTACAAACAAAGAAAGGTACGAGGTAGGGGGTGATAGGTAGGTAGGTAGGTAGGTAGGCTTGGTTAGAGGGTGGCTGTGGAATTGTAATTATTACATCGTATTTCTCTTCGTCTTTTCTCTTGATCTTGGTATTAATCATGGTCTTGTTGTTCCTGTTGTGTGTGATGTCCTTGTTGTTGTTGTTGGTGATGTTGCAGTCATTGTTGTGTTTTCCCCCCGTGCGTACGTATGTATATGTGAGAGATTTACTTAGCTCCGTTGTGCCATGCCCTTTGCCATTTCATGTAACCATTCTTACTCTGACGACGTATGGATTAATAGATGACTGACTGCCAGCCTGCCTGCCTGTTTGCCTGCCTCCCTGCTTGCCCTGGGTGACTGTTCCTAACCATGAAACGCTTCCTTCTTCAATAAAAACCCCCCCCTCCATCCTATGCTATACGGTATAGTACGTTGGGTGGCTGTCTACTTTGGATTGCGGATTGAAAGATGTTGAAACTCATATGCCTAATGATTATCACGATAAATCCCTCCTCTCCTGTCAGGGAGGGTGAGAACGATTATAGGAGCCATGGGGAGAGTGCCTACCACCCGAGTACTGTGCGACTGTGTTAGCACGAAACGCAAAGTTCAAGTGGGAATTGTAGAGCTTACGGCGATGATGATGTTGATGAGTTGATGCCAAAGCAGGGATATGTGTGCTTGTGTGGTACGGGATTTGGATAAAGGGATGTAGGCACGGCGCGAAGGTGTTACCACCACCACCCGTATTGTATAATTAAAAAGTGTCAAACATTGGTGTGTTGCTACGTAGAGAGACACTTTCACACAAATGAAAAACCGGGTGGGTGACAGTGGGGTGAAAAAATAAATGTTGCTGTTTCGAAAAGGACTTTAAATCAAACAACTACCATCGAGGATTCTTGAGCATGCATGCCAAAGGAGTCGATTTCTTTTCCAGAAAAACACATCTATGATGAGATAGGCCTCCTTCTAGCCTGCCAAAGTCTACCAAGAAGCTAACTTGTTATCTTTAAGCCACACTGTCGCAACTGATATTGATAATTTCTGGTGAGAAGAAGGATAAGAGGAACACTTTCCCTGGAGACTGGAGTGGGTGATAGAAAAGTAGACCCTGTACACATCATTTCAATCTTCGTTTTCCTTTTTCCTTGCCACGGCGCCTTTCTCTCCGCTCTTCGCCTTATGAAAGGGGTTGTGTTGTGTTATGTTATGTTTATTCATGCACCGCTTTTCGGTGCTCCCGCGTTTGGCGGGGGGAAGGCCTTTGTAAATGAGCTTTTTTTTTCATCACCATCATCGTCCTTGCCCTACGACATCTTCCTTAGGTGTGTGTGTGTGTCTTCTTTCAATTTATGCTTACACCACACACATGTCAGGGGGTGTGATGGTGATGGCGAGCTCTTGAGAAACTCTGCACGAAAATTTACATATTTCGTCGTCGTCATCCGCGTCGTTGTCGTTGTCGTCGTCGTATAGTTGCTCGTAGTCATTGTCCTTTGTATGAAGCGCAACCAGAGTTTCACAAGAGGTTTCAATGAGTGCGCACGAAAAAAAAAAACGAAAAGAAAAGAAAAGAAAAAGAAAACAGCACTCTCCTGAAATTGAGAAACACAAAAAACCGTTGAAAATAATTACAAGGATCTAAGGATCTCAACGCGCCGCCCATATACCAATTTCGCCCACACACTCATTTTGCATAATTTGTTCCTTCGTATTCGTCTGCAGATTTCGTCCTCTCTTAGTCCTTGTCTTTCGACAGAGTTGCATTAATTTTATCATATCGCTTAGCTGTGTGGCGCGAGCTCGTCCTGGCCCTAAGAGCGAGAGAGAGAGTGTGTGATTAAAAATGCTGCATTGCGGAAAGTTTTTTTTTGTTTTTTTCTGTCGTCTCTTCTTCCTTTTTTTTTTTTGGTTGAGATCCTTAACTGCGGCTATAATCTTTGCTCCTCTTGTGCAGTCTTGAGCTTCTCACTTTTTTTTTCGTAATTTGATGGTTTTTGTTTTGTTTTTGTAATTTTGGCGAAGAAATTCATATGTGTGCCCACATGTAGAGGTCGCGAGCGGTTTTGAGTTTTGTGGCTTCCGTCTCTTCTGTTGGCTTACAAAGGAGAAAAATGTAATTACTGGGGTTCTTTGGTTTCTTTTGGTATTCTTCTAACTGGAATGGGGGTAAGGAGGCAGAAGGATAATGCGAATAGGGTTGCACCGAGTCCGCGACCGATCTTTAATTACATTCTGGAGAGCAGACGAATTTCTTTTAAGGGATTCTAAAGCGCTGGTGTGAGACTAAGTGAGAACGCCAGACGTCATTATTTTGGGTGAGCAGAGTACACATGAATCCGGCTCGAAGGACCGGGTATTTATTTTTAAATGGATTTGAAGGACTCTTGGGATGTGTGGTGAAATGCAATTTTCGAGGACTAGATTGTACGTATGCATGGTTGGAGGGAAGATTTCATGAATTCATTTAAAAAAATGTCGAGTATTACATGCATTTTCCATTTTCGTGGGTATGCTTGTGGAAAGTCCTGCAAAGGTTAACAAGTTTTGACTATTTCTGGTTGGGTTTGTTGATGTCATCTGTTTAATAGGAAAGAGGACCTGGTATTCACGAGCATAACTTCCTAGTTCAACGAAGTGCTCTCCTACATTTGGAACATAGGACACATACTCTACGTGTCAGTCTATACCAGAATCAGTCCTAGTCGATAGTTGGATTCAATGTCTACTATTAGACACACTAAACTCACTATATTCCATTGGAAGTTTGAGTCTATGAATAGTTCTAGATACCATCACAATATATCCTTGAAAGTTTCACTTCGTTTTACCCCCAAAAATTGTTTGATTCATTTGTAACTGCGCCACAAAGTAGAGTGCCTTTCATGTTTATCCCCCAGAACCCAGAAGGTCCTAGTAAAAAGTACCATTATCCATGAAAGCAAATTGTAGTTGAGTAATGTTTACGCTAATTTCCAAAGTACTTCCAAGGGCGTTCCTCATCCAAAGTATGTATACAAACAGAGAAAAAAAACACCCAAAACACCCACCCACTCAATGAATCTCACCCCCTTCGACTTACTCGATTGATTGGCTATGTATTAACCCACCCCCCAGCCACCTTTACCCCAATATGGCCTTAAGTAAGGAAAACAATTTTTTTTTTCTTTCTTCCTTTCCCGATAAACATCGATTACGTCGGCTACAACAAACAACATAAACATTCCATTCTTCGGCGTATACGGCGGCGGCTGTGGCGTTGGCGGTGGCGGTGGCGGTGGCGGTGGCGGCGTACGTACAACAATAATAAAAGCCTCTTAAAAATATTTCCATTTTACTGCTTATGACAACTATTTCGACTTTGGCCATTATTCCGTTCCTGGTCGGGTCTGACCACCCACGCTTCCGAGGCTTGGTACAAAGTCGCGACCTCCTAAAAGGCGCTTTATTGGATTAGTTGTGTTGTGTCGATTTATGGGTGTAGATGTATGGATGTGTATGGGGAAGCGGTCCAGAGCAAACATGAAAACCCACTTAGGGATTTTTCATCGTTTCGTCCTTGTGAGTGTAACGGTATTGTAGTGCCTATGATGTTTTTACAGCCTCTTACTGCCTGTTAATAGATGATTATTATGATTGGGCGGTATTGACGTGCGGTTATTCATGATTATTTCCAAAAAGGATATGCGGAAGGAGTAGATTTTCATCACTTTTTTGAATGATGCAATCTTAAGCCTCTCACATCATCATTATCGTCGTCGTCATGATTATCAATTTCACAAATAGATACACTCCTCCCGAGTTTCAGTTACCTAATGTGCACACCATGATACCGATACGGTTGAAAGGATCTGCTGATTCATGCAATATTGAGTGAAATACAAACAATTCAACTTTTACAGTTCACTGAGTGTGAAATTCGATTGCAGTATCCTTGAAGTCCATTTCGTACATCCCTACTACTACCCTTGCACGTTTGTGTATGTCAAAATAGCTGATGATGGTCCAACAACGACAACGACAACGACGAGACGAGGATGTATTATAAATAGAATAAAGGATCAGCTGCATCTCGAAAGAGATGAGAACTTGCCAACTTGACAGAAATGATGATGATTGACCTGAAGTTGTAGATACACACACACACACATGCACCGGATGATAAGTGAGAGCGATAACAACAACGCATTTTAGGTGGTCCAACCTCTGGACCAGCAAAAGGGATATAATGGAGGAAATGTGACATATTGAAAGTTTAAGCAAAAAACAACAAAAAACAAAAAAAAGCGGAAAAAAATCCTTCGAGCAATTTTCACAGCGTAAATTGCTGGCAATAAATCTCCATAAATCGTGCAAGGAATATCCTTTTGTGTGTCCTTCTTATTCTTATTTGGTTGCTGTGTCTGTAGCTTTGGGTGGTGGTGGTGGTGTTGTTATTGTCAAGTGTCACTTCCCATATCCCATTCCATGGCGTATACACACACTGCATGCAATTCGCCACGATAGTAATTTACATACGACAAACGTGCGACTTGAGGAGAGTTTGTGCCATTAAATCCTTTTTTTTTTGCTTCTTGTTTTGGTTTTTGTTTTTTTTTTGTTGTTCGTTTGCCCGACGAGGACATCCTTCAATGTGTCAATAAAAAAGTGGAAGCGCTGCGATACAGAGTGTGTGAAAGATTACCGAACCGAATAGGATTTGCTTTGTCAGAAAAGATGGCTCCTTGCAATTGTGTGCTGGGTCCAGACTGAGAGAAACCTGGTGCCAATATCACTGGACTTTAAGAAGACACTATTGTTCTCAGAGAATTGTCCTTAAACAGTCGATAGTTGACTTTTCCCCACATGGCTGGGGAGATCGTGTTCTAATCAGTTCACGAAAGCAGCCCTAGTACTCCCCACCGTCAAGGAGTGAAAAGGGCTTAAATCTGGCAATTTTGCTTAAGCGTTTCCCCCAAACTAAAGTCCGTAAGTCTCACCATACCATCGTCTTGACAAAAAAAAATTCGGTTTATCGCAGCAGTTCGTCTAAAGATATACGAGTATGGGCCGCAGCTCGTTCATACCGTTCTTAGCCAGAGAAGCGTTTTTAATTCGTCCAACAGCAGGATTTATGTAATTTTTATGCGGTGTCAAGGAATCGCCAATAAATTGTCGCTTCCTTTCCTTCTGCTCGTGTGTGTATTTTTTTTTTCGTCGTCCTGCGTGCGTTCACATAGCTCTGGAAATGACTGTGAAAAAAGAAATCAACTTCCTTCTGAACCAGTGCCTCGGTTGGGCTTGTGAGAAGTTTTCATGGTCCACCCACAGCAGCGGAGTGCTGTCCTTCCTGTCCTGTTTCACCAATTTCATTCCTTTCTGGGTCTTCTTTTCTTTCGTTTTTTTATCATCATCATTCCGGTTTTTGGTTCCGGTCCTTTCTACTTTTTTTTTTGTTGTTGTCATCCTACTACATACGATAACCTTTTTCGTCAAGCGTTTATCTCTGGGCCCGGCCCGCAAATAAGAAACGTTCTTTCTTCAGGCCTCACTCACGTCGTTCGCCACTCTCGATGACGGTCATTTTCTATTCAACGAGGGTGTTATAAAGCAATACGAAGGACATGGCATGATGGCGGTCAGCAATACCTATACAACAACTATCTGTTTTCTATACGAGTACTGGCCGGCGACAATCCCTCCGGAGGCTTGATATATCGCCTTAACCGTCGAAGAGAAATACCACCGGACACGTTTTTATTTATTTCCGAATTAATGCGGTATATTTGTTATGTCACTTTAAATGGGGGTGTTTTCTCTGTCGCAGCAAGGACAATTGCTTAACAGACCCTTCTTTTGTAGGATGTTACACATACCCATGCACAGAGGAGAGGAGGACGAGAAAGGACAAAAAAAAAATGCGCATTCGGTTATTTGTTAAGAAATTGGGTTCCGTTTGGTGTTTTATTTTTTCGTCCTGGCAGGGATATCCTCTTCTGTGACAAACAAATTTTTCTGTTTTGAGATGAAACTAAATGGGACTTCAATTTGTCAGAGAATGAGGGACATTTTTATCCGACTGGTGGGTCGGCGGGGCTGTAGATTAAGTTAACACACAACACATGTGGTCAGCGTTACAAAACGATACTTCTCGTCCTTTCATTTCATTTGAGCACTACTCTAAGCCTGTGTGTGTGTGTGTGTGTGAGTGTGGAGCTAACGCAAAACACATTCAAATGGGTGAAGTTGCCAATTTCGGGATTAAATTTAAATGGATTTGCAGTGAAAAGGATATTGGCTGCTTTACTTAGTATGATTGGATTGAGGGAGAATTTAAAGTGCTGAAGTGGAATATTGGATCTGTGTGAGAGTGTGAGTGTGTTAGTGTGTTTTCGGGGGGCCTGAAAATCTATAAGGAAACTTGCTGAATATGCAACATGCTTTTGTGCTGGCGCAGAGTAGTCGGTTTCGCAGGTTTCCTTTTTGTGCCTTGATCGGTTTGTAAATTATCTTGAAATGGTTATGGTGTGATTTTGTCAGATTAAGGTTTAATCAAGGAAAGGATGTCCTTCGTTTTGAACTCGTATAAGATATTTGAAAAGAGTTCAATTCAATTAGGATGGATTTATTGTGAGGGTTTTTTTTTTCTTTCTTGATATAGGAGGGCTATTAGCATTCGGACACGTATCCTATTTGTCCTTAGAATACTACTACTTTCAATATCTGTAACAAAGACAAGATATCTTTGCGCTCTTCATCCCTAAAGCGTCTAAATAGCACAAGAATTTCTTGCAAAAGGCCCTGCTTCCTGCTTTCTATCCAAAAAATAAAAACAAACGCCTAGAATTTTACAACAAATTTGGTTCACGACACCCTGTATTCTAAGAATTTGTCAAAATGTTGAGTCCTTTTACAAAAGTTTTCTGTAGCATTCGGTGTTTAAGGATCAAGATCTTCAGCATAAAGCTTTAAAGAGGTACACTTTGGTTTTTGAAAGAAAACGCCCCCAAAAAGTGGGCGGAGATATATATAATGTATGGATGAAATGTAGCAAAAATTAATATCTATCCTTGGTGTTATAAAGATTTTTTTCACTTTTTTGAGAAAAAATTGAGAAAACAGGCATCTTAAATGCGTCTGTCAATGCATAGCTCAAAAACAAAAAAAAAATCATTTCTTAAGAAAACGCCCCCAAAACGTGGGTGGAAACCTATACAATGTATGGACGATATGTAGAGAAAATCAGTATCTAACTTTTGTGTTATGAAGATTTTTTTCACTTTTTTGTGAAAAAATTGAGAAAACAGGCCTCTTAGATGGGTCTGTCATTGCATAGCTTAAAAACAAAAATATTCACATTTCTTAAGAATACGCCCGCAAAAAGTGAGTGGAGATCTTTACACTGTATGGACGAAATGTAGAAAATATGTTTGTCTATATTTTATGTTATGAACATTTTTTTCACTTTCCTGTAAGAAAATTGAAAAAATTGATTTTTTTTAAGTAGTGGGCGCTAGTGCTTATTTCTTATGCTACACAGCACACTCAATAGATACATACAAGCTTTTGTATACCTAGACCCTGCTAGTTATTCAGAGAATACTTAGATTAAATAAATACAAGAAGGCTGTTAAGCAGGCTTCTCTCAAAAAATTCAAGACACGCACAAAAGGTCTGCGGATACTTTGTCAAAACTGGATTGGGTCGCCTTCTGTTCCCACGATTTGGCGGAAGGAGTCAAGCCTTTACTAATCGCGTCATTCAGTGTTCGAATCAAATATCAGCACATACGCATAAATCCCATATGTTACAGCAGATGCAACATTTAATTTTGAAACATTTTAGTTATATGTATGCCCTCCAGCCGTCTAATGAAATCATAAGAACAGTCAAAGCAATTACCATTAATAATGACGCACAAGCCGCCACATCTAACCTAATCGTCGAAAATTTGCACAAACTGTCACAAGCAAGCGTGACGAGGCAACTAATCAACTTCAATAAAAACCACAAGACACTTAGAAAAGCCGTCAAATTAATCCTCATACCGCGCCATCAAATGTGATTTCTCTTGAAAGCTAATTAAGATTAAATTTACCTTCATGCTTTCGCGTTGCAATCATACTAACACCCCACCACCTGATTGTGCCCCTAAGTCAATGCTCTCGCTTGTAAAGCAACCCAATCCAAAACCACACTGGCACAGTAGCTAATTCCGCGATTCTCTGGATACAAAACTTTGACAAATTACTCGGAACTCGATTGGTGAAACTTTCTCAACACAACACTGTACACCGTACAATGCAAGTTCCAGGACATGGCTCTCTAAACATAACTCTCCCACCCATCCATGGCATTTGTACGCGACAATACCAATTCCTGTACTCTGTGCTGCTACACTAAACTCAATTTGTAATTAGTTTCTGGGCACTAAGTTGCTCCCATCATTCCTTATCCTTATACGTTCGTATACATACATACATACATATGTATATTGTACGTGCAACTCTCGTACTCGGGGTGTATCCTTCAATTGATGTGTCGTGTGCAGAGTCAGCTTCGAATTCGCTGCCTGCTTCCTCCCCATCCTCACACCGATGCCAATTGAGCGGAAGTGTCGCTGGGAAAAGTTTTATTCGCCGCAAAATGCTTCATTAAAATTATTACTCTGTTGGTGAAATGAAGTTATGCTGCCGTTGGCATATGAGCAGCCTTCAGAATATTGTTTCCTGGCTTTGAATGTATGTGTGTGTGGGTGGAAGAGAACGAAGGAACTCAAAAAAGTAATAACAATGCAATTCTATGGAGTTTGACATACACAACACACAACTTTGTGACTTTATATCTGTCATACTGTAGATACTTTTGTTTTGCCGGGTGAAGATGTTGGCGGCGCACAGCTCATATACATAAATATGCAGATTTGTCATCGTACACACAGTGTGCTTGGAATTTGTCATTGTAAGGTGACATGAGGTTGTTTGATGTTGACACAATGACACAAGAGCAGGCACTCTCGTTAATTTTACAATTTGGAAATGTCACCGCCATTTAGTGTAGAAAGTTGAGAGAAGAAGTTTATGATCTGAGTGTTGCTCTGCGGAGAAGGGGTTGCCAAGATGATAATGTACGCTTTGTACGAGTAAGCAGCGCAATTAGCAAATTATGGAGGTTGTATGGGAATATTTCGGTGCTATAAGTCGGGCTATAAATAGAATTAGCCTTTAAATTTGAATGAGCTTTGGGGCATGGGGTGTCTGACGGTTGTTGCTAATGTAGTGCATAGGCTCGGAGAGTGTTCTGTCACTTTGAAATGTATTTCGAGCGGTTGAACGCTTTGACTCTGGTTGGATCAAACTGTGATGAGAATGAGAATGCGGAACAAAGATCAGGGCCTAAGCCTGCATTAGGTCTCCCTGCTTCTTTGGGCACAGTGCGGTTCTTACGGATTTATGGGTAAAATTTAGTTTTATTAGAAAAACGCCCCCCAAAAAGTAGGCGTAGGTCTACACAATGTATGGACGAATTGTAGAGAAAGTTAATATCTATATTTTATGTTATGAAGAATTTTTTCAATTTCTGGTCAAAAAGTTGAGAAACTGGTCTGTTGCATTCGGCTGTCGTGAGCAGGTCAAAAGGACTACAATATCGTTTTTTGGGGAAAACGCCTTCAAAACGTGGCCGTTGGGGTACATAATGTATGGACGAATTGTAGAAGAGACCGATATCTGCATTTTGTGTTATGAGGATTTTTTTCACTTTCTAGTAAAAAAGTTGAGAAAATGAATTTTTTTTAAATTGTGGGCGTGGCAGTGGGAGGATTTCCAAAGTTTTTTTACTACTTATACCTACTATCCAAAGAAGTACGGGTACCGAATTTTAACTTCATAACTTAAGATTTACGGTGTAAAAGTTACATTTTGGTGTATATCCTTGAAATTAAGGACATTCAAGAATTTGCATGGCCACAGCTATATGTATCTCAGTGTTTGCTATAATTTCACCGTACATAGTTCTCTCGTATCTCTTACCGTTTCCGAGAAGACAGGGGAAAACCGTTTTTAGGACCTTCCTGTCTTTAAAGGCTCATATCCTTCCACACACTCGATTTTTCTCAGATTTCTTGTAACAACCACGTAGTCAACATGTCAAAGATCATAATTACTGAAGAAAGTCCTCCGAAAAACCAAGAATAATACGAAAAACAGGACAAAATCCACGGAATTCATCGTTTTTCAAGAGTGACACAAATTCAGCGAAAAAGTCTTGTGAATATCTTAGGTTCTGACTGCATTTTTTGGCGTTTCGCGTGTCATTTTCTGAATTTTTGAAAAAACACATATTTCTTGGGAAATATTGATAGAAATTAGTTTAAATAGTTTCCTTTAGCTCTTTAATTAATGTGTGCGTCGAGTTTTGTTGGTATTTCGTGCTAAAATAGTCGAAAACATGATAAAGGATCTGCATGCCGTGATAGGACTTAATGAGTTATCCCGTGTTTCCTGAGATGATTCTTCAGTCCTGAGTGGCCCATGCAGATGTCAGAAGTCCCTTGGTCTGGCTTATTTTTGCCTCTTTTGCCATTTCGTCCATTTTTGAGCTCTTAACGCACAGAGATACTATGTTTATCCTTACCGTCCCCTTCTTGATTACCCTACCTTACTCTACGTATCCTGGTGCCCAGTATGATATCATACAAAGCTATTACTTCAATCCCTACACCAGGGCATTCATTTAAACCCATAATTATCGACTCAATACACTGAAACGAACAACTAGATACAACTGTAACAAAGTAAGGCCAAAACCAATCTATCAGTCATGAAACGATTAAACCCCTGTCGCAGCCCATCAATTTACTCCCGCTGTTGTTATATGTTGCAGATACAAATCACCGATTAATCCACATACCAATTTCGCGGCGCAACATAGTTGCCAATCGTGAACTGCATTCTGGCAAAAGATAGAGAGAGAGTCGCGCATGCGCAATCGGATAATTGCGCCAGAGTCTTAATTTCACATCCAAGTATCCGTGTCTGTCTCTCCGTCTGTCTGTAGTATATCGACAATTTGATTCGCAATTCTTTGAGTCGACCGTCTGCAACCCAGTCGTCTCAATAGACAAACGGCAATGAGGAGGGATTTATGGTAATCACTTTGTCACGACAAATCGATCTGTACACAGGTCGGCTTGTTAGCTGGATTATTACCAAATAAGACGGTTCCTCACACAGTGACAGAGAAATCGCCAATGTTGACTTACTAAGTAAAAAAAAATACAAAAAGGAGTTAAAAAGTTGCATGAATCATCATCTCATCATAAAGACTTGCGAATGGAAAAAGGCTTTAACCAACACTCGGCTCAGCGGGATATACAAAAAGCGGATGGAATATGAAAATTTTTGAGCCGCCATCGGCAGGATTTACATAAGCCGGACAAGGGTTTCTGGTAACATGAATTGTGTATTATTTTTTTCTGGGAATTCTCGGTGAAATATTGTCGCAGGTGGTGTGGAGTTCCACACTGTGCAGTGGCACATACGCCCGATGTGGCTTTGTCGAATGTGTAGTAGGGTTGATGTGAAGTGATACGAGAATTTAAATTGGATTCCGCAGAAAGAGGGATTCCAAAGGGATTTCAATATTTCAATAGGATCAAGTTTTACTTAATAATTGATTTTTTTTTCTGGGTAATGGCTGCAGTGTAAGTGCTTTAAGGAATTGAATAATGCTGGGTGTGCAGTGTGTAACACGTTTTGGGCTTAGATACTGAATTCGTGTCGATCGAAGGACCATTTTTTGCAGTACATCTCAGACTAAATAATACTCGAATCGCTTCCCGTTTCTCTCTATATTGCATCCTAATGCATCCACTCTGACTCTCTTCCAAATGTCACCTAAAATTCAACATCCTAATGGACCTCTGGACAACTGTCATCCCTCTGGAACAAATCTGAGTAATTCGCTTAATAATGCAGACTTGACGCTCTTCACGTTGTGTGTTGAAACATCCACTACGAGTCTTGTTACATGATTTAGATGTATCGCCTGCCAAACTCATGTAATTAAACATATGCTGAAGGGGCACACACAGCCAAACCCACCCACTAAAACACAAACCGATTAATTATTCTTCCTTGATTCGAGTTGAGCTGGTTTCGCTTCTCCACTCCCAAGAGAATATACTATTCCGGGCTCAACATGAATAATAATGTTGTACATCCTGGTGTTGGTGGTGATGGTATCCTTGCAAAGTGTATAGGACAATAAGACATTTTAATAAATGTTACTTTTGGCTGAAGTAATTCACACAAGAACGGGAGCCAAGGATCCGCCAGCGGCCGGTGATTCTCTAAAACTATATCAATTTGGCAGAGTTGAACCGAGTTGTTTGGTCCTTGGTCCCAGCACATGCAGCAGAGTCATTTAAAAACAAACACACACAGATTTGTATTAGGATACAAATTAATCTACTTACAGATCGGCTCACCCTCCTTCAGAAAGTACGAAACAAAAACTATGACCCGATGAGGAGGCAAAGTTAATCCTGGCCAAAAAGCCAACGCGAGGGTCGACGGTACTCGTACTCGTACTCGTACTCTGTGTGAGAAAGAGAAGGAGATTTTGCGGGATTGGAAACTTACAAATATCCTTCTGGGAAGGAGCAAACTCAAGCTAGAAGTTTCGGCGTTTGTTCGGCGGCGATGTAATTACATAAATCTACTCGGTTATTGACTTTTCTTATAGCATCGGGTGGAGGATAAGGACCGTGCGGCACTGAGCCTGGATAATGGAGTAAAAACACATCGAAAACAGGAACCAGGAACCCGAAAGAAAGTAACTTTTCGTAACACACTTTCTTATATATTTTTTTTTTTATACGAAAATATATATATTCTCTCGCTCTCTCGTCCTTGGTGTAATCCTTAACTGAATGAATTGATGGAGAACGAATGGATTCGAGAGGAATCCACAGATTCAGAGGTTGAAGGGCAAAACTAAAAAGTGTTATGGATATGGATGGTTATTAGTCGTCCTCGTCTTCGTCCTCGTCCTGGTTGTAGTCGTTGTCGACGTCATCCTTGGTTCGCAAGACAATTCGAATATTTCAAAGAGGTTGGCGAGGGGTGGCCCCAAAACAAACAAGAAGACAAACATACGCCCACGCACAGACATACACATATACAACTGAAAAGTAATTCTGCGGATAACTGCGCCTTAGGTTCAGTACAGACCGCTTTTTGAAGAAGCAAGTAACGAGTCCCTCAGGGAGACAGTAATACTTGTTACGACACAGAGTGGCGGGCGGCGGCGGAGAGAGGAAAACAATGGATTTTCGAAGAATTTCTTTTTTTTTCTGGAACACAGAGCTATTGTCCTTAATTTGGATTCAGGTTCTCGAAATGAAGGGAGGATTCTCAATTTTCAATACCCTCCTGGCGTTCGCCCCAGCCCCACCGAAACTGAGTGGATTATTGAAAAACATATTGAAGTTGATTTTTTATGGGATGCTCCTGCAAGATGTTTTGTTTTTTTTGTGTGTTTTCTTGGTCCTGATTCGGTGGAGGTTCGAGTGATGGAGGATTAATAATAAGTTCGTAATTGGGGCTGAATGGAAAGTCGAATTGGTAACAAGCAAACGTGTGGCGGATGCGAAGCTGGTATCTCCTTGGAGGTGGAGTGGAAGACAAATGCTACTTGAACCTTGAAGTCGATTGATAGGCATTTCCCCACGCATTGTGATGGCCTTTGGTACATTGCCCCAATGGAATAGAACCGACTATATAAACCTTGCTTCTGAAATGAACCACAAAAATGAATTTCATTTCCAACAAAGTGTGATCGACGATGTCCTGTCTCGATACCGATTCCTCCCAAAGTTGCGAAACTCATAGAGCTCCTTTCGATATTTTTCACTTATGAGTACCACTTCATCCTTTCCATCAACTGTATGAAGCTGAAAGGACACACCTTGCCTCTTGTTTATGCAAATTCTCTCGCTCGCTGACAAAGAATGCTCTCCTGCCGTCAAAGGTACTTCAACAGTTTTTGTGTTTTTTTTTTCTCAATAGCCTCACATGACGCGAAAAGGTGTGGAGGCATCATCACATTGCAAGGATACTCCTCATAGAAGTCGAACTAATACATGTCTATAGGTAGAAGATTGCAAATTTATGCTGAATAACAGCTTTGTAATAATCTTTGCGTCATCATGCATCCTTGTGCACACACACATACACACATAATGTTAATCATATGCATCCAGTGGGATATTTCATCAGGACGACAAGGACGATAATGAAAGAAAACGACAACGTTGAGGTGGCATGAAAGGACCCACTATACCCGAATATGCATGCGAGGCTCCATTGAGGGGCGACAGCGATTAAAAGCGATGATGCAAGGATCAAACATCCTACCACATACGAGTGCATACGCTGGCAGAAGATACAAATCGCGGAAAGCCGGTGTGGGTGCCCTGTTGTGTTCTTTGCTGGCAGGTGATTTCGGCGCAAAAAAAAAAGGAATCCTAAGGAGAGACACAGACACAAAAGAGCCTGCGATGACAAGACCATTTGTCTCCAATTTGGTGTCCTTTCTTGCTTTGTGTTTCTGTCAGTCTTTGCATGTCGGAATGTATTTTTTCCTTTAATTATCCTTCAAGTGCATACGCGCGGTGGAAAATGTGTCTGTGAAAAGCATGTGTATTCACACCTTTGAACACCACAACCGAGGAAAGCCAATTTAAGTGCTTCTGCTCTGCGATTGTGGCAAGGATCCACCTCCTGCTCTTCCTGCTGGTTGTGTTGAAATCAAAAACATGTGCTCATGTATGGAAAATTGAGTCCCACCTCGGCAACAGCAGCAAATCACTTACCATGGTCTCAATCAAAGCAAACACACAGGAGTTGAAAACGAATGAAAGGATATACATATGTATGCACGTATGTATGAATGAAAAAAAAAACCTGGTCCTTCCTAAAATGGACTTGCAAATGAATTTCGACTACCATCGAAACGCCCACTGAGCAAATAGACCTCTAAAGAGCTTCTCTGTTGTACTGTACCCGCTACTTCTGTATGTGCTGCCTGTAAGGATAATAAAAAGGATCCATTTGCTGCACAAAGGATATTTATGAAGAGTACCAGAGGAGGGAAGACGAAGCAAAAAAAAAAGCAAAATTCTACAGAAACTCGAAACATATTAACAAACAGTAAAGAATGCGGAGAGCGTACAAAAAATGGATATTCCACTGCTCAAAAGGACCTCTCATCTCCGTTGCACTGTAAAGCTGTACACACAAGCATACGGTGTTGTGTGTGTATATGGTTTTTACTTTTATTTTTCTCCCCCCCACCCCCCACCTCCCGGTATGAAAAGAAAAAGTAAATATTTCCCAGAGTGTATCCTGAGTGCGGGGGGAGCTGTGCATGTGCATATGTCATTCTGAGTTGGTTTTTCCAGTTCGTCCTTTTGTGCATGCAACCATCCTGTCTCTCTTTGCGTATGTAATCATTTTGTAATGCGAATGTGAGTTGAGTATGAGGAAGTTACTGTCAACCGGTAGTGGGGGCGGTTTGGGGCACAGAAATGCCCATTAACGGAGCACGGATACAAAAAAAAAAAAAAGAGAAATTTTTCCTTTTTTGGTCGAGAAACGGATTTGATATGTGCACTTATGTGAAGTGGTTTTCGGCCGACGTCGAAGGATGAGAGACGACTGCGTCTTTTGAGGACAGTTTTAACCGGATTTAAAAGTGAGGTTTAGCTAGAGCTTTGTGGGGATTTGTGTTTTTTTTTTCGTTGGGCCTTTGTAGATAAACGGCTTTTAGTCGGGTTCATCAGTCGCCAGTCGACCGTATGGGGCTTGTGTTGATGAAACGAAAAAAACCATCGAAAGTACAGGTAAAGACGGAGACTAGTACATGATTCTGGGATACATTGCAGTACGAACTAAATTTGTACGCTTGGGGTAGACCACTATAACATGAGGTCATCCAACAGGAGGTGTCGTTTTAAATTTATAGAAAAGGACAACATTTTTATGAAAAGTAGGGATATTTCCACCTGACTCTAAAGGCAAAGCTCTGAGGTTAATAATGAGATACAATATCCGTCAAGTATCCACCTCACTCCACCTACAGATACACATTCTTTCGATGAAAGTTTGCATCATTAGGTTTTCGCGTAGTTGCGGCTTTATTGCGCGACAAACACTTTTGATACTTTCCTTTAGCACATAAATTGTTAGTGAAATATACATTTTGACTTCGTCTTTTATACAGATTCAAAGAAAATGTCTCAAATCGCACGATCTTGGAGGCTAATTGAAGTTTCCATTTCGAGAAATCACACTTCTGGCTTCTCAGTCATTCTCTATGCAATGGCGGTGATATTTGCACCTGACCTTGCCGGATGACCATGTATTAGAGTCTCTACATTACTAACTTGTCCAGGACGTGCGAATTTGTCGGGAAAATTCACTATAGCTTTGCAAAATTGCGCTTAACGATGACTGAAATGTTTGATGACTACAAAGGGTTTCTGCTTTTGTAGTGAATTTGCACTATCTCAGCACATTCTGTTAGTGAATATCCATCTATATTTGAAAACCTCCTTCCTTTTACTTGCCAAAAGTCATCGAAATGACAGTTAAATGTTGACAGTTCAAGAATGGCGCGAAATTTAAAATGACACCTCTTGCTTGATGACCCTTTTTTCAAACGTTTGCTAAGCTAATCGCATGCAAGAAAATGGCCTGACATTTCTATGAGATATTTGTTTAGATATGTGTATTTGTACTAGATTTCGTAATGATACATCTGACCCTTGACCAGGCCTATGCCACATGTTGACAGAGCCGCTACACCATGACAGCCAACATTTGCTCTTTAACTTGATTCCAAATTTAACATGTTTGTCTTTAAATTAAATCCAATGTCACTTTAAATGATCCACACCCCAGTTGCATCCTTACAGGGATCACACACAATGCCGGACGACTACCGACTACCGACTGGCCACCCCATTCGAACCATTTATTTAAAGCAAATGCAAAACTGCAACCGTCGTCCCATGAATCACATCTGGTTTTCATGGTTTCCCCCACATTTTGTAGTCGAACTTAACCATAGAGGTACAGGGGGGGCGGGCGGTGGATGGTGGCAGTAGGTATCTGTTGTACACACAAACACACATCCTCTCATTTTAATATAAAGGACATTTCGAAATTTATTACACCCAGATACATATCTGACAGAAAATTAATTTGTGCTCGTTTTGATTTATGTGTTTTGTTGTGCTGCGACAACTGGTGCACTACATCATCATCATCATCATCATCATCATCATCGTCGTCGTTGTCGTCGTCGTTGTTACCATCACCATTACCATGATCATCATCATTGTCGTTGTTGTCATCAGTATCCACATGCAGCCAGAACACTTCCCGTAGGGTTTTGACTCCTTCACAACTGGAATAACATTTTAAATATCGATTGGCCTCCCGAAAAATATAAGAACTTCCACCACTCCAATACAAAAATTACATGGCTTTTCCAAATCAAAGGGCTGCACGGAGGAAAGCAGCCCCCCAGAGCAGGGCTTATTACCCACTCCGTGCGAATTTTAAGTTATTACCGTCAGAGTGGGCGGACTGCGCCGCCACTCGACAGAAGGAAGGTGTAGGGTAATTTCTCTGGCATTATTTTGTCATTAGAAGGAAATTAAGTGAGTTGTGGTGTGCCGCATGGTTAGTCATGTTTGAAAATTAGCAACACTAACAAATGAACAGCTGTGCGTTGTTCCTCCTAGTCCTGTATGTACGACAACGATGACGGTATAGCAGGCAGAGCAAAACGACCTCTTGCGACAGTGTAATTAGAGAGACATAACTCCAATTCTGTGCGCCTGTGTTTCCGACTGCAATCCTTGTGATTTGAGTCTCTCGGGACGAAACCAAGAACTCTGTGTATGTGCGCTGTGCCGTGCTGTGCTGCAGCAACCACAGAGACACATTACCTTTCAATGGAATCGATTGTTAGTCCTGCATGTATCTGGGTCCCCATTGGGGTGGAGATCGTTATGTAATTTCCTTTCAATTCCAAGCCGAGTTCCATTTAATATTCTCTAACTGAAAAGCCAGTCTAAATGGAATTGCCGACATTAGTATGAATAAGTAAAACACAATAGCAAGCACCTAGTATAAATGGCAGCAATAATCGATGGCAAATTAGAGAGGCTTTTCGAAACCAGTCGGAAATTTTATCAAAACTTTAATGAATCCCATTTGCCGGTGTGTCCTCTGAGGAGGGTTAGCTTTAAAAATTCAACAATCCTTTACAACTATTCAAATAGTTCATTCGCTCAGTGAGAATAGAAAGAGAATCCATTACTTACAAGCAAATAACCCATCACCACTTGTGTCACTGGTTGGTGCGGTACCAAGAAGATGTAACAAATCGAGTGCAATAAATCGATTTCACTTCTTCTCTTCGGTTCTCATCTGTCTCATCAATTTGTTTAAATTTCATCATCCTAGCGCCCTGTGACGGGGATGCTCCGCATTAAGCATTTAATTCCATTCTCTTGTTCTGAATACCGACATGGACATCGACTGAGATTGGTCAACACCTCTTTGTCGGTTCACCAGTCAGGCCATTAACTCCACATGTTTGTATCTGAGTTGGTAGCTCTCGAAGGATTGTTCAAATTTATAGCGCTTTCATTAAAGATAGATTGTGTATAAGTGGGTTCAAAGTCCACCAGGTACACTGCATCCAGTGACACTGTCAGGGAGAAAAAGAAACATCCTTTCACCCACTCCCAGGAGTAGGAGCTAGTAACTGGAAATAATTGATCAAAATGGATAAAAGGGACACAAAGTGATGGCTGATTGGGTTTGATGAGCAGGAAAACTTGATTAGAGAATGCGATACTCAGTCGTGCATACGAACCAGTAGATACAATACACAGAGAGGGATAGGGAGAGCAGACCCACTCTGACGCCAACGGTGTCAATTCACCGTTCAATTGATTCGCTTCTCGTTGTCATCATCATCGTTATGATTATCGTTCGCCATTGTGCCTCCGGCACTATCCACTCTCATGGAACGTGCTAATTGCATAAAGCAGATGGAATTTCATCAGGCATCTAGTCTCTGTCAATTAAGCACCAATGCGCTAACGCTAACGCTAACGCTAACGTAAACGCCCGAAACGTGATAATGTGTCCCGAGTGTCCTTAATTTTTATATTTGTTTTCCAAATATAAATTTTTTCTCTGTCCGACCCCACAGCCCTCCTCCTTCCAAACAATACTCTCCTCCTAAATCAACAATTAGAACGAAGATGAAAATTAAGGACGGACGACGGTGCCAGGCAATATTGTTCAAATAAACGACACAGATACGAGAATCCCGATACCAGAGCACGGGTAGGGGTGTAGGAAAAGTCAATAAGTGTCGAACAAATTAAATTCAATTACAGGTGCTCTCCGCTTCAGGATATTACAGCGATAACAGGAGAGCAAATAGAATTTCATCAAAAAAAAAAAAGAAACCGAAAAACCCCACCCGAGGATGAGGAGAAAAAACAACAAAAGCGAGAAAAGGAAATGAAATAAAATCCTTTGAACGAACATGAACGACAGGAGAGAAAAAAAAAAAAAAAAAACAATTGCCTCCCCAGCACCCCAAAGAGAAACGAGTGCACGATGACAACATCGAAACCTGCCTGCCAAGTAGGAAAGTGAACACACATACAAAAGGCAAAGGCAAAAGGCAAAAAACGACCCCAAAAACCATAAAAGGACAATAGCTTTTGTAAACTTTCAATCATCAAACTTTATCCTTGTCAATTTATAAAAAAAAAAAAAAAAAAAAAACAGGAAAACACAGAAAATACGACCTCGTATCCTCCATTGGGTTAAAAGGTAGTCGAAGGACAAACAAGGTAACTATATATGGTACGGTAAAGCCGCCACATTCCAATCGAATATCACAGAGCGCTGGAAAAGTAAGTCGACAAGTGAGCTCCTTCCTCTTCTGCCAATGCCCCCCCCTCCTCCACTGCAACATTACACACGAGGGTCCATGACAACCATATAGCCCGCAGGAGCCGTCGCTGCCGCTGCCGCCGCCAGTTACGTACTCAGAGCCACCACCACATCACCAACGCCCGGTAGAGTTGAACCCTCCAATAAAAGAGGATTTCCAATAAAATTAAGACTTTCGCCTAGCTTTACGCTTCTTAAGACAAAATCCTTATCTAGTTTATGGGCGATGGCTTTTCTTTCACTTCTTTTTTTTTTTTTTTTTTTTCCTTGTGCTTGTACTCCTTTGGATCAGTGGAGTATACCAATGGGGGATGCACTTGCTTGCTTTACACATGGGTTCTGTTAAGTTGGGGTTTTTTTTTGTTGCTTTCACGGGGCTTTCTGGTATAAGCTTCTTGGAAACGCTGAACCTTTATACTCGGTCTTGGCATAATGACGGTT
Source organism: Xylota segnis (assembly GCA_963583995.1). Lineage (NCBI taxonomy): Eukaryota > Metazoa > Arthropoda > Insecta > Diptera > Syrphidae > Xylota > Xylota segnis. The sequence continues at coordinate 1,484,452 of OY757238.1, forward strand.
TTGGTCTTAAAATGAATTCGAATGCAAATTTGTTAACGATCAACTCCTTAGCCTTGAGTTTTGGAACTGGGTTCAGGAATCTCATCCCTTGATCATCTCTTTCAAGTCGTACAGCCTCCCATGTCCTGCATCGGTATGGAGCTTCCATGACTAGTCCAGACACCACATAGGAATCGAATGGAAATCGAATACACATACACCTAGGTGTACATTGTTGAATACTTCTGTTTAAAGTTTAAACACAAAAACCTTGTTGGAGCGTTTTTGGGTTTGAGGCATGGTTTTCTAAAAGATTTGTCTGACTTGTAGACCACAAACAAGTTTCCAAATCACCTTCATAGTTTCGAAAGCTTGAAGAGACTCTTCGGGAATTAAGATCAGAGTCCAAGCGGATGAATTGTAGTGCAGGCATTCGGAGATTTATACCAAATCTGGTCAAGGCACGACATGGTGCTTTGGGGAGTCTATTGAAGGAAAACAGAGAATTGGAGAACTCTCCTGGATTATTAAGTTGATTGTGGTCTGTTCATGCATTGTCCAGGAGCAAGCATTTTAGTTCGAGATTCAGTTGACTTGGTTTTTTACCGATGAGTCGTATGCTGGATGAGAAAGTGGCAATATGGCATGGAAAGGAATTCCTCCTCGACATACGACATTGGATCGAACTGTCTAGAACTAACATGGGTTTCTATATTCCTCGAGAAGTGACGGGGTGCTGTAAAAATCCCGGCTTTATGTTAAGACAGACTTTATGAGGGTATTTCTCTGTCAAAAATTTGAAGCACTGGCGTAATGCTTAGTCCGGGGACTTAGAGACTTTTCCCTAAGATTCCAATTCCTTGTGTGTACCGTAGATCCTTTAAATTCATTCACGTAATCATTGATCACTAACTCACATATTCACCAAAGTCTTACTCACAATTTTTATTTTATTTTTTTTCCAGAAAATTCAGTGACTACGATACGGTAGTGGTAGTGATTTGATCCCAGAAGGGCTATGAATTTACCTGCAAGGATAGTTCCAGGAAAACAACAACCAGGCTGAAAGAAGGTATGTAAGTGGGGTGAGTGAATATTTTTCTTTATTTCATCTGCACACAATTTTATTGGAATAAATATTTGTGTGTCTTATTTCGAGGCCTTCTGTGGCGATCTGGTTAGGTGAGGTATCAGCTTCTTGTTGATAAACCTGAGGAAACCTTATAAAAGGCCGAAAACTTTAACACGTCTTTCAAGGCAAGGTTACCAAAAGCTTCAGTAGCTCACTTTTTCGAGATCCTCTATGCCTACTTTCCTGTGAAACGAACTCAGCGGGATATTGGCCCCTAGTTCCTTTGCTTTTCATATTCGAAGATGGCTAGATCGTCTTAAATACATACTCTGTCCTCATCCCTTCCACTGTGCTAGAAATTTCAATATTGAATCTAGGATCTATCTCCAACCCGAACTTCGGGATGACCCAACTGTTGAGAATAGAGGCTTGACCGTAGGGTCTATAATGTCCTGATATAGGTTTAGTATTGTTTGCAGAGTCACTTCCTATCATCCTGTCTTGACACTCTCAAGATTGCATTTATTCTCGAGCCATATGCTGGGATGGGTCGTATCAGGAGGAACTTAAACGTATTTTCCTGAGAGTTTGTTCAGCAGCCGCCACAGTGCTTAATAGAATTCAACTGTAGGGGAGCCTTGGCAAAGTCTTTTCTCAAATGAGCCCCTTTCCGTCCTTCTAACACTTTGATTTTCCTACAAGGTTCTCTGCCTTATTTTCTACTCTCCTACCATAGTAGACCTCTGTACGTTGGTATGTGATTTCTTGAAAGAGCAGACCAAACATTTGACCCTTCAAGCTCCCTTCAAGCAACTTATCGACTGATATAACCATTCTTGCTTGAATCCCATGACCCTGCTCAAGCTCCACTGCAGCCGCATTATACTAATCCTGATTCCATTTGGGCGAAACCACAAAGTTCATCCATGCAGTGCAGGACCTGCCGCCCAAACCAGGAATTTCAGACAGAAACACAAACCTTTACACTGTCGAATCGAATTAAACATAGCAAACGGTTATCCCGAAAAGTAATGGTGGTACACTTAAGCAAGGCAAACGCTTGAGACAACATCCACCCACTTACCAGAGCTATCAAGCTCTCCTGCAACTGTGTGTATATTTGCACAGTCATTTGGTGAATTCGATTCGCCCCACCGAACCACCACCACCTACTCGGTCGTACTTGGCAATTTTAAGTTTAAGGTTCATCAAGGATTTCTCTGCGAGAGAGAGACTTTCAAGACCATAGTCATCGTTGGTCTATTCCGGTACATTATTGTACAATTCTGACAATTTTCCGAGCATAGTTTGCAAGACAATAGTCCTTACGGGGGTGGGCTGCGCCTCCTGCATGGGGTACACAAACCATTATGTGAAAACTTTAATCGGTGTTGTTTGTGTTTGTCGGTCCCGCGGGATGGGTTTTTAAGATTTTTCCGAAAAGATTTACCAACTGGAATCTCTACTCGAGAAGATTTTAAAATCACAAAAAAAAAAATGAGTCCTAGGCGTGGCAAGGTTAACCCTTCTTGGGAGTCGAGACTAAAAATTGCCTCGCATTCCTTGAAGTTAAACATTTCACATTAATATGAAAAGCCGAAGAAACTTTCGCAAGGACACTTGGGCGGCGGGGAGCATGGGGTGCTGGGTATCCCTTTGGCAAGCCGTAAGGACAAGAGCCCATTAATTTTTCTGCCCAATTTTCTGGTTTTGCTATTTGTGTTGTTGCTGCTGGCTGCTTGAGTGTTTGGGGTATGCGAACACGTGCTGGGCCGATTTCGTAACCTCAAGTGAGTACGAGTTCGCCATTAATCCTATGGGTTCTACATGTCATGGCGCATAGCGATACATGTCATTGTATCACATGCTGACCACAGGCAGAGAGTAGGAATATATGGGTGAGGCCTGGAGAAGGAATGCTGGATGGATGGCGTTGTACTGTGTATGAGTACTTCGGCGGTGTTTTAGGGTACTTTGGATAGTTGTTGTTTGATTGTTATGTCGGGGGATCCAACAGCAATTGAAGCTTTAAAGATGCGACAAGTTTGACGAGGGGAATTTAGTTCGTGGCTTATTTAGGATGGTTTTCTTGTTAAGATAAGGGTTTGCCGGAATGTTCTTGTGTTGTATTCTGCATATGGAAGCGCGGTTTCCATCCAGTTGCTATCTGAAGCAATAAATTGAACTTAGGCCTTGTCTTTGATCCCACTGCGATTCTACAAACTAATTTTTGTCGACAGAGCCGGGATGTTTTGCTCACCTAGTCCCAAAAAGAGGATGCGATTCAGCTTATGCAAGGAGTACACATATTCGTCCGAATATCCGAAGCTTGGCTTAGTGTCCAGCTTGTCGTAGTATCGATCAAATAAAGGGTCGGTAGCCAGTGTCTTCTAGAGGAGAGCTCTAGATCTCTTGTTGCGTTTCCTGAGGCCATTTCTTCGTACTCAGATAACTCCAAAATGATGAAGTGGTGAGCTATGGGCTTTCTTTTCGCTTTTCAGATCATGATCAGGTGAACATTTTTCCGATCAATGAAGCCTTGTCCTATCTGAAATGTAATGCAATGCCTGTCAGGGTAATTAGCATTTTCTCTGACAGTTAAGCGGGAATCAAATCCCTGGATTCGTGGTACTTCACTTTAAAGAGCGTTTATCTCTTCTGGAGGTGACAGACCACTTCAACCTTTACCTATGCTGAGCGCCAGACTCATTGAAGGAAAAAACAAGGCTGACGAGCTCGCTAGATAGAATACAATCCATTGGACCCTACTGAACTGGTGATCCCTCAGCAAAACCCCCTGTAGATGGAAACATCTCTCCACTTGCAACATATCAAGACAGATCTAGACTAGGCTCCATCTGAAACGTGGTGTAGAAGGCATCACAGGTCAGCCGCGTTGTTGGTGTTCTTACTGGACACTGTCTGCTAGCTCAAGAGTCCAAAAGCCTGGGCATTTTCTCACAGGACTTCTGCAGAAGCTGCGGGGAAAATATACTCCACCATGCACGTAGAGAAAATCACAATGAACCTTTATTGAGCTAAATGTGTACTTGTGTAGATAGCCCTCCTAACCTAAGCCTACGAGAACTCTTCTCAGAAGGAAGGACCGTAAAGGACAAATCTAGCACTCGAACCGTTTAAGTATCTCTACACGTACGAAGTCTCAAGCGATATTCAAAATACAGAACGTGGCTCAATGGCAGATGTGAGGGAATAATCATTAAAAAAGCTATGAAGCCTTAAATCGCCTTAATAGCCTCATATCCACAGCATTACATACTCCGCCCGGTCTTATCGCCAAACCATTGCTCGCTCAAAATACCAACCTGCTGCTTATCAATTATTCAACACCCGTCGTTGTCATACGCTATTTTCTGGTTTACCTTCCTTTTCTCTTTTTTTAGTATCCATATTCATTCGTTCCATTCAAAGAGAAGTATCCGATTTCAATGCTCTGTTCTGTTCTGTTCGCCTTTTTGTGTTCCTCCATTTCTGCTGGCTCTTTGTGCCACCATTACGTTCGCTGTCCAAACATCCTTATCGGAAATTAATTCATTTTATGTTAGCAATTAAAAGGGTACCGAAAAAAAGGACCAGAACAAGGGCGGCTGGTGGAAACAAAAAAAAAAAAATCCCAGGAAACAGATACGGACAACAAACCCCCTCCTGCGTGGGATCGTTAAAACTGCTGCTGCTGCTGCTGTTGCTGCATCATGCGGGTGTGATATGCGATACGCTTATGCTCTGTTGTTATGGCCGCTGGGGCCACTTTTATAGATGCACACTAAAAAAAAATGGGGGAGAAAAAATCCCTCCCTCCAGCTCAAAGCCTCATCTGTATCTCTCGGTGCGGTGCTGCTGTATGCATCAACTTAACACCCCATAAACTCTGGAGGTAGAGCCCCCGAGCCATATCTGTATCTATTTGTGTGTGCGAGTTGGGGAGGTTTGTGAATCTATCAAAGGGAAATTAAGAAAATGAAAAACTCAAAGGTTGACATTTCGGGGCGTTTTTTTATGTCCGTAGGTATGTGTAGGCCGTTTTTGGTTCTTCATTAAACACCGGGATTCGGTGGGTTTGAGAGAGCCATATCTGGTTTTGGTTTTACGATCCTTCCTCACACTGTGCCGCCCCGCCGCCGTGGCAGTAACGAATGAATGGTTACAGTTACATATACACACAGAGAGAAAGAAAGGAATATTGCGATATTTTTCTCGTTGTTTATTGTTTTGTTTTACCATTGTTTGATTACTTACTCCGTTTAGCGAGTGTTTGTTGTGCTTTTGTGTTTTTACGCCTTCGAGGGTTTGGTTTTTTTTTATTTTTTTTAAGAGCCTGATACCTGGTTTATGGGCTTAACGTACTTAGAAATGGGTGGACGGGGGCTCGTTTTATATGTTTCTCTAGGTAGGGGTTGGTATTTTTGTTTTTTTTTTTGGCGTAATAAAGTAGCATTAACACGGTATTAAAATTTAATTTCCCGTAAATGGATAACTTAGGATCTAGTTGGGTTAAGAGTCTTGTTGAGTGCTGAGGGGTGTTGTTTCCATTTTTGTTTTTTTCTAGTTTTGATGGGTAAATCGATGAAATTTGGAAAAAAAGGTGGTACCAGCCCTTTTGGGGGAAAATGAGGAATTCAATCTCATAAAAGGATGTTTCACGTATGTACATATATACATGCCACTTGCCAATCAGAGTAAGTGTGTTCTGGTGGATAGGGAGGCGAAAAATTCATTCTGGGCCTGCTTATGGTGGATTTAATCATTTTTGGAAAACGGCCTCGTGTTTTTATCATCAATTCAGGAACCTTGTGGACCTGTTCCTCACAAGTATCAGAGTAAGACATGGACCTGCGTTTATCTTTTCAGCAATAAGTTCAAGATACAAAAAAGTTTTTCACGCTATCTGCCTTCGATAAGAAAAAATTCAGACTTTCCATGAACTTTTTGACGCAGTGAAGTAACTCCACTGGAATTTCCCTCGCATGGGAACTTATTCCACCTTGGAAGGTAAATTAATTCACTATTGTGGAAATAAGTAGTTTCTACTGTCAGTGAAACATGTTGGTGAATTTCTTTCCTAGAAAATGAAATTTCTGGTTTTACTTCTTCAAATTCTTCAGTTTTAGCTTATCGGCAAAGCAGGGCAGTAATGTGTAGCTACATACATGTATTTGAAGAAAGAATTTGCATGTATTCATTCGCTTGCATGTATTCATTCGCTGCTACTATTGGATGTGTAATTTCTGTCGTGAAAGTGAACTCAGTCCTCACATTAAAGGGAAATTATTTCACACACCCAAAGGGAAGGGAAATAGATTAGATACCGTATGAACTTCTAAATAGCTCCTTCTCGACAGTTGTTTTCTGGAGCTACTATTGAAATTGAAGTGTTTCACGTTGAAGTTGAACTATTTCTCACAGAAAAGGGAAATTATTTCACTCAGAAGATATGTATATATTTGACTCCGAATAGTTCCTTTTTGGTATTTATTTTCTTAAGCTATTATTGGAGGTGAAATATCTGTTATGAGAGTGGAACTATTTCTCACTTTTAGCGGGAACTAATTTCACTCAGAGAATAGCTTCTCACACATTCTGATCAGACACATTTTATTCATACAGCATCTTCCTCTCGAACTAAGCTTTAGGAAGGTATTTTGAAGTTTGAGGCACCGCAGGACCAAATAAAGGAATATCCTGCAATGAAACTTTATAGAATGGTAGAAATGGTAAAGTGTGAGCTATACTAGATGGAAGGATATTTAAAGGATACCCCGGCCAGTCTGAATACCATTGAATTTAGAAGTAGGTTTGTACGCCCCTTTTGTGTCCTTTAACGAAACTATTACGTTTCACAAAATGTCTACCAAAGATTTAACAGTCTCAAACCCAAGTAACAGGATGAGTGACTACATTATTCATGCCTCCCAGAGGCCCTTCAATTTTACACAAACATTAATTCTCACTCTTAAATTCAAAGCTCACCGCATAAATTCCCTGTTTCTGACACTATTTACTGAAACACGTTGCAATCAGTTAATTTAACCCGCTTCCACACCAGATAACGATATCATAGTCATATCTCCTCGTCCTCCACTCCCACCACCCACATAACCGTGTGCGGCAGCGTCTTGTCCTAATTGAAACAACCCCAGAAACTCATTCCCCCTTTAGCCAACCATCATGAATTCATAGATATTCCTTTCAAGGATATCTCTCTGTTTTTCGCGTTTGTGCGTTCCTCCCGAACGGGTTTTAATGTTAATTAGGTTTTCATGTTCCACAACCGCTCCCCCTTTGGCTGGGCTGATGGTAGTCCTGGTGGTGGGTGGGTGGCAGTGCCGCCCCGCATCAAAATCACTTTCAAAGGGCCTCCAACAATCTTCATCTTCTTTGTCATCCTGTCGGAGAGTTGCCTGTCCAAGCAACCATAAAATATAAATCACTTTTCACCGTGTCACTGCGAATTATCTCTGCGGTACGCAGTTCCGGTCCAAAAGCTATTTAGCCATCTCTATCTATCCCTTGAGGGCTGGCTGGCAAAATTCTTATTCCTTTTCTCAAAACAGGCACAGAGAGGGTGTTAGTAAGATGAATTGGTTTCGGTAGCTCGCGCGTCAATTGCCTTCATTAGCGCGCGCTTATAGAATTCCGAAAGATGCCCAAATGAGGGGAATCCCTTTTTAAGAGATGGCGGCCGGCGTACATCCCCTTTAAATCGATCGATTGGGCCGACCGACATCCGCCATCCGCCATAAGCTTTCAATGATTAACTGATTAGGTTTGCGAGCTACTCCTGTGGTGTATCTGTAGAGGAGAGTAATGATTGGTCCGAGACCACTAAATTTCACCACACACACACACTCACACGAGTGGTCATGATGATGATGAGCTCCCGGGGGTTGTGAGGGCTCCGTTTATGATGTATCATAAAATTTTTTGCTCGTCTTGTGCTTATCTGATAAATTCGGTGCTCATAAAAAATAAGAACTTGCCACCAAGGAGGAAGATTGTCAGCAAAGATATGATACCAGCTGAAGCCCTAAAAACTTTTCTTCTTCTTTTTTTTTTTTTTTGTTTGCAAGGATGTGGACGTGGAGCTAGTGTCCCAATTTTTCTCTTCTCCCAGTGTGTTGCAGGTAGTGGCAGTGTGCACTGTGGATAATCTTTTCTGAAAAGTTTGTCCTTTTTTTTTTCTGGTGGTGTGGTGTGTGCTGTGACATGTGGCGGCTCCTTTGTATCCTGCGCGTATACAATAAAAGTCTTTGATCTGTGAAAAATCCTTTTCATTACATGTCCTCCCTTCCCTCGTGGTTCGAAGAATCCTAGTCTGTTATTTGATTCTAGGATAATTTTTGCGTCATGAATAAGAATTTAGTTGGCAGTAAAAGTTTTTTTTTTTTTTCAAAGTCTTGTACCTTTGAGGGGCCTGGGGGTGGGGGTGGTGGAAAACTTTACGAGCGGACATCCAATATCTGATGTAATAAGATGGGTACTCGCCCCCCGGAGCCCGCCCACCGTTAAGTTATTCATTAGAGATGGGAAGTATGTGATAATAATTGGATTTGTTTTATTAGCTAGCTATGGCTTGCACGGAGGCTGGGTTGGAAAGTTTAGGTTCTAGTTTTGGGTTTCTTTCACGAGTAAGCGTGTGCAGAGAAGTTTTACCATCAAAAGTCGTCAAAGTTCTTATCGGGTTGATGGGATATTGGATGTCTTGATGGAGTTTTCCATAAAACTCGTATAAGCGTATAAGATTTGTGCACATTTTGATGCGGACCCATTCGATACGGGAATCCATTATCTTCGATGACAAAGTGGGAAATTTTTTATTGGTTCCTATATTTACTGGCAGCGGGTTTGAGTTTGAGTTTTGTTTTTTTGGTTCTAAGTTATCTGAGGATTATTGCGTAACAAAAGACTGATATGCGTTGAAAAAAAAGGAAGAAATATTTACGGCAGTAGATAGGAATGGACTTAAACTAGGAAATAAAGATATGTGTAGTGGTGGTGGGGATCCTGCGAGTTATTAGCCTTGGATTGAGATTTATGGGCATCTCGTCCTCTCAGGGAGAGTTAAAATTTAATTCGTTTTTTTTTGTCATTTTTTGTTGGGCACTGATGTTGGGCAGTGTATTGGAAGGATTGCTGTAAAATGGGGACACTTAATCTTCTCTATTGCTATCAGTTATGCGAGCTGGAAAAGGCCTTCCTGGATTCTAGAGGGTGTTTGAGTGATATTCCTACTTAAGATGATGTGGACGTGGTTTTTCTAACCCAGTTGACACCAGCCTTATGTACTGTCGGTACACCAGCATAAGATTGAAGACATTAGAAGGGAGTACATCTCCTGTACATATTTAGAATATCTTAAAAAATTTGATGCCAAAATCTACAGACTTGGAAGAATCTGTCCAAGAGCACTCTCATTAAGATGAGGTTTGGCTTAAGTAATTGTATTTCCTCATATGACAGTCGATACTTGCGCAGCTATTTCAATATTTTGTAGGACAGTATCTCTCAGAATCCAAGGCACATGCTTTGGGATTTCACTCGTTTCATAGCAGGATCCGCAGAGACTATCTTCAGCTATTCCTAGTTTCCCTAGTTGTTCACTCCTGTGTAAGCTGTTCGGCTATGATTACTAGCCAGCCCCGGACTATTCCAGAGCTTTGTTACTAGAACGATTCCTAAGTTGTCAGCGAGCAAATCACTTTTGTGATTCTACGTCATTATACATACATTCGATTCCATAGTAGCGGACCTAGTACGGAGCCCTGAGAGACACCACCTTTGACGGTATACTGCCTCGTTGTAGAATGGTCCGTCATTACCTCTTGCAGGTATTGTGATACTCTCTTGGCAGTAATCGCTCGTTGGAAGTCTATGCAGCTTGCATAGTATTTGCGGTAGAGCCTTCCTTACAAAAATCATACTCTTAAGGCCACCAGAAGACAGTAGTTACACGCGACCGACATTAAGTCACCTCACACGCTTTGCCGCCACCTCTAATGGCCCAGAAGGCAGTGAATCTTTTATTACAAAGCCATCTCATTACATTTCGAGGCTTAAGTACAGTCCTTGGAAATCCTTTGTATACAAATTCAACTTTATTCCGTTCTCTCTCCCTCTCTCTCTCTCGTCCGTTTCGCACTTTGACAACTACAACTTCTTTATGCTGAAATTGCCACAATTTCCTTTCAAATTCAATGTCATTTATATTAGATAGTTATACGCCACCATCAACGTTTTGTGCCCCCGGTTCATCTTGCCGCTGCCGTTGCCGTTGCCGTTGCCGCTGCCGCCGCCATAGCCCATCATCATCGTAATTCCGCTTACAAAGCACAGGATATGAAAGTAAATTCCATTCAAGAGAATAACGATGATGTTGGATAGCTGCTGATGCTATGGCATTATAATTCTTTCATTTAGTTGCTTATTAAAAGTTGTAGATCTTGTTTAATGGCATTTCATGGATGTTTTTACTGCTGTATGCTGTGTGCTGCTGCTCCTGCCAAGCGTTTACTGGTCTCGCTGTTATAGTGGCACTAGGCAAGGCACTGTCATGCCTTTTGCTTATTTCCTTTTCCACTTCTTGTCCTGCTGTTGATCTGTATTTCTGTGCATGGAATTCCAAAGCAGAGCGTCGAAAAAATGCGAGCAAGGGAAAATCCTGCCATTCACAATGATGAAAACGCACATATAGAAAAATTTCAGCATTAAATCCGATTTTCATTATACTGCGAGCTTCGTTCTTTTTTTTTTTTGTTCCTTTTCGCCTGAATGCCTGCACAAGGAAGGAATGGTGGTAGTGGTGTGTGGTGGAATGGTGAAATGGTGGAAGAAGCAGGCATGGCAATTAAATTCTATTGGATCTTGGATATTTATGAGGGAACATAGGCACTTGGTCGATGGTAATATGAGCGGAGACCTCTAACTCGAAAAAGTCATAAAATTGCATAAGAGTATCCTTAAAGTGCTTACTATTCACATTCACATGTTTCGGTGGATGGCAAGGCATCCTTTTATGGCCATTTGAATAGGAAACTCGCCCCCTTTGGAGAATGTGAATAAGTGGAAGGACATTCGTATTGTGATTTTGTGGTTACGGCGTAAAAGTTTTCGCTTCAATTGGGTTAGGTTTCCTTGTGGTGATTGGGTAGCTCTAATGGAAAATTGGTCCTTCGATCGAGACAACACTACGAGTATGTTGGCTGTATTCGATGTATCTAAGGACATTTTTCTCTCATAGTTTGAATAGTTACTCAGGTTAAAACAAAAATAATTACGTAATGGACAGTTCCAGTGCCATTTGGCTTACCATTTCAAAGGATATCCTTGTGATAATAGCCCGTCCCTAAGGTTACACTTGATATTTATTTATACTTCCATCTCACAAGGATCCTCTTCCTGTTCGCTTGTCTAACAAGGACTTACATACCATGTACCTACCTCGCCCAAACCTCAATTAAGATGCAAATTCATCATTAACAAGCCTTTGCGCATTTTCAAATGAGATTCCAATCCGAGAATGAATTGAGAGCACCGCCGACAACTTACTTGCCAACCCATAGAAAAGTTTATTCCTTCTGAAGAGGGAGCACCTCCCGCCCCGGGGGAACTACTTTAGCTAAAACTTTTCCCAACCAATAAAAAAAAGCCAAAAAAAAGGAGAGAAGCAGCCATTGTAAGTGAAAAGGTTGTGGAAACTAAAAAGCTTCTCAACTCATAAGTGGGTTGGCTTGGGTTGGGTTGAAGGGGGCTGAGATGCTTTATTACAGAATTGAAATTGGACCATAAGTCAGCTGGTACTTGTGCAAAAGGCAAAAAAGCAAAAAGCGAAAACCAACCAAAGGATAATAACTCAAGGAGCCGCGTCGTTTCATTGATGACTTTGGTTGTCGTAAAAGTGTTACCAAACCGAGTACCAGGACTACCAAGTTGTTCGTAGCCGTAAGCGATGAGTTTCTTTGAATAACTTTAACCGAATGCCAAGCTAATGCGGTTGCTGCACGTTGTTGGTATTAAATTAGTCGTCGGTCTCTAGGATAATTGCTTTTTGCCCAAAACAGACACTGGCGTTGCATACAAATAACTTTCTTGAATGAACTTCTGATTGCGTCATAATTTACGATTTGTATGCTCACCAGGACGAGCCGAGTCGCCTTCGGTTTCACGCTTCGTTTCGAAGTCAACTGAGCAAAATTTAATTTTTTCCAATGCGCGCCGCGATTAATTAAATTTACTTTCCACCAGAAAACGGGACGAGAACCCCGAAAAACCGGCCCAAAACGACAATGTTACATAACGTCGCCGTTGTCCTCAATGATTCGGCAATTTCTAGGACATCATAAGGAACGAATGAATATTTTAACATAATGAATGCGAACGATAGACACAGTGGTGGGTATAAAAATTCAAATTTGCCCGCAAAAAGGAGGAAAGACAAAAAAAAGGACTAAAAGGAGTTTTGCCAGGGTGAAGGCTGGTAGCCACCCAGTGCTGGGTGTGGTATGTAAGTCATTACAGTCCTGTGAGTGAGTTCATTTATTGTTCGGTTTACATAGTCTATGAATTTCAAATTTCATTTCCGAACTTTTACTCTGTGCTGTGCAATGCTCTCTAATGATGGCGATGATGCTGATGTGTGAGATATCCATTCGGAAGGATAATAACCACACAGCATAAAATGTATTGTTAAAGGTTATCTCTTTCTGGCTTTCTCCTTTATTTTTTGGGAGAAAATTCGTCCCTCAATACAGCCAGAGAGCTATATCGAATTGAAAAGGATACTTGGTTTCATGTGAATTCAACGTATCTGTGGCATCATTCAGCATTCAAAACAAATTCAAACAAACAATAAGGACGAGACGAAAGGAAAGGAGTTTTCTGGTCAAAAACGAATAATATGGTCATTTCGGTAAGAGGGGCTGCTACGGCCAGTCAATCTTTTATGCATGCTGTTTGTGGTCTTTTCTTATTTCATGGATCATAGAGCTGTGACTGGGTGTGGCGAGTGCTTTAATGGTGATGCTCTGTGGGGTTCTGTACTTTGATGAGACGGACTGCTGGACTTTTCCTTTTTTTGACAGAGAAATGTATGTGGCTTGGGGTTTTGTTTAGATGTAGCGATTCTAGGTTCTCTGTTTCCATAAAGAGAAGGATTTTTCACAAATTCGTCCTTCATCGACAGACACACGAGGAGATTGTATGATCTATCAGAGGGACGTTCAGTTAAGAATTACTCTCAGATGGTTTGAAGGAGCTCACTCAGCTATAGAAAGCAAATTCGAGTCTGAACCGATTGAGAAGCAAGAAGTAGGGAAGTAAGTCTTCGCTTACTCATGGTTGGAACTTCAACCCTTGCCATGATCCTGCTGTGATCATGTGGTGATCGGATTTGTGGTTGTGATCCACGTTGCTCGATCGGATGCACTTCAGAGTCATTCCTAAGCATTTCATTGCATACTTACCGGTGTATACATTTAGACCAATACGGAAGCATGTTTGAGCGATGATTTTCAGGACTTCTGCAGGTTTTTCATCTTGTCCGGGTGCTTTCTTATTTTGCAACATTTTTCCCGCCAGGATCATGTCTCTTCGATGAACATGAAGACATGAATGTGTCGGGAACGCATCTTTTCTGCGTTCATTACTGGACTGATCGCCTGTGCGACTAGCTTCAACATAAATATCTTGTAGTCTAGTCCCCAGTAGTCATTGTATATCTTCAGACTCTTGCTCGTATTGATGGCTTCTCATAGAATTCAGAAAAACCTACTACTACCTACCTCCTCCGAATAAAGATATTCAGTATCTGCAGTCCTATAACTAAGTCTATACTTCTCTGTCTCACTTCCAATCAACTCTTAGCCATAAATCCAAGGACTCAGCTTCCCTCCATATCATGTGACCAAATCATTATGACTTTAATGACTCACTGTAACTCATTTTCCAGGCACTGAATCCTTATTCCACCGAAACCAGTTCACAGCGGGGCATTAATACTGATTGCGCTTTTCCGTCTTTTCTCGATTCGGTTTGTAAGTCTGGTAATCCAAGGATGTAACTCCAATGAATGCATAGAACTGTTTCTTCCCTCTCAACCACATCCACTCCAAGTACTGATTGTATATTCATTTTACAATTCTCGTACGCGATATAAACTCTCTCAACCATAAAAGTAAACTAAAGTCTGTACCATATACACCACCCAAGCGGTTAGGACTATACCCAACTCTCCAATAAAAAAAAAAAAAAATGCACTCAGCACAAGGAAAAGGAAACCGGCAGGATACAATTTACTACGCCATCGTCTCTTCCAACCCTAAATTCCACAATAAAAATGTTGCACTCTCATTTCAGAAGGGAATATCCTGCAAACGAACAAAAAAGAACCCAGAAACGAATTTCAAGAATGTCCTCCATAAACTGCTTACTACCGACGACGACGACGACAACGCATGGTGCTGGTGCTGGTGGTCTCCTATCCTTGCTGCTAACCAGCTTAACCAGTAGTGGCACACAACACCAAATGTACAATCGAAAGCGACATGGAATTGGGGATTTGGAATTGAAGGCACCATCCAACTATCCACTATCCAAGCAACCAACCAACCAACCTACCAACCAACCAACCAACCGACCGACCGACCGAATGAAAATGTCGGTCTAGGCAGTAACGCTGGCTCATTGCCAATCAGTTGTGACATGATGAGTAGGCACAGTCGGTGTAGGATTCACATAGCACAGAGCACGGAGCACCAGTACGCCATCTAAGAGAATTTCACAGTGTGTATGCAAAATTGAAGCCAACAGCTATTTAAGAGGTTTATTACTTCCACCCGGCAAGAGACCGGCTTCTCACAGCTGAAGCCAGTCGACAGAGCGACATGAAAGTTTGGAGGCGTATAATGCGCAAATGGGTGACATTAAATCCTTACTCCCCTCTTGCCACTCTTTGGTCGGTGCCAAGGCTATTACTGCCAACTTCTATTACTTGCGGTATGTGACGAGACAAGGACAAAAAAAAACGAAATAAGAATTCCAGGCCAGCCGGAACTCTTATACTCTCTTTAAGGCAGCCAGTTTGTGGTGGTAGGCCTGAGGCTTCTAGCGGTGAGCTGGCCGGCCACCAGCTTAAAATTAAAACTTATAAATCTTGAGTGCACCATTTAACGGTATAGTGTACATAAACTCAAAACGGAAGCCGATTATGTGCATGGTATGCATCCTGTAGCTCATGCGGTTTTTTTAAGACCGACCAGCAGAAAATCGATTCGAGTGAGACCACCCCGTTTAGCCCATTCCGGCTCGAAGGACCACACATACTCGTACATGAGACGACGACGCCTTTTAGAAATATGCAAATTTACAGTTTGTGTGCACTTTTCCAAATGAAGTTATTCTCGCACAGTCGAGCAGAGACACTTTTCCGGAGGAACCACCACCATTGCCATCACCATTGCCATCACACGGGCCAAACCAAGAAGGAAAAGCAGGGAATTTCTGGAATTCGATGACGACAATAGTGCAGAGTGAAACGGCCAGCATCCCATTTTGGATGTCTTCATCGTTTGTTTCCACCCACACCCCGACACCCATACATACATATATATGTTGGAAATAAAATTTTGTGAAAATATGAAAACTTAGATTGTCCGTTGAGCATCCGCTTGAGCTTGAGTACCGCCCTCACCAGCGCCGGCCTATATGTCTACTATGATACGGTGAATGGTTGTGTATAGTCCTGCCACAGGCGTAAACGAGTCACCATCTGGCGGGATATTTAATTATTTTGTTGCCGAAGTTAATTTAACTTTGGACATTCTCTACAACATCATGGATGATAGACGACAGATAGGGAAAATTGAATTATGACCTTGTTTTTGCGTTCAGGATTAAATATACAGGCGGGCTGTGATGGCCATGCGGAGACTTGTTTTTTTCTCTGCTCTTGGTATGGTGTTCGATTCGGGAGTATACCTAATGGAGAGTGCTGCCACTTCAATGGGATTTCCGGGTTTTTAAGCATTTCACTACGATTTGCATATTTTTAGGCGGGCTGGCGTAGAGTTAAACTCTGTCATGATTGCATGTTGCAAGTGCTAACTGAAAGTATGCAGTGTTTTTCTTTTAAAACCTGGCAAACCTAGTTTTTTTTAAGTTCCATGGGATCCATGGGTATCCTCCACTTACGGTGCGATGCACTTGGATCAGAGAGCGCTACGGGCGTTGTCTTGTTCAGTTTTGAGTCTGACACTGTTTGAATGGCGATGTATTCTACCGAAAATGTCATTGACGACATATCTCGGTGAGATGAACAAGTAGCGTTCTGCAGTCCTTTTTCGGGAAAGTCGGACAGCGTTCTGAATGCTAGAATAGGTTCAAACTAGATGCAATTTTCATCTGTATTGCGTCCTAGTACTGTGATTCCAAGGATTATTCCTGGTGACTCCTTCTTCTCCTTCTTACTGTCGGTAAGTCATGGGCTGGAGATTCGTTAGTGGAGACGCAGATAGGGGTGCCTCCTTCAAACAGAAAGATGTCAGTATGCCATAGGTCTGAGATAAAGGATCCTAATGAGGACATTCTTCCACCCATCAATCCAATTTGTCATGCTCCCCGTCAAGGCATGAATTTGTCAACTAATTACCAACTTATATTCCAATTGAACATCCTTAGAGTCAAGGCCTATTCAGTCCTGCCTATGCCACTCCTGTTTCCCTTTTATACAAATGGCAGCACTTCTACCCCGGCCGGCTGGCATGTGGATGTGTAGCACACAAAATGCATAAAAATCGATCACCGTAGGCGTCGGCTGCACCGATGCATGCCCACTCGTACGACAAGGACACTCAGGGCGTGTGCCGGAGAAGAGAAGAGATTTTTGCCCCATGCATCTGTATGCGTGTGTTAATTAACAAACTATGCATGATTTAGCATCGAGGGTCGAATTATGCAATTAACTTGTAATTTCAATTCGAATGAAATTCCTGTAATTCCTGTCCAATCATGCAGCCCTCTCCCAACACCATCACCACCACCACCAGCAGCAGTTCTCTTCACAACAGTGCGGAGCGCTTCCTCTCCCTGAATTGTGATGAAATTTGATTCGAGATTCAATCGGGTTTGAGTGCTATCTGTCCACTTCAGTCAATATGAGGATTTGTCTGTGTGGTGGTCCTTGTCCTGGTCCTGGTCCTGGTCCATGGGTATGAGCCCCAGGGAGGGTTTTATGCGATTATCTGGTATTTCTGGTGAATTCCATTTGCGGAAATTAATGCACACATACACACCGATACACAGCATGCACAGTTTTGCCAATTTTACGGACAACCAGACAGGTAATTATTTAGGGGATTAACAGTGTTACATCTGATACCCAAATTAAATGCAGCATCCTCCGTCCTGCGCAGCCATGTCACACTATTAAAATATGATGAGTAATCCGTTCGCATATTTTACTCGTTACTCCCTACATACCTACATATCCATAAATACATTACGTATTCGCCCCGTTGTTTCGCGTATTATTAACGAGCAGGACTTTCAGGAATATGCAAATCATCTGTGATTCCTTTCGCGACTGTGCTCCTCTCTTTTGTTTCTCTGCAGTAACTTGACTGAGCAGAAGCCACCTCTTCTGGCTTTTTAACTATTCAGAGAATCTTAACACTCCATTAACCTCAAAGGTTGGAATCATTTTTCAAAAAACCTAAAAAAAAAAAACTTTCAAACAGCAGCAGCTTCTCCACTACTGCTACCAATCCACGGAATGTCTTCTCAGCGCAACAAGGAGCAAAAGAAAAACTGCGGACAAAGTAACCCTTTTTCTATTAAGCGCAGTTCCACCCACCGACCGACCACCCTGCTCCTTGGAAGATGTTACTCCTGCTGGGTTGGCGGGCGGCGGCGGTGGCGGTGTGTAAGAAAACTCAGTCAAGTGAATGAATGTCAGGAGCGTGAGAGGTGGATAGACAGGAGAGCAACGCGCAAAGTCACAGGAAAATTTGTTAACCTCATTTATCAAACAATGAGATGCCGGGCTTAGAGTAGTGGAGGCGAACCGGTCGGCGCGTAACCCGCTTACCCTTTGCACAGTCAAATGACAAATGGTAAAAGTTTCCATTTTGAAATTATTACGAGTTCATAAAGCATAGAGACGAGCGAGCACACTATGCCTAGTCAGCGAGCAAGGGTGCGACGGTGACGGCGACGGCGGCGGCGGGGCATTCCATTTGAATGCAAAACGTGCAAACGTAACGACTGCGAGTTACTCGTACAAAAGTTACAATCATTACAATTGGAAGAGTTCAGGAAGTTAGTTTCTTCTTTGATTAATCTACGTGGTGCGAAATTCATGACCCTTGACCGAGATGTGTCGACTTGGGAGCGAACAAGCGGTGTTACGCAGTTATGTTGCTTGTGATAGGAGCTTGTGGTAGGAGTACTCGTTTGGGTTTTGGAAAAGTAACCATTGGGACTCTTTGTAGATACTGACACTGTTTGGACAGAGCAGATTCGGAGTGCAGAACTGTCAAGTGCTGCAAATGGATTATAGCCAGTATTCTGGCAAAGTCAACACTCTATTTAGGTTCAAGCCAGCTACGTTGCAAATGTGAGCAACGCAGCTCAATGGTTAGTCTACTGAATCCTTTAGCTCGCAGACAACACCAATGATATTTTCTTAAAGTTTTGCGATACCATCTGTCACGAGGGACTGACAGTCAGGTTTCCACCCATTATTACTCAATAGATGTAGCGTCACAAACGATAGAAGAACTTTCTTCTCCCTCCCCGATCTTACTCACTGTGAAAGCCAGGATTCTGGTTCCTACTGGCCTTGCAGTATTTTCGTGGTCATTGCCAGCCAATCTGATACGAATTGCATGAGATGAAGCCTGTACTTTCTGGTACCTTGATCCGGAGAATTTTTTGACAGCTGTCCTATGTTTTCCAAACTTTTTCTGTCCCTTGAACTATTGCTTGCTGCGAGGGAGTTGTGTCTGTTCCTTGACTTACTTTAGAAGCATAAAGCTTCATATTTAGGCAACAATAGGAAGATTATACATATCCAGCTTCCGAAGGTTAGAAATCGCTTGAAATATTCCATGAGTTACTGAGCGATAGGATCGCAGACAAAGTTTTTTAAAGGTTTTTATTGCCACACATAGCGCGAGCCTCTGACAAACATCCGAGAGTATAACTGTCACGCCCCCTTCGGACATGACATTGAGATTGTGAGAGCCTACTCCCTGGTATGTTCCATGTTCTCCCTCTCACTTGTATGTCCTGTTAGTCCCTTTGCAGCACAGTGAGTCGAGGTATTTCTTGGTCTTGGTTTCACGCAGGTTTGACATTTTCGCCTTTCTTCATACCTATCTGTCGCACTGAAGTTTTGTTTTTTTTATTTTGAGTTGTTCTTGGCAATCGTCAGGTTTCTTAACCTTGAAAAACTGAGACCAATTCTGTCATTTCTTCAGTCCCTAGAGCTCATTTAAAAAACGCGATTTTCGACTGGTTGGTTGGAATGGGTTGGCTGGTTATCCCCGCTTAGCAGATCAAAAGATGGTCCACTGTGGTACCACTATAGAAAGACCGAATCACCAGCACCGAAGACCTACTTAGAAACCTCTCGAATGACACAACAGACAGGCAAGCTTCTTATTTTGGTTGGGTCTAGTCTAGCTAGATCGTTCGAAAAAGTATTCGCATTTCTCCTTAAAACCGGGGTACGTCCGTACAGCTAACAGGTTGTCTTCTCAAGGACCACGTTCCCCAAGAGGGTGTCTACGTTTGTGGAAGTACAAAAGATGTTTTCTTTTGGCGACAGGACGCCATAGAGTGCCTCATGGAAGAGAGTATGAACAGTACTGTTTGCATGGAAGTTAGACCCTCCATTTAGACCCTACGATGAAAACCGGGTTTTTGTGTGTATCCTACCCTCCTACCTGTCGTTTGTTCATCGTCCTTTGTCTCAAAATCAGATAACCTCTTCCTTTATACTCGATGTAAAGTTTCCAAGATAACAAATGACCATTGATTAAAAACTTTTCGCCACAAATTGGCAACAAAGACAATAAGAAAAACTCGCGTATCTCTCCGACAGACTCCATCAAAGTCCTTTATCAGATATCCTTCCAGTTCGAGCTCAAAACAACTCCGTTGTCATTTAAAACGACGCTCTGCAGCCTGACAAGTAATTTTCTCTGAATACAGAGAGCAAAAAAAAAAAAAGGAAAACTTTTACAAAACTATCCGTAAACTACAAGGAGCCATCTACTAAAGGACTTCCACCTTGTGTTCCACATAGTTGCACCATCACTAAAGGTATTCGATAAATTATTGAAGAATAGAAAAACTGCAGACTCTCTTGCTCTCGATCCCCAGTGTTATCTCGCGCCGTAATGTGCTACTCATTCCCCAAAGCGAAAGGACATTATTTACACCGTCAGCAGCACTCCTGCTGAACACCATACTGCACCACCCCGAGGAACACTGGGAAAACAAAATATTTAAACACTCATTTAGTTAACTCGAATGAAATAGAATTTTTCGTTGTCGTCGACGAACGGTAGTTGGAGGAGGCACCAAACTTTTCCCATATGATAAAATGAACTAAGTTATGCCGCCACCAGTCCACCCTCCTCCCAGTCGTCCTGGCTCTAACCGCAGGGCGTAATAACACAGAGACTGAGGTTTCAGGGGGGTGAGAGAGTGTAAACTTTCCTTCCTGTGTGTATATGTACCATCGAGGGCCGGGTTAAATCGTAACTTACTTATCAGTTCCTTTTGCGAAATTTATGCACGTATCCTTGGCAAACGATAAAAGTAAACTTTGTCATACGTGAAAGCGCAACTTTCGTCTCCATCCAGTATAGTGTGGTACACACACACACCGACGACGACCTTCATGGCACCCTTCATGTTGGAACATCTGCTTTCTACTAAAATATCATTTGCTTATCCATCCAATAGAAGAGAGAGACTGGTACAAAATATAATATTAAGGACGATGACTTCCACTGGCACTGGCACTGGCACTGGCACTGCCACTTCCACTTGAAGAAGTTCTCCTCATTTGGTTGCCTGCCTGTTCGTCTACGGTTCGTCAGTCAGGGGCTCATCTTTGGTGGACTTTTTTGTGTGTCAGTGCCGTAGTTCGTAGCTGGCGATATGAGATAACTTATCTGTGATAACATATGTGCCAAGATATAGTATATCCTGGCAAAAGGACTGCTGCCGTCATCGCTGGCGTTTCTAATCCTCCTCCTCCTCCTCCTTCTCGTACTCGTATTGCTCCATCCCATGCAATATTAAACGAAAGCGCACACAAAAATATGACAGAGTTAGGCAAGTTGAAGTTAGGTTAGAAGACTGGAGTTTCCTTTTTTCTTTTTTCCATTTCTGCTGCTGGTCTCCACGGGGCTGTTAAAGGTAAATTGGTCTTTCTCGCCCTCGACAACGACACTATGAGGACGACGACGACGACGATGAGGAGAACGACGACAAATGGAAGTTTATCATGTTTCCAGAACGATTGAGTCTGGTGGGCGATGCGAGGCGAAAAGTTTCTCCAGAATTTCAGAATTTGTAAATGAATGAAGTACAGCTGAGCAGGCGATTCTTCTACCAGGATATATCACTTCCTTCTTATCGTTCGCTATTCGTCCTCCGTACTGGTGGTCCTATTTGAATGGAAAATCTTTAAGGTAAACTCTGTTAAGAGACAGAGAGAGCGTCCTCTGAAAAGGTGTATGAATTTTCGGGACTAAGCTGACATTATTACATCCACAGGAGCAGCAAAGCACAGACGAAGGACGAAAAGCAATTTATTTTTACTTAGAAAAGAAAGTGGCAGCGAAAAACAGTTGACTTGACGATGATGATGAACATGATGAATATGTGTCGTCCTTGCGACGACCGACGACGGTATGAATGAATGAATGAATGAATGAATGAAATTGAATGGCAGGCGAGGGCGAGGGCGTGGGCGATGATATTCCAGAAATAAGGTCCTTCTTTTGACTCTGTGGCTGTGTGTGTGTGTGTGTTTGGTTGGATGAAAAGTTTCCTTGATTAAGTACATCCCGGAATGATGATGGTTTAAAGCAGCATTAGGATGGAAAATACTACTATTTTAGGGAATTATATGACGGATTAGGGCGAATGGAATGAAAAAGAGCCATTTAGAGCCTGGAATACTCTGGATGCGTAGCCTGAAAGATGATTTTGTCATACCCCTCGTAAGTTGACTAATTTAGCACAGGATGTGGGCGATTAAATTTTTGACGAGATTGGATTGGAATTACTTTTTTTCGAGGTTAATTCGATGCTGGATGTACAACCCCGAGAAGTGGGAAGCTCCAGAATGAAATACAAATGCTCTCTGTTGTCACAAAGATGTCACTTTTTGATAAATTTCATTGATATTCAAAAAAAAAAAAGGTTTTTTGTAGACAGATGGGCTTTGAAGTAGCCTCTCGAAGCACTACGACTTCATGGGAATCTCTCGTGTCAACCCTACAAATACTCTGAGTGGTTTTGCCATCAATGAAGCCTAGGATTGTTTGAGCCAAGGAGTTATCATTAAAAAGCTTCGAGCTTAGTCCTTGATTTTGTGTCTTCAAGGCATAGTCTGTACACATCCGTTTGACTAATACCAATTTTCTTCTTGAGGTGGTATTTGAGACTGCGACCAGCAAGGAAGATTATCAGGATCTTAGTCATTGGTTCTCTGGAGACTTGTCGTGTCCTAAGCCAGGCTTTCCTTTTTTCATTTTTATCCCGCGAACAGCTAGACAACAGAAGGATTCGTAGACTAAGTACCAGATCTTACAAATTCGTCATGTATGTCCTTAGCTGTGGGAGGGTTTGGAGGCAGTTTAAACCTAGTTACGGCTCAAAGTCTAAGTCGTGACAGTAGATTTAGAGCTGCATGGCTGTCTGATAAACTTTTTTAGTATGATTTTCGAAAGATTCTTCTGATGCACTCTCTGGCAGCATACCTACGCTAGCTAGTCTTTGTACTTTTTATAGGGAGAAGTGGGAATACGTGGGATACGTGCGAGAGATAGGGTAGTTGGATCTTTGGTTTAAAGCTTCATTTTTTCCCGAAAAGCCTAGAGTGGGACCAGGAGACTTAAGTCGCCTTTTCAGCAGTTCTGTCTAGATGAGGTTCTGTTGAGTTTGTCTAGAATCTAGAGGTACCCTGAGATATGTTGTTTCTTATGAGAAATTGAGTTGTTCACCATTCAATGTTAAGGTCTTGAAGTGTAAGCTTCTCCATCTTGATGAGTGTTATGTGATTGTTTTAGTAGGGTTAGGTACTAGGTATTGAATTACCTGCCTATTCTTCCCTAAGGGTAGGGCTCATATGAACCGGAGAAGATCCATTATGCTACCACACGAGACGGTTACTTTCGTTACTTCTGGAATCGCAAGGCTGCTACTGTCAATTTTTCTGATTGGTATGCGAATTGATGGTCGGTTCAGGAGGGTTCCTTTAGGGCAGTATTTCTGATGCGTATCTCATTGTAGACCAACAAAAGAGGCTTCTGAGGCTTGAATATTTTCGTTGTTCAGTCCCAGATTTAAGTTTAAGTTTTTTATCTCATTCGAAGGAGGTCCTCAAACAATGTGGGTATGTGGATGGAGACGGTGGGCAGCTTCAAACTACTGGGTCCTAGCTGTTGTAGGTAAGGACTGGACGATACGTAGAATAGTGATGTCGTGTTCTTTTAAGCCCGATCCTAACCATTTTGACAGAAAGTCCAATGTAGACTTTTCTTTATTGAGAGGAATGTACTCCTAGGCTTGCAATTGATTTTCAACCCGAAATCGGACGATGTGAGTTCATTAAATCGAAACAGCTGGCAATAAGGGAGGCAGAAGGCCCTAAAATTTCCGGCATTCGGAAGATTTAACGCGCTCTTCATCTTCCCCAAAACAGCCCGCCCCCCGAGCCCACATCCAGGGCATCTTACGCCAAACTATTAAAAGTCAAATGAGAGGTTGAATATCAAAGTACTTACATAAGTATCGCATAAAAGTTTACACCGCCGTTATAGCGTTTACTTTTTGTAATTTGTTGCTCCATAATTTCACATGAATACCACATTATACCCTGGCGTAAGCTGTCGGGCTTAAAATGAGATACTTTTGAGTCTACTCGTGTGTTGTTATATGCAATTACGCTGCCAAAAATTAAAGCCTCTTAAAGGAGCGCCGGGTCTCCGGGCCCCTTGCTCGAGAGAGAACCACGTCTACGTATGTACATGTATCGCCCCGCCGCCATGCCATTCATGCAATAATTGCGCCAGTAATTACATCATTATGTGTCTCGTTATTGCTATCCCATGTGCCTGCTTGACAAGGCTGTCTCTCTCTCCCGCCCCCCTCTCCCGGTGTGCGTATGTGAGGGTCTCCTGGCGTATGCTGCTGCTGCTGCTGCTGCTAGTGGTTCGGATGCTGCTGTTATGGGTTTTTGTTTAGGGAATTTTTTAAGGACATATTTTCATGGGTTTTATTATCTCCTAAGGACATGTAAGTATTTTTACTTTGATGCGTAAATCATTTGGTCTATCGAGTGCTTGCGTCTGTGTGTGTGTGTGTGTGTGAGTGCACAAACAAAAGGAATTCTGGTGTGGTCACAGCTCTGGCATAAACACAGGACGAGTACACACAGTGATATCCTTGTTCGGATGAATCATTGCGCTGGACATTGTCGAGAATGTCGCCTGTGTGTGGTGAGAAGAAGGAGACACCGAACAGATGGAGCAGAGAAATTTTGTACTCGAAGTAGGTATGGGAAAGATTTTTTATGGGAATACCGATTGCATGCTACTACAAGGATGGACAGGACGACATGAAATGCGGTCAAAAGTGTTCCAAAGGAATGGGAGTCGGCTCTGTGTTGGCCGGGGATCACGTACGGTAAATATTAAATTTGTTTGTCTGTAGCCGTACTCGGTCCGACTGGTTGTATCCTTTGGTGTTTGCATGCCATGACGTTGGGAATCGTGTTTAACGGTTAAATAGTGCGTGCGTTTCTCGTTCAAGTATTTACAAGTATTTGCTTCTTTAAAGTTTTGAAAATAATTGCTTAAAGCAGGCGAAATTTTTGGTTTAAGGAAGGATTTGTGGGCGCGCTTGCCGTTGTGCAGTGTTATTATCCTGCCAAGGGATAAATTGTTTCTATTTTATCGTAATAGTACAGTTGGCTGCATAATGCGTGCAAAAAGAAAGCATAAATTAAATTGAATTATGGCTCTGGGCATATGGGTAGCAGAAGGTGGGCCTCCATGAGGTGGCAGGATTAATGACCACAGAAGTGATTAATTTTCCCTTGGCTGACTCATTGGGAATTTGTGAAGGAAAAGGGGGATTTCGTTACGAAGTGACTCAGAATGTAAGTGTCACCATGCACAGGGACTCGAATGAACAGTTTCCTGTTGGAGATGTTTCAAAGAAGGGCTCCACGTGGCATCACTTGATGTTTTTATCAATGTCCTGCAGCTGTCTCCATTCCCAGTTGTCGAGCTTCCTTTTCGACTATTCGGGGTCACATGCATATAGAACTGCCACTCATCCTGTCATCCTAAGTTAGCTGGATCTGTCCACTTTGTGAAAAGAATTGACATACCACTCCAACGTCCGTTGTTGTATGGTTTTGTCTACTGCTTGTTCGAGTCATGATTTGGTCAAAAAATCCTTAAGATATTGCGTTTTTCTTGATAGGAGCGGTTACTCTCCAAGACGCTCATTCATCTAGGAGCAAAATAGCTTGGTGTTGAAGCGAAATGCTTTGCCGATTCGGCTGACTGTCCAGTTCGCTCCAGCCATCGGTTGAGTCAATATCCCTAAGGTATTGGACGATCTCTAGCCCCTCAACCGTTCGTCTAGGTTGATCATTCCCATCTGCTTCCATATTCGCTATGATGTGGTAAAGGTCTATTAGCCTCTAAGAGAGTAGGCATGCTTAGTCGAATTTTTGAGCCCGGATCTCAGAGTTCATCCACTTCCTCCGTATCTCATCGACAGAGCAGCATTTAGCAAAACTCTGATCACCAATGAAACCAATATTGGTGTCATACCTCAGCCTTGTGGAACCCCACATTCAAATTCGAATTTCTCAGACAACCTCCCATGGAAAGTTGACATGTGGACCCATCATGTGTAGCCTTGATGATTGCTTTTTGTGTGGAATAGCTCTGGGCAAGGGACTCGATGCACAGGAAGTGAAGTACTAACCCATGCCTGGATGTCCCAGAAGGATTAGCCACACAATGTATAGACTTGGTCCGCATAGTTCACGTCAAGTATGCACATACGTACGGGGCCTTCAGATCTTTCATGTTTCGGTCTTGTACTGTCAAGTCCTTTTGGAAAGGCTTTCCTTCAAAGCCCCAGAGATCCATCCCTGTCAACCCCCGTTCCAAGGAACTGGATAACACCGCATTTTCTGTAATTAAAAACGAAGCCGTCAGTGGCAACAGAGGAAACGCAAAAACAATACCAGCACCTCTTTGATCTCCGGAATTAATGCATCCACGACACGGCGGCGGCTTCCTTGCCCCAACACCAACCTAACTCAACGACGACATTAACGCTTAGTGAGAGCGCAGTTCCTAAATTAGCCCTAAATGCTATTTGTGTGTGTTTGTGTCATCGCGTCTCGCTGAAAATGCGTATTCCTGTCGCATACCCAGGTCGGCTATCATCTCCCACGTGCACGTACATTTATGACGGCAAAACCAAATCAGAAAGGAGAACGGAGAAACCAGACAAAGGACCCAAAAAAAAAAAAAACACCAACAACATTCGCCTAATTTCTCCATTAAGTCAACGTGTGATCAACGTAACGCGTGTTGCGTTTATTTATTTATTTTCCGCATTTTTTTCTTTGTTTTGCCATGAAATCCTTAAAAAGCGACAAAGTACTCCCACAACACACGACACTCTTTGTTGATTTAACCGATGAGAGATTGAAGTAGAAAAGGGGATGGATTTTCCTCCTTTTTTTTTTTTTTTTTTCTTCGTTTGTCTGTGCGGTTTTCTTAAGAAGCAGGAGCAGCCAACAGGCGGAAAAGCATCAACCCCTGCTGTGCAGATTCAATTATCAAAAATGATGTCACGACAATTGATGTTTGTGTGATAACGAGTCACGTGTCCTTAAAAAAAAGGGAGAGAGAGAGAGAGAACGAATTTTAATAGAAGATATCCTTCTTCCGTCTGTCTGTTGAGAATAATCAATTACTGCCGCCTTGCCGCAAGGAGCTGAGACACATCAAACAGCGAAACCATCAAAAGAATGCTCATAGCAGGGCAAAAGGATATTAAAATGTCTCAAAGAAGGATTCATTAAAACACACAGAAAGTCGGAAGCCAAAACAGAAACCGTAATTTGTCATCGATTCCTGGACTCAGCCTGGACTCGATACGAAGGTCCTTTTTGATTTTTTTTCTTGTTTTGTTTTATGCGTTTTAATTTCTGCAGTTCCGGCAGAACGGCAGAACGGCAGAACGGCAGAATGGTAGAAAGGAATGTTTTGCTCTGTCGCAGTTCATTCCTTCTTCTCTATGTGCGTAGCGTACACACAGAGAAATCTAATAAAAGTCGAAATCAATTTGTCGGACTCTTGTGCAGGAACTTATTTCGGAAAGCCTTCGGGCTTTATAGCTCTTTCTCTCTGTGCCTGCCGACACTCAAAGTACCAACATTGCCGGCAGTAATTTCTTTTTGCCAAAATTGATGCCTCTTCCTGCACGCACCCGCCCCCCTACCCGGAGTATTGCCGCGCTTTCGCTATTCAAATGGAAAAAGAATTCCAATAGTGGAATTAATTTGATCCTTTTACTTTGTTTCGCATACCAAACAGTGGTACCAGGACATGGGAGGACATACACAGCATTGGTCCTCTTTCTAATGCAGGAAGTTACTGTGTATGTGTGTGTGTATGGTGGGGACTATCGGCAGTTTAACGACGAACACAGCTGATTGGGGATTCATAAAACAGAGAGAACATGACAAACAAACATTTTGTAGACATAGGATGAGCAGCAGCAGCAGTACAGAGGAAAAAATAAGCCAAAAAGGACAACGACGACGACGAATTTCTACCGAATGAAGGAGGAAAAACCAATCGAAATTCCTATCGGCAATGCTCTATGGACATGTTCGGGATTTTGGTCGCAGCAGAGTCCCACACACCGAGATAGAGAGAGAGAGAGGGTGTTTTACGCCCGAAGCTGCCATCATAGCCCAGGGATAATCAGTGATAGGACCGAATCAATTTTATTTTGGCACAATGTTATTTGATGGCATCGTCGTCCTCGTCGTCCTCGTGTGCAAATGTTCAATGGTGGGTGGAGAGGGTGGATGGGATTTGCCATCATAGTATACATTAAGGTGGAAGGTGGTTTAAGTTTAAGTAGTTGGTAGAGAATAGAATTGAATCGCCAAAGGAGATGCCTATCCGTTTTCAAATACAGGCTTGGTAGTGTCATTAGGAGTATGAAGTGTTGTGGAATAGATTGGACAAAGGGAGAATGTACCTCCACGCTTTTGTCAAATGTTTTCCTGTACTCACACCAAGTTACGTGTATCTGTTCACTCTTCTCTCAGTGAAACCATTAGGAAGATCAACCAACATTCGCACGACTTGACAGATCTGGCCACAGCTGGATCGTAAAGGGTGCCTCGGCAACTTAGGCAGGAACCATAGATACAAGAACGAAAGGAATACCCATCTCCCTCCTTCTTTTCAACAGCCTCGGGACCCAAGTACCCTGCTACGTCTAGGGGCTTTATTAGAAAGGCTCAGTTAGATGTCCATGATCCATGGTATAGCAATGGGCCTCTTCTGGTCTAAGCGTGTTTGTATCTTTATATGGAAAACCTAACCTAAACCTATTTTCCTGTAGTCACTGTTTAATAGAAGAAAGTGAGGTAGTTTCTCGAGAAAATTGTATGACTGTACGTAGGTGGATTAATGAGGAAAGAAGCTCCATCTCATAACACTGAGCATCTGTGAACCCACTGTGAAGCCCTTTTTCAATTTAAGGCTGAATGAGACCTCTAACCGATGGTGATGTCTTCAGAAACTTGTAAAGATATTTAGACCTCATTGTGGACTTCTTCGTTGTTCCAACCGCTCCAACCCCTATTAAGTTCAAGCCTTTTGGTTGGATAATCCTGTAGTCCTCATGGCACACTTGGCAGTAGATTCTTGCACGTACAGGTGTATGGATAGAAAGTTGAGAATTGTTAGTCCAACTGTCGGCGTTGTGTTTGTCACGCTGTTTGTGCACACTTTGAATGCATGGCATATATGCTAGACTCTATTCTAGTCATTGCTTTAGCTTAGGCTAGGTAAATGGATGCCCTTGTTCTCTTAGACCAGCAGAAATTTCAGTCTTCAATCTGCTATGGCTAAACCAAACCACTAAGATTGGTGTATGAATCAGAGGAGTTTAGTTAGATCAATGTTTCCTAGCTATCGTCCAGTTCTACATGGAAATAAGCTCAAAAGAGTGTCTTTCCTGTTGGTGGTTTGTGGATTCTATTTCCTCTTCGTCCCTCCAGGTTCTTTGGAAGTCATTACGGGATAGCTCTAGCTGCGCTGCATGATTTCCCAAGCGAGATTGCCTATCGGATATCCCGTGTCATTGCTATAAGATTGGTTACTCTGTCTGCAGTTCACCAGTAGACCACGTTTCCATACGTATTGGTCTTCCAATCGCCGTAAGAATCATTCTAGGACTTGGTTCCTACCTTCTGGCTAAAATTCGGTTGGAAATGTATAACCTTATCGCTTCCTTTTTTGTTCTTTCATTGACAGTGACCTTCCAGTTAAGTTTCCTGTCTGATATGACTCCTAGGTACCTTGCTCTATCAGATATCCTTAGGTGCTTGGTCAGTTTTTACATTTTGCCATTAGACCCGCAATGGTTTGCCTACGTCTTAAGTAGCAATCCTTGTAGTGATAGACATAATGTCCTACCAAACAAGGATACGTTCCCGATTGGAGCTCTTTCGCCGAAGCATTCGTTCCTCGAAGGAGGAAATCGCCTTCAAACACACACGTGGCAAAGGCCTTCGAGGACCTAGTACTAGTTTGTAACATTTATTTCCAATATTTCATCCGTTTTCCTGATCAAATTTGTTTTTACCTCTCGATGTTCGCCCAGAATGCATTTTTTCACTCAAATTACCTCAAACAGAGTAATATTCAGCACCTCGTGGGCTGACATACGTTTTGAGAGAAATTGCAAAAAAAAAATTCACCAACACCCCACACCTCTCGGCAAAGCTTTCACCAGCCTTGACCTCAATACGTGCAGTGTGAGCGCGCAGCTTCAGTCTAGTCCTAGCTTTCGCAGTGAATGGTGGAGAGTTGGTAAGTGCGTGGCTTCGGTTTAACTCGGCTCGGTTCGGCTCGGTTCTCGTTCTCGCGCTCGTGTTCGGCAGTGTTTCTCAGTGCGTGTCGCTGTCGTTCTCCCTTTCTCTTGTGTGTTTCTTACTAGCCAGTGGTTCCCGCTAAATCTCCCCGTTCGATCTGTCAATCTCAATCGATATGTGTGCTGTTAGATGAATAAAAGTGTTTCATGTTGGGACTTGTTTGTGCTAGCAGTGGCATGCCAGTGCTTTTGTTCTGAATGAGGCATGCAGGCCTTTGAGAGCCCTGTGAGAGCCTTTAATGCGTAATTCTAGTGCGTCGTCCCCTCGGTTGTCGATCTGTTGGTGCTCGCGTTCGGTAGTGAAAGTGATGTGATCCCAGGAAGAGCTTGAATGTACCTGCAAGGAAGGAAGTTTCAAGAAGGCTGCTGACAGGCTGAAAAAGAATACGTAAGTGGGTGAGTGGATGATTCTCTTTATTTTTTCTATATTTTCACATAATTTTATTGAAATGAATACCTGCCTCTTGTTTTTAAGCTTCGCTAGGATAGGATAGATTAATCTAGAGAAACCTCGAAAAAAGGTGAAAGGCTTAGCTCGTCCCTCTTCAAAAAATCCCATCTTCCTACCAAATCGTTCTATTTGTCACCTGTCCTACAGTATGACGTTCGTTTGCTATGTAATAAGCCACTGAACTTGTAACTATTTTCGCTGTTTCACTAGGAACCCGAAGGATCCATGGTTTACCTTGGAGCGGAGTTCCTAGAAAATGAAGAACAGAGGTGTCCCAAGCTCAGTTCTTAAAATTTCTCTGAATCTTACTCTGAAGACTACTTTTCTGCTGATCTTGGGCATTTATTCAGGAGATGGATCCACTTTTTTGGAGCCTATGCGTAGCCTCTACGTTTAGCCCAACACGCTACACCCTGGGGGACGACCTGTGTGACCTGTGTGGATCGGAGAGTAGAGCTTTTGCTCTTGGTATACTGGTACTATGGCCAGAAGAATTCGGCATGGTGTTAGCCTGATCCATTTCTGATCAAATTTGACCCTTGTTTCGTCTATTTCTTGGCTGCCACTGCAAAGTTGGGTTAGGTACATCGATAGGAGACACTCATGTCTATACAGAACCATTGTGATACCCATTGCTGTCTTCTAAGGCCCGAAAGAGGGTCAACTGAGAGATTTAAACCTGAGGACAGTGTCAGGGAAAGTCAGCACTCATCCCTCTATGCAATTAGTTGCTACAAGCAACAGAGATTCTAATCCACGATGCAAGGAGTACTCCGAGTATGAGAACTTAACGTCGTTCGTTGGGCGCCAAATAAGGAAAAAGTTAAAAAAGACTCCTAGGTTGGAAGGAGTTTCCTTTTTTTTTTACTCTTCTTGTGTACTACCTGTAGTTTTCCTCTCTTACGTCCTCAATAACTGCTTCGAGCAAGACGGAATGATCACCCAGGTGTCGATTTGATGACCGGTTCGTCATCTTCATATCCAGGGACCTAGCAGAGTGTAACAATGAGCTGTATTCTAAGGATTTTTAGCTCGAAAGACTGCACTTTATAAGACTGGATTCTATTCTCATGCTTTCGATGGCTGCTTGACTTTATATGAAGCTTTTTATAAGACGTTCATATGAGGCCTCGGCAATTGCTTATACTTTCATTTGGAAACCATGTACGTAGTTAGGACTCCTTCTTGACCGAGCAGTACAGAGCATTTCAAGACGATCGCTCGAACATTTGCGAACTATCCACGAAAATGGACTGTTTAAGCCCTTAGACACCTACTCTGTGAGTTCGACGTATATGGCGCTCTGGTTCTTAAGTCAGCGATGAAGTCGTCACTAAGGTTCCGGTTCTCTAAAGACGGATTTCCATCCTGCAGTGACCCAACATTGTTGTAGCAATTGGCTATATAGAGTCCCTTCAATCGGACGGCCGTGCTTTGAACAGTGCTTGTTCTTGTCTACCCTTGTCATGGAAGGTTTAAGACCAAGGGCTTCGATAAATACCATGTTCTTCAGTCGAAAATATTGTAGAACATGTTCCCATAGTTATCGAGACTTCAGTGTGGGATGCAGAGATGCCCAACTCCAAGTTCAGAGAGACCGACCAGACCCAAGGCGAGAATCAGAATCAGTCTTATGTTTGAGACAGATGTCCCCTCTATGAAATCAGTCGAATATGCTCACATTTCGCAGATCTTCTGGTTTATTCAAGCTCCAACCCAAGCTAGAACAGAAGGCGTTGAATCGGTTGAATGTCTGAATGTTTGAAATCCTTGAAATCAGAGAAATTAGAAAGGATTTCGTACTTTTTTTTTACCCATCTCACGTCAGTTCTGGAGCACCTTCGCTTCACATCCACTTCGTCGAACAAATTGTACGTTTCAAGACCTCTCTGTTTCCTTTAAGAGACTATTTTCCAGAGAAGCAACACAGTACAAGTAATCCGCGGATTGATATTTCTTTTCCAAAGAGTTGGCTTCCGACTTTGTGAAAGCAGCATCTACTCCTTATAGATTCCGAATAGAATCGGTAATGGAGTCCTTTATGAAAGTGGCACTCAACTGCTTCCACTTACCACAAATCGTAACCCAATGGACGCATCCTTTCACATCAACCACTATACGTTGACCACAATTACAACAGCGGACGATGGAACCTTGGAATAATTTTGTAAAATTATATATTTTCCAATTTTCCTAAGAGCTGATGCCGCATTCAATTTGGCATCAAACGCGTTCGCCCTCCCTGCTGCCGATAATGTTTCTTGGAACGGAGCACAGCACAAAATATTTGCCATTTCCGTTGCCATCCTCCACGCTCGGTTAAACATTGACGCAAAACGCTCGCGCTAACACATACTGGCGCCCGCACAACACCAAGCAGGATGCAGGATTCGCATTAAAGCCAACCGGAAGTACACACACAATTTGTGTCTCCTATAGATTTTGTGCTCGCTTTGACTGCTGCTGCTGCTGTGCGCGCTAAAATGAAAAAACTCAGCACAAATTGCCAACGCACACAATTCAGAACTTTAATTTTCTGGAAATTATGCATACACATCCTTTTTTAAAGATTTCCGCAATGAAATGCAAGGATATCGGGACCAGAGATCAATGCCGAGGCACAAGGAACAAAAAAAAAAGATAAAAATATCGAACCACCACCGCCACCGCCGCAGGCCAAAAAAGGGATCTTCATGGAGTTCAATTTATTTACATTGAAATTGGAAGGAAGTGTCCAAATATAAAAATGCTGAGAAAAAGGACACAAAAAACAAAAACGGACACATTGAGACGTAACTGCGACAGGAGACCTTGCTCTCTGTCTCCCCGGCTCCCTGGCTATCTCTGTGAAAGGAAAAAAAAAAAACCGAAATGAGAATCCTTAAGGAAAGCAATCTCAATATGGGTTTGTGTGCCTGCACACCGAGAAGGACGTTAAAGTCCTATATTTTGCCATTTTTATCAAATTTATAATTCCAATTTACTTGCAAATGGGATTTCCTTCCATCGCTTCTGTTGCAAACACACACACACACAGGGAGAGAGAGAGAGAGAGCTCGGGTTAGGGGTTTTCGGAACAATTTCACTGGATTTCCCCATTTGTCTTGAAAGCGAGCGAGCGAGGAGTAGGGTGGAGAGGATGCAACGAAAGGAAATCCAAAGCAGTTGCAATTCCGTGACGAAGGATATTTTTCCGAGTGCAGTTTTGCTTGATTGTTTTCCTCTATCGTCATCGTCTCCATAGTTGATTTTCCTTCCTGCGAATGGATCGAAGGAGAGACTCCTGCCTCTGCCTCTTTGGCATGTTTTCATTCTTTTCCTTTTCACTGTACATGGGTGTGGGTTGGGGTTGGGGTTGGCATACGTAGGAGAGTCTCTTTTGGGAAATAATCTCTTCTCGCAGCGCGCTATTCTTCATGTCCTTTTCGATTTTCTGCTGATGATAGTTACTTTTTCGATTCTTGTTTGACTGGATTTGCTGCTAGCTGTCCGCTTAGATTCTTTCATTTGGTTGCCGTTGTGTGTTGAGATATAGACGAGGATATACGCCTTTTTCAATCAATTGAAGAAGGGAATCGTTTCGTTTCGATTCGATGCTGGTGCTGGTGCTGGTGCTGGAAAACGCTCTTAACGTTTCAATTGAATTGAACTTGAAATATGTTATCGAGTGGGGTATGGCTGGCTGATGACATTGCTCGAGGAGCCATACTCTATACATGTGTTAATGGGGCGAACACACAATACCCAATGTCAGCAGTACATGGTTTGGAAATTTGTGTTCGTGTGCAACTGAGAAATGTCAAATGAAATTCATTGTTAGCTATCAATTGGTTGAGAGATTTGAAAAAAGAAAGTCGTAGAGAATAGAATAGGAGGATTCTGTGTCATAAAACTACAGCACTTGTAACTTGTAACAGTGCAGGTACATCTTTGTTTCACAAAATGTTCACCGACTTATAGCCACAAGCATCACAGGTTCAATATTTCTAAGTTTTTTAATGCGAATTGTAGTTTTTCGCCAAAAAATTGTACACTTGTAGTTATAGAATTGTAGACTTGTAGTACATTTTTCGCTATAATTATAGTTTGTGACTGTCGTGGGGCTAGCTGCTGGAAAATGCTTATGAAACGCAGTACTACAACTTGGTACTCTATCTGGTGCTGTAGGTACAAGCTTACAAGTACAACACTTGTAGTTGTATGGCAAATTCTGGTTGATATTCATAGATAAGCCACGTAATGTCTTCCCGCATTCACTCCATATCGGTGGCCTGGAATCTCGCACTGATTCAGACTATGACACTTGGTGGAGTGGTACAGGGTGGCCCAACACTGTTCTCATAGAAAAGCCTCAAGTCAGGCGATCTTATAGAATCGACAAACGAGACATTAGGCGATCTGGAAACGCATCCTGCAAAATGTCCATTGTCGTTCGAGCTGCGTGTGTGGTTAGACCGTCCTGTTGGAACCCCATGTCCTGCAGGCCCAATTGCTGCCTCTTCTGTCACGTGTGGCTCAAGTCTCTTAGAGGTTAGCGGCTAAAAAAGTAGTCAGATAGAGTATTCAGGAATCTTGAGGAGTATACCGTTCCAAGGCTTGTCGATCTGTCAAAAAATAAAGAAATATTTAGCATGACAGGTCCATGCGACCCAAGGTCTTGCCTGCTATATCCTTTCATGGATGAAAGAGGCCTACTGTTCAATGTCGTATCCGAAGGGCAAATTTGTTATATTGACAAGCTTTTTCAGTTGACAGTTGTACGCTTGGATTGCCAGATGTTTAGGGCGATCTGCCACAAATGTCAAAACAAAACTGACAGTTGCCGCCATTTGCAAAAGTTATTCCTATAGATTCCTATGGAGTGCTTTCTCTGCTCCTTGTCAGTCCTAATCGAAAGTCCTGCCTTTAAACGTTGAAGTTGATTGAATGGTCTTGCAGAGTGGATAGTCTGTTACCAGTACTTTGCTTGCATCTCCGCGCACACATTCCTTGCAAACTCCCTTTCGTCCTGCAGCGTAACTCTTGAGTTTATTTTCCATTTCCCGTTGTTTATCCTAGGAACCAGTTCGATTTTGCATATTAATTGGAAAACTGTTGATAATGACTTTTGTGTTGATCTTAATCCTTTCCGACGTCGTCCGTCCAGTTAAATTATGCTCCTGAATAAAACAACACGCAACCGCAAGTAAACACAGTTCGGTTCCCTAATTCTCCTGTTCGCCCTCCGTTCTATCCATTCATTAGACTAAGCGTTCCCTTAATCCTCCTGCGGTCAAGTGTACGCAGCAAGGACATTTAATAATTCCACTTTACCAAATTGAGTTTTTAATTTGTTCCGCCACAGTGCACACGTTCGGTAAAATCAACCTCGGCCTTTCAATAAATCAACGTTAATTAAAAAATTATGCAAACAGGACATACACACACACACAGGCAGAGAGAGAGAGAGATGGAATAAAAGAAAAATAATTAAATAATAGAAAAGGAATTCATTCCATTTGGATCCATCTCCTGGATCTGTAAGCATAGCAGCAGCAGTAGCAGCAGCAGCAGCACCGTAGGCAAGATGTTGCCTATTGCTCGGTCTACCGTGCGAGCCAGCTTTGATGATGGATTAAAAATGAAAATGAATTCCTCGATCCTGGGAAATTATTCACTCCCATCGTCGTCCTGCCGTCTCCTCTCCCCAGCTCTGAGCTCTGAGCTCTGTGAAATCAAAGCAACTTTTCCAACGGATATTGGTTATTATATTTACATCGATGGATTTCAATTTGCCTTCAACGGATGTTTAATTGTTTGAGTTCTCTTTTTTTTACTTTCCTCCTCGTCCTCGTCCTCGTCCTTTTGCTTTTGCTCGGGAGTACCCTTTTTTCTTTCTGGGTTTTTTCATTACAGGGGAAATATCCACCGGTTGGTTGCAACAGTGAAATTAAATTCCGCTTTTACAAGGATGCTCTTCTTTGGTCCTTTCTTTTCATCGGCATTCACCCATATGCAGCAGCGCCCGTCCTTAATCGCCAGCCAGCCAGCAGCCCCCCACGCCGCGGATTTCTATTTCAAATTGAAATATAATAAAGCAAAAGAATGCGTCGGGAGAGGTGCATTCATCAACATCAACCGCCTGTCCACCCTCAGCCCCGACTCCCACCTCTGCTGCTGCCAGGATAATAAAAGCCAATTTGAGTAAAATTTCATTGGATTTCCATGTACTCGTACACATGTATGTAGAGCTCGTGTGCAAGGATGCGTTGTCATGGTAGTCTTTTTTTTTTCTGTGTTGCCGTACGCATTTCCACTGCTTTATGCTCCTCGTCCTGATGAAGGAAGCTCTGCTCCTACTCGCATACAGTGTACCGTCGTCGTCGTCGTCGTTGTCGTGTTGGGTTTTAGCTTTTGTGCAGATGATCTCTTCCTTTTTTTTTTCGTATGTATCTGTAGCGAAGGATTCTCGGGAATTCCATTTTTATTGTTCAATGTTGTATGAAATGCTGGATGGAAGGAAGGTGAACGGATACAGAGCACAGGTATGGCAAAATAAATATAAAATAAATGAAGTGAAATACGCTTCTTCTTCTGTTGCTGTTGCTGTTGCTTTTGCTGTTGCTTCTACTCAAATATTTCAATTATTTTCGCATCCTTCCCATACGCCTTGCCAGTACCTACTACACACAACCATACCTACATATGTACGTGAGTATTTGTTGTGAAGGGATAAAAGAAGTTGGGATTTGTAACTCCTCAGCTTGTCGAGGAGAGAAGCTTTACAATTTGCGTTCTCGTTTAGATTTATATTTTTCCGAGTAAGAAGTGAAAGGGAAAAATGATTATGAGTAAGGAATTGTTGTGCTCAGGGAATGCTTTGAAAATTACCTCAGCTATTAGTGCAAGGACGATGTACGCATACGTACATACCACTCTCTATATGGGTTTTTCTTTTTTAATTAAATTGTAATCTGTTGGGTACATGGAGATACATTCATTAGGTTGAATCTGGGAGCTGGGTTGTAGTAGTTTTTAGGGTTTCCAAGAAGATTCCCTGACAATATTTAGATAAGTCAAGGATATGAAGGTAGTCCTTGTGGGTGAACTCCTTCCCTCGTTGACAAAGACGAACATAAATGATTGTGAAGGTAGGCAGGTGATTGCTGGAGGTATCTCCCAGAGTATTCGCAATGAATTCGATTAGAACTCCAACCGAATGGAAACATTTAATCCCTTTGGCGAGTTCGGACATCACCCATTGAGTACAGCTGAGTCGCAAACCTCTGCATCATTGACACCGCCATTTTCACTTCGTTTCTAACGTAAGTCATGTAATAGAGTGCATACTCTTAGGCGGCGTTGTGTATTATAATTCACTGCTAGTGGATGGATGTGAGAAATTGCTTCACTCTCACGGACTCCACTTCCTACAAATGAGGTCCCTTCTAGACACTTGCATCGTCGCTCGGGTATTTCGAAGTACTTTGTATGGATAAGTAGATATGAAACTCGTCCATCCATAGAAATTCAAATCCTTTTCTGAAAATTACTAAAAATTGATTTTTTAAAGAAAAACGCCCCCAAGAAGTGAAAAAAATGTTTGGGAAATGTCTACATACTTGCTTGAAGCGATTCTGGAACGAAATTCATATGGAATGGATGGTAGAATATCTTATTCTTGTTCTTTTTTATCAGACCTACTAAAGTGGGCGTGGCACCCTTCAATTTTTCAAGGAATTTCTGTGGTAAATTCGAAATTTGAATGATGTTACTCATCATAGTCGATTTTTTTGTGAAAACGCCCCGAAAAAATGGGCGTGGCTATAGACAATGTATGGGTGAGTTGTAGAAAATTCGAATGCCTAAATATTTGGTCTTAATAAATTTTTTCGATTTCAAGTAAAATAGTGAAGTTAAGTTGGTGAAAAGTGGGCGTATCAGTGGACTGATTTGAGCAATGTCTATCCCTGTCCTGGACAATACTCTCCGGTGAGCACACGGGAGAAAGACGCAAATATATTCACTTTTTTTTAGAAACTTGCATACACCAGCAGAACGAAAAAAGGGCGTTTTTGTAAAAGTGGGCGGCTGAATAGGCTTGGCCGTGGGATAAGTTGTTCAAAAGCCTTTCTCTGAATTATTTGCAGAAGTGAGACCAAGACACACTTGCAGTAAATTTGAAAAGTGAATTAAATTCCCTCTTGAGGTGGAATAAATTCCCATTTGGTACTGACTCAGTTCATTCAGTTGTTTGAATGTTTTCATAACCAAGTACATTGTCAAATAGTGCAACCGCTTAGAATAGCCCAAATTAAGTCCCACCCGTGTAAAGTGTGTATTGACCCCAACAGCGCTACCAACAAACCAACACCATTTGCGCCCTTGAAGGTGAGTACCACCAACTCCAATTAAGTAACCACGAAGCATTAAACATTGCACCACTTAGCGCGCTGTTAAGGTCGTGTATCCATATGAGTCCATTTGCGTGTCTCGGTCTCCCCTCAGCGGTTTGGCTCTCTCTCCCTCTCTTGCCAAAGCCAGGTGAGCTACAAGTTCACTCCAACACCCCTCGACTCAATGTGAACGCCTTTCAAAGCACCCCCGTGTGTTTCTGCAAATGCACTTCACCACACACACACACCCGGCTCCAAGGGCAACAGAATTTATTTCAACTTCAAAATGTTGGTAACATGCATTCGGGAATTACAATAAACCTTTTCCTCCCTGTGTGTGTGTTTGTTAAATCCGCGCTAATATCCTTCGCAACTAAGTGCAGACGAAGAGTGCACCAAACGATTGCGGAAAGGATTAAAGGACTCCCCCTGTGGCTGTGGGTAGATTTTAAGTGGCACTAGCCGCCCGCCTTGAAAACCAGCGATATTTCGGCCATTTACGGATTAGCAAAAGTTGATGTCATTGATTTTTAATTTCAATTTAAGGCGCTTCGTCCTTTTTGCGACGGTAATCCCCACCCCGGCCCTAATTCGACACAAATTGCGACACCTCAAGCCACCCGGCGGGACTTACCCCCGACGGCAGAGAGAGGGATATTAGATATTCCCCACATTGTTTGTATCCGCATCCGCATCCGCATCCACACACGGATCTACGAGATAACTTAAGATTC
The DNA here is from genome assembly GCA_963583995.1 of Xylota segnis. Lineage (NCBI taxonomy): Eukaryota > Metazoa > Arthropoda > Insecta > Diptera > Syrphidae > Xylota > Xylota segnis. Next base: position 1,524,529 of record OY757238.1, read on the forward strand.
TCCCCATACACACACACACCCACTCGCATGCGGGTGCGAGAGTGTACACAAAGGCTTAGGGATTAATTTGCCATAACAACTATTTTGCACATGGAAATCTCATGTTTTGCTAAGTCCCACCCCCTCCCTTTGGTTATTTAGTAAGCAGGGTAATTAATTCGGGTAAGAGTTTTACTCTGTCAGTGTGTGTGTGTATGAAAATTGATATTTTCCCATATGTTCGGGCTGAGGGGTGAAAGGATTTACATCGGACTAGGAGGAGGAGGAGGAGAGCCAGAATTGTGGTCAGGGATTTTGTGAAATCAAAGCTACGACGAGTACATACACTGAACGAACACTGTGGGTGTGTTCAGGCTAAAGCCCTTTTAATTAGTTGCAAACAAAATGACACTAAAACTCCACTACAGTGTGTGGAGTTTTTTGTTTTTTTTTGTTTTCTAAGCTGAGCCAGAGCGCAGGGATGTTATAAATACTAAAAGTTTACTGCGGCTTGGGGGCATTAAGTTATTGTTATTTGAAAATCTTTGATATCGGTGTACAAACCTACAGCCCAAGTGGCTGGTTGGAGGAGAGGAGGATATTGTATTAAGTGCTCCTGGTGTTGTTGTTGTAGTTATGTACTTGTCGTGCGAAAGAGGTCGTAAAACTGGGATTAATAAGATTTAAATTAAGTTCTTTGATTTATGGATGTATGCTTGCTTATAGTGTTCTGTGTTACTGGAAGGGGGGGAGGGGGGGGGGCTTTTGCAGTTAAAGTAAATTGCTTATCGGTGACTGAACATGGGTCATGTGACGTATGAAAGGAGCTGTAAAACATGTTTATGGGATTATTTTCAAGTTGCTACAAGGGAGGCTTACGCAGAGATTGGGTTTAAAGTATCTGCCTAGGGGGCGCTGGAAGATGTAAGGCAGTTTCGAGAAAAATCGTTTTTTATTAGATTCTCGAGGTTTTTCCGAAAGTATTAGTGTACTCATAATTAGTTTTCTGACTGAAACAGGGCCATAAGTTCACTCAAACCCATAGCTGTCCACTATTGCCCCGCTTTGCTCCGCTGAACTCAACTCTTCTTTGAATATCTTCAGGAAGATTTGCTTAGCTCTAATCAAGTAGAGGTTGATGAACCTAAACAGTCCAACAGACAGTTACTGAAATGGCACAGGGCCATACGTTTACTCAAACTCCAAGGTATACACTATTGCCCCGCTTTGCTCCGCTGTACTTCAGTGCTCTGTTAAAGCCTTCCTTAAGAAACTACTGGCATTGCATAGGTCTGTGCATATACAGTGGAAAACTGGAAGCTTGAAGTCTTTCTCAAAGCAAAGTTTGGTAAAGTCTTTTGCTTTGCTAGGTTTACTGACATCCATAGCTATGCACCATTGCACCGCTTTGGTCCGCTGGATTTCACTGTTCTGTTAACCACTTTCTGAAGAGACTGCTGGCATCAGGAGTTTGCTTAGCTCTGAGTAAGAGGAGTACAATCGAACAGTGCAGCGGGGCAAAGCGGGGCAGTAATGTTTTTCTGGCATTTTTTCCATCCTCGTTTGAGAGTGAAACACATTTGGGTTTGACTTTCAATTCTGACGCAGAATCGATAATAATTTATTCAAAGAATGCTTGGATCGCTCAAAGGAAGGCGCAAAAGGCAGCTAGGAAAACGTTCTCAGCTCCATGTGACCCAAGTGTCCTGCTAACTTGTGCAGATAATGTCGTCTCCAATTTGCCCGACTATTGAAATATGCATTAAGCCAGGGCCTTGTTAAGTAAGTCCTTTCACATCGAACCTGCATGCAGCTTAGTGGCTATTTTTACATTTTCTCTCAGACTCTTCGCACTTCTTCTCCTTTGTCGCACTGCATCGATTCCCCCCCCCTGCGTCGTGTGGGCATTAAGGCATTAAAATTTAATTTCGATTTTATTATGCTCTTTTGTCGCTGTGAGTTGTGAATAGTGGCGAACAGCACCCACGCAGGCCGGCGAAACCCCATAATGGACAATTGGTCGACATTAAATTTAAATTGGCTCATTTGTGGTTCTCACATTTTCAGCACGTTTCGTCCGCCGCCGCCGCCGCCGACCCCTCCGCCCACTGTGTGCTGAAAAATCAAAACCTTAGATTGGTGCATAATTTATTTGATTGGATCCCTTTTACGGACGCACAGAGGGTGCCCCGAAGGCCAATCGGAATTAACTTCACCATAATGTTGCGGCAGCATGCCCTGCCTGTGCCTGTGCAAAGGACTCTTCTTCCCGAACACAGCCCAAACCCCTAGAACCTCCCAAAAAACCGCACAAATTAATTGCCCTAATAAAATTTTATTTAAAATTCCAATAATAGATTGGAAGGCAAACAGCATTCTGCCTCGATAGTAGGCTCACGCAGAGTATGTGTACCTTCCTTCCATTATGTTTGGATATGGTTTCTCTTTCATTTGCCCTCTCCCTCGCTGGCTGTCTATTTTGACAGGGGATGTGTTCGAATAATTAATTTCATGGCTTTGTTTATTGATTCGACGTTAAACTCCAATTAAAATTCGACGGCCTATACAAGTAATAATAATAATAATAATAATTTCGGGAATACGAGTTCACAAAAATGCCATGTAAACAGGCCCAAGGGCCGGCTCTAGACGACCGACGCTGGCGGCAGGATATCCATGGACCAGGAGACACCCAATGAATGTTGTTTAACAACGGACTTGTTATAAATTTCTATCATTACATTATTTTATTGTTGAAACAAGTACCCACTTCCGATGGAGAGGGGGGGGGGGGGGATAGGATGGATGGTAGCCACAAACGACCACCATCTCGAGGCGTAACCTTGGTTTTTCTGTTACGCTTTTCGCGGAAAATGTAATTATCTCAAGCACATAACATTCTGAATCACTTATTAATATTTAAGTTATGCCCCCGCACCCCGCCGCCCAACTGCAGAGAGAGAGATCGAGCGAGTTCGATTGAGGAGGTACTTTCCGCGTGGCGGCGGTACGCGCTCGCTGTAAGGAGCAGCTTCGAGAGGACGCGTCCAACAAAGACCCATCCATGCGGAAACAAATGTTGCTCATTATAATAACGATGCACGATTTCGTCGATGAATGGACGTTGATTATGGATATTCATTGGAGATGGGTGCTGGCAGTTGGGGGACAAACTTTTTGCTGCCTTCCTCGCTGGAATTATGTAATTTCGTTTGAGAATTTTAATCGAATGCAAATTTGTGTCCTTTTTTACAAGGAGGAGTGGAAAATAAGTAAATTAAGTGGAATATTGTTATGGAAATGATGATGGTGTGTGGTCTTACTTTTTTCTTCTTCTCTCTCTCTCTCTCTCTCTCTCTCCATTGCAACAGATTGGATTATAGTTACAAACAAAAAACAAGAAAAATATTTGCCACTCTGGTTGATTTAATTTGCATTTGTTTACCGAGATATGGTGGCACATGTCAGGGCTTTGTTGCTTAAAAAATAATACCAAGTAGCAATGGAAAGAAGGCCAAAAAACACTACTGCTCCACTTTGCCCCGCTGTGCCCCGCTTTACTGCTTGCGCCACCTTATCTTACTCAGGGCAAACTCCTGCTGCCAGCAGTCTCTTCAAAAAGTGGTTAACAAAACAGTGAAATCCAGCGGAGCAAAGCGGTGCAATGGTGCATAGCTATGGATGCCAGTAAACCTAGCAAAGCAAAAGACTTTACCAAACTTTGCTTTGAGAAAGACTTCAAGCTTCTAGTTTTTCCACTGTACATGCACAGACCTATGCAATGCCAGTAGTTTCTTAAGGAAGGCTTTAACAGAGCACTGAAGTATAGCGGAACAAAGCGGGGCAATAGTGTAAAGCTTTGCATTTGAGTGAACTCACGGCCCTGTGCCATTTCAGTAACTGTCTGTTGGACTGCTTAGGTTCATCAATCTCTACTTGATCAGAGCTAAGCAAACTACTGATGTCAATAGTCTCTTCAGGAAGAGATGTTAACAGAATAGTCAAGTGCAGCGGAGCAAAGCGGTGCAGGTCGGCTATATTTTAGTTCCAGTTAAGTCTCTCTTGGCGTTACCTCTTTCAAGGGTCGATGGGTCGTCAAATGCTTTCGGTAGATTTTGCCTAGCCTCAGGGGACATAGGGCATTGAAAAACTTGGATATTTGACACTTGTATTCAGTCTGTGCCTCTATCGGGCAATAGGAGCTGTCGTCGTGCTTAACCTTACATGTATAGATACAAATAGGAGCAGCCATGTCCTGCAAGGAACTAAGTTAATGAAGATTCTGTTTCTTGTCTATTCGTTGTACGGTTTACAGAGCACTGGCATTGATGTTCAGGATATTCGGTATATCAACGTCGTCATACTCCCCATTTGCATGCCTTAATCTTCATAGCTTTAACCCGGACTGGGGTAACTTATAGGACGATTGCTGTGACCACAAAATTCTCCGCAAATGCTTTGGTTTCATCCTCCGTCAGTATGAGACCAATCTAGGTCAGGTATTGGTTGTTTGGCAAACAGTTTAGGAAGCCGTAGTATGGAGTTCTACAGCAACGGCCCAAGCACAGAGCGTTGTGGTACCCCACTGGTTACATAGGGTGTATTAGTCGAGAGTATTGATGTTTCGACAGTTCTTTGGTGGTTTTGACTCCTGACATGCGATTTGTTTCCTTTATGGGAAAGCACTAGCCTTCATCGGTTCCATTTATCTGGGAAGACGGCGAACACGACTGGGGGTGCTTTGTTTGGAAAACCATCAGAAAACGATGCTAAATCTTCTTGCACTTCACTAGTAATTCCACCAGTAGACCTCCTATCAGAGAGGTGGTAGCAGCTCTAGTGGTATGGTACGGCTTGCATCCACTTAGTACCCGAAGGTCCTATCAATCCTGCACCTCTAGACAACGCAGAGAGAGTCTGTTCTACTGTATCTGACTACGATTTTCAAAGGTCCATATACGAACACATCCTCATAGTGTTCACCAAGGATGGAGACATCCACTTTGCTTTAAGAGCCTAAGATGTGTCCATGACATCACATCACTTGCTGTGAAAGAGAGGAATCCCCTTACCTTCCAATAAACCCCATTCGCCTACGATTTCGTCATAGACCAAGTCAGCCCAAGGAACAAAGGATTCCCAAATCTTAAAACAACACCATTCACTGCACATCCGGTAATTTTTCATCGTCACTATCGATAGCTACATACCAGCACCCAGTAGCAGATATCGGAGAAGCCTCAAGCCATATGAAAAACAGAGCTCGCCCGAGAGACAATGAATCCGGTTCTGCTTCCATCTCCATCCATCCGTTTTCAGAAAAACGAATCAATTCAAATTGATTGATTTTATTCAGGTGCCCGGTTGAATTGAAAAGGATTGGACAGACCCACCGACTACAGTAGATCCACAGAGACTTGCAATGATAATGATGATGATGATCACCTCCTCAACTTAATGTTAAGCTTCTCTTTCCGGAAACAACGAAAGTACGAATCCATTAGATTGTATTATTCTACTTCCACTTCATGCCGGATGGAATATTCTTCAATGACAAAACAAAACAAAGAGGAGTGTAAATCCTCTCTCCTTCAGGAACTCGGGGAAAAGGAGGACGAACGAGCGAGCGTCTATGAAACGATTCAATGAATGGAAATGAGAGAAATAAAATTCGAAACGTTGAACAAAATCAAATCTAAATGCGGCGGAAGTGTAGTACTTACCTTCTTCTTCTCGTTCGTCGTCATCTGGTTCTTTTGTTGGCTGTACGTACATCTCTGTCGGCGCGGCGGCGGCGGCGGTGGCGTTGTCTCCCCTGCATCCTCTGTCACTCTTTTGGAAATTATTTGCAGATGAAACTAACTCATGCATCATTAATTGAAAATAAACAAATTGAAACGAAGGGCGAGACATGCTACCTAGCATCAATTCGAATATCCTGTGTCATCGTCAACCTCCTCCTCATTCTCATCCGCATCCTCATCCTCATCATCGTCATCGTCGATGGAGGAGACGTGTTTGTTGTCGTCAGGCGTTGTTCTCGTCTTGTTCCTACAGTCTAGTCGAGTGGTTGATTCACTTTCGGCAAGAGGGTGGCTCTTCAATTTACATGCAATCCGATTCGATTTCCAACACTGAAAGGGACTCGGATTCAAAGTGTGGTTTCGAGTGTGAATGTTAGAAGGACTTTGACAGCTACCTGCTACCCAGAGAGCTGGTCTAGATTCTCCCAAAGAAAACAGAATCATTGGCTGACATGAAAAAGAAAAAAAATACCCGATTCGACTGCAATTAAGTCAAAATTTATTATCTCAACACAACGCCTTGAGGTTTGTGTACGAGCACTCGTAGGTACATACGTGGTACCATAAACATACGTGGCTCCCCATAATTGCTACATTAAGCGACCGCTCTTTGTTGGCAAATGTGCGTACCCTTCAAGCCTTGATATCCATCTCAAATATTGATAGCACCTTCTGAATTGCCTTGTGCCTGAGAGAGGGAGATGTATGCCTGTTTATCTAAGAAACGTGCGCCCCAAAACTTGGTGGAAATATATCTTAATAAGAAAATAATAACGTGTCGTGGAATGTACCAAGTGTGTGTATCTTCCAGGCAAACGAGAAGATATGAGTGCTTATACAATTCTTCAGGTAATTGTAATATTTCAACTGTACCCATACCCCAACCCCTATCCCTATCCATATCCATAGAGAGAGGGGGAGAGAGTTGGAGTTTAAGGAACCACAACCATGCTTTGCTGTATTTATTCTTTTTCTTCTTCCCATTTGCCATATGGTTGGGGTACCACTTGACTGGTAATTCCATTAGAATCGCCCTATTCTGATGTTTAGTTGCCTTAAGTACATGTAGTCCTTGAGAGAGAGAGAGAGAAGGTGAAATTCCAGAAAAATGGCAGAAATTACTCACATCATCCCTAATGGTATGACATTCTGAGTTGTACACTTCATCTCGGGGATTTGCATTGGTTCCATCTAACATATGTATCCATATGCAATGTATCCGTAAGATATATGTAAGAGGACCAAAGACAACAAAATAGCAAAATCAAATATCTATCTGTCTGCCTCTCTGCATTATTCAAAGAGTCACGGAATTGGATTTTGCCTTGCTTTTCAAAATTTATATAAATTTCGAAATCATGATATTCTCGAATCGACAGCCCACCTTCGCATTCCTTTTCGATTTGAATACTTCCCAAATGCTGGAGTACAGTGGGTTCGATAAAGCACCAAACTTATCCGTATCCGATGGATAAATGTTCATAGAGTGCGAATGAACCAACACTGGGGGGTAATATGGGGTATAACAACGCTGTCTTGTTGTCAATTAATAACTGAAATGACTACCTTTAAGGCTGATGCTTTTTAATCCGGATTTTGCTTTCATAGAGTCCCAACACCACAACTGGGATCTAGACAAGAATTCTTTGCCACAAAAACAAAGATACTGTCTTGAAAGAAACGCCGAATTATAGCTAAATTCAAACCCTTCAGGCAGAACTCATTTAATCATTTAATTCGGACTCCACGTTCATAGAGAGCAATCACACCAACTGGATTAGGGCTAGACTTCATTGCCACAAAAATCGAGACAATGTCTTAAAGAAAGTTCCAACTTATAGCTAAAACCGAGCCCTTTATGGCCAAAAATCCGGATTTTGTGAAAACCTATCAGCCTTCATAGAGTGCAAACACATAATTCTGATTGGGACCAGACTTCATTGAAACTTTCTTGAAAGAAGTGCCAAACCAATCCTCCTGAAGCTGAACCCATTTAATCCGGATTCTCAAATGAATTCAAGTATGATCAGTAACAGAATTAGGGCAGGACTTGATTAGCACAAAAATCAAAACGACATCTTACAAGAGATGACAGAAACCAATCTCTTGAGGGCTGAATTCATTTGATCCGGATTCTGCTTTAACATTTTAGCCTTCATAAGGCAGCAACTAGATGAAGACAAGACTTCGTTGGCATAAAAACCAAAATACTGTTTCGGAAGAAGTGCTTAACCAAACCTCTTCAAGCTGAACTCACTTAATCCGGATTATAGAATAAATTTATCCTAAAACCTGATAATTTTTTATAGAGAGCAAACACAGCAATTGTCAGTATTGTGACTGTCTAAAGAGAAGTATCCAACCCTCTTGAAGTTAAACCCATTTAATCCGGATTCTGAGACGAATCCTAGTGTGATCTGATTACTTACACACCACACTGTATCCCGAATCGCTTTCCATGACAAATACCTCCATTCTCGTAGCAAAATATTCGAATATTGATAACCCACCACACCTAAGCTTATCGAAGCCAAAATTCCTCAAGGTGCCTTTGCCTATCCGGCCCGCCGCCTGGCACACCCCCCTCCAGCAACATACAGCCACACACAAATTTCTCGATTTGATATGTGGAATAACAAATCCTGTTGTTTAAGTGTCATGAAATGAAAATATGTACACACAGGATACTCCACCACCGCCATCACCACTGAATCACAAAAGCGGATGTGAAATTTGTGCAAAGGTGAGCACTTTGCGAACCGTCACCCGCCGCCACCCCATGCGCCCGTACACAAATTTCCATTTACATTACAACTACGTGTGTAACTTTTGCTTTCGCAAATCCCCAACCAGCCTGAGAGTCGGGTAGTTTTCGACGACGAGAACGTGGAAAATGTTATTATGATGTGTTGCATCATATCATCAACTCTAGCAACCGTGCCGCCGCCATCACCGCCATCACCGCCATCACCAACCATCACCGACTTCACCCCAATCCGGAAACTACGCAAAAATTTGCCACCAAACAGCGGGGAGGTACACATTTTCCAAAAATTTTCCTTAATGCGATACTATACGAGATGCTGCTGCTGGCTGGTGCGAATGTGGGTACAGACTACAGAAAACCAAATGACAGTCGCTCAGTTGTCATTTGACAGTTTGGGTACTGCCATCATGCTCTTTATTCACAAATGATGCTACGTGCGGTAAATAATATCCTTCACCTTCACCACACCCAACCGCACAAAAGTAACATCAACAGCTTAGGATACAAATTCATATTTTATACATCTACCTCCCTGCCGCCCTCCCTCCGTTCCCCGACGAAGAAGAAAAAGAAGAAGTTGGCAGGAAAAATTATGTTTTCCCAGCAAGGGGGAGGGCGGTTGTACGAGTAGGTTTAGCGAAATGAACTTTCCCCAGCAGATAAATCTGATTTAGAATTTGAATTGGTAATGGAGGGGATGAGAGGCGCCTGGGTGGATCGCATTCGCATACAAATAAACTTTTATCGTTATACATAGATTTGGTGGAATTTACGCCACCGCCGTCACCACCGCCACCGCCGCCATATTATCAAGGGAACTTCGAAGCCGGGATAGGTTTCCTTCATTTTTACCTCAAAAACACGAGAAAGTTCGAAAATAATCATGAAAAATAATTGCCACCGAAAAGAGAGAGAGAGAGAGGTAGGCCTTCTAAAGCTTAGACGGGCTTAGAGAAAAAAAAAACAAAGCAGGACAGATGTGTATGCGTATAGCCTTTTAAATCATCTTCATAATTAGAAGTTAATGAAGAGGAACCAAGATTAATTGCCGCACCAGAAGGTGTAGAAAAATGGGCAAAAGTTGTGTGCTTCTGCGAATTTTATTGCTTAATTAAACTTTGTTTGGAGTTTTAATGAAAACAACATCCAAAGCGGCGAGGGGATGGGTGATTGGATAAAGAAATTTCGGATTCTTGGGAATTATTTGCCATAATCTGTTGTTTTTCGGATTGTTTTAGTTATTTTCTGTTTAACAAAAAAAAAAGCCCACAAATTGCCTTTCAATGACATGTCTTTCGAAAGCCGCCATCTTTCGCATGACACACATGTCATCACAATATGGGCCTGCACGCGTTCATTTTCGCATTTAACTCGAACACAGCGATCCAAGTGTCATTTGGAATATTTGAAACAGAAACCGAGGGGATATGCGGCTCACCTTCATCTAACCTAACCAACAAATCATCTTCTAAGCATCCACCAAGGACACACATGCTTCTTCCTTCTACTCGTACACCCTCCTCCCCGAGCGAGAGGAATAAAAATGGAGAACAAAAACAGGAATATTTCCACAAATAACCGTAAATTTCTTAAGCTGGAACCTTTTCTTTTTTTCGTTTTGGTTTTGGTTTTCGTTTTGCTTTTGCTTTTGAGATACCAAGGACATGTTGTCGTCCTGGTTATTGTATTATTGATGTAGGGCGGTGAATGTTTTCTCTTTTTTTTTCGAATGTAGTTTCGAATAATCTCCATCTTTTCCATTTTTATCTATAAGTCGTGACCCACATGGAGCAGGTGATATTTTTTTGTTTCGAAAGGGATAACACAACACACAACAGAAGAAGGAGAAGAGCGGCGCCCCCCCGTTGTCATGTTCACACGTAGTCGGAGAATAAATGTGACACAATTTAAATATTACGACTCTGCTTTGTGAACACATCCCTCGTTTCACCCGCCGCCGCAGCATGGCCATGTTTACAGAGAAATCCATTTCCTAAGAAAAATCGGAACTCAAGTCGTGATTTTTCTGTGATGTAACACGATACCGATGGGGCGGTCGCCGCTCCCAAAACTCCAAGCCTTCGCTGAAGCAATTACCAAAATCTAGGGCATGTGTTGCCCCAGCACTGAACGCATGTACTTGCGGTGCTTAACTAAAAAAAAAAATAGACTCGCAAATGTCAAAGAGTATAACGGTTGGCTTGGGAGTGCCTGTTCACAAATCACGGCAAAATATCAACCGAATGCAGTTGTTAAGAGTTGCGAAAACAACGGAGAAAAAAATGTAATCTTCGAACACCTGCTTCGAGTAACCAGGGTGGACTGGAAAGCCACCTTCTTAATTGGAGGAGTGTGGAGGAGCACCAATTGATATCTCGTAGTGAATAAACAAAACTTTAATGGGCTTACCATGATGACGACTACGAATACAACGAATACGACAACGACAACGAGAGACGCATTATGAGCGCCACACTGCTGCTCGACCGATTATAATGGCAGCACTGCATGCAATCGGTGCACTCTCAGGCACTGTTGAGGTTGCAGGCGCAGTGCACGAGGTTACACAAGGTCTGGAATCGGTCGGTGCTGGTGGTAGTGGTACCAAGGTGCAAGTGCGAACTCTATTAGTTTTGAGGGCATAGGAGAATGATTTATGGCGGTAAGGTGGCGTGGCCTGTAATCGAATTGTGTGAATGGAGATAAACTTGTGCGCTGTGAAGTGAGATGCGGTGGGGGTTTGTTTGTTTTTTTCTTCTTCTTGTTCGGAGCATAGTGTGGGAACGTTTTGTTTTTTAAATTTCAATGCTTTACTTCGAAGGAAGGAGTAAGTGTGTCATGGGGTCGTTCACTGAACATGACCATGTCATTGAAATGAGATGCCTTGTCTCTATCCATGTGTTCTTGGGAAGGAAATCGTCACAAGGAGAAGGGAATATCATGAAGATACGGAGATGATCCTTCGTAACAAAAGCTTGAATTTTTTGACGTTTTGGACCCTTCTCCCACTTTAAGGCCTCTAGTTCCAATAGTGTACCTTGCGCATCGCTGACACTTGCATCGAATACATGAGGTGGATGCAACGCAATCGATATACCCGGTCTAGGTGGCATAGAAGGCAGGGATCTACCACTATTTTGTAGAAAACATTTGCCAGACCTGCCCACAAGTTACTTTAATATCCGCAATAAGAGGATTAAATAGCCCACTCCTGCGCTGCCGTTAACATGAAACGATTTTCCATAAATGAACTAAATATTTACAAAAAAAACGAGAAGAAAAAACGTTTTTCTTACAAGTTTCCTTTAATACCCCTAATACTGGCCACCTAGCCACCCAATTTTATTAGTTAAGTGCACCTCCAGGATACTCTTTTCCACTCCCAGTTCACGGGCAGCTGACACCACTTATTTGTGTGTTGCGCGCCCTACGCTAACCGATGGATGGACGAACGGACGGACGGAGAAGGAAGGAGCGTGCTCCATTTCGGACACTAAACCACAATTTCCTGTAGCACGAAACTCCATCCGGAAGGTAGTCTAACGTTTTGGTTCGGTATGGTGCGGCATGGCGGACGAGCCTTGCCATCTGATTTAAATTGCCCACTATCTTCCGAAACAGAAATTTCCATGGGCCATGGCTTCCTTCTCGCCCTTCGAGAGCGCGCGCACGAAAACCATGAAAAGTTGTCCGTTCCCTTCCTGTGTGCTAGTTGTTGTTGTTGGAGGAGTATGTATGTATGTATGTAGGTAGGTAGGTAAGTAAAACTCTCGTCCTGTTGTGCCGTAAAGTTGAATTTCGATTTGAAGATCCTATCGCGCGGATGTTTAATTTCTTGATAGTCACGAATCTGTCGTTTGTTGTGTTGCTTTATCGTTTTTTTTTCCTCTCTTTTTGGTTTCTTTTTCGTTGTTTTTCTATCTTTATTCGTTTCTTGTAGCCGTTGCTGTTGGTTTTGTAGTTTAGAGTTTTTCGGAAGTTTAAGTTGCAAACTAATAATCAAAGCGAGGAGTTTATCCATTGGATCCATCTCCCTGGTTGGGGGACCTCTTGCCCGTACTTCTTGGGGTTTTGTGATTTTCCTCCGCTCATGCAAAAATCTCATAAAACTAATTTTTGTCTTCCCATACTCTGCTCACATGCAATGTCCCGCTGCTGGTGGTGCCGCTGCCATTGCACTCAAGTCGACGTCGTCATCCTCGTCGTCGTGGCGGTTGTCGTTAGGTGTGCCCGCGTGCGGTGGCTGTGTGGATAGTGGAGGCTTCTCTCTCTCTGGCTCTGTGACTTCCAATAATTTAATGCTAATCTCTTTTCGCGTATAAAATAATGATAATTCAAAGTCAGGCCATAATGTGCTTTCGGGTTTCATTTCGATTTTTTCTTCTGTTTAGTTAGGAGAGAGAGAGAGAGAGAGAGAGGCAAGGGGCCGTATAATGTGGTCCCACTGTAGCAGCAGAGGCAGGCAAATTGTATATCTAGATGCGGCTGCAATAAATTGCATTTTGCAAAAATCGTGACCAGAAAATGTTAGAGAGCAGCACACACCAGAGATACGGGCGAGTGTGAGCCGAGGCACATGCAGAGTGGAAGAGCCTCAAATTTTATTGTCGCACTTGGAATTTATGGAGTTCTGAATTTTGGTTACGGTCGTCCTTTGTTTTCTTTTGCGGCCAACGCCAAACGGCATTATAAAGAGAGCGAGCGAGCGCATTGCTTTTGGGTTATGTGTATATTTTTTGGGAAAATTTATTGTTATTATGCTTGTTTCGGGAGTTTATTTTATTTTTTTCATTTGAAAGGGGAAGATCAGCATGAGTTGAGATTGCTACCTCAAAGTGGCTTAGAGAGAGACAGAGAGAGAGAGGGGCTGTCGGTTTCGTGACACTTTTTATGTGCGTTGCTTGTCGTAAATATGATTATTTTGTTTACCTATGGTCCTCTGAACTCTGCACTCAACTAAAAGGGCTGAGAGGACTCCAACAAGTTGTAGTTTAAAGTAGTTCTGTCAATCCCTTAAATCCGAGTACAACTGCACACTAATGGATGCAATGTGAGAAACATTTTCTGTCCATCGTCATGCTGTGATGAAATTTGGCAGCATTCTTCGAGCGAACAGCACACCTGACAACTGACACCTCTTGTCACAATTGACATCTCTTGTCACAATTGACACTTTCCGTGACAACTGACACTTCTTGTCAGTTAACAGATTCTAGAATACTGGTCAATTTCTTTGGCCACAATCAGTCGTTCTTTAACAGTTTTTTTTTATATTTTGCGAAGCAGGACGGAGTCCAAGCACTTCCATGCCAAGCATCTGACAGCTCGGTTTCACCTCTCATTTTTAAGTAATAAGGTAGAGTCTGGAAGTAATATTTTAGTCCAAACTTTTTCTACTGATGTTCCAGTCCATAAACTCTGGATCAGTGTCGGAAACACTGAAATAGGTGCAGGAATGAACTCTCTAGAGCGATCACAAGCTTGTGTCAAAATAGCCATATCCAACGAAATGTCATGGAACTCAGTTTGACGTTGATTCGACAGAGTATTCTTTGTGTTGATGGAGGACCAAAGTGAAGGAGATATGCATAGTTCAACCAAAATCTATGGAAACTAAAAGACGTTCATGTTTTCCAAAAAAGGCTCACTTCGACTTGGTGCAGCATATCTCTGATTCTTCAAGCCTACTTCCAATTCTTCTTCGTCCTTCCTCTGATATGGTGATGATCTGCGGTAGAGTGTATGTTAGAAAGAAATGGCTACTAAATCAGTGTAAAGTTTGAGAAGAACTCCTGAGAAAAACGGTGTACAGCGCACCCTTCTGGGAACTTCTCTGTTTGACAGTCTGACTATACTTTAGACTGTCATCGGTTCTCCTGACTTTCCAGTCTACAGAAGTTTGGCTAACTATCTAAGAGGAACCTGTACTCCTGTTGCTGCTCGGCATGTCCTCTACCTTGATCCGATTCCCATTCCACATTTATATCCTCAGGCCTTTTGGTACTTTTTTCCTCGTCTTCCTTCAAGCTCTGTGCCATTTCTCTGTTCGAACAGCGTGCGTGCGGCTGACACCGCACTTTTGTGAAAAATTTGATTGAACTCTCAGTTGCACACACAGTCCTCTCTCGAGGTCGTCCTCTCCCACTCAGAGTCAGAGGCATACAATACAACCCTATCCACCCTGTAAACGTACAAAATGCCAAATTTAATTCCGACTAATGGATGTGAGATTTTCTTCTTTATTTTTTTCGTCATCCTGTCGGGGTTGAGTTCCCTGAGACTTTTCAGCAAAAAATCAGAGAGAGAGTGTTGTAAACCGCCTAAGACGGTTCGGTGTTGTATATTCCTAGAACATGGATCCAAATTGCTTTTAAGGAGCGCTTCTCGGCTGGGTTTTGTTCCACAGCATCCCTTTCCGCATATTGCTGTTGTAAACTTACGATGTTTGGCGATTATTCCTTTGTGGGGAAACTGAAATACGTGTGTGGGGTGAGATGCCCTTGGCATCATACCATGTGTGTTCCTGGGGTAAATCCCTCTCCTTGAAACCTTTTAGATGTTTAATTTTATTGAAGTGGAATTTTTTCGGGTTTTTTTTTTTCTTTTCTGGCGAAATGATATGTAATTTCGATTAAAGAAGGATTTGATTTAACCCCACTTTCCGTCACCCTCGGGGTGTCCTGATAAAGGAAATGGTATGGCAGCAGCAAGCATTCTTTGTGCTTGACCTATGCTGTGGGCCTTTGAAGATGAAGGATTTCGAAGGATTTTCCTAATGGAGGAATTAGGTTCTTTTATTTTTTATTTCTCTCCCTCCTTGCTCCCTATGTTCTCTCCTTCTCTCTACCCTTTTAGTTGAAGCAGGGCTTTGGGTAACCAAATGCATGTGGTCATGAGAACATTATTTTGTGATTAAAGCTGGCCGAATCCCTTCGAGCGTAACATGCAAATCTACTTAGAATGAGTGATGTACGTACATATGTACGTAGTTGAAGGGTTACCTTGAAAACACTGAGGAACGTTTGATTATTATCTCGGCTTGTGTCGATAAGTAGTGATGGGTGGGAAGGAAAAAGGGGTCTTAAATGCTCCTTTGAAGGAGGTTTATGGTATGCAAGAAAGTTTTACAATATCTTTCCAAAAAGGGGATGAAATTCAGGACCAGGAAGGCCCTATTACATTCACAACTTTTCACTTTTCACTTTGCATTTCGCAATTTTTCAATTTATCCTTGCGAATTTCGTTTCACCACAAACTGGTGACAATTATTTTTTGCCATGATTTTCACCAATCAAATCAGCTTTGCACTTTGCATTTAAAATTATGCAAAGTTTCTCAAGAATATGCATTTTCAGTTGAGCAGGGCGCACTATTTCGAAGACCAGACTGCAAAGAGTGCAAGATAAAGAACGAATTTTGAATGTGGAAGCAGCTCTGGAAACCTTCTGCTAAGCAAAGACTGTTATTGTATGTGTTACGTTAGATGAAGGCTCCCAAGGGACTTGACTTGATCCTACTCTTCAAACTTTGTTTCACTTTGCAACTTTGCAACACACGATTACAAATGCAAAGTTTTGGTTTTTTTAATTCTGACTTACTTACTATGAACACAGTCCGGAGGGCAGACCTGGGCCTCAACCAACAAGCCTCTTCGGCCAGCTTGATCTTTAGCCAGCTCCCCCAAGTTGTTTGATGTCCATTTCCAGTTCAGGGCGCCACCTTAGGTGAGATCTTCCTCTACTGCGCGAAGATTCTTCGGGCCGCTCTACATGACCCGTCCATCGAAGTCATTCCACTCTATCTGTCCTGACGAAAGCGGCCTTATCCATTCTTGACAAAATCTATGCCATGGACAGGGAGCATCAGGGCTTTTTTTTTAAAGGATAGTTGGGGTCAAGGGCCTTAGATCTTTTGAGCTATCTTCTTGTAGATGTTGAGTGGATTTGGCTAGTAGCTGAAACCGAGTTCATTAATGAAACTTAGAATTGTTTGAGCTGAGGAGGAGGTGATATTAGAAGATGAGGTAAAGCCTTTGTGGAAATTTTTGAGTCTAGTCCGTATGTTCTTGTTTGAAGGCAGTTCCATCCCAGCTTAAACTCAAAGTCAAAGGACATGCGAGCTCTTAGAGCTGCTGGGCTGTCTTATATAATATTTACATGTGTTCCTCGGATATTCTTGTGATGCACTCTCTTGTACTCTCTGGAGCTCGATGCTGAAAACCTCTACTTGGAAGGTAGAGGTTAAGTGTCCTAACGAAGCAGACAGTTTATAGTTGGGACCGAAAATTCCGACTTCTACCCCATTCGACATTTTAGAACCGTCAGTGTACCAATTATTTTGAAGAATCGGTTAAGGCATATCAGGGTTACTTTAGTTGCTCGAGGGAGGGATTTGCTGCACAACTGTCTTCTCTAGGCAAATCTTCATTTGATCTCAGCGCTGGGTGGTGTCATTGTCTGAATTTATAGCTGTTTCTAGCTAGTCTATAATAGCCTAAAAGTTGTATCTGTCAAGAGTGACATTCTTTTTTGACATGAAAGGCCTCGGTGAGATCTTCATCCATTCTTCATCGTCATCCTTCACAACCAGACGAGTTTTGCAAGGACATCAAAACCAGATATAACGCTATGTAAGCTCGTTTCTATAGATGCTGTCATAGGCTGCCTTAAAGTCAATGAAAAGGTGATGAGTTTCGATTTGATATTCCTGGATTTTTCCCAAGATCTGCCGTAGTGTGAAAATTTGGTCGATGGTGGTCTTTTTTGGCCTAAAACCACGCTGATACGGACCAATGTGATTGTTGACAAAACACCGTACAGCAGATGAGATCAACTTTGAGAAGACTTATTGGTCTACAGTTGGCGCTGTTTAGAGGACTAGTCTCCTTTTTTAAGAATCTGGCAAAGAATGCTGCGGTTTCACTCATTGGACGTAGATAGGTAGGTAGCTCTCGGATCCATTGTGAGCCTTTACCATGCTGTAAGCTGAAAATAAAGGCAAAAGTTGGTCTGTAGTCTCCTTGAACCACCCCGAGGTTGTTAGAAAGAAAGGATGGTTGATGGTGGCTTTCCTGACAGGTCGTCCTTGTCGTTTTTCTAGTTCTGCACAGGGTTGGACATTCGCATAGGAAGTGACATGTTCTGTCTTTTGCGTCCTTATTACCATAGCCCTGGGCAGAGATCATCAGTTTCTAGTCCCCTTGTGGCCGGTAATGATCCCCGTGAAAGGTGCTAACTCGGGTCTGTGAAGCGCCAGGATCTCTTTAATTTTGGCATTTTCGAGTTTCGTTCAGAATTTTCTGGACACAGTATACCGTGGGAGTGCACTCCACCCCTCATTAGCTAGTCCCGCAAAAGTTTGCTCTATATTGGACTTAAAAAGAGCTGGGTACCTACTTTCGTTCCTCACTTTTCAAAAAACCATAAAAAAATTGCAAAAAGTGCAAAGTGCTAGGAACTTCCCGTTTTAATGAAACACATTGCTCTCGTGCGCTTCGTGCAAATGAATTTTTTCGAAAAGCGTTTGCCGAACCAGGGCCCAGATTCCCCCACCATTTCCCCGTGTCGCTCGGACTAAATATAAAAAATTACAAATCCCAGTCATCATTTATTTATTTTTTGTTTGTTTAAAACACCATACACGTCCATACAGCATGCATGGCACCACCCCAGCAATTAATTTGAAATTTATACGAAACAGGGAAAAAATGTTCAGAAAACAAAAAATAGAACAACATTCCTTGCATTCCCCAGTCCCGTGCGCTGTTTTGTGTAATTTTTTTCTGCGGAGCTCCTATTTTGCTGAAATAAATTGGCATTGTCCAAAATGTGCGGGCTGCAGCCATACGGTCGTAGTTATGCGCAGCGGAAGAGGGTTTGGGCCCGAGTGTGGGTGTAGTACGTCTACGTCGACAGAGAGGATGACCGCGTATTTATTTTTTTAATTTTTTACCTGTTTCAGTGTAATTTTTTTCCATCCGCCCTTTCCTATACCGCCGGGGGGGAGGGCGGCTGGGCGATGCACCCTTATCAGTTACAATGCATACAGCAACAGACAACATTGTCGGCATTTTAATTAAAAACATTGTCTGACATGTCACCGAAATTTTTAATCAAACTTTTAATTTTTTTTTAAAGTTTTTGTTTTATAGAGTTTGAATGTTGATAAGACTGGATATTTTCTGTATCAAAGCGGTTTTTTTTTTGGTTGGAAACGCTGTTTTTGAGTGAGACGAATGCATTTGGGATTTGTGTGGTAATTTTTTTCAGTTCTTGCTAATGAAAGAGGTTATGAGAGCGGAAATGTGACAGACTGGTAGGCATTGATAGGACAAACACCTGCTACACCCACTTTGTAGTTGCACAGTAGAAGTCGCTTATACCGACATTGGATAGACCCATCAAGTTCGCTAGTTCCAACTGAGGGCCATTATAAGCTGACACTGTAACTTATTGTGTACAAGGATATCGCTTAAAAGTTGGCACTTTTCTTTCGAGTTGGAGCGACCTAGAGCCGAATTTGTTTGTCCGTCGAGGGTCGGTATAACCGGTTTCGACTGTAATTTTTGTGAAACAGAAATATACGAGTCGAGCCAACACGTGGTATGAAACATAACAGCCTCGAGGTCCTCTCTAAATCGAAGAAAATTACACCCATTGTCCAGGAAATAGTATTTGCTTCGAGCTGTGCTCTATGTACATATGTAACCGCATCGAACAAAGTCAGTGAGTCCTGGTCTCCTGACGAACGAAGAAGGTTTTGATACCTATTCTCGTCCAAGCCTTCTCTATCTGACTCGAGCGTTTACGTTTACGACATCATCGTCTCTATACCGAACTTCCAGTATCCAAGCCATGGAGAATATTATCTGGATGATGTTGTCCGCATTATGATCCACATGACGCACCATTCCAGTGAGAATAGAGCGGCGCCTGTGCCACACGTCATCTAGCTTCGTACAGAAATCATAAGTCCAGCTGAAGCAGATGGGGTCACGTTCCCATGACACCGCTTGTCATTCTCTTACTGGGACTAGTTTACCATCTGCAGTTCTACTGTTTGTTCCTTTCATATTTGGTCTGACTATCATAAGGTGTAGCCACTGCATCTTGGATGGGTTTACCCCTGTCTTTTCCTACTGCTCTCTTACATCGAGGGCATTGAAAGTCTTTCTATTCAGAATTATACCACGAAATGTGCTGTGGCTTGAAAGGAACAGCTTCACCTCTAGATTGGGCAGAATGAAGTGAGGTATCATAAGTTTTCTTGTGACGAAACTTTGAGTCCACTTCTACGAGCATATTTCCTGCATAATTTCAAGAGAAGACTGTTTCCTCCTTTCTCCATTCATACTCATCAACAGTAGTGGACTCAATACACCACCTTGTGGTATGCCTCTCGTTACTCATTTTCTTTCAAACAAACAACCAAATGACATTGGCCCTTCTGTTATTAAACCCAGCTACTGTCCAGCTCCTGAAAGGTTCTCAACACAGAGAGGTTTATAATCTGTGTTGGCTTTCGTAGAGTTTTAGTTTCCTAAAAGAAAGTGTTGGCTCTTCCCAGGAGCATAAGACGTGTACCAAGCACTGACTCTTTGGTTTGTTTTACAGAACTGTTTCTGTCAGTCGGTCTCGGGAATATAAGTTAAGATCCGAATAAGCCTCATCCAATAGCCATATCGACCATAAATCTCAACAAATCCATAGGAAACATTCAAATCCTTTTCTCTAGACCGTTTCTTCTCATGTCTAAGGGCATAGCTTGATGGAGATCTACCCAGGATTCAACTCCCAGCCCCCCTTATTGAAATAACTTCAAATTGCCAATACAAAATCAATCCCAACCTTCGCCTAATCCCCGACATGCTTAAAACCCTCCCACCCAGTGGTCTTCCCTGTCACATCTCATTTGAATGTCTACGCAAATAGCCTCCGTTTAAAGGTAGAAACCAACAAAACGAAAACCGTTTTCCCAAAAGAGCGCTGCAACACAAAAAAAAACCAAAAAAAAAAGGACTAAACAGAAAATAATGACAAAAAAAAGGAAAAATTCTTTCAAATTACTAAGCCCACTCATGGAATGGACATTCGCCCCATTCGCCTGGTTGCCTGGCTCCTCCGCCACCACCACCACCAGCGCCAGGGCCCAGACTGTGCCGGTGCAGTTTTTAAATTTCCATTAGTGTTCCATGTTTGCTAATTGCCAGAGGTATCGCATGAATGCCAAAGAGAATTGCGAATGTATGTTTAAACAGGCTCTCGTGCAGACCAACAAAAAAATTAAGACCGACGACGACGGCGCGCGGCGGCAAGAAAATCGCTATCCACGTCGTCCTGGCAAGGAGAAACGGCAATTTTGTCAACTTTTTTCCGTTTTTCCTGTCCGCCATCGTTCGTTGGAGATCATCATTATGTACTTATGACTTTAATTTGCCTTTTACTAGGGAAATGGTTCTTTTTTTTTTGTTTTGTTAATATTTCCTTTGCGGTTATCCTGTGAAAGCAACAGCTGCAACAACAACAACCACCTCTACAACCCCCCTGTCATCATTAACGCAGAGCGATGAAATCCGTTGCGAAAAGAGATGACATTGCGCGACTGTGCTCGCGTAATGTTAATCTCATTTTCGTTGGAAAAATAAACCAATATCCTTGTGAAGGATAACGGACTGGTTAGTGCCTTTCATCGATACACTCGTATACTCGTATACTCGTGTGTATTGTATCTGTTCGAGGCATCCAGATGAGAGTGAAATAAATAAATTCGAGGGTAGTTAGCATTATCCTTCGGTTGAGATTTATTATTTCTCAGTCATCCAGCACACGCCTCCCTCTTGTGCTGTGTGGTGCTCCGGTGGTCCTCCGCCCCCCATCTGTCTGTACTTACTCCTGTTATTGTGTTCAGTTAAGCGATTTGAATTTACTGCCTGGAAATCGAAGCTGAGCAAATATTGGAAGTTATCATTAGAGGAGAACGAGCCACGGCACTCGATGTTGAATCACTTACTTCCTCGTAACACAGCACTGGCTGGTTGGCTGGCGGTGGCGGATTATGTTCTTGTCAGGATATACTACTACACAGTACAGGGGGGGGGAGAGAGAGAGCTGTGTATAGTATGTGCTCTGGAGTTAATAATATTTGAGATAGTCCTGTGAAATGTGACATGGAACAACGATCGTTTGAATTGATTTACGAGCGGGAGGTGGGTACTGTTTCAACTTTGCTTTCAAGGAATTATGGATTTACATTTAATTAGATAATATTTGAGAGGGGGCCGCCGCGGGGGGGAGGTTCTTTTCAAAGTCAATAGCTAAGGGATACCACGAAACTGTGGGCTCTAGTGATGGTACACTTTCGGTTTTGAAATCAGGAGAACATTCAGAAAATGAATTGTATGCATGAATACATTCCTAGTTAGGTTAGGGACACATTGCTTTATAGATTTGAGGACATCAAACGCGGGTACATACCATCGTGTTTGATTCCTGGTAAAGCTTACCCATTTCTTTTCGATTTTCCCGAACTCGATTTCTTGCGCCTCGTCATGCAAGAACGTCACTGTATTCTTCCTTACATAGGGTCTGGCCAATCCATTGCCACCTCTTATCGGCAAAGCGATGGAGCTAATCAGCAACAAAAGAGTAGTGGTGACAGTGCACAACCTTGCGGATAGCCACTGCTGATCTAACATTCTTTTGTCTGGCTGCCATCATAATGAATTTTTTCTGAAAATGATGATCGAAAACCTTCTTCTTCATTATTACGAGTTTTTTGACAGGTTTAGGCATGAATCATGTCCATGACTGTCCTTTAAACCTGCTCTCCTAATAGAAGTGGCGTGGGTAAAGGGTCCATCGATTGGAACGACGCCTACCCAATTTTCATTGTCTTCCCCTAAATGATGCTTGAGTTGTTCCATCGGAAATACGGAATCGATCTAATCCGAGACGATGGTCTTGATGATCTTGATCTTGATCCACTACACTGGCAGTGGATTCACCAAAGAAATGGAAAGGGACCTGAAGACAAAAATGACTGTCGATACGTTGAGTCGTGTACACCGTATCTCTGAAAATCAACCCAACTCATCTGAACAATCTCCTATTGATGTCGCATCTGGTGGTGGGATAATGAGCTCCAAAGACCTGGAAACGGATGCTCGCCTGAAAAAAGTGTAAAACTTCTCTCAAAGGCAAGGAGTCAACAGTCCTATTCCACGACTGCGAGTACACTCACTTCGAGTGTCGTTGTCGCAGATCGAGTCAACAGGAACATGAACGTTAAAGAGAAGCCAGGAATTCGCAAGAATTGTTTGGCGAAGGACGAAGCAGATATAACATATCGGCATAGGAAGGAGAATACAAATGTCTTTAAGGAGTATCCGGGGTGGGAGTTTTCTATTGAAAAATTGGTCCTTCGAGCGAAAATTTGTGAAGCACTGCGGGAAGGCCATCAAGATCTGTCGCCTCTCTTGACTTGAGTGTTCTAATCGCTTAGTTCTTCATCGAAGGTGTGATTCAAATTGTGGAATTTTGGGGGCCGGAGTGCTCTTAAAAAAAAAAGGCAAAAGTGTTCTTTCCATCCTCTTCGCTGTTTCAAACTTTCACTAAACTTTCCGTAGAGGAAGATGGGCATCACTTTCGTAAAACCACTTCGCAAAGAGACATAATCTACTCGTGTATCTGGAGAACTCCACTCCCTAAGCCATAAAATGTCTGAAACCGATTTTATTGAGTTTCAAAACCCCTTGCGATCTGCGGATCAGCCCGAAAGCCTGACAGACCTGATCCGAGTATTATGAGTAGAGTTTTACACACTTCGACTGAACCCCATGAACCGACATCAAACCCAATCGACTGAGTCCCAGAGAAAGTGCTCCTGTAACCTAGTTTCGAAAACAGTTCCACCCCACCCTCCCGAGCTATTCATTCCACGGAAAGGAATTCATTACACCTAAATCCATTTCAAACCGAAACCCACACGAGCTCAGTTATTCAGGAAATTCCTCAATTCACAAACATCCAGCACACTTCATTTTCAGAGATCAAAATAATGCTCTCCGCAAAATATGATCAAAACCGCACAGCATAGCTCAGGTGAATTATTCTAAGTTCCGCAGTAGGTAGGTGGTACTCCAGCCCCAACCATCATTTTGACTTTTGTTCGGGTTCGTCTCTGCACGTATAGATTTGGCACACCAGACCACTTAAGCTCACCCACAGAGTCCTTCGAGTCGCTCTTCGTGCACACATAAATAATAATTATACCGAATTCTTTGCTCACCCACAACTTTGCGTAGCAGACACAGACCACCTTCCCTGCCTATAGGTACTCGTAAGCCAGTCCAAAACGGTACGAAGGAGAAAATTCACTTCATATTCTATTCCGGTATGAGTGGCTTGTACATACACGAGTATAGGTGCGGTAGTACTTAACCAAAAGGCCTTATTCACTATACTCTTAGGAAATTCCTTGGTTCCTTGGTTCCTTGGTTCCTTTTTTGTTTTAGCCTGGGTGGTGGAAGATGGGGCAAGTGTTTTTGACGTAACCATGGTAGCAGCTTTGCTAATCCTCCAGATTGATGGTGGCTTCTTCAAACCGAATATCCAGCCACACATGCCACTTCAGGTGGTATGCCCACAAAGTAAATAATATTATGAAAGCTCAAGACGTTGATGATGCTGGTTCAAGGAGACTCCTGCCTCCTAATTAAATAGGAGAGAGAATTTTCTTTTGATCTTCCCACACACAGGTAGCATATGTATACCTTCTACCACCACGACACCTGAACGCTATCAAGTTTTTGACTGTTTCTTGCAATTTCTGTTTTTTTTTTTTCGTTGTTTTGAAATCCTTTTCGTCCTTGTACACTTGAATTAATTACTTTCGACGCCGTTCAGGCAATAAGGAAGAGAAGAGAAAAGTTTTCAATTATCAGATTCAAAAAGGATTTGTGTATCCAATTTAGGAATTAACCTTTGACAAAGTTTTCAAAATGAAAAATGGAGAAAAAAAAAGAGAGAAACCTTCACTTCTCGACATGGCATCCTTGAGATTTGTTATTCGTGCGGGAAAAAGGATTCTTTGGAAACTTCAAGATGTTGTGTAAAAAGTTAGGGAAAAAAATTATTATACTTAAACAGGCGTCTGAAGGAGATCCAAACCGGATTTGGGTTAAAAGTATTTCCAGTCTCCAGGCTTTGTAGTAGGATTTCTAAGGATGGAGTTTGCATTTTTTTTCTTGCCTTGTGTGTACAGTGGTTTCCTTTTTTTTTTGCTTTTCGTCTCTAGTTTCCTTCTAATTAAAAATTTTACTGTTGAACTTTCTACAGGGTTGTCCACAGCAAACAAAAATATTTTCTTTTTTTAGTTTTCGAAGCCTGAAAGCGTTCTGAAACGTTTACCCAGGACTTGATAAAGGGTGAGACAAACTGTCTGGTGGTAGTGCGTTGGACTACGGAGCAAGGGGTTCCAGGCTCAATCTCGAGCGAATACCTAAAATGTCTCCACCTCTCGCGAACATCTGACAAACATCAGCGAGTACAACTGCCAAGAGAAAGCTCTGAGATACGGCAGCCTTCCACTCTTCTCAATCCCGGGTACGCTGATTCTAGTTGTCTTGATTCTTAAAACAGAAGTTCGGTCTACTTTGTCATCTCGGCCCTGGGGGCTGTGATTCGAAGATCCTCATTGCTGGAGCATTATTGTCCATAGCTCGAGGTGCCAGTGTGAATCCAGTCATTTGCGACTTCGAAGTCAATGAAGAGATGATGAGTCTTGACTGGAAATTTGTTGGTCTTTTCCGGAATTTGCCTCAGGATAAAAATTTGATTGATCATCGGTGTGCTGGGCCAGAAAGAGTTACAGAAAGTTTTCAGACATTCACACAGTACGTTGGGATATGCCTCGATAGTCATGATGTAGCATATAGCCTTGAGAGTCCAGTCATATGCCATGGCTTCATCTACTCATAATTGGATGATGCACCACTAAGCCATCAGAGCCGGCAACTTTGTTGTTTTTCTCGTTTTTGAAAGCTGATCCAACCTCTTCAAAACAGGGAGGCGGGATGGGTTTTTAATTGACTGGATGTGGGGTTTCTTCGATCTCGCCATGTGATCACTGCAAACAAGGGTGTAGCGATCTGTTCTTTTTCCTCCACTCTTCACACAAATCTGCCGGAACATTGTTGGGTTGTTAATATAAACCAACCTCGCATAACTATTCCTCGAGATTACACGATTGATTGACCATCTGTGTGACATGTGGCTCCATCGTGTTGGAACCACATATCACTGATGTCAACCCCAACCAATTCAGGGCAAAAAAACAATCTGTCAACCTGGGACCATAGCTTACTTCACGGTCTCACGGCCTCTTGAAGCACATGTGCTCTTGTTGCTGTCCCATGGCGCATTAAGCCAAAAATTAGCTTCATCCTTACTTAAGATGATTTTCCTATGAAATTCAGGATTTCAAACTTTTCCAGAGCCCAATTGGAGGAGAGGAATTGACTGTTTTTGTTCATATTAAACTGAACCACGTACGGCTGCAATATTTTCGGTACTTCGATTGCTGCATTGTCGCACTGACTCAGGGATGTCCAATAGTGGATATGTCAATTCGAATTTATCCACTGTAGCACGCATAGCCTGTCTAGATGGGACGGTTGCGACCACAGACTCAGAATTTCGGAAGTACTTTCTGATCATTTCTGAACGTAGTTCTTTCATGAACTTCACCACGTAAACCTTGACTGACGTTTTGACACTGACATATCATAAAACAAATTTAAGGATCCGTTTGTGCTAAAATAGCAAATTTTTATGTTTTTTTTTTGACAAAACTCTTTATTTGTTGATGATTTTCAGTGTTTTTCATTTATTTTTCGAGTTTTCGTGATGAAGAAAACGCCTTCGAGATAAAACTATTTTTTTTCTGCAGTTGCCATCCCTGACCTTTTCTTCAAAACTTTTTTTTTTCACGACTTTAAGCCCAAAAAGATAAAATATTTGGGAAGAGTTTTAGAAACATTTTGGAAACGTTGCGGAAACATGTTGGTTTTGGCTAAATTTCTGTTTGATGTGGACAGGCCTTGGATTGTTTAAGGAGTTCTATAAGCCTTCCCTACTTTCTCAGCTCGAAACTAAACCAATTAAATCAATTTGAGATGTAAGCGATTTTTAATTCCCTCTCCATTTGGTTTCTTTCATTCTCTGGATGCTCTAAGGAAATCAGTTCCTCTACATCTTAAGTCAAATCCTTGCCTCATCGGAAGGAGCAAAAGAAGACGAAGACGAACGGGTGGAAGGATACAACACAAAGGGTGTGTAACGTAATCCCCCTTCAATGAGACGAACTGTTCCAACAAGAAATTTCGTTCCGATTAATCATTGCAAATAATCCCTTTTTAATTGCACACGCTCTCTTTCGCTCTCTATCTCTCTCTCTCTCTCTCTGTGTACCGAAAAATCACCAGGAAGCAGGCAGCGAACAGCAGCGTGAAAAACAATGTATTAATGCCTGCTTGCATGGCAGTGTGTGCGAAAGGATACTGCACAGAGTGTGTGAAAGTTCTCGAAGGGCGGGGAGGCGCAGAAATGGCGTTTTATCCATCTTTGTGTCGAAAAGTTTCAATGATTATAAATTAAATTTTGATAAATGAATAGTTATGGAGATTTTTCATTGCGTCTTAAGTTTTGCCGCAGTGGGTGCAGGGTTATGCTGAGACGAGAGCCCGGTTAATGGTTGCCAAAGTTTGTTTTCGGGAGTTGATTATGCAGTCTTTTGGGAATAGATAGGACGCATGGGAAGCTTTACTTTATTGATCCCTCAAAACATAAGTTTAATGGTTAGCTAGTGGCGTGTAAAAGATTTTCTAGAAAACATGTCCTTGACCCCGAAATCCGCGACAAAAACGCACAGTCCATAGTACAGATGCCAAAGCCCAACTTGTCAAGACGACAAAACAGAAATGAAAAGACTCTGTTCTGCATTCGGAGGATCTTACCTTAGATCCTAAGCCTCAATTTCACATTTCACTTCTATGATGCCTTTCTCTCCAAACTTGCTGTCTTGATGGTGAAGGCCCGTAATAGACAAGATATTTGAGATAAGGATGGGATATCTTGGAATTTTTAAAATACTCATCGAGAAAGCAGCACGAACCACATCGCTAATCGCCAATAAGAACAGTACTGGTGATAGAGTGCAGCCTTGCGGTATCCCACTTAAGAATTCATATTTCTCAGATAATCTTCCTCTCCTGGGCAATGCAGGCCAATACTACCAAACGCCTTCTTAAAACCGATGAACAAGCGATGAAGTAGAAGTCGGTATTCGACGAAGTCCTTGAGAATGACCTGCAGGCTGTTGACACACAAAGATTCAGAATGAAAACCTGTTTATTCGGCTTTGCTTCAGAAATATTTTAGTTGCTCTCTTGGCGAATAGTTCTTCAGGAAACCCGTAGATACTCATCTTGTTACTGACTACATTACGATTTCTGTCTCTTCTGGTCGTAAGATCTTTTAGGTTATACTGTCAAACCTACCGCCTAGTCCTGACCCAGTTCGTCAAGTACTTTGTCCCGAGATCACACATAAGCTGGGACTTTCAAAAATTCAGTGGTTTCAGCTGGGAGGTAAAGTCGCAGCGGATACTACTCTTTACTCGCATGCTACCTTCTGCACTCCGGAGCTCATTTCCTTGACATCCTTGATGGAGTACCATTTGACCACATGACCCTTCGAAACTCTTTCTCATTGATTTACCATAAATTGCCTGCTCGTCCTTTTAATAAGACGAATGTCATGTTTCTCCTCAATGCAAGCCGCATTCATAACTATTCTACCGGACTTGGTTGGTTTCTAAAATCCGCTTTTTCTTCGAACTTAATAGGGTCAACAGAAAGCCTCATACCTCACTGACTGTTTATAACTAAACGACCGACCCCCGACTATATTCACCAGCAAGGACGACTTTCAAGCCCATCAACGACAAGGTCCTGGGTTAGTCCCCGACTCCGTGTGCCGCAGTGTATGTCATGAAAATTGATACCTAAGCGTTCAGCTACAGCCAAACCAAACAGACTTAAGGCCGAAATATGGGTTAATTTATTCCTGGCATGCGAATGACAATCTTTTCGAATCCCATTCACAGTGTAAACGCAAACAGGCTCGATGCGTGTGGGTGTGTTTTTCCTGCCTGCCTGTGGCTGTGTGTGTGTCCATGGTGCTCCAGAGAGCTGTTTGTGTTTCCTGCATTTAATGGACACTCATTTACTTTTTTTTTTTGTGTATAATTTGGCAATTTCCAAAAATAGAGAGGAAAAAAAAAGGATGGATGTTTACTTACGAGTGTGGTACGTCAGGAACAGAAAGGAGGAGAGGAGGAGGAGGAGGAAAAAAAGCGGATTGGTGGACCTAAGGAGCATCAGAAACTATTGCCATTTACTTTGAATGGAGGCGAGGACGACAAATATCCATCCATCCACCTTGGATGGGCTTTTGGTTTTCTCTTCTCTGCGTGTGTGTGTGTGTTTGGAGTCCTTGAGCTAACGGGAAAGGCAATCGGATGGAATTTAATTAATACACTCTCGGCTACAGGATATTTAACAATAACTTTTGTGTCCGGATTTTAATTAAAGTGCGTGTCAATCTAATTTCATTAGTATGAGCTTCTTATCGGTGTGTAGCCATGTAGCCAAGCCAGTGAGCTGTGCTCCAATTGAATTGCCGAGGCATTTTCAAAGGATTTCTATGCGTGTGTGTGGGTGTGTGTGAGAGATATCCTTGAATTGGATGATCATGGTCATGAGGTGGGTTCTTTTGGTGATAAGTGGAACTCATCTATGGCAAACACGTGTTACGTTGAAGTGGTTTTGGCCTTTTGTGGCTCGCAGAAGGGAACGGAAAGTGGTGATGGTGAAGGTGAAGATGAAGGTGAATATGGGAAACAGTCTCTTTTCTTTTAATCGGATTGGAACCTGACACGTGCTCATACTCCTATGTAGGTGATGATGCTTCATATAAGCGAATGAGCTAAAAAATGCGTCGTGATGGACTGACTCAACACTTGAGCGGACCAGTCACAGCTTATTCCTCGAGATTTTTGGCACCATTTGGCACCTCTTGCTCTATTGAGTCTGTTCTATACTCTGAGGTCGATACCAACTCCAGTGGACACAAAATTTTCTCAGTAAAGAAAATTGTCAACTTCCTCAGACTGGGAGCTCTTTTCTTGACTGATTTTATGAGTATCTTTTGTCCCACTTGGTTGGCATTAGCTTCCAAACTCTGAAGCATTTGATTTAGGTCTGAAATTGGTGTGACTAGCCCAAATCTAGCCCTCTCTCTTAAGACAGAATCTAAGCTTCAGCACCATAAATCAGGATTGGGATGATCAAGGTCTTATATAAGGTTTACTTAGATGTAAGGAATAGGAACCTACTCTTGTCAGCCCCTTTTGTTCCTACTGTGGTGTTGTTGCCAATTGTGACAGCAAAATCGAGATAGGCAAAGTCCCTTACTATCTCAAGGCTACAGCTGTCAACTGTGACTTTCTTTCCAATTCTTCGTTCTTGTGTGTCCCTTCTCGTTGACAGCTAAATCAATGTTAACAGCTCCGTTTCAATACTAGCGAAGTGTCATTGTGACAGTCAGCTGAGTTCTGTCATTTATGTCAATAGCGTGCGATTGGAGTTGCGCAGCCTTTTCAAAGATTATGTCACTGATGTTGGCTTGTCAATTCCGGAAAATACTTTGAAATATGATGACAAAGAAGTCGCCTTGTCTAAATCCTTTTTTTTTGGCAGCAAAGATCTAACCGTTCTTTAAAGGGATCCCAAAACTAGAAATGGCTGTCTACAGCTCGCCTCTATAGATTCTGTCATATGTCGCCTTGAAATCGATGAAAGGATGGTACGTATCGATTTGGTCTTCTTCTGTTTTCCTTTCCATAATCTGTCGAACTGTCAAAATTTCTTTCTTTCCTGCCCTGAAACCACGCTGATAGAGTCCCATAGTAAGCCACACAAACTGGGAACTCCTTTGACATTGGTCAAAATCTAATTACCCAACTTTTGCTTACTTACTTGGTGTGACCAAGCTCACCACCGCCAACATCCACCCGTCTAATTTCGCAGACTTCATTACATAGAGAAACATATTCAAATCCCTGAATATATTCCAAGTAACAAATTGTCTACCATTTTGACAGAGTAGACAGCAAAATTGACATATAATTAGTTCCATAACAAACTGAATAACTTAAAGTGTCCTTTATGTCATCGCTTTTCCTTATAGGGTGACAACAGCAACCCATAATTAGAATAAAAAAAAAAAAAGGAAAAAAACTAACGTACCCGGCAAAATTGCGGCATTCATACAAACGTTGTCGTCGTTGTCCCTATGAAATGACATTTGCCCCCGTCAAAACCACCACCACCACCACCAGAAGTACCACCTACTCACCAGTGCAGAAGTTTATGAGAACTCACCTCACCACTGTCAGATTACAAGTCATTGCGGCAGTGGTTCTCGTCGCAAAATTATTCATAAACTTGCAATTGCAATTCTTATTCTCTACTTCTGTCTTCGCCTCTTCACCTCCATCACCTCTTCCAGTTCTTCGGCTGTTCACCGCCTCCGTGTACCACTAACAACAGCGATGACTAAAAAAAAAAAAAAGAAACCAAAACTTATATATTCATGCAATTCAAATGCAAAGAGCAAATAAATATAAAGCAGCACACAGTGGCACACAACGAGCACACAAAACTCCAACGTTGTCCTCGTCGTGGTCGTTGTCGTCGTCGTCGTCGTAGGAGCACAAACCAAACCCATATCTCTTGACTAGTTAAATTAACCCATGTTCCTGTGCATTGCCATT
Organism: Xylota segnis; assembly: GCA_963583995.1. Lineage (NCBI taxonomy): Eukaryota > Metazoa > Arthropoda > Insecta > Diptera > Syrphidae > Xylota > Xylota segnis. The sequence continues at coordinate 1,555,972 of OY757238.1, forward strand.
GCGATACATGGCTTTGTATTTAGTTGACTACTCGTACACAATGTGTATAGTTGGAGATCGTCCTCCCTCGCAACGCTCGTATGTGTGTGTGTGTGCTCTCCAGAGGTGATATATGCGAGCTGTTTTGCACATTACTTGAGCTAACATAACATGCTTTATTGCCAGCACCAACAATACGAGTACAATGCAACATCCTTGCCAACCACCACCCGTTCCGTTATATATGAGTCCTTTAGGGATGCATACGGAGCATGCAGAGCATGCAGCAGAGAGACACAGTAAGACCCAGGCAGACGGAGAATGTAGGTGGATGGATAGAGAGGACGCATGCATGAACATGCGACGAATTACTCGAGAATTATTATTCTCCATTTCAGTTAATTCCTTGGGCCTGATGGTGGCTTCTAGCGTTTCCCTCTCTCTCTCTCTCCTGTACTTTACTCTTTCGTTTACTGTTGATCTGTCTGGGACGACAACGACGACAACAACGACGACGACGATGACGATTGCGACGAGGACGACGAGGACAAATATTCAGCAGTGCATTTAATTGCACAGTTGTAATGGGGGTAATCAAGTGAAAATTTTGTGGTAGCTTCTGTTAGTGGTATCTATATACATATGTTTGAATGCATGTGTGCATGTATGTGTGTGTTGAGTGGGTGCTTAAGCAAAGTCAAGCCACTCTCATCCAGACAGTCAGATAGGCAACCCGTGCCGCCGACGCCGCTGCTGCTGTTGCTGTATAGCTGATGAGGTGATGCCACATGGGATGCGGGTACGATGTGTGTGAAAAGTAATGCGTTTGGTTGTTTCGTTTTGAATTATTTTCAAACAGGACTATGCAAGGACCTCACTGTTTGACGGACTAAGCTCTGACTTTCTGACGTTTTAGGTCCCCCATTTAACTTCTGCGTTAATTGGTAGATTTATTTCTATAAAGTGGGGATGTGCAGTGTAGTGGTTTGTAACTCGGATGGAAGAGGTTCTTGTTAACCGGTTGATGTCTCAGCTATTGGTAGTACTCTTGTTTCGGTTATTCTTTGTGGGACTTGGCTGTATTTTAGTCAGACGTTCCGCGATGGAGCTGAGAACTTTCACTGAGCATCGTTACTTGAAACAAGCCATGGCTCAGCTGTGACCAGGAGGGGCCTCAAGTATCTCGTTTGCTCTTCTTTTGAATAGGTTTGTGGTAGGAAATACAAAGCTTTTGATTCCACGTACTCGGCTCTCATCGATCTTCGACGGGTGGGTGAGGAACCTATATTCTTCAGACACAGCGTCGTCCTAGCTTTTAGTGAACGAAATTGATTTTTTTTTTCGACGACATGTCGGGTCTAGTTTGGAAGTTGCTGTAATCTCTGGTAAAATATTGGTCTTGAAGGTCAGAAAGATTCTTATTCATGGTTTCAATACCTGCCTCGTCCTTAACCCTGTCGTTGGATTCGATGGTAGTGACTTGACTGAGACTGTGAATCAATCGAAAGATCCTTTTTTAATTTAGACAGAGTATGACTGTAGTAGTGTGACTAAGTTCACATAAAGTAGAATCTGGGGACTGGGTTTCAAAGTTTCACTTGGTTGTCAAGCATTGCTGTCCATTCGATTGATGTCGAAGAGCCAACGTAGTCTGTGTGTTTTGGCTTCTTAGACTGAATTCACATCTTCTTTCGTCCTTCTCGAGACGAAATATTCGACGAAGTTTTTCTCGTACAGAACCCCAAGATCTGCTTCCATTTCCTGCTTATCATCGAGCACTCAATAGTATGTAGCACTGGACAGATCAATAGTTTGTAAAGCTTGACTTGAATCCTTCATGTTTAGAGTTTTCCACAGTTTCAGTGGTTTGCTGGAGGGATTCTGTGTCAGCTTCTTACTAAGCTGTCATTACTCCACAGTTGGGGAACTCGTTGAGCAGAAACTTGTTTGCTTGTCCAGAGGAAATGTTTTGAAATGTCGGGATCCCGCATTCTGTCATCCCTTTGTAGAGCTTCATGCGATGCATTCCTGTTAAACGAGGCCTTAAAGTCTGAGAGCTTCATCTACAGTCGAAATATCAGACCTTATGCTGGACAGGATGTTATACATCACTCTGAGCAGGAATACTCCTCGATAGTTGGCACAAGCCATAGGGTTTCCTTTCGTCTTTAAGAGCTGACACTGCCGCCCTCAGGTATCCTTTCGTCTCGTGACCTCAATTGCATTACATTTTGACATACCCCGACTCCTTGGCAGGAATGGAAAAATCTCTCCAATTTTATTACGTATACGCCCCAATGGCACCGCATCCGGTTCAGTGAGTCCAGTATTTCTGACATGTTTTCGGCCTCTATACACCAAATCCTCGCACAGACTGTGTGTTTTCGTTCACGATGCCGAAGTAAACGTCATTGTTGTTGTTGATGATGATCCGCTTTTTATATGCCAGGCTATAAAATAACCCTTACGGAGGAACCACTGCCTCACAGGGGGACTTATGTAGGTAGGCTATCTCACATGCACACACGCACGTACACCTCATATCCAGTGCCGCCGACCAGGCACCGTTCTCATAATCATCATCATTATCCCTGTCTCCACAAGAGCAGTGCCACAGCCGCAACAGAACTCCGTCCCTCCGTCTGTCTGTCTGTCTGTCCGTATGCACTGCACCTAACTACCACAGCATATTACACTTTATATTTATATGTGCGAAACTGTCATAAAGATAAAGGATAAGTGGAAACTTTATGGATACTACTGGCAAAAGTGTAAGGATTATAATATTAAATGTGATGTGTCTTATGACGACACAATGTAATAAAAAAAGAAGTTCTTATCTCTCAGCTGCGCGTCGCGTTGCTAGTTTGTCCTGTTGTGGAGCTGTTACTGCTTAAAGGATATTAAATAAAAATTAAATTAGTAAATACGCGAGTATCAGTCAAGGATTTCTCTCGCTCTCTCGCTCCTTTGATCTATTAAATATGGCTCGGCTGTTGCGCGGATATCCTGCGAATCCATTTGATGTTCTTTTTCACAGTTTTATTGTTTATTACAATGGCGGCGGTGGCAAGATGTGCCACCACAGAGTGGAGACTTAATGCAAAAGTTTGTTTCCTTGTGTAATTTAATTACATACACTCGTACTCGACAGGGCCAGTGGCAGTGTCAGAGCCGGCGGCGGCAGCGGCGGCGTGCAGAGTGCATGAAGTGAAACGTTTTATGATGGAGTGGAATGATTCCCGTGGGATTGGGCTTCATTATACACAAAATGTGGTTTTAAGATGAGAGGACTCGGTGTTTTTTTATGGTTGACCTTTATTATTGATGGCAATTGGAGTGGGGTCCTCTCGCCATCCCATGGAGTGTGCATACTTAGTTGAGGAAGTGGCTATAGAATATGATATGTCCTTCAAGGCAAACGAAAGTCGAAATTAGGGAATTGTATGGATTTTAAGATTTTCGTAGTAATGTCAACCCAACATGAATTCTTGTCCTAAGACTCGCGAAGTGATAGTAGGAACCAATGGGGGTCACAAGACAACACGAATTGGGCTGAATCCGAAAATTCTGTTAGCCAACATTTACACAGGGAATTTTGTGGTCTATTGTGCCACCTAATAACACCTGGGTGAGGTTTGTTCCCTCAAATGAGTGCCACTTTTCCTTTATATAAGTAAGTAGGTCGATAGATGAGGATTTGTTTCAAGTCCTCCAGAATCTTTCTTTTAGAGAGGGGCCTTTCGATTCACATGACCTAGTATGCAAGGGGTATTTGGCACTGGTGAGGTTTGTTCCCATATTTGAATGCCATTCTGCCTTCACAGGTTGACTTATCGTATAGGTAGTATCGTCCTTCCCAAGATATTTCATTAGATTCTCCTGAATTCTGTTCTAGTAGGATGTTATTTCCTTGGTCTTGGACATTGGGGTTCATTGGTACGATTTTGGTGAGATTTGTTCCCTCATTTGAGTGCCAGTCTGCCTTTACATATGTCCATTTGCAGATATTGCGATAAAGTAAGGATTTTCTTAGGTTATTTCTTCGGTCTTGGATGTAGGGGACTATTGGTACCTTGGTGATGTTTGTTTCCTCATTTTCGAGCAGGTTTTCTGAGAGCTGGTACTTGCCTCTACGAACTCATTGCAAAATGGGATATCAACAGGCATTTGTAGGAACCTACCATGGTTACCTCTGTTACTCTTTTCAAGTAGGCTCTCCAATGACCAGAAAGTTTTTTTGCAGTTAGCTCATCGTATCATATGGCACGCAATAGCCATGATAATCTTTCATAAAGAGAAGCTGCTCTCCTAGTCCTAGCTACTTGGCCGACCCTCCCTGTACCAATGTTGTTTTACGGAAAGATTACGTCTCTCTCTCAATGGCTACAATGACTCTAGGCTTCAGCTTCCATACTATTGGTGCCTTGAACTAGTAAATGTCTTCATTCCTTGAAATCTCCTCTTCCTCGTGAGTTTCCTTGGTATTATGTCAAACTGAGTGTTCTCGAACCACGCGCTGTCAGTCACAGCTGTCATCAGCACATGTATGTTTGACAGGGCAAGCTTCAGGGGGAATACAATATTAAGCTTAATTCTATTCCTCATTTCAGAAGATGTTAAGATCCATTCGAATTCGAAGGATATTTCTTTATTTTGACTCTCTTCAGCTGAGCAGCTTCCTAGAACTATCGTCTTTAACTTCCATAACTCCCTACCACTGTAGGCATTTCCTTAACATCCTCATCGCTGTCGTAAAAATTCCTCTTTGCATAGAAAGCCAACCCTCACCACGATTGCTTTCAAAAGGACCAACGTTCTTGGAATTGCTTGTGATTTAAAAAAGTCCCGCTGCCGATATACATATGTATGTATGTGTTTCACCTGCCATTTTTAGACAGCAATTATATAGGTCCACCCTCCACGAGTATATATAACCATTCACAGCTTGACGAAAAGATTTGCATACACAAATTCGGAACAGATGCTCGATATTGATACCAAGAGGGTTTGCGGTAGGATCCTTGAGGAATTTTGGTATGCCAATGGCACATGCGACTACCGCCCCCGTTTCGATTGGTTTTCATTTGATCTATACAGTACAGTACAGGGTGCGCTACTGTTAAAGTTGTCCTTCATCTGTTGGGCTCCTAACAACCGAACACGATTTCGAAAGTGGATTTCCAAACGACAGGGCACTTTCAGCCTCCACTTTCCGTTCATTGGAAATGCCATCATCCTGCTTAATTTGCGGGTACCTATGTGCTCGGCAAGGCTGCTTGTTTGATTTAATAGAAATCCTTGGAGTGTTACTTTAATAAGCAAGAAAACGAGAGAGAAAAAACCGTTGGAAATTCCCTGAATTACTCCTTTGCGTTCGAGCTTCGAGTATCATAAGCTTTGTTGACGAGCAGCAGCTATGAATTCCGTGTGCCAATGCCGATTCCGAGGTCCTTTGTGTTAATTTAATTGAGCTAATTACGAACACGAACAAATTATAACGCCATCTTCCGAGAAAAGGACTAAAATAAAAGGATTTACTTGCGCTCGTGCAAACACCAACCAAATTGTTCCCTTTCTCTCTCTCTCTGTCGTGAATAGGGCTCATGTAAACACATTGCTTTTAGTCCTGGAAGAAAGTGATAGAAAAGAAAAAAGAAAAACAGAAAACAAAAAACACGAACTAAATTCGAAGGATAAAGTTGAAACAGAAAAATAAGTTGTATAGGCTAAGGAGTAGAAGCGCGCAAAGAAAAAAAAAAAGGAAAACAAAAAAGGATTCGTCTTTCCATCATCATTATGCCGAGAAGAAGATTTATTCAAAGCATGAAATGTTTTCCTTTTTCTTCCTTTCGTTTGGTCGAGTGTGCGTGTCTGAATGCATCCGCGTAGTGCACACCAGGACGCCGCCACCGCTGCCGCCGTTGCCGCCGATGGAAAAGGACCTTAAAAAGTAAAAACAAAAAATGAGGTGAAAAAAAAAAAATGAGCTAAATAAAGGAAGGACTTGGTAGTTTTCCCTTGTTAGTTTAAAAAGCGAATAAAAGTTTTTAATTACCCATGTCGTCGTCGTCGTCCTAGTCGTCCTAGTCGTCCTAGTCGTAGTCGTCATCGTCGACGTTGTCGTTAGTTTGTCCTTTTTAGCCTGCCTTGGGAGTTGTGTGTGTATATAAATAGGAATTCTGAGCGTCCTAGCCGTTCGGTTGAGTTCGCTTCACTACGAAAAGGATGCAAGAAATCTTAAGGACATTTCTTTCTTTCGTTCGACATTCCACAAATGTTGGCTTTCTTTCTTCTGCTTCTTCTTATTTGTTGTTAGGTGGGTGGCAGGAGACTTCGACGACGGACACGGAATCTGTGTGGTTTTGCCTTTCGTTATAGGAATAGGTTCGACTTTGTTAACTGACTCTGCGGGCTTTGGTGGCTTCTTTTATGACACGGTGCCGGTAGATACTTTTTTTTTGTAAAAGTTTTCTTTAATTACTGTTTGCTTTCAGTGGTTTATTTAACTCTTCTATCTTTTCAGAGATTTGTGAATGGATTTGATGGACGAGATGAGCGCCATCTACAGGATGTAATGGGGGTGAGTGAGGCTTCAAAGTTACTTTATGATTTTGTTACCTCGTACTTTGATTTACTTAACTTAACCAAATCTGATTCCAAAAATGTCGACCAATTCATGTTCCTTACTTTAAACTTTCCAAAGAATGCAGCCTTTAACTGACAGCACTCCTTCCATGCTACAAACCCATGAAAAGGGCAGTCTGAACCTTTACAGTCACAAGAGTCTGCATCAGGCTTAACAAAATTGTTTGGCTTTGTGTAACGTTCATAGTGGCTGATCAAAGTCCTGTGAACTTTTGTTCGAATTGATCTTGGTTGGTTGGGGTTCGATCAGGTAGGTGTCCTTACTCAGCAGAGACACAAAGAAAGCTTCATTGTGATGCCACTATGCTAGAACTAGTAGCGCACTTGGATGAACGTGGATCGCATACGGATAAGAACTTTGCCAATCGGTTTCGCCATTTAGACAAACATTTTTAAGCCGAGGCTGGCTAGATCTCTTAGATCTTCGGTGAAATATTCATCTTGGGTTTCCCTTCTCAAAACCGGTAGGATGGTTTCATTTTATTCCTCGTCCACCAGACAATGACTCTATACGCTCTATGGTCAATCAAGTTTCCGTCTGAATGGTCTTCCAATAGCTCCTTACCTTTCTAAAGGCTTGGAATATCCCTATAGCTTAGAACCCAGCTCGGGGATATTTCGTATCTGACTGCGATCTCGTTGAGAGATCCGCGGCATTGCCTTACCAACTTGGATCGTATTATTGGGGACTCCAAGGCTTTTATAGCTGCTTGCCTGTCTATAGTGCAGACAATAGGTCTACACTCCACTGAGTGACATGAAAGTCAGGCTTTGGCTTCTCGGTTAGCTGTGACTTTTTGTACCCCAAACGCTTAAGTGGTCGGGTAGTCGTGTGGTGATGCGAGGGCACTAAAGTAGAGTCCCGAAGCTATTTTGGATTCGGATATACCTCATATCAAGTTTTCTTTCTAATCCCTTGGACACTATACTCCAAACTACTAAAAATAGTGTTATGGCCATATGGGATACATGCCCGACCCATGTTTATACGGACCAGTTGCGAGAAGATCTAAAGCTGTTTTAGCCACCATCAGCTTCCCTAAGACAGGTAAACCACGGTTGCTGTATCTGTAGGAGCGGTTCTAAGGGCGCCTGCTACCTAGTGGCGTCCTCCAGACTTGTACTCTCTACATGAGGATGGGTCTGCTGTCTGCCTTATAAATCCACTGAACAATGCTTGGAATATCAATAAAAGACACTCGAGGCCTTCCTATCACTTCGATATTCCTTTTCCATCTGATGATGACTTTCGATGGAGCTATACATGGTATCACCCCATTCCAAGTCCATTAATGTGTAAGCATGTGCCACAGCGATACAACGTTCCCATGTGCACAACCTCTTCCGTAATAAACTACAAATTACTGCGGAAAATTTCATCGCCCCCTCATAGTTCCCACTTTGACGTAACTTTCTTAAACCTGCCATCAATGATACAGTACCGTACCCTGTTCTAAATAACTCCCCAGGCACTGACAGCAGTTTTTTTTTTTTTTCGTTTCCTTTCACCAAAAAAAAAAGCAAATCCTTTTCACAAGCAATGCACCACATCTTGGCGGTGCTCTTAAAAAATAACAAGACTTCCAAAATGTAAACACATCTGAACCTGCCACAGGATCTCTCATAACCCATAAGCTTCCCAAAGATATGTTTATTCATAAATTTACACTTTCCATGGAGTTCCGGTCGCCCCATTGCCGCCGCCGCCGCCTATCTGTCGACGACAGAGCGCACCAACAACAAGCTTATGCTACTAGGATACTTAAGGATAAATTTATACACCTCCACGCGAGTGTTGGAGGAAAACAAGCAAAACCCTTCGCTCATTTAATAGAATATGGATGAGAAATAGCGCAGGTGTCTGCCAGGATAGCAGATCATGCATTCTTGAGCCCCGAAATCTCCTCTCACACATCCTTCATGGGAAAAAAAATTGTTTTCTCCTTTCTGTTTCTTTGTGCCTCCTCCCATTTGTTTATATTTGATGTGTGGATCTGGGGTTTTTTTTTCGCCCTCTGTGGTGCGGTGGGGAAAAGTTTGCATTTGTTATGACGGTGGTGGTGGTGTGTACAGCAGCTCATCTCATCCTTCGCCCATTTATTATCCTTTTCTATTACCAGGAGTACTTATCTTGCAAAGAAAAACATTTCAGTAGCAACTCGTTTTTCGTGAGGAGAAATTTCCATGTCGCTTAGCTGGGTGGGGTGCATCCTTATGCCCATCATCCGCAGGTACGCTACGCACACATCTCTCCCTGCGGAGGAAGGCATCGCGCCGGTAAAGCGCTGCAATTATGGATGATTATCCTTGCGCTTAACAATGCGAGGAGCATTACAATCAGAAACTTTAACATTCAGCGGGAATTATTTTCGCTTTCGCGTTGACTGCTGAATGCAATACAAGGACTTGCAACAACAGCCAGGACTACCAACAGCAGCACTTTCGAAGAATTTTTCATCTCATCTCATCTCTCTCTCTCTCTCTTTCTCTGTGTGGGTGTAAGTCTTGTGTGCTTTCTCTGGTGAAGCGTTGTGAAGAAAATTACTTTTAACGAGTTTTTCCGCGAGTTACTTGCGCTCGGCATAGAGCATCCGATCATCGTCATCATCATCCTTTTCGCTGTCATCTTTTGTAGCTCTTTGCAAACTATCCCCGCGCTGTGGTGGATGATACCCAGCCAGAGCCATGTGAGGAGAATTCTTCCAGAGCGAAAGAAGTGCCTGTGGGTGTGCCTGTAGAATTTTGTGCAAAACTTAACTTTTTCAAGTGAAATGTACTAGGATGCCACTGCTATGTAGTATATCGCGCACACATGTGTAAAGTGTGATGGAAAAGCTAAACACTCTGCAGAGGATGTGGTTTTTGGAAAGAATTTTCATTCAAAGGAGGTCCTTTGAAGAAGTTTTCAACTGATCGTGGTTGGTAGCTCGAACATGAGATGCATCCTTGACAGAAACCCATCCCATCACGGGTTCAAGTCCTAGGAATTCATGTCTCAAGACTCGTCTGCAAATTTGAGGTCTCAATCCGAATAGTAGCACCTGGGACTCAAAGAAGTGTGAAAGTCTTGAGACAGTTTATAGAGTTTTAAGGTATAAGGTTGGGCAAGGCTCTGTCTAGATATGCATAGAACCTCCCATGTACTAGTTCATGGGCTTTAAGAGCGCTCCGGCCCAACCAAGTGGTTAGTGCATTGGATTACGAAGCAAGTGGTTCGAGGTTCGAATCCCAGCCAAAACACCTAAGAGTTGTTTCACGGACCGATTTCTTGCGAACATCTGACAAACATCCGATATTACAGTCATGAAAAAGCCTCTCAAATCACAAACTGCCCTTCAGACACGCCATTCACGAATGGTTATGAGAAGCTTGGAACATAGACCTGTTGCCCCAAAATAACGACAAAGGCCTGTGAGAAGGATCTCCTCGTAGAAAACGGCTTGAATTGCCCAAGCATCCACTGGACATTCTCCTAATCACCAAGCCTCCCGATTGATGGCATATTAAGGTTCTGAGTTGGTATTGAGAACACTAGCCCCAACTTCAGGTTCCTTTTTGAATCAAAGCAGTCTTCTTAAACTTCAGTTCAGTAATTTTTACCCCGAAGAACCTTCTAAGTCAGGGAATATGACTTGATGGCCGAACTGCCGAGCTGTAATACCGAGGCAGTAAATACTCTTCAGCTGTTCGAGCTTAGTTCAGGATTGACGGGGATTGTGGCCATTTGGAGGATATAGGACTCCTCCACAGACACCAACAGATCATTTGATGGAGAAAGTAGTTTTTTGGATTTTCCACCATAGCTCCATTGATTGATTGGCTACAGATTGTCCTTCCTATCGGTTCGTAGCCTGTATTATATAAAGTGTTAAGACGGCTATTTTCTTGGATTTGGTTGACCCTTCTATATTTTTGACGAGATCGCGGGGTGTGCCTTCTTTCTACGGATACTGACCAAAGTTCAGAATGGTAGGCCAGAAACCAGTGAGCTCGATTCCAGGCGTCGAAAATCACTCTTGGGCTAGCTATAGGTTAAGTTAGGTTAGGTAAAAGGGTGCCGTCTCAGGGTCAGAGTCAGGCTTGCCAATTTAAAAGCACCTAAGACGCTTCTTAAAGAACCTTTCGGCCGACTCTGCTGCACATGGTTTCTTGAGGCCTGGTAGGCGTATCTTTGTTAATTATTTTTGTTAGATTTATTCATGTTGGTTTCCACGAGTAGCTAGTGATAGATCCCCGCGTTACGCAGACAAGGCTAGATAATCCTGAGGCACCAGCTATTCCTTACCAATGTTGGCTGTGCCACTGCTTGACTATCAACACAGGGTCTGCTTGTCTTGCCAGAAATGTTTCCCTCGATGATCAGTGACTTCGGCTTGAAAATTGCAGGAATGGGTCAGAAAGAAACTGTCTACCTACAGATGTCTCGTAGAAAGGGTTAACGACCCTTGCTCCCTATCTACTCCACTGCCATCTATTGTTGGCTTTGTTGAACTGAACACAACTTAAGAAGAAGAAGAAGAGTTTCCCCTCATTATGAGTTGCTCTAATGCGCGGCGTGAGTTATGTGAAAATGCAGCTGCCTTGCTGCTAACTTTTCAACCCCATCCTGCAAACATCCCTGCGTCCTCTCCTGTTGCACTCCACAATGAGTATTTAAATGTGTGTTGTGTAGTTTTTTTTTGCTGTTGTTGTTGTTTGGAAAACTTTTACGTTCACATACTTACACACAGAGCAGAGAGAGAGTAAACTCCTCATTCACTGTACACAAGGAAATAAATTACATTTGCAGAATAAATTGTAATTAAACATGCACCTGAATTGAATTCCTGCATACTATCACATGGCACGCTCGCATTCGCTCGCATACGAGCACAGTACAGCGGAGTCCTTGTAACAGTTTTAGTGCAGCTGCTTCCACAGTTTTAATTACTTTTGAAATTAGATAAATGTTTGTAGTTAGGTTATTCTTTATTTATTTTTTACGGTTTTTTTGTTTTTTTGCAGTTGTGTTGGGTTTTTACTTCTTTGCAGTCCTGATGTCAGGACTCTGGCAGCGGCTCGGTCTCTCGCAATAATAGTTTTCATTACTGGAAATTGTTTTATTTTTGATATCCTTTTGTCCCTTGTAATGGTGCATGGTATACGGTGTACAGTGCGCGGTGGTTGGAAGTTGTTTTTGAAATTGCATTCGCAGACGAGATACTTTGGGAAAAGTTCTTAGTGGGTTTAGTTGAGCCCTTTGTGTTTGTCTTTCGTTGAATGGATCTCTTTTATGCATAGTCCTGCAGATGGGATGGAGATGGACACGTACTTACGACTGTTTGTTACAGTGAAACTGGTCCTTCATTTCATAAGGGTTTCTAGTTAGCCCGGTGTTTAGCTTACTGTCTAAAGTTTTGCCCTTCTCTCAAAGCACTTGCGGTTGTCTTCATCCGCTCCAAGCTTCAGCGCCGGAAAAGAGGACTGGCAGGGCTGGGCTTTATACAGAATCTCCTTAGTTGCCCGGGATAGGGCTTTACTACACAATTGCCTTGCAGAGCCGAGGTAGAGAAAGTCCTTTTCTACTTCAAAGTCATAGCTGTAGCAAGTGATGCTCTGTCTAATTCGTCGATGTTGTGTGTCCCTTTTGCAGATTCTGTGTCAATACTAACGAACGAACCAGTGACAGCCCGTTGTAGACTGGCCACAGGCAACACCCAGACCTATGAAATATAGCGCCTCCCATGGTGACTTGTGAGTTTTGCACAATCTTTTCAAGTACTTTCAAGCACCTTGTCTAAGTCCTTCTTTTGACATCAAACGTATCGGTGAGTTCGTTTCCAACCTTGATAGAGCCTCCATAGGCGAACGAGTTTGGCAGGAATGTCAAAGTTTGGAAAGATCGTCTCGATAAATGCTGTCATATGCCGCCTTGAAATCAATGAAAAGGTGTTGGGAACCGATTTGGACTTCTTGGTCTTTAATCGACTCTGGATCCTGTGCTGTAACCACACTGAGAGGGGCCGAACAGAGTCGTGGGTTTCAGGTGTTCACACAGTTGGACATATGTATATGTAAGTACTTATAAGCGATGTTCAAGAGACCGCTTACCGCTGTTTAGAGGGATTACCTTTCTCTCTACAAAGTCGTCTCTACCTGACTCGTACAACTTGGTTTACCAGCCCTAGGTAGGTAGGTAGAACGGGGTGGCCACATTTGCAGCCAACATTCGGATCACTAGTGAATCCATTGTGAGCCCCTGTAGTGGGTTTAGCTGAAAAACAAAGACACAAGTTGGTTAATAGCTTTGGGGTAGCTACATGGCCTCCCTGAACCAGCCCGAGGTTGTTATAAATTTCAGGATGGTCGATGGTGGCGTTCCTGACAGGTCGCCCAGGTCTTCGGGAAGGCTTTCTCTGTAGGCGTCGAGCATTGTCAGACCCCTTTCTTGCTAACTCGTCCTTATGTGTCCGGGAACCCATAGGAGTTCACTTCACGGTTTGTCATGAGTGTTGTGAGTTTTTCACGCCATAGTTTTACCAGTTTTGAGTTGACGACTGTGGATGAGATGATCTTCATGGCGGCTTGACTGTCAATATTAATGTCGCTCGTCTTATTGGAGTGCAGTTTCTGCCATTGCAAGTACTTCGGAGTCTACTCCTTCGTCAGGAGGACTCTGCACCGAAGAGTCTCCATCTCGCAATAGTACTATGACCAGTGTCGCCTCCATTCCACAGGTTAGATTGCTTCAAGAGGAGGACACTCTTAGGTGTCGTTTCCTTTAGATGTAAGTCCAGGGGACTTAGCTCTTACAAGCCTTATTTCATATCCTTACTTCACTTTGGCCAGGTGGATGGAAATTGTTGCTATCATCGTCTTTGTTGGATGGTTGATCTTTGCCGTCGTCATACAGTCTGTTGCATGTTCTCAGCATCAACAGCGACTCTACCACGAGGTTTCCTTCTTCATCTCTACAGGTTTCTGTATGGACTTACATAGTTGGGCTGACACGCAACCTCTCCAATCGCGCTCTTCTTGTGCCATTTTTCCATTTCTTCTGCTCGCAGAGCTTACAAGCACCCATCGTCCTTGCCGGCATTCCTCGTTAAACCAGGGGTTTCTCGGTGGAGGTCGATACTTCTACTGCCATGGTTCCTACAAATTATTACTGCAACCCTCCCCCTATGTACGTACAGGACACCCACAATATGTTTTCTTTTAATTTCCAATTTGTACACGACGTCCCACACAAGTATCCCCTGATTACGTTCCGTTAAATTCCAGAGCTTTATTGAAATCTAAAAATATCTGCCCAAGGTTTGTTTGGCTACTTACCCACTCGATAAAATTCATCATCGAATTCCACTGAGTCCGTTCAACTAGGCTGGCCACACCCTCAGGTCCTTCTTTACCAAAAAAAACACACAAAAAAAACACCGAACACATATTTTGAAAAGTGTTTCTTACCTAAAATCTGGAAGACCTTTTTTTTTGAACCGAAATAACGAAGCCACCAAGTTCATCAAAGTCTCCTTTAATATCGCCCCCCCTTCCACGATTTCACTCATCGACAAGGATACGAAAAAACAAAACAAGAACAACAAAAAATGGATAAAAAAAAATGGAAAAAAAAACACAACATCCTTCATAAAAACCGTCCAACTGTAAGGTCAAACAATTTCAGACACGTTTTCCACATCAGGACTTCAGCACCATACCACAGCACATCACATCGTCATCACACCAGAGGAGTTGTGAACAGAAGGACGACACTCCACCATACGGATGCGGATACGGAGTCGATACCTTCAATTTACGAGTAGAGCCCCGAGATAATTAAGCTCAAGCATTTCTCTAAATTCCTTTCAGGCGCACAGGTACGAGTACACCTATGCGAAAGGACTTGACAATAAGCCCGGAAATGTCGATGGAATCCGTTTCAGGGCCGAGTAGAGTCGATTGTCGGATAGTCCTGCCCATACAACGAGTTGTATGTTTGTTTCGGCTGTAATCCTCTGAGCAAATACTACAAATAAACCGTTTTCTTGGAAGGAATTCAATGCACACATAGGTTGTTGTTTCCTTTCCGATTGTCAAGGTGTTGATTGAAGGCGGCACAGGATTACATTTCTTTATTTTTTTTTTTTACTGTAAAATGGAATTTCTTAATTATCCTCGAATGAGTAGAGATTCCGCTCGAAAGGACCTGTTCGAGTACGGCCGAGAAAGTCAGTCATGATTTCGATTTTTGGTGAGTGGTTGGGGTGCTGGATTTGGTCCTGGATGATGAGGGCGATGATAAATTAGGTTTTCTTTCGATCTGTGTTACGTGACACGTGCGTGTGAGCTTTTAACTGTGGCTACGGCTTAAAATTTAATTTAAAATTTTCTCAAGAAATGAATGCGTATGTCATCGCAAAAGGTACACCGCACACCTTTTGCTCATGTTAATGGGGTAATTTAGAAAATTAATCACCCCTGTCGGAGGAAGGATACACGTTCGCCAGGAGAATATTTTTCCTAGATCATTAAACACTTCGGTTCCTTGTGTTTTGCTTGCATGACTGTGTGTGTGTGGAGGTCTAAGAATGAAGGAATTCGTTGATTTATTGCGTGTCGAAGGGGGTGTGACAGTTGTTGTTGCTGTTATACTTTTTTTTTTTTAAATGCGTGTGCAACTGCTGACAGCAGTTTTATATGTGGTTCTGGGTCGTTAAATGCTCGAGAGGGGCGACACAGCTTGAGGTGTGTCTGACAAGGTTTCATAGGTCCTCAGCAGGAGGAGGGGCATACAAATTTTGCCGTCGAAGGGGAATGTTTACATTGCTTTAGTGGAGGACGAGTGATTTTTATGGATTTTTGAATGTTTGCCACAAGGAAATGGTGAACTGGAAAAGCTTGAGCAGACTTCTCGCAGAAGGTGCGTGGAGGGTGACTGCAGTCAAAGATGAGGAGTTTCACTGGGGAAGCCCTATGTGGGATACCTGAAATGAGAGAACAAAAATTTGTCCAACAGATTAGTGTTTGGCAGGTGTGTCCTTAGCTTGTTCGATTAGATCGGTGAAGGATATTTTTCCGAGTGTAAGCCATCTAGTTCTATTGAGGCTTGGGCACTCGCAGATTTGATTCCCATTCTTCTAAGGTGGGCTTCCATTGGGTTCTGGCCTGAGAGGTTACCATTGACAATAGGCAGCTGTGGTCTATTAAGTGATGGAAGTTCTCTGGTCCTTTTTTTGTTGTTTTGGGCTCAAAGTATTCTCAAAAGTCAGAGGTAAAGACTAATTTTGTCTTTCATTTGCCTGGAAGTATGAAATCGTTTCCGAAAACCACTTTAGGTGATCACTTAAAGTTGGTTCCAGACCCATGGTAGTGGATTCAAATTTTGAACAACTTAGCGCAACAGCCTAGATCAGGTCAACCTCTGTTCCCCACAGTTAAACCTTCAAAGTGCTTGTAGAAACTCAATCGTTGATCCTTCCTCAGTTAAAGATATCTTTGCAGCACCGACAGTACCAAAATCCATCCACAAACTGACCGATCTTTACCAGGAGTAACGCAAAGATCGGGTTTCGATTTCTGGCTACTACAGCGAATGCCTAGTCAGTCATAAGGGTATCTATCATAGTCCATGTAGTAATGATCATAGTGAGAGGCCAACACGGAGTTCCAACTCACTCAGTTGGAAAAATGAGAATCAAAAAGAAAGAAATTTTGTTTCACTTTACTGATTCGATCAAGGTTTCGTTGTTTGAGGTGACAATGACTTGTAGGCTGTTAGTAGTTTGCATAGTTGGCTTCCTGTACATTTTGAAGCCCTTATGTAGAGGTGTAGCAGTGGCTGCGTCAATAAGCCGTGCTGGGTTTTCCTAAAGTGAGTTGTCTGGCCCTGGGTTAAGCTGGATACTTGCGTGGGAAGTGTAGAATTGTTTCTTTCTCGTTTGGGATTTTGCAACTGCGCCGATGTGCATTGAAAAGAATGCCATTCTGGCGGTATGGATCCTAGCAATAGCTGTTCGGTTTCTATAGTCTTGCTAGGTCATCAGCTCGCTCATTTTCTGTCAGGGCATCTAAAGGAGGGTAGTTCTTCTTGGCACTGTTCTTGGCACTAATTTCTTGGATGTAGTGACCGACACAAAAGCCTTGATAGTTGCTTGGCTGTGAAGAGGCATGGCTATGGTGTGAATTTTAGGTTATTTCTGGTTTTAGTGCATCTTTTGACTAAAAATCGGATTTTATCCACCAAACACTCCTCGTAGTCGCCTGATTTGGACAAAATCGACAAATGAGAGGTTAGGGATAAGTTTTCGCAAAAAAAAACTCTTTTTGTTCTTATTTTTCAAAATTCATGTTCAGTTTGCAACGGACTGCAGATTTCAGTAAAAGATGCGATATCTGGGATTACTTTAAATTTCTCGAAAACCTAACACTCCCGCCATCTACATTGGAAAGCTTCTCACTTATTCCAGACACAACCCAACGCCTGCATCTACTATAGTTACCATGTCCACCATAACCGATTCACAAATGCGTGGTGTCTGAGAAGATACTTTTTCTTGCTCTAGGTTCCTGTATTTGCTGGCCAAAGCTTCTGTACAGTAGCGTCCGTATGAAACTGAAAAGTGACTTCACCATGTCCATAGATTTGTATCGATTCACTGGTGCTGTGGGATAGGCAATTCCAAACCAAAACTAAAAGCTTTTTCTTATCACCTCACTTGGAGGCATGGCTTTGCGTAGAACGTACACTTTGGTGCGTGTCGCACATCAGTGAGTAATTTGATTACACTTGTGTGCACTACAACCAAAACGTGGTACGAATTGTGCGTTGTGCTGTGCGTCACAAGACCCACAAGGTGTTGATAAGCCGACACAGAGAACTAGATTTGTTTTGATAAACAAAGAGTTGAACGACCGCTGGGCATTGGCAATTAGATTAGTTAAACTCTGAGCCATTTGCAAGGAGACGAACCTTGAAGGGTCGCATGGACAGACAGACGGTAGGAAACTAGACGAAAACAGAGTCTATTCCATGCTGCTTGCACTGTAGACTCCGCAGAAGGGAGGACATCTTTTAGTATTTAAAAGAAGCTCAAAGCTTTATTTTTTTTAAATGAAAATTTACATAACAATTATTTAAAAAAAACTTGTACATAAATTTTAAAACTGAATTAAAATGTTTAAATGAACACTGAAACACTGAAACACTTAAATACAATACTGTTCTCTATCTAGTAACACAATCTGTAAGGTACGTGTAATTGTTTTGTTTGTTTGCCTCATTTGACATTCTCACCGCTTCTTCCTTTATCTGCTTCTCTTCATTGCTGTTGGATGTGCCTTTGGCTGGCATCCTGTTCATTCTGCTCCCTTTCGTCCATGGCATCCTTCTCATCCAATGCCTTGACAAACTCGGTTAACTCGTTGACCATATCGTACTTGTACAGGTCCTGGACAATACCAATCAGTCGTCGCTTGAAGTGTGGAATTGTTTTCGGATTCAACACCTCAAACTCTTCGACCAGCACCCGGCTTTTCCTTATCATTTCCGGAGAGTTGTTGTTGGAATTGTTCGAGTCGCCACAATCCGATCCTGCGGGGGAAAGTTCGTGTATTGCCTCAGAGACCTGATCCAAGTCGGGCAGATCGTTTGCATCGCAGATGAAGAAAGGCACAGCAAAGATGGCCATGCAGAAGCCGTAGGGTCCATAGGTCCTTAGGTGACTGTCTAATACTGCCTTAGGGTAGATCTCGTCAGGATCGAGTTGGAAAAGCCGCAGGTGCGTGGACAGAGTGTCGTGGTAGATTTTCAAAAACTCATGAAAGTGTGAATCGCGAAGGTCCTTCTCGGTGCAGGCGAAGAGATAGTGGACAATGTCCAGGATTGGCGATGCATACCGCGACATCTGGAAGTCAATGAGTTTGGCTTTAATTGGAGTGTTGTTCGCCTGTAAAGAGAAGTAAACAGTTCTTGAATTTTTTGTCCAAAAATGACAATTTTTCGATCACGTAAACGAATTCACTTTTTCCAAATCTAATCGAGAAGCGAAAATATTTTTGGAATGTTATCACAGCTTATGGCACAATGCAGACCAGGTGCACGATTTCAATTAATTCCACACACAAACACCTATGCATTCGATTCGATTAATTGCCACGAAAGTTTTTCGCGATAAGACGACTGCTGCGTCGATGCGCACATGTGAAACTAGGTTAACACTACCCTGCTCTAGCAGCCCAGAAGCTGGCCATTATCAAAGCGATAGTGCCGCTCGGTACTTACGTCATAACGATAGAGAATGTTGTTGTTCCAGAAGTCGCCATGACAGATAACCGAGTACGGTGCGGAATTCGTTCCATTGACAGCTTTCAAAGCGATCTCCTTGAATCTGTCCTCGAACATCTGGACAACTTTGGTTAGTGCCGCACGATCTGGGCGATCCTTGTCCTCTGCGATCATTGCCTTCGTGGTACGTACGTATTTCTTGCCGAATTCCAAGGTGACTTGATCCATGTTTGGCGTGTAGAGGTTGTCCTTGTGGCGGATCTCGTTGACGAGCTTTTCGAAAAGCTTCGGCCGTTTGGCTTGCATAGCGAAAGACATTGCGTGGTACCGGGCCAGAGCTCTCAGGGTTGCACACGTCAACGGGAACGAGGGTAAATTGTGTCTAAAATTTTTTATGAAACCACCCTGAGCCAGGTCCTCGAAAATGATGAATTCCTCGAGGTTCTCCAGTGACGAGAAGTACTTTTTTGGAACGGCGTCGAAGGCGTGATCTGATGGAATTTTCTCCTCCTCTTGAAGCCTTTCAAACGCCTCCAGGACATGGTCGTACATGAACACTTCTCGGTGGTAGTACTCGGCAACCTTCATGTGTGCCCGACGAGCCATATTGCTGGGAGCGATCTTGACAATACAGAAGAAAGGATCTTCCGGTTTGCTTGGACAGTCGAACTTCACCTGCAGCACAAGTCCGTAGGAGTTCTCGCCAATTGCCGACACCGGCTTTGTTTCAACCGTGTAATCGATGTAGCCCTTCTCGGCGGCTATGTCCTTCAGCGCATCCTGCACAGGCGTTGGCAGATCCTCCATCTTGTGATCGATTTCGATTTTTTTCAATTTTGGAAAATTCAGGAAATCACGAAAATATTCACGAAACTTGACTTTACTAACCCGATAGCTAGTCGTCTTTCTAATGGCTAACCACCGACTGATAGCACGTCCAAACATTTGTAAAGCTTTTATACACGTTGAACGTCGTTCTGACGATTAATAGATTATATTTTCTAACACAACTGTCGGATGCACTTTAGCAGCAAGTGCGGGGGCAGTTCGTTCGTTTTGTGAGTGTATTGACTTTGGCGATTGTTTTTATTAGAAGCTCTCCGAGAAGGGTTGTACTGGTGGCACCGGCCTCAGTGCATTCTAGCAGGTTGTAGGGCTGATGTTATCATTAGAAATACCGGAAGAGAGTCGATTCTCTGTGACTAGTTGAGTTGGCGTACAAAGGGTTGGCGTACGTACCACGTTGGTCTAGTGACCTATAAGTAATGAAAACAAATATTGCATTAGCAATCGGTTGTTGCGGGGGGTTGAATGAACTTTCGGCCATTTGTATGATTTGTGTGATTATTTTGTGTACACGTTGACAAGGCCGTATTCTCTGTTTTGTTTTGTAGTGTTTT
This sequence comes from Xylota segnis, assembly GCA_963583995.1. Lineage (NCBI taxonomy): Eukaryota > Metazoa > Arthropoda > Insecta > Diptera > Syrphidae > Xylota > Xylota segnis. Next base: position 1,576,261 of record OY757238.1, read on the forward strand.
GAACCCTATGATAGCTTTTATTTTTTGTTTTCATCTAGTGTTTGCCGGTGTTTGGAGTAGGAACACTCGAGAGGTGAGTGACTGATACAAGGTCATGTTTAGTAATTATGGGGCGGCTGTGAACTACGAACTTGTGTTTCAACCGAAATTGTCTTTTAAGGACTTTTTTCTGGGGTTTCACTGACCAGGAGTTCACAGGAGTTCTGGTAGAGCTTTAGGCATTCCTATGACGAATGAAAGTGTTTCCGCTTTTACCTCGCCCTAGTCTAGCTTTTGAAACCAGGACTACAGAGGGTAAAGATCTTTTTTTGATGATCAAAAACCAATCAAACTTTCTGCTTATCTCTAAGGGACGTTGGCCGATAGGCGAATAAAGAGAAAAGCTCTCAAGAGAGTGCGATGACTCTTTTTACTAGTTTTTCAGCCAGTAATCCCGCACGGAATTACCTAACAGATGTCAATGAACCTGCAATCGTAATAATCGGAAAATAAAACCCCCTTTATACCAAGAAAGAAAAAATTCAAACAAATTATCAAATCAAAGCTTTCTGCAGTCCAAGCACACTCTTTAGTGTGAAAAAGCAAGTACGATGAATAAGCAGAAAACAACAAAACAATCATTGTGTGTTGTGCATCTGAAAACTTAACTTGGCGCTGAATTTACCAAGTCACTCGCCCTTCCTTCTCGGAGCCGACTTGGATTTTCTCATTCATTGCACCACCCCTCAATGACCACCACCACCACCTGTCTGACACACTCAGCTTAGCCCAAGTTCAATGCACTGGAAGCGCCCGTGTGACGTATGCACCACATGCGGCACTAGGCAACGAGCACAGTTCTTCCACACATGTGCCTATGGTATGACCTCGAAATGAGCATTGAACTCATTGTTGTGTGTTGGCTGCTAGCCGGGGACTTTAGTTCTTGTTAGCGATTCTTTTTGCGCACGATCGTAGATAGTTTCCTCAATAGACAGATACTACTCTGCACCCAGAGCTCATAGTGGCAGTGATATCATCATTATTCGATGTTAATGACATTGCAATTGTAGCGACCTTGGGGTAGACAACTACACACATGTGTGCGAGCAGAGCTTTTACTTGTTCCCCGCGTATCGTGGTTGCATGCAACGACCGTTTGCAATCTAAGGCAGTGGGTGAACTAAGCGAAAAGTAAACAATAAAGGCGGAAGCAAAGAGAACTCGCTGTAGAATGCAGTTTTTGTTTTTTATTTCTGTATTCTTCTTTCGTGTGAATTTTCTGTCTTTCATGAAAGCTTTCGGTTCGTTGTATGAGTATGAAAACGCTGCGTGTGCACGATCGATTTGTTGGAGAGCTTTTGCTTATTCACATTTCCCTGTTACGAGCGTTTATGGGTCAATCTGATATAGGTTTGCATAGGTTCTGATTATTTTTTATGTCACGAATTAAAAATGGAATTTTTACGTAACCATGTACTGAATGATTCTCTGCTGAGTTGGCTGAGTAATGAAAGTGAAATTATTGACGTTTTGCAGTTTTATAGGCCAAGTTTTGCTTGCTTTGATCAGTATCAGAGTTGGAAGGTATGATAGGATACATAGTTTGGGTCAGTATATCTGGTATTGTGCCATTCCTTCAAATCAAATCAAACGCCAAACTTCTAAGCCCGCATTTGCCATAACTTTTGCATTCTAATTGACACGCGCATCAACAAACCCATTTGTCTGCGTCAAACCGTAAGGCATTTGAACTCCCAAAGCAAATCCAAGGTCTATTACTTGACAAAAATGACCTCGAAACTATTTTGCTAAAAAATTTTTCCACAAACTCCGTCTTAAAGAATCAAAAAACCAAAAAAAACAAATTGCGCCTTTTAATATTCTATCAGTTCAGTGGAATGAGAAAAAGCTCTACCCTAATGCGTTAAGCTTTATCCCCTCCGCTGTGGGGCTAGATAAAAACCAAAAAGCTCCAACGGTGTATAGATCCTATTAGGCAACCTTGAGAGGTTCTTGACCCAGAGCTTGATGGAAATTATGCGCACAAGATGAGCAGCAAAAATTTTGTAAACACACACGGCAAGAGAATTTGATAGTTTGGTTGCAGTTCAGGGTCGCAATTTTGATGTTTTATGAATTTTTAGATAGCAAATGGTTCTTAATCGAAACTGAGTGGGTAAAGGAAAAAATTGTTGCCAAATGAGAGTGGCTTGTGGAAGAGTAATTGCTGGGCTAGGGTTTTACTAGAACTTCTATCAATTCAGCTGGGTTGAAGTACAACTTATACGGAAGCCTACTACTAGCAGACTCAGTTTCATTTTTAAAATTCAATCGACTTGCATCCAAATTAACGTGCCTATCCATACATAGAAGATCTTGAATAGAATTCTACTTGATCATGCCGCATCTGAATACTCATAAAAGGTTGAATGAACTCGCTCTACTATATGCAAATACATTCCAGATTTATCGCTGTGCACACAACTGACAAAGTGCATTGCACTCGCATTAAACTTTACTTTACACCTTGAGACTAAAGCAAACTTTACACTGTCTCACAGCCTCTATTGGCTTTCAAATCTGGAATCAGAGCCATTCACATGTTTATATTTGCTTAAGTGCGCAATCAGTGGTTCAAAAATTCCCAAAAACCAATCTAAACACAGACAACTGACCCATATTCTCGAACCAGACACGACCTCATCACATGGAAATTCACTGACTAAGTGGACAAGATAGACGTTGAAACGACGCACAGTAAGGATCAAATATTTACGATTTCTGATTGTTCAGAGTTTCCATCTGCCTTAAAAAAAAACGTACATAGACAGGTTGTATCATCACCTTTTTGGAACACTTTGATTACTTTTAAGAAATAAAATAAAAATAAAATAAAATTTTGATTTTAGACGACGAGAACAACACTAACGCAAAACAACGAACAAGAAACTGAGCAATTGAACTAACGCATTCCATAGTCAGACCCTTTTATAGTTAAAAAAAAAGACCAACAGTGCTAAGTTAGCGGAAAAGGGAACTAACAAAATAATAAAAAAAAAACTGTCATTCCAACTGACTTGGCCAAAGTGGTGCTCTTTTTGTTAAGAGACCAAACTATGTTGAACTGTATGCCGAAGTCAAAATCTCTTCTGTACGATGATGGTCAGGGAAATTTCCTGAAATTTGAAGACAGAATGGAGTCGGTATGGACGTGGAAGCATATTTCAAACGTTAGGTTGCACACTATAGGTCCAACATAGTGCGGTGCAGGAAATTTGGGGTAAAGTCATCTCCACTATCCTATTTGCACAATTTCGAATATTTAACGAATTCAACTGTTTTGCTATTTAATAAGTAAAGTGCTTTGTTTTTAATGCCTCTTGGGGTACATATGTATCTCAAGTATGGTACCCGCTTTGGTTAGGATCAGTCCTTCGCATCTCTCGGGCTCAGGGTGTATTATTATGCTCACCTTTCACCCAACTAAAACGAATTTCCTATCGAACCTGATGTAAAGTGTAGAGCCTTATCTAACAACTCAGCTGCACTACTCTCGTTTTATCCACACTCACTGATTTGCGTCAGTACTGGCCTTCGGTTTGAGTCTCGTTCTCTAGTTTAAGCTTCATTCTATAGCACCTGGAACATACCAAACATTTATTTTTGGTGCTCTTCCATATTCCAGAAGGGGTTTCAGATTAGAATCAGCATTTGGTTTCATCTATTTATAGCATACCATGGCTTCAAAGCGTTTTATTCTTGTTTCCAAACTCTCCTGATCCAATTCCTTCTCCTTCTCCTTAGGTAAATTGTGGATCCATGGCAAAGTATGTGAAAATGATTATTTTTCTTATTCTCCCTCCCAAACAAGGACTCTCATTCGCTGCTACTTGACTCTCTAGATATTTTCATATCCTCCTGCATGGCCTTAGACATAATTCAAAAAAGTCCAGCCTTGTTAGTGGTCGCCTCGTTCGATAGTCGTACCATAACAAGACCGCGAATCGGTGCAACTATCTTTCAAAGGATGGCATAGGACACATTCATTCAACGTGCTTAGAAGTCTCAAAAGTCGCTTGAGGCTCCCAAGGCACCACATTTCTTCTACCATCCGCCAATGTGCTTTCTACCCAGGCACATCCAATTAAACAAAATCCATTAAAAAAAAAAAGAGATCGTCTAAACGCTAAACGCGAAAGAAAAGAGCTACATGCGAGTAGAAACAGAAGAAGAGGAAACACAAAAAAGTGCGAACATCATTACGCATTATGTTAATAAAGAAAAAAAAAACCAAAAAAAAGGTTCAATAAACCTCAGGTGGGCCAAAGCCCACTTGCACAGCATCAGTTTCGTCACTACACTGCTCGTTCACTACTAACCAAGTGACCGACACACAAAAGAGTTGATCAAGTCAATGGCGACCGCCCCCCTTTGCGTAACCGTCCATATAACGAATGTCCCGCTCGAACCAGAGTATCATCCATTGGCCGCTATAGCAACAGCATTAGCCTCCCAAAAATCATACATTTTTTTTGTCTGCCTTTTAACAACCTTCTTGCACAAGTTCAGCACTTGGGATTTGCCAATGTGGTCGAAAGTGAAAGCAGCCGAGCATACGAGTACTGGCCCCTACGGTCGTTGACCGCGAGACATCAAATGAAACAGTTTTGTGTTTAAATATATATATATATTTATATTAATAATAGTTAAAGATTTTCTTTTATTTTTTAATTTAAAACTTAAATAATTCTTTTCTCTTATTTTTTGTTTGTTTTTTCACATCAATTTCATTGTTATATTATTACCTATTTGTTTAAATAATTAAAGTTATTTTATACCATACCGAAAATGAGTAGGAGTGAACAAAGGAGTGTGGGAAAAGACTGTTGAACCGAGAAGCAAAACGTTTTGTGAGTAACCTTCGAGCGCACCTTCTGAGTGCTGCTCACCTTTCAACTCCTCAAATTAAAAGGAAGAAAGTAGGGTCTATGCATGAAACATGAGAGAATGGGGTAAAACATAAATATTCAAATATGGTCCTATTTTTCTTAGACTTTTCGAGAAAAAATCATACAAGGGGTTGAACTGAAAAGCTTTCTCTATGAAAACTGTGGTCTCGAATGCTTGTTAAGCGTCCTCGAGGAGTCCAATCGCTGTGAAGTCAATAATATACTTTCGATAGATTTTCCCTATTTTGTGATCTACTGAATCCAGACTTGAAAATTGGTGACGAATCAAGAGATTTAGCAGACTTTGATTGCCCTTTCGTCGATTTGTCGAATGTGCTCGAAACCGAAGACATTTCGCTTGCTAGACAGGGTGCGATAGGCACGCTGCATGAAAAGTATGCTATTGGACTAAACAGAGCTAAGGTTCGATAGAATTTGATCTATCTCATAGACTGGTGTGATTTCTGTAGGAGTTGTAGGGACATAGAGTAAGGAAATATTCTCCAGTTTTCTGCTACAAGAGTACTACACCTAGGAACAGTCTACAGATATTCGAAGCCTGCTATGCTTCGTCAGGTGCATCATATGTTTCAAGGAAACATTCATATGGTATCACATTGGTCCACGTGTGTTGGATTTAGCAACCGAACCCAGCCTCCACCCCAAAAATTTAGAACAAACAAATTCTATTGAAAATTTCAGGAGGAGATCTGAGTGTTGTGCGGCAGCATTGGTCGTAAAGATATCAAATCCGCTGGCATGCATACGCATGGACGTCTGTTTCGAATTTATTGTGCATAGTTGGGTTAGACGATTGTATAAGGTTTTAGTTTTCTAAAAAAGTGGCAGTTTGTGGTCGAAAACTTATGAGGAAGTTAATCCCATTGGCATTGGTGATTGGTTGCCCTCCAAGGTAAACCTTTTGGATTTCTAGTTCATTGACAATACATAAGACTTGTGTTTCCACTGTTACCCGACTGTCCCATGTTTATTGCCAATTCTGTAAATTCTGGAGTGGAATTGAATGTGGACAATCGCAATGATCCCTTTTGCTCTCTCTAATATGATCATCAGCGCGATTATCACAATTTTGCTATCGTTTTTGTTTGACTATCGCTGTATGGTGAGATAAGTGCGAAAATGAACTTTGACTATCAACTATCACCTTTTAAAGACCATTTTTGGACATTTTACTCAGGGACTGTACCAATTTATATGGCCAAACACATTGACCGAAAAACTAGAATGCATTCTCACAGCATTGAAGATGCTCTTGACATCCATTTGATGCGACATTCCTCATTCCGCTGTCGCTAAAGTGTTAACGAAGACTCTCTTGGTCTTCATAGGGACTCACAAGATCCCAGCCAGAAATTCTTGAAGAAAGCACTGCAAATCAGTACAAAAACAAGAAGCATTTCGTCCTCCTCAGACCTGGGCCTTTCCAAGATACCAAGGTGTGATTATTCGTCACTAAACTCGAACCCAACTTAACTATTTGGTTGTTTTGTTTAATTTTATTTACATCAATTTCCAACTATAGTAATTTATATTCCGTATTTAGCAAAAGGAAAGTGTTTTTGTTTAACAAAATACATGTATACATATAAAAAGGGATTACAAATATATTAAGAGTAACACAAGTGCTGTGAAACCCAATTCAAGTGGGTTTCCTGGAGTAACAATTATTTGATACAATTCATAATCATTGATGCCCTTTATGTATGTATGTGGATTAATTCTCTTTTCTTGTTTGCTTACATCTGTACGCTTTCTCTCTCTATAAAACTAAAAACTATATAATGCATTACAAACTAAGTAATAAGAATACGAACTTAGAACGAAAGAGAAAGACCAACTTAAGAGGGTGTGTGAAGTGAAGTGAAGTGAATTAATTGAGGAGACTCACGTAGAACATTCTCCGTTTTGGCGATTTGCGTTGTATTTGTTTTAAAATTTTATTTGATTCATCAAAAAGACGGTTTATGTGGTTGGTTGGTTGGTTGGTTGTATGTAATGTGTTGTGATTTGGAATATTTTTTGTTTTTATTAGATGGAGATGGGCGCACTTAAACTACGGAGTCTTTACGAATCCTGAAAGTAAACCAATGGAACATAAATCAAGTGCCGAGCAATTTGTGCTTTGTTTTAACGTACCACATGTAATTTTCAGTCTGTGGAGCTCTCATAACACCGACGCCGCCACCCAAGCGACGATAATTCATGCAGCCACATAGTCTCCATTGATTCGTTTCAGGATCATATACTTCGATTGTTTTCAAATACGCTGAGCCATCGAAGCCACCAACAGCGTACAGTTGTCCATTAACTACAGCTAGACCGACCTTTTAACAAAAACAAAACACAAAAAATAGAGAATCGTCAAATGCATGAGAAGAGAATGAAAGAACTTACTCCACTTCGTCTAGATGTCATTGCAACAATGGGACTCCAGGTATTTGTATGTGGATTGTAGCGTTCGGCAGAGGACAATTCCATGCAATCATCGCGTCCGCCAACTGCGTAAATGTAATTGTTAAATACAGCACAGCCTAAGTGTTTTCGCCGCGTTGACATTGGATTGACGGCACACCATTTGTTTTGTCTGCCAATGGAAGCAAGGAAATTAGATTTGTTTAAAGAGACCTATCGCGTGAAACTCACCTAGGATCATAACGTTCGACAGTGTTAAGTGGGCATTGTCCATCCGAGCCACCGATAGCATACAAATAGCCTCCCAGAACGGCGACTGCAACTCCCAGCCTTCGTGTCGTCATAGGAGCGACCTAACACCCAAATTCGATTAAAAAAATCTTGAAAACCATATTACAGTCACCATTTTCTTACCTTAGACCATTTATTTTCTTTGGGATCATATCTCTCAACATGATTTAAACATTGCACACCATCTTGTCCACCGACGGCATAGAGAAATCCATCGAGGACAGCAACTCCAACACTAGTACGGCAGGATGTGGTCGGTGCCACATCGCAGGACCACTGGTTCGTCTGTGGATCATATCTTTCGATACTGTTCAAATAGCTCTGACCATCGTGGCCTCCAACGGCATAGAGTAAATCATTTAGAACCGCAACTCCAACACCACACCGACGCTTGCTCATCGGTGCGACCATCTTCCAATCATTTGTCTGTGGATCGAACCTTTCCACAGATGCGATAGCATCGCCCGAACACCATCCACCCACGGCGAAGAGGACTTCACCGCGACGTGTCGGTTTTCGGGGTCGAGTGCGTGGACCCTGCATCAATGGACGTTCTTGTGGAAGCAATAGATAGTTTTTGGCCTCATCAACTAAATCACGACAGGCTTCATCGGATCGTACTAGCAAATCAGAGCCTACAGTACCAACAAGGAATTTCGGACTTAACAGGGGCAAACGGACGTGTTGGAGGACCTACAAAAAAAAAACCGAAAAATTCAGCAAATCAACACAACATGCATTTGTTACAGAATACATTACCTGAGCCAAATGCTGTCTCCTATCGGCGACATTATACTTCAACCACGACATGACAGCATTAAACACTTGCTCCTCAGACCTCACATTCAACTCATCACTGCAAATAATATCGACCAACTGACCGACAGGCAATAATAGGAACTCCTCGCTCTCCATTACCTCCTGGAAGTTGTGCTGTGTGAATTTATCAGCGATTCGCAATAATTCGCGACATGAATGCGTGTCAGCAAATGCCCGTATGCCCAGGCAGTTGGTCGGATCCAATTGCCGTTTCAGAAACTCACAGCAAATATCCTGTATCTCGACCAACTGCAACAAACATGCTGCGGGAAGTAGTGTCTGCACATTCGACTCTTCAACAATAATGTGTGCAGTATAGCAAAAATCAATTAAAAGTTCCATGGCATTTTCATCAATATCGCGTATGGTGACTTCGGTTTGTCGTGACTCCTCCAGCTCACCCGTGAACATGGCCCTGAAGTAGGGGCTACATGCTGACAGGATCACTCGATGGGCAAAGATTTTACGCCCGCCTACATTCAGCACAACGTCGCACAGCTCACGGTGACGCCGTAGGAGATTCAGCTCCGACAGTGTCACCTTTGGATGCTTTTCCGAGGTGTGCGAGAGACGCGCCGGCGAAGGCGGCCGATCCCCCATAAGTGGATCGCCCATTCTGTTTGCCGCCAAACGCAGCGGGGCAGATGCCCAGCCCCACACAGCGTCTATCTGAAATGGAAAAAGAAAAGGAATGTGTTACAGAAGAGCAGAAGACTTAATTTACAAACGAAATGGGCATGAGAAGATGAGTGAACTAGAAAAGCTGTCCTTTTTCATTAATCTACCGAAGGTGAACACTATGTAACCGCCCTGAGCTGTCTGAAATCGCCTTCCCTAACTGCGAATGCTTATCGTTGTCAATATAGTCATTGGTTCGCTACCTCTCTGGTCATTGATGGATTTGTCGGTCCCTGATCGGATCCATACAGTAGTAGGTCGCTGCAATTGGGATTCTTTAAACAGTGGATATCCATCAAAACGACGAAAAAGAAAGCAGATGCTGATTTTCATTGTGGAATCGCGGCTTCACCTAAAGCGAAGGCAAGGGAAAGAAAGAGTTTTGGTCCACCATTCCCACTTGGCGATGACACACGACACCAATGGTTTCCTAAACAAAATGCGACTTCTACTCACAATTTTCGACAAAAAACAAAAAACAACACAACCTTGTGGACTTATTATCTAATAGATCGTTGATACATTAGCGTGGAGGCTAAAGCACGCAAGATAAACCCCGAAATAGGTCAGTTAATAATAAATTTGACAAAATTATATGTAGACCAAGCGCGGCCACTCCGCACGTATCCATGGAGAGTCACCTTTTGTTGTTTGTTTTGTAACAACTCGACCATTTGTTCAGTGTGCATGCACTTTTCACTAGAGCACCTGCCTCATAACCAAAGCTGCAGCGGATGTGAGCCCCCACAGTACACATTTTTTTCCCTCAATTATTCATTATTATGTGTAACGTGGTTCGAGACACAATGGAATACAGAAAACTCACTGTCCTCGACTTTTCTTTTTATAGTTTCGACTTTTTTTTTTTTTTGTTTAGTTGGTTAAGGAAAAAATCTATTTCTTACTATGTACGACCTCTGTTCCAGTGGTGCTGTGGAGCTCCCACGGACGTACACAAATCCAAAGCCCAGTGTGCTCCGTGAAACTGCAAGAATTGCCCAATCTTTCTCGCTCTCTAAAAATAGTAAATGGTCACCACAGTGGATGGGAAAAATAGAAAATGAATAAAAAAGAATATGACACACAAAAAAATACGGGGTGTTACGCCCCAAAACATGACAAAGAGGGCGACGCTCGGTCAAAGGGGGGGCGCACATCTCGTAAAGCAAAGAAAAAAGAAAAAAACGAACGAAAAACTCCAAAAATTCACGCACAGCTGCTTTTCAACAAGAAATTTTCACTCTTCCATCCGCGACACCCACGCAAATGCATCCACAATCAATGAATAACACCATAAATCCAATGAATTCAATTAAATTTATTCAAATAATATAATTTGCAAACCTTTGTGGTTCTTTTTTCCACGGAGGAGCCAAAACACGAAAACCAATTGCAGTGAATTTTCAACGGCGTCGACAAACACTCCACTCTCTTAAAACGGCGGCATTTATGCGCATTCTTTGTTCTCCTTCAGTGGGAATTGAATTTGATTGAAAAAAAAGGACACAATTAAGTTTATTCGCTAAACAATTTTCCGTAGAAATTAAAAATTTTCACGAAAATTAAAAAAAAAAAATCTTGTCTTCGTTGTCGATTGTTCTTCTTCTTCTTGTTGACTTGAGGTGAGTTTTCTTCAATGAAATGGTTGATTGGTAGTGTTGGTGTTAGATGGTTGGCTGCAATGACCAGTAACGGTGAAGGTTGTGTTCAGGAAGTTTTTGATTTTTAATATTTTTTTTGTTTTTGTTTTGTTTTTAATTTCTGTCTGTATTCGGTTGTGTAGTCTAAATTCTCGAAAACCATCGAAGGAGGTGCAATATGTATGAAAAAATGACAAAATATTGCTATTTGTTGGTTTTCGTGGGTCCGCACAGTCAAACCGAACCAAAGTTTGGTTTTCACCAGCTATTCGTGTTGTGCGGGCTATATTCCTCACAATTCTACTGATTCATACCGTCCGAAAGGCAAATTCTTGTTCGACAAGCCTTTTCATGACATTATTCGTCGCGTGAAGCGATGCTATTTGGCGAAACGCGGATTGAGCGACTACAAGTGATAGCCAGCTACGAGAACAACTGTCACCATGATTTCATGTCAAATCTAGGTGAAATCGCTGTCATTAACACTCTATCGCTTAAGATTTCGCGAAAAGCCTAAAACTCGACTAACAGTGAGCACAGCCTTATTCGCTTGGTTGTTTGTCAAACGTTCGGGAGTGAGAGAAGTGAGGTGTTGTGTAAGTGTCGAACTTCAAACCGTCTAACTACTAGAACACGGTCTCTACAATTTAGTTTACAGTAAGCCCTTAACATCTAAGGAAGTTCCAGTGAATTGGAAGCAACTTTGTGTGGTCAAATAGTTTAATAAACTGAAAAAATCGATCCGAAAAAAATATCACAAAACTGCATAGAAACCAGAGCATGAACAACCATCAACCAGAAGAAATGGAATCCGCTTATAACGACGGTGAAGGAACCGAGGAAATAAAGTCGCTATGACCGGAAGTCGTTAAATCGGACAACGTCATGTCTGACGGAAGAATAGTCAAATGAAAGGCAAATGGACGTTATAAGCGAGTTCCTCCAAGTGGAATCGTCCTGTTAGAAAAATTGGAAAAAATACTTTAAAACGTCCATCCAGCAAGAACTGGTTCAAACCACCGTATGCATCCCACAACTCTTATCCACATCACATCCCTGCTTCGAACAAATCACTCCACTTGACAGAAAATTTGTTGTTTCGCTTTCCCTCACAGCTGTTTGCCATTCGTGACACTTGCGTGAAACGAATAGTCGAATAGAATCGGCGAAGTCTAGACGTTTCACATCTCTGACGTATATTTTTTATCCGTAAACAAGCTGAAGAGAAATTTTTCATTCTTCACCTCGCAATTGTGTGATTTCTCCCGAACGCATAAAACAAAACAAAGAAGTATATCCGTGTAGCGCTAAACAATGCAAAGTGTTATCAATACCGTCAAGGGAACAGCCCTAGGAGTCGCTGAATATTTAACTCCAGTCCTCAAGGTAAGGAATTTTCCTTCGTCGCTGTGTTTCTAGTTGTTAGGAACAAAAAAAAAAACAATTAAATCCGGACATCGATGGTGATTCATACATTTTTTGTCTAGGAGAGCAAATTCAGGGAGACTGGCGTTCTAACTCCGGAGGAGTTTGTTGCTGCTGGTGAGCATTTGGTCCACCATTGCCCTACGTGGCAATGGGCAGCCGGAGATGAATCGAAGGCAAAGCCTTATCTGCCCAAAGGTGAGTTTGACCCTTCGCCAGTGGGATGCAGTTACGTTATCATCTTCAATTCCTCATAGATAAGCAGTTTTTAATTACACGAAATGTCGCATGTACTCGCCGGTGTAAGCAGATGGAGTATGTGGGCGAGGAGATTGTCGTTGAGGACGAGGGAGGTGACGGTGGCTGGGTGGAGACACATCAACTCAACGAGGACGGAGTGGCCGAGTTGGACGAGAAAGTGTGCGAGATGACATTGAGCGGCAAAGACGATGACGACGATGAGATACATTCAATGGACGAGAATAAGATTCCTAATGACGATGACGATGATGATGATGACGAGGCCATCGATATGGAAGAGTTTGAGGAGAGCGGCATGTTGGAGCTGGTTGATCCAGTAAGTAGAGAGGGTGGCGTGTTAAGCGTGCTTGAGTTAAGCAATTGATTCGATCTTGGCTGACCTTTGACGGTGATGGGACAAATGTGTTTTTTTTTTTGTTAAAACGAATTAACAGAGGAAACCACTTTGATTCGATTAGCGATAAGGAAAAGTGGTTAACCACAGATAAGATAACTAATCGTTTGACCAACACCAGTGGGAAATATGATCTGGAAAATGAATTCACGCTTAATTGTATACCCCTCTCCGTTTCAGGCCGTAGCAACAACCACCAGGAAGCCAGAAACTGTACCGAAGGCGACAACATCTGAGGGAGGTGACAGTGGAGATGGAGGCGACTCAGTTCTCCACACACGGACATACGACTTGCACATAACATATGACAAGTACTATCAGACCCCACGACTCTGGGTAGTCGGCTACGATGAGGTACTAACCATTTTTTCAATTTCCATACAAACTCAGTTTATATTGTTCGCCTTCGATAGAATCGCAAACCATTAACCGTTGAACAAATGTACGAGGATGTTAGCCAAGATCACGCCAAAAAGACTGTCACCATGGAGAGTCACCCCCACCTGCCTGGGCCCAATATGGCATCTGTGCATCCTTGCCGTCATGCTGACATCATGAAAAAGATCATCCAAACCGTCGAAGAGGGCGGTGGTCAACTTGGCGTGCATCTTTATCTGATTATATTCCTGAAATTCGTTCAAACCGTGATTCCAACAATCGAATACGACTTTACACAGAATTTCACAATGTAAAGCCCCCAGGCATCGTATTGCAGCTGTTTGCTAAGAATTTTTATACATACGTATGCTTTCACTTGAACTACTCTCTTATTATTATGATCCACCAAAGGTACTTTGTTGATTTGCTTGCATTCGCTTAGTCTGCCACCCTCCCAGAGATGATATTAATGAGAACGATAAGAGTAAGGGCTAATTCAATTAAGTGTAGGATGTTGTTTTCTTTTTTCTTTTTAATTCTTTGCTAAGAAACTAGTATACATGGTTTTAATAATATTTTATTTAAACAACAAAGTGTAACAAATGTATAATTAGTTTTAATTTACTAAATAAAAATCAGAGATTGTGTTTCTCGAGGAGATCGAGAAGCACGTTTGCAAAACACAGGTATCTCAGTGGATTGCTTCTTAAGAGAATGTACGCTGTCTCTCCTCAAAGCCATTAGTCATGGAATCTGTGTGCTTAGTTTTGAATAATTGTCTAACACCGACTTTCAATGGCATCTTGCGTAGGTGGCGCTACAATATCTGCATTTGCTGTCCCAATTGTTGCTATAAAATACGCGGTAGAGAGTCTGTCAATCTATTGGTATAAAAAGAGAGACAAATGAGAACCAGAGAGCGGGAGAGAGGCACCTGCACAAATGAAAATGAATTTCGACAAACCGACCGAACTAGTCTGCAGTTTTTGACGAGAACTGAGTTCTTTGAGTACAAAACTAGTTTCCGAATCTGTACGACCTGGTTTACTTAAAACCTACGACCATAGGCTGTCTGTACAGTCTGGGCTTAAGACCCTCATTAGATGGGTAGTTTCTTGGTAAGAAGAGAGAGAGAGAGAAACCCTACGGCGTCTACCTCCTCCAGCTTGTTGGAAGCTGTAGCAAAAGTAAATCCCAGTGCACATGAAAAATGTATGAAAATCATTTGTGGTAGCTTCACAGCAGAAACTCCCCACGCAGTTGTTGTCACGTTGAACGCACCATCGTCGCGTTCTCTTTCAAAACACCAACCACCCCCGAACGAATGGCAACACTGTCGGGAATGAAAAAATCGTCTGTCTCTCGCACACGCATATCGTCAAACCGTTTCGATTTCCCTCTTCTTGTCCCACACACAAGCAGAAAATTCAAAACGAAAGAGCAAAGTCGCTTGCCGCCATATTTCATTTCAGTACACGAATATATTTTTTTTCTCCTCCTCTTCCTCGTCCTCTTTCACCGCCTCTCGCTCTTCCAACTCAACCATCCGTCCGTCGTTTTTTTTCCCCACATTAGCAAATCCATTTCCATTCGTGTGGTGACAAATCGTGTACCTCTGCTGACGGTGATACGAAAAAATCCCCAAAAAAAAAATTCCATCAAAACTCAGTGAAAACTCTCCTCCATCGCTGTGTTAAAAATTTTATTTGTTTCCTCAACATCCGGTTCCGTGTGTGCAATATTCTATTGCTGCGCTCCAAAAACCAACGGTATAGAGCAAAAAAAAAATCCTCCATCAGCAGAGAAAAAAATTCTCTGCGAGCGAGCCGTGTGGAGAAGACGTAGAGAAAATCCGATTTTTTTTTGTGTTCCTCGTTCCTTCCCTTCGTTTATATAGAATTTCTTTTCGTGCTACGCGTGTGTACGTGTGGAGTTTTCTCGACGTGTGAAATCGGAGAAAAATTTCTCAGAGAAGAAAACAATAATAGAAATACTTGGAATTTGTGAAATTTTCTCCGAGTGCAGTTAAAAACGGAATTCGGATGTTTTTCTGGTCGGCTGAAGGGCTTTCGGGAAAAAGGTGAAAAATCGAATCGAAACCAGATACTGCAATTAGGCTGGCAGTGAAGAGGGAAATTTTTTTTCTTCGCCGTCGTCGTGTTCCCTTTTTTTTTTTTGGTTTTTTTCATCACCATCATCATCGGTGTCGTTATCAGCCTCTCTCTATCTCTCTCTGAGGGATTACATTAACGAGTGACTCTCGCGCTCTCGCTCGCTCTCTGTAATTCGTCTATACATAGATATATATGTATGTTCTTCGTGTTGCGATAAATGGAAATTTTATAAGAAAAAAAGATTTTTTTTTTTGAATCGTACGACGGGCGAGTGTTTTTCGCGAAAGTGTCGGGAGTGGAGTAAATTTTTTGGATAAAGTGAAGTGAAAGACCTCGCGTGGAGCGCCCGCAGTCCAGTGAAAGAGAAGGAGAGAAAATTTGGAGCGCTGTGGTTCCCCCTCCCCCTTATTGTTTGAACGTACACATAGTGTGGCCAACTTCGCACTTCGTATACATACACAATATCCAACAGTACGACAACGACAACGACAGCGGCGACGACGACGACGACAGTTTTTGGAGAGTGAGAAGAAAATCGCGGACTTGCGTTTTTTCCTCATCCATCCAGTCGTCCGCATCTACTATAAACCGTCTAAATGATGGCGTTGCCAATGAACTCTTTGTATTCGCTAACGTGGGGCGACTACGGCAGTTCGCTTGTATCGGCCATTCAACTTTTACGATGTCAAGGCGATTTGGTGGACTGCACCCTGGCTGCTGGCGGTCGCAGTTTTCCAGCTCATAAAATAGTCCTATGCGCTGCTAGTCCGTTCCTTTTGGAACTGTTGAAGGTAAGTTGATTTTGGTTTTTCTCCCGCCCAATTCGAATGAAAGTTGCGGGCGGGAGACAGGTGGCAAGTGGGTCGAGATTCGCTCCTGAGATTGAGCTCAAGATATTTTGTAAACAGAGATCATTTCGGTTTTGTGTGTTCCTCCCTCCGCATACATTCAAATCGTCGTGTCGTAGGTAACAGAGAGGAAAGAGAAGTGCCCTCTTTTGTTCGACTTGCTTTTGTTTTCTTGTACTTCTTGTTGGTGTGTTGGATTCCCTCCCTGAGAAGTGTGGCTGACTCGCTGGCTGGCTGGCTCCTCTCCATCTCCAGTAGTAGTACATCTCTGGTTGTGGCTCTATTTTAAATGAGATACCCTCTCGTTTGGGATTGTTTACATCATCCTCTTGTCCACTGTCCAATTACATGCTAGGTGAGTTCTGGTTTTCCCTCCCCGCAGTTCCCAATCAGAGGTAAGAGAATGAAAACACGGTTCCCATCATTATCGTCAACCCTTCAAAGTCGTTTCGGAGTTGCTGTGCAGAGGGGTAGGTTTGTAGCTTCTATGGCAACGGTACTCAAAAAGGAAAAAAAAAGTGAAATAGAAGGAAGGAAAGAAAAAAAAATTGATTGATGCTCTGCTCTTCTCTAAAAATGTTTTGAGTACAGTTTCTCTTCGTCGACACATTTTTTTTCGTTTGTCCATTGAGTCGTGCCGAGAAGAGTGGATGACGAAAATGAGGAACAAGAAGAACGAGCGAGGATTGTTTTGGTTGCTCAACGGATTATTGGCAGCGGGCATGGGCACTGTTGATCAGTGTGTAGTTTGGCTGATGGTGGTAACAGTTGTGTCACTGCTGGTGTATTCCCTTTCACAGGTGAAAGGACGAACCTGTTTCGTTCTCATGGAAGACTGTCTTCTCATGCGGTTTTTCGAAGGACTGTGACTGGCTTCAAGGGGAATTGTATCAAATTTATTGAATTCATGCGAAAATAGATAAGTCAAGGCGGCATTGGCATTTGCTATAAATTTTCAAAAATATCACCTTTTTATCGAAAATCTTGTATAAACTGTTCAAAATCGAAACAATCCCTTAGGTGGCAGTACTTGTCGGAGTGATCCTGGCCCTCAATCAACAAGAATCTTCACTTAACCGGCTCTTAGGCGAACTGACTACAGTCTAAATGTGCGCCCCACCTAGAGTCAGGTCTTCCTTCACTCACACTGTTTTGACTCGTCGATGTCACTCTACAGTTCGTTAAGTTCCATGTCCAGAGCCAGGTCTTCCTTCACTATCTATCAAACGGTGTACACTGTTTTGACTCGTCGATGTCGCTCTACAATTCGTAAAGTTCCATGTCCAGAAGCCAGATCTTCCTTTACTGACTATCAAACGGTGTACACTGTTTTGACTCGTCGATGTCGCTCTACAGTTCGTTAAGTTCCATGTCCAGATCCAGGTCTTCCTTCACTATCTATCAAACGGTGTACACTGTTTTGACTCGTCGATGTCGCTCTACAATTCGTAAAGTTCCATGTCCAGAGCCAGATCTTCCTTCACTGACTATGAATCGCTGAACACTTTTCTGACTCGTCACTGTTCCTCTACAGTTCTTAAAATTCGTTGTCTCTTGTTTAGAGTCCGTCAACGCAAACTAAACAGGATATCTTGTAGATTTTTTTTTTCTTCGAAACTACCAAGAATGCCTTCATCCAGTTTGGGAAGAGTCCATGCCTCGACTGAGACGATTAAGGTCCTGATGGAGCCTACTTTTCACTTTCTTGCTCAGCTATTGTTATTCTTCGTTGGATTTTCGCCGAAGTGTTGTCCTCAGAGAAGATACCAGCCCCAAACTAGACGAAGTCCTTAACTGCTCTACTGTTTCTTCGGTTTCTTCCTACTTTAATTCTATTTCTGACCATTCTTGTCCGTTCCTCGCTTAGGAACTTCACAAGTATCTATGTAACTATGAGGTCTCTACAAGGTTTCAAGATCTAGTTTTTCTTTCCCTTGGTTGCCCACTTCCCTCACTCTTGTGGAGATATTATCCATATTCCCAGTCGATGCAAATCGGAATGGCTCCGTGCTTCAAACACCTGACTCATGGTATTGATCTTCATCTCACAATAAAACCCGCACTTAAAAACTCGTTAAAATCCATCCCAACGTGACTGTAAATATTTTGTTTTCATCAACCTATCTCGTTGCAATCATGAATAATTCAAATAACCAAACAACAATAGAGTCCCAGCATGCAAGCAGTCTCAACTCAACTCAATGTCTCACAACAATGTCACAGAGTCGAAAAAAAAGTGCGTTTAACATTTGTTTTTTTTTTTGTTTTTGTTTTTTTCATCTCCCTCCTCTCTGTTTACAAAATACAAAAATTTTCTTTCTCTTCACCTCGAAGTTTCCTTTCGAGAGTGAGAGAGCAAATCACTATCAGAAGAGAACTAGCTCATCTCTTAAGCGAACGATATTTTATCCAATCTATCTTGAATTACAAAACAAAAAGAAAAAAGTAAACAATATGATGAATTCAATTGTGTCTCCTCTCATCCCCTCTCTCTTTGGGTTTTGCTCTCCTTCGCTCAATAAATTATTGTTTTTATCCCTACTTACTAGAATACACCATGTAAACATCCCGTTGTTATGCTTGCCGGTGTTAATGCCAACGATCTAGAGGCTCTTCTTGAGTTCGTTTATCGCGGTGAGGTCAGTGTTGATCACGCTCAACTGCCATCGCTCTTGCAGGCCGCACAATGTCTTAATATACAAGGACTAGCACCACAGACCGTTACCAAAGATGACTATACGACACATTCGATTCAATTGCAACATATGATACCACAGCATCATGTTAAGACCGTCATCGATGTATGTCAGGAAGAAGTAAGTAATTCTAACTCAAAGGACATCTGAAAGTGAATGTTTGTTACATCTTTCAGGATCAGGACCAATTAATTGCAACCATTGCCACCGCCCCCCAACAGACAGTACATGCTCAAGTAGTTGAAGATATTCACCAGGCTGGACCCGTAATCACCGATGTAGGAGAAGTTAAGGATGTCATCAATCAGTTTCTGCCAGCCCGGAAGCGAAGGCCACGCGTTAAAAAAATGTCACGTAAGTATAAAGTAAACGGAAATTGGATTCATAATCTTAATGATGATAAATCTTTCAGCTACGGTATCGAAAATCGCGCGCACCGACGGCATGGACAGCATAATGACAACTCCGACAACGACGAACCAAACTCAAACGCAAACTATGTCCACTCATGAAAACGGTGACAATGTTCCAATCACATCGACACCAATTAAAGCGGAAACTCAGCCCAATAACGAGACTATGGTAACCGTATCAGATGCAAGTGTGACCCCAACTACGCCAAATACATCAACAACATCCGGAGGAAATAATTCAACAGTAAAAACTTCGAGCTCCAATAGTAAGTACAGATTAGCTTTGATGACAAACTTGGATTTATCCCGCCACCACTGGAATTTGTAAGGAGTATACGTGTACCTTACGATCTGTGTCTTTCGATTTGAACTTCTTTCGTGGAAGAGTTTTTGGTTTCTGTATTGACTTGACCACACTACATCGCATTCTCGGCTTGGACATTGTCTAATGCTATGGTTTCATACCATCGTCCTCTTTTTTGAGGGGTCTACCTCGTGCGAAAAAGGCACATTGTCGTTTTCAACCTTTAAGACATCCCGAATGTTGTTAATACATTATGTCTCATTATGGCTCGAACTTTCGAGTTCATACTAGATTCACAGCTGTGTATAGTTTCTCTCTTATTAATCGAAACTTTTTGTCTTAAGGACACCTAGAGTTCTAGACGAAGTACCAACTTTTCCTATCAATCATTACAACTTTATGGTGACCCTTTGCTTTCTTGTATTCTCTACTCTTATGTCTAGAAGCACGTTCACGTTCCCAATCTGAACAGCCGGCTACTTGTCCCATTTGCTACGCAGTTATTCGCCAATCAAGAAACTTACGACGCCACTTGGAATTACGACATTTCGCGAAACCCGGTGTTAAAAAGGACCGCAAGGGTAAGTCTATCCAATAACACAACAAAAATTAATAAAAAAAAAAATCGTTTTCCTTTAAGCAATACCAGGTGGAACAAAAAAACAAATGACTTCAACGACGACAGCAAACTCTAGCACGAATACCACAACAGCTGTTAGCGCCACAATACCACAAGTTCAAACAGTGCAATCGTTACATACGCTACAAGCAGTGCAAGTTAAGAAAGACCCTGATGCGATCTCATCAGCTGGTGGAAATCAAGTGTCTGTAGCAGTTAGTACATCATCTCAGCAACAACAACAGCAACAACAACAACAACAGCAGCAGCAGCAGCAACAAGTGCACCATCAGATCATCGATCAATCGGGTAACATAACGACGGCAACAGGCAATGGTCAACCAACGATTGTGACCCAACAAGAGCACACGGATGGCACAACATCACTATCCATAGCTCAAGTGCAAACGCTGCAGGGCCATCAATTGATTGGCAATATCAATCAGGTGAATATGAATGAATACCATCACCACCAACAACAGTTGTGAGACTTAGACACCCATACAATCCACAAACTACCAACTACCAAACACTATTACCAACCAATCAACCAAAAACCAATTACTCCAAACAACCTACTTAACTTCCAGTCTTTAATTTTTTCCTTTTTTTTTTATCAAAAGTTTGAGTTTATTTTTAAAGTAGCTTTTACTTGACCTTTTCTTTTCTGTAAAAAAACAAACAAAAAACACATTCAATTGAATACTTGACCCCTTCAGCAGGAGTGTTATGTAATTGTATATACGAATTCTTGTTGGTTTCTCTGCCCAGGGCTGCAGAGAATTTGTTTCGCATACAAAAGTATAAATAAAGTCATAGACAACGCGTTTTACTTTTTAAAATGAATTGATTTTTGTTTTCTACCTCAGTTATTGTTGAATACTTCCTAAAACAAATGCTTATTCTGTCTATTTTAATGGGGTTTCGATCAAGATCAAGAGTTCTTAATGCTCCCTACGTGCTCGAGTTAATTCCACTTGTGTGAATCCCCGTTGGCCATTTTTGCTGGGGAAACAGCCGTAGAGGGTGTTAAGTTCTCAATCAAGCATTAAACAAACTAAAATTCCACTCTTAACAACATTTGAATCGAATTTTCCTTACCAACACCGGTGCTGGTTTTCCTTAAACACACAATTGTACATATTGGTCAGAAACTTAAACTATTTGCTTGATGGTGCTTGATTTTTTTTTTTTTTTTTTAACTAATAACTACCTACAAACATACATAGTTCTTATATTTTCGTTATAAAATAAGAATTTTGCTCTCGCTTGCTTACTAACATACTTAGTATAGTTTTCACGATTTAACTAAGGTGCAATACATGGTCACATCCTATCTAAAAGATTTGTGAGCTCTAAACCTTTTTATGATTTTGTTATAATAAAAAAAAATATATACATATATATACATACATACAGACATATTTATTTATCTTATAGAGAAGTTGCTTCGAAAAATGTTTTATTTTTTCCTTCTATTTTGGTTTGACTTAGATTTATGAATAAAAACAAAAAAAAAAAAAAAAAATACATTGTACTTCGTTAAGTAAAAAATAATTTAATTTGTAGACTTTATCTGTAGTTTTGAGAAATAAAAGTGGATTTATTATATCGGCTATATATATTAAAACAACAAAAGAATATCATTTTCTTCTTTTTTTTTTATTTGAATAAGTTTTTCACATTTTCTTTTCTTTACATTTCTTGTACTACCCCCCGCCCACATGCTCCATACATTACCGTTTCCCCCCCGAAAGTGAATAAAACAAAAACATCATATTCTTATATATAAAAACAGATATATTATAGAAAATTTATTTTATGTAAAACCAAACCAAATTCATGTTGACCAATTCTTGTCTTTTTTTCTTCAATTTTTTCTCTTTTCATCTCCACAAATAAAAAAAATCAAAAAAAAAAAAAACAAAATAAATCGAATAAATCAAATCTTTGATTCCATTGTAGCAGAAAAATCATAACATTTTGGTTAAAAAGGTTTTTATTTTAAAAGGCAACAATAATACGTAATGATGATCAAAATCAAATTCGCCCGACGACAACAGGTTATATTTCATAAACCTGGTGCCTACGGCGGAGACAAATACCACCACAACCACTATCACAACGGCAGAGCAACTGGAACATCATCACCATCGTCATCATCATCAGCAGCATCAACATCAGCATCAGCATCAGCATCATGAAATTCAACAAATAATCGATGATAAGGAACAGCAGCAACAACAAGAAGAAGAACATGATTACTATCACGAGGAAATCGAACAACACGAGCAAGTTGAATCCGATGATCAGCAAATGGGAGAATCCGCGCAACATCTCCAAGACGAGCAACAACAACAATATCAGCTAGAACAGCTTGATGGAGAACAAATCGAAGAAGAGCCTCCCGATGAACCGCCCGACGAAGATCCTCCCGACGAGGAGCCCCCCGATGAAGACGATGAACAATTCTTTCTTAAATGAGACAACAAATCTACATATATATCAAAACATTGAAACGACATCATAAAGAAATATTATTTTTGTTTTTTTTTTAACCTTTAAGTTCAGGGTGCTGTAAATACTTAATTAGTCTGTATACATAAATAATATTTAAAAAAAAAAAACAAAAAAACATCATATTTGTGTATAAATGTGTCAACTTATAAGAAATCTTTACAAAATTATACATATACATACATATATATTTGTATTTTTTAGTGTAAACAATTTTCTCTCTCGACACACATCCAACAAAAAATGAAGCTAAACTTCTATTTAAAAATATTTATTTAATTTAATTGCATAACAAACAAACTAAATTTCTAATATACCAGCGTAGTTTGACAAAAAAAAAAAACATAAAAAATAATAATTATATGTATTTAACGGTGTAATAAGTATTTTTTAAAAAGAATAAAACAAAAACAAATTAAAGTTATGAAGTAGCACAACCAACTTAACACTTAAAATGAATTTGATTCATCTAACAAAAACAAAACAAAAAAAAAACTTATATTATTGATTGAACATATATTAGTAAAACAAAAATATTTCAAATTTAATTGAATTTAAATTATGTATCTTAACTTAAATGTAATCTAAGTGAGAAAAGGGTGAATAAAGTATAGGTAGCAACTAAGTGGAATATAAATCATTTGAAAGAAAAGAAACGCAATAAAATCGGTTTGTTCGTAAAGTATTTTGTTATAATTTTTCTTTCCTTCCGATCTCTGCTTTCATTCCTATGCAATGTTTCCTACTGGAACTTTGTATTCCATTCGATTGCTTTTGTCGTCTAGCCAACTACTTTGGTTGGTGACTACCAGTACTCATCTATTATATCTTATTGAAGCCTCCATTGCTTCTGTCGTCTATCCAACTAATAGGCCGTGATCACCCTCTCCCGACGCGATTACACAAGTGCATAGGTTTAGCCAAGTCGCTGCGCCTGGAACGCCTCCATATGGACTTGTGTAATTGCCCGTGAAACACAGCCTCATGGTTGGTATCTTACAGAATCTATGCTCAAACCCATGGATAGCCTGATTTTTTGTGCTGAATCGACCCAGTACAAGCCAGGAATAGCAAAAATGTGGCTTTTCGGCGGCGTATACGTAACATTTTTTTTTCATTTTCGCTATACCATGCGAGCCAGGATTATGGAGAATCTGTGATTTTTTAGTGCTGAATCCACTCAGTGCAAGCCAGGAATAGCATATCTTTTTGAAGCCTCTAACCCAGGTAGACTAGCACTCCCCCTCCTTGTCTTACCGACTTCTTTCATTCATTGGAACCCCTAAACAAAAACAGTCCTAGAGCCTGTAAGAGGATTACTTGTTCATTTAAACCATAACTCGTCCCATCAGGAAACTATTTGTCTTCATTTGTTGAAATGAGCTGCAATCCATCTAGCCAGACGGCCATACACCCACAGGCATTTGTATGCATGTATGTGTGCATACATTTATTTCAAAATGACAGTAGTTGCTGTGCGTGATTGCGCTTGTACGGTTCGGGTCTGCAAACAGTTACAAAAATTGACCGAAAGTGGAGCAAAGTTAGTGTTTTCGGCTTAAAATTTAATATATTTCCAAAATTTAAATAATTTTCTTGCTGTGTAGTGTGATTTGTAGTGAATTTCTAGTTAAATGAGTGTTTTTTGTGTGAAAAATTGTGCGTAGAAGTGCTAAAATGGTGTTCTCCTCGTTTGCGAGGGTGCTCATCGAGGGATCTGTGGCTTAGATGTAATGTAAGTCGAATTTATATACATTTTCTGTAAGTACATACTCCTTTTTCTTTTTGAAATTTATAATAAGCTTGAAACTTAAGCGAAATATGTATTAAATCATAATTTATTTGGGACGACTTTTTCCGTAAAGTTTTTGCATTAAAGAGGCCTTTGCTAGGTGCTTTGGTCGTACTTACCTTTGTCAAATGGTCAAAAGGATCTGATTATCCTGGGTTTTAGGTGGGAAACCATTCTGCAATACACCGTGTTCAATTCTTTTTAAATTTGTCGTAAACATGTTTTTATCTCACAAGGTAGCCGAGTCTTTCATTATACCTTGCATAAGTATGTCGCCTTGGAGCTAAAGTGTTGCTTATAGGTACTCGAGCGAGTCTATTTGTTTTGAGACTCTTCCATTGGTACTTCTCTCGTAAGGCAATGCGTACGTGAATACGATGGTTTAATCGTTTATGTCACTTTTCTCTGAGTTTTACGCCAAAATGACGAAAGGGACCAGGCTGCAATGAATGAGCTAATCATGCGAGACTCAGCTGGTATTTGTTTGATTTTTGTTGTGGCAAGGGCGACCGTAATTCTAGAAATCATGCTCCGAGTTAGACAATTTGCTCGATTTGATGCTTTCTCGCCCTGGGATTGCAGAGTTGCAAATAAAGTTGTCATATTGGGAATGCCATCTACATAAGTCAGCATTTATTTCTCGGTATTCCATGGCTCTTTCACAGAGCTTTTGTCTTTGAACAACTTCCTTGCAGCTAGGAGCACAGTAAGAGTTGCTCGCATTCAACAGACTGAGGAAAACGTTCTATCTTCCAAAGAGTTTTAGTCTGCACCGCACGGCTAACTCTGATTTTGACATTTTTTGGTCCCTAGGCCACCTTTTATGTCCTTTAACAACGTCTTTTCACTTTTACGTTAGTTAATGCGCCGCATGGTATGTATGTAGGTTGCATTCTTCATAAACTGAACGATTTCGCAGTGCTGTGCGGGGGTTTCAGTTGCTGTGGGTGTCGGATAACATGTAATGAAGAAGCTGCAAATGAATATGAAACCACCAACGGCAATTTTCCTACCACAATGCCGATCGAAAAATTGCAATTTATGCGAATTGACCGACCCTTGGGGCCAAATGATTGACATGGAAATAAAACCATCCATTTATTTTGGTATTCAACCTACGCCGATATATAATCCTATGAATTCAATTACTGGTTGTGTTGAGTTGGTAAAGTTTCGAGTGAGTCACAAAGTATTTATTTGCTGTCGTTGATGTAGACTATGGTGCAGCCAATGTACCAGCAGTTGATGGTTTAAATATATTCAGGAGTTGGAACTGGAGATTTATGTGCTTGTACTTACGCAGTCACAATTGTCAGAGGAGTTTATTCAAACCTTACTTAGAGAGGGGAGGGGATTCATTTGTAAAATCACTCATGGGTAGCTGCCCTGATGTGATATGTTTGTGGCTGTAAACTGCATCAGCATCGCGGAATCTAGGATCCAGTGATGAGGATATGTTCAAACTCTTGCCAGTGTTCTTCATGCTGCATATGCTAGCGTCTTCTCCAGTACATGGGAGAGTTGACTTGGCCACCTTTGTACTTTTGTAATGAAATTTAGTGAGGGATTCAGGGCTTCCAATTCTTAAGCAAAAAAAAAACGAACAATTATTTTTGTAACATAATTTATTTCTACATTTTTACATCGAAAAACTTAATCCAACAAATATTTACAAATTAACAAAGGAATAAATCTTTACGTGAAAGATCATTGACAGGACGAGGATTTTTTGTTTGTTTTTTAATTGATACGTAGAAACTAAAACTGGCTACGTATAGTGGCGGCGCGGAGAAAATAATTTAAATTTAATGTTTGGGCGTGTTTGGGACAAGGAAGAGGTTCAAGGGAGATGGACAAAAAAAAGAAGATCCTGGCACAATTTTTTGGCTTTTTGTTTTTCGTTTTCTTGGATAAAAAAAACAAGTTTAATGAAAATCTAATGATTTTTCACCTAAATTTATACTTATTTGAATTATTTTCTTTTCCTAGAGGCACAACTACAAAAGGTTACACTTCAGCTGCATGTGTTTGTGGTTTTGTATCTTTTTCTGGGATGTGTGAAGGGATATATTGATCCCTTTAAGTACAAGTCTCGATTAGATTAGAACCGATCCTTAACGCTTTGGATAACCAGACATAATGGTTTTGAGTTTATAGTTTTTTGTTTTGTTTTCTTCTTTCTGTTTATATTGAACTAAGTTTGACTTTATTTGCGACCCCATTTGCTCAGCCTTTTCAGATTGAAACATTCCCCAAAGAATTTGTCCAAAGAATGATAGAGATGTGGCCGAACACCGGCCAGACCATGGTCCTCATCGGGATAGCTCTGGAATAGCGATTGAAACACATTAGTAACTGGCATTGGGAATTGGGATAGAATTTGCTCTTACAATTTGTTTGAAGGGAATGTCCCTTCTCTCTAGATTTTTCGCCAGGATCATCGCCTGCTGATAGTGGACGTTGTCATCTAGAGTTCCGTGAACTAGCAAGAATTTCTTTCCTTTGAATTTCAGAGCTAGCGTACTTAGACGGGAATTGGCATAACCTAGGGAATTCACTTCAGGCACTCCCATGTATCGTTCCGTGTAGATCGAATCTGTGTATCACAATACGTGATGCAAGGTCATTTGAATAGCATTGTGATTTGTCGAACTCACCGTAATAGGCCCAATCGGTGACGGGGGCTATTGATGCCGCACATTTGAATGCATTCGTTTGGTCGTTAGCTAAAGCCATAGCTGCAGCATATCCTCCATAACTCCAGCCCCAGATTCCAGTGCGGTTGGCATCAATATAAGGCAGCTGTTGTTGCAGAGATCTACAATGAGAAGTTATTTATAGAAGGGCGGTACTAATAGTTTGAGAATCTCCAACAAACCTTGTGACCTCAATCTGATCAGAGATCTCAACGGTTCCTAGCTTCAAGTAAATCGAATGCAATAATTTATCACCCCTCAGGCCTGATCCGCGGCCGTCGATTTTGGCATAGATCACTGATTGGTTCGACGAAAGGTATGTACCCCAATCCATGCCCCATTTATCGGTAACAGAGTACGAGTCCGGTCCACCGTACACGTCCACCAGCATCGGATACTTTGTTTTGCCACTCCGATCGACATTCGCAGGCAATTGTAGCAAAACCTTGGCTGTGAATCCATCGGCAATGGCAATTGTGTGAATCTCTTGCTCGGGCATGGCAACCGTTGATAATTCCTTCTTCAGACTCGTATTCAGCTCCCAGTCTAGAACCTTCTTCAGCTTGACTTCACCTGAAATTAGAATAGTCTGTCCTTCAGTTGAAGTTCGACGACATACCGAAAGTAGCTTATACCATTCGTGTACGTCCATTCGTAGACAGCGGATGATGGTACTTTTGGACCCAGGCTGCTGATCACAACATAATTTGCATCACTAAATTCGGCGCTAAAATAATTTTGTTGGACACCTGTTTGACATAGAGAGAACCACTTAGAGTTTTGAGATTAATTTCCCCTCCCTTCTGCAGCTTACCATCGATTGGTAGGTTACAGGTAAGGCATTGTGGCTTTTGGTCGGTTGCAGCTTTGATAGCATACACGTGCAAAACGTTAGAGGCATCTTCGGTATTCGCCAAATAGAAGATGATATTTCTATCAGCGTCCCAATGAAGTAGATTTGTCACAACATACTTTCCGCTGGTAATAGGCAGTGGAGAGCTAGAACTCTTGGTCGACAGAAGGCATAAATGTCTAAAATCTCCATAGTCGCCTTGTTTCTGCGGCAAGAGCAGAGCAATTTCGCTGCCATCTCGATTCTTCAGAGGCTCCGTAAAGAGGTCAACCCAACCCGTCTCTGATTCTTTGCTGAAGAACTAACCACAAAAGACCAGACACTGTAAAGTAAATCCAAGTAAAGCCACTTTATCTTACCTCAGTTCTTGCAAGCCCTCCAAAGACCTGCATGTAGGCGACATTCTGTATCCTATTCATCCACACAGACAGTACATTCTGGTTATTTAACCAAGATACTACGGTTATGATGTGACTCTGGGTGTTCAGGGCGCTTGGCACAGGAATTTCAGTGAGGAAGTTATTGGACGTCAAGATGTGCTCCAAGTCAGCGGTATAAAGTTTCACATACGGGTTTGGTGATCCAGCTTTCGGGTAGGCAACCGGCTGATTCCAAGGATATTGGTAACGCAAGTCACCCGCCTCGCCATAGTAGGGGAAGTTTATGACTTTCGTTGGTGTATCATTGAACTGTATAAAGGCAATTTTAGTTCCATTCGGGTTGAACCAAATGGCCGAGTTCGATCCGAACACCTCCTCCTCGTACACCCAGTCGGGGATACCATTCAAAATGGTGGGGTTTGTGTCATCGGTGATTTGAATTTCTTCGCTGTCCAGTGCGGTAGGCTTGTAGTAAAGGTTTCGTTGATAGTTTATGATTAAGGCATTGCCAACGGGGGCCCATTGGACTAGGTAAAGATGTTCTTGGTTTCCTTTGATCTTGAGTGGATGGACTATACCGGTATGCAGGTCGACTATATCGTATTCAGCTTGAAAACTATGACGGAAGATCTAAACCAAAATATTTGACTAAAAAAAACTGTCAGTGATGCTAATTCGGAAGCCGTTTACCTTTAGATGATTTTTGCCCAAAAGAATGAAGTTTCCATCGGCGGATTTCTCAAAAACTTGATATTGTTGCTGCAAAAGGATATATCAGTATCTCTAGGTGATGGGGGAGGAAATATTTACCTTGTCATCGTTAAATAAGGATGTTCGCTCCTTGCTTGTTACATTATATTCGTAAATGTGCTAAATTCAATCAAAGAGAAAAGCATTATAAGAGTCAAATCGATGGAAAGAAAGTGATCTTACATTGGCTCCCTTGAAAAGAATATTTGTTCCCGATGTCCATGATCCATTGAATCTTCTCGCTTGCAGCTTCCCCGAGAGGATGTCATCTAATTTAATACCATTGCCAGTTTGTGATGATGCATCATCATCTGAATCACTATTATTTACTAAGAATACCACAGCTACGGATATGAGACCGATTAGGACGACAGCGCCGACAACTCCTAAGATGATACGAATATTTCGAATTCGTTTTTTCGAATAGATGAGGTCCTAGAAATGAGAAGGGTTACAGGGTGGAGATTAGAAAATTGTTTTACTTTTTTTTTTATTTAATGTGTATAGTTGCACCTCTTTGGAAAGTATTAAGCTTTAAGACATGATGTCCTTGTAGCAATTTAAGGTTACAGGTTACTGTCAGTATTCATTAGGTGAAGGAAGACACAAGAGGGTAAAAAAATTCCCCATTTTAGTGCAAGAAATTTCTTTGCATTGATTTATGAAATATGTCAAATCTGTCAAAGTGTGTACATTTGCATTTGACGTTTGAAAAGTGGGGAAATTTCGAAGCCTTCGCGTTCGTTTACTTGAAATTCCACGATCTACGAATTTCGGTGCAGAAAGTACGCGAACAGACCTATGATCTTGACTGACAGTTGACGACAGAAGAACGTGAAATAATGCGATCCGAATGTGCGACCCTCATCACCTTCCAAAAAAGTAAAAAAAAAATGTCACTTTTGGTCATGAAATAGTGTCTCGTAAGCATCCAATCTGGAAGGCGAATTGCTTGCCCTAAATCGGCCCGTAAATTTCGACAATGTGTCAGAATTGTTTTGTCAATTTTAATCCGTTGAGCCGATTGCTGAACGCTCCATTTCGTGGCCCATTTGACACTTATGCTCACTGACAGCTGCTTGACTTATAGTGCTGCCAACAGACTTTAATCCAAATTGATATTGACAGGAAACTTGCTCAATACTCAATACCACCACCATTAACTTAATCAGCGACTGCCAATTTTATGTCATTCGGTTTATTTTTAGATCCATTATCTGGCGTGTCAAAGCCTCATCACCTTTATCAAACAAAATTTTCTTCGCATCCATCCATCCAGCCATCCATCGAAACAAAAACAATATGTCGACGTGTTTCCGTCTATTCACAAAGCTACTTACTTTATTACTCTCTTTCTGTCTATAAATCAAAAGCTTCGTGCCAGCCAAACACAGCACAGTTTGAGCGTTGGAACACGTCTACTACTGTCACACCCTTATTAAAATGCAAAACACAATCTACCCCCATAGAACGAGTATTAAGTTCGTTTTCTTATTTTGTGTTTTATTTTTTTTTAAATGAATTCTTTTGGAAGTAAAGAAAAATAGTAGTAAGTGAATACCAGTACGGTATCCCAGTGTCCACACACCACATATAGAGGGAATATTTGGTCATCTGATGGTGTGTCATGTTTCAAAGGAAAAGATTTCATCTGCAGTTGTAGGTAGTACCACCAAACCATTCCTGATGGTCTTATCTTATAGGAAGCACATCGGACGTGATGTCGCATAAACTCTGATAAAAAAAAGAAGAAAAATGACAAAAGGAACAGAAAGAGGGAAAAAAAATATGTGTAGTGTACCCATAGTAAGTGTCGTTCTCATTAGATATTCGGATGTCATAATTACCATGCAAGCGTATGGATGGAGGGGGGAGAACGTACCTCGTACAAAAAGGGAGACACACATAAAAAGGATAATTAACACTTCCTTTTGCCTATTTCAGAAGCTGACTACACATCATAATTCCTTTTTCTGTTGAATCAATGTAGGAGGAGTGCATTCAGGTCTCGCGCGGTAGTGGTACCACGACCGAGGCAAGTGCGTGCAATGAATGCTCAATTCTTTTGGGCAGAAGCTCGTCTGTTCCATTGCACACATATCCTTCACGTGTCGTCCTCTGCAGTATAGTTTCAGCGGGCTGCAAAATTCAAAAGTTTGCCTCCTCCCGTAAGAGTGCCACCCGCACTCGTTGGTGCTACGTGATGCGAATAGAATTCCCAGACGGCTGTGATGGTGCAAGTGTCCAGCAGGTGATCATAATTACCAACACCGTCACATTATGCTTTCACTTATAGCAAGGAATTTGCATTCGCAGACGTTGCAATGTAACACATTACACCAGTGCTCGTTGGTCAGCGCGCTGCGCTCGTGCACCCCAAACTGGGAGAGTATCGTGCCTAAGTTGGCCTTTTCCGTGGTCGATTAGCGATCAACAGCACTGCGATGGACGGCAGTATGACATAATCGAGCATTTATTATTCTGACAGCAAACTATCCGCATAGCTGGTGATAGATTTCAGATTGTTAAGTATCTAGTTTCAGTCGGCTCGACCTATGAGTAGTATATGCTCATGGCGGTGGTGGTACCCTGCCCCTCGATCAGATCATAAGCGAATGACAGTCTGAAAAGAAAGTGACGGAAATGGCAGGCATTGAATTGAATTGAATTCCTGTGAATGAATCAACGGCACGTTTCGCTTCAGTGCGTCTCGTACCGAGACGAATGGTGAAAGATTGATTTTCATGCTTCCAAGTCTGACTCGAGTCAAGATATCGTTGGCTGGTTTGAGGTTTTTTGTATTCCGTGTGCGAGTCGATTTCAGTTTTGTTTTCTTATTTCTTGTTTCTTATTTCCTTTTCTTTTGGTTTTTACGTAACCCAGCCCGGGTTTGTCTATTTTGTATTTTTTTTACTCGATGACCATGGGCCTGGTGCGTTCATTTGTTTGGCAATTCACAAGTTGCTTATGTCTAATTGGGACATTGGATGGTTTAGCTGGCACTAACTACACCTGGTGGGATCATTGTTTATTTTCTCATAACAAATGCTAAGTACGTGGTTCGTACAACTAACTTAATTGGAGTCGCCAAATCAGTCAATTTGGAAGCGTTGTGTGCGAGTTGACCATTAACCAACTGCCCGATATTGCGCAGATACATATGTCTGTAGATTTGCATTCAATCAACGATTTGATGAAAAATACTTAAATTTAACGAAAATGTGGTTTTAAATGGTATTTTTTGCTCATAAAGTGAAGGAATTCTAAGCTAATCTTATCGTTTGATGAGGTATACTTGTAAAAGATTTACTTATCGTCTGGAGAAGTTTTTTATTGCATTAGCAAGCTTGTGGCGATAATCGACAGACCGTATCATAATCGCTCAGCGAATATTACTCGTATAATCTTTACGATAAAGAATTGTGTAGAGTATTCATAGCCATGTTATCGGCAGTGATCAAAGGCTGATAACTTAGTTGAACGCTGTACGGAGAGAAGGTCTAAATGTAGGTAAAAGTGAACTTTATTGCAGGAAGTTATACTTCTTCCTCACTGGGAGTAACGCATCTTTTTGCTTACAATTCCCTGTGACTCAGAGTATAGAATCAGTTTGTCTGAAAGTCTCTTACGTCTTTTTGACAGTCTTACTATCGTGACATTTATATGTCAGGAGATTCTATTCGAAAAATGGATTTTATTTTTTGAAACAGCTTAGTCGATCGAAAGCATTGCTAAAACTACTAACAGAGGCAGACTTAATCTAATCTAGAAGATCAGTCTTTCAGGGTAGGTAACAAAGCAGTCGATTTGAGTCCAAGGAGAGTCAGCTTAATGCCTAGATCTTCGCCGAGATACTATACATCTTTTTCTCAAGTTCATGATCGTCTCTGGTTAGTCCTCTATTCCACTGAACTCAGAGTACTGCGAGCAGTTCAATAGTCTTTGTATAAATAGCATGGGAGATAGAACACTCCCTTGTGGACCACCATTTCTAGCATTTACTCTAGACAGCCAGTTAAATCTGAATATGGTTTCATCAACTCTATCATGTCTGTTGGCAAAATTATTTGTTTCATCGAGGAATGTGTTTTCAAAGCTATCCTGCTGTTCTGTGTGTCGAAGGGTACCCCTAGATTGTAGATTTTTTTTGCATTAGAAAGGAAAATTTTGCAAAGAATCTGCCTAGCACTGACTTGCAAAAAACTCCTTCGAATTTTTTTCTCTTCATGGGTATTAGGTGAAAAAAATTCAACC
This sequence comes from Xylota segnis, assembly GCA_963583995.1. Lineage (NCBI taxonomy): Eukaryota > Metazoa > Arthropoda > Insecta > Diptera > Syrphidae > Xylota > Xylota segnis. Next base: position 1,609,747 of record OY757238.1, read on the forward strand.
AATTCATCGATCTGGAATCTGTCGTATCTTTCGTAGAAGTATTTGACCAGGTGACGGTATTTTATGGCTAAAAGTGCTTAGTTGTGAACGGTTTTGAAACCTCAATGCCATAAGTCTAAACTTTGGTACAAGTGATGCCAGTTTTAGCTCCCCACTTTACATATCTTTCGAAGATAAACCTACAAATACCCGGGACAGCCAGTCAGTATTTGGTAGTCCTTAGTCTAACCCGATTCTTTTCGATACGCGTACGACTATGAGGAGGCGCGTTATAATCTCTAAAGTTCTTCGGATTGTAAGTCCGTCAATGATTCTGAATGCCACTGAATCGGGAAGTGTCTTTAGATTTTTCTTAACTAAGCAACGTTTGCCTAACCAAGCTCTTCAGACCTGTTGCCAAAGCCCCTAAGTCCTGTATTCAACCTTTCAGCTGATACTTGAAGGCAGTAAGGCTTGAAAATTTAGCTCAAGTTTGATGAACTTATGCTACCTTTTTGTCAATTTTTTTTTTAAAAAGCCCAGCAACCATTTCTTAGCCTTCGTTTTGGTCCCATAAATTCGCAGGATGTCACCGTCTCTCAGGCCCATTGACCTCACAGAAGGGTCCAAAAGTCTCGAGGAATTTGTCTGTCTATCTCTTTAAATTGCATTGTTTGTCTTGCTTTGTTCTGCATAAAGGAAAGGACTTATGCAAAGCCACCTACCTATGTACATCGCTCGTAACGCGAAAACATATAAAAAACAAGTTGAAAGTACATTTTTTTTTGTTGACCACGTTTACTGTCGAAGGTAGAATAATACCTCGATGTGCATCGTCAAAAATTTATCGTCCAAATTTCGTCTTCATCTCCTTCCGTTTAATAAAATTTTATTTGTTGTTGACCAAGAAAACTTCAATATTAGCGTGGCATCCTCAATCAAACTGTTTCTCATTTTCATTCAAAAGTGGAATCCTTCACAGAATCACCCCCCTCCTCGAAGGACAAACAAACAAACAAGCAAACAAATGACATGAATTACTTTCCCTCCTTAAGAACTGCAGCAGACAGCCATCCTTGTGTCCTTTTTTCTTATTTTTTTTTATTACAACATCAGGCACTTTCATGTAATATTTCCATCGGCTGCCTGTCCGCATTCAATTTATCAAATCCTTAAATTAACATTTGTGTGTCCACCGCCCTGTGTGCCGCCCTCACAGAAACACGGTTATACACCAGTACGAGTGGCTTTAACAAATCTAACCTCAATCCTCGAGATGGCGGCCAACCATGGAGAAACAAAAACATTCCTCATGAACTTTACTGCAGTGGAGAGTTATGATAATGAAATTTCCACTTTCGTTGTATTCTTTACTATTATTGAAGGCCGATGGGAATAAAGTTCACTACTGTTGTGGTTGTGCTTTTCCTTGGTTTCCTTCCTTCGTGTTCACCTGTTATCCTCGGTGTCAATGGCAGTCGTCTAAGGAGCGTCAACATCCCCTACAATTTCATGTGTAATTAATCAAATTGGAACTAGGACAGGCAATGATTTTCTATTTACCCATTCCCGTGTAAGACACGAGTTGGTTTAATTAACCCCCCCACCCCAGTGCCATGTGTGTATGTGTGTACATGTGTCCTTTGGGGCGGCTGTACGATTTAAAAAAAAATTTTTTACATACACTGTACTGCGTACATTCAAACAAACTTGCCACTGCCTATCGGAGGAATGCCTTAGGACTGCGGATGTAATTTTTCTTCTCCATTTGGGAATTTTCATTTTTTTTTTTTGCTCCTTCCCCTCCCCCTGCTCCCGCTCCCTTCTTCGGAATGAGTTGGGGGGGGTTGGGAAAAAAATGAAAAGGATTTCCGTGCATTTGAAAATGCAAAGAGAGAGAGAAATCCAATGATGAGGGTGCGGGAAGGATACATACTATACGTACGTATCCACATGAGGGTGAATGAGGGACCATAATACTACTATGCGGGCCGGATGTGAGGCGAAGTATGTGAGGTGCGCCATTGAAATATTCACACCGGATAGGGGGCATTTATTTCTTTCTTCTTATCCTTTCCACCTACTTCTTCCCCGCCCCCATGTGTGTTCTCATCAAGGATTGGAGGGGTTTTTATAAAAACAAAAAACAAATGGAAACAATTACCTTCAGACTTTAAAACATCAACCTTTACCATACAGATGCATACATACATATGTGTGTATAGTGACCTGATTAAGATGTTGGTATTAATACCCACACACACACACACACCTACCTACCTTTTCGCAGGTCTGTTCGTATGCTAGTTCGCAAGGACAATTTGGTAGATGATGACGAGTTGTAGTGGTGGCGGGTGGATTCCAATAGATATCGTGAATGTCGCCCCTTCCGTATGGGTTCCAACAAATGTTACGTTTGTGCATTGGCGGCCCATAAACCTGAGAGAAAGAATAAATTGTTTTGCCTCTGTTGGTGGGTTGCTAAGTTGGACACGGTTAACTCTGTTTGCTACTATAAAACTAGCACGGTTCAGTGCTAGGAACGTTTCTAATTTTGAAAGCGGTTTTCGAAACGGAAGTATGCGAGTAAGTATTCCAAAATGGGGGGGATAGTGAAATCAACAAAAAACAAAAGAAAAACTTGCAGGGTAATTAGAAAATGTATAAAGTTTGAGACAAAAATCAAAAAAGAAACAAAAGCATGCCTAGAATGCAAAGAAAATGGGGGGAAAAAAAAGTAAAAGCAGATTTTCGTTACAGCGAAAGATACTTGTTGATGATTTATGGGGAATCAGTATTCAGAACCCGTCAGTTGATTTGATTGGACAGAACGTACGGTCAGTACTCTCGGCCCTACCGCAACTGCATATTGATTAAGTCGTTTGGTTCTATTTTTGTCCAGAATATGTGGTACGTGCCGAACGTTGACGCTATGCTATGCCATGCCTAGCAACTTAATTAAATGAAAGTGCAAGAAACTTCTAAAACAATCCGACCGACCGACCACCGCTTGACGCCGCCAAGCTGTATAAATTCCAATCTTTCTTTGTTCCCTGCAGTGAGACGTGGCACATGCACAAGTGACTAAGTCCCACCAAGGAATGCGGTACAATCTTATCGAAAACTTGCCATCATACGTAGTACTTGACGCAATCGAACCCAATTGATCTAAGAGACGACCAAACGCAATCGCAGGTCTTGAGCATTCAAATTCCAAGACTTGCAATCTTATCAAAAAATTTGTGGGTTTTGATCCTATTGTGACCTGTAACTAAAAGAGTTCACATAACCCTTGTATTCTCCAACTTTTAGACTTGTTTCTTACTTAGCAAGGTTGGCTCTGAAGGTATCTGTCCAGTCCTTTCCGCAGTATCATCTTAATGGCTATACTGTCATCCATCATGATTCGGTTTCTATGGTAGTTCTTCGTTAAGTCGGCTGTTGACTTTCTTTTTTAAATTAATTTCAAGACGCCGCCTATAGGCTGGGTTGGGTAGTTGTCCCCGCTTAGCAGAGATGCACTAAGAGTAGAGGAAGGTCCATTGTGATACTGATGTGGGAAGACGTACTCGCCTAAGGTTTTCCTTCTCAAAACTGATACGGTAGGACAGGTGCTTCTCTTCCTCGTCTCTACAACTATCGTTGAAGGGGGCAACAATCATTCTGGCATATCTACCGTGAGGGCGTCAACTTTCTTTGTTAGGGTTGTCCTATTGACAGAAATAATTCCACTGGTTTTCCTAAAATCCAGCTCTGGCCAAATTCGTTTGAAAGAGAGATATTGTTCCACCTACTGTTTGCCATTCTTATGGCTGCGGTATCTAGTTGGAACTTTATCGATTCAATAAGTACCGCCTACAATAAACATACATTTCACGAGATGGCTAAGACCTTTCGCGACATAGAGTCTGATTAGACAAGTTGCGCTGTCCACAGAAACGTTCGAGGAGTTTCGGGAACTTGGGCATGTCTAGCCTTTTACCTGCTGACCTGGAAGCATAGTTTCTAGCATTAGACTGGCCATCCATTACTTTGCGGATCAGGGTGGTCTCCACTTCGGTAAATTTCTACCATCTTCGTCGAAAGAAACCTAAGTTGATCTCCTTACTATGTGACCTCACTCTCCTTCCTATTTCTTTCTACTTTTAGCTCCGTTCTATACCATGTCCTTTCACTTTATCACTGGGTTTGTAGTTTTATAGGACTTAGCCCTAAGATGTTGGCTATCACTTTAGGGTTCTTAGTGAGCTGGCTATCAGGGTACAGGTAGCTTTAGAGCACCAATTTTTGCAAGAACCTTGCTTGGTCCTCTTTAGAATTATGACACTGTCCCTCTTGCTGGTGAACCCTAGGCTAAATTTTTTAGGAAAAATTCTCTCCTTTCCGTTGCAAGTTGAAATTGTTCTACAAATTCCATTAGCCTTCTACAAACTCCAGACTGTTGTCCAAATACGAGAAAGAAAAATGCATTGTTGGCAGTTAACCTAAATCCACTGCAGGTCAGAGCATCCCCCTCCACCAAGTAGGCTAAGTTTTTCAAAACCAACCGTAATTGGTTAGCATACACAAACAGTCCGCCTTAAGATGGCCTCTCATAAGTCCCCAAGTGTCACCCCGATTGCCGTCATTTCCACGAAAAATAAATCCCACCAACCTTAATCAACCTAATTTCCAATCAAACACTGAGCATAATGTAACTCCTAGCAGCATCTCTTCTATCTCTCAGTCACTTTCCCTTGCTCCTCATAATTTCCAGCGCTTCCGTCCACGTACAGTATAATTGCAATCACAACGATAAAGTGACGTTCTCTGTCCAACCCCTGTGGAATTTGGTGCTAAGCCAAGTTAACCAAAAGTCTTCCCTTTTTTTTCGCCTGTTTCCCACACAAACATTGCCACAGCTTAGTAGAACAAAAAAAACAAAAAATAAATTGTCACATTGTCGACACCCGGTTCCTGCCAGACGACGCTTTTATTGTGATCCTGTCTGTCCTAATATCCCTTCCTTTCTGTTTACCCCACCCCACTGGGTGGATGCTGAAAAACACATAACCCTGTTCGAGGTAAAACAAACACTCGACTGCAAAGCGAACCGAAAAAATAAGCAGAAAACAAAAAAGAAAAGTCCTGGGAGAGGAAAATAGAGAGATTAATTCTCATTGCGATTTTAGTCCTCGTCATTTATGACCGGAATTCCACAAGCAAGCTGATTGGAAGACAAAAAACAAAGAAAAAAAAAGACGAGGATTCCGTTCACTTCTCGTCCTTTGGCATCTCCTGTAATCCGAATCCAATTTTTGATGGGAAAGCATCGAATGACTTTCGAATCGTGGGGGCAGATTTTCGGATTGAATGCAATCATTCCCTGCAGGACAAATACGAGAGGAGTAGACTGTAGTGCATCCCACTTCCGGTGGAATTAATTGTCTAAGAGGATGCTTTAGCAGGTACATTCCAATGAAAAACAATTCAATATAAATTCAACTACTCGTACAAGTCAAAAACATGAATAAAAAAAAAAAAGAAATGCTTAAACAAACTACAAGATGCAAGAGCAATAATGTACAGAAGAGAAAAGTAGGGTTTGAGGTTAAGGTTGGGCTGTGTACATACCTGATCGCTTCGACCGATTTCAGCCGTTGTTGTATCGTTCCTGGACATGCTTCTCTATCGGTTGGTTGGTAATGTGTTTTTTTGATTGTACATACGCGAGGTTGTTTCGGGGTTTGTTCTATTTCATTAAACCGGTAAGATACGGATAGTCTGTCGTAGAAAGTATCTAAATGTATCTAACATTTGTCGATGGTATGCTATTATAGAAACGGAAAAGCTATATGTATAATCCAGTTGCTGTTTGATTAAATTGTCCAAAAATTTTGATTATCTACTCCTAATGTGGATGCAGAAGGACTGATTTACCCTGAGTTGAACTCAGTTGAACTGAGTTGAAGACAATCCCAAGAACTTCAATGATGGTGTACCACAGGGTTGAGTTCTTTCACCGATCTTGTTTCTAGTATTCATTAGTGTCATTCTCTCGCTCACTGACCACCCAATGGATTTCTTTGCGGACGACAGTGGTCTCTGTTTCGTTTACTCTTTATTGTATCCGCGACTAGGACCGCAAACTTTGAAGTCAAAAGCGGATTTCTGTCGAGTTCAAGGCCAATACTGATGCAATCATCACTACTATATCTGAGGATGTTGTCGTAGGTAAACTCGAAATAAATGGAGTCAATACTGAGGAGTCCTCTGGCTTGTCACTACCCGGTATGCAAGTCAGAGTTACCGTTTACTGAAATCAACAGACTTCTGATGCTCCGAACTAAAAGCCGCTTCGAGAAATTCAGTTCTTCACAGGTACAGACAGGACTATGACCTATAAACCTTGTCCACACCAATTAAACATTTAGAAAACATTCGGCGAACATTTCTTACAAATTTTCAACACATTTTCTGTATGTTTTCCAAACTTTTCTGAAATGTCTCGGAAAAGTTTCAAGAACGTTTCCCCAATGTTTTCAGAGTTTTGAGGTTGAGTTACGGTTGTCTCCGCTCACCAGGGAGACACATTTACACCAACAAATTTTCAAAATCGTATTACGAGGTGTGAACCGGAGCTGAAGACGTATGGGTCGCCGTTTAGGTGCTAACCCAATTTGTTCCGCAGAAGTCTAGCCAGATCGTAAAGAAGAAGTATGTACCTGTCTAGGGTTTTCCCCGTTAAAACCTATAGGACAGTCACACAGAAGATATGTCATTGAGCTTTTCGTATCCTCGTCTTTACCAAGCCTAGTAGCAGGTCTGATCCCTTCGCTAGCACATTGCAGGGACATTGAATTGATTATTTCCACCACAATTTTTCGAATGAAGTCTATAGTTATCCCTCGTCTCTTCATCAGATTCATCGTAACTTCTTTAAACCTAATCCTTCTCTAACGAGTTTAACCATAACGTCAACCGAACATTGCTAATTCCTTGGCTTTTGGTGTACCTGCCACTGATTGACACTCTACAGTGTATTCCAACAGGTATTCCTTGGCATAACCAGGATGCGTCCATCTTCGTTTAAACTTAAACTCATCCCTAATCTCACCCGACACGCACACAATTTTCAAGTGTCCGAACGAATACCTACTCCTCTGTCGTTTATCCTTTGGTTTTTCCCTAAGAATTACGTCTTGTATACACTTTTCTCCTCTAATTCTCGCCAAGGGACACATACACCACCAGGAGGGTCATCAGACCGAAAGGATTGCTAAACTTTAAATCCTAAATGATTCAGTGTGTCACTTGAGAGAGTCAGTGTATACCTGCGAGTATCCATTATCCGTTTACAGGGAATTCTTTTCTTGATCCAAGTTCTAAGGTTAAAAATACCATTTCGTCCTGCAGACTCTGTAGTAAACGATTGCCAATCCCGATTCCAATATAAATTTCTGAAGAATTCATTCAACCCTTCATCCATCATAGGGAATATAAATGAAGCATGGTCCTTCGAGCAGAATACATTAGTTAAGTAATCCTCTTCCCTTGGTTTTAATTATCTTAATTTTCATCCTCCAAAGGATAAATTCCTCTAATAAAATTTGATACAATCCAATTTGCAAATCAAATGCTCTCCACTGAAACTTCTAATTGAATAGAATACAAAAAAAAAAACACTCCGACCTCTCCGGATGCGCGCCATGGTCATCATCATAAACTCATTATATAGAAAGCTCTTCAAACTAAAAAAAAAAAAGTAAAAAGGATATTTTGTTTCCTTGTGCTGTTCTCCAAAAAATTTTAAGTGCTTAAGAAGGGTAAAATTCCGGAATTTCAGATAAGTCCACTTATTAATATCAAATATCCTTCTTATCCTCACCTCTTCAGCGACGGAAAGAAGGAGCCATAACATCTCGCCAAAGGATTATCAAATTATGGCGCTGAAGGGGAGAACAGCGGCAGACTGTCAACTCGGTCTAATAGGAGGCAAACATCAATAACTATCATTGGTCGTGTTCAGTCATATCCTTGGGGTTGGTCTAAAAACCCCAAATGACAAAACCATACACATTCGCTTTCCCTCTGTGTGAAGGGGGTGAGTTCCTCCGAACCGAGCGGACCGAGAAGAAGACAGAGAAACCCCAAGAAATGAGGCAATTACCTTGAACAGTTTTTTTTATTTTCCTTCGTTTTCCTTTCCGTTTTTCATTTTACCATCGCATCGTGGTATTAGATAAAAGTGTACACAGACCTCAAATAATTGCTGGGACTCTACTTTGTGGGCATACATATCCGATATCATCTCTTTTCCATTTACGTTATCCCATTCAGTCGAACTGAACCGAATCTGTACCATCCTCAGCGTGGTGTGGGGGACTTCTTAGTTTCTTTTTTTTGGTATAACCAAGTCGCTCACTGTCGGTCGCAAATTATTTTCATGGGGCGCTTTCAAAGGGAGGAGGTTACCTGGACACGATTGAGATTTGAGATCGGTTAGATGAACGATGAACTTGTCCCATTTGTGGTATGTGTATCTGTGAGTCACCGTGCCACATGTCAGGGGCGATGCTTATTGATTACCACCGATGTGGATGAGGTGAAGGTATTTTTTTGGTTTCCTCTCCTAACGTGGTACACATTTGAATACTTATTAAAAATTTGCATTTCCAGTAGACTTGCTATTAGATGCTCGGATACGAGTGGATATATGTACCTATAATGCTGACAGCCTTGGGTGTTACTTTGACACACCAAGTGGACTTAATGCATTTCAGTTAGCCAGTTGATAGCTCCTTTAAGCTGCATGCATACACATGTTATGTGTGTTAAGGCAACGCAATATTAGTTTACGAGAGGATTTCAATTATGGTCAGGTCACATGGGACAGGAGTTGTGGACTCAGTAGAATGTCCAAGGGGGTGATGTTGCGTCGCCACATGTGACTGTGTGCATGGCTTGTGAGTTGACTTATCTCAATCTAAGAGTTTAGTCCTTGCGGTTTTTGTTTGACTGGGTGCATGACCAGACCAGATAAGACCTTCACATTCCTGAGTCTTATACTGAAGGCTGATGCAAGCTTACATGTTAGTCTCAAACCCATCAGTCTGTCACTACATTTTCTGAAAACTCGACCATATGCACTGCGGTATTAACCAAAACCTACTGTCAGGCTTCGAAGTGAAAATCGATAGAAACGTCCCCACACTTGCTTTCAAAAAGCAATACAAGCAGCAGTAAAACTACTGTCACGTACTTCTTGGCATCTGTCATCAGGTTTATACTAACGTTTGACTTGTTTTTTGGTAAAATGCTCTCACCTAACTTGGCCGAGGGCAAAGATCTATGAATCAGTAGAGCTCTTAGAATACCTGGCACCATAAGATACCTTTGGTAAACAAGTTCTTAATGAAATTAACACGTTACAGCCAACCCAGTACAGTTTCTAGATTATCGTGAAGGAATAATTAACGAAAATATTGAATTCGTTGTCAACCGGGCAGACGAAGTACACAAAAAGAATCAGAAATCGAAATCCATCGATCTGGTTGTAAACAAGTGGCAGCTCCACCATATCTCCCACTCCCACAATTTTTTCGAACAGAACTTGGAATCAAGTATCGCCGTCAAAACACGAAATCCATATGTTCACACACGGACGGATCAAACAGGATCACCGATCATGGTGATCAAGGAAGTCTTGTGAATTAAAATGTGGTATAACCTTTTTTCACTCAAAACCTGCCCTAAACTGTCACCTGTCTCATCACCTACATATCTTCAGTATCGGCACTCATAGACATTCCAGGGAATTGCAGGCAAGCTGCAGAATCCTGTAGATCTCATCCAGTTGGCTAGTTACTGACATACCGCTCTTCTTACTTGCTTAGGTGGCACTACAGTTCGGAGTGAACCTTGTCTAAGTCCTTTTTTGACATCAAAGATCTCGGTGAGTTCGTTACCGACTTTGATAGAGCAGCGAGCTCCATTGCCATTCTGGATAGCAGGGATGTCAAAGCTAGATACGGCTCTATAGATCCTGTCATATGCCCCTTGAAATCGATGAAAGGGTAGTGGGTATCGATTTGGATTTCTTGAGTTTTTTTTCATGATCTGTCGATGCATGAAAACATTCCACTCGCTACAGCTAAACTATCAGCCGGCACTACGTGTTTCATTATTGGAAAAATCTGGCCAAAGGATCAGAAACTATCTGATTATTCAGAAAGAGTGGCTCAGGCTGAGTATCCGTGCTAATCACTGCCGTAGAAGCTAGAGAACAAGCGAAGACGTCTCATAGAAGATACAACTTAGTTGCCGCTTTTTTCAAAAATTCATACAAATTGGCTAACGCCAGGACCAATACCCTCCGGTTATTTCTATTAGGTTCCTTCTGGTTCGTAGGGTTGTCTTTATGGGGCCAGATAGTACCACAATGGACATCTCCCACGTCTACGTGGTCCCTATCTATTGATAGATTTTCTTCCACATGGACCTCGATGAATGAAGTCCTCAGCGGGTGGTCACTGCATCTGGCCTTTAATTAATTTTACTAAATCCAACGATTTACCAATACGCCTTCCACTTATCCTTACAACACCAGAACCGAAAAGGAAATACAAAAAACAAAAAATAATTGCCCAGCTCCTAGGCGCCGCGCCCGCTCGCCAGGATAAGCCAAAGTAAAATACAAAAGATTTTCCCTTGGGCGTATACGCAACATATTTTCTTTACAATTTTTTTTCTGTTTTTGTTTTTGCTGCTTCTCTCTCCCACTTTTCATTAAACATTTTCCAATTAATCACTTTCGCCTTTCCCATGCAGTTCAGTTCAGTTCAGTTCAGTTCTGGACCGTGAGTACATTGCTTTATTTGTCCTCCTCAGTTTATCAAGACACAAGACAAAGTATCGGTAAAATGTTTTCGACCCCGAAAAACAAAAGATGATAATTTACGATCGGGTGGGCATGCACACACACACATACAACGGAAAGAGGAGGACGAAAAAAAAGAGGGTCATTGCGAGGTTTTGTTTCTCGTTTCCCTGCCTCTGGCCGGAGAAAAAGCTAAAATAGCAAAATATTCAACGACCGAATCGGATTTCATTAATATTCCTCAAAAATTCGAAAGTGTTCGAGTTCGACAACAACATCCCATCCAGCAGCAGCGCATCCAGAGGACCTCGTCCATTCACACACACATACATATGTACATGTGTATAGGCAAACATACGGACAGGCGGCAGGCAAATGAATGTACAGACGAAAGTTGGTACCGTGCCAATTTGTCAGCCAGATGAAAACAGTTGCAATGGTGTAGTGTTTGGCTGGTGTTTTGCTGTTTCTTGTGTGTGTTTTTTTTTTGTCATCAGTTCGCTCTGCCTTTTTCGTCCTTCTTGGTCCTGGCATTCAGAGGACTTTGTATGAATTTGGTAATTGTTTGATAATACATCATCGGCGAGTTGTCATAACCGAAAATGCACTGTGGACGTTGCCAGCCCATGTAAGCTGTAAGCCGTGAGCCGTGCGCTGCTGTGTTTGCAGCAACAACTTACTATATTTATTTAATTTGATAGTTATTGCGAATTATTGTGGAATTTTACAATACTCGTCGGGGATTGAGAATTTATTTGAGATCATGAGTCGCTGATGGTGTGGTGATGATGGAACGTGATGTTTTTCGGTTGTGTTTTGTTGTTTTTTTTTTCTGAGAGGAGTAGTGATCCGAGACGGCTGTCAATTAGTTGAAATTAATTTTTTTTTTGGAATGTAGTTCATGGCAAGACTGTGCGCGGTTTATTTGCGGTCTGCAATTGGAAAGTAGGTACATATTGTCCTTCTGGCGGATTTGGGGGGGTTTGTAGGTAGTGTTGCCATTTTTGGGGGAAATGTAACAGGAGTAGTAGGTTTGTTATGTGTTTTCAAAAGCCTCATGCATAGTCCCTAAATGAGTTTAGCCTAAAGATTTGCTCAGACAACTGTCACATCTTCAAGTTTCAGGTCTGCAAGTCAAAAATTTGTTCCAAATATGTGACAATCCTGTAAACTATATGACTGTTTTGTAAGCAGAAGAACTGTCAGACAATTGTCCGAGCGGGCTATAATTTGCAGGTATCTGGCAATAGTCCCACCACTCATTTGTACCATTATCATGTGATTGTCAGACATTTGGGACATTTGCAGATGTGAGAAGCTTATGACATCTGTCAACAAATTCGTTGAAAGATGTTTTCGTCGTTTTAAATGATATATTTTACGTACTGAGTCTATTTTCATTTCAAGTTTAATTTTGTGACACGAAAATAAATTGCGTGTCGATTCGTCTTCATTTTTGCTTCTTTACACCAAGTATGTGGCCAAGATCACTTCATTTCTGCATTTCGATTTAAATTTTTCAATTTTTCGGAATTTTCAATTCATTACGACACAAAGGAAAAATGTTCCGTGAGTCTGACAATGAACCTGCAAATTTTTCATGAACAAATGATCTACCAAATGTGTGAACTGAAAATTTGTGATCTGACAATGTTGTAAGAAAAATATATTGACAGACCATTACCAAACCAGCCATCTGGCAATAAATGATCAGGAATTGGGACAAATTCTAACAAAGGTGTGAACTGACAATTTAGCGCTGCAAATTTATTTGCCACTTTTAGTTGCTTTGCAGCAATTGTCAGCACACTTATAGATCTGACAATATTTGAAGATCTGTCACTCGTCTGACCATAGTCTGACTTTTGAAGCGACAGGCTTGTACAGGACCCAGAGCCTAACTTATCATTACTAATGGAAGGATTTTGCCTGTTATGGTCTTCGCAGTTTAATGACACATCTGAAGGGTAATTTTCCTTTAGAAACTCGTGCATTCAAGGTGTCAGTATCTGGTTCGGTGGCGTATGCGTAACCTATTTTCCCATACATTTTTCGATGCAGACATTTTTCTATATTTCTCAAACTCAGCGAGCTTGCAGCTTAGCTCGTTCGTGCTTACGGTGCACAGACACAGTATTTGTGGCTCGAATTGAGCCACGTAAGATGCCAGTATCTGGTTTGGTGGCGTATGCGTAACCCATTTCTTCATACATTTTTCGATGCAGGAATTTTATATTTTTCTCAGACTCAGTGAGCCTGCAGCTTAGCTGGCTTGTGTTTACGATGCACAGAAACAGAATTTGTGCCTCGAATTTCGCTACGTAAGGGTGCATTCAAGATGTCAGTATCTGGTTTGGTGGCGTATGCGTAACCCATTTCTTCATACATTTTTCGGAGCAGAAATGTTTTCAAGATTTCCCACCTCTCAGAACCTGACCATATTCAAATCCGATTGCGAAACAAACCCTTTAGGACATACTTGCTGCTGCAGTACACTCCGAACACCTTGGCAACGCGCAGCTTCCCTTTGACCAATTTACGTAATTACAAAGTGGTCCATCTGCATAGTCCTCCAAGATATTGCTTTCGCCTCTCCTGGCAAACTAACAAAACTTCATCAAAGCGAACTATTTTCGTCATATTTTCCATCCCACTAACAGTGACAGAAACCATGTTGATTCATTTGATGATCGATTTCTTTAGATTCTTCAAAAAAAATGAGAGAAAAAATCATAATATGCATAGAATGAGTTTCATCGTCCTTATGCATGAGTAACGAATAAAGACATCACAGACTGTTTGTTAAGGACAAAGGGATCCTTCGGGCGAATTGCCTTCTCACAAGAGGGGAGAGGACAGAGAGAGAGAGAATTCTATTCATCGGATGGAATCCCTCTTAGACTTTTGTAAAATATTTATCAATTAACCAATTGAATGGGATAAATTAACCAGAAATTAATGGATTAGTCGTATTCGAATGCATTCGGGCTCAGTATTCAGTGCGAACGTCCATTCAAGTGGAAGTATGTTGGATACACGGTTATGGATTCAAATTCATGAATGTTTCTTCCCATTGAGGAGCGCGTTCAGCGGCAATAATCGAAATTGCCCCATAATCGCAGATGGAAATCCTGATGGATAACCCTTTTCCATCAGCTGCGTGTCGGTGGTGATAGAGCAACTCATTACATTTACATGCGGCCTATTCTTCGAATCCGAAGTGTTGCGGATATATGCGGAAACCGAAACTTACATGCGGCCTGGATCAAAGGGCGGCAAAACCTGTGCCTAAAAAAAAATGCATATAGTGCTCGTATGAGGGAACTCATTGCATAATGGCAGACGAAAAAAAGCAAAGAGAAATACATGTTTCACGCAGCAACAAACAACAATAGGCTGTTGCGGCAAGTACTACTGCCTCACATAAAATAACAACCGAAGCAGCAAAGCCAGTGCACTACACACTACACACTACACGCTGGTGTACACACGAGTAGTACTAAAGTTTTCCCATTAAGCGATTTTGCTCCGACTTGCTTATTGTTTGCGCGTTCTCTGTACTCTGTACTCTGTACTCTGTACTCTGTTGTGGGCGGTTAGACTGCACCCAGTTTCTCATCCATTTTTTTACCTTTAATACGAGTATGCGTCCCAAATAGTTTTGCATACTTGCAATGTGCACAGGAGTCGATTAATGGGGATGGGGATGGGGCCGGGACTGGGACTGGGTCTGGTTGGGGGTGTAGAAATCTCGGTAGCCACGCAACCACATATCGTGTGCGGTGTATCTACAATTATTGTTATTTTTCTATCCATACATGTTATTGCATATTTAAAGGGAATTCCATTTCTATGAAAATAATGGAGCAGAGATTTTAAAGAGATTCGACGGAGAGCTGTGTCAGCAGGTGGTTCGGTTAGGTTTGGATTTATATCGAACTGTGGTGGTTGGGACTGTGATAATGCGAGGATGCGTTCCACAGAGAAAATTACGCTAAAAGTTTAAATGGGGTCAGCAGGGATTGCTTGGAATTGTATTGAAGAAGTTTTTCCTTTTGTTTCACGATTCACAATTTATTGGTTAGATGGAGTCTTGCGGTCGGATGCATGGCTCTAACTCTGGGAGTCAACTATTCCTTGAGAAATAATAGGTGAAGGCACAGGCATTATCTAGTATAAGTATTTCTACAGACTATTGGGCACCGGTTACAATTCTTGGTCGATTAAGGTCGATCGTGGTTGAAAGGGAAATTTTGTATCCAGAATCTGAATTTTTTTGACAGACGACCACGAGAAGTGAAACCATGAACAACTTTTTTTTAGACAGTTAAGCCTTGTGACAGTTGAGCTATTGGACTTGGACAGACTCTTTGACAGAAAAGTGTAAACCAACTCCGTGTTCTACGACATTTTTCAACTTTTTAAACGTCAGATGCAAATGTGTACAGCGGTTTAACAGATTTAACAAACTTTAGTGCAAAGGAATTTCTTGCATGGGGACATTTCTTACTCTCTCTCGGGAGCACTGTCTTTTATGAAAAACTACTAAAATTTTGTACACTCGCCAGGATTTTATGAATTTTTGTAGAAATGAGTGAAAATTTTGGGAGAGTAGGGCGAACAGAGCTAATGAATTCCTATAGTAGAACTTGAATACTTCAGATGAAGCTGAAGTCGAAATCTATTTTTCTTTGACCATTAGTCTTACGGGTGAGAGTCCTGCCATCCTTCTTATTCCTTGATGCTTTGGTAGTATGTTTAGTATTGTTTCTAAGCCTGCTGTTGTACGCCTGTACTTCTAGAACTCCTTTCGTTTGACATTTGTTTAGTAACTTTAGTGCTGGCCGAAGGTTCTCCTGTATGTGTCAGGACAGGCTTCCATGGCCTTCCTTAATTTTTTTTTTTGACAAGTCCAAGATATGGAGAATCAACAAATCGCTGATTGTAGAGAATCCTCAGTCATTGACTGCGAATTTTTAAGTACAAATTAGAGATCACTTGAAAACTGAAACCACTCGCTCTAAGTCCTCTACCACTCTGCCACCACTCATGTACTACATTGCCAACCAGAGGAGTGCCACACAATGTATTTCATGAGTGTAATCAATTTCCTGTGACAAACACTCTCAGATATCTCGAATCCCTTGCAGCATCTCTTCAAAAGTCAATTGAGGAAAGTGGTGTAAATAGCTCTACTAAATAGAAAACTTTGCATTCCACTTATGTTCACAACAAACAAGAAGCCTAACAAATCCATAGACAAACAAACAGAGTATGAAGCACAAATTTGCTTTAAGAAATACTCATGTGTATCAACCCATATTTGATTACCAAAAAGACTTCCAAACTTCCCAAGTACTGTGTAACTTAGTAAGACACTAAAATCCCGCACTTAATTATCCCCAGCAAACGAACCTCCACCATTCGGTTCAACTTCCAAGTTATTCGGTGCGCTCTCGACTCCAATCAAGGACTACTATTTTAAGTAGTTAGACTTGAGAGTTAGCAGCAACCAGCAACAGAACAAAGAGCAACTTTCAACAATGCCTCCTGCCCTCCTATAACAACTGATTTTTTTTTTTTTGAGAATTTTCCTTTCACCCCCTACCCCTTCCAAAAAAAGGAAAGAATGGAAGGCAAATGAAAGTTTTACTCAATAAAAAAAAGGAAAAGGTACGTATATGGCAAAAGTTTTTACCTTTTGTTGCTCGTTGCGCTCTTCATCCTCTTTGTATGACTTTTAATTTTATTCGGTTTTGTCTCACTCTTCTGTCAAAATTTTTTAAATGCCCCCGCTACACTACCGACAGAAAAAATTAATTGAAGTATCCTTCGGCTTTGTCCCGTCTCTACATTTCTTCTTTTTCCGGGTGAATTCCGTTGAATGCGACGGATTAAAATAAAGGTTTAAATAATACTGTCTGACAAATAGTTAGCGAAAGGACAGCAGTCAGCTCTTGATGTTCCAGCCAACAAAACAAGTGGAGTATGTGCTATCAGGTCGGCTGTTCTCGAATAAACAAGGACATGAACAAGGTGATGGGAGATGCCACCACATAGTGGCTCGGTCGACACATTTTATTTAAATTAATTCGAGTTTTGTATGTTGATGATGGTCTGCTTTTGCCTTGAAGCTATTTCAAAAGAAGGATGTGACAAGGTCAACATAGTCCATTTCATTTGAAAAAAAAAAAACAAAAAAACAGTAGAAACTTTGCACTCGTACACATGCCCATCGGGTTATCAGAAAGACATTAAACAGATCCTGCTTATCCTCAGGAAATTACCACAACAAAGTATGTGTCTTCCTGAGAACTCTAAACTCTCTGCCTCTACTCATGTACTGTGTACTCGTAGGAAGAAGTTTGAGCGAAAGCGGACATTAAACGAACTCAAATTGTAGTTTAATGGTCGGACAAATGTACTTATGTACATACATATGTACATGTACATGTACAGGAAGGGGAATAGGATATCCTTTAAATTCGAACTTTATGCGAGTCTGGCGAGAAAGTTACTTTTTGAATGAAATTTGCTAATTGGTGAAGTTTGGTTAATGTAACGCTCGGTTCAGGGGGATGTCTTTTAACAGTTGCTTACTTCCTTTTCGAATAGTTGATAGTTATGGCAGCCGGAAACTTTGCAGTCATTCAAAAGGGATGAGTTGTAATTAAAACTGAAAGTAGGACTCTTGCGGATGTGTAAGTATTTATTGAGGTCAAACTGTGATTTAAGTTCTTCAATAGTGTAGGGTGCTTGTTTTTCGTTTTCGTTTTCGTTTATCGTTTTGGTTTCACGAAGGGAGGGTAGTTTAAGCTGAGTTAATTCAAGTGGTTTAGGGAGATTACCCAAAGTAGGTAGAAACCAAACGAGCTCTCTCCCTGCTGAAGGACGACATGGATTTTAAAATGGAAATTTTAATTTTTCAGACTTTTTTTTTTCTGCTTAAAAATGCATATGTAGCTTTTGGCACACATTGCAGCATTCCATTTGTCAGAGTGTGCCTTTTGTTTTCTGGAAAACAATAGAATTTTTGAGCATGGAGATGTTTTGAGTTGAAAATACTCAGCAAAAGTTAACAAACGAAATGAAGTAGAATGTCCTACATTGGCGATGGGGGGCAAGCTGTCAAATGTGTGTCATTTTTCGCCGCTGTCAAGATGACATTTGTTGCGATAGTTTGACTGAACTGATAAATAAGCAATTCGCAGAGAATGTAAAACTTTCACAGGGTGTCTTTGCTTTCTAGATACACAGTCTACTATTCTCAACCATGGACGTATGTAAGTTGAGATAAAAAAGAGAGGAGAAAGGCAATTAGTTGTGTGCAACAATACCTTCTCCCACTCGCTATACAAATATACTTTTCAATTGGACTCAATCACTTGTATGTACAGCTCTCATCGTACATTCCCAGAGATAAATCCCTTTCACTAACATTCACATTTGAGCTTATTATGTTACCCCCTATACTTTAAACTGCTGCTGTGTGCCAGTGCGGTTGAGGCATAAGTTTGGTTTAGGGATTTAGATACAGAGAATGATATGTAAATTCTGATCGATTTTGACAGGCAATCTATGGAATTTAGAATGTCCAATGCTTTGGGATGTTAGTTTGTATCTCTTAAAATAAACCTGGCAACCCTCTCGGAACAATTAACTTTTTCCCAGAATTTGCAAACTCTTTACCAGTTGCTACTCAGTCACGAATAGAACACAAAATCATCCCGCATGCAGGTGTTCATGTCGTTCGTGACTGTGCTAACACCACTTGCAAATATACCAGTTCCACTTCTTGTCAAAATACAATAGGTTTCGTATAATCCGTCAAACAATGCGGAAACTATTTTTAACATTTCGTGTCCCACCATACCAGACCCCAAGTGCTCAATTACATTTCCACAAATTACATAAACTGACATCCAGGTATCAGCACGGTTAACTTGAATGAAAATTAAAAGTCGCTTACAGCAAGTTTGCCTAACCACAAAATCGACTCCATATGCATTTACCAATTAAAATTTCCATCTCCAAAAACAAACAGCGTTTGTGAACGCATCCGCTTCCTGCCCTCTCTCTTTCTGGCTCGCTCTAGCTCGTGACAAAATTGCATCACTGTGCATTTGTCGTTGTCTAAAGCCGGCAATCCACCAGATTACATTTTGACCTAAAAGGCTCGGCAATAATAAACCGAACAAATCCCAGTCTGCACATTACACCATCATCACCACCAGCACTACCACCAACAAAAAAAAAACTCACACACAGTCATACATTCTGAAGCCTTCGTACTGTCGTAGTGCATTCGTAATTTGCAATAAAACACTGTACGCGCCAATTTACCGTAAAAAGTGAAAGTCTAAAGATTCGACTACACTGATGCTGGCTTATGACGAGTACGACGACGACGACGACCGACGACGACCGACGACGACGATGACTACGATGATGACGGCGCGGCGGCGATGTCATGCTAGCATTGTGTGCGCCAACCACCACGCTATAGCAGTTTCGTCGGTTTGACTTTTTCGGGCCGCAGCACACAGTGCGACGAAGAACGTGTGAATGTGAGGAGAGGAGGGAGACAAAGAAAGAAAGAAAAAAAAAAAAAGTTTACTGAACTTTTTCATGTCACGCTCGCGGCTAGGGAAGCGTGGCGGCACCCATCGACGCCATAATTATCACCGTCATCGGGAGGAGGAATTTTTCGCAACGTTGTGGAAGTTCATTTCTCGCTTTCTCCTCCCCCTTTTAGCGAGGAAGCGACTACTACGACTAGGTATGTCAGTAGGCATGAAAAACCTAGTTGTGGCGCAGGATAGAGGATATGCACGGAACAGCGTTCGGAAAAATTCGTCGCGTCTTTGCGTTCCAATTAACATTGGAAGGGTGACAGTTTTTTTTTTCTCTTCTTTTTCTACATACTTTCCCCTCCACCCCCTTTCCAGTTCATTACTGTGAATAGGGGGTACAGAGTAGGGAATTGGCAACCTGCTGTTACTGGTGCTGGTGCTGGGGCTGGTTCCATCGGTTGACATATCAACCCTGACCTGTCCTCGCCTGATGGTAACAGTCGATTTGAATTTGTGCGAAATGATTTTTGAATTCATACATGAAAATGACCGACTTCAGGGTTTTATTGCCACTTCAAGTTTTATTAGTGTCACACAATAACTAATCTGACAGACAGTCAGGCCAATAGCAACTGAGAAACTGTGCTGGTGCGAGGGGTGTAGGATGCATTTAGAATTGTGTATGCCAGCAATAATCACAGTGTGGTGGAGGGAAACCAAACTCATTTATGTGACTTAAATTTTAACTATGGTTTTTAATGACATAACCGCTATAGCTTCGGCTGTCGGCGGGTCATGGTTATTAAACTGGAAAAGGATGCCGGGAGAATGATGCCACATGAAGGCTATCCAAGGACCAAGGTTTGTTGATAGGACAACGTTGAATATTTTGTCATTAAGTGTAGATGAGGTTGAGCTTTATTTATATGATCAGGGGCTTGATGGCAATGACTTGCTTTAAAAAGCCTTCTAAACTTTGACTAGAAACTCCAATACTTTATGAATTTTCCATGTTTCTGTGTTTAACATTTTAGCCGATGTGATTTTCTGTAGTTCTCCATTTCCAGTTAGAAAAGATAACTAGCCGTTTTAGATCAAGAACCCCACAGTTTGACAGGCGATGAAAGTAAACAATCGCTACACGGTCAATAAACGTCAGTTAAACACTGCGTATCTGTGGACACAGTTCTATCATTTGACATCAAAGCTTTGTCTTCCTCTTCCATTTTTTCTTACAGGAATTTTTGCTCTTTGACATGTCTACTCTCTGATGACAGCAGATGTGTCTAGCCCTTACACAAATGTCAATCACCATGACGTTCATTATGTGCTAAGTCAAACCAGTATCCTTTCATATTCATGAATCAAATTTCCCCAATTGTGTGCGACAAAACCAATCACAGTTTGACTAATCCATGCAAGTAATTGACGTCAATCGACTGAGCGTGTGAAGGGCTTTAAGGACCATTTATGGATTAATTCATGTAATTAGGCGAAAAATTCATATTTTCTTGTCTCAGTAGATTAGGTCCGAATTGGGTACGTGGGTAGAGCTATTGTGCGTCACTTTGATACTACAAAGTCATGTTCCTCGGAGTGTTTTGCTTTTTTTATGAGATAAGCTGTACCCAGCCAGTGAAAATCTTTCACCTTTCATGAAAAGGATTTGCTTAGAGTCTGAGTATTCACCATCTGTAAATCCCTGCAGGTACGTCAAAAAGTGTCATAGGGAATACCACGTTTGGTCTCTCTTCTGTTGGATAATGGCCTGAACTTAGAGCTTTGACAGTTTTGACAGTTTTGAAAGTTCTGACAATCCCTGATCTTCTTGATACGTGTAACTTAACCATGTCTTTTTCGATATCGCACAATGGACTGATTTTGCCAGAGAGGCGCGTTGGGTGTGTTGACAGATTCAATGGCTTTGATAGTAGCTTCACAAAAATTCGTATACATTGGACACTCTACCTTTTAACGACTCTCTTCCTTAATCGACGACTAACATATCGAGATACGTGTGGCTTCAAGACTGTCCCAACTAATAGCTTTCTGTAAGGATTGATTGATGTTACACCTTTCTTCCTTCCTGGAATCAGTTAGTTTCAATGGAACTGGTTCTTTACACGGATCCATGGCCATCCACACTGTTTCTAACCAACAGTTTTTTGTTGCCTTAAAGACTATTCATAGAATAAATGACAACCCATTGTCCTTAGGCGATAAGTAACACAATTATATAATTTGACTTCTTCTCCCCGGACTTTCTCACAGCCCGGCCAGCCGCAGGCATAAAAAGACCCGACCCAGCGAGACACACAATGGGAGAACAACAATTTCGCAACTTATTTCACACTTGAGGGGGTTTTAAATAACGAAAATAATAAAACATTAGACAATGGCTTCGCGCGAGATATTTCGCAAAAATAAAAACCAAAGATAAAAGAAAACAAAAACAAAAGACCAACTTAAGTCACGTTTCGTATATCTCTCCACACGCTGCTGCCAGTTAATGTTTACAAAAACCCAATGATGTGCGAGTAAAAGAAAAACAAAAA
Organism: Xylota segnis; assembly: GCA_963583995.1. NCBI lineage: Eukaryota > Metazoa > Arthropoda > Insecta > Diptera > Syrphidae > Xylota > Xylota segnis. The sequence continues at coordinate 1,631,712 of OY757238.1, forward strand.
AGAAGAATGCGCCTCGTTTCATTTATCAACCCCGTACTGTACGCGTTGGCATCGGCAGCATACCTCTGCAGCAATTGACATTGAATCTAATTTCCCAAGTGTTCGCGGCATTAGAATTGTTAATTTTTTTTTTTCATTATTTCCTCCTTAATGCCATGTGGTTTGTCATCTCGAAGAAAAGCCGGGAAAAAGTCCTTCGTTTCCATGTACACACACAGTTTTAGGGATGCAAATGAAAAACAATTGAATGCAGCATTTGCGAACAGGACTATAACTTCCCCAAAGCTGTTCATAAATTCACGTGAATTGCAGAATAACTAGATGTGTGCTAGAACTCTTCCTCACTCTCTGCGGCTCTGTGTGTCTCTGCTGCTGGTATGGATGGGGTCAGAACATGAACAAATGACAGTGCCTTAGGGGGGGTTGTCACGGTGTTTTTGGTCGAAGTGCGGCGCGACTCGACGCGGCAACGAGAAGGACGACTCTGTAAGGCAAACTTGCTAGGAATAGAATTCGAGATTTGTTACATGGGGTGTGAATGAATGAATGAATGAATCGTCGACATAAGTTGCGAACTAACAGCAAAAGTCCTGTGGACGAGGTGTGAAAGTTGAGTTTTAATGATTCTGCGACAAATTATGGTGTTGATGGTAGCCAAGGATGTATTTTTCTTCTTTTTTTTTTAACTTTTATGACAAATTGTACCGTCGGTCGTTGGTGGGAATAATCAGGAAAAGTTGGAAAATATAGAACTGGAAAGGATAGAACTTGTATTGTCTCCTTTCATGATGGGGATGTCGTTGCCCTTTTAGCGGAAGTTGTAACTCTTTGGGCTAGAAAAGGACCCTCTGACTTATCTGGTCATTATTTATGTGATACCTGCCACGATGGTAATTAGTGGACGTATTTACGGCCAAACAAATCTGGGTTAGTGGGTATTTTTCATTCAATGGAGCAGAGGAGTTCCATAGATAACCGTGTTCGGTTCATTAGAAGTTATTGGGTTGAGGATTATGGTCTAAATGCTTGGCCATGTCCAATGCGATTAGTTTGAAAATTTCAACAATTTTGTTATGAACACGAAATGTGAAGGAACACCGGAAGATACCGTCAAACTAGGTCTGTCCAAGCAGTTGATATAAGAGATATCGGCAGGTTAGGAAAATAGTTGTCCTCCTTGACTAGCCATGAGTCCTTTGCAAGACCAATCAGAACTAAATCAAACAGAAAGTGTTTCAATCTTAGGAGTTTGGTCAATGTTTATCGTTTCGCAGTTTCGCAAGGCAATAGCTTCTAAGAGCAAGTGACGAATGGATGTCGTTCCAAGGAAGTCGTTCCCCTTAACACTAAGAGCTGTCCGATCTCCTTTTTTGGATAATCACATACCAAGTGACGAATGGGCTCTATGTGCTCTTCATCCTTCCAGTTCGTACAGAAGTTATTTTGTGGAAATCTTAGCCTAAGACGATCTCGTCTGAATAATCACATATGCAATTGGCGAATAGAGTATGTCCTCTTCATCCTTGTATTTGCCACAGAAGTGGTTGTGAGGAAGTCCTTAGCTAAGCACTAAGAACTATCCGATCTCATTCTAAATCTCTTTCATAACCTTACCAGAACGAATTGGTAGTTCATTAACTTATGAATAATACGAATTGTATTGTTCAAGTTACAAGTTACAAGTTAGACTTCTCGTATGACGCGATCCCTGTTCAATGGGCTAAGCGATGTACTAACCTCAGAAAGGGACCCTATCCTCGCCATGTGCTATCAGATTGACGTTGATAGACAATAGCCAAGTATGTTTCATTTCAGTCCCATCATGTGGCCTTAGCAGCTTGATTCTCCAAACAAAAATACATACATTCAGAAGACAGGTACCACCCTTGATCCTACAGGCTTCGAAATGTAGGGAATGTTAACTTCGAAAAGAGAACGAAGGACAGTCGAAGCAACGTGAAATCTACAAATAAAGTAAAAGCTACCAACACCAGAACCTTGGCCTCTTCCTTTCACATTCATAATTACAAACTACTCAGGAGCTATAAAATATAGATCACGGACTACCTGACGCAGTAGCAGTACACCAAGTGCTCTCAAGGTCTCCAAGATGCTACATTACCTCCTTGTGGCGCGTTTTGTTTCTATCCACCGCCACTAACTGCACGTTTTTTTCTTGTCACTGGTAAGTGTACGTGCCTCTCCACTGTCTTTCACTTACAAAGTTATCTCTAGTGTTGGCGAAAACTTCTCTTGGCTCAGAATAAGGTTGAATAAATTTGTCATTTTCCCTTGCAGAAGCTACGAATGTGTAAGACGTACATATGTACATACATTAGCCCCTTTCGGGAATAGGTACTCTCAACAACAATTATATCCATTAAGCGATGATATCGCAACAAAAAGACATTAATTAAATCCGAGCAAGAACTTCCTGTTTTCACTTCAAAGTCATCTCTTTGAAGTCTTTGCCTGCATTGCTGCTTCTGGTGGCGGAAGGATGCTAAAAGTTCATTCTAACACAACATTTCTCCTCGTAAAGACGAAAGACGACTGCGACGACGACGACAAGATGACAGAGAATGATGTTTGTAGTGTTGCAAGGACTAACGACTCCCTAAGAGATGCTCCATTGGTCTGAATAAATGGGATTCACCAATTATACTCGACGTATACTCTATGTGCCAACGATGTCATTGTCAGACAGACAACAGCTTGCACCAAATGGCTCCCCAAGAGGCTCGCTCTTGTAATTCTCCGAGAGTCGTCATCATTTTCATCTCATCATTACAATCAGAGTTCGAAATTTAATTTGACATTCATTTGATATCCTTCAATCGAGAGGATGAGCGCCAAAGGAGAGGACGAAGGAACATAGCCTGCTCCTTCATTCCCAGCACGGAGGCACAGCACAATTAAGAAATTCAAATATTTGGCACCCATAAAAATCATTCGCCACTCAGAGGCCAACACGACTCTGTGCTTGTTCTACTCCATGCCCCCTCCTGTATAAGCCATCATTGTAGTGCCCAGTTAGTCCGTTAAACTCGAAGAGTGTACATACAGTGCGCCTTGTTCTGATCCTCATTGAAAAAGTCAATGAATGCAGTTGGCAGAGGGTACCAAGCATGTTAAGGCACTACTCTATCCTCAAGTGGACGGAATAATGGCTGAGGGAAGTTCCATATGAATGTGGGCTAACAACACACAACACACAACACACTGTGTACCATCAGCATGCCACCACCATTGCCACCCTGAAGGCAACATTCACTGTGTCAAGGTTGTTCTCCACATTTGAGTGGATAACGCCAAAAGGTGTGAGAGATCGAGAAACGGAGAGAGAAAGAGCGAAATACACTGCATTCTATATTAACTTCAATTCGAAAGGATGTCGCCCCATTATCTGGCGACAACAGAAGGACAAAAGCACTAAAGGTGCGTGTGTGTCCTACTGGGCAGGAAATGGGGAGGCAAGCAATTGAAACCACAAGTTTAATCCTTAAAATTCTTCTGAAGAAAAGTTTCCTCTCTCTCTCTCTCTCTCTCTGTCGCTCAACTCATTGATTGTATACAAAGGCGGAATTGCCAAATGTGCACAAAAATATGTCAGAGTGCTTAAGGACAATGACTTATGGCGGCCGAAAACGAGAGAAGGAAACGAAATCCGAACAACCGGAAGAAGAGTGCGCCATCGTTTTTCCGAACTTAATCTGTTGAAAGCAGGAAAAGTTATCTCTCTATTATATTCTTATTTTTTATGTCCACTTTTTGTTTTTTTTTTTTTTTTGATTCTCTTCTTCTAAACTAAAACTTCTGTTTTGAGAGGCCTTTTTGCCCGCAGAGTGAAGTGAAGTGAAGAGAAGAGGTGTAAACGGGCAAGAAAATGGGACATTGACATGTTTTTCATTTGGAAATTTTCATAATATTCAAAAGTTTTTCGACATTTGGGGTGGAATAGATGAAGATTAAGTGCAGAGATTCCATCCATACTCAAGAGCTAGACTAAAGTTTTAGTTTGTTTTAGTTGTCTTTCTCTCTCCTCTACTATGTTGGATATTCGGATTGTTTTTCGGAAACTCATAAGTGGCACTTTTTGTGAGGCGAATGCCTATGCGGATGAGTGTTTTGACAAGTTTCTTGAATATTATTACACACGATGTCATCCATTGACAGGAGGGAAGGGGTTGGGGGCCACCCAGGGAATCGAGGACAAACATGATTTAGGCTGATAAAATATTTGTTTATGAGAGTTTATGTTAAAATGTTTTGTTTTGTTCCTGAACTATTATGCGGGATGGGCTCGGGAGTATTGTTGACTTTGTTATTCGAATTGTGAACTGATTTCATGGGAGGGTTATCTGGTGGAATAAAAGACTAAGTTTTAACTAACCTGGGATAATTTGGATCGGCAATCAGTCACACATGTTGTGATGTAATCAAAGCGCAATGATACACTTAAAGCTATAGACACAATGGGAATCATAAGGGAATGCTATTGAACAAAAATCGTTGAAGGAAGCACCATTAACTAGATAAGTCTTCTGGCTTCCTGGCATTCTAGTTCTGACCAGGTTTAAAAGAAAGACATGTTCTGATGTTATTCCATCAACTATTTGCGATATTCAATTGAAACAAATAGCTGCTGACGATCCTCCACTATTTTTTCAATTTTGAGAGGAGTAGCACCCTCTTTAGCTATCTCGAAAGTTGTGCTACTCACTGGGGCATTCCTGTGGCTTGGAACACAGAGCAGAGATATTTCCCATCTGACAGCGATATTGTTAAGATCTCGTACATGAGCTATGCACTTTGGATCGACGTGTGTATATCTCTACCGGAGATTCATCAAAAATTTCTCCAGATTACCAAGGACTTTTGCTAACAAGCCTCTCCAGTTGGCATGGTTTTTGGCTAACTGGCTTCAGTTGCACAGCATTCCACGTTGATTGAGGTCATCTTCTACTTGTGCGCTCCGCTTCGGTTTAGGTCTTCCTCTACTGCGTTCACCCTTCGGATTGTAATTGAAGACTTATCGGTCTTTGGCGACTGATGTCTACAGTTTGTAGAGTTCGGAGTTCGGAGAGTTTTTCAAAATTCGGAACTACTATGAGCTACAGTAGTGGTGGTATTCCACCTTGGGATATATCCCTGTGCTTGAATAAACTTCAATAAGCTTACTTTTAAGTGTTTGGTAGTTGTCAACCTTCAGGTCAAAAAATTCACTAGATATATTGAACGATTGAAAATTTTAATAGTTTTTGTTTTCAAAGCACAGAATGCCCTGAAAGCACCCTTCCATGTACGAAAATTCGACTGACTTGCTTATGCAAGGACATCAGGACAAAGTCCTTAGTCTTAGGCTTCCCCATGGCAACCGCAATCCATGCAAAAACCCACTTAGTTTATCAATTTCAATTTATTCCTCGGTATTCATAAATATAAAATTAACCATGTAAGGTAAGGAAGCCACCCTTTTACTGTAAGAGGTCTCTTGAATGAGTTCAGTAACATACTTCAACCTTGAGTCCTTGGAGTCGGTTGAAGTACTACTCTGGATTACCTTGTGGTTCACATTTCTTTACCATTCACAGGAGCTCGTCCTACCTCTTTACTAACAAGTAATGCTAAAGGTTAGTTAGTTAATAATTTAAATAAATTTGTATTAACAGCCACTTGTCAAATTCTCAAGAATGCTTGTCAGAATTTTGTTAGAGAAAAGATTAGCTCTTACATTGGATGGAGTTACACTGTGCAATTGTGTGCCTTGACCCTAAGGAGAGTGGAATTGGAACACGTCACTCGATGTAATATGGCGCTTGACGTTTGATTTTAGGGTTATTCTTGGTAATATATTCTGAGCGCTGTCACTTCTAGGTTTCTGCCAAGTGAAGAATTCTAAATTTCAAAAATATTTCAAAAACATGAGTGGAATTCTCTAAGGTGACTCTTGTTCTCTTTAAGGCGATCATCAGCGTGCGATCGTTTTCGTGTGACAGCTGTTTAGGTGACTTTAACTGTCAAAAGTGTGACTATCAACTATCACCTCAGAGGATACCACTTCAGTTCGTTCGTTTCTTGGACTCTTTCATAAAAGAAAATGAGAGATGGGTCTAAGCATCAATGGCCTGATTTATTTGATCAGGAGCAGTTGACTATATCTAACACTCGACTTGGATTGACAGTTCTTTGAAGGGTTCTCTCATTCAAGTTCCATAAAAACATTCAAAGGTGACATGACCATAAAGCATCGACACATGTGATTGCCCTCCAGGAGCTTTCTTTCACTTCTGCAAGAGACGCACATTGTTCCCTGACATTCTGTTGTGTCTGCAGAAATGATAACTTATACAGTCGACTGCCTTCATTATCTCGACTAGAATAAGTGATATAAGTGATTAACATCATTTCGGTTTAGGCCATTATTTAATGTGACACACTAGGAAGTTCATGGCAACAAAAACACAGGCGGCCACCATCCCTCTGATTTCTTAGGTCATCCCTTGAAACAATTTACGAAATGGATTCCCATCCAACACCACTAATTGGGCTCCCACTGCCAGCAACTCCCTTGCGAGACACTTAATTTATGCGCCGAGACCAATTCAGAACCGCACACACCGCACAAACACACGAACTGAATACCACTCTATGGTTTATTTAAGGAGGAATAACTAAAATAACCACCCTAACTGGGTGAAGTGCATCTAATGTACTGCGACAACGTTAACGATGACAACAACACGATGACTTCTCACCAGCCCGCACCTCCAGCACATGGATGATACATATGTTGTACGGCAATCCAGCCTACAAATAGAGATTGCCCCACTCGCCAGAGTGGAAAAGAGAAAAATACTTAACCATCTCGGATACATATCTTGAATGGATACTTATGGTATTTTCTCTATGCGCGGAGAAAGGGACTAAACTGAACAACAAAAGGCGAACAAAATAAAAAAAAAAAAACCTCGTCTCAACAACAAGAGCAAGATAAAGATACAAAAGAACCTTCAAAGATCATAACCGCCAACCCAACCCAGCCGAACCCAGCAAGAAGACGACTATCCAACTTTAACTACTTCTCTGCACTTTGACTGCCACTTAACTGACTGACTCTACTACTAGTACTAGATACGGATGCAGCGCCAAGCCAAGAGTGTACATGTATCTCTCTTGGCTGCCTCCTCCCCCCGGGCCCCGTGGCATTCCATCTAAAATATTCTTCTTAAGTAATAAAAATTTCTGTTCAATTGAATTAAGCTGACTTGCTGCTGAGGCAGGGTAAGGTGGATGATGTTCATTGGGAGATGGGGAGCAAGCACAAAAAAAAAAAAAAAAACAGATTAGGGGTCGTTGTTGTGCGGATTGGGGTTGCGAAGATTGTTGAAAGTTTAAGCACCGCATAAGCACATGACAATGTTTTTTATACTTATATTGTTATTCGAGTCGGATCTTGTTATTATTATTATTTTCATGTCCCCCACTAGATGTTTATCGATTCAGTCTAAAACTTGTTGGAGAATTTCAAAATCGTTTCTATTTTGTTTTTGTTCGATGAGTTCGATTTCCCTTAACCAAACACATTACTCGTATCTCGAGGAGAATGGGTGAGAAATCTTATCGTTAGCGTTTTTATGTCAGATATCTACTCGTACTCGTATAGAATATTTTATTGTCCGGCCAATGCGGATAAGATTAACAAAGTCCGGCTGTCAGAGACACACACTCGCAAGATGGGTGCGCTGCTGTGCTAACCGCCGGCCGATCCAATGAGGATGTTGATAACCTAATAAAGGGCTAGACAAATATAGATTGAATGTGGGCTTAATGGAGAGAGAGAGCCCTTGAGTGCATTTAACTGCGTGATTTGTAGTCACAGCAAATAGTGTCCAAATCAATAAGAAAATATTGAAATTATCATTGTTGGTGCGGACCAGCAGCAAAGGGTGATGAATTGTATTATAATGCGATTGTTATTGATCGACTAATGCAGATGTGTACATTGGGAATGGAGTACAAGCAAATCATCAATCAGAGGTGGTTTAACTACGAGTAAAGCGTGGCGTTCTTTTGAGTAAGATGTGGGTATTTGTATTTGAATTTGTCCCAACCCTTTGCTTGCAAACAGCCTACCTTATGAACAGAGCCCACTCCATTTCTTTTGGGATTTAATAACACAACATTGTTACTCTTATTCTCAGTCTCAACCCATCGTCAGTGCTAAATGTCGAACGATAAACAGGAAATTTCAGCGGATATTAAAGTTGTTCAAAGAAAAAATATCTATTGTGGCGTATTTTGGTATTCAAGGCCTAAAAAATAAAAGCAACGAAGCACTGCACGGCTTTAGGCTAAACATTCTGATTATCGCAAGGCAACACCGAGTCGTATGTCAAGACATTTGTGTCGGGTGGTTTCTTTTTTTTTTTGACACTGACAGCTCAACTGACAGAAACTTTGTGTTATATGTTTGAGGTGGTTTGGGCTTGAACGATGTTTTGGAAATAAATATTGAACGAAATAATGCAAGTTTGTAGAGAAAGTTCGTGCGTGTCATGAACAATCCAGAGACGACTCAGGGACTCAAGAATTACATACATTGGTCAAGTTATTCGTGAAATAGGGGCCGAAACTCTTGAAAATTTATAGAAAAATTAAGTTGACGGGATGGCCTACTGCGAAGGTAGCCGAAAAAGGAAGGTTTACTCCTTTCAGTAGAGCAGCAATCGTTCAAAAATATTGAATATTTTTTCTAAAATTTTTTGTATAGTCTTTCTTAAAAGAAACCAAGATATAATCAACTCTTTTTGGTCAAGATATTAGGTCTGTTCCCGTACTTTCTGTACCAAAATTGTGTAATTTTTAGCAGTGGGGGTAAGATTTTCTCAGAGAGAAGTAAAATTACGGAAAAGTAAAAGGAACACGTTCCACGTTTATCCGGATTGAGAGATGGGATTGGGGATTGAAAAAGGATTAAGTTTCAATCCACGTTTTCGCTGTAACTCTCTCTGTCCCTCAATTTTAGTTAGACTCGAATCGAAAGAGAATTAAGTTTGACACTTTTTTTACACGTACTTCCCGATCTCTTTTGTGTCTATCTGTCAAAATTAATCTTTCGATCCGCGTTTACATGTAACAACTCAACTCGATCACAGAATATTTTATGATCGGATCGAGTCAATCCTGTTTCAATCCAATCTGCGTCTGCATGGCATTCAATCCCAACTGAATCCGAATACACTGCATGCGAATACACAAACAATAAAAAATTACAGGAATTTGACAGATTTCATGATTCAGTGCAAAGAATTTCTCGCAGTCGTAGAATGGGAAAATTTCTTTCTCTCTCGTGAGCACTGTTTTTTGGGAACATCTACGAAAATTTTGCTAACTTGAATAGGATTTCGTGAATTTGCCTAAAAATTCCTAAAAATTTGCTCTTTGAAATGTGTAAGAGTAAGCAGTGACCTATTCTTGCCAAATAAAGTCAAAAATACTAGAAAAAATCGTTAAGAACAAGAGGCATCGTTTTGGGATTAATCCAATCCTGCCAGTTGTTTTCGATCAATCAGTCACGTTGTCTTTGCAGTCAAATTCAACTGACAATCACTGTGAAAGAATTTGTGTCAAACAAACAGAGATGTCAAGAAATAAACCATTTCAAGACATTTGCGGTCTTCATTGGAAGTGTCAATTGTATGACACATTTCTTGGAATGAATTATTGCAAGGGGCGACCGATTTTAGTGTAAAGCTTTTTATTGAAGATTTAATCAAACAATAATTTAGAATTCCCATCCATCGTTATCTATTCAAAACCCACATCCACTAAGTGTGTATCTTTGCCAATAATAATGTTCCTTCGTAATATTTGGATGCAAACACTGTGTAGGACTTAACACATCCATTCCTGGAATTTGATTTCTCTAAAATGTTCAGACTACTTCTTGAGAAACGTATATATGTACATGTGTACATAAATTACTCGTACAATCACTCCCATTTATTAGCACTTACGATACGATTTTACTACAAAATATTAGAGTGACTTTGAAAGCATCTCCAAGATTATCTCATGGAGCAACACAAGCTTAGGCCAGGTAGAATGGGCCATTCCGACTAATCTCTCTTCAAAGATCTGAGTACGCTGAACTCAACAAGTCGCGCCCGCTAAAGCTTGGCTTTTTTCTCTATTTACATTCTTATTGTTCCGGAACATGTTAATGGCATTAAAGTGTCAAAGTAAATAAATGCTCTAGGATTTGTAAAGATCTGTGTATTTTGTTTTTTTTTTCTGGCTTTGGATAGTTCCAGCGAAACGACATAATCAGGCTTAGTCACAGGCAATTGGTTTTTTGTTTGTTTGTCTGTTTTTCTATTGTAATTCTTCATTTAGGTGGTCTATTTGGAGATTGTTTGTCCGTAAAGCAACATGGGACTGAGAGAAGTAATAAGAAACGATGTATGTTGTTGTGGCTGGGAACAATAAATAATTGACATCATTTGGGGCTTAGGTTTGTAAATCTTTTGAAAGAGATGATGATGATAAATCTGTGCGTGGTTATAGGTCAAAAACCGATGATTATACAGCTACAGCTGCGAATTTTTTTGGAGAGTTCTAGTCTAGGACAGTCTATTTGAGTTAGACGTTCTCACATGTCAAGATAATACGTCAAAACTGATAGTTATTGAAAATCTGTCGAAGGTGGACGATACCTACCGAACACTTTGATAAAAAAGCGAAGAAAACTTCAGATTTCTCTGGCAACCAAAGTCGAGAACTAATGGTTGTACCTTCTGATGGAATGATCTTATGTTTCCGAGAACTTCTGAGCATTGAATATCGGTCATTTTCGAAACTTCATCTCCGTCAAAAAGGCGTTTGTAAAATGTTCTTAAACGCAAACTGCAGAAGTAATTGATTCGAACTGCATTAGCATTATGTTCGATAGTGCAGTTGTCGCAAGTCATATGGTCACATCCGTCATCTGGAAGTGACATTTGAAAAGGTGTGTTTGTGTAGTTCTCTGTCATACAATGACGATCGAATTGACTTTTTTTTTTACGTTTCCGGTGAAACTGACGATAATTCGCTATCAAACTACTCTCTTCGAAAAGGACATTCCAAGTTCTACCTCTCCAACGTCATTCAGTGTATAAACATCTAAGCATATCATAAAGCGACAGGTGTGTTAAAATGTTACTCCCTAACGAAACCTTTTACCCCTTATGTAGGCACCACCATAACCTCAATAATAGCCCTTCAAATATTAACATACCTGACAGGAGTAAGTATCATTACAGCTCGCATAAAAAAATCCCTTCCAGCACCCACTACATTCACATTTTTGGCATAAAACTTCTCCGATTCCCACCGATTTTCAGCAATTTACTCCTAAGCACATAACCCTCAAGAGTGTATAAAAATACGAGAAACATAAAGTGACTCCTCCGGCAAACATCTTACATTGGCCTTAAAGCGTTTTGTGATCCCTAAAAGGCCATCCCATCACACATCAACCCAAAGGGTAAATTATTACATCCGGATTATTTGGCCATTTCTATCTTAACTTCCGTTCAATATGTCTGCCCGACAGTAGTTACTGTCCAATAAACAATAAAAGACAAAACAATGAATAATTTTCCATACATGAAGACTCATTTGGGTCGGATGGAGTATCAAGTAAACAACATTCGTTTACGAGCTCAGTACGAGTAAATATAAATTTTTGTTTTGTCGCTTTACAACGCTGTAATGGTGTCCTTATGAATATTGGGAAAGAAAACACTCTTATCGGCCTTTTAGGCCGTCTGTAGGCACGTTGAACTGGATTCATCCGGTCAATAAATTAATTAATTAATTAAAAACTGAACAACGTTCAAATACTATAAAATAATTTGTTTACCCAATTCGACAGTGTAAACAGTGCCTTATTTAACATTCGACAAACGTACTGTGGTGATTTGCATTTCGCGAGACGTACTATAAACAATAAAAGAAAGCGCGTTGACTGTAATGAGAAACCAAATTCGCCCACTCCTGCCTTCTCCATGGCGGAGATACTATGCTCATATTATGTTTCTCCTCTCCGCATCTTTGCTCCTCTGGTGGCCTTTCGCGGATGCACTGGCCAGGCTAGTGGTGGCTCACTGCCCTCACTTTCTCAATTGTCGTCGACTTGCAGTACATGGCGGCCGGGGCGGAGGAAAAAATCAAATTTACATTTAAATTGAGATAATATTGCGCGGGTTGCAACTGATTTTTTCTTATTTTTTTTTCTTTTCATTTTAATTTATTCGTTTGCCAATATAGTCAAGTATCTAGAATGGAAGCCATGCGTGCTGGCGTGGTTGACGCGATTCGATACACAGAATGGTGTAGTGGTTGCTGGTGCGGGTAAGAATAATTTAAATTAGATAGATACTGTGCTGGCCATTGGCATGAAGTAAACGTGTTTGGTTAAAGGGTTTCTTGGAAATATGTACACCGGAGGTGTCAGAGATAGACTGGTAATATTTGCTTTACTATCGACAAGAATTTTAACTTAGCTTTGTAGTTGCTTCTGGGTTTATTCGAAGCTGAAAGCAAATGTAGGCTAACGTATACGTCTTCATGATGTTCTACTTAAAAAAAAACTGATGACAACGAATGATGTTTGCAGAATTTGGGGAAAGACTGAATGGCGCCTTTTTTTATTGCGTCTGGAAGCTAAGAGAGTATAATAGCTTTGTTCAGACGACTGTCAAAATGTGTCCTAAATGGCTTGCAATCGAGTGAACTAATAGATTTTCTTTAACAACTGTCAGACCGCCATTTTACAATTTCATTTTCTATCTGTCAATCGTGTGAGCACTCTTTTGTGAAAAATGTGTCAATCATTTGCAGACAAGGTTGAAACACAATTATTAAGTTAAAATATTTCTTTACGACTTTTCACATTAAAAGATAAACGTTTTTCAAGATTATTCGTTTAAAAAGCGTGCGATAGTAACCCATAAGCCGGTGGATATGACTATCTATCCATAATCGCTGATCACATGTTTGATCAGAACCACAATCTGTTTCGTCATCGAAATGCAGACGACACAACTAGAGTGTTCAGAACCCTTTCTAATCTATGGCTTTGAATAGCCAAGAAAGTGCAAAGTTGTATGTAACGTATGCACCTTGTTGGGTACTTTACTGAAAAGAAAAAATATTAAAAGGATTACAACGGTCTTTTCGACGTTTAGCTTGAGTTCCAAACAATTGTTGCACAATCTCAACTTGTCTTCAATTGTGTGCTCCTCCAGACTCACAATCTATACGGGAAGCAACTATTGATAAACGCAGTGGTTGATTCCAAAACAATTAGAAAAATACGATCCCACTTAGATGGTGTTTTTTTTTGTAGTAGATAACTAGTAGATACATGTCAACGCTGACCCAGCTCATTCGGATGCATGCAATAATTTTACATTTTTGTGGTTCATTCTTGGGTTTTCTCAGTACTCAGTAGTTCCTTTCGTATTTTGCATGGAAAATTCAATCAGGAGTTCAAATTTTTGACTAAATTTCCTCAAGACAGTTAAGAATTTGGGCAAATGTCGTGCCTGTGACCAATGAGGTCTGTAAAGGTTATCAAAGCCATCCAATCTATACCGATTTCAGCTTCTTGTCGAAAAACTTGAACGACTATGGTTTCTTATAGTTTTTCTCCCTTCTATGTAAAGGGTAGGCTATTTGCGAATTATGTAATATTTTTTCAAAATTTATAGAAAAACTAATGTAGTTGATAAGTCTTGAAAGAGGGAAAAATATGTTTTCTCGATGTTTCTCAAAATTTTGACGAAATATGGGACGAAAGCTAGAAGGAAGGGTGCCCAATCTGTTGGTTTCCTTTCAACAAAGTTATACAGACACTGTTCAGGGTTTTTTCCACAATTGTTCCCTTGTTTGAGAGACTAAACCTTCCAATTAATTATGAAATATTCTTTCATTCAAACCATCCTACCAACCAATACATTTTTACGAGCTGCTTGACCAATATCGCTTTTAAGTGCCTGTGTCTTCTCTGGATTGTTTGCATAATTTAACAACAAAACAGATGACCTATTATGTATAAAACAGAATTTGTGAATAGTAACATCCGATGTACCACAAGAAAGCCATCCTGGGCCTCTTTTATTTATTTGTTTGTAAATGTGTATGCCAATGCAATATGTTGATTTTTTTCCTGTCGCTTTGAATGAATATCTTTAGAAATTGGTTTGTGATCTTAAAACTACTTTTGTCAGTTCTTTTTCTTGACATTGTTCAGTCTTTAGTATATGACTCTGAAAGCTACAATAGTGTACATAGGTTTACAACAGTCACCACTCCTATGGCAAATCATGAACAGAGGTGTAAGGGGTTTAATCGGGCCCAAATGTCTCATTTTTTACTGTCAGAATTATAGAAATTACTACATCAGAGATTTCTTTCCAAAATCGAAGCTCAATCCGATCTGTGGTGAAGGATGTCAGCCAAGACATCACCTGATTGTAACGATCAATAGAGCTCATAATCCAGCTGGTCCATACCGGCAAACCATGTTAGTTCTACGCTTTCAAAGCAAAAATTGTCTTCAATTACAAAATTCCATTTCATTTCATAATTTCGTAAATGTTTTATTAAAACACAAACTTTATGTGCTCGATATTTACAAGCCCAATGACATATCATGCTCCATGTTCTGAACAATAGGAACAACTCTAACAAGCGTAGTAAATAGACATACTAAACTCTAATTTTCTAATGACAGTAGGACAGCAAACTTTATGCAAACTTTATGGCTAATAGGTATGATTATGACCAGACCCATACTAATTTTCTGATTATTGCAAAAACACTCATTTTAGCTCACCGTAACCAAATACAAGTTCTTACGACTTTGCCCTTGTTTCTATTCAAAAATCTCTTTATACCAACATTTTCCTCAGACGTGACGTCTAAGTCCTACAAGCCTGCACACGAAATATAGTCTGTTAGCGAGGATTATAGGATTTCCGGCATTCATCTATGAAAGCTCTGGGCGCTGTGGCTTAAGTGGTTAGTACGTTAGAATACAGGGCAAGGGGTTCCAGTTTCATTTACAAGACAACACCTAAAATGTCTTTGACGGTCCTACCTTTTGCAAACGTTTGACAAACATCCGAAAGTACAACTGCCATCAGAAAGCTTCTCAAGAAACAAATTGCCATTCGGATAAGACATTGAACAGTAGGCCCCAGAATCGAACATTTTTTTCTGTGAAAACCAGAGATACAAAGTCTGGTAGGCGTATGGGAAGGATTTTTGTGTTTATCACAGCTGGAGCCAGAGAGTCTACGAACTCATTATCCAGCTAAGAGTTAATGATTGTTAAACTGTGTGCTTGGATGGATGTTCTAAATTCTGAACTACTTTCCGAGTGAGCTGTCGTAGTCGTAGAGATCCCAAACTCAGTGAATCTTAGTCCTGAGTTGTCTTATTAAATTTAATATCGGTTTAGCAGCTATTTTCCATTTCTACATATAACTTCAACCGAGTTGTCAGGTTTCAAAAAAAAAGGAGAAAAAACTTACAAGATTTACCCTAATTTTGACCCGAAGTCAGACTCAAGTCGTGTGTCAAAATCACTTCAATCCTCGATGCATTCATTCTCAATTTTGGACAATTTAAACAAATTTGCAACTTTTTTTCCTAAATAAGTCAAAAACCAAAAAAAAAAAAAGGATAACATCCGTTGTGTGGTAAAATCTGAAACACTCTACTATTCTCCAAACGACAATCCACACTTCACACTTGATTCCAATTTGTCACAGATATTTCCTTTCGCAATTCATCACGAAAATTTATTTCTCTGGAAGCTCGAACACACTTTAACAAAGCCACACTCAAGTTGGTTCCATTTAAAAGAAATAAATCTACAGATTATCTAATAAAAGCCAGGCTACATAATTTTATTATAAAAAAAAAAAAGAAAAAAAAAAAATATTATTACTTTAAATTTTGCCCGTTCAGTGTGCCTCCTCGATGTGTGGACACTTTGTCTGGGAAGAAACGCGCGCGTAGCACACACGGCCGCAAGACACACGGCGAGAATGGACAAAACTACGAAAGACACCGGAGTCAGTCACCAGCACACAACAGAGGGAACCTTTCCTCTCGGACACTCACTTGCAACTGATTGAAATGTCTGAAAATGGGGATTTTCTTGCGCTACCATGCTACCAAGTGAAATTCGTTTGTTGGCTTTTCGATGCCGCAATCCTCGTATTGACAGCTCCACACTGGAGAGCTCCCCCACATCCCACAGCCCTCCCCTCCTTCTCAGGCAGCCAGCCAGCCAGCCAGCCAGCCTCTTGGAGCTCTAGCACGCCAATAAAACGGAACAATAACAGAGAGCACACACTATCGTGGTAACGTGGTATGGTAGAAGATGATGATGATGATGACGATGACGACGACGACGACAACGACGATAATCACGACAATGGTGATGATAATGCTGGAGAATGGCGAAGCAAGAGAATTGAAAATAAAGATATTACAAACACAGACACTAAGTAGTATCCGAACGAGAGGACATAAGAGATCGCCAGAGAATCACATGTGCTCCAACATCCAGCTACTGGTGTTTGGTGGAGAGGTCTTGGATGCCTATCGAGTTTTGTGTTTTGTTACTCATTCGCGACAAATGAGAGAGTGAAAGAGAACCCCCACGAAACAGCTGATTCGTCAGATGATAGTAAATAAACGAGGTGAGTTTCGGCAGTGGGCCAAATGAGTTAAATGATTGCCGTTGCCCGACTGTGCCGCTACGGCTGCATGCTCTTGGGGGGATGGTTGGTGGTGAAAGCTCTCCATAAAGGGGGTGTTGATGTGGTGGAATTCGTGGATGATGGAGCTTTTTTTCTTCTTGTTTTCATTTGTAAAGTTAATTTGAGTTCATTGATGCGGCTGAGCCGCGGGGTGCTTCGACTAGTGGCGTCATAATTGGTGGCAACGACAGCCGTCGTAGTCGTTCGACGATTAACTGATACGGATCGAATTACACAGGGGTGAACTTGACACATGCAATAGCTATGGCATGCTGCGATTTTTCTGCTTCGCTGGGTAATCTGGTTTCTCACAACCAGTTGAATTGTGTGACATCAGTGGGAGGAATTGCAGTGACATTTAGGCCAGATAGTGGTTGTGTGAACTGTGCAAAAAAAATCGTGTGGGGTCATCATAAAGTCCTGAGATGTTTTATCCAGAATGAGTCGCTTGTGGGTTCGATATTATGGGATAAAGGGGACCCACACTCTGTTTGAAATCTTTAAGACTGTAAACTCCTTTCAATATCGGATATAGTCTCATCCAGGAAGAGGTAATAGAAAAACACCGCACTTCTATGAAAAGTGGTGACATTTTTACTTCAATCTAAACTACAAATCTAAATTAAACTGAGCTTAGCAATGGATAAGAATATCTGCCATATGTCTTCCTCGATTCTGCCTACAAATTGTCAATTTTTGTTTGAAATTCCATCACGTTTTCGCATATCTGCGGCTGTAATTCGCGAATGGTTTCTCCTATTGCATGAATCTTTGGTGGAACATCAGGGGAAATAACTGGATTTTCAGATATTTTGCAATTTTCTGGATTCTTTATGACGTTTGGAAATGTCAACCATTGTCACTCGACAAAAGCGTCAAAAAAAAAAACAAGTCCGTCAACCCTGTGTGGACAGCTTTTTAGGCAAAACGGTCTTACCATATTAAAAAAATATGACTCTGCCTGTCAAAAAACTGTCAGTAATCTGTCAAGAGTTTTGTGCAGAGAGGTTGTTACCCTATTTCTCTTGGGTTTTCGGAGCCACAGATGCGACAGTTTGTACCAACAACTGCCATCACTAAGAATAATTTTGTTTAAAAAATTCATTATTTTGTTCAAATATTTATGTTGCTGTGTGTTGGCGTCAATTCTTGGCCCAAATGTTCCTTATAAGCATGTAGGCCAAGATCTTTATACAAATTGCGAAGCAAAGTCAGATAGATTCAATTCCTCTGATCGTCTTGAAACGGACACACCTCGGTCTTAGTCACACTCTCTGTCGAAAGGAGGGGATATTTTCAGCAGATCTGACCTAATGAACACGAGTTGTAATCTTCACATTACTAGTCTTTAGGAGAAGGTGTTGGATAATGACTAAACGCAGAACGAACTTTCCGTGATATTTTCGCACTGAATCTTTACTTAACACGGTGTTCGAGTGTGTATCGATCTATATTTAAAAACCTCTTCGTTTTTACTTAAAAGTCATTACAATGATAGCTGACGCTTGACAGGTCAATAATGGAGGGAAATTCAAATTGACACCTCTTGTTGGATGACCCTTGTTTACATTTACATAGCAACGATTGAGTGAATCAGAATAAAATATCTGGAAGCTACTATCATTTAAAGTGATATGTACTTCGGAAAAAATTATCATTTATATTCTTCCGACGCCTGGTCCCTGGTAAAACTGACTCACTTACAGCGGATACGCCCCTCGTTCACGCAGTGTGTGAAATTATACATATGTTTCCTCGAAAAATCTGATTAAAAACGTTTCGGTTAGAAGTAACTTCGAACAAAACTCAGATTTACTTATTTTTATGGCGCCACTATACAGTTTATCATTTACTTTTTCCCTTTTAAGCAAACTGTTGCTCAATATTTATGCAAATGATCGTCAGAGACAAGTAGTTATGTCGGAAGAATAGTAGGAGAGAAAATAGACAAACATCATGTACAGATAATGCAAGCTGATTCTTTTTTTCTTTTCAGAACGAGATCTTGGTGTGAAGTGTGCTGTCAAGTTGAGAAAAAGTATCTACAAGCATGATGTGTCCCAATCGTGAAGCAGTCACACGTGGCGAGGTATGTACGATCATAAGTTTAAAACAATCTGATGATTACTCTTTCAAAAGAAGTGCTCTGTAAACAATAAGGAAACAATAAACTGTACTCACCTCGCGACTGCTCTCCAGTCCATTGTTCATAGAATACGCCCGCTTGGTTACCATTTTTCTCCTTCCTCGACCACGACCACGACTGCGTTTGCCTCTGCTCCTCTCTGCGAATAGGTCCTCCTCACTGCCTGAACTGCTTGCACTACTGCTGAAATCCAACGATAAATGATGCTTATCTTCTTCTTTCACCTCTTTAGCCAAAGCTGAATAGCCAACCTCTTTAAACCGATCACTGTTCACAAATGCACTCCCGCCAGCTGCAGTACTTGAACTACTGACACTTCTCGTATTCGGTGATTGTTGCTGTTTTACTAGAGAATCTAGCCACTTGCTCATAGTAGAATACGACACGAAAAAAACAAAAACTAAACACGAATTTTGTTTTTTTTTTTGTTTTTGTTATTTTTTCCGCGAGGTATTTAGTATTTTTTTCTAGTCTACCAACCGGAGGCTATCGTGAATTTTCGTGACACAAATACATTTCCTCGCAGCTAAAAAAAATTCTAAATTGGAAAATTTCTTTTGTTATTTAATTTTATGTAAAAAAAAAAACAACATTTTTTCGTACACCCCGGCCACCTTAAACTTTGGCAGATACGGCAACAAGTTGTTTGACACCAGCTGTGACTTGTATGCAAATGCGAACGAGAGCTTATCTTTCTCGAGGAAGATAATAGCGAAACGCGACATTCTCGCATTGTTGTTATTTTCTTTTCATAAAGAAAAGATAATTTTTAATGAAAATTCCTCACAAAGCAGCACGGCGGCGGGGGGCGGGGGGCGTTACATGGCGGGCGGTGTGTATAATCATGTTAAGCTCACAGTGGCACGTCAATTAGAATATAATTTGCGGGGTAAGTAGGTTTTCAGGTCAGAATCGTGAGCGCCTGAATGGGGTATATGACAGCTCTAATTTCACTGTCATTACAAATTTAGGTACTTAGCTCAGAATTGTTAATCGGATTAAAAAATTTGTTGCACGTAAACCACGGCACGATGATCTAAAGCTGATAGGAAATAAGCGGAGGAGAGTGGGTAGTACAGCTTTTTGTTTCAAACCCTTGAAAGTATGGCAAATCTGTAACTTTTGGGCACTAAAAGTCTCCCACTTTCTTTACGTGCCGTCCTTACCCTTACCATGTCCATAGCACCAGCTAAGTTGAGTCTAGAAAACAACAAACTGAAAGTAGAGGAATCGTGGGAGTATGGTTCAAACTAGAAAGCCAACTCCAGGCATAGTCAATGGGAAAATTGGCTTTGTAATTCCTCATCTCTTCTTCTGCCCGCGAACATCACTAAAGAAAACTAGTTTCGTTCACAGTCGAAAGTCGTGAGGAGACTGTGGGTATGCTGTTCGTTATTGTCAATGGCGACTTGGAATGGAGAAACTTTTATTCCTTGTAAGCTGATGCCTTCTTCTCGCCTACATTGGTATGAAAATGTTAACTAACCATCGTCTGTGGTTCGTTTAAATTCCTACAAAATTTTTCTGTTAGGTTAGACTCATTCTTATGTAAAACCTCAAAACGGAATGACTGTACAAAGTTGAATGATAGATCACATTCCTCGAAAAATGTGTAATGCCTGTGGTTAGAAGTGTTTCATTGCTGGTCTGGTCAATAGTGTGTCATTCGATCATAAGAGTGCCATAAGAGTGATTAACATCTGAGCAAAGTTCGTGTTCATGACACTTAAAACCATATTTCAAGTTCAAATGAACTTGAACGCCTGGCAAGTGTGACTTGTGCGTACTGACGTCTGGTATCTTGACAGCTGAACCAGCACAGAACATATGTTGAGTATGTAAATCAAATGAAAAACCATTGTTGGAATTCCGTGATAATAAGAGTACCAGGCTCGTGTCCCAGGCAGATGTTTTTTTGCGGTCCAACCTCTCACGAGGGTTTGATAAACATCTGAGAGTAAAATTTTCCTGATAAAGCTTTTCCAAATAAAACTTGACAGTAGGTGCCTTTTATTCCATTACTACTCGTATCTGTCATTGAACTACCCTTGTAGAGTCTTAAAACATCTTTCACACTAAAAATGTCACAAAAGTGCGACTCTATGTGAATTGTTTATGATTTTTCAAATGGCGTCTCCTGTCATCGTGATTTTGATAGTTGCGAAGTAGACAGATGCGACTTGGTGACAGAAAAAGAAATTCTGTGGATCTTGTGGATTAGAGGTCCAAAAGCAGGCCGATCAGTCGAGAATTTTTACGCAGTGCTTGGTCTCAAAAAATCTTTAGTAAACGACTCTTTTCCATGGCGTGTTACACTCCGTTTCTGCGATTTACATTTTAACAATATTTCCTCCTCGAAATGATCAGTCTTTGTGAGTAAGTCACTGACCCTAGCAGTAATGGAATACGCCATAAGAATGCCTCAAATTTTCATAAACGCTGGAGGCTATCATTTAAATGATACTTAGTACTTCATGGAATAAAGTTTAAGGTTGTTACTCCCGAGGCCACCTTGTAGATGGTTCGGTGTACCAAACGTGAAGTATGATGAATGGTGCTTTGGAGATATTGGTCGCATTCAGCGGTGAATCAAACATTTTTTTTCTATTTCAAATAATTAGTCAAATACTGAAAGCAATAGAAAAAGTGACAGATTGTGTCATTTATGGCTGACATATTTCTTGGTATGACTTCATACACACAACACTTGACAATTGACAAGTGAGTTCAACTTGACAACCTGTATCTCTGGACAGGTTCAAGTGTCTTACTCGATTCTTAAGAAAATGTTTTATAGCAACTGATTGTTCTTTTCCCAGAATTAAGGGAATTGATGCAAATGATATGCACATACCTATTTCATAAGTGAATCCCCCATGGATTGCATGCACAGCGGATGTTTCACGTGCTCGTACTTCGTTAAAATTTACTCGACCACCTTTCAGATAACCATAGCAAAACAAAGCTTACCCTATAATTATTATTGTTATTCAGTTTCACACACAAACCACAAGGAATTGATTTATGACCGCTGTGCAGCAAGTCTTTTGTAAGACTTTCCCCGCTCACAGCGGTTTCTTAATTAACAGCAACCCACAAATTTCTCTGCCTAGCGCATCTAATTTATTAATTTCCCTTCAGTTCAGCCTTCACTTACATTCCAATTGGTAACTCAGACTCTAGGTGGCACACTTTAATTAGTGAGATCGAAATCTGATAGAACTATCATGTACTGCTCGTAGATTTGCACCCACGTGTGCGGTTTGTGGTAAAAATAACTTCACTCACGTACGCAGAAAGACCAAAAAAATATTGCTTTCCTCCAGACAGTGATTGCAGCCACCTGCCATGGGAATGTTTTTATATGTTTTCGAGTAAAGAAAATATGAAAATATTGAAATTAATTTAAAAATAACTTTTTGGCTCGCTTTTTGCGATAGCATGTCATGTTTTCGAAGGAAATCGACGTCATTTACGAGGAAATGGGCAGCAATTATAAAAAAAAAGTTTGTTTTTTTACGAATAAATCGTTGCTTATAGAGAAAAGAAGTTTTGAGGAATTAATGATACTCAATTTTCGGTTTAAAACAAGTTGAAGTGAGTTTTTATTTGCGCTACAGTAAGTACTCGGTGATGTCGTCCCGTGCATTCATTAAAATACGATGCCTGAATGTGCAACTGGGTTAATGTCAAAAGTCCCACATTAAGACGTGTTTTTTATTTTTCTTCAATGTACGACTGCATAGGAGGTACATATCTTGAGTATGGAATTTTATGCGAAAGAATAACCGGTTTGCCTTTGTAAACAATATACGTACCATGAGTGCAGCAATAGCTTCGAGTTCTATGACTTAATGGCTATGGGCAGGCATACCATTGAGGTTATGCTGTTATGGAACTGATTGTAGGAATTTTTTTAAAACTCAATGACATTTTGTGGCCCCATAATGTCAAGTGTTTTAACTTGATGTTCGTTTGACTAATATTAAGTTTAGGTCGCTTTTTAGTTTCAGGTTACGAGTATGTGGCGCTTAGTTGGAGACAAGAGACTTTGCACAATTTGATTGAATTCATGAGAATATTCAGATTTCGTTACTTTGATGGCATATGATGGTAAACCCTTCGGAGCCATGCTCTCAAGTATCGCCCGCGTAGAGATTCCAACAAATTTTCTACAAGATGAGATCTAAAGGACTTTTTAAAAGCTTTTGTGTCAAAATTTGATAAATGGATGTTGTATGACATGCTCATTTCCAATCCCATGAATTTCAATGCAGATTTTGGCTGATCATTGGCACAGTTTTGATTAAGTCCGCTGATTTCGGTTGACCAATAGGTTGACCATCATTTATATCACCACTGTGCTTCAACAGCATGTTCCACTCATGAACTCTGCCACGGGATAAGCAATCATCACCTAAACTTAATTTATCAATCCAAACGTGTACCGGTGACAAAAACATACTGTCACTTGAGCAGATGGAATAACCCCGCCGAATGTCATAAATTCATGACAGTACATGAGTGACGGATCTGCCTTTCTGACGCATGTAACTGTCAGTAGATGGCATGACTAGAAATGTCTATTTTTAAACAGTTCTGTTTACTATAGTCAGCACCTTAGCTGGTGCAGCACTTGTGGATCGAATTACTAGACTAGAGCTGAGGACGAGTAGCACAGATTGCGAGATTCAGTAGGTGTTAATGGGCCTTAAATTAGTAGAGTCAATAATTCTTACTGTTGTACACTGTGCCTAGTCCAAATCTTGAGATATCATTGGAACAAAATATTCCACAACCTTGTTATTTCCTCTCAAATATCAGAGAACTAATTTGAATAAAACTCTACACATACAAAGGTTAGGATCGAACCGCCTTATCTCGAAAGTACACACCGAGCTTATCTGTACTTCTTTCTTTGAGATAGTCCGTCGGCAATGTTTTTGTTTGCAGTTTAATCGAGATACTACAGATGTTTGCATACGAAACACTCAGTCTTCGATGTTTGCACCGAAATACCATTTGAACAAATAGCTTCTAATTATTCATCCTTTGTATATGAAAAGTTTGCGTGAAGTGCTAACAAACTGACTGACTGAAAATGTCAAGGTTCTTTGGCGACATTCGAATGTATCTACCAATTAAAATGATAAAGAATAGCTACAGCTTCAGAATCAAAGAGAATTCCCCTTTTATGGAGTCGACTTTAAGATACAAAGGAAAGCAAAAAAAAAATTAAAATCACACGCGACAGCGAAGGTGACGTCAAACCAGAACGTTACACATAATTCTAAAAATAAAAACAACTACACATTTCCATCCAACAAATTATTAATTCATTTTCCCTCACAAATTCACTGGAAAATCTGGATTAAGGTGAAATTCATTAAAACACCCCAAGTACGAGTGGAAGCGCAGATATCTAATTAACATTTAATATTCCACTTTAGCTGCTTTATACTTATGTATATTTACAATTAAATGACAAACACTATAATTACTGAATCAGTTTAATTAGAAAAAAAAGGAGAAATGAAATATTTTTTAAAAGCACAACACTATCGCCTTTCCGCGATATTTTAACTACAAAGCGGGGTGTAGGGCGAGGAAGCGACGACGCGCGGCTAGAACGACCGAACCGACCGATCGACAGCAGCAGCGTTGTCGAAAACGATGAAATATCACGGTGGAGCGCAAACTGCCGTCAGCAGACTGATCTCAGCCGGTTGAATCAGTTCGTGCTGGGTTTTCCATGCGCCACCGCCAATGGAACCGATCAAGAGGAGATTTTTCTCTCCAACGAGATTCTGTTGTCGTTGGTGCTGTGGTATCTTTTAAGCTGATGCTGTTTTTTTTGGGAGAAACACCAAAGAGATACAGAGTGCTGAGTACAAAAAAAAAAGGTAAAAAAACAACCGATCAGATAATTTTCCTGTTTTGTAAATAATGAAAACGGTGCCGATCAATGAAAAGATACTAACTTGCGTAGAAGTGAGTGTACACGCTGCAGGCGAACTTTACAGGTTATTCAGTGGAATAAAAGAAAGCCATTCTGACGTTTGTGAAAAGTTGTCACGGCTTGTGTTATGAAACAATTCCAAAAGTCATCGGGTATCTGCTCAATAGGTCTCATACTTACCAATCGAACTCTGGTGTGTGAACTCCTGACTGAATGTGTTTCTGTTTACTTACTTACCTTTCGATTCAGATTTTTTCTGTGAGGCTAGATACTTATTATTTCTAAGCCGGTTTTACGTGCATCAGATGAACACTTAGTGCTTATCGCTAAATAGGACTGCGATCTTTGATCTTGTTGTGAGCGAGTGCGAGTGTACTCCGTAACTGAAATTAACGTCAGAAAAGTTCAGAATGTCGATAACCTATACCAGGCTCAGATAATTTTATTGAAAATCGTTGCATGTCAGCAAATCTAATTAGCAATTTTTTTTTTCACTTCACTAATCCTATGTACTTGTTTCTAAAGACATTCTAGCTTGGTCTTGCTTGTGCATTAGCAAAGCTGAAGACTATGACTCCATACGTAGTGTCCCTTGCAGTTTCTCTGATACTTCCTTCACGACTTAACCAACAGCAATAACAGCAAAATTGTCTGCAACTGTGGCAATGGTGGCGTCGTTATTTTGTGAAAAATGGTCGTATAAATGGAACAAAATGGGTCTCAAGACACTACCTTGTGGTAGGGCAACTTTTATATGTTTTCGTGAGGAGTTTTGTGCGACTTGTTTTATTCTTAATGATAGCTGGACTAGGTATGGTTCTAGAATGCATGAGTATTGTTTTGGTAGGACATTTGTACATTAAGAAGAATCATAATTTTTTTTCTTCTAAGGCTTTTGGTTATTTCATCAGTTATTTGGTGAACCTGATCTGAAGAAGAAATTTTAGGGAATTTTTCGGAGAGTATGGGGTGCAAGGAGATCATGTAGTTTTGGTACCATAATTCTGCGAATTTCCACACTCTAAGGACAATACTTAGTCTACATCCTACCTGTGTTAGTTTCTACATACCTTTTTTTGGAATTTTGTTTTCAAGAATTTCTCCAGCAATAGATCAAATCCCTGAGTTTTTTTTTCGCTAATCTTTCCTTCGCTAATTCCTAGGGTTTACTGATGCTAATAACGTTTGCACATTTCTTCTGTTTGTTTGAAATAACCTTAATCTTGATACGGCTAATCCCTACTGGCCAACCTCACCCAATAGTTCGCTTATTTTATAGCAGTCAATGGAGAGGTACTAATCTGTTTAAGTCGTGTTTAGGTAAATAAAATGAAAGTGTAATTGCAATTCTCTGGATTTCTTGCAATTCTCTGGAGTTCTAAAAACTTCTAATTTATGTTCGTAACTGGAGTAGGTACACAATACTAAGTAAATAATTTAGTAGTTAATTTTATTGGTCATTGAAACATGACATCCGTTAATAAGCATAGCACTGGGCTGTCATCGCGTAACTTTTAAGATCTTGGTCATGTCAAGCATAGCAACGAATGCAGTCGCAGTTTGTTGCGTCGATAGTGTTTGACAGGTTTTTGACGTTTCTTGAAGCAAAGTTGATTCGTCAAGACGATATCGCCAAAGTGATAGAGATTTTGAATATTGCGTGCAGCAAAACTATCTCAAAACGATACCGTCAGATGATTGTCGCCGTACGTGGATATTTTCTTTGAATTATTTATTGAATGTATTCAGGCGCATTCCCCGAATAGATACTATGTCCTTGGCTTCATATTTTCTTTTATTATTCATACATCAACCTCCGACGTTCTCAGGAAGAACCTACAAGTGAATGTCTCGAGAAAAAAGCATCTTCCTCACACAAAAAGTAATCATTAATATCTCCTCTCCTCCATTTCGGAATTTTTTTGTTTTTTTTTTCCGTGGCACCAATAAAAGCAACGTTTACACGCTGTGATAGTTTTTTTGTTTTTGTATTTATATTCTTAATTTATATGAGATTTGTGTTGTTTTTTGTATATTTACTTTCCGCACCTCTCATTGCGCGCCCATTATAGCTTCACCCCGAAGCCATACTGCCAGTCACATATGTACATATGCCGCGGCCACTGACTGTTTTCCTTTTATGAATATGTGAAGTGTGTTCCCAAATATAAAAGGCCGGCTCCACAGCACGAGATCAATGTACGAAAAGTCGGCGAGATGATGGTGATGCTGATGATGAATCTCTACAAAGAAGCAGAAAGTTTTACGGTCTCTTTATGGGACACACCGGTTTGCTGTTGCTGCTGGTAGTTGGTACATGGAAAGTAAAAGTATTCACTCGCATTGAGATGCTTGGGTGAAAACAATAGCTTAGATACATATGTACACAGTCGTGTGAGATACCTAGTATCTTTACCTGTTGTAGCGCTGTACATATTGCGTGTAAAAGAAATTTTATTTGACCTGGAAGCCCTTTAATAGTGCATGCGCTTGACTTCCTTCGGGGAATTCGTATATAGTATTTTGAGTGGCCTCAGGGCGATCACCTTTGTTTAAAGTTAACTTCTTTTCAACTTTGTGCGTTTCTTGTTTTTACATCTTTCAGGGTTAGAAGGCTTTATTTCTTTTTTTTATTATTTCGCACAGAAAGTAGGTCACACATTGAAATATGGGGAAAAGTCTTTTCAGCCTTTCTACCTCGTTATTTATTGCTATTTTCATTCAGAGTTCCTGGTTGTTGAATTATGAATGAATGCATGCCTATTGACGACGACGACGATGAGTGTTGTTCTAATTGTGACAGTTTTATGTCAGGCAAGCAAATACTAATCTATGCGTCCTTCAACTTGAAGATGAATGGATGAAACGGGGTAGATTGAGGGTGTATTTTCTGAATATGTTCTCTTTCGACGATTGCTTCATGTTAATCGTATGCTATGACAAGAGTTGAAGTAGGTTTGTTAAAAATATGTTGGTTTAAAGCTATCCAGAAAAGATGTGTGGCCTCCAGTCCTTATCCGTACATTATGATAGGATTGGTTGGGCTTAGATGATTGTCAACTATACCCAATGGACTTATGTACATCACAAGGATCTTAAAATCATTTTCTGTATCTACTCGGACAACCGATTTGAGTTTCTGATAAAGTAGGTATAAGAGGCTCTCAATGTCTGTCTTTATTAGATCGCCTAGAACGTTACAGTAGACAGCCTAAATTAAGTTTTATTTTTTGGGAAAAAGGTGGGCAGTAACAAAGACGATAAAAAATAGTTTCGTCCTTCTACAACAAGCCTTCTTGAATACTTGCCTATTGGACGCGGATAATGATCGCTAAAATCTTATGTCTTTCACCTCGACAGAGATCAATTGTCTGTATATCTGAGCTCTTTGCTGTAAGTGGGCTTCAGGAAATATGAAGTGCATAAGTGATGGCAAGAGGAGCTGATATTTTACCTAGAAACCTTATTGGAATAAGTTTTGTTTTTATTTTTAATAAACTCTACTTGCTCTTAGTACCTTTGTTTTCTCGCCACAGTTGTACCTACAGCTTTCTAAAATGATCATTATCTTTCCTACCAGTCATTGTATCTTCAGAAGAGTCTTCTCCTTTCCTCCTTAATAAGACTTTCTACAGATGAGTTCATTTATATCGTTTATACTGCATACGTAGCTAATGCCTGGGCCAATCGAATCATCCTTTGTTTTACATATCAAGAACTAGCCCCAGGATTTGTCTAGAAAAATTATCTTTCTCTAAGAATCTCATTGGATTCAGGACTTCAACCAGAAATAGGAAACATTGTTTCGATTTCTTCATCACACGACATCTTGAAATCAGATTATTCAAAGGAGCTCTTGATTTGGTGTCCTTAAGTCCTAGACTGTGAACGTAATGAATCAAAAAATAGGAGTCAAGTTGGTTTGGTTTTTATTCGTAATTTCGTTTACATGTTATTGCACAGACTGGTCCTGCAACCTTTTCCAGATCCAGGCCTAGTATTGAAGAGGTAGTACATATGTCTCTATCTGCACGGTCGGTTGATGAAAAGTTCTACTATTTCTATGCCTTTCCTTCTGTGTTGTTATCTCGCGTGTTGCCCTCCCACTGCACGGTTTGGTAGGATAACTCGTTATCCTTCCCCACGTAAGCAAAAACGCATAATTTGTTTACAATCACTGACAATCTTACTTTAGCTATCAGGTCTAGCGGTTGAATTACAGGCTTCTCGAGAACAATAACTATATGCGAAGCATGAAACATGATTGGATCGCCAGGGTAGACAATGAAATCAGCTCCAAAGGCTTCGCCGCAGGTGATATACTTCCCCCGTTCCCAGAAGTCTTTGAAAACTCTGTACTTCAGAGAATCGTTACTCTCTAGGTGTACGGGAATTGCTTCTGAAATGGAAAACCAATGAAATTTCTTTGTATTTCACAGATGGAATGTGGCGTCAATAACCTACGGTGGATTCTTGGGTGCTCGCAGGGTATTTCGATCAAGGCGTTCTTTTTATCAAACTCCACCATGTCTCTTATTTCCTCCAGGACGTCCTCTTTCGTCAGTTTTATATCTAAAACAGTACTAAAGGCATGAGGACTGTGAATCAAATATGACTACCTTCCACCGACCTTTTTCAGCAACTCCTGACTTTAACAACTTCTTCCGCTTCCCGTACAGAATTCGGTCGATGTAGTTTAAGGATTCTTTTACCTTCCCGTCCTTTAAGTATTCCTCTTGATCGTGGAGTCGTTTTTCTGTTTCTAGCGCGTAAAATTCCACTTCTTCTTCTGTTGGTTCACGGAGAAGACTTTCGGATTTGCTCAAGAGCACAGCAGTTCCCTTTTCAAGTAGAAGTTGTGTTTCATATATCGACAGCTCAACAGGAAGACCTATAAGTATTTCCACGTTATAATCCAACGTCATTAGATTCACTTAGTTCTTCTTACTGCAAGAGTTTGTCGTAGACCATCCTCGCAAGCAGCTTGTTCCCACCATCGAGCCTATCACTCGGTGCCTCGTTCGTAGTTCCATATAATCTGGAGAGTGATTCAAGATTGAAGAACATTGGATAACACTTCTTCTGGTCTACTTACCGTCTGCATTGAAAACGTAGCCAGTTCCATTTAGAAGCGTTAAATTTATTTTGGTTTCACTCGGCTGCATCGGATTTGTTTACTTCCCTGCGTGCAAACTGGCAGACCATTTGACAGTCAAGCAAAATTGATTTCTATCAACAGTTTCGGAAGCGCTGTGTTGCATTGTTTTTGTTTACGTCTGCTGCTAGGTGGAACGCGACGCAATTGAGACATGATTCATATTTGACGTTTCTGGAAGAAAAGATTACTTGCTCTTTAATTTTTCGGCGAAGTTGTGGCTTCGTTTTCGAGTGCAGAAAAAACTAAAAAAAAAAGAATCAATTTCTTCTAAATTCCAGACAAAATGTCTGTAAACACGGCACACACTAACGGGGGTGTCCTGATTCACTACGGAGAATAGTAAGTAGCCACGAAAAACAATGCAACGCCCGTCGTCATTGGTGAGGTCGGTGAGGTCATTGTGAAATCAACAATTAAACTTGTAATTTTGCAGTATTGTCGTCTCTTAGAGGGGATTATTGATTTTCTTTTCCATCGACCAGTCTAATGCCAGCAATCATTGCATGTTTCTTGCTGGCGATAAGATTAGACTCAAATCGGAACAGTGGGGTCTAAAATATGTGAACTCTGTGTGTTTCTTTGCAGCATTCTCATTCACAGTGAAAATGTCAGCTTGGAATTTGCTGGTCAGGACGGTCCCATATTCAAGGGGACCAAGTATGGACACATTTACCTGACGTCGCATAGAATGATTTTCAACAGCAAGAAGCAGACCGAAGCAATGCTGTCCTTTAGTGCGCCGTTCATTGCAATGAGTGATGTAAGTCTGATGCTGGCGTCTGCAGTTTAAGGTTGTAATAAACTTTCTTTCAGGTCGACATAGAGCAGCCCGTGTTCGGGGCTAATTACATCAAAGGCAAGGTCCGTGCCCAACCGAATGGCAACTTTATTGGAGAAGTCAAGTTCAAGTTGTACTTCAAGTCGGGGGGAGCCATCGAATATGGCCAAGCTATGCTCCGTGCAGCCTCGATTGCCCAACAGAACCAGCACAGGACCAATGGCAATTTCGATGACCCACCACCGTACACACCATCTGGCGCATGGCATGAAGCTCCTCCACCAGCTTATCAGCCACCCCCAGGCTACTACGGCTGGTTGCCGACGAACGATGCTTTCACTGGGCCGGCCCCGAACTCGGTGTTTGTCAGCGACAATCCACCGCCATACCCTGGCATCGGTACACGTATGTAGTTCTTTATTTGTCCCTCTTACACACTTTCCCTTCTCGGCATTGAGCATTGGCGAACCATTTTTGATTAAATTTATTTCTTAATGCGAAAATAGCGCCATCTTATTCGAATCACCAGAACTATCCGAGTGCACCTCAGCAAGGAGGAAATGAGGGATATGCGCCGCAAGCCGGAGGATATCCTCCACCGGCTGGCGGGTATCCACCCCAAGCCGGAGGGTATGCACCTCCAGCTGGAGGATATGCACCACAAACTGGGGGGTACCCACCACAAGCGGGTGGATTTGCACAACCGTCTCAAGGCGCCGGTTATGGAGGATACGGACCACCACCACCATCCTACGGCGGCTTTACTGCTCCCCCACAGCAAGGAGGATTTCCACAGCAAAGTGGCTATCCGCCATACGGTTATCCAGGAGCATCGGCCCCAATGCAAGGTGGATACACGCCAAGTCAACCAACTGGTTATCCAGGTTATCCGGGCCAGGCAGGCAGCACTGGACCGACTGGCGCAATGGGATTCTCTGCACCACCAGCAAGTAAGTAGCAAGCTTTGATTTATTTTGTGTTCTTGGGAATTCCATTCGGTGGCGTGCGTTCTTCGTGGTTGTATCGTAACATTAGAGAAACTAAACAATTTGTGTACGTCTTGTCAAGTTTTATTTGTTTTTCGTTTAAAACCGAGTAAAATTCCGCTGCACATCGTCACTAACTCGAATGCTTGACCAAAATGGGAGTAGAAAAGTAGTCATCCTTGGGAACTTCGTGTTTAGAATCAAATTCGGAGTAACAACCTCACGCGGTAGAGCACTAATTGCCATATAAGTCCTATTGTAACCTTTTTGAATACTAATAACCGATCGAGTAGGATGTAGGACGACCAAAACTGCTTGTTCTTGTCGTAAATAATAACTAAAATCTATTTCTTTGAACAAAACCAAACAGATTTAGTTATGAACTTATGCTTTTCTTCCAATTGCAGCTACATAAGCATCAAAATTAGAAAACGCCCCAAGACAGTAAGAAGGTATTTAGCGTTTGTTTTTCCCCTCAGCAATCAACATTTCATTTAAAACCAGAAAACAACACACGCACAATTGCCGAGAAGGTCAAACTTGCATTGCCTCCCCCACTCTGTCCAACATAAGTTTATTGTGTTCTCTTTTGTTTTGTATTTCAGACCGTAATAATCCTTTCTATACTCCGTGTAGCAACTTTTATTACATACCAATCCCAGTTATTTTTCTATAAACATTTTCAAAGTTAAGTTATTTTTCTTTTCGCTATTAGTTGGTAAGACTCACTGAGTTTCTTTATACTTTGTTAGCGTTCTCATGTGCTTTTCTCTTTTGTCCTTTCTGTTCTGATTGATCTAATGTAACTATCTTTGAATTTTTATTTTAGATTCCAAGGAGGCTGAAGCATTGCGAAGCGCTTCTAACACTGCAGACAACCAAAGGAATGATCAACGACCAAGCGACGTACCGCCACCATCCTATGGTGTAAGTATAAACAGGATTTGTATCCTGTCTATGTTTATGAATTGATTTTCTCTTTAAGGACCTTCCGCCAACCTATAATTCCCTAAACGATCGAAGGAACTAACTACTTACGGCATTCCTCTCGACATTCTTTACACGTATTTGCATAGCAGTCCTGGTAGACTTGGTACATGGGGTGAATTTATACAAAACTATATTATATGTATGCATGCTAATCTTTATTTAAAAATTGTTAGAACATAACTTACGCAATAAAATTGTTACAAGTATTAAAATCAAAAAGAAACGAACATTAGTTTTGGAAAGCTTACAATGTACTAATCATGTTCTGTTTATATTTTGTTATAATTATCTCTTGTTTAATAAAGAAATGCATATGTTGTTTCATAAAACAGCCGACATGTTTGTCTTTCAATTAATTCGAAGGAAGGCCATAACTTTGTACAAGTTTTCGTCAGAAAATTCGTATTCTCCAGAGAATTCCCTTTGATTTGACACCTAAAACGTCAAAATCCGCCCAAAAACAGAAAAATGACATTTGGCGCGAAGAACAGTTTGAGAGCTTCTGGAAGTTGGGTTTGCTTGCTGCTTTCTGGGAATTTCTGGTGGCCTGGTGTTTTACGAAAATTTCGAGAATTTAGCAAAAAAATTTTATGTGGAAATCCGATGTGGAATCCGATATCTCCGGTTCTAGGAGGGCTGGCGAAGTAAAACAAATACCAAAATTTAAGTTAAAGGGTGTAGTTTATTTTTGCTATATTCATGAATACAGGGTGTTACGTATTTATGTGTCAATTAGGAGTAAACTTTTTCTACTGCTTTTTTGGGAGGTTGTAGTGAGGAAGGGGTGATCTTTCTGATAAGACGAAGACTATGTCATCTTAGCGCCAGGCCAAAACAATCGAAGACATCTGTGTCCGTCCAGCTTTATGAGTCGAATTTTGCTTCATTCTATAAATGACTAGAGAGCTCCTTCCGCGGCTTGGGGAAGTCCAGGCTGGTGTACCAAGCCTGTAAAGAAAGAAAGTCAATTTATGAAATGAAAATGAAGATTTCTTTCGAATTTATACTTACATCGCAGCATGTTGGGATATTGTTTGGTCGTTCATCATTCCCTTGGTAGCCTGTAGTAAATGGTGGACTTCGCCCAGCTTTGGTCTCCTTAGGATCTGAAAGATAAAAGGTTTCACATTAGACAGGTCTTAGGACAAGGAAAAGTTGCAAAACACATGAAAGAGGTAATAAAACGAACTTAGTTGAGTCTAACCAAATGATAGAAGTAAACATATGTACCTGGGGGTAGTATAGGTAGGTATAAGCAGGTAGGTACTAAAACAACATGACTAAGTCTGTGAAAACTGCTTAAAAGTCTTAAAAGGCTCCTTGGGAATGCTCACTTCTTCATCTCTTTAAACTGGAGACAGACCTACACATACTTAGCTGAAAATATATCTCAAAAGTGTGCCCTGGAAAACTTTTCCGAAAGTGTCATTCAGTTAAGTTCTTTGGGTTTTTGTTTACGCATTTTCGTTGGATCTCTTCAGCGTGTTGTATTTTTTATTTCAAATATAGGTATCACATCACAAATACCAGACAAGATGTCCATCAATGCATCTCACGCTAATGGAGCTATTTTAATTCATTCCGGAGAGTTGTAAGTATGGCTATTCGTATAGGTCAGGCTCAGTTGGCTATTTTTCTTTTGCTCGTCGTTTGTGGATTTGTCTGGATCACATGGACACATTCAAGACTTCGAAGATTCTCAGTGCAATTTTAAGGGTTTCGACTCATAGAATGTGATCTTTCGTCGTGAGATCGTCATGGCAATGAGGATCAGTGTTAAGAAGCTCACATCCTTCAGCATATTTTTTGTGGGAAATTTCAAAATGGTTTGTGGTCTCTTCTGGATGACCCATTCCATTCCAAAGCAAAGGATCCCCTCGCTCAACTCACAGAAGATGTGTGTTATATTCTTGTTTTTGATAATTGTTTGTATTTCCAGCATTCTGCTTCACAATAACAACGCCTGCATAAGATTTACCGACCATGAGAGTCAAGTGTTCAAAGGACACAAATATGGACACATTTACCTTACCTCCCATCGCATACTTTTCAAAACCAAGAGACAAACCGAGCTGTTATTATCCTTCAGCGCACCATTCATCGCAATGAAAGAAGTAAGTCAGAGCGTGTGTTGTCAGAAAAACCCTTCCTCTAACTTCTACTCAAAATCCAGGTCGAATTGCTACCTGGTAACTATATTCAAGCCTGCCTTCAAGCCCAGCCTTATGGTAACTTCATTGGGACCGTAAAGTTCGCGATACACTTAAAATCCGGCAGAGCCGTTGAATTTATGACCGCTATGAACTGTGCCGCATCCATTGCCATAGCAAAATGGAACCGTCGATTCAAACACTCCGATGCCTTGCCAGTCCACATACAGGCCAGAGCATGCTATGAAGTCGCAGAAGAAATATATCGACCTCCGGAAGCGGTTCAACAATGGCTGCCAGTGTGCCCCGAATTCACCAGCCTAAGGCCTAATTCAGTGTTCATGACCGACCATCCGCCACCATATCCAGGAATCGGAAAAAGTATGTGACTCCTTTGGCTGTAGGTACATATATTTTCTGTTCTTTTGGAATTGTTTTCAATGGAATACTTCAGCAGCAAAAGATTGCAAAAAATGTGATCCATTCAGAAAAGGAAGTCCAGATGAAAAGTTTCCAACACCAAAACATAGTTTTGACGGATGCGGTTGTCCGCCTATTTATGGCGTATTCCCCTCATCAGATCCGGATAGCGTGTTCCCGTATCAAGCGGCTTTTCCTCCATGCGTTTTCGAGCAGGAACCCGATGAAATGTCAGTAATGGTCCCGGTTAGGGATGAAGGGACTGTCTGTTTAGAGCCAACGGAGGAGAATCCTTAATAATAGTTTGTACCGTCTCGGGTATAAATTGATCCAACAACCAAATTGTATTACGCGACCTTAATCCTTCGAATGTATTCTTTGTATTTTGCTAGTAAAATTTTATTTTCGCAATAAAACCACGTTCAGCGATTGAAACTTGATTCGTTATTTGAGGAAGAACGGCGAGGGTGTCGATAGGTAGCCCCACAGTGAAAGACTCGTGATTAAAGCCCGCTTTAAATGTTTTTTATTAAAAGAAAAACTGAATAAACTAATGATTAACTTAACATTTAATGCGATACGGTATAGAAAGACAAGTTTAAACTAAAAAGAAACCAAATTATGACGAACTGGTATCGGCGACACGTAACCTATGTTCAAACATTGAGTCCAACAACGGAGTCTGGCTGTATTGCTCCCCAATACTGTTGTTCTTTTGATCGCTGCACTTGGCGCAAGGCCCGAAAATCCATTTCCACTTCCGCTTGAACGAACGCTTCTTCGTCTTCGTCGGATTTAGCTGGTTTGAGTTTGCAGTGTCATCGGAGGCCTTTTCGGAGATCATGAACTCTTCCCGCAGTATGTTGTCCGATGAGGAGTCGCCCTCCTCGGTGTCTATGGCTGAATCACTTCGATCGTTATCCAGCTTAATGGGTGTCTCATCCCCGCCTGTGGGTGTTGGTGGGTTTGAGTTGGTGCGACGTCGAATCTGCCGCTGAAGGTGACCCACGTGGTCAGATGAGAAGTTTAGAGAAATTGGCTGAATAGTTGCCACGTTTTTGTTGTCGTAAAGCCCGATACTGTTGTTGTTTTTATCGGTTGTTGGGGGTGGAGACGGTTCGACGAAGTCTGTTTGCGTGCCGGTTGTGTTGCGCGGCAGCTTGTAGACCAACGTGGGCAGTGACAGTCGTGGACTGTAATGACTGCGTACTTCCATGCCAATGCTGTGCATTGAGTGGCGTTTCGCCTTGTCCTTAGCGTGCATCAGCTCTATACGCATGCTGTCGACGTTGCGACGCAGCCTGGTTGCTTCGATCATTTTTTCCTGCAGGCTAGACTGTAGGTGCTCATTGAGGGCTCTCAGGCACATCATCTCCTGTTCCTTTTCGACTAACGCCTGTGCGATATCCGATGGGTTTTCCTCTGCCGTGACTGATTCTTGGGGGTTGCTTTCGAGCTCGCAACTACGTTCTAGCGTTTCGGGGATAGACATCCGGCGAATGTATTCCTTTGTGGATTTCCTCAGCTCCTCCTCAGCCTTTTGGCTTTCGATGAACTCCCGCACCTTACTCTTGACGTGCGGATACCTGCGCTTTGTGTAAACAGAGTGAAGATCTTGACAGGATCTCACTTTGTGTGTGTAATCCTCTTCCTCGCGGGCTTCGGAGTTTTTCACCGGATCACTTTGGGTTGTCTCCCGACTGGTGCCGGAGGAAGATTGTCCAGATGTCGACGCTGAAAAGTTCTGATCGTGATCTTGACCAGGCGATGAAGAGGTGCACGATGAGACATTACTCTTGCGATCGATCGTTGTGATGTGAAGGTCATCATCGGGAAAGCTCTCCTCACTGAGACTCATCGTACAAAGGAACACAACGCCACGAATGTTTAAAAATACAAAAAAAAAAACAACGAATGGAGCCAAAAACTGCATAAAAAACTAACGCGGAACTAAATAAAAGTTAAAACAACTAATTCGAGCTAGCATTGCGGTTGGGACTTATCAGTGAGCCAAATGTGGCAAATGACTGATACTTGGTCGCGGCGGAGAGAGCGAAACAGTTAAGCTTGATTGTGGCTTAAATAATGTAACAGATCAGTGGCTGTAGGGTGCACTGTGAGAAGTTTGTCTTTTGGCGTAAAATTCTCAGAACTAGAACAAGAGCTTGTTGGAAGGGACTAATGTATAACTGGGGAGGTAGGTTCGACGTCTTGTACTTTCCCGGATCTTGAAAAATTGGACGTCGTTTCGGCGGAACTCCTACTTATTAGAAAACCGAAATCTCCTCGGAAGATTGAAAGAAGAGAATAATTGTCCAATAAGAGAATGTGGCAACTGGAGAGCCTCTCTTCTGTACCACACGCTGGATCCTCCTGCATCGACCACATCAACATCTTATTTGCTGTTCCTCGATTTCGAGAAGGCCATCGATAGTTTGACAAATTACACAACAGTAAGGTGTCAGAGATGTTTTAATTCCGCAGTGGAGTGCGACAAGGTTGTATTCTTAGGCCAATGCTATTCCTCATAGTGTAATCAGAGATTTGAACCGAGCAGCAGGGCTATGACATCAGCTCTCAAACATCTTGACTATGCTGATGACGTTTGCCTGCTCTTGCACAGGGTGATGGACCTGCACTACCTGGCCCATAACTCGGGAGTCAATGGCAAACAAAATAGGATTCAAAATGAAAGAGTTTTAAGCGCCGCGAAACATTGCTGGCCAGCAAAAGTTAAGAAAGGAAGTAGGTTTCTATATTCAGGAGTTGGGCTCTAAGAAGATGCATAGAAGCTGCAAACCTTCATGAATAGATGTCTTCGCAGCATTCTCAGGATCTTCTGGCCGAATCGTACACTGAACTACTGACTTCAAAATACGAAAGAGAACATGTCATCGGATTGCCCATCCATACAATGGAATCCACTTCCTCCATCAGGGAAACGAGTGGGCCAACCCTAGACGGACATACAGAAAGAGTACCGAGAAGGATTGACTTGCTGGGAGCCCAAGTGCATTTGAAAAATGCTTGGAAAGACTTGGAACTCATTTAAAAGTGAGTACGATAACGCAGTCGTGATCCTTTGCAAAACTTTTTCAAATCACCAACTACTCGAACGAGATTTCAAACTCTCCCGCCATTCAGATTCAACTCTCCCCTTCCACTCACCACACGATGAACATGTGAACATGAGCACTGCCCTCGCATCACTTCTGCCAAAAACCCATATTCACCACCATTTGACACTTGGCCACACAAAAAAATCGATTTTTCGATGCATGCGCTGCACAGCGCAGAGAAATTTTCAGTTTTCCACCGAAAACATATCACGACATGGTTCGCGGAAAACAACGAATTTTCGCCTCACAATAAGGTGTTCCTGTTTTTTTTTTGAAAATCGCATCAAAAGAACGCCTCGTCGTTGTCCGCCGCAAAACTCCATCTGAGTGATTTCGAAAAATGCCTGGTGCGCTGAAACAACCGTGACAAGTTCTAGAATCTTTAGAAAACTGCGTACCCTCTTCCATCCATCATTCGCAGTGCAAGAAAGAAAAGCGAGGAAAAAAAAAAACCAAAAAGCGAACCGCAAAATCAAAAAATCCGGAAACGAGTGTCTTGTGAAAACTATGCCACCACAAGCTGTACAGTGAGTGCGTGTGTGAATCATTACATCAGTGCGAGAGCGAATCGTTCGGTGCGACGCCTTCAGTGCTCGCGATCAATTCCGGTCCGGGATAATACTCGTTCACACCCTCTGTTACAGGTCAAGTTTGGTTTTGTTTACTCGCAATGGAGGGTGTCCAGGCGACAACATATGAACCTCTCGAAGGACGGCGTGTCAATCACCACGAACCGATGGATAGTCCTGAAATCGATGTCGGTCCGCCGAAGGATCGCAAGCACGTGGTCTACTTGGCGCTGCTAGCCGCAGGAATTGGATTTGTCTTACCCTACAATAGGTATGTAGAGCACGAGTACGAGTAGGTGATGTTTTCATCTGGGGTGCGGCGCGATACATCCTTTACATCGATTTATTCGCTTGGACCTGTTTCGGTAACATATTCCAAGTACGGGCGAGATGGGTTGGGGGGATTCGATTTTTAAAAATAGAATGTAATCCCTTGTGAAGGATGTGGGGCTCCACCTGTTACAAATGCCTTAGGAGGCTTATGCCGACGGATTAGGGCTTGGGGTTGAGGAGGATGATAAGGTGAAAAGTGATATTCGCTGAGGGATAAATAATTAGGGTGTACCTCAAGTTCATTTGGGAGTTCCTAGTTGTTTTTGTTTTTTTTCTTTCATGTGCGCCATAATGTTGACGTAACGCTCCTCTTAAGTGGGAGAGGGAGGTTCCCTTGCGCTATGCTGGTGGGTGATAGCTAGCACCGAAACGATATGGCAAAGGTTGCGGCGAATTTACTTCGCAGGTGCAGTCTTGTTTTGATATCAAATGTCATTCAGGTGTGAGAAGGTTTTAAATAACCATTTCCATGGGATGACAGTTTGATGTATGACTGGTTCTTGATTTAGTGCTTCTCCTTCTGTGCGGACAGGGCAACAAGTACGTTATAATCTTTTCCGTTCTCATCCTTTTGATTGTTAAAGGAAAAGAATATTCTCAGCAAAGGACTTCTTCAAAACACTTGGCTTACAGTTGACGCAATACCTACATATTGCTTACAACTCACACCTTGGATCGTTGCCACAAGTTTTCCCAGTCAATAATCTCCTCTTCTCCTCTTCTCTTCTCTTCTCTTCACCACGTTTGGCATTGATTTGTGTGTCCATGGTTGAATTTATTGTTAACACCGAGAACACTTACATGTGAAACACAAAACTTTTCCAAAAGAAACGGACGAAGGTAGGAACTTTAATCACGATTTACCCACATACTGGTGTGCATATCATTTTATTGGTGGCTTCCTATGACCCACATTCGTGGCGCCTTCGAAAAAAGGACTCCAGAGAATGGGGATAGCAAAAAAAAAAAAAAAACAAAACATTTTGTGGCGAATGGCTATCTCGGATCGGCTCTGGCCTCCCCTCCACGAATTGAACTCTGTTGCTGTCATGTCGGATGGGTTAAAGTGCCCAGTTTTTCAACACAGCAGGAGGATAAATCGATAACAATAGTTGCTTGTCCCTGGGTTGCTAGATGAATAGTCCTTCTTGATGGGGGTTTTTTTTTTGTTCATCCTCTTCAATATGGGAACGCGTCCAAAAAATTAATATACGGATCTGTGTACACCAGAGCCATAGACACAAACTTAATCCTGGAGGTTGTGTATTAAATGTTCGAAGCTAAGCTGCAGGAAGGATAGATTGCTTTCTTTGTGTTGGCAAGGCAG
Source organism: Xylota segnis (assembly GCA_963583995.1). Taxonomy (NCBI): domain Eukaryota; kingdom Metazoa; phylum Arthropoda; class Insecta; order Diptera; family Syrphidae; genus Xylota; species Xylota segnis. Next base: position 1,672,473 of record OY757238.1, read on the forward strand.
TCATCTAAGTCGATAGTGACGGCAAAAAAGTATCGGACAACCAACTGAAATGTATACTAGGACTTCGAGCACGGATCCTTTACAAAACACACATTGTTGTAGGGGAAAACAAACAGCCAAGAGATTTATCTACGCATCACAGAAAAGGATTCTTAAAATACACCGAAAGGACGTAGGATGCTCACACTTCACATTACTACGGAACGAAGGCTGAGCAAGTTCTCGAAAGGACTATAAAAAGATGTTCGTTTATATTCTCTCGAAATGTTGTACCACTCCTCCTCACTATGTTATCCTTTTCTCATTCTGGGTAGCTGGAAGGCTTCTTGGAATATTTTCTTGTTTTCTTCTCAATCCACTTCTGTAGACCTTACTCCCGGTATACCTTCAGGGTATGGCAGAGATACAGAGCCACAGTGGTTTCTCTTGGGGTGATGGGTTTTGATAGAAGCACTACGACCTCATAGAGTTTTTTGAGGTATCTCCGCAAGGAAGTTTTGCTAACTTGCTGAAGTCAAGTTCATGATTGAAGGTTTGGAGTACTGGAGCTGAGGAGCAGGTGAAATCAGAAGGCGAAGTAGTTCAACTTAGTCTAAGCAAATGTGGGACTTCTAAACTAAACTGCCCTTCGTCTCTTATGGAGATGGCTGAGCAGTTCAACATACACCTGGAGCCGGGGCATAGTCTAGGGAAGGCGGATGAGCTCGCCAGATTAGGAACAAATCTCCCCATTTCGATGGTAAAAGGCAACTTAGGGATACAACATGTCAACTGAAACTTGAACCAGATGCTCTCAAGAACACAAATCTTAGGTGAAGCGTTGGACCGATTTGTAGAAATGTTCCCGCTGGAGTCTTCATAACCTTTGTTTGTAGAAGATAGAAGGTCTAGAAGGACTTTTAGCACAGCAGTTGGACAGGCATGCATTGCATCCGTAGTTCCCACGCAGACCAGTCGTTGAACCTTTTCTTCAGGGGAGCGTGAGCAGGCTTAGTAGGCATCCCAATTATTTTTGGGATCATGACGGCAAAATTTATTCCCAAAAAGTCTAGAACAAGCCCAGAAAGCTTAAGTCGGCCTTTCAGTGGTTTTGCCTATATGACGCTGCCAACTAAGTGTGTGGTCTAGAGCTACCCGAAGATAGTCCGTTTGGTCTGAGAAAGAAATAGGGGTCACCTTGTGGACAGTCATGGAGAGCTTGAAGAAAAGACAGTCGAGGAAGACTGATTAGATGTGAGTTCAAGTGCAGAATTGCGAAGACGATAATAGTCTTCGAAGGGAAATCGTGAACTGTCTAAGCTTGCTAGACATACTGCTAGGTATGGGACTTATCCAGTAGCAGCTCTGATGGATGCCCGGAAAGACCCAATCGTTCCTAGAATTGTTGTCCCAAACAGAAACTACCACCAAAGCAGTCCGAAACCTTTTCGCTCAGACTGTTAAAACGCTTTCAAATCGGATCACTTCAGTGATGCACGTTATCTCATTAAAAATTTGCGGAATTGCATCCACTTTTTCCCCGTTGGATGATAAACCAGTCCAAAGCCCTACAACCACATATAAGCAAGTGTGTTTGTGTGGTGTTAAGCAATAAACACACTGTCGCACAGTTGTTGGCCTAATCGGGATCTAGGTCAGTGATGTCTTCTCGGTTCTGGCTTTGACGGTGCTTGCTTCACGTGTGGGTAAAGCCCCCGATTGATGGTATAACTTGGTGGCATTATTTACGTAATTAGTTCATTAAATTCGTGTCAATGTTTACACGATAGTCTACTGACCTCTAGTGCTGGAGTGGAGGAACTAAAAAGAAAATTGAAAATAATTGCGAGCAGTCATGAGAAAAGTGATTGAACAGTGTTAGTGGGAGGAGCTGGAGGTGGAATGGTGTGTAAGTTTATTGCCTGTGTGAAGGTCGCTCGAAAGGGATGATGTCTTGCCTTGGAGGATTGGGGGGGAAGTTTTCATTACCGTTACGGTGGCCTTGGTATTTATGGGGAGCGTGGTTTATTATTTCCTGCCTGAGTCGTCCTTAACTAATGAAGTGGATTTCAATGCTAATGAAAGGATATCCCATGCGTTTTCCTGAATCTGGCCCGGGAATCATACTTCAGTGTCTGAATCTAATCCACAAGGGTATTACCAGCTCTGAAATACACATCTCTGTTCTTACAGCTTCATCATTGCTGCAGATTACTGGCAAGCCCGTTTCCCCGGACGTTCGGTAGCTCTGGACATGTCAATGACGTACATCATCGTCGCGTTCGCTACGGTTCTACTGAATAATGTTTTCCTCTCACTGGCACCATTCCGAATACGTGTACTCTTCGGTTATGTCATATCGCTGACCACGTTGATCTTTGTGGCAATTTGTGAAGTCGCATGGCATATGTTTGCCGCCAACACTGCATACTCAGTGAACTTGGCTGCAGTTTCATTGGTAGCCATCGGATGCACAGGTAAGTCAGATGTCCTTTGGCACAATTCCTTACCAATTTTGTTTGCTTGTCTTTTGTTTTACAGTTCAACAATCCAGCTTTTATGGATTCGCAAGCATGTTGCCAAAGCAGTACACCCAGGCCGTCATGGCCGGTGAGAGTTTAGCCGGTTTCCTGGTTTCTTCCAATCGAGTTGTGACCAAATTGCTTATTCAAAACGATCGGGTTTCGACTGTAATATTCTTTTTGACTTCAACGATGTACATAGCGTTCAGCTATGTCCTGCATATGATGACAATACACTCACCGTTCGTGAGGTACCATATGAAGGCGTGTGCCAAGATTGTTTTGAGGCCTGATGAGGACCGATTGGTAACAGGACGAGCACGACGGTATTCTTTAACAAGTGAATGTAGTTTGTTTCATCATTTCAGAACGACGCGTTGGACGGAGACTCGGCTACGGCTAAGTATGGTGTGCTGACTCTGGAATCTAGTCCACCGTCTATGCAAGCTACAGGGAATGCGCCAACTGCTCTCAGTTTCAGGTGAGAAATGGTCCTTTCACAATTCGATCAAGGAGTGAGCACTTTTTTCATTGTAGCAACCCTGTGTATGAGCTGTCAAACCCAACAGCTGGGGAATCTGTCATCGAGGGATTGAATAACCTCCCGGATGTGCCCACAACTCCGCAAGAGCAACCAAACGTTGCTTTCAAAGTAGAACACATCCTGACTCCTGGACAATGTAATCCCGGTAAGCTGACAGACCTCCGAAATGGCTTCGAATCGAGGTGGAGGGTAGCTCAGGCCATATACCCATACATGGTGTGCATAGCTTTGGCCTACTGTGTGACTCTTTCCCTATATCCCGGCATCGAATCAGAGATCATTTCCTGCAGCTTGGGCACCTGGTTGCCAGTCTTACTCATGTTCACATTCAATACGGCAGACGTCATTGGCAAAATACTAGCTGCCGTTCCATACACTTGGTCACGCAGGCAGCTGATTCTAATGTCGGGCCTAAGAATAACCCTGGTGCCCCTACTCTTGCTCTGCTGTGCCCCACGCGCACAGCCAGTCATCGCCGGGGAAACAGCCGCTTTCATCTTCACCATTGGCCTAGGGGTCAGCAATGGTCTTGCCGGAAGTCTTCCAATGATGCTAGCCCCGGCCAAGGTGCCCGGCACTCTCAAGGAGGTGACCGGAAACATGATGACTCTTTCATACAATGTCGGCCTGACAGCCGGATCTTTGATTGGATACGTCTTCGAGTCAATGCTTGGAGCTCAGTTGACCAACCCCTGCCCCACATACCCATACGTCCCATCACCTGTGATTGATCACTCAAACCTCCACCACACAACCACAGCAAACAGCAGCATTCTGCTCACCACCTTGGCAGCCACCACCCCTGCAACACTGTCCACATCGACCGCAGCTGCCACCACATTGGCGACAACCACAACAACTCTTCTCACAACCCTGGCCACAACCGTGGCCGCCATACCCTCCACCATGAGCACACTGTTCTCCACAATCGCCGCCGCTTCCGGCTCGGACAGCGGCCCAGCTGGCGAGGAGGTTGTCACAAAGCTCTTGCAAGCAGCCGCAACCACCGCCCTGGTGCCTGATTCAACGACTGGCCTAACAGACCACATCTAAACAACGCGCCCCAGAGAGAGAGAGCATACGAATTGGAGACCTCTGTCTCCAATTATTTTGTATTTGTTATAGATTTATACGACAGAAAGAGACAAACACAGTAGATGTTCTTTTGTACGAAAGGTTGCAATCGACGGACTGAATCAAACCCTAAATGACTAAGTAACGTTTTACAAACAGGAGCTGCACACAAACTTCACAGAAACCAGCAACAAGCGACGAGCAAATTTTCCAAAAATAATAACAAAATTAACTCTTAATCTCACACAAAATATTAAAACAAAGCAAAACAATATATTTTTAATATTGCAAAGGAAGCCGACAACAGCTATGAATCCCTACTTCAACTCCATCATCTCATTCTAATTTCACTTAAAATGGTTACTTGAATCGAACGGGGGGCGTGAGTGGGGCTTGATAACAATGCCACAGAGCCAAGCCGATCCTAGACAGCTTGCACCGCTCCTCTCCAATCGGAGAACGCGCCTGCGCCTGCGCCTGTGCCATTGTTATGTAAGCGACTTCGTTGTGAATAATTGATTTTTTTTTAAATTAATTTTAGGCATGTAAAGACCGTTATAAGTTAGTTAGTTAAGATGAATTATTTGTACACAGAAAATGAAAGTTTTTCCATTTGTTTTCAATGTAAATACATTACTCACAACAACCAACTCATAGCGTTTAGCAATTAAATTAAGTGTTTCGAGGGTTCTTGGGTTTTCCTTTTTTCGTTTTCGGTTAGCTATTGTTTTTTAAGGACAAAAAAACAAAAACATTAAACTATAGACATGCAAAATGATAAACATTATATTAAATTTAAATAAATGGAAAATATTTGTATGTGTCCTTGGGACAAGGACACTTATTTAAAAAAAAAAAAAACAGAAGACATTAGATGTAAAGATGTAAACGTCAGTCAGTGAGAGTTATTGTAAAATATTGATACATTTATGAAAAATAAATACAAGAGGAAAACTAAACAAAATGAGATGTAAGTGAAGGGGTTTTGACTTACCTTTTTCTAGTCCTGCGGGGTGTCTTGAAAGAATCCTTGAGTTGGCATCGTAGGACTTGTTTTTATGATTTCTTTCATTCAGGCGATGGTTGGTACTTGAAAGTCCTGAAAAGAAAAATTTGACAACTGTGAGATCAACTACTCAACGTAGGTAAAGTGTTTTCTTTAGAATGTGCTACTTCTGGAATAGAGACAGTCTCTCAAAACAGAAGTCAGTTTTTGCGATCAAGATGACATTTGTGTTCGGAATACTCTGAGAAATCATCGTGAAGAGTGCCATTGTCCCCTACTTCTGGAATAGGGACAGTCAGTCAGACAAAAGTCAGTTTTTGCGATCAAGATGACATTTGTGTTCGGAATACTCTGAGAAATCATCGTGAAGAGTGTCGTGTCACTGTCCTACTTCTGGAATAGAGACAGTCTGTCAGGCAGAAGTCAATTTTTGCGATCAAGATGACATTTGTTTTCTGAATACTCTGAGAAATCATCGTGAAGAGTGTCACTGTCCCACTTCTGGAATAGGGACAGTCAGTCAGACAGAAGTCAGTTTTTCCGATCAAGATGACATTTGTGTTCGGAATACTCTGAAAAATCATCGTGAAGAGTGTCACTGTCCTACTTCTGCAATAGAGACAGTCTGTCAGGCAGAAGTCAATTTTTGCGATCAAGATGACATTTGTGTTCTGAATACTCTGAGAAATCATCGTGAAGAGTGTCACTGCCCTACTTCTGCAATAGAGACAGTCTGTCAGGCAGAAGTCAATTTTTGCGATCAAGATGACATTTGTGCTCTGACTACTCTGAAAAATCATCGTGAAGAGTGTCACTGTCCTACTTCTGCAATAGAGACAGTCTGTCAGGCAGAAGTCAATTTTTGCGATCAAGATGACATTTGTTTTCTGAATACTCTGAGAAATCATCGTGAAGAGTGTCACTGTCCCACTTCTGGAATAGGGACAGTCAGTCAGACAGAAGTCAGTTTTTCCGATCAAGATGACATTTGTGTTCGGAATACTCTGAAAAATCATCGTGGAGAGTGTCACTGTCCCCTACTTCTGGAATAGAGACAGTCTGTCAGACAGAAGTCAGTTTTTGCGATCAAGATGACATTTGTTTTCTGAATACTCTGAGAAATCATCGTGAAGAGTGTCACTGTCCCACTTCTGGAATAGGGACAGTCAGTCAGACAGAAGTCAGTTTTTCCGATCAAGATGACATTTGTGTTCGGAATACTCTGAAAAATCATCGTGGAGAGTGTCACTGTCCCCTACTTCTGGAATAGAGACAGTCTGTCAGACAGAAGTCAGTTTTTGCCATCAAGATGACATTTGTGCTCTGAATACTCTGAGAAATCATCGTGAAGAGTGTCACTGTCCCACTTCTGGAATAGGGACAGTCAGTCAGACAGAAGTCAGTTTTTCCGATCAAGATGACATTTGTGTTCGGAATACTCTGAGAAATCATCGTGAAGAGTGTCACTGTCCCACTTCTGGAATAGGGACAGTCAGTCAGACAAAAGTCAGTTTTTGCGATCAAGATGACATTTGTGTTCGGAATACTCTGAGAAATCATCGTGAAGAGTGTCACTGTCCCCTACTTCTGGAATAGAGACAGTCAGTCAGACAAAAGTCAGTTTTTGCGATCAAGATGACATTTGTGTTCGGAATACTCTGAGAAATCATCGTGAAGAGTGTCGTGTCACTGTCCTACTTCTGGAATAGAGACAGTCTGTCAGACAGAAGTCAGTTTTTGCGATCAAGATGACATTTGTTTTCTGAATACTCTGAGAAATCATCGTGAAGAGTGTCACTGTCCCACTTCTGGAATAGGGACAGTCAGTCAGACAGAAGTCAGTTTTTCCGATCAAGATGACATTTGTGTTCGGAATACTCTGAAAAATCATCGTGGAGAGTGTCACTGTCCCCTACTTCTGGAATAGAGACAGTCTGTCAGACAGAAGTCAGTTTTTGCGATCAAGATGACATTTGTTTTCTGAATACTCTGAGAAATCATCGTGAAGAGTGTCACTGTCCCACTTCTGGAATAGGGACAGTCAGTCAGACAGAAGTCAGTTTTTCCGATCAAGATGACATTTGTGTTCGGAATACTCTGAAAAATCATCGTGGAGAGTGTCACTGTCCCCTACTTCTGGAATAGAGACAGTCTGTCAGACAGAAGTCAGTTTTTGCCATCAAGATGACATTTGTGCTCTGAATACTCTGAGAAATCATCGTGAAGAGTGTCACTGTCCCACTTCTGGAATAGGGACAGTCAGTCAGACAGAAGTCAGTTTTTCCGATCAAGATGACATTTGTGTTCGGAATACTCTGAGAAATCATCGTGAAGAGTGTCACTGTCCCACTTCTGGAATAGGGACAGTCAGTCAGACAAAAGTCAGTTTTTGCGATCAAGATGACATTTGTGTTCGGAATACTCTGAGAAATCATCGTGAAGAGTGTCACTGTCCCCTACTTCTGGAATAGAGACAGTCAGTCAGACAAAAGTCAGTTTTTGCGATCAAGATGACATTTGTGTTCGGAATACTCTGAGAAATCATCGTGAAGAGTGTCGTGTCACTGTCCTACTTCTGGAATAGAGACAGTCTGTCAGACAGAAGTCAGTTTTTGCGATCAAGATGACATTTGTTTTCTGAATACTCTGAGAAATCATCGTGAAGAGTGTCACTGTCCCACTTCTGGAATAGGGACAGTCAGTCAGACAGAAGTCAGTTTTTCCGATCAAGATGACATTTGTGTTCGGAATACTCTGAAAAATCATCGTGGAGAGTGTCACTGTCCCCTACTTCTGGAATAGAGACAGTCTGTCAGACAGAAGTCAGTTTTTGCCATCAAGATGACATTTGTGCTCTGACTACTCTGAAAAATCATCGTGAAGAGTGTCACTGTCCTACTTCTGGAATAGAGACAGTCTGTCAGGCAGAAGTCAATTTTTGCGATCAAGATGACATTTGTGTTCTGAATACTCTGAGAAATCATCGTGAAGAGTGTCACTGTCCTAGTTCTGCAATAGAGACAGTCAGTCAGACAAAAGTCAGTTTTTGATCTGAGAAATCATCGTGAAGAGTGTCACTGTCCCCTACTTCTGGAATAGAGACAGTCAGTCAGACAAAAGTCAGTTTTTGCGATCAAGATGACATTTGTGCTCTGAATACTCTGAGAAATCATCGTGAAGAGTGTCACTGTCCCCTACTTCTGGAATAGAGACAGTTTGTCAAACAGAAGTCAGTTTTTGCGATCAAGATGACATTTGTGCTCTGAATACTCTGAGAAATCATCGTGAAGAGTGTCACTGTCCCCTACTTCTGGAATAGAGACTGTCTGTCAGACAGAAGTCAGTTTTTGCGATCAAGATGACATTTGTGCTCTGAATACTCTGAGAAATCATCGTGAAGAGTGTCACTGTCTTACTTCTAGAATAGAGACAGTCTGTTAGACAGAAGTTCAAGATGACATTAGGGTTCAGTATTCTCTGTCAAATCATCTTGAACAGATAATGTTCTTTAGAAGAGCGTCACAACGCTTATTTTAAATAAAACTCAACAAATATTTCTTACGACTACGAGAGATACAACTATCGACTACTTTCCTGTGTACCATGAAACAGACAAAGCGGTCTGTAAAATTGGTGAATTGAGCTCTTATTTTGGAAGAAGTATCAGATGAACATCGAAAAATCCCTGTGGATTAATATTTTGACGAAAAAAAAGACCGAAAAGATCAAGGGACACTAAAATAGAGTCCATTTGGCTCTTTGTATCATTTGTCCCATTTCTTTCGAAGACGCTTACAAAAAATCTTTGACATGGTATCCCTAGGCCTACAGGAACAGCTTAAATTTAAACCTCGAAGGTAATACATAGATTCTAGAGAATCTCATAGTTGAAATGTAAGCAATACCTGAGCCGTACGGCGACTCCGTTTTATCTAGTAGAGCAAAACTTAAGACTAAGGAACCATCTGCACAAACCTAAAGATGGATGTAGGGCACTGATATATTCTACTAGAGGCACTAAACAACAACACAGCTCGACTAGACTTCCTGACTATAGGAGTGCATTCGAAGTGGAGATCCTGGCACTGACGAAGGCGGCCAGTATGGTATCAATGAAGACAATGCTAATAGAAATCTTCTCAAGTTCAAGCTAGTTCGATGCTGTTCCGAACAACTTAAGGTTTTTGCCTTGAAGTACAATAATAAATTCTGCTGGATTCCTGGTTAGAAGTATACAGGTATAACCGGGAATGAGGTGGAGAGTAAACTTGTAAGAAAAGGGTCTACAATGGTCCATATCCAAGCCAACAATAAGTGGTTCTTGCATACTACCTCTTGTATATCAAGAAAACTCTGGCCATGATATGACAATGACAGAATAAACGATGTCATTATTAGTAGGTGGACTCACCGACCATAATCTCCTACAAAACTATACAATAAAATGTAAACTCTCGAAAAGGTTTACCAGAATACACCTCACTGTTCCCATCCAACCATACCTCACTTGAGAAACAGAACACTTACAACAAGTATCTGATGCCTCATCACACAATCTCTTCAGATTTCCGAGGACAGCACGATGGTTTGGTGACTCTATTCATCAACGAGCAGTAAGGAAGCAATTTGGAAAAAAATTAAGTGCGGGAACTGAGACAACAGACATATGGGACATCACAATGGACAGCAATCTCTGAAATTGGGTGATTTTTCCTTAGACTAGGACAAAATCCTTAGTTCTGCCAACACTGGAATCTAAGAACAAAAGAAGAGACAGCGGAATATTTGAGTGCAAACAAACTAAAGCCGGCAAGTACCATTCTACAGCCTTTTACTACAAAATATGAACACAAATGATAGGCTGTGGCACCCTGTCTGTAAGCAATCTACCCTCCTCTTAAGTGAATACCCAACCCTCTTTCATTTTGTCCGAAAAATATGAAAAAGGTGTTCCTAATATAAAAACCCGCCCCCAGTTGTTCTTCAAAAAACTGAATAGATGGGGGTTAACAGCAATAAAAATGAGACTTGCACTAGATGGCGGTGGTGACAATTTCCCTAAAAAAATGTCCTTAGTCAGTTTCCGGGTATAAAATATTTGAAAATCAGAATTCAAACTCAATTTTCTTTTAAAATTATAATGCTTCGACGGCAACTAACCCATGAAGCCAAGAATGCATATTAATACACCATTCCTCGTTTCCAGGCTGGCCGTGGAGAATGACTCGAAATGTGGATCTGTCAATGGCCAGAATTGACGACATCCTCCAAACATCACGGGAAACGATTGCTGAGAAACTGGGCTTGAAAGACACAACTGCATCAAGAATATTGAATCATGACCTGAAGTATTTGAAGGAACCATGTTGATGGGTTCTATGAGGTTTGCTTGAAGAGCAAAAACAGGCTCTTGTTCAGTGTTTTTTGAAACATTGCAAAAAATAAAGAGTAAGGCTGGATACCAATTTTAGGGAGTAGAGGAGATGGAAACCCCTAAAAGTCAAACCTAGTTTAGTTCACCAGATGAAAAGTCTGTCGTCGTCGTTATTCCAATAAGAACTCGCCAGACAGTGCCATCGTATTGGTAAAGCAACAATATGGCAAAAAAAAAGGAACTTTGTAGCTACTTTTTGAATCAAGACAATAAGTCTGTCTGTTTATACTGTCCCTCTGCATATCTTGCGCTCTAGCGTATTAGTGAAGTTTGTCCAGCACCTTGTTCCCGAGATCGAGCACCGTATGATGCTTATCCATTTCCGGGATTTAAAAAAAATAAAATGAGTTGAACGTCTTCACACTACAAATCCAGCCAACGTCCAGATCGCATAACTGCTAAAAGTCGTGGATCCCAGACTTTTCTTTCTGAATCCATTAGCATTTTCATTTCGTTTTAGAATAGTTTCTGAAATGATTTTTGTCGTGATTTCGAGATTCTCTAACAGATTTCCTCAATTCTTTCAGTGAGTTGGGAACGTAGTTCCTAACCAACAGATACTCAAGAAACAAATGTCTTTATGTTTCGTTAGTTTTATTTGGTTTTCGTTAGATTCATGAGTTTAAGGAATTCAGAAAGTTTCTGAAAAAATCACAAAGCCACTTAGATTCATGGAAATGTTTTCGAAAACACTCCAAGCCTCAAAAAGGGATGTTATTGCACAACTTCTCCGAAATTAGGGAAATTGTTTAGAGACATATGTGGGAAAGGGCGACGAAACATGTTGCATTCATCATCCGGTAATCTCTGTGAAACCATTTTTCGAAAAGGTTTGCATTTCAGAATAACATTTCTTCTATCGCTGGAACAGCATAATAGTTAAGCTAGTTTGAATGTTCAACAAATAGACAATTTCACAGAAAAATGTCCACCTAGTAGGGTAAATTACCCATCAGTACCATGTTAAGGATATTTTATAAGTTCCCTCTATTTGAACAGATAGTCCCAGCAACCCCTAAATTGAACGAATGTTGGCTTTGAATTTAGTACACTTCCCCTTTGGAGACTTCGCAAACTATTCTGCATACATTCGGTAAACAAATAGATACATGTATATTGAATTTTCATATAACAGTTGAGTTAAGCAACATGTCCTGGCGCAATGTTTACGGATAAAAGCTCAGGACAGCAAGGTTGTCTTCGATATGGACTTGGCTAAGTAGTGCATGCATCTTTTGGTAACGTTCACGATTTTGAAACCGATTTCGATTTGAAAATATAACGGACAGTAACCGTCTTACTACAGTCCTTCCAAAATTCTTAGATATTAGAAGTAAACGAAAAGAAGAGGAAAAACAAAGTTAGGAAGAGAAGTCTAGAAAAAGTCTACCAATTTTGTGTGTCTGTACTGCTCGTGCTAGACTGGACAGATTTGCTTCGAATTTCATATCTTGTCTGGAGATTGATGGATCACGATCTTGACACAACTTTACATTTGGGTTAGCTGCCTGTCAATATGTCATATATGTACAAGGTGGCGCAAAAGCTCTTTGGCTGTACCTTTTTTCTTGAATGATTCCACGATTTATGTCTAGTTGACGTGTGTTTGGTATCTCTTTAGGACACAAATGTCAAAGTAGAATTGACATTTGGCACAATTTGCAAAATTAAAGCATCTTCCAATAGGGTGATGAGTTTTGCGCTGCCTTGTATTACATGTTTTCGAGAAATATACGAAGAAGATACTTTTGAAAGTATGCCTATCTCTCGACTATTTCGGACATAAAATTATTATCTGAAAAATTTACTACATATGCAGGGTGTTGGGCTATAAATTTTGGAACAGTCAAGTCAATCCTTTTTAAAAGATATATTTTCAAAGGTAAGTATATTAACTTTCTGTGTATTTTTAAATAATGCAGGCCCACATGATGAAAAAACCATTTTGAATGGAGAAAAGAATTTTTTTTTATGAAATATACCAGTAGAGCTCATATTAGAAGAATATAACTTGAATTTGAATCCTGAAAAAGTTTGTAAACTTACAGCATGATGAAGCAAATACGTACAAGCCAGTCATGCATATTTGACTAAAATCTCTTGACTCTAAATTGTTGAATGGAACCATTCCTCGCCCCATAGGTCTAGGTGCAAGTAAAGCACATGTTCGAATTATTCAGGATTGAAATTCAGGAAAAATCTTCAAAACCAAAACTCTATTCTCCTTCTCATGTACACAATCAAGAAGAGGCCGTTTCGAAATTTCCTGAGACGACATATGCAATCTGACCAAAATCCTAATATTTGGATTCGAATTTTATTGAATCTGCCTTCAAGATTTAGGAAAGAGTGGAAATTCCGATCAGGCCTAAAACTGGGTTTTTTTGAGAAAATATTTGTCTCGTCGTTAAGGGGGTGTACGCAGACAGTACCCCATAGAACTGGGGTAACCCTTTTATCGACCTTCTAATCATAGTTTGACCCATATGGGCAAGTTAAAAATAATGAGTCTCTAGTCAAAACTGAGGAACTGCAAGAAAACGATTTCGAAAAGTGGTTTTATGTACTTAGAAATCCCTTGGCGTAAATGGAAACTATATACGATAAAAACCTAGGTTATGGTTGATCGAGCAAACAAAACGTGTTAGTGTAACCATTGAACTCATCGAGATCGTTGATCGGGTTCCAAAAAAAGGGAAAGTGTTTTTGAAACTGATGGACTTCAGTAGAGTGTATCACCAAAGAAGATACTCGTAAAGAAGAGGTGGAATGAGGAATTTCATCAAATCTGACAAATGCAGCCGATTCCACTTTGTTGTTGAGTGGAGTCTTAAAAAGACCTTTCTGGCTATAAAAAAGCTGAAAACTGAAATAAATGCTTTTCCTTCTTCAGTGTGCTTACCATGATAGCAATACGATTTCTCCTACTTGTTCAATTCGACGGTACGATCGGTTTAAATTTTGAATTCAAATGGTCACGATCAATTCGATCGCTCCGATCAAAATCTGATTGCCTGATCAATTAAGCTATTTTCAATTAAGGACTGCGATCACGATCGTGCATTTCGTTCGAGAGGAATTATTCTCTGTTGATTTTGAAAAGAGGAAATGTTAAGGATTAAAGTAGGATCCAGATACCAGCAACGCATCTCCCTTTATTTTGACGGAGGCATTGTACTTTTGAAAATTTTGAAAAAAATGATAGAGAAAGATAGCTCAATGCGGAAATTTCGAAAACTAAAGTAAGTAAGTAAGTAAACTAGTAGGACTGAATGTGGATGTGATTGTATCCGGTGTTGCGGAAAAAAATCCTAGCCGATGTCGCAAAAACGCGTAACACCAAAAAAATCTCGATGTTTAAATGTAGGTGGAGGAGAAAACTGGATCCTTAATGAAAGCCATGAACAGCAAATATAGGCCATAGATCTTAGAAGAGTGTATCAGGACAGAAAAGAAACGAAGAAATCAAAAAGTATCAAAAGTTTTGGAATACACTGAACTTAAGTCGCGTGGATACCTAGTGAGGATAGAAAACATGTTTTGAAAAAATTTGGAAACCAAGAACTGGAGGAATGCCAGAAAAAAGTGGAAATCTGCTAAGAAGCCATCAAAAGAGAGGAAGAAATACAGAAAATTTCAAAAGCAGACCTTCGACATAGAAATGATTAACCAAGTCTAAGCATCATCCCTACAATATGTGTGAAGGCACTCACTTTGAAAGACGAAGCCAGTGTAAGTCAGATTAAATATTCTAAGAAGCTCTACAATCCTTGTCACTCTCTACAGTAGTTCCGACTCACTAAGCCACGGTTCCTACGTAGAAACAGACAATCCTTCACATCAGATGCATCAGGAGTAAGCAATCTAGGCAGCAAAGGACACGCAATGAAAACTATGTCATAACCTGGTTATGCAACAAAGGCAACATTGAACATTAGACCTCTTGATTTGAATTCAAAAAAATCCGTTTAACGCCTCTACAACCATGTGTTGTGTAGGTCAGTTTCGAATATGTTCTCCACTTTCTCGTAAATCCGCTGAATTCCACCACACCGCAGAGAATTCTCGACCATTCGCCTCGAACTACCACCAACACCATACACTCCGAATCAACATTTTCCCCACACACAACCCACTCGGACACATTCAGCGTCAAACCAAGAGACGGAACATCTCCTTAGCCCTACGCATGGCATCGCCAAAACCACTCCACCATTGACACTCACTAGAAGCCCTGCCACTCAGAATGAACTTCAAGTTCGGATTTCAACGTCCTCAGTTATCCGTGGCTCCTTGCGACCTATCCCACGGAAATAGATTAAGCTCAGTGTCTTACCAGGTCACTTGGGCACTAGGAATCCCCGCAAATTTTCTAGTTTCATCCTGCGCCTTGTTCCTTTTTTTTTGTTTCTCATTTCGTCACGGCTGTTGACTCCCTGTCAGTAGGGTTGCTACTGTAATTCCATTTCATACGAGTGAACAGCCTCCACCCGGTGCCGGTGTCAGCCAGGACACCCAGCAAAAGAAAATGCAATTTCACCCCCAATGAGATTTTAAACAACAAAAGGAAAATAAATATAAATCCTGCACACACACACACGTGCGAATTTATCATCGTCTTTTGTTTGGCTGCGATTTCGCTTAAAAAAATTTTTCTCTGTTTTGTGTAATTTTTTGTTTTAATTAATTCCCTGCTCCCTGCTCCCTGGTCCTATGAAGCTCCTGTTGTATGGAGTAGTTTCCTCGGAACAATGTTATTTCTGGTTTCATTTATTATTTGGTTCTCTGGCTCCGGCTCTGTAGTGAGCGAGCGAGTTTTAATTATTTTGAATACCGTTAATAACATTTTAAATGAGGATGGGTGGTTTTCTTTTTTCTCTTTTTTTTTTTTTTTTTTGTATAGTACACTCGGGTGGACCACCCTTATTGTCGAAAAGAATTAAATTTTAATTTCAATTTGGCGGTGAGTGAGTGATTCAGCTTCCTCCTGACACATTCGCAGCTAAGTGGTGGAACAAAAAAACAACCAACAACAACGCAAACCGACAAATAAATACTCGTAATATAAATTATGTCATTAATTCCTTTTTTTTTTGTTGTTTTATGTTGTTGCTGAAGGCGTGCAGGGGTGGGGGGAGTAAGCGTACAGGCAGGCGTAAGTGAATTCTGGAGTTCTTAATGAAAAGCTATAAATTACTTAGTTTTCGGGGACCAACGTTGGGCGCCAGTTAACGAGAACGAGAACGAAAACGAGAATGCTGCGGAGACATTTTGCGGTGGCGACAACTAATATTTCATGACTGCTAGACCATTAGAAGTCCTCGGGGATCAATACGCGCATCATGTGGAATTGCTTTATGAACGTTTGTAGGTAAAACCCTACTTTTTACTTCCACTGTCAGTCTAGGGGACGATGATCAGAAAATCCGCGAACGAACCATCTAACCAGGATGGTGAAAATTCAGACCTCTGTCCACCCGACCAGAGTGAAGTGATATCCAAACTTAAGGTAGTCGCAGATGACTGGGTAGAGAGCATGCACCAACTCATTTCCAAGATCTGGTTGCCTAATGAATGGAACCGCAGCATCGTTTGCCTGATACACAACAAAGGTGACATTCTAAGCTGCGCCAACTATAGAGGCATTAGTCGTCTTAACCTTGCATATAAGATCCCGCCGACCGTGTAATGAAAAGGCCTAAAGTCATTTCTTAAAAAAACAGATTTGCCGTATAAGTGCGGTTTTGGGACGGATAAGGCCACAATCGGCCTGCACTACCGCGAACTCTGGAAAAAGCCATGTCTAGTTTTGACATCCCTGCCAGGATGACGATGGAGAACGGTTGCTGCTCCATAAAGGGCGGAAAGAATCTTACCGAGACCTTTGATTTGTGCGGAGCTGACAAGCCAGTAGCAGAGGTACAATTTTTAAGAAGTCTGTGCAATTACGTGGATTCTGTGATGACAGACGAGGACACAGCGCCTTTGGAACACCACTACCTTTGGAAGTATTGGAACAGAAACGATCAAAATGGTTTTAGCTGTGAAAGAGGGCAAGTATGTGCTATCAATAGGAAGGGACACACAATGAAAAGAACGTTGTTAAAGATTGATCTACCTCGGGTCCTCTACAAACTCTGAGAACAACATAGCTTCCGCGATCAAACGAAGAGTTACACTTGTCAATTGCTGCTTCTTTGAAGCAATTGAGTACCAAAGCCTTGTCGAGAAACACCAAGGAGAATGAATTCAAGTATATCCCTCAATGACGTTAAAGGTAACTACTAACTATGCAGCAATGGGAGACCTTACATGGAAGAGTCTTAGAGCCCAACTGATGAGGAATGATGGAAATTTAAAAATAAGTTGACAGTGCGTTTCTGAAACCAATTTATAGAGGCCAAGAGAATATTACTAAGACTCGCGAACGTCTGGCAAACATATGAGGGTTGTTGCTTGCAGCAATGGAAGGCCTAACCTGGAAAAGCCTAGCGCAATAGAAAAATGATGAGATGAGAGGGACTCTGGGAACAAAAAATGTGAAAACCATAAGAATATGTTTAAGCAAGGTAGCTCCTAGTGAACGTCTGATGAACATATGAGGGTTTTACTGTCATTAAAAAGGTTGTCAAACAAAAAATACAATTTAGGCAGGGCATTAAACGGTCGACCTCTGAAGAGTATCACATTCCCAACACGACTGTGTGTAGTTGCTTGGGTCTTGGTGCCCCTATGAACCGCAGCCAAACATTTGGATTTCTCCCATTGGGGTCGTTATTGGAAGGAAAGGTGAAGATCCACAGATACTCTTGAATACTCTTCGGCAAGTGTGAGGAAAATTTATGTGTCTGTCCTCTTAGTGCTTGCACCTCACTATGATGATACGATGCATACTGCCAGCTCTTCTCCCTAGAGAAGGATTTGCGATGACAGAAGAAAAAACGGCTCAGAATCTCGCAACCATTGAAAGTGCAAAAGACCTTTAATCAATACAAGGACAGTGACCCTGAATGAGTGAACTCTTTTTCAATCGATGATTACGAGCTTCCCAAGAGTTCTCAGTTGATTAATCATAAAGTCTTCATGTGAACTTCCCATAGCGTTGCAAACAGTCAACAATCTTCAACTAACCAGAAAAGAAAACATAAACGCTGACGTCGATGTTATCATCGCAAGGGGTGTGCACTGACAGCAACGAGGTTGACACAGAAAGTGCGGATGCATTTCCGTTGAAGTTCGAGACTCTCGGGGAATAAGCCATTCAACCACTCACAGGCACAGGCAATGAAATAAGGTCATCACCGAGTTTGAGGAAGGATATTCCAATCGATAGACGAACAGTGCAAAATGGCTCTATAAGGGGAGAGGTGACGACATCCTCGTCGATAATGAGACCAAGATTTTGGGTTGACTTTGGTATAGGAGAAGGTGGGAGCAAACACTTAAAGACATTTCTTTAAAGAGAACAATGAGTGACGGCATTCGAAATGCCATTCCTGTCCGGAAGGATACTCCTTTTCCACTGCCCAACCAACGACAGCGATATGTGGCAAAGCAAAATGATACCGCGGTCAGCAGTAGATTGGCTCCATGTCCATGTGGATGAGTTAACTTATTATTAAAATTCAGAATCAAATTGCCAGGAAAACTGGCATACGGGTGATGGCGGTGCTAGAGCTTTTCATGACCCAGCAACCACGCTAATTTAAAATTAAAAATGTATATCAACAATGGCAGTGTGTGCGGAGCAGCATCCAAGCAGCCGGATAAATAGTGTGCGGCCGTACACGCAAACAGGGAAGCAAAAAACAAGGAAGGAAACCGGAGCACAAAAAACAACAGACAGACGCAAAGTGGCATCATGTCCGTTTACGGTTTCGTTCTTTTTTTTCGCTCGGCCGTAATAAGGAAGAGAGTGAGGAACAAGGATTCTGCTGAACTTGTAATTGTAATCACATAACAAGGGCTTAATGGATATTTAACTTCTCAGTGGAGATTGTTTTTTTTGTTTGCTTGTTTGTTGTTGTTTTGCCCTGTTATCCTCGCATTTGGCTTTACATGGAAACTCGATTAAAGCACAAAGTCGAACCAGAAGCAGAAGCAGAAGCAGAATCAGCCCCACGGAACATTTTTTACGCTCAGTGAACGCGCGCGCGCCCACTTGAGTGGAGAGGCCTCGCTTGGTGGTTTCCTTGATCAAAAACACAATTGGAATTTCCATTAAAATTTTGGCAGGATTCTCCTTTAAAAAGGCACGAACCCGGGAGCTGTATGCACCTGGAGATTGTTTGTTTATTAGTATTTGGCCGAGAAAGTCAATGAACTGCTTCAAGGCGATTCCAATCAGTGTGCGCGCATATTTGTTGTCATTTCAAATTTCCCGTTCAAGCCCTGTGGGCGAAGGAAATTAAAGGGAAAACTCTTAAAGTCCTCCTGACAATGTGCCCAAGGAGGCCTTCCCTACCAAAGGAAACACAAAGAGAGAGATTTATCTTCTGTGTTCTCTGTTCTGCTCTGTGTTTTTTTTTTTGGTTTTTTGGTTAGAAAATGATTTGTGTGCGGCCAGGCTCTATGAAGGCCTTCATATTTTGGGTAAAACATTTTCTGATGGATTTTATGGAAATAAATACAAATGAGGATATTGTTTGGGTATGGTGGAGCATAGACAGTGGGTGACAGTATTTGTAGTCCATTAGTGTAGCCAGGGATAGTCGACATGATGACAGAGCTACGTACATAGATGTTGTTGTTCCTGCTACGTAGAGGAGGGGATTTTTCTGTTTTTTTTGGGTTTTTGGTAGACAAGAAGACGCACGTTGTGCCTGGTGCCTGATGGCTGATGGCTGTCCTGTTGAGAAATGACAGTTCGAAATGATTGCAATTTTCTTGCTCGAGGATATTTGTATTTTCGAAGAACTTCTATTGATTTTTGCGAATTGAGAATTTCAATTATTAACTCTGGAATGAAACGACCGACGAGAACTAGAAGGGAAAGTCATAAATTATGACTTGTGTCAACTTGTATCTTGTGGTAAATATGTATGTTTAGTTTAGGTAAAGGAATGTCATTTGAAGAGAAGACTCTCGGTTGACATTGGTGAATGTCACTTTTGGTATGGCTATGGTATGGGTATGGTGGGCCCCTCAAACTGTATCGAAATGGAATTTGGTTGACATTTCATCCCATTTTTGGTTAGAAACGGCCGCAATTACTAAGAGTTTTGTGCTCTGTTCCAGCAGGATTTCATTTTTTTGCTGTCCCTTCCCAAGGGGACTTGGACAAACTTTATCAAAATCGAATGAAATTGCTTCTGCAATCTGCGAGAGAAAAGTTCTCCACCACAAAACCGGAACACCTCGTATAACTCAAATTAATCCTGATCGTTCCATCTCCTCCTTTTCACACTCGCACATCACTTAGAGTAGCGCTCCGCCCCTCAATCCAATACTATCTACGTACGTACAAGTCGATAAAGTAGTTAAAACTAAAAAAGTAGCAAATTTCTTTACTGCACATTGAATAAAACTTTCGTGCCTGCAACCATTACTCTGCCACTGGAAATTTGCATTTCGGGTAACAGAAAATAGCAAAAAAAAAAAGAAAACTTTAAGGAAAACTAAATAAAATTACTTTCGACAAACTCAATTGGAAATTGAAACCACATTCTCAAAGCAACACTAACTTCGACAGATAACACCCCCCCGCTCATCCAGCAAAAGAAAGAACGAACAAAAAGGAACTCCAACGAATAAGGAAAGAATTATTATTCAAAACTTTAAATGAAGCATTAGAGTCCTACTCGACGAACACAGCCGTCGTCGCCTGTAGATGTCGACCTCTTTCACGTACATATGTATGCATATCTCTTATGCACACATATACGAGTAGATTTTCCTGTAAAAGAAAAACTCTGTAATGAAATTAAAATTCAATTAAAATGCAAGTAATTTTCTCATTTACATTTTAACCATGAATTACGGGCAACGACGACGACGACGACGAGTGTAGCCCAGCCATCATCTCAGCCAGCCGCCAACACCAGAACCAACGCATGGCATCGCATCGCCCACAGCATCATCCCATTTGGAGTCATTGTGGAGCGCAAGGCTGTATGACTAACTACGAGGGAAGGATAATTTAAATTATTTTCAATTTTATGTGAAAAATTCAACACTCGTCTCGCACGTAGAAACGTAGAAACGTAGAAAAGAAAAGTGCGAAGCGCCAGAATAAGTGAGAGTGGAGGAGGCAGCAGACCTACTGCTCGTATGTTTGGGAGGTGAGATTGCCAAAGGATACGAAGAGTCATCCAGATGTGAAGTTGGATACACCTAAGGGTACACTAATTACACATACATATGTATAGTTCTGTACTTTATTTCTCAGCTCTTGTGCACATGTATGTGTGAAGTTTTTTTTTTTTTGCGTTTGGAGTCCTCTCATCTGTTTCACGATATAGTTTTGAGTTGTCGGCGAGAAAAAAAGTTTTCACTTAAAGTTGCCAAGTGTCAGAATTAATTTCAATTCAAAGTTGAAGAAAGCAGAAACGAACACATGAGCTACGAGTTTTGGAAAAAAACATAGAAAATTACCCTACCTTTTGGCTATGTTTTTTATAAAAACGAGAGACGGGGAATGGATTACGAAAATATGCAGATTCAAGCTGCTTAGAACCATTTTATGGAGGGCATACGGTGGTAATCTCTCATTACGGACCACGTTCCTAGGCCAACTTTTTAAATTTCATATATTTTACGTTCCCTTGGACAGACAACTTCAAAGATATTGTCACCATTGCTGTCCACCTTAGGGAGACTTCACATACTTCAACTGTATCACAAAAATCAATGGCATGCAAGCATCGATTCCGATTAATGTGGAGTTCCTCAGGGGTCTGCACTAAGTCCATTTCTGATTAACTGAGAAATCAAGTTCATTAGACAAGCAACCCCATGGAGTAAACTGTATCAAGACCTTATCCTACTCATCGGAATCCAACAACTTGGGAGACATGGTCTGCGCATTAGTGTTAAGAAAACTGAACAACTGCTCTGCCCTTTCAACAAAGTTAGCCTAGTCGGACCTGTAAATGCCAATGCAACCCAAAGCAAACATTTCGTCTTTGAAATACCTCGGTTCTGTTAGTAGTGCCAATGGTAAACTAGATGACCAAGCGGCAAACAGGTTGAGATCTTTGGTGTTCCATGAGAGAAAAATAAACATAGAATTCAAGGGTAAAGGTTAAAAAATGATAGTTTGGCCAGAATGTCATGGGCACTTAAAACACATGAAATCGAAATTTCTATCACAGAATGAGAATGCTGAGATCCTCTGCTGGAAATAGAAAATAAAATCCGTATCAGGGGAACTCAGAAGGTGGCCTCAATACAATGCAAGAAAAGTGAGAAGACCAGTGCCTACGATGGAAGGGACATGTCATACGAAGAAATGAGGACCATATTGTAAAATAGGCGTGAAGTCTTGATATTGACGTCAAGGGAGCTAGAGAAGGCCGAAGATCACATAGATGGGTGCAAAGATTTAAGGAAAAATAATTTATAATAGAACAGGTGACCCTGGAGAGTCAGGCTCTAACCATGGAGTGACTGAACGTAGCTCTAAAAATTCTGTTCTTTAGTAAAATGGACTTAATGCATTGGAATAGAGAAAATAGTAATCTCTAGATATACCATCTATGACTGTACATACCTTAACGGTGTAGATGTAAATCTGCTCCTTTTCGGGCTGATGTGGCTTGTGAGTTGCTCCGTGTTCCAAGCGATGAAAATCGATGCACCCTATGGAAGAGAATGAAAGACTGTGTTTAGCTTCATCTCATAAAAATTATTTTAGAAGTAAGGGTTTTATAAAATAGAGGACGAGTTGGCCCGCCACGAGATATGAGAAGACCAGTTTTGAATCTTGAAAAATGCAATCTAAAAGGGGAAAGAACAGTCTAAGCTAAGGCAAAAACATACATGTTATCTGGCCACTGTAGGCTTATGGAAACAGGGAATAGAAAACAATCTATTATAGATTCTACGTAGACCACGTGAAGCACCATCCCGTGGAATGCAAAGCACTAATTCATAGAAGAAAAAGCAACCTTAGAGCATATTTTAATGGAAGTCGTGTAAATACTACACGTTTGGTTGGATTAGACAGAGAGCAGTGCAATAAATCAACCATAAGCTTGTAGATTTTAGTTCAGTTCAGAGAGCTCTCAGTATAGTTCAAATCAGTTTGCTGAACTAGTTCGATTTTTGGTTCACATAGTTCAGTTTAGTTCACAGCTTAGGAAATTCGATTTTGTGCAACAGCCTTATTGTAACATTCGCTTCTGGAACCCAATCAAATCACCACCTAAAAAGAGCTGAATTAGGTCAATTGAACTGCGTGCAGAGTATATCTGAGCTTGTTGACCACTGACCAAACTGAACTAAACTAAAATGGAACTAGTTCCCTGTCAGAGTTCTTTTTTTGAACTAGTTCGTTCGTGAACTACACAAGCCATATATACAAATATGTTTAAAGCCATTTCACGGGTTCTTGTCTCAATGGTCTTCATGTGATGGACAGCGCAACTCTATTATATTCTGATTAAAATCACGATTTAAATTATTCACAAGCATCTCTCCCAACAGGGTTGTCGCTGAACATTTTTAAAAAAACTCTCGATGGAGCATCTTAATTCCACTGATTCCCATGAAAAACTTAAAAAATCTTCACGAATGGCTAAAAGTTTGGGGTAAAAATCTCATTCAAACACTTCTGATTCAATTCTTTTCTCAGCCGGGCAATAGAATGTGAAAACGTGAGTCAAAACACTTCTTCTTTTCTTGTTCTGCACATCAAATAAAACTGCTCTCCAGCCAGATATGTTCCACAATTTCCAGATTTTGAAGAGCAATCTATGAAATTTCATCCACACTTCGAATTTCATAAAGACTCAAGCATAAGCAAGTTACTTGAGAAGGGGAAGCAGTAAAAGTGTAAACATGCCACGCCTTCTTACTTGAAACCGAAAAATGTATATGAAGACCAAATATTTAGATATTCAAACATTCCACACCCATTTTTTTGGGGCGTTTTCATTGAAAAAAGGATTTTTTGATATTGTTAAACTTCCATCTACCTTGCAGCATCATCCGAAAATTGAGCATGACACGCCCACTTTATTAGGACTGATACAAGGAAGGAAGGATAGCTTTTCTATGTCTGATGGTCTACAAGTCTACTATAATTGCATAGCAGCAACCCAGTTTCTCATAAAGATGTAGTTTCCCTGAGACACATTGCGTGAAATTTCCTCAAAGTGTCATCACTGCCAGGACAGCGCAAAAAAAATATATTAATTTCTCACAACTTACATGCAATGAAAACAAAGTTATAGTTGGCCCGAGCTGTTGCCACTTCTGGCTTCACCTGAATAAAAATCTTTGCAACGCGCACAGCCATAAACATAAAAGTTATCTCCACTAGCGTACAAAATAATGACGGCTATGATGACGGCTGTGCTGCGCCTCTCTATTACCATTTCCACTTCTATTTTCACTCCTTGCTCCCTTGTCGCAGTGGTACTGCTGGTAGTAGTAGTAGTAGTTCCTGGTGGCAGGCAATGGAGCTGTTTCCCTCAACGTCGTTGTCGTTAACTGAGTCGTTCTCTTGTTTGTTTTTAGCAAAAAATTTGTTGCCTAAGAGTTTTGTTGTTGAATAAATTTTTTAACCCCTCCATGCCTACACTAACAGATGTGAATCTTTCAAGGATACGACGGCGAAGGCGAAGGAACTGTTCTGTGTACTATTCACGCACACACCACCCCCTCCACTCGACAGAGAGACAAGGCGAACAACACAAAAAAGTGTTAACAATAAGTTTTTCTTTTAATTTTTTGTCATCACCGTGGACGGGAAAGAAAACTAAAACTTCTCTCATTCTATTTGGTTTATACGCTGTGTAATGATAGGAGGACAAGAAAAAAAGATGACAGCCAGGGAGGAGTTACATTGCGACTGTCATTGAGCGTAGAATACCCTATCCTTGCAAATGAGTTGAAGTCACTGAAAAACGATTCGTTTTACTTGTCAAATTTGATGCAAGAAAACGAGTAGGGAATGATCCAGTCGAACTGTCAAAAATGGTATGTGTCCCCGCTATAACCAAAGACTGATACCGACACTGGTTGCAACCGCTGCTATCCATCCAAGGAACATCTTTCTGCGGTGTAAACTGGGGAACAAAATCACGACACCCTATGTCACAGGATACAGAAGAGTCGAAGAAAGGATGTATGGAACAACTTGCGGAGTTTTTTTCCCTCGTTTTGTTGGCCTTCTTGTCGTAGTCAAGGTAGAAGTCGTTATACAACTTCCTAGAAGTGTTACAAGTTCCTCCTTGCATTTGTTTTTCCCATCACCATCAGACCAAGGAGGCGGAGTAAGTGGCAGTATGGCATGGTATGGGAAAGTTTTCTCTTAATTTTTTCGTCCTTACTCCTTTCGCTGATTTCATTGCTTTGCCTCTTTCCCGAAATGGAGCCAATCTGTCCATTCATTCCTGTTTCGTGTCAATCTTCTCCGCTCCATCCTGCTGGGAACATTTAAGCATTGGAGTCCTGCAGCGAGGACAACTTTTATAAATGTTTAATGCCAAACTATGTAGGTATACTTTCGGTGAACGAAAAGGACGACTCTGTTGTGGATTAGGAGCACAATCAATCCGTAATTCGTGTTATTAAATATCCATTTGTTAAGATATCAAAAGTGCACAAGAGTTCGAATCCCTTGTGGGGGTGCGCTTCGTCTGAATGGGATAATGGATGTTTTAAGTTTCGGCAGGACATTGTCGGTCGTTAAAGTGTCGCTTGTAGGGATTATCATCGTAACGCATTATAAATTTTGATGACTCAATAATTGAGGGACGTAAAACCTTTGGAAAGCCTAACTGATCCTGTGATTACGATTGTATATGTGTGTTGATGGGCTGTTGTTACGGAAGATGTAAGATGCTTCATGTTGTTCTGGTTGGCATTTGAATGTCTTGTTTGTTAATGGAGTTGTTGAAGTTCAAGGATTTCGAGACAACACTCAGAGGACTGTGTATGTACTGCGATGGAATGGGTGTTGTTCATGGCAACGGAAATGAGAGTTAAATTTCTCGGGGTAATGATCATGGAGGAGATGGATTGGGGCGTCATACTGACGATGTCTTAAATTTACATACAAGGCTTTTGACTTTAATTAATATTTTGATTTAGAAGAGGAACGACTTGGGAAGAAGGAAGGAAAATTGTCAAGAAGATGGAGAACAGATTGAAGATTTATTTCTAGCAGAGCTTATTTTTACTCAACAGTGGTTGACAGCATTCGAATGGAAGAGATGACTATTTCTGTACTCTCTGCCAGAAGTGGGTAAACCTTTAGAAAGCAGACTTCAACACTGAAGCTAAGTCTTAGGGATGAGTCCTAAGCCCAACATGGCTGTACTACTGTGTAAGGAGTCTTTGACAACGTGAAACCTGAATCCAGCAAAGTGTAGACCCTGAACCTGAATTCAGACTCCATTTGATCATATTTGATCGAAACTTTCCCACGAGTATCCCTTACCGTAGGACGACTCTCCGGCAACTTCAATCTGAGCAAAGTCTTCCATGTCCAAGAAATCTTGGCGATCAATGAAGCCTTGTCACTGGCAGTCAAGCGACATTCAAATCCCTGGAATCGTCCTTTTCAAGCTCCACTTACCCTGGGTACCAGATCACAGAGACATTGCAGGAAGATGCAAGGGTGACGAGCCCACCACACTGGGTAAAAGTGACAGGATCCTGTCGAAATGGTGAAGCTTACGTATACCCTTCGCTACATGCAAACTCATGCTAAAGCTGGACGCTTTTAGTAGTACCAACTTCATACTTGCAACATTTCAAGGAAGACCTGCCCTAGCCTTGATCTGAAAGGTAGTGCACAGTTGGTTCTATTGAAGCTATCACAGGGCACCATCTGATGGGCCAAAGACTGGGCCTCTTTTCACATGACTTCTGCAGAAGCTGTTGAATGAGGAGGAGAAAGAAATTGTTCTCGATTTCATATCCACTTGTCGAGCTCTGTTCCGTGAAACACAACTTCGTCTAGGAGCTCATTTGTTTGACAACCTAGGCTTCGGTCCTGGTTAACCAAATGATGTGATTCACGGCATCACAATGGACCACCAGTTGGTAAAAATCTTGGCCTAAACCCTTACAGGACCAAACTAAATCGCGAATTGAAACCTCTTGACCATTTGAATCACCAAACCTTCAAAATTTTGAAAAACAAATCCTTAATTTCTTCGAAGAATCGTCTTCAGTGACTGGACCGTATTTTTTCGTCGCCATGTTACGATCAATGGAGTTTTTGGTCAGAGTTTGATGGACTTGGCATCAGTGATGTGTAGTTCCAACAACATGGTGATACATGCCACACAGCTGGTCAAACAATTGATCTATTAAAGGGGAAGTTCGACAATCGTCTAGCCTCGAGAAAGCCCGTTAAATAGTTGGTTTATGCCAATAAGGCAACAACGCTAAAGGAGCTCAGGAATTATGGACAAGAAATTGCCAACTTTCCTGCCGATATGTGTGGAAGAGAGATGGAAAATTTGCTCCAACGAATCGATCGCTGCTCGTGGTGGTCAAATGAATGAAATCGATATCCACACCTAAATGTATACATGTCTTGAACACCTGGATTAAATTTCACTCAAGGAACCTCAAAAGGGTAGACCTAGCTGGTCGCGAATGAAATATTGAGGAAATTTGGACTAATTTGGTTGAACCTTGCCAAAGGGTTATAAATTCAGCAAGAATCGATACCAAGCCACATGGTTGGGTTGTCCACAAAGACACACTGCATTTGAGCCAAATAAGTCCAACCGATTAAATATTTTAAAAACTTTAACGAGCAACGAGAACTCCCTGCTATTCACACATCAAGGACCTCCCACTGACCGTGTGATGAAAGAGAGAAAAAAATATTTGAAATTCTGCACTTTAATCGGGCGAAAATATGTATATCCGCTTTGTGACCTTCCAAGCCAGTCGTAAAATTTTAAAATTTTCATACCAAACTAGCTCCGCATTTTAGTATCCCTTTACGGCTCTGATTACATCCAACATCCAACATCCAGCACACAAATTCCTTTATTTATTTTAAAACGTTTCCATCAACTCAAACAAAACAGGCTACACCGTTGT
Source organism: Xylota segnis (assembly GCA_963583995.1). Lineage (NCBI taxonomy): Eukaryota > Metazoa > Arthropoda > Insecta > Diptera > Syrphidae > Xylota > Xylota segnis. The sequence continues at coordinate 1,700,264 of OY757238.1, forward strand.
TCGGGTTATAAAATAAAAAACTTTGGTTAATATTGGTTTTTTGCCGGTGATCAATGAAAAACTGGCAACAATATTGCACAAGGTAAACTGTCGGAACACCAGTGGTAACATAAATAAATTTCCCGCCCACTAACACTGTGCCGGGCCTACAGCATAAACGTCATCATCACTGGTACTACCGGTACCACCACCGGCAGTGGCAGCAGGCCACAAAGGCTGAGGGTGGCCCTCTACGCTACACTCTACGAACACCACCGGATATCGACGTAAATAATAATTTTTATTGAACGTGATTGAATGATAATGGAACGAACATTGGCTGACTGGCTGGCTGGAGGAACCTTGTGCGGTGCTGCCAGGGTGCTAGCAATATAAATGGAAATTGAAACCCGACCGAAGGAGTGCGGGCTTTCTTTCCCACTCTCGACGCTCGACGGGCTTCCTTATTTATTCTCTTGGTTTTGTTCGGATTCGGAGTATGAATTTCCTTTTCCTTTTCGTTTCGTTATTTTTATATTTTTCATTTCTTTTGTTATTACTCGTCGACCATCATTGTTGTATTGCCAAACGAACCCTAGAGTTTGATGATAGATGTGTTTTTGCTGTGTTCCCCCGGTGGTGGTGTCCTTTTTTTTGTGTCTTCGAATGCAGATGGCTTTAGAAAGCTCGTTCGGGCCGCGCAGAGTGAGTTGTGTATTTGAGATTATTTGGAATTTAGGTTATTTGATACTTTCTGTCGTTTTTTCGGTTTTTTTGTCCGTTTTTTTCCCGTTTTTTGTCCTGTCATCGGGCGTTTAAATGGAATGAATTATTCCCTAATGAATATAATGCTTCCGGTTGACAAATGGCTCGCGTTCGGTAGACGAATGTTGTTGTGGAATTGGTATTCATTGGACTGGCTAAGTGGAATACATCACCTGCAACATGTGGTCATTTGAATGGGATTATGTTGGAAGTACGGGGGAGCCACAATGGATGTGGGACATGAGAGTCATAATGACTTTCCATCAGAGGAACATGATTTATGAAAAAGCAAGTGGGCCACAGCACAGGTTGGCCTATGTCCCAGGGAACCGCAACCTGGTTTATGGTTTATGCTCATCAATTGGACAATATGTGGGTCACCTAAGTGCTGTCCACAATCATCGCAAGGAGGACTCTAATATAAAGACAAGATAGGTCTCAAACGTTTGAAGGAAAACACGGCCTCGGAGAGAGATTTGACACCCCATACGAGGAACTTTGTTTGAGCACAATGTCTACCATTAGGTTTACCCGGTTTCAGACGATAGGCAACGTATTGACTAAGCCCTCGAGAAGCTGTCGCTGGCCATAATCTTGTGATACTTCACATTCGTCCTCCCTATATGTTCGAGACTACTCCGGAAAGACGATTCGCATTCCGTGACGCAATAACTACAAGCTACAAGGGATCCTACAGTCTAGGAAGAACGTTTGCATAAGTAGTAGCTCATCTGCCGTCCCAAGACCAGCCTTTGAGGAAAAGTTCGTTACTGACTTCGGAAGAGACTTAGGTTGTAAACCATTGCAGGACAGAAAGGAGGGAGATAGCCGACATCTTATCGGCGCTGCTCTACTTTCTTCACTTTTATTTTTTGTTGTATTTTGTGATTTTCTCTAGGACCTGCAACAGATAAGACAAGGGAAAGCATATAGCCGTCAGCCCTGTCTGTCTTGGTCTTAGATGGACCATGCGTAAGGCAGCATTACAAGTTGTCGCTAGACTGTAACATCTATAAGTTTTCAATAGAAAGACGGGTGCTGAATCTAAGCGCTAAATTGAGATCAACACTAGGCTATTGGTATTGAGGATTGCTAGGATAAAAGTACGTCTTTCCCGAGTGCCAGACAACACTTGAAGCAGTTCCTCCAAGGGAAGCCTGACACAGGACGGTTGAAGAGGAATCTAGAGTTGGAGGGGCATCTATCATCGGTCAAGGGTCTGCCAATACTATACTCGTACCACCCTTCTCCAGAACTGCTATGAAGGAAAACTAGGCAAAACCCCAGACCACAAAAAGTTCCAACTGTATCGAGTTAATGTCCCATAACACACAGTTTAGACATAACTCATGTCGCCCCTTTGACATTTTAATCCGAAGACCCTGCAGCTGCAACCAGCATCAGATTGTACCTGCCGTCAGCAGTACTCCGCTCATTCATATTTATTCACAAAATTTTAACATGAACCCTAACCTCAAACAGTCCCGATACGAGACAATAAAACTTTGACAATCATACGTACGTACCGCACCCAGCTCGTTTCCCATATTAATTAGAAAATACCATGCGAATTAGAAATTTCATCATCGCAAATAATTTTACAACTTCGCCCTCTTAACCAACGAAAAACAAACTCCAGCTCCGAGACTATGACTACGATACCGACCTTCGCATTCTCATCCGGAAATTCCGGAACTCACACACAAAACAGAGAGCGCCTCAGGGCTATTTACAATAAGCAACAAGATTTCATGCATACTCGTGCTTCCATCATGTTGTGCTGTGTAATGAATGTGCCAGGACATTTACTCCTTTTTCTATTACACGTATGAGTATAAGTATGAGTATGTGGCATTCAAGGATTGTATGTGGATTGTGTCATCATTATCCTAGGACAATACACCTGTCGAGGTTTTTAATTAAAACAAAATAGTAATTGTTCGAGGCTATGCGAGTACTATATATGTACATACACCCACATTGCACACACGCTCCTTTGAACATTATCAAAAAGGATGCAGCAGCCTGAGTGTACATTTGTATGCGGCGAAGTTTTTAATAGCTCTGGCTCCCCCTCTGCTCTGTCCCTCTCTGCGAGGAATTGAATGTTTGCGCAGAGACAAAGGACACACTTTGTTGCATTAAATTGAGAATTGCGGTTAACCATAAGCGGGGTAACGTTGGCGGTCTAATAATTCTATTGAGGCCTCCTGTTGCGGCGCAGCCAAATACACGGTTGTGAATGGGAAGGATCTGACAAAAAAAAAAAAAGGATACCCGGTTACAAAGTACTTGAGGCGAGATACAAATGGGCCAGACGCGCACTGGGATCGACCTGCAGATTCGGTTCTTTTTTTTTTAGAGTCACATACAGTCCTAGTGCACTTAGGGGCGCTCCCAAGGCGCTAACCTAGAACTATATTCTCCCTCTCTGGCTTTGTCTCTCAATTTAAATAGTACACAGTGACAAAGTGCTGTGGAATGGTATCATGTATTTGGTTTCTCTTTCATTTTTTTGTTTTTTTTACTTCCAAGATGGAGCTTTGCCCTCAGTCACGTAAGGATATTTCATTTTTATGTACCAATTGATTTATCCTTTTTACGATTGTACACTCAGAGCATCCACATCAAAGATGACAATCACCACAATTGTGTGTATCAAGGATTTTTACGGAAAAGAGGATTGTCCCTTGGGGGAGGCTGGGTGGAATGGAGAGAAAAGAAATATCAATTCGAGAGGAGCCTCTTAAAAGCTTTGCGTATAGATTTACAGTGTCCCTCGAAAGGACTCACAAGATTAAACTTTAAACGTTCATTAAAGCGTCCTTGTGGTGCTGGAAAGTGCTCTGAGCAATTGGTGCTTTGCCTTAATCTGTAAAGCAGGGCTGCGAAAGAATCCAATCTTTGTCGAATGCATTTCATTGAAAGACTTCACCAATGACTTCAACTTAATGTCAATGAATCAAGTCATGACTGAGCAATCGTATTCCGCAAGCATAATCTTGAATTCCCTAAAGACATTCTCAAAGACTGCAATGCCTTTAGTGACTTAAATGACTTCAAAGACTTCCATGACTCCAGATGACAGTAAACCGTAGCCCCTTTCCAACACGCACAACTCGAATGATAGTGAGAAGCTAGGCTTTAACCCTGTTGAGCGAAATATTTGTGTTTTGTAGTGCAGGACTGCAGATCACTTCAAGGACTTCACGTCACGTTAATGACTTTAATGAGTTCAGATCCCTTCAGATCACTTGAATGGTTTCAAAAACTACGTGACTTCAAATCAGTTCAAGAACTTCAATGACAATGACTTCAGTGGTTTCCAAGACTTCAAATGATTTGAATGACTTCAAGTAATGCAAGTGACTTCTCTGACTTCAGAGGCATGACTGCATTTTGACTTCATGTGCGGAAAACATTGAAGTCTTTGTTTTAAAACAAATCCCAGTGAAGTCAAATGAATTGAATGCCAAAATGACTGCATTCTTTTACAGCTCTCCAGTGTACATCCCCTTGCACTGCGAACTCACAAGGACCCCACCGTTTAAAGGAACTACAAAATAATTCCACTTTCATCAGATTATTTTCAATCCACATCGTTACGATTTGAATTTCAAAATATCTACGACAATAATCCTCCACCCATTCTTATACAGAAAAAGAGCGAAAGACATGAAAAGAAAGAAGAAAAAGGGAAGAAACCGAGCAAAGAGTAAGACAATATGCGGAATATCGACATCTGTTTCCCGATGAGAGATCCTTATTCTGAACTCTGCATACAGGACTACATGTACTCCTTTTCGCAACATGATATCTCGAGAAGGAGTACACGAATACGACACATATCTAAGACGACCATTGTGGATGGCACTCTGTGGATGTCACACCGCCACTGGGCCTGCATCATAAGAGAATTTCCACAGCTAGCCGTGCTACATTCTAATATTTACTGTCGATATTACCTTCGATTTTGTGATTTCTGATTCCTGATTCGAAAGACAAACCGCACGAACGTATCCGTACATGTGCGAAGGACTCGTACGAGTATCACTTTCGATTTATTTAGATTTATATTTCAACGGTTGGGTTGCCAATAGGGATTTTTTTATGACTCCTTGCTGGGCTTGTTATTGGCAATGCCAGTGTACATCCATAAATGCGTGTACATGCGTTGTAAATTCGTTGATATAGGAGTTTTTGAATGGCACAAGGAATTGAAGAATTGACGTCATAAAATAAACAGGATGGTGTAAACGGATGCAGCATAAAGGAATGACTGGAATGGTTTGGGGATTGAGCAATCAAATTAGGTCGAGAAAGGATTGCTTTGACGCAGGAAAGTACCAGTCATTGTAATCCGTCGGGAATGGATTTTTTTCTGACGAGTTTTTTCGAGATTTGGTAGGTCGTCCGTTGTATCAAACAGTCGTGCACTGGATGTAAGAAGGGAACTCCATATGCGAAGAAAGAGTAGAAGGAAGCACACAGGGTTGCGCCAATGATGGAAGGAGTCTTAGTGACTAATGGACCCCTACTCTACCCAGCTATATTAGAGAACCTGATGAAGAATCTCTGGATTTACTCCTAAGTATCCATTTTCTAGGAAGCACTGCGACTTATGTCTCAAATGTTGAGCAGCTTAACTCGGAGACCCCACATGGCCCAGAGGGCCATCAGCTTCAATGGGATATCTTCCATACAAACCAGCAGATCTGGAACATCACATGGCTGGTTGGTCAAACTATTCTGACCCAATCTGGACCACACCTACAAACCAAGGTTTTGAAGCAAGGTGAAAAAGGTCCTTATACGACACACTCCACCACAATATCTCAGGCCCCTTAGCCTCTCTTCTTTGCCTGGAAGATCGCTGATCACCATAGACGATCACCTTGACATGGAAGGGCCTTCAACAAAATAAAGTCACAGATCGTAGTGAAGTCACATACTATTCAACAGGGTGATCTCTTTAGGCTGGAAATTCAAAATATGAGCTCAACGTGGCACACCACAAGGATGGGTATTATCACCACAGCTGTTTACAGCAAAGGAATCACCTTTTACCTTATGAGACTACAGCCTTCAGCGGTCAGTGGAAAGCAAGGCTCAGACAGTGGAAGATTGTACTGATTTTCTTTTTCGAAAAGCCACAGAATTCGATTGATAACGATAACACCACGAAAAAGTAGAGGAATTCACTTAAGTTTCTCAGAAGAAAGACACGAAACCGACATGGAAGTTGAACATTAGACCATCTATGCGAGCCCACAGTGCCTATTTCAGATTACTCTTGGAACCTGTAACAAAGATTCCTCTAAAGAGAAGTCAAGAGTCCCGCAGCCTTACTATGTATACTATTCTGACTATATGAGGCTTCTACCCTCAAAAAGGTAAACTTTATCAACGACTTGATGTCAATGTGGACATTTCTGTAGAGCTGAGCGAAATTTTATGCAGCACCGACCTTTTTCTTTGGAAGATCATCTACGACATACCCCTGTACGCAATATAAGATTACCGTATGAGGTTCTATATATATCTTCTAGATGACGCTTTCAAATTCTCATTAGCATAGGCTTCGTTACCATCCTGACAATGTTGGTTTCAAAGACGGTTTCAAGAACGACTTTGATCGCGACTATGGGGACACCGCAGTGCCAAGTCGCGTGCCAGCTCTTCTTCGTTCGGGACTTGCCGATTCCAACAAAACCAAGTTTGTCAGAAGTTTGGCTTTACTTCAGTACCGAGATGGCATTGTCAGCTTGAGCCTGCCTATTTGTAGGCTCAAAATCTTAATTCCTTCACCTTTTTTCTGCCTTACATCAGGGATCCAACGAAATGGGACTAAGCATAGCTGGTGAAGGATCCTAGAATTCATAGCCAGGCCGTTTCCACAATTTTGGTGAGAACTTAAAGGTGCAGAAGCACGAGCATCTGATGCAATCAACGATAACGCTGATCTTGATGCGGTCAACTCAACTCAACCCACCCTACATGAATATTTGTCCCGGTTCCAGAGTTTATGAATTCCGAAGTGACAGCATTAAATAAATTATTGATTACGCAAAATAAAATAATTACAGTTCGGTCCATAATTGAACATCAAATTATAAACGAAAGGCGAACGGAGCGAGCGCGCATATACGATTGCTTAATCACAAGGCCCGCGGTAGTCACGTCAACAAATATGCCCAATCCCTGTCAGTGGGAATCATTATCTGACCAGTACCAGTACCAGAGCCAGAACCAGAGCTCGCATTTCAATATTTACCCATTTATCAAGCAAACTAATTAAACGATTAATTATTTCATTTGCGAGTGCGAGTGCGAGTGCCAGAACGAATGCAATTCCCAAAGCTTGTCCGGAAAAATGAAACCGCGGTCGTCACGGCCAACTGTTGAATAGACACAACCCACCGTCACCACCTAAACTGTGCAATGTGCGCCAATGTTGCCGCACCGCAAAAACCCCCATTCATACCCGGCCGCAAACATGACAACCTGATAGTTTAGTCTGGTTGGGGGCTGCTGTTGCTCGATGCTCCTGCCTCTGGTCCTGGCATTCTTTGTTTCCTGTGCTGCGGGGTGTGTAAAAACGCCCTGACAGCAGGATAACCGGAGATTTGATCCGTGGAAATGGGTTTTTCACAATTTTTTCTTCGTTCCTCCATCTTTTTTTTTGTCTAAAAATAATTTTATTAACACACTGCCTCCGTTTACATTTATTTGACACTTACGAATGATGATGGTTGGTTACGCTGCCGTCATACGTTCGTAATATATGGAGCGGTGTCTTTTATTATCCTGTCTCTTCAGTGTAGATACAGCAGACGATGCGAGCGACACCCACACCATCTATCAGGCACTTTGTAATAAATCAATCTGTCAGAATCTGACTATACATTACATTTTTACATCCCCTTTTCGCTTTTCGTTCTCTGTTTGTTTGATGCTCTGGCGCTGATGATTGCCTGTGCCTGTGCCTGTGCTACTCGTTTGTTTCCGTGGATTTAGAGTTAAAAAAGAATCTCAATGTCCATAGATTTTAGCGAGCAGCGCATCGCAGCGCACCCTGCCTTACCGCCTCTAATGTCACGATGGCACCCATGACATGCAACCATTTATATTTCGCTCTCGGGTCGGTCGGTTGCACCCAGAAATTAGTCAAAAATTTTTGGATTTACTGTTTTCGAGTAATTGCCGTTGCCGTTGCCGTTGGCTTTGGCGTTGCCGTGTGACGAAAGCCACAATTTTTGGATGGCTGTTGACAAATTTCACGAGGTTGACAGTTCGCAAACAACATGGAGGGAGATTATGGTTTTGTGTTTTTCGTTTTTTTTTTTGTTTTTTTTAAGGGAACCCAGGTGAGAGATTTAATAGGCGGTGTTCACACATTGCTGGTGGGAACCGTATAACAGTATAATTGGGCAAAAGCATGACGAAGAGGTTTGATTAGTGGGTAGAGGTTTGATTTAAGGCGGCATAAACCTGCGAAATCATGACACGGATACTGCCAAGGTTGACATAAAATTGACGAAGATTAGTATGTGTCACGAATGAGGGAACCAGAATGTAGCAATGAATGATGGCAATAAGTGCGCGACCCAAATTGGATATCTCTTGTCTGCGCGGTGGATGTTTCCTTAATCCTTATTGCCGAGGAGATTCCTTAAAGCTGTGTTTTTTTTTTTATTTCGGTGCTTGAGTTCTAATTGGGTTGGGCATTACTTTTGGTCATAAATATGGTTTAGCCTCCTGCGGTGACCACGTCAACATCTGCTGTTCATAGATTTTGAAAAGGCTTTTCATAGTGTCAACCGGAAGTTTGTTGCGAAGGAGAGACAGTCTACATATCGCGTTTTGCATGGAGGAAGACTGTCTGAGGAAGTCTAAGATAAAAGTGGGGTTCAGCAAGGCTGTATCCTCTTGATGGACTCTTACATTTAAATCCAAACAACCCATGACAATGCATCACTAGTGTCACAGAATTATGGATCTTCAATAAATGCGGGAGAATGTGGAAGGAATTGAGAGCTTCCCATACCTTGGGAGTACTGTCTTCGAATCGAACTAGATAAAGCCTGCCGAATGCCAAAGTCTTTGAATGTGGACATGGTATTTGGAGAGTAACTGCTCACTACGATCATGAAAAGACTGCAAAGGTTCGTATACGATATCTTAAAGATTTCCTAGTGAAACCTAGTGTCTCAAAGGAACAGGTTTATCAGAGAATGGGCAAACAAACCAATAGACACAACCAAACGACAACGGAAGTGGCAGTGACAGAGTGAAACAGAGTGCTGCAACTCGAAAATATCTATATAACGAAACCAAAACTCTAGTGCGCATGTGAAGGTATGAAGTGCAATGAGACTAACGAGATATTATACAAGAATCACCAGCTACGAGCGCCCAGACAACACTTAGATCCTTCAGGCATATGTGGGAAAAGTAACAACCAGACTACATGACACATACTTATGTATATCCCTTCCTTAAAAGACCCTTGACAAGGTTTTAAACAAGTCGACGGCTGTATACTTTCTGATGTACTGGGCATATCTAAGTCAACTTCCTGTGAGACGGCAAGGTGAGGATATTATCTTTTTCATCGACAGTCATGTACAGTTTTGTCAAGAAGAGTTTAAGGTATAATGTAAGACTCTGCTGGATCCCTTTTCACTAAGGAATACCACAGAAGGAATGGACTGAATGAATTGACAAGGAGAGGCTTGCCACTCGACTTAGAGCATGGAAGCCGCACGCATAGTAAAGCTCTAATGAAAGCAAATAATAGATGGAGCACCTGGTGACTGCTTTCTACTTGGAAAATATGGTCATTCCAACAAAGAGCTACAGCCAAAGAGCAGGCACATAAGTCTGGGAACAAAGAAGCTGAAGGTACTGTCGATAGAAAGAAATCATTAAAATAAGAAAGAGAATCGGACACAAAACGGACCCTTGAGGGACGCCAGCATTTATTTAGTGAATGGCAGATTTGAAACTTGAATTGAACCTCCCGACAGAAATCTTCTAATCCATTGAAGAAGCGATTCAAGAGCTTGATGCCAAACTCCGACAAATGCCTTTAAAATATCAGGCGCAGCGATCACAGAATGATGCATAGAGTGGTTCCACTTTTCGGTGAGCTCAATGGACCTTTTGCTACGAAAACGATCCCGTCGGTCATTGGGGTGTTCCCGCCATTCAAGATATCTCCTAATCCAGTGGATTATCTGCGTTTCCATGACCTTAGAAGGAAGGAACATACGTGCAGAGGGTGAGTACTTGAAGTGAGAAGAAGTTTGTTGGAAATCCTAAAAGTCCCGTACCTGTGGAGTGCTAAAACGCCTACTAGTTAACTCGTTTACTCTTCTTAGATCGTAAAATTGTTATATCACGGCATTTGCCTGTATAAACACCCCACCAGATGGCTTTAGTAGCTTTACTCTACCTTACGAGTGTTACGACTCATCATATTAACATTTGAGTGATGCCAATGACCCTACTCTCCAGAGTAGTGGATCTACTCGTTCGTACCAATCAATGCGCATTCGTTTTATTACATCCGCACTTCATGCACGCTCCACTGCTTCTATTACTTATCTAACCTTTCCCGAGGACTCCACCCCCTGCCTGTGCGCTTCCTCTGGGGCCACTCTCGATACAATTACGATATTACTCCCTAATGCCGATCGGCCATTCCTACACCCAATCCATCCATTAAAATAATCTCATCGATACCTTGTTTTATATTCCATCTCCGCATAATGGCCAAACAACGGTTCACCTCACATTTCCCATCGTGCTTTTTGTTATTATTTTGTTTTTTCGTCCTTTTTTTCGTTTCGTTGTGCAGTTTTTCAAGGGAAAACTTCTCCTCATAACATTTTATGAATATTATCCATTCCTTTTCCCAAATGCGTTGTAAGGCAATCCTTACCTCATTAACTGCTTCAACAGAAAGAAAGGAACGGAAAAAATGGACACAAGTCCCTAAGAAGCTTTCGAAGAGCTTAAATAGAATCTCATTGAGCAGAGAGAACGAGCGAGCGAGCATAGAAAAGATATAAAAGGCGGAGAAGAGGAAGGAAGCAGGGAATCAGAATCACCATTTTCCGTCCAACTTACTTCGACTTACTCGTAATGTAGATGGGGATGGGTGGGAATTTACTTCAAAGCAGGACCTAATCTTTAAATGAGATTGTAGCCGTGGAGTTATGATTTAATTCAATTACGAACGGCCAAAGCAATTAGCATCACCTTCACCCGGTACTACTACCATCCGCGGATAGTCACCATCATCATCAGCAGCAGCAGCATCCCCTCCCAACCTAAATGTTATTTTCTAGAATTGTAGGACAAAAATATTCAAAGGAGCGTTGGCCACCCTACCAGGATTCAGGCCAATTATACGTCGTCATCGTCGTCATCATAGAATACAATGAATTCAAATCAAAGCCGTGCCACGAGGGCAAGGCAGCCCCGGCTGTCACAGAACATTGCGTACACACGTAAGCCGCTCGGTATTAATGTAGATTTGTGGCAGCAGGAACTACAACCCCTCAAGAAGGACCTTAGCAGCACCAGCGCTCGGCGGTAGTAGTGTGCTGAACTGCCATAAGAAATTAACATAATTAAAAGTTTTTTTCCTGCAGTTTGGCTATAATACGAGGGGATAGAGAAGCCAAGTGGTGCTCTCTGTCTGGTCTCTTTCACTGAATAACGATTATTCTCGAACGAGAACCGCCTCCGATGGATGGGGAAAGTTTTAGTGAAGTATATCTTCTATAATTCCCCCATAACGACACTGATAATGATGTTGATTCAAGTGTTGTGTTGTATCTTGAGAACGGGGGGGGGCAGTGGGTATTTTTCTTTATCATTTGCAATTAAAATGTATCTTTTGTGTGAGATACTGGCCACAGATCGTCGACAGGATGGCGCATCTGATGGGCTGTGTGTGGTTGCGGTTGTGGTCTGGGGCCTCCTCAGAGCCTGATCTGATCGGATTGTTGCATGAATAATTGGAATTGGTTTTTGCCATGAAATGCAGATTTACTTAGGAGCTCGAGCTGCTCGAGGAAGTAGTAATAATCGGGAGTAATTGCGGTAATAAAACCTTCCCTGGTGGAACCGCATGAGTGTGGTAAACCCCATCCGAACACCCACCCACCCGGCTAAGTACATTTAATGTGGCAATAAATTTCGATGTTGGAAATTTTGATTACAATGATGGGATAAACTTTTGAGATTTTGCTGTTATTTGAATAAGTTTGTCGTTCGAGTGCGGGAGGGGCTTGTGGTGACAAACTGCAGGAGAAGGGTGCGTTTCTGGGCTCTCAGTTGAGCACACAGTAGGAAAAGTTATTAATAAGAAATGGGAATGTTCCCTCAAATTGTTTGGTTTGGTGCTTGCCTCAGAGCTCTGAGGAAGCAATTGCACTGCGTTGTCCCAATGAGAAGTGGAGATGTTTGCACTAGGTGTGTACTTAATTGTAATATATCCAATCAAACTTGTCTCGGTCTTCAGGATCCCACAGAGAACCACCAATTGCCAAATTTTTGAACCGAAAAGTGGGTCAGTTAGTGGGTTACGCATACGCCACCGAGCCAGCTACCCACATTCTGGAAGTACCCTCTCGAGACACTATTTGAGCCAGATTTGCTGTTTCCGTGAATCGTAGGCACAAGCGAACTAAGCTCCTGCCTCGCTGCGTACGAAAAAAAAATGAATTTTTGAGGCGAAAAGTGGGTCAGTAAATGGGTTACGCATACGCCCCCGAGCCAGATAGCCACTTTCTGAAAGTACCCTCTCGAGACACTATTCGAGCCAGATTTTCTGTTTCCGTGAATCCTTGGCACAAGCGAGGTAAGCTGCTGCCTCGCTGTGTGCGAAAAAAAACGAAAAAATTTTGAGCCAAAAAGTGGGTCAGTCGATGGGTTACCCATACGCCGCCGAGCCAGATAGCCACTTTCTGAAAGTACCCTCTCGAGACACTTTTTGAGCCAGATTTTCTGTTTCTGCGCATCCTGGGCACAAACGCATAGAGCTGCTGCCTCGCTGTATGCAATTGCCCTCCTTCCTAATCCCTAATCTACATAGACAGCCAAGCAGCCACGGAGTTAGTGAGACAAGGCTTGGAACTAAAGCAATAACGAATCGATTACTCAGCCACCACAAGCAATTCCAAAATTAAAGCTGAGCTCCCCTAACGGCGTCTGAAAGACTGATCCCATATCAAAGAAGGGCCACAGAGGTTTTATAAACACCATAGCTACGGCCTACGGAGTACCCGAAACCGTAGGATCCATGAAGGAAGATTAGATTCTTTAAGGGGAGGGTTAGGGCTTTCACCTTTTTCTGTGACCTTTTCACGGTTAGCGGCCTAATCAGTTAGAAGGTTTTGAAATGAGGGACACAAATATTTATGCAAATAAAATAAAATAAAAAAAATGTTTCACTCACCCCACACACATATTCCCTTTTAGCCTGATTCCTGTGGTCTTGGACGTTCTCTTGCAGGTACATCCATGCTCTTCTAGATCTTCTCTTCAAATCACTATCACTGCCGAATACGGCCACCGATAACGGATTCCCGACAGACCGACAATCAACTCACAAAATGGAAATCACACGGATGCCCCTCTTATAAAAAATAAAAACAAAGCACTGGCATGACACGAAACACTTTTTTGACAGATCGAATGGAGAGACTAGCGATCAGAGAGAACCACTGGCATGAACAAACGCGGAAGGGAGAACAACAGCAATGCGAAACAGATTTTCAAAGAGAGGCACTACGAGAGCGAGAGCGAGAACGAGAGCACAGCACTAAGCCGCACTGAGCACTATTCGCGATGAAAGCTTGGTTTCGACTGAAGCTGCTCCCGTTCGTATTGAGATCAAGGCTGGCGAAAACTTTGACGAGAGGAGTGTGGCGTTGGTGAATTTTTTTATAATTTCTCTCAAAACGTATGTCAGGCAGTCAGCTCTCCCTAGTTGCGAAAGTTCAAATTCTGGAAAAAGAAGAAATGTTGTGCTGCATTAGTATTTCTAATATTTTTAAAACGATATTCAGAAATTTTCAAATTAAACTTACACGCTAAATACACAGTTATGGTTAAAAGACCATTTGTCCTTTGCATTAAGGCTTACAGCCAGAATTTTCTTGAAGGCTTGTTCAGCTATTTGTCTAACCTTTGCGAGAGGTGAGACGATGAAAACAAATTGAAAAACAAAGGCTGACTTATACCAGTCTGCAGACAAGGATCTTAAATCCCCGAACACAGCTAGAGTTTATGTTAAAGCACTGGAGGACTGGGGGCAACTGATATTCACTTAAGCCGCCACCTTTTGAACAGAGAAGCTCCGGGTGTATTCTTCTACTAGCGAATAGGTCTTGGCACTTGTCAATTCAGCTTCTACAGAAGTCTTTTACGCGACCCCTATCAAGCCAGAAAAGTTCACCATCAATCAAATGTTCACACATCGGGGTAGATTTCAAAGAAGTCCCAAGACAATTTGAAGGCCCCATATGACGGCATACGGAGTCAATTATAATTTTGGCATTTCTGTCAGACTTGTCCATCTACCATCACCCTAATAATGTCAAAAACTTACCTTTCTAAGGTGAGGTCATGTAACTTTTTTAACACCAGCGAGACAGTCCTTTAAAAGTCTGTGCAGGCGCGCTTTAGTACGCTGACGTCCATGACATGATATTGACAGGAAGCTGTCAAAATGGGTTTAGTTCTCGATCAGAACTGGACAGAATGTCACCATCGACTTTAAGGTAGTAATGGACTTTGACTACTTCAGCTCAGGAGTTCCCGAACAAGTAAAGAGATTATGTACAAAACTTTGTTCGTCCCAGTCCTGCTTTATAGGGCTGACGTTTGAACAGAGTCTAAAACGGCTTTGCGTTGACAAGCTTTAGAGGAGGAGGATCAACGACAAACTATACGAGATGCAGATGGCAGATGACCAGGGTATGTAAAGCAATTGCTTTGCCCCTTAATCACAAAGGATTTGAGTGGAAAACTTGAGCCAGTTATTTGGTCGAGGGCCAGATTGACCCAGGACTGCAGCGCAGCCTAAGTAAATAAGCTTAAGCCTGCATGAACATTTCGAATACAATTTTGGGATTCTGCCAAACATCCAGGATTTCCAAGATAAAGTTCTAAAAGCAGCTGCGACGGATTCATTTTTATGTTTATCAGGAAAGATGCTTCAAACTCGGCTTCATGTTCAGTGTAACTACACCTTACCCCCCGCTCTTGAAGCGATAAACCGACCCAGAGAAGCTACATGTAATGACAGTGCTTTTCCTGCCTCTGCCTCATAAAGGATGACAGAACCGAAATAAGTGGTCAATAGTAGAGACCAGAATATTCGAATTCCTCTTTCATTTTCATTTCACATGATACCTCTTGGATATCAGAATGTTTTTCGAATCCTTCGGAATCTCCTTCATGAATGGCTTTATTCATTCTGCATACAATTTCACCCCAAACCTCTGTGCCAAAGCCTTCTGCCGCATTAACTAGATCTCAAGAGCCATTTAACTTCCCTATTTCCAGGACATAAGTTTCGAAATCAATTCATGTATAAACCAAAATCCAAACCGTAACGCTTCCATTCCTCAAATTGTTCCAAGAACCAGGGACACACAGACCAAATCTGTGAAGAAATCCACAAATTGGATTCCATAGATGTCAGGCGTTTCCATTGACCAAAATCAATTTACCATATAAACTATCTGATTATCCCAATCTAACTACAGCTTTTGGACTAAGCCCCCTTACACAACTGCCCCCACTGGGGACAGTTAAGACAAATACAAAAGATTATCCGGAACTCAATAAGATTAGCACTGCTCTCTGGTGTGGGCGTGTAATCACTTTAACAAAACTACGTACTTCCTTTCTTTATTTCTATTTTCTTTCCCCCCAATCGGCCCCACAGACCCATCGTGTAGTTAAGTGTTGTAGATTTAATTAATATACATCCACATGGTCTGCGCCTTATCACAGTTAAATAACTCTTTTCATTTCTCCGAGAACGTTCTCGTTCGTTGTGCCAAAGTAAATAGGAGTGCCACAATCAGGACTAATTAAAGATTCTCTTGTGGTTCCTTCCTTCCCCGTCTTTTGACTCTCGTTGACCAAAGGCTAAGTAAAGTAAAGTAAATACTTATTGCGTCCACTGTCTTCGGTAGGGACAGTCGCTTTTACAAAACGGATAAGCAGGTTTAAGGATAACGAATTTAAACTGCACACACATACTGAAGAGAGGAGGAATAGGAGAGGAAGGTCAGTGTTGTCGATGTCAATACTCGTAGGAAGCCGTACGAGATAGAGAATCTCTATCCTATCAGCCTCTGTGTTTGACTTGAAAATAAACCAAGATACGTACGTACATGAATATGCAGAGGCTTGTTTGTGTACCTACACTGTTGAGTACAAGTGCACACCCCCTCTTAACGTCAAACATACTGTCTAGGGATGTGGAGAGGAGGCTTTAAAGCGAAATTGGGGTTCCGGGCCGCCTCATCACGTTGGTCGGTCGGTCGCTTAACGTCTTTCAATCATTCATACTTCACTTCGTATCGCCGTAATCCCATTTGGTTGATGGTTAGATAGATGCATGTAGGCAGGCAGGACCAGCTAAAGCAGGCAAACAACCCCAACCGAGCGACCCTATTAGGGACATTTTCTTATCTCAGTTCGCACCTTCTATTTGACACACGTAAATCTGATATCATTCAACCTCAGAAAGGAGGACGACTACAAGGACGACAAGGACGACGACGCAGCAGACTCGATGAAGACGACCAACCAACCGACACGATGGAGAAGAGCTAACAAATGTCGCATAATTTTCTAAGCTCTCAGGTGTTTGCTCATAGCATTACCTGGCACCCTTTACTTCACTCTCCCACTCCACTGTGTGTAAACAGGGTGTGTCGGTGTCGATGTGTAAACAGGCCGTCGTCGTCGTCGTCGTCCTTTGTGTACATATTGTACAGGGAGGGTTGTGGGAAAAGGGTTGGGCATGTGGGCCACTTCCATGTTAATCAATTTTGTTTCGCATCGACAAAAGGGGTTTTTCGTTCTTTCGAAATCCATCACAGACAGTTCCAAAGGAAGCGCCCCCCCACAATGACTTCGCATTGCCGGTTATTTTGGAGAATTTATTGCCAAGGTAATCGTGACTGATGCAAAGCGATCGAATATCCTCCTCACCTAACCTAAACCATTGAATGGCCTAAACCTAAACCTATACCAACCACGACCGCCCTAGCCGTCGAATCCGTAAGTGGAAGCCGGCCAACCTACCGCCCCCCCCCCTTAAGCGGATGGTTATCGTTGCTTTTTTAGAAATTGAATTTCTAAGCAGGTAATTTGTTTTGCCACACGGCAGTCTGTTGTGTTCGCCTTATCCACTGACATCATGTTTGGAATGAAATTAATAGTATTTCGACGTTTCCCTGATTATGGCGTAAATGTGCGATGATAATGCGTCTGTCAAATGTGTCAAATTCGTGAAATACGAGTATGTGTGTGGGGGGGTATGATACTCTGTCAAAAGGGTTTAATGGATGACATTGACGTTTCACGAGTCCAGTGAAGATTTATCAGCACCTCATCTTTCTTGACATTTGTATTTATTGATTTTTTTTCTTCTTTTTTTCGGATGACATTGGTGAAAAGCGTTTTCGTTGAGTCGATGGTAATCAATCAAAAAAAACACAGAAACAAGGTCACACAGGGGCAAAAGAAAAACAGCAACATTTAGCTAGAGTGACATATTGTCTGAGCTTTAGAATGTATTTTCTGGTTTTTTTTTTTTTACATTTGAAAGGACCTCTAAGGGAGCAAAAGGTACGCCTACGATCGGGACAACGTATGGATATACTTTTTGTAAGATTAATGGACAGATGACGAGGGCCAGAATCCGGCCGCCGATGTGTGTATGACAAAGAGAACGAAAGAGACGAATAGAGCAAAACTTTTAAGAGGGGTCAATGTATGGGAAATCAAGGTAAAGTATACAAGTCGATGGCTTTGAAGGTGCATGCTGCCGGATTAGAGGGTTTGATAAATCGCCACTGATAGGTGATTTTTGGCCGTGGGTTAGCTTTAATGTAAATTTCAAAATAAATCGTTTGAATGAGGTTGTAAATTCCTGACAGATGGTTGTTGATTGGTGTCGTTTGACATTTGCAAACATTGACAATGCTTGGCAGACATGACAGATGGGAGGTTATGGCATTTGTGTGTGTGTGTGTGTGTGTGTGTGTGTGTGTGGTTAGTTCATGTGACAGATATGTCAGAGTTAATGAGGTTTTGTGAAGTACTAGATGAAAGTAAGTGAAAAGTCACATCTCTGACAATCGGTTGACAAACATACGAGATTATAGCCACTGTGGCTTGAAAGTAGTAGAATTATTGGTAGAATCTTCAAAAAATACAACTCTTTACGGTGCCCTTGTCTAAATCTATTATCTGACTCAGCAAGTACCTTTTGAAACCTGGTTGACACCTCTCAGATCATGGTCCAATCAGTCCTATACGATGTGAACAGCTGAACGAAACAGAAAATGATTTAAGAAAATACTGTAAGTCTGTGATATGATTCGTCTAGAACCGGTCACTAGTATGAAAAAGAAGTTCTATGCTCTATGGGTTAGGTACAGGAAATCACCGAAATTCTCCGACTTCCTCACGCCAATTCTTATTGATATGATACCCTCATACCAAGTGTAATTGAAAGGCTATTGCTTGGTACTGTCACTCCTGCTTAAGGTCCAGAATATGGTGGCACTTTTCATAATATGCTCCCAGAGACAAGCCTTCAACATTCGAAAATAAAGAAAAAAACAGTGAAGCGTATCGGTTAGCCATGCATAATGCAAGTCTGTCACATCAACTAACTTTGTTCAGTTGCTCGAAAGTCTAGCTTCTTGAACAGCCTTCGAGACTGCTTTGACTTAAAAAGAAAGAATATCGATGCATCTCGCAAGAGTTTCAGTGAATCTGAGTGTGAAAGTTTAGATGGATTGCACTGACAACTCAAAGCCAAGGGATATTTGCTAATCAAAAACCTTGAACGTTGAGGATTCCGAGCCTAATTTTTCCTTTGGCGTACAGTTTTCTCTAACTCGACTGTTTTCTAACTCGACTACCAAATTGGACTCTCCTCGTTCTTAGATTACGCTACTCTTTCATCCTTTCTTCCACTTAGGGCTATCTCCACCCAAAGTCTAACCCTAAGGTGTGCTGTAGTCGAAGTTCCACGGTTGGCTCCAAATTCAGTCCATGATCTGGTGCTAGTGTCTTACAAGACTAGACTTGAGAAAGTATGCCCCCATCTTCCAAAAGGACGAGTTGCAATATCCACGTCTACAGCGATAGTCAAGGTATCCTTAAGGCCTTGCTCATCACTGTAACCAGTTCCAACATAGATCGAGATAGCCTCTCAAAACTTAGTTGGAAGACTGAACTTCTTAACTCTTCTGTGAGCCTCAGGTTACACTGGGATTGCTTGACAAGTCTGATCCTGTGAAATGACTGACGACTGGATTTCTTATGAAAATATTTTCGGATTCTGCGAGAAATCAGCCCCATTGTGGTTGTCTCACAGCAGAGTGCACTTTAGACAACTCATTGGTAGCTATGTCTGAGTGCTCCAATCAGTCTGAGTGCTGAAATCCAATATTTCAGGTGGAAACAATAGGGTTCAAGGAATCCTTCCCTTCTATCAAGTAACATACTATCTTGCTGAGGTCAGAGAGAACTTTAGTCAGGGAGCACGTAAAGTCAGACAAGAAAGTCACTTCGAACGCCTCTTCAGTTTGTCACTTGTCTCTCACGCAGATGATTAAAAGATTAGACACTAACTTGTGCTGGCTTCCTGGGCACAGAGTTAGCCGAACATGCAAAGACCAACTATAGATTGAAAGAGGAAGCGATTTTCATTAAGTTATCTTCCTCCTCTTCGCAGGACCTGCAGGAACCAAGAAGTAAGGAAACAAATCCACAAATCAGTGTTCCATTTAGGAGCTCATTTCTTCCATTACCGCGCTGTACTGGAAAAAGCCCTCTTCGCTTTAAAAAAGGTTCCATTAGTCCCAAGAACTAAGAGTGGGTACCTGGCTCCATCTGAGATTGCACACTCCACTGAAACGAGCACTACTTAATGCAACATGGAAAGGTTTCAGTCTCTGAGGACACCCGTGTGTACCAGATCTTGTCTTCCCTACTGCCACACATGCACGACCTTCTCAAAACCAGAACCGAAATACCAGTCCATGTCTCGGGACGTTATTTAAATATTAGCCCAGATGTCCTCCGTCTCAGTAAGTCCCCAGGCTGCATTTGGCACCAGGTTCCTCCCAACGATAAACACAACATTCTCCGAGACCCACAACGACCTGATAGCATATCTCTCCTGCTTCGCCAAAAAAAATCCAAAAAAAGGATACGTATCCGCCCAAGTGCCCGCTGGCAAATTCTCAAAACAAAAAAAAACAAGAAAACAATTTTTAATACACTCCTCTCGGAATTACCACTTAACAAAAGAATAATTCGTTTCCCAACGAACCATATGAGTCCTTTGGATGGGTGTACTTAAGGAGCGCGCACATCCATTCATAAACGACCTGACGCAAGGATAAAAACTTTCCTTTTACGAGTATGGCCGGGGAAAGTATTCTCTTACACGATGTTCGCCTAATTGAAGCCGCACCTAATCCGGCGAGAGGAGCACAATAAAACAACAGCGAAACAGTAATAACCGTGCACACGGCGAAGGCGAAGGCGAAGGCGAAGGCGAAACAAATTACCGATGTGAATGTGAATTCGCTAAATGTTTTATTAAGGATCGAATATTCGGCCATAATACGCGCCCCATGGGCGGCGGGGGGTGTTCAAATTTTAATGTTCATAATTTTCGTCCTTCGCCAAGGGATGGCGGGGGGTGGGGGATGGCCTGCGCCATTATTAATGGAAATACAAGAACGGCGGATGCATAAAATTTAACAACAGGTCGTTTTCTTCACGTGTGGAGCGCGCGCGGAAGTGGTCCTGGGGCATTAGGGGCGGAGGGAGTAGTAACTGCCATTTTGCATTGCTAAATAGTCAATCTCAGCTTTCTCGCTCTCTCTCTCTCTCTTTCATTCTCTGCTGTGGTGTTACAGAGTAGTTACCAATTTTACAATCAAGCAAATAGCGTGGGCCCACTGGAATGGGTGCTAATGGGTTCGAAGCGCTTTACTGCCTTCCTGTTGTAGGCCATCGCCGCATCCACATACTGGCATATGACTAGACGG
Organism: Xylota segnis; assembly: GCA_963583995.1. NCBI lineage: Eukaryota > Metazoa > Arthropoda > Insecta > Diptera > Syrphidae > Xylota > Xylota segnis. The sequence goes on from OY757238.1 coordinate 1,721,347, forward strand.
ACCAGGGGCTGACGGGCCGGGATACCATCATCCAATCTCACTCGAGTCCATAATTTGCAAGGATAAAATGTAAATTCGGACTAATTCGTGCCTGATAAGAGAAAATAACCGCCATTGTAGTAAAGTAAACGAGGTCCTGGCATCATATGGAGAAGAAGGAAAAAGTATAGCCTCGCTAAACGAGGAACAGTGGGTGGGAAAGGTTTGCGAACCGATTTGTGTTGTTGCAGTTTAGGGAGGGTCTTTCCTCAGACTCAGTACTATCAGGAAGATAGACCCAGAAGATGGAGAATGATGAGGACGTCACAGTATAAGCACTCACGACATCAGGATCGAAGGTGTGCTACCTAATCCGAGGAAACGTAAGACGATAACTAAGCTTGGTACACTAAGATGCACAAAGGACCCCAATGATGCCAATGAGTTGCCTATAATCTATTCTAAGGAGAGACAGAGTATTTTGAACCGAGGTACAGGGTAAAGCAAGGCCTTAAGCTCGGCTTGACTGTCGCTACAAACACAGTCGGCAGCCCTCAGGATGGGTTTTTAGTTTCCACGAAGACACCAATCCCTGACAAATTTTGGAAGATTCAATTCCAGGCTCAGTCCCAGTAGTCTAGGCTCAGATTTTGGCCGAAGCCAGGCTTAAACGCAAGAAAAATCGACTCTAAATTTGGACAGCAGCAGAAGAATCTGTGGCACTGTATCAGACAGGATGTCCATGGAGCCTGGATGGTACAATAAGTGTGCGAAACAGTTGATGCCAAAAGCCCTGCCGTGTAAGACAGTACATTGCTTTCATAGGACTGCCCATGGTAAGAGTATCAAGGAGGGGATAAATCAAGCAGAGAATATAGACCAGAGCTAGGACAGAAGGCAGTCACAAACTTACTCCCACGAACGGCTGAACTCAAAAGGATTTCAACCAGGATTCACTGCAATCTACGAGAGATTTGGACAAATTCGGTGAAACCACAGTCTGCAGACCATTTACTTTGCACCCCCACTGTGCACACAAAAAGGAGCACAAAAATTATCCCCAATACATATGTACAGACCAAAGATTAACTCAGGAGGCGTTTGGGCGGCGGCGGAGTGGGCCAGTCTTAGAGCAATTTCATGCCAAGAATACCGAAAACCTCCCGCAAAATGTTTCCTTTTTTCTCACGAGGCCACCAAGTTGCCTTAGCTTTTGGGGATCCAGCAACCGCTACCGATGCTGCCGACGCCGACGCCGCTGCCGTTGCCGCTGCCGCCTTTTAGCGCTTGAATGGTGATGGTGATGGTGAATTAGGTTGAATTAGGCAATCTACTTAATGCCGAGCCGTCGGCAATCCTATCGTCTTGTGTGTTGGCTGGCTACATCCCCCGCTGTATGTGCTGTGTTGTGTTGTTCGGTTGTTCGGTTGTACTTTGTCGCCTTACACTTGCTTATCCTCTGACTCCCCATTATCCACATACATATGTGGATGATGATGTGATTTACAAGGCTTATGAAATAAATAAATAAAAATCGCAATTCCACGACAACGACGACGACGAAGACGACGAGGACGAGAATCGAAATCCTTGTGTTTCATTTTTTCGCTCCTTCTTCCTTGTAAATCCTGTTAAAAGTCCTGGGACAAAGTGGTGTAGGAGGAGGGGGCGGATACAAGGAGTATGGTAGTAATTGCCAAATATTCATAGCAGCAGATGGTGCTGCTTGTTCGTTCACATCCTGTCTTCTGTGCAACAGCAGAGAGTATGTATATGTGCGGTCTGGGGATATCTCTCACTCTTCATCCTCACGTCAAGGAGTTACTTAGTATGTTCTTGCCTTATCCTTTTTGTTGTTCGCTGCCGTCACGCTTTCATTGTGTACTTTTCACTAGCACCGTACCGCAGAGAGAGAGAGAGACCAAGTCCTTCTGCTTTTCGGGAAAAGGACTTTTTTTTGGATATGTTCCAAGGAACATACATGTACTTGTGTGAACGTACTACTTGTACCACAATGTAGGGTGTTGCCTGCTGCACCAGAAAAAAATAAATGTTTATAGCTTGAGGGCTACTTTTTTTCTCGGACATCTGTAAACGACCGAGCGACGATGACGATGATGACGGCGACGACGACCGGCCAAGTGAACACGAAGAGCCCAAATAAAGCACAAGGACCCAACTTTACTAGAGAGAGGAGTTTTTTTTTGGTGGTCGGATAATTGGCTTTGATGCAGTTTTGTTCTGCGGTCCTTCAAGAGGACTAAGGGGGGAGGGGGAGGGAGAGAAAAAAAGGATAATAATCGTTTAAGTGTTGCAATATAAAAATTGTAGCATGTGTTCCTGTGTTTCAGCAGTGTTTCTGTGTTTCTGTGTGCTGCCGCCTAGATGTAGCTGGGGTGTGGCAGTCCTTTTTGTTTTTTGTTGAATTTATTTTATTTATTATTAAATCCTTGTTATCGGGACGGAGACCGCAAAAAGGAGGAAAAACTATTATTTGGTCACATTTTGTGTGAAAATAGGAAACGTATGCCAAGAAGTACTTTTGTTTTAGCCGCCGAAGTCGTTGCGGAGAACGGGTAGTGGGTGGCAGGACAATGACTGGTGTTTTATGAGGAAACGATTTCGGTGTGAAATCGAAGTGATTTGGACATTTTGCGGATGAGTTTCTTGTAGTATTCCCAGACGTTTTGAGGTCAAAATTATTATCTTTGAATGGAAGATGATCGATGGCTTGGAAGTGTGGAAAGTGCTCTTGAATGAAATTATTTATAGGCTTGGGAGTGCTTGAGGAAGAGTTTCGTTTTGTACTTCACTCTGGGGTATGTCAGAACTGGGTCATCGAGAATGAGTCCATAAACAGATGTTTTTAAAAGCAATTTCCTTTTTGTTGCAGGATATGGGGTTGCAGGATGTGGATGGATGAGGATGAGAGTATAGAAATGTCGCCAACCATGATATAGTATATGGTCATCTCAGGTAGGACTAATTAGTAAAGAATTTGGTAGATGTGCATCCAAACCCTGATTTTTAAGGGCTTTTTCGTTACGAACGTCCACTTTCTGTTTTCGTAAAACAACTTCTGGTTGAGGTGTCAAAGAAGTAGCAATGATACGGATAATTATGGGATGCAACGTCATTTGAATGTCCTCCATGGAAACATCTGCAAGAGAGACTTTCATGACATATTCGGATAACTCAGAGGATATGTCGGCAATTTGGCGTTCGGTGGTCCTATAGTCGTCTAAAGTTTCTGACTTTTTGACATAGAAAGTGGACTTCAAAGAAAAAAGTCCAAAGGATCCACTTCTGGAGATAACACAGTTACTGAACTTTACATTCAATACCTCGATTGTTTGGCCAGTTGTGAGGCATGTGGCGCCGTCTTGTTGCAACCACATCTGCTTCAACCACATCTCTTCCAATTTGTACCGAAAATAGTACGGAAGCGATCCATATTGACTGCGACTGTGGTGCCAGTATCACTGAAAGAGAAGTAGGAGTCAATGACCGCTCTAGCAATAAACACTCAAAAAAATGTTGAATTTATGTGGATGGGTTGCTGAACTGGCAAATGCGACAATTTGGGTCAGACATGGGCTTCATAGCTGAAAATATTTTGGCATAATACCCTTCACTTTATTCTTTGTGTCAAACTTACTAAAGTAGGCGTGGCAGGGGAACATTTTTATTGAATTACTGCAGTAACTTCCAACGACTGAGGATGCTAGGTGCAAAGTATCATCAAAATCGTTTTTTTTTATGAAAACGACCACTAAAAGTAGGCGTGGCTATGGAATATAAATATTTGGTTCTTAGAAAGTTTTCGATTTCAAGTAAAAGAGTGATGTTATGAACATTTTTGTACACTTGAACGGCTTTTCATTCCTAACTCAAAATTTAAGGCCCAAACATTGTTGAAATACAAACAGATGAAGGCGTGATCTTTCTCCATGAACATACCCTTAGGGGAGAAGGTATATAAATGAATCGTATCCAGATGGAAGCATAAGCCCTTGGATTACCATTCATTTTTTAAACGTAAAGTCTACAAAACCTACCTCACAGCATAGACGATTCAAAATAGTCATTCACGACTGGTATTCAATAGATTTCGTTGCAATTGCTTGGGAAGACGTTGGGCTCTCTCAAATGGGCAGAGACTTAACCTATGTTCAGACAATGGCCAGATCTGACAATAGGTCTTGTCCTAATACTTTTTGCACCTCTATTCGTAGATTGTGAAATTTCGAGGAGTGGGAGTAAAATGCTTTCAAAGAGAGATAAAATTACGAAACATTTTTAAACGTCAAATGCAAATGCATACAAATACACAAACTACAAAAAATTACGCACAGCAGTTTGACAGATTTGACAGATTTCATAAATCAGTGTAAAGAAATTTCGTGTTCTCCCGTGAGCACTCGCATAAACGAAAGATTGGATAGCCCGCCAGCAAGTTACCAAATTCTCCTTCACTCACTCGCCTATGATTATACATTAGAGACTGCAAATGTTACAAATGTCAATAATGCTTTGAGAATGCTTTCTTTACAATATTGTCAGACAGAAGTTGGCAGTTCACAGCACTGGCAGACATTTGGGACAACTTTTTCACTTGTAGACCTGTCAGATCTGACAATCGACCGAACCTAGCTTTCCTTACTCCTCACAGTATACTACGGAAAGTGTTACAGTTCTATATTCTCTGCATACTGATAGGAGTCAAATGAACCCAACTTATTAGAGAGTTTATACCAACCTGTGCTTACAAAAATCAGCTCTGATGGTCTTACAATCAGCTTAGAGGTTTCTGTAACTAAACTTTGGTCAACCGAAATTCTGCCTGCACTTTCGTATCTATGATAGAATGTGTCATGACATCTCCCGATTATGCAACAATAAGCAGAGTCAACAAATCCTTGGCCCCGGTGTAACAATGTCTCTAACCAGAAACCTTCCAACCGGAAGGAAAGAAAAGGCATTGCGATTCGAAATAAAGCCCTCTGTTCAAACGTCAGACCCTTCATTTGCATAGTTTTTCCATACCTTTGCCAGTTTTGCTCGGAGGCAATCTTACGTAGAAGCTGTGCTCTGTGCACAGCCCCGTCCCACACTCAAAGGCATGCCAATTCTCCTGTTATCCAGCAATTACTTTTTAATTCATCACTTGTCCGGCCAGGGTAAATAAATTACAATCTCACCGCCTCTGTCCGCACTCAAAGTAAGCCCATTGCCTTGCCACAACAACAAAAAAAAGGGAAAGAAAAAAACTACAACATCATCATTTGCCATCGTCAGATGTTACGTCCCCTTTCATCAAATTGCGAATGAGTTTCCATTCCGTAACTAAATAACCATGCAATGAGGTTAACATGTCATCCATCCGGACGGGCTCGGGCACGGGCACAGGCGTTGGTTTCTCTATCTGTCGTGTGTCGTCCTGTCCGAGTGGCATTCCAGCCATTTATCCGCACACACTCCTCCGGTCCGGTCGAGGAATCTGTGCCAAAATAAAAGCACAATCTTGTGATAAATTACAGATATTCGCAACTCTTTCCGGTTTTTTTTTTTTTCTCCATCGGTGCTCCTTGTGGTGGGGACATACTACAACTATGTCAGTGCGAGGGCGGCGCGAGGGCGGCGCGGTCGGACAGGGATGTTGTATATATGCGACATCATGTGCCATGACATGGATTTCCGGAAAAACTAATTTCCGCCGAGCATAAGAACGGACACATAATATGACTTTGTTATTTGTCACATTAACTGCATGTTGACGATAGTCGTTGTGGGGGTGGCACTGGCACTGGCACTGGCGCTGGCCCTGGTAGTGGCAAAGGATTATCTTGTACGACTTGTGACACTCTTGCCTTCGAGGGTGCCAAAGTACTTTCCTTCGCTTTCTCTCTCCATGGTGCTGCTGTGTCCTTCTGTGGTTGATTATCACCCAACTGACATTCGTTGTGATGATAACGAGAGACAGGGAGAAAGAGGGGTTTTATGTGAGAAAGAGAGAGATTGCCAAAAGTAAATATTATGCTCGTCTGTCAATGCGAATGAAAAGTGATTTCGGGGAGCGAACAGATTATCTATTGACGAATTGAATGACGCGTGATTAGTGCTAATATTGATAGATACATTGAATCAATGGTCGCTGGGTGCCACTTCAAGTTGGGCAAATACAGAGGATGAATCAACAGAATTGGTTGCTATTGCTGAACACACTCCCCACTGACGGGTGGTGGTGAAATTGACACAATCGTGTTGGTTGGAGTTTCCCCCCAAACCTACAGAACAACCCTCTGTCATCTGAAACCGCACGTAGAACATGCCATATTATCGTCTCCATGTGATCAGCAAGAAGGAAACCTTTATAAACGTCAGAACGCGAAACCATCGGAAGACAGAACATCCTCTCTTGATGATCAACAAGAAGGAAATCTTTAGAAACGTCAGTTCAAGGAAAGTTTTAAGGACAATACCATCCAACCGTCATCGAACCACTACCATGCAATCTGACAGACGGAACAAGAATCTTATCAGCTCTTGATGATCAAATTGCTGATTACATGCCATGCAATGCCTTGACAAACGGTGTTGAAATGTATAAAACAGACCCGGTTTCTTTAAAAAAAAGGTAGATTTTTGCAAGAAGGCTCTCTACCATCTACTACGTGTGACAGAACATGGCATCGTTTCGTCTCCAGAGGGTCAGCAAGAAGGAAATCTTAAGAAACGTCAGAACGTTGAAAGTAGAAAGAAAATTTTAATCGAACGGTCCTACAAATTCTTCACTGAAATTCCTCAGAGCTATACATGTGTAAGTTTGCTGTTTAGAAATACAAATACATTTGCTTTCCAATCACGATCGTGGGCAAAAATGACATGACCTGCCACTGAAAAAGCAGGTCATGTCAAGAGCCAAAAAGCAAACATGTCTGTCTTGGCCTCTCCTGGAATGATTTAAGAAATTTCAGATTGCTTCTCATTTGAGTGACATCACAGTATGTACCAGCCATTAGGCCAAACAAGACCACTCTGATCCAATCAACCCTCTCGACAGAAGGCGATTCAAAACAGATGCTAGTTCAACGAACATATCGTGTAAAACTGACGCAAAGCTCTTGAAAGATACATTCATCTTTGCCCACTGACTCATCAATATGTTCCACAAGCTCAGACATACTTAAGTTGACCTTATCTTGAAGATCACGGCATTACAGTCTAAAACAACAGAAGTACTACCAACCTAAAACTACACGGCACGGGATCACAGTTAATTGAAACTATACAGCATGTAGCAAAAATAAATAAAACCCCTTTCTAATATACAATAACAAAAGCCATAGCTTTGCAGCGCCCAAAATAAATCCCTCATTTAAACGGACCGCCTCCTGTAACAAAACAATGACTAAACAATCCATCAACCTACAAGGACTATACATTGTAATTCGACCTTCAATCAGCGCCCCGTAAAAGAGCCCTTTTTCCATTTCATCACTCCATCTTTGCCTTCCCCTGGTACGAGTATATATTTTTATGACCAAACCAAAACCGAAGGACTTCGTCCTAGAGAGAGATTAATGGACTCCCTTCAATGACCTTCAATAGTGTGATCTTTCACTATAAAATCTCCCTGTCTCGCTGGTTGACTCCCACACACACACACACGTACTATATGTACTATGTATGTGTGAAGGAGCACAGGATGCTGGTCGTTTGTTCTGGGATTTTCCCTATGAAAATCATTTTTCATCGAAAAAACGCGTCACTTTAATAACTCACAAGTAAACATGTTGGCGCGTAGAGTATGGCCTTATCAGGACGAAGGAAATAATAGCCTCCAATAATTCTCCTTGAGGATAAATTACAGATTTATTTTTTTCCTCCTCCTTCTCTCCTCTCTCTCGGAAGACTATGAGGAGAAGAGAGAAAAGTAGAAAGAAAAAAAACACGATACAGAGGAAAAAGTGCTGACCATAGAGGAAAAACTAACCATTTTCCGGGTAAGAGTACACATACACCACAGGACTCGGAGCTCCATCTAAGGAAAGGGATTCGTTTTTTTTTTTGTTTTTTTTATTGCAACGAAAAGATACACACCATGGGACTGAAACGACATATATGAGTTTTTATCACCTCCAGTCCCGATAGCCTTATTCGTTCACTTTAACGACTCACCAGATGCGAGACAATGGAAGTATCTTGCTGCGGTAGTGGCGAACACTCATAAAAAGGACCCGATATGTCCTTAAAGTGATGCGGAGAAGATAGAGACAAAGGGACCTCTGACACTATCAATTAACTCTTGATATTGAAATTATGTTTGTTCAATAAAGTTCCATCCGTCACTGATGGCGGGTCCTAAAGATAAAGTGCAATGGGAATAGGGAAACAGTGGGACTAAAAAATAACGTTCACGTGACCTTTACGGTGATTATGCTCTGAGGAGTGCTAGAACAGTGTACGTGGTACAAAAAGGTTCACGAAGATCACTGGTATAACTTGTACAGGAATGACTCCCAGGTAGGATATCCTGGTCCTGGACCTTGTAGATACATTTTCTTAGAATAATTTATTGACCCTCCCTCTGCTGTTTGGACAAGAGGTTGTGGGGTCTGTTAGGGTGGATGGCGGTCCTCGCTCAGGCAAACCAACGCATAGTCCAAGAGGAGGTTCATTGTGACACAGCCCCTAGACCAAGCTCCATAGCTGCTACCTGGTCATGAAAAATAAAACATTTTTTGCACAAAAACTTTTCTGAAAAATAGGTTACGTATACGCCACCGAACCAGATACCGATGTCCTGAATCTGGCTTCTGGTGCACACAAAACAGCATAGCTACTACCTCAATGCGATCTCATATTCGATCGTGAGCATTCAGTTGAGAATAGCCGCCCTGAGGAGTGGAGTCTTCTAAGGTGTCACCAGTTTTAAGGCGACCAACAGCGTGTGATAATCACATTTTTACGATAATTTTACGGAAAGCTAACAAAGTATGGTCATCAACTTTGACTATCAAAAGGAGTATTCCGAGCCAAGACTCTAGAAGAAGCGACTCTCCTGATATCGCCATCCTAATACCATCTGCAGAGACTTTCACACAGACACAGACCCTCTCCTTACCCCAGGCTAGGAACGCAGCCAAAGTTTTCCTTAACAGTGAGGAGACAGTTTGACAGACAGCATACAAAAGGCTCTACCTCTGTTGTGCTACAAGGAAAGTGGTAGGTGAACATGGTCAGGTTTTTTATCAGGTGATACATTTTATCTTGCGCCTAAGAGTATGCATTCTATTGAATGAAGTTAGAAATGATTAGAGGGACAGAAAAACTGTAGATCTGCTCAGTCTCATTCCAACTTTCAAAACTAGGAAACAGACCCTTGTACATTATTTTCCCCACAAGTTTCAAGACCAACCTTCTTCTCTATACACAATAATCGGTTGTTGTCGTAGTCTATTGCATACTTTCAGACAAAAAAAAAGTCGTTTTCATGGCACTCTTCGTAAGCTGTTCAATGCTTCATATTTCATCAAATAATAGCAAAAGTCTTTGTTTCCATGTGTACTTAACCATCTGTCAACGATACTCGTTAAGTGTCAAAAAGACTAACATAAACTCGAATCGAATTCCTTTTTGAAATTTCTCATGATTACCCTGCCTGTCAACAAATATGCTTTACACCCACGAAACACTACAACCGGTTTGATATTTTTTCAGTCACATTGTGTGCAACATACATATATGGGGGAATTGTGTGCGTTTGGCATTTTATGATGCATCGTTAAAATCCATTTGACAGATGACATTATTCGTTCTCCCACACTATGCCACACACACCGTACTACATCACCATTTTCCACTTTATTTTATTTTATGATCGGATACTGTCAGTGGACAAGGAAAAAGATTATGTGGAAGATCTCCTTTTGCTTGTTAAGAGTGATAGAGGAGAGAGAGAGCGAGAGAGGGTAAGTAAAACTTTTTTGACATATCAAGAAAGGATCTTATTTTCCGTTTGAAAAACTTTTCAAATCCATTCCATGACATCTCGGGATTTACATCAATGGACGGGATGTGGGATTTCGTTAACAAACTGATTAGGAATTTGTTTACGACAGTTGAGGAACAATATGGAATGTAACAATGACAGCCCGGTTACCGTTAAATTGGTTGTTAATTGAACCTTCTATTCTTTTCGTTTTGTGTGTGTAACATTCAATTTAAAAAAGTTGTCAAAACCAGCAACGGTAGTTATTTGCGTGTGCAATTAATGGATAGATGGGATCTTTCCTTCATTTTTCTTGTCGTCACCCCACCAGTCATACACACATCGGCAGGCGGTGAGAGAGAGGGAAAGAGACTCCAATGGATGGATGGATGGACCAAACCAAACCAAACCAAACCAAACCGAAGCACTCGCTTCAACTCTACGGGCCGCAAGTGGGAATGAATGATGAAAAGCTTTCAATTAAATTTACTTTTGAAACTTAATTTATTTTGCTTTTAACACAGGCCCGATAGTCTATGTGTGTGTGTGTATGTGTGTGTGTGTGCGTATGGTTTTTGGTGCGAGGGTAACCACCAACTAAAAGGTTGGACTTCCCATAGTTCAGCCATGTGTAGTGGGAAAATTGTATTTTTGATAAATTATTCTTGCACAAGGAATTTTCATCCAGAACTTTGGCTCATTTTCCATTCCACATGACGTTTACGCCCTTCCCCCATCCATTGTGGGTGATATTGCCTTTGAAAACTGCGCTCGACATTATCCCGTTGGCTATTATCCTCACCATCATTGTGGTGAATAAGGTGTATAAGCGCACAGTGCGCCAGAGGGCAACTTAATTTATGGCGGTTAATTTTTCATTCGAAGCAATAGCCACTAGTAGTAGTAGTAGTAGTAGAAGTAGTGGTACCAGTGGCTGTAGCAGGACCTGCTCGTCCTCATCCTCCCCTCGATGTAAATTTCTAAATTACACTCGTCCAGAGAGTAGCCTCGCCTTCGTGTAGGTAAGGGAATTTCTCGGCGAGAGAGCGAGAAAGGATTTATGTACATTTGGCAAGGCTTAACGATTGTGTCGTGCTTCTTCGTTTTTGGGTTTTCTGTTTTCGTTTTCGTTTTCTTTTTTTAGAAAATTAGCTTTGGGGTAATATTTACATTTTTGCTTGTGTCGGTGGTATTCCTTTCTTTTGTGAGAAAGGCCGACACGATGATACACTTGTGTGCCTGAGCGTTGATAGAGTTGTTTGGTGTGCTACCAAACGTGGGTTGCCAAGTAGTTGTTTTATTTTTGCGATTTTATTATTTATTCATGAAGCGTTTAGCAAATATTTTAACTTCCACGCTGTGTAATGCTAGTCTTAATTAAGATGCAGTTATTCCTCTATAAATCAAATCGAGAACGAGAAGTACTGTATGTTGGCGATACGATGATAGCCAGTTGGAGTGGCCACACCGGAAAGAGTATACTCTCTGTGTGTGTGTGTATGTGTGTTGGGTTTGTTTTGGCAGAGTACCAAGGCAAATTTTGGACAGCTTAGAGGTTGGAATGCTTATGGCAATAGCTGTCATCTGCTTGGGAATAGAAGTGTCTTAAATTTGAAAATGTGTTGCAGGCGATTTGGCAAATTTCCGAAAGGAGGCAAATAAATTTCCCAACAGATAAGCCAATGTGTGGACGGTTTTTTTCTTTCTATTTCAGGACATACGTTCTTTTTTTGTAGAAAAAGAATCAGAAACGAATTTAAATTTAATCGTTTTGTTCGAATGTTCAACTTTAGAGCCAATTTAGGGATTTGACAGATGGTTCTGTTGCTGACAGTTCACAGCTTCGTAACATAACGAACACACCCCCTGCCCTGTCGGTAATGAGAAAATTTATGTCAAACAAGCAGAAAAAAGGTTTAAAACGAGCAAAAATTTGAAATTCAAAATGCTTTTCTGGTTTTTAATTTTCCATCTAATAACCCACGACCAGCTGTCTGCAGAAATGTCCACGGGAGGAGAAAAATTTGCATTCACAGCACCAACACTTTCCCTTATGCAAATCATAACTTTGCCACCTGACCCGAGCCACATCCTTCCGTTTCCCGTGCGATAGTGACACCAAAAGCAACAGAAAGACAGAAAACAATCATATCCCACAATCAATCATTTCCCATCTGCCAGGCACCATCCCTGGTTGTAGCAGTCCATTAAATTAAATTGACCGAAAAGAAAGAGTATATACATACCTATAGCAGTCCTGTTCCGGAAATGGAAAACCCATCAAAAGGACCCACAAAATAAAATTTAATAAACACAAGGAATTCCTAAAACAACTCAAATACACATTACTTCTTCATTCCGAAACCCTGCCAACCCTGAACGCCCTCGAGGAATTATAATTTCTTCCCATTTCGAATCGATTTTGTAGATCATCTCCTTCTAGTCTCGGACGACTGACCTATTTCGGGTCAACGGAAGAGAAAGGAACGACAAAAAAAAAATGAAAATAAAATTAAAAAGGATTGCAAAGTGAATAATTAATAAAAGAAAAACGAAAAAGGATATCAAAAAAAGGACGATATCAACATTGAGGAATCTAAAGAAACTCAGCAGAGTATAAAATTGCTTACTTACTTCATTAAGGACAAAGGAATAAGGAAACCAATGTCCTGCCGCCGCCGCCGCAGTGCGTAGGCAGCGCAACACAACGACGACTGATGGTCAAAGTGTGTACGTAATAGGGATTCTAAAGCCCCCATCCACTCGCCTGCTCACCATAAGCAGATGATGATGGAATGAAAATGAAAATGAAAATTCCTTGTGAACCTTTTGCCAAAGTGAAATGACATAGGAAATGGCCAATGAATATAAAAATAAAATTTTTAAGGAGAAGCCGAGTGCCGCTGCTGTTCACAATATGAAGGCTTCCTTAAAAACCCATAAAGGAATTATTAAGGAGATTTATTTGCTCCATCCTAGCGCCTGCCCCCTGTCGCTTAAGATTATAGATAAACCAAAGTCAAATAGAAAAAGGATACTCCTGTCCATGCCCTCCTTTGATGTGCACACACACACACCAATGGTGTCCCGTTTCAGGAGATTATCTTGTGACAGCCACAAAGCAAGCAAGCAAGCACACCCCAAAGGCACTGTGCCGTGCTCTGCCATAACACTTCATCAGTGTTATGAGCTATTGCCATCTTTAGTGTTGAAAATGCATGGAATATGATTTGTGGCAAAGGATTGCGACGATGATGATGCGGAGTCTGGCATTAGCATTTGCAAGAACGCTTAATTACCCAAATGGTCTTGACCTGCATTTATTTACGCCCGGCTCTGGACTTACTGCGATTTACACTCACGTTGAGCTGAGCACCATTCAACATGCATAAATGCATTCGCCTTCGGGAGGATACTCGGTTGTTAATGGTGTGGAGGTCTCTTTCAGGAAGACGCTTGGACGGCTGGTGCGAGTGATTTCCACCCCCGTTCTGATATTTGAAATTCTGATAAGGATATTAAAGGATATTCGTGCCACTTGAAGAATGCAATGGCGGAAGGAACGAAGCTCTGCTTCTCGGTACCGTAAAATGCAATTCATGGAATTTTATTTAGTTGTCCGATTCTGGCGTGGGATTGGAAACGATGGAAGCCAACGTGTTGCCATTGCCAGTTGAGCGGTTAACCGTGGTATCTCGGGGAGTACAATCGGAGCACCACTTCTTCGCGGTGTCGAGCAGAATACTCGTATCTGGCTCAGGAATTTTTTAAAAGGAACCAGAAATTGCTTGGTCCACGCGACTGTGTTCCAAGCGGAAATATATGGTATCACCAAGACCTGCAGGAGTCTATCCACTCTGAGCATAGATATCTAGTACCTCGACAGCCAAGTAGCCATTAAAGCCACGACTTCAGGCACAACCAACACAAAATTGGTTAGAAAATGTTAAGGGGTACTCAAGCCCCTTAGCTCTAGGCACAGCATCAGGCTGTGCTTGATTCCCGGACATATAGGCTTCCAAGGAAATGAAAGGACAGATGGGTTATCTAGAATGATAGGGGAAGTGCACTCTCCTCGTACCGCGTGTCGAGGCTATTATGGACCAGAAAAAAAGGACCAATGAACTCCACAGCTTTCCCTTCTCACCTCACAGTTCACAATTCAATGGCAGGCCACCTGCAGCGATACAAAGGTAGAAGAAGACACAACCCACTTCCTCTGCGAACGCCCAAGCCTCAGCAAAACCAGACACCTAACCCTCGGAAAAGATTCTTTCAACGAACTAGCTAATACGCCACTCCTGCCATAGATTAATTTGTGGGACACAATCCGGATCGGATCCTTCGAGATCCGAGTAAGAATCTAGCCCTTTGACTGGAGTCACCCCTTGAACCTACCTACCTTCCTACCTTCCTATCTGCCTAGCTTGCATTGGCTGTAAAATGCATCTCAGTTGTCTAACAAAAGTCCTTCGGAGCTCAAGTCAGTAAGGATCTTTAACTAGTGAGGCTGAATCTTGAAAAAGAAAACCAACTGTAGCCCCCGGATCCCTAGAGAGGATTACTTTATATACAATAATAGCCAAAACTTCCGTCCCGCTGACCGTAGGGAAGTGTGTATAGCAAGACCCAACCCACAAGACTGTAGGACAGGCTTTGTAGGAGAGGATTCAACGACGAATTATAGGAGGTATACAGCGATGGCTAGGACACGTAGAGCGAATGAACTCCATCGACCCGGACCATATAGTCTTCGAATCAAACACGGAAAGACGAGGATGGTGAGGACAAGTAGAAGGAGATCTCAACTGATTTGGAGTACGTAACTGAAGTCACTTAGCAAAAGACTGGAATATCTAAAGAAGGTTGTTGGTTGAGCCTCAAGTTCAACCCGAATTGTAGCGCCACCTATGCAAGATGAATGTTTCGTTTCAAGTCCCAGACACACCCATCCGATATATCGAGCACCTCTGCCATGATAATACGAGAAATACCCCCTTAGTGTGGGCTCCATCCATGAAGTTTTTATTGATACCTAACGACACCCAAGTTTCAAACCATTACATCCTACCTTTGTCATAAAGGAATGTATACTCTTGGGCGTAGGTAAGCCCGCTTCTATGAAAAGGCAGGGTTGGCTGCAATAGAAGAAATAAATGGAAATGGACAGATCCTTCAAGCGCTCCCAGAACAACAACTATCACACCGGGTACTCCCCAATGTGTTTCGAAAAAAGGATTTCTGTAGCCAAGCACTTTGGTCGTATCATGGTAACACTGTTAAAGACCTACTATCTATCTGCCAACCTCAATTTAATACATTAAATGTGCGCTACACATGCAATCGAGGATGCGATGCCTTCACCGATTGAGAGAGAGAAAGAGCAAGTCCTGCCGCCGCCCTCCTTTATACTATGTTCATACTATAATCAAGGATTTACCTGGACTATAGATGAAACGAGAAATAATAAAAATAAAGATACGAGTACTCGCATAAAAGTGAGCATTAAGCTTCCGCACATCAATATTGCAAATTGAATTCAATTCAACTTCACTCTTCGACGGCCAGCAGAAGAAGATCTACCAAATGTTGCTGTGCGGCGTGCACGAGCTCCTTGCTTTAATGAAGTCCAACAAATGCACATCCTAAGCTAATCTAAGTGGTAGTAGTACATAGGACGTAGGATAATAATGCCAAGGAAGCCAAGCAAAACAGATTTAATTAAAACTCATTCAGATGGAGTAGACAGATGTAGAACAGAGGAGATGGAACTGAAGTCCTTCTTCCTTTTCTCTATTTTCTCTTTTTTTTTTTCGTTTCCTTTCGTTGTTTTGTTGGTTTGAGTTGCAAATGTCAACCGAATAAATAACAAATTAAAATAGGGATAAACGCAAAAACAGAGAAAATAAAGGAAGTTTCATTCGTTCTCCGCTCTGCCACCCCTGCACATCACGGAGTCTGTCAGTCAGGATGTCAAGCAGACAGTGCCAGTCATTGGCAGCACACTTGCCACTCTAATACGGCTCATAGGAGAGCAAGGCAGAACAGGAACGGAAAAAAAACCAAAATGAGTCTCTCATATATATTTAATCACAAGATGAAGCTTTGTTGAGCTGTGCTGCTAGCATCTGCCTATGGCAGGCAGTAGTGCACACGCTCTCACCAACACGAACATATCAGTTTAATTTCCTGGAACAAGGATATTTATACAGAGGACTGCAAATGTCCTGCCTGCACTGAGCCACACACACATGGAGTATGGAGTATGGAGTATGGAGTGAATGTGAATTATTTCTGAACGCATACTGCGAAGCACAAAAAAGGAACAGTAAAACAGGATATATGAAGGAACGTACCGCTTAGACAGAAACCCATATGACGGACACACAGAGCGTGTCCATTGTCCGCATCGTACCTTAAAGTTCCTTACTGCTGGAGGGACACGAAAAAACAGGAATACCAAGTTTCATATCCTGTGCAAGTCATCAGTGAATCCGATGAGCTCCTGCTGTACTCCGGATGCGTATGTGGTACATCATATATTTTTTTCTTCTCCCTTTTTACTTCTTTATCTTGTTTAGTGCCTCCGAGGAAATATCAAAGGACTGTAGAAGAATTTTGAAAAATGTTCTGATACTCTCTTGGAATGGTGCAGTGGATACTACCTAGGAGTACTTAATCATTCGTCGGGTATCTCAATCGCATTTGTTTGTGTGTCTAAGCTTGTGAGAGATTATCTATCCTTTACCTTCACAGTTCAGCTCTCCATGTGGACATACTTTTACCGGACACGGTATACGAGTGTCGAATGGATTTTTGGCAAAGGATTTCGAAATTTTAATGAAATTCTTCCAAATTCGTCTTAGCAGGAGCTTCAGTAGGATGGGAGTGCTTTTGACAATTGTTGATGAGAAATTGATCTGTCAAAGGAATTTAATAACCGGATGCTGGATTGTAATGACATGTTAGACTTGTCATGTATCGGAATACCTATGTTCTTTGTTTCGAATGATGATACCAAATGTACAGACATACTTCAAATGTGATTCAATCCATTCCATCTGACATAAGCGACGACTGTGCCATGACCATTTGACCCAGTGTGGAGTTAGGTTTCGTAGAAACTCCTGTGTATCCCCATTTTCTATATAACCTTCTCCAGATGCTCCATCTATTCGAAGACCATACTTTCGGTAAGCTAGCTGTCACCTTTATCTTCTTTCTGTTTCAGTAAGCCATAGTCAATCAGGATTAAGAGTACAGTACTCAAAACTCAACCTTGTGGAACACTTGTGTATTTCTATAGCTTGTGCCCATCAGTATCGCTTGCAATCTTTCCAACATCCTGATGGCTGATGCTATGTTTTGCTGTTTCGAATGTGTTTCGAATGATGATAGCAAATCTACATACAAAATTCTTTTCACCAGTCATCCGCGACATTTGAGCCAGTTTTGACTTTCTGTTGTCATAGTTGCCATCGTTAAGTATCTTTTGCTTGTTCCTTCCACCCGCTCATTGGTTAGTTTTCCTTCAACCTGTGACACTTTTGTTTCTTGTTAAGCTAGCTGCTAGCTGTCAGCTTCTCAAAGGATTCTGTATTCCGTATAACCTCTGGCTTCTTTTTAACGCTATGAGGGCTCACTCAACATCCCCAGTAACCCAGCCACTAGTGCAATGTAAATGTCATCCCAGCAAGCCAAAGAAAATTACTCCAGTACTCCAAGCTCAACCTTGTGGTACACCTACTTATTCCTATCATTTATTTCCATCAGTGTACCGCATCCAATTTTTCTGACATTCGCTTGGGTGTTATGATGCCTTGAGTTTGACAGTTTTAATGCCCAGTTCCTGTTTCCATTTAGTTTAGATTTATGGATCCTATTGAAACCTTCATTACACGTTTACAACTTTCCCAAAGTACGGCTCAACACTATTAATTGACACCACTCGCCCTTCTATTTCAAAGTTAAACTCCATTAAATATCACCTAAGTGAGGTCGATATTTTAATCCCATGCTCCGCTCCGCGTGTGTCAACAATTTATGACAACCGATTGACACACATGAAACAAAACAAGCAATTTATGAAATTTGCCTCTCCTCTGCCGGTAACCCTAATTTATATTGAAATACACGTCAAGTTCCCTCACGTCCTTTTGTCATCGAATACCATCTCTGCTGATCCAAGTTGGGTATCACATGTTACCAATGCCTACGTGCCTACCATCCCACCCATCCGTGGCTCGTAAGTTCATCAACCTGTGGCCCGTTTTTACTTGTTTTTTTTTTTTTTATGAAGAGAAGACCTTTTTCTATGTCAATTCGATTTTTCAAACATCCGCATCGTCGTCAGCTTGAATCGATGTTTTCACTTGTCAAACAGACCAACTGTCAAAGGCCTATAATTTTTATTCAATTAAGCAAACTCAAAGCAGGCACAGAAGAAAAAAAAAAGGAAAAAAAGAAAAAGAAGTCAACATAGGAATGTACCCCTAATGAATTTCCGCCGCACCGGATGGAAGTCATTTTTCATTTGGTTTCGTGCAGAGGAGCCACAGAAAAAAAATTGACTTTTTCCTGCGCCTCCGAACGTTAATTGACATAGTACTCGTAGTACCGAGCGAGGGTAGCGTGGAAAGGTGCACACATCCCTTCACCCGCAATATTCGGGTGCTCATGCAATATTCGGCAACTAATTCCTGCCGAAAGCAAACAAATCCCTAGCAGTTCACTGATTCCTGGATCTGGACATGTTCCACAGCGCAGCGTGCATATGCAATCTGGAAAATCTGTTATTCATTGGCAATTTGTGACGTGGTGCACGCGTTCGGCTAAAGTAAAAACATTGCGAAATTTTGCCATCCGTTGCGATAATCACTGCGAATTTTCTGATGCATACGAGTGCATACAAACAGGCGCAGGCGAGCTGAATGCACCCACCGCATACGGCGTTGTATCTTATTGCGTTGACGGCACCAAAATGCAATTACGAATCGCAAAATTTGCTTCCTAAATTACTGTCTGTGTGTGTGTGGGGGGGGGGGGGGGGACGTTTCGAAAACTGTTTGTATTTTGGGGACAATATTCTCCGTATTTGCGTGGCGATTTTGTCAATTGCGTGAGGCGCAATTGAATCGGATTTAATTATATCGAGAACGAGAGAATAATTTATGCAGCACGGATGGATGCTAATGTTCCTGCTGGAGGGTTTTAGTGGGTGCGTTCAGTGCCCATTCAAGCCACTTGTTGTTATAATTATAACAATTTTTTCTTCTGTATATTGTTTACTCTTAATTATAGGGAAGATAAAATTTAATTCACCAATCGTCGGGTTTGTGTGTGTGGTGAGCCACTAGTGGACCGCGCTAGTGTTTCTGTGCGAAAATAAATTACTTTGTTTGCTTGCGTTGAGCGGCGAGTGTGGGTGCGCTCTAAGCACTATTGAATCGGTTTGACCGGAGTTAGTTCTCCCTAAAACGAACGAAATGTGTTTGTTAAATGTGGTGAATGTGCTGCCACTTGGAATGGGTTGTGGTTTAGTTTGTTGATTCCGAAATTGTACTTGAGGATGGCCAGCAAAAAAAAAAAAATAAAAGGATTAACCCAGTTTTATTCGTTTTCATAAACTTTCAATTGAGATGTAGTTTGTTATTTGATTACTGGTACTTGAAGTGGTTTTTTGCTCTCCCTCTCTCTCTCTCTCTTTGAATAGACAGTATTTGGTTTGGTTATTAGGGTATGTAAAAGCAATTTAAGGGAAATAAGGGTGATGAGGGTGCCTTCAGCATATCAAGTATCAGAACAGGGTTCATCTATCATGGCGATGGTCCCGCTCAGCAGGGACACACTTAGAGGAAACAACCGGATTACCAGCACCAGAGACCTACATGGAGTTTCTCCACTTGGATAGAAGATCGAAGACATATTCGCTGTTTTGAGCATCAAACGGTGGCAAAGCTCTTTATTCTGCTTAAGTCTAGTCTGGCTAGATCGTTAAGATCTGGTAAGAAGTACTCGGCTTGAGTGAATTTCCTTCTCAGAACTTATAAGGCAGGACAGGTGCGATGTGTCATGAATTCCTCATCTTATCCTCTACAGAAATCGTTGAAGGGGCACCAACCCTTCTGGCAAGACTCTGCCATACATTGCTTCGTAAAAGCGCCAAATATCTTTCTTTATGTTGTCCTATTGGCAGAGATAAGTCTACTGGTTTTCCCAAAATCCGGATCTGGCTAAACTTCTTTGGAAGAGGGTCATGAGCTGATAGTGTCCCACCTACTGTTTGCCATTCGAATGAAGTTTTCCCTAGCTAGCTCGTCCCCTTTGCACTTGCTTGAAATATCCGTGTAGCCTAAAGCGCACCTGACAGCGATCTCGTTAAGAGATCCGTGGAATTCCTTTACGAACTTGGATCGAATTATTGCAGCTTGACTCTCTATATAGAAAACAAGCGTTGCAGTCTATCAAGGCAACCGAAAGGCAGGTCACGACTTCACGGACTGATGTGGGATCACCTATCATGGCGATGGGAGTTAGAAGATATCCCGAAATCAACTCAAAGTTCACTGCTGTTTCTGTGTGCTACCTCTTAACCAGCGCCTGAGGGTATGCACTTTTTTTGAGGTGTGAAGTACGAGGTTTGAGACTCAGGTGGATGGTGTCTTAACTAAGATTTTGCAGTAAAATGTTGTATTCGGTTTAGTGGTTTGTAGTCTGCATTCTATCACTCTAGATGGAGCTGCGGAGTGATTGAATATTTGACTCTCTGCCCCACTTGTCCCGGACTCAAAGTCATCCAAATACTTCACATCCAGTTGACAGAAGTACGAATTCCCTCCCATCTCTATGCAATGCCATCAAACTTAATTAATATTTTAAAGAAGAATGCCACGTCCTTGACTTCGCAAAAATGTTTGACATTCAATGACATTTTCGCTCGCGCACATGCCTCGACTGCGAAACCTTAAATTTCCGCTCGAACCGAGATAGGGACTTCCGAAAACAATTGATAATTGTACTTAACTCAATTAAACTTGTGAAGCATTCAAATTATCTTTTAATGGGTTAAAGATGAACTCAGCAAATATTAATTACATCCGGCATCTGTACCACACACACAGGCGCACACACTCGTTCGTGTGTGTGTCAGAACCCCCCCGTTTCCACCCAAAAGGATTTGCACAAAGTTTTCCAGCTAATTTGGAAGAGAGAGAGAGAGAGCGAATTTTCCAAAATGAAATTCATTGTCTTTTAATTCCGCGCCGCGATCCTGTGTGTGCCTGCTGTATCTGCGAGTGTGTGCTGTGTGCGTTTGCTAGTGACAGGATTTGCATATACATTCATGAGTTGTTGATTAAATACGTGATAACAATAGAAAAGAAAATTTTCGCCTCACTCCTCTTCCTTGCTGTGTGTCTCCTGAATTTGGTGTTTTTTGTGTTTTTGTAGTCTTCCTGTGCAAAGCTAATTAGAAAGCCTAATTAGGTAAACGTCTTAAGTATGAAAGGCAAAGGGGGACCCGGTAGTTAGTCCCCTTATTTGCGGTCCTAATAGGATTTTCGATGAAAGGTTCAGGATTTCGTGAGTGATTCATAGGGATAAAAATCCTTAATGAGTGCCGAAAAGAAAGAATGTGTCTTGTGGAAATAATAATTAAGCCTTGGAAGGGGGAAAGGATATCAGAGCTGTGCACGTATGTTACAGGATATCGCCGAGGAAAGAAAATGACAGGAGGAACTTCATATCTGCAGCGGCACACTCGTCGGAATTGGAAAATTTCACACACACTCGCTGTGGACATTGTCAAAGTGTCCTTCTTCTCAACACCATCCGGTCGGTTGTCCGTGTTCTGTTGTTCGAGTGTGTTCTCAATACCACCTGCGATGCGAGAGAATAGTCGCCTAAGGACATTCCGTATTCGCATTCACATTCGCAGTTGCTTTTGCTTTTGCTTCGCATTTCTTTTTTTTTTCTTTTGGTCTGCTGAGTGGGTGTCGGCCACCTGGACTATTTGACATCCTGAATATAGAACTCGATCCCAATGTGCATTGTGGGTTTATCATTCGAGATAGGATTTTGCAGGTTTTGAAGTTCCTCGATGCCATGCTACTGGTGTGTCATGTTTTGACAGATTTATGCGAATAAAAGTGGCTTCGCATGTTCATTTCGTCTCCGTCTCCGTCTCGGTTTCGGTGTCGCTCTGTCTGTTTGACTGTCAGGCGCTGCCAGTTTTGTACTGTTGTGTTGTTCCGGCGTTGTCCTCGGTTATCTCTGACGCAGTTGTGGTGCTCGATGTGTGCTCATTCGAGCAGTAAACGACATCGCAATGCAGTTTGTACCCGAGAAAACCTAATTCTTGTGTTTTCCTGCAAGCTTTGGTCCTGTCTGACTGGCGTTGATGGTGGTGGGGTTGGTGCTCGTCGTCGTGACTTTTCCGGTGTGCGCTTATTCGCTGCGGTGTAGTGGGCACGATACTGTGTGCGGACAGCCGCTTTTCCAGGAATCTGTAGCTTGTCTGGCTGTGGGTTTGTTTGTTCGGATGTTTTTCGAGAATTTCGGCCATCGCCGGTTTTCGCTGCACTCTCGGTCTATTATGCAGCCGAGGCATGGTTGTGATTGATTTCGGTTCGATGAGGTTTTTGATTCGGAAAATAATCTTTGCTGAGGTATTGTTTACCCAGGTATGGTGAACTTCGACATCCGAAGTACTGGCTGATTGGTATGGAAGGGTAAACGCGTAGGACGATGACATGGTTCCGGGCGGTGTTTAGGCAAACGCCGATCATTAGCTAAAGTGGGTTATAGTATGACTGACGGCACTGCTCTGGCAGTGACGTGTGTTATACGAGCTGACGCGTTAGTAAACGGTTGCCCTATTATGCTCCAAATGGCAGTGAGATTCTGAGTCACGTTCATACCGATTCCAACATGTCATGTGTCATGTGGATGAGCATTGTTATTGCACCATTCATGGCGATGGTCTTGACATTATCACGTGACTATTTGAACAAGGACGACTGAGGAACGATCAAGGTGGAAGCGAGGATATAGAAAGGTTGCAAGAAACTTATAAGAGGCGACATGCTCCGAACGATTAAAGAAATTTCATCTCTGTCTCGAGCTACTTTAACTGCAATATCTCCTTTTACTCAAAAGTCAGAAGGGAAAAGATACCACCCTGGGGTACTCCGCAACAGGCAAATCTTCTGGCCCATCCACCACAAAACTGAGTAAGCAATAGTATCCACTTACAGATTTGCAAGTGCTGGCTTAATGTCCAGGAATACCATCATGGGATGCCTTTCTTGGTATAGTCGCTCTACTGCTTTGAATATCCATTGGCCTTTCCAGCATTTTCAGTGGAACAAATGGGAGCTCCTTTGGCATGACATGCGAAAAATTACTTGAACTTTAGCTTACAGTTTAGGAATGCGATCAAGATTCAGCTTGCCCCAGATGATGGCTTTAATTCAAGGAAGCACTATGTCTTATAAATACTGGCGGCATCCACTCAAATGACTTTAAAGTGGCTTTGCGGGTTCGAAGCTACATGTGAGGGGGCCAAAGGAACTTTCTCTAGTTACTATGTTCGGAGGAATGGTACATATTGTGGCAAATGTCCTCTTAGTTTAAAGCATAACAAGAGGGGAGCCACATGGCAAGAATAAAAAGGACTCCTTATTCAAAGCAATTCAGATGCTATTCTTCATTCAGACTTCTTCTGCTCTTCGGAGACTCACTATGAAAAGCCTGATTTGAAACAAAGGTTATGTCCAAAACTTCTTGTTTGGAACTCACATTTTTTCAGACTTCTACCGACAGAGAGGTCACAAGGAATACAAGAGACTACACCTACTTGCTAGAATTAATAGAATGAATGGACACCAGCTCTCCAATCCACAGAATCTTTGAATCCAACGCTGAGAGACCACTCAGTAGCTCAGAACCGATCTATAGTCCCGCCTATGTAACTAAGTGACTTTCCTCTCAAGGACATACCTATTTGTTAGCATTGTACGCATCGTATGACCTCCTTGATCAAAAATGTCAATTACTTAATAAACATGAACTGAGTTTGAAAAGAACTTCAAAACTTATAACGACTTGCCCAACAACCTCCTCATAGATGACCCTCCTCAATGCACAGCCTCATAAATAATACGTAAACTTTTCGAAATGCTCAATTAGGCACTCATAGCGGCCGCGCGGCCCCCCTTCCCAATAAGCCTTTCAATTACATTCGAAAAACTTTTGAAAAGCGCACAAAAAACCCCCAAAAAAAAAAATAAACTCCTAACCTAACAAAATCTGAATAAGTAACGACCCACCGAATTAAAACTTTTTAAAATGTCTTAAGTACACTTTTGTTTCCCAAAAAAAAAAAAAAAAAAGTACAAAAAACCACGAAAAAAAGGAGAAACTTTCTCCAAAATCCAATGACAATCGAAACATCGATATGAAAACTATTGAAATAGTTCTTCAATAAACAGACGCGCTGTCGCTCATAAAAATCGAAAAATGAATTTCATTTGACATTTGCCACTCATCTGTCATGACGGTCGCAACCACGATGAACCAATGAACCAACGAACGGGCACAAGGGTCAGGGAAATGAAACAAAAAGTTCTGTTTTGTTTTTTTTTTTTATTTCTTAAATACTTGAAAATTTTATTTCTCCATTTTCAAAAGAATGCCCTGGGTCCCCTTTTGGAATACTTAATGGAAAACCGCCCCCGTGTACCGTAAGATATGACGAAATTTAACGATGAAAGTGACAGCTTCCCGCTGAACGGAGTCAACACGAAATGAACACACACAGACGCGGAAACAATGTTTGTCGTAAAATTCAAAAGTTAAATTTCTCAATCTTCTAACATTCGCATGGCATTGGGAATGGCGAATGGGAATGGGGAATGGGGAATGGGAATACCGATGGGAATGAGGAGAAGGACCTTTTCGTACCCAGTATGTCCGAAGTCATAGAACATTGTTCTTTGATTGTTCTAAATATATATAAAAATTGAATTTATTCCACCTCTACACGTTTTCATTTTGCCGGAATATCCTGCTATCCTGCTGCCTGCCTGGCCGGTGGACAGGACAATAGTAGTCGAATGAAAAGGGAACAAAAACTGACTGCTGAGGACAGTTTATGTTGAGAGGGCTAGGCCTCGCCGACGACGGGAGATGTAGGGGCGAAGGAAAATAATAAGCCTGACGTGTCGGAGATAAATTTGATGTCATTTTATCGGGAGAGTGCTATTGAATAGATAAACTTTGGTGTTGTGTTGTTGTTTTTTTTTTTTTTTTTGTTTTCTTGGTTGCTGCTCGTCTTTCTTTCGATTTGATGGTCTTGTACACGACATCTATACTCTCATTTCCTGATCTCCTTCTGAAGGAGGAGGAGGAGGAGGAATGGCAGTCCTCGTGTCTTCCCCCGGCTTCGCATTCACATTTGGAATCCTCCCCCATATCATGGCAAATGGCTGATGGCACGGAACGATGGATGGATCGAGCACAAGATGCGGAATGCGGGCGGTTTTGATACAATCACACGAAAGTCAGAATGGCACTGGGGG
This sequence comes from Xylota segnis, assembly GCA_963583995.1. Taxonomy (NCBI): domain Eukaryota; kingdom Metazoa; phylum Arthropoda; class Insecta; order Diptera; family Syrphidae; genus Xylota; species Xylota segnis. The sequence goes on from OY757238.1 coordinate 1,746,898, forward strand.
CGGGAGGGTCTGTCGGTCGGTGGGTCGGTGGGTCGGTCGTTGCTTGGTTGCTTGGTAAGGTAAGGTATAAATGCGAAAAGTCCTTTTTTTATTTCCTTGCTATTTGTGTGTGTGCCGGTTGTGTGAAAGGCAGAAAACTCACTCGTCTTCTCCATGAAAGTCAAATAAAACCACACACTAAAGCGAAAAGCGAAAAGCGAAAGAGACAGGTCCTTGGGAAGGAAGGATATTTTTTTTCTGTTTTTTTTTTTTTTTTTTTTTATTTCGACGTGTTTTTACGAACGTGCGACGTGTGTGATGACTTCGTTCTCGTATGTAAGTAAGTACTGGTATGTGCCTCGTCAGGAGACGAATGAAAAGTGATTCCGCGCCAACGGGCTTGGTTTTCTCCTGCGCCTTTTTGTGTTCTTCTTCTCCGTTTTTATGATTGTTTCAAATCTTCGTAAATTGTGAACAATTTATTTACTTTTATTGATTCAGCGACTCGGAGGGATGTCGACGAGCGAAAGGTGTGCATAAATTTGTTCCCAACGATTTGGGCGAAAGTTTCCTCGGTGTTCTTAGTGAGGAGTGGATTTATTTTGTGTTTATGAGAGATGAGGGGCCAGGCGGAAGGACACGGTGACATTGTTAGCTTGATTAAAACGGAGAGAACGGAAAAGTCCAATTCGTCATTTTGGTATCAATTTGATGGAAGTTTATCTGTGAGGTGTGAGCTGCATTCGCGATTGTATTTAATTAGTTATCAGGGAATCAGCGATAAATTGTTTTCGTTTTTGGCTATAAAATAGATCCTGTGTATCTGTAAACACAGGCAATTCATTCTGTGAGGCCAAGAGGTACTTATGTAGACCACCCGACGAAATGGGTTCGTGTTCATTGTGCGGCATCGCTATAGAGTGACGGGAGTAGTCATTAAAAGGAGCTTGATGGCTTTTCAGAGAAGTGTCGTTGAGATGGCCACTGAAGCAGGTTCTTGACGAAGGATTGCAACAAAATGGTATGAGACTTGTGGTGGTTGCTTGCGCTATATGAAGAGGCGGCATGCATGGTTTTGTAGTTCATCAAGTTTAAACAACTTTTGGAGGAACACTACAGGAAGGGAATATCTCGTCTCTTTTACGAGTTTTCGTGGTCAACAAAGTCCTGTCAGGACAAGACATAGATGAAGTGGATATAGTCTCACATGAGTTGGTTGATTGGTTGAAGTGGCTGGCAGCATAGGACGCCAGCGAACTAAGACTGGCAGTAGGTCCTACTCGTTAAACTATTTTGAACATCTAGCGAAGCAAAAGAGACCCTCTCCTGTTCATATCTATCAGATCACTTAAGTCGTTGAAAAATATGGCTCCTCAGTGAAGTGTTCTACTCCCTGGGTATTCCCTCCTCTTTTTTATTCATAGAGCTTCTGCAAAAGTCATTTGTAAAAAGGTCAAGCCTTGTGGAGTGCTTGCCTATTAGACAGTGCTCCGTCTAGTCAGGGAGATCAAATGCTTGGAGCGGTTAAACTCTAGCTTATGTCGCTAGACATGTTGGTAGACTTAGCCACCTAAGATTTGTGCACTCGATAGCAACTAGTTTAAGTTGCCTTTAACCGGCAAAATGGGTAGAATACCCACACGCCCCGACTCGACCACCTTCGTAATAGATCATCAGAATCAGCAGTCTAGAGCTACAGAACTAATAGAGGTTGACTGCTAGGAGAGGTTGATTCGGAAGGAGAACTGTCAGACTATTAGGAAACTGTCAGTATTAGAGAAGTTTCCATCAGTGACCATAACTTTGAAATATCGCCATTCTCATGGGAAACCAGGCTGTCGTCAAGGTCCTAAGATCGACTACAGTGTAAAGAGGCCAGGTTCACCCCGAACTGGACCCTCACCTAAGTAAGAAAGTCGACTTTCAGTTTTGGTGATACAAGTGCAAGCCACTGACATTGACAGAGGGTTTAGGGTCCATTAAGACTGTATTGACTTGGAAAAGTTTAACATAAGCTTCATGCCCGATGAGCTGACCCGTGAGTCTACCCATAAGAACGAATATGTGAAGCCGAGAGTTCCCTCGGTCACGCATGAAGTAACTAAGGTATAAGAAATAGAATAGGACACAAAGTGCAACCTTGAGGAACCCCCAGCAATTACGGATACGTGAACGATTACAAACTTGAATCTTTCACTCAGTTTTCTTTATTACAGCACTTCCATGACCTTCAAGAGCACAGACAGCCAGCAGTTGTAGGTTTTGTCTTGACAGATGATGGGAACTATACCCGCAGCAATCTCTGCCCACAATTAAAGTTTCAGTAACCGTGCGTTACCCTTTAAGAAACTTTATCAAATGGCGGAAGTTCACCCGCCCACGGAAACGTTTCCAAAGGCATTTCCTGCTCACCATCACACGCATTCCGTCCATAAACATCTTAACTTGTTCGAGTGTAAAGTCTACACGAGACGACTCCCATTCAATTCCCACTCCCCGCACCACGGAGGCGTTTTCATGCCAATGATTCCCTCTTCCTGCAGAAGTCATAACTTGTCTTAAACAAATTCCCACCCACCTACCGACCGTGTCCCCACGCAAAGGCAAACATTTCAATCAATGAGCATTGCCTATTCACAACTTGAACTTCAAACGAAGCAAATTTAAAGTCCTCATTAATTCCTTCTCGGTTCGACTATGTACCCCGAGTCGGTATCGACTTAAGACGAGGACGACGAGGACGACGATGACGATAAAATGCAATGATCAGCATTTAAACGTGCATGTGTAGGTAAGGCACATACATATGGGCATATTCCTCCATTGGCAACGGAGAGGAGGACATACCCTAGTGCCGATAAATTAACGTCATCATTTCGCTCACTATCACACCCTTTTATCTGCCAGGATAGCACCTTACACAGCACACAAGTTGTTAACTTTTCCGTCTGCTTCCGTCTCCCCCCAACCAGACACACACTCGCACACAAGGCGGGGCAGAATCCCATATTTTTCAGAGTGAGCGTGAGAAAAAGCGTGAAAAAAATTCCCTTCCGGTGAAATACTAGTGATATCTCTTCTCATCGAAGGGTTGAGAGCACGATGACGACGACTTAACGCTGATGGTGGGAAAAAAAAACCAAAATTGTTATCACTAACTTCCAGAGGGGGGAGGGGGGCTAGCGACAGGATAAAGTTGTAGAGCAGCGAAGCGACGTCTACTCCTACTACTCAGAGACGACACCAGGAAAGGAAACTTTATGATATGTCGCACCTGGCCAATGAAAGAAAATTTAATTTAGAGAACATTGCGGGCACACTTAATAGATGTGCGTAGCCCGACAACCCACCACAGCCCATCCTGCTTCCGTTCCAACACTTCGGCAAAACTTTTATAATTAAATTGGATACAAGCCTGAGCTTGTGGCAAAATGGCAACCAAAGGCAAAGGCGTTAGACTGCAAGCAATGGCAAAATTTTTGTTATAACCTGTTTGATGATGTGTACGAGTACAGCGCATAAGGCAGCAAGGCCAATGGGAAGAAAAAAAAAACAAAAAAACTACCCAGTCGCCCGCCTTAAGGACCACCCAAACACCCGAACACGAGGAGGGTGTATCGAATTTATTCGCAAAAGCTAATTTCCCTGAATTGAGTGAGAGATAAGCTAACAAGTTTGGTAATAAACTTCTTCTGTACATCTGGGTGCGCGCCAGGAAGTGAAATTATTATGAAGTAGCACAGGACGAGACGGGGGCGAGATGCCATGGGCCAAAGGATGGGAAAAACAATTTTCAATCTGTCGCCGGGGTGTGAGACTTGCTTTTCGGATTTACCTTTAGCCACGCAGACGAGTAAGCAGCAGCAGCAGCAGCGCAAAGATGAATAGTTTACTTAGAGGAGAAGTTTTGGTTTGGAATTAATTTAAGGACGGCCAGGATGTGAGGCGGTCGGTGCGTTGGAGTTCGAGTTCGACGATATAAATTGGCTCAAGTCAAGAGTTTTGGGGAAGTTTAATTACATTGGAATAGTCCGTGAGGATGACATGTTGCTGGGTCCAATGATTTTTGCCAATATCTCGATTGGAATGTTAATTGAGGAGAGAATTATGCAATTCGATTAGGGCGATACGCATGGGTCGTGCAATAAAATCATGAGTGGGTGTGTCCGAGACGAGTGTCCGATCTGATGTGGAGAACATCAGCAAAGTGGTACTTTAGATTTGATTATTCAATCAAGTGTGTTTCCTGGGAACAAGTTCTTCTTGGCACACGCACTCAAGAGGGTGTTTCGGTATTCCAATGGCAAGCCAGAGGTCGATCAATGTCACTGTACGAGGAGTCGTGAGTTCGGCCAATCACCTGAACCGATATTTGATTATGATTTCATGTCATGTCAGTCCATGCTGACTGTAAGTGCGGAATGGAGGAACAGAGGGCACTACTCTATCACCACCTGAGCGCATATCCCAACTGTCACTTCTAGATGTATGCAAACGATTTGAGGATGGCATACCGAATGAGGCACTTAAGGTAGCCTTTGTCACAACCATTTGTGGAATTTTATGACAAGCGTCTAATAGAAGTGGTTTTGCAGGCCAATGGCTGCTGCCTAAAGGGAAAGAGTCGCCCTCGTCATATGCCTGCCAGACTGTGCTGCGACATGTGCCAATCAACGAAACGGATTTCGAAAAGCAAGTCTCACAGTAGACACAGTTGCCGCACTTCTATACCAACAGTAGAGTAAAGCAGTACCGCATATCTGACGGAGTCACCACAATCATCGGTACTAGGTCCTATTCTGTTGAACTTCATGTATGACTCGGAATCCTAAATGAGATAAAGATTCTCTCAGTGATGGAGGATATTGGAAGTGAATGTGCCAGAGAAATAAAGCGGATGGGACTACTAGTAACCAGTCGCAAGAAAAGAGAGAAGGCGATGATAAGATACCATCAGATACCCAGATGTGATGATCCAACCAAGACCCCCTTACAAGGAACACCCGCAACAAACCTGCTTCGACGAGGGACACCTTTGCACAAATAATGACGAATATTGGAGGACCCTAACAGCTGAGGGTATAGGGTATGCGACACCCATATTTTTACTCTCGGGAGTCACTTGCTCTAGAAGCTATTGAAAGGTGGAATGCCCTTGAATAGAGTGGAGTTTTTCTCGCATTAAGTGGGACTATTACTCACTGTTCGTGAGAAAGTATCTCACTATTACAAATCCTGATTTATTTCTCACCAAATTCGTTCTAAATTTGTACCTTCGAGAAAGATGTACACAATGAGCTTGGTTCCAAGAAATACTAAAAGTGCTTCAGGGCGAGGCAAGGTCAAATAGGATGACACAACTCAATGGACACAGGTCAAGGGAATTTGGAAGATTTAGAAAGGAATGTTAACGTGCAGTATAGACGGCCCAGAATCTGCTTTATGCACAAAAAAAACCGAACAAACCTTCACGGAATGTAAAGCCCTGAAGGGAACCCCTTTCTCTGAATCGACTTCGTATTCTTTGGTTCCTCACACCTCGAGGAGGTGCTTGAACTCGAGTACTTCATCGAAACATACATTTATCCATAAACTCGGCCTTAAACCTTGTCTTGAGCGCAAATTAGGACTTAGACGTGAACGAATATAACCATGATTAAGTTTCATGGCAATAAAACTCCGTCTTCGCAGTGTCTACCGACAAGGAAATGAAATGAGTTTCATTTCTTAGTGTCAAGGACTCCACTCCCCGAGCGCTAATGAAATGAATGAAGCTCCTCGCATAATGAGAATAATAAAACCTAATTAATCGAAGGCCAACGTTCGCGACAGTGGCAAAAAAAAAAATGCTAATCCATGGACTGTGTCATGGTCAATAACTCTCATCCTTAATCCCCGAACGAGTCATGCAAATTACAAACGTCCACCTGGAAAATTAGCAATCAAAATGAGTCCCGGCACACACCACTTGCAACAATGAAAACACTTCCAAGTCCACCTTGACATCCTGACATCATTATCATCGGATTCCTGCTATCATTCCTACTGTTGCTGATGCTGCTACTGCTACTGCTAGTGATACTGGTAGTGGAACTGCTACTGGTACAGGTACTGCCGCCGCTCATCACTTGATACCTGTCGTTGTTCCATTAAACGAAATGACTTCCTCATTTGCGTACATTTGCTGGCGTCATCCGCGGCTGTTCGTTATTCGCCAGCTGCTTGAATAGCATTTTCATCCTCCTCCTCAGCCGGTATCACTCACTGTGACTCTCCTACACAATGACATGGCACTCTTTGCATTCGGAATTATCCTCATCCTTAATCGCGGAGGATAAATCATGAATGTGAAGGAAAGAAGAGAGAAAAAAAAAACAACAGACAGACGTGGAAATCAGTTTTTTTCTCTCTTTTTCGTTGCATCCCACCCCCGAGTTTATAAATTCCAAACCTAGATGAATAGCTATGCACCAGAGCGGGATCGTCCTTACTGCATCAACATCAACATCACGGCGCGGGTTTCAAAGGACAACTTAGAATGGATAAGCTTCGCACACACACACACACCCACCCAATTGGAGGACTCAAACAAAAACCGAAAAAACCAACCAAAAGAAATAGTAATAATCATTTGGAATACGTTCACGGTGTTATGGAGGTCCTTCGTGGTCGCATTAGTGACGCGGTTTCATTTGGTGCGCGGAAAACGAAAAAAACTTAACCAAAGCTCTTGTAAAAATAGAATGGCAGCAAGGAGAAAGGAAGAAAATTCGGGGAACGACCCGAAAGCCATTCAAATGTTCTTCTTCAGGAAAAGGATCTTTAGCTTTGCCATTTGGGGCTCCAACTTTTCCAGCTGCAAAAGTGCACCAACAGCAAGGAACACTCATAGTGTGCTGCTGCTGCTGCTGCTGCGTCTTCATTATTTAGTCGTTGGTGGACCGTTTTTTTTTTTTTGTGTGTCCTTTAGGAAGAAGTAAACAAGATGTTATTTTTCTTTTTTGATTTCCTTTTTTTGCATTCTCTTGAGAAGGATTTTTTTTTTTTGAAAGTGCAATTGAGAAAATGTTTGTCGAAGGATGGGGAGGACGCACTGAATAAAAGCGAAAACCCCCAACGACTTGAGATATTCATTTGTTAAAGTTGGACAAATGAATCTTAAGAATGTCGTCGTCGGCGGATGGAAACATGGAGACGAGACAAATTCTGGATGAAGTTAAGGATAATAATAACGAACGCTGGTTGACTCGGCTTTACTTTTTGAATGAGGTTGGGCTTTGATAGTTTGCAAGTTGGACGTTTGGGAAGAAAGGAGGAAGAAACGTTTTGTATATGACAAGGGAAGGAATAGGGAAATAGGATGCAGCCTTGGATTGGACTTAGGCGGACCATGTACCCTGTTCATGTTTTTTGATAGATTTCTGATGTATAGTAGCAATAAGACTGGCCCTTACACACTACCCTGTGGTACGTCTGCCAATATTTCCTTCCTCTTTTATTCTAAACAACTTGATGGCTGAATACTTCAGGAATATCGACCAATTTAGTGCTGTAACTGCAACAAAACATGGGATGATGGTAGGTGTCCAGTCTGACTCGACTTGCTGCACGCAGAATGGCGAGCGATAGGTTCAGATCTGATGCCATGGATAGGACTATTGCTTATCCGGGACTAGTCGGAACTCATTACCAGTTTGCGTGGGTTATCAAATAAGATCCTAGGTCTGTCTTTTTTGGGAACAGAGTTGGGCAAATGCGAAGGACATGGACAATGTTTTCTTCTTCCTCCTTATACATACAGCTTCTGCAGAGATCATGTGAAAAGAGGCACAGTCTTTTGGCATTATGACTGCTAAGAGCACCGATCTGTAACCGCTTCAATAGAACCAACACAGGTTTGCTAAGGCATCTAGCTTTAGTAAGACTTTGTCCATGGATCTGTTGAGCTCGTCAGTCCTCCAAAAAAATGGCCTCTGTGACCTGGCACACACCTTAGGTGAATGTGCTCAGTCATCTCCAGAAGAGACAAAGGGCAATCTAAAGCGGTCTTTGAAGTCAAAAAGCACGATCCGAGGAGTTGATTGCCACTTGACTGCCAGTGTACATTCAAGGAAGTAGAAGCAGAAGAACAGTCCATATAAAGCAGTCAGAGTCCACAGAGAGCCTCTGGCCGACAATGCATTCACAGTACACAAATGCCAACAATCTGTGGACCCAGTATCGCGACATCATTAAAGAGTAGTCCGAGACATCACCCTTGGTATGATAGTGAACGCAAGGATATCAAAGAGTCGCGTGATGAGATATTTTTGAGAAAACTGACTTTAAGCGCGAAACGCAGGCTTTTCCAAACAGTGAAGATGTTTATGGACAGGAAGGGAACTCGCATTCAGTCAATGAAGAACCCAGCCCCCATACTATTCCCGAAAGGTCTTCGCTGTCAAAAGTTGAAGAAGAACAAGCCCATTGTAGGGCTCATGCACCAAATCATCAAGGGCTATCAGCTCCTTATACCTTCTCTCATATACTTTCACGCATATCCCGTCGTATAGACGATCCTATTCAACGTATTTGAACCCTTTCTCCAGCTCATCAATCTGCGCGTAGCAGTGTGGCTTCCGACCCGATCTGATCCAATCCGATCCGACCCGACCCGACCCGAATAAAAGAGAATTCTGGAAAACAGACTCAAGAATTCGCTGATCGAGCTGTGCCACTAGACACTAACATCTGACTAACTTCGTCAATCTTGTGCTAGAAAAGATAAAGTGCAGGGCAGGTGCTACCATAGAAGACACTCTCTTCAACAAATTCGTCCAGCTGTTAGGATACACAGACGACTATGACTGGCGCTCCCAGCACACCGTCATAAAGCCTTTAATGGTAATCGAGCCTATCCTCCAGGAGCACCAATCCCTCATTCACTACCTGACTGTATAGAAAAAAAAGTAAGAAACACACTCAAACAATTACATGCCAAAAACATGTCCAAAGATTTCGGCTAATGAAAACGTCACCCGTCGGGGCCAAACCTTTGTTTAGATAAGCACAGCCTTAAGCGTTTCCTTTGTGGGATTATTTTCCCCAGTTAATGGCAATTAATTAAGTTATTTTTACACAACAGCCACATCTGGACTCATCAACGCGAAAATATTAAAGGTATCCTTCCTTTATCCTCACGTCTGCCTGCGATGCCTCTCTCAAGCCATTACCCTTGTTTATGTGGTAACAAATTCCTCCCCCACTTTGGCCTGTAATGTGATTTTAATCTCTCTCACTCTCTCTATCGCTCTTCAAAAGTACAATCCAAGTCTAATTATCAACCTTGGTAATAAGGGATTAAATAATAACAAAAACACTCCGGGATTAGAGGTGTATCCCGCACTCTACCCATTTGGAACCAACAAAACCACATCACATCACCATGTGCTAAATGGCATTCAAGGAATTTCTATCTCTCTCTCTCTCCATCGTCTCCCAAAACATCATCTTGTGCTTGTCCCACATTGAAAAGTTGTCTCTTCCTATCGCCGTACCCGTCCCGGCCCCCAAAAGTGTTTGCATAAAAACTTGTTGAATTGAATGTGTGTCACAAGAGGGCGCAATGTAAGTCGTCTGGCTATGGCTACAGGAGTATGTGGGCGAGTATTCCCACAGACCTCGTTTGCATTTCAACAACGACTGTGTATGTGTGTGTGATTTCGAAATGCGGTTCCACCCAAAGCAAATGAGATTCAACCCTGCAGAGTGAGGCTAAAAACGATTGGGAGGGCTGTTAGGTGTCCAAAAAAATTCTTGTCGGTCATTATTTGATGGTGTGCAGCAGGAAATAGATACAGTTTTTCTTTTGTGGACAATGTTTCTGTTCTGTTTGACACCTAGTGACAGCCAGTGTCAGTCATATGTCATTATCGGGATTGGCTATTTGACAGATGCGATGACAGTTGACTTTTGTAAATACCAACTCAACTGGTAGGGGATTAGGTTAGGTTCCTCGAAGAATTCAAATTATTTCCTCCTCTACGGACGGTGGGTAATCAATAAAGCAGAAGAAAGGTTTAAAAATAAAATTACATCGATTTTCTGCAGCCATTACTGCAGTATTGTCTTTGGGAATGGAATAGGGTGAAGCCCTGGAGCGATGTTCTACCAAAGAAGTTGTTAAACCCAACGAACACACGAGGTAAGAAAATAAAAATCTTAATGGCACATTAATTTAGAGCCACAAACATGTGGTACACTATATATGTGGCTACGTAGGGTATATATGTAAGTGGTGTATCTGTGCCAATTGTGGAAATCGAGAAGAGAAATAATTAATTAGGTACATAAAAAAGGTTCCACCACTAAAGAACGAAGAAGGAATGCTTTTTGGTGTCTGTTTCTGTCTGAAATGTAACCTGAGTGCTGGAGCAGGAGCAGGAGCAGGAGCTCGCACTAATTGAGCGGCGGCGGCGACGGGGGCATGGCACAGTTTTATTTTCTGAAACATAAATCATTAGCTTTCAATTCCACGGGTAAATATAAATTGAAAATATATTTTAAGAGGATCCCCGGAGCATTGATATAGCAGGTCTCTTAATGAAAACAGAATTGGAATTGAATGCTTTCAAAGGAATTCGTAAGTGGAAGGATAGCTGTGGAGTGGTTTGGTTCGCGTGGCACTTTCTGACGGTTGAACGCTTTTAGGTGTGGGCTGTACTTTGCGCTTGATACAAAGGTTTTGATTGGTTCTAGCAAAAGAGAGAAAAGTGGAATAAAAATCTCACGATTATATCCATTAATCCTTTGAGCTCGTTCCAGATTATCCTGAGAGAAGCAGCAATTAGGTGGTTCTTAAGGGAATCTGAAGCTGCTCCAAGTAGGACTCTGTACAGTTCAGACCATGACAGTGCAACTACACTCGTAGTAGTCTCCTCGATGTCCAAAATAGTTCAGACATCGATAGTACTACGCTCTGATCCAGTTTAAAGATCGTAGGACAGCATGATCACAGACTAACTCCATCGATCCGCCAGTCATACGCAGGAAAGACATATAGCGTGGCTTCCGATGATATGTGGAGATGGATCTGCGAAAAAAAAACCAAGGGCAAGCTCCCATTGCAGCTGCTCCAACAGCAAGGAACAGCTAAAATCCCAGCATCACTTCAAGAAAAGCTCAGTGTGACATACAGAACCAGGTGCGACTGCAAAGCCATCTACAGAGCAAGCAGAGAACTGAGAGCCGTATACCCCATGTAAGGCTTAACTCAAGAAAACTAGACTTAGATTCTCATGGTGATATATACCCGAGTACACACCCTATCTTGCTTAAGTCTAGTCTTTCTAGATCGTTAAGATCTTCCTCCTAATCCTCGTCTCTATTGACTGGGAGCATTACCTGCACAAAAAATTGCAGACTTCCCCAAGACTCCGTACTAGGTCCCCTACTGTGGGATTCACTATATGAAGACGTCCTCAGACCCTTGCTGTGGTGACCAAACTCCTTGAGGATTTGGAGCATGACTGCAATAAACGCATCGTTATGATTCAAGACTCGGTAGGACGCATGGGCCCACGACGTATAGAGAGCAAAAACTGTTTGGAAAAGTTGTAGTTTCTACGCAATATCTGGAGTATACAGCTAAGAAGGCATCAAGTGCAACAAGAAGAGATTCCTCTTACCTAAGGTTCGGCATCGATAATTCTCTATGGCTACCGACGGGCAGCAAGAAGACGAAGACACCTTACAGAACCTACTACGATGCGTAGGATTCTTGCTCACAACAGACATACTGTCCTATCACATGTGATACTGAGAAACAAGTCTGGAAGAATGGCACCAGAGATAGTATCACTCTGACAGAGCCTCTTTATGATCGTCATGGCTCAACAAACTAGGTGAGCACCACCTTACTCCAGACAACAAGCTAAGCAAGGAGATAGTGACAAGCCTATGAAGGAACAGCTAAAACAGGAGTGACAACGAAAAGCAGCGCATGGATAAGACTGCTCCTTAAAACTGAAATTCTTCCTCGCAATGAGTTTCTTGACGGAAGTCCCACAAAGGTACTCTGTTACTCAGTACGAGCTCGGTCTCATCTTCAAAAGATTCCACTCTTGCGATGCAAAAACACGATACTTTTGGAGATCAGCCCAAACCACACCTAGACTACAGATCCCTACAGACGTTCCCAAGAACCCTGCGGAGTATTTCCTAAAAATTCAATATTTTGACTCCCTCACCAAATGCAAGATTTGAATGTCTCCTCCAAAAATAAACACCCGAAACGCTTCCCCAAGAAAATATTACAAAATATGTGTCCTACCTTGAAAATTCTTGACGCTCCTTCCTGACTTCTGACCTTGGCATCGCTCCAGATTGCGGACGAACTAAAGATGTCCACGTATTCCTGAAAAGAGAGCAAACAAAACCACAAATTAGTTTTCCTCATCTTGTAAGTACCTACCCCTCTACTATCAAAAGTAATAAAATTATCCTTCAAACCAATCCCCTACTCAGCCTCACCGTACCTACCCCCGTCGGCCTTAAGAAAAGAACTTTACGAGCCATGGCTGATTGATGCCTAATGAGGCCTGTACCAAATTTTAGGGCTCGTCAAGCATGACTAACTATTACTTGAGCACACCATCAATAAAATTATGTTTGGTCACGAGTAGCGAGTACGTACCCACTACCTCGGCCGTAAATGAATTTTTGATTGATTTCCCGGTGAACAGTAGCCGGTACTGTGCCCTCAAAAATTGACTCCTACTAGAGGCTGAGCCTATTAGGTACGTGTAATCCCCCGAGTGAGACATTCGGGCTTACACATTGGATTAAGTGTTCAAAATCCATATCAATTAACAATTTAACTTGTGGCAGCTGTCACTTATCCATAATCTTCCACTTGAAGTCATTGAACACATTAAACGTCGTCGGTTGGTTGGTTGGTTGGTTGGTCGGTGTCTCCCTCAGCTCCCGAAATTTTCGGTGACAAATCGGGGAGGGGAACAGCTGGTGATAGATAGCCTGCCATATGTCAAACCCAATCGAGGAGGAGATGTCGTTGAGACAGGAATCACAAATCAGAAATCAGAAATCAGAAATCAAATGCCTTCCTTTGCTCCTGTACTCCTGTATGTCTGTACTGGTATTGAGTGCGCGTCCTTCCCAAGGGGCAGGACGAAATGAAAAGACATTTGACCGGAGGAGAGTGATTAAAGTTTAATTGTTACCCGTCGCCACCCATTCCGCACGAATTGTACCAGGTTAGACCAAGTCAAACTGACAAGACACCATTTATCAATTACCTTCCACTTGAGCGAGCTAACAGAGCTACTAATAGCAAAAAAAAGTATCTAAACAAAGAGAAAAAAACAACAACACACCGCTAAGGGAGAGAGAGAGAAAGAGATTAATCCAAAAGAATGAACCGAATCGGCGGATGCGGTTGACGTATCAATTACATTGGCAAACACTTCGGCACCTGCATAGTGGCTGCATTTAAAGTTGTATCTACACCGATACCGGGTGGGTATCTTTAAGATTTTATCTACACCTACATACATATACTGTGTATTATCGACGACGAGACGACGAAGATGATGAAGATGATGACAAGGACAATCGAGGATGATCAGGTGAAACTACGGTGCGCTTAAGAGCTTACCAAACCATTTATCCATCCCATCAATCCATCTTTCCCGGCACCCACTCACCACCGCAACACACTGTTGCCGTTTCTCCATTATACTTATTTTCTTGGTTTTTTTTTTTTTTTTTTTCTTTCATTTTGTCCTTCCTCTTCGGAATGATGGGGCGGCGGCGGTGGTCGTTTTTACAATTTTCACGACGGTAGGAGCGAGTGGATCGAAACTGAAACTGTGATTAGGACTTGGGATTACCCAGAATAATATACGAATGCCGTCGTGCGTTACACGATAGAAGAACCCGAACCGAAGGACACATGTTACGAGACGAACGAATTCCATGGCCCGCCCGCGCCCTAGCCCTCCGCGCTGCGAACACTTTGTGTACACATATTTATGAAGTGCAGACACTTGAAACAATCACGAAGACCACTTTACTGTGGTAAAATGCTCCTTTTGTCCTCGTGACGTGCCACCCATCACCGTCACCGTCGCCGTTGCCGTCGCCACCACCTCCGTGGGTGGGTGATTCTCGCTCGTGAGCTGTATTTAGAAGTGCAAACATACTTTCCATTCATAAGGGCGAAACAATTGCTCTATAACTCAAGGGTGGTTGTGGCCGGTATTCCCCCGTATAACCATCATGAAGTTGATGGCTGCACCCGCACAGAGTGAGAAACAATAACTCTCATGCAATTCCTGCTGCTGCTGCTGCTGCTGCTGGCGCTGCTTGGGAAGGGGTGCTCGCTCCTTTCTGGTTTGTTGATGTATTCATATCGAACGAGGGGAGCGGGGAAGGCAAGCTTGTTTGATTTTGCTTATGTTCACCAAGTGGAACGAAGCATAATAATCAATAAATGTTTTTATTTCATCATCGTAATCATTATCATCAGAGCAGCATCATCTTCCATCGTGACTACGGAGCAGGAAGAGCAGAAGGAGGAGTAGGGCCACCGAGGAGCACCGGAGCAACAGAGGCTGCTAAAACAACAGCAACACACAATAACAACATCATCATTCGAGCGACTAAAAGCTAACAGATTGTAAACTGATTGGAAACTTTAAATCATTCAGTTTAGGTACTGTATGAGGGCGGCAGGCCTCCTCCTGGTGGTGGTGGTGGTGTGCAGACCTTGAGGAAAACAAAGCAAAAAAAAGCGAAAAGGAGGAGGAGGAGAACAAAAAAAGGAAGAAAATCACAAGAAAGGGAACAATGTTGAACTTTCGAACTTTGCCCAACTCTAATTTGGAAGGAATGGCTAATGGATAATGGATTCTGGAATAGAAAAAGACATTAGAGGTGAGGGTCACAAAAAGTTTGGGTTAAATGCGGATGCGGAATCTGAGGTTGATTTAACCCTGATGGACTTGTCTTAGTCAAACAGTTGACTGTTCGGCCTGAAAGGCTTAAATTTGCCTCATTTGCTGGAAGGGTTGCGGATTTTTAAAATTGTAAACAAAGAGGCGAGGTTTCCCTTATTCGGAAATGAGGACGACGCACGTTTACGTAGATCTATTGTTCCGAGTTGACTTTGGCAGCAGCTGCTGGTTATACCATAATAGAGAGCTCACTTCATAAGTAGAGGAACCTATGCACATTCGGTTGAGAGGCAGTCTTGACCTGTATCGGAAGGGTATGATGCTATGGTTCTGTGTTGAATTCCACGAAAATGGCATCAATGAACAGATCACTTCAAGGTCCACGTGTGCACAGAGTGGCCCTTCCGCTGGTATCTACAAAAGGCAAGACTCTATCTTGCTTGATGCGGAAGCTTGTGAAGGGTGAACTACTTGAGAAACGGATAACTTTTAAGCATACCTACGGTGAGATTTGAGGAAACCCTATCCAACCAAAGCTACGAGAGTACCCCTCACAAAGAAAAGAAAACTTGAACGACTGAGTCGTCTAATCCAAGACCGGAAACTCATCTGGAAAAAACACAATGGTGTGCTGTGGCTTAAGTGGGAGATCCTTGGGGATGCAGCCCAACTATTCTTCGATGGGTGTCCATTGTGAACGATATGAGTACATTGCATGGGTAAAAATAACCAATCTGGCCACAACGGGGGAGACACTCAATAAGGTGAACCATTGAGAGACATACTAGTATGCATGTGGCTTGCACGACACCGTTTCGAACAGAGTCATGAAACTATCACAGTTCAACGTTCCGATCGACGGAAGACATGGTCAAAACACAACAAGTATGACCAGAAGCACCACTGTAAGGAAACGCCGAAGTGATGCAATGGCAATCGACCACAAAAGTCTATGCCGATCGAGTTTCCATAAGGTTCACGAGAAGTCTCTCGTAAGTGATTATGAAATGCCTTCCACATCAAGTTAATCCCCATAGGCAGCTGGAAAGACCTGTCTGGAGAGGCTTGATGGTTAAAGCTCTGGCTTCCCCCGAACTGGAGCGCCACCGCCCTTTTCATGTCTTAGCCATCAAAACCTCTTTGATGAAACTTACAGAAACTTTTCGATTCCGACCAATCTTTTGTGCGAAACAGACGAGGCAGGATGAGGTCGAAAGGCACCCCCAACAAATGGGAATTTATCAACTGCCTACGTATTTTATTTTTACCAAAAAAAAACCAAATTACTTACGTCACAAAACAGCCATGACACACAATTTGAATTCAAAAACTAAACGAATTCAACGAACGATCGCAAATGAGCGAAGACAAAAACACGATTCAACAAGATTTTCCGCAGACGAAAAAAACACTTTTTCGCAAGGAAACTCACTGCCAAATACACTTTTCAATAACTACATTGATTGAACTTTATGAAATCACTAAATTTTAACCCGAAAACACAAGATTTACACAACTTTTGATTGATTTTTCCGAGGTCTACGCGCAACCGAACCGAGCAAATCCATTCGCGCACAAGTACTGTCACTTTGCGAAATTTATTCGTCGAATGAACGTTGGGTGGTGGGTGCGCTTGCTTTTTAGGAGGTTGTTGGCTGGAATACAGATTTTCTTATATTTTGTGGCAAGTTTTTGGTTTTGGCTTCAAAAATTTAATAAAAAATTGACAAAGAGCCTGAAAGCAAGAGCGTCACAGTTTTTTTTATGAAAATAATAATGAAAATCACGAAATGACCAATCATTTTCCACTTTATTTCATGGAATTCAGTAATGGAAGACAATTTCAGGCACACAAGCAATTTAAACACTAAAATATGCATGAATATGGCATTCTGCCCCATGGAACCACTTTGTGTGTTGCGATATCCATGCCCTCCCAGGAGTTCATTGGTGTCAAATCGACATTCAAATCAAATGTCAACATTATCACTTCTACTTGCTATGTATGAGTCTCCAGGGGAAAGAGTAAGTAAAATCCCCAATCAATTGTCAATTGTCCCAACCCACACAAATCAAATACCACTTTCTTCTATTGACAATACGGTAAATGAGCAAATATCCCTAAACAAATTCTGAAATATGAATCCGCATTTATGACATAACCACAACAATGAAGGAAGAAAAAGTTCAATTGTTACGAACAGGCCCCACCCATGCCATATTACGATTGAGAGCTTCTTTTGTACTCTAATCCTATTATGGTTTCAAAAATCTATATATGTATACTTGAATACCTTATTCATATACATAACATAATGTTAAAGTAATCGATTCGACGACAACGACGACGAATGCCATTTCCTGTCAACACTTCTACATCAAAACAGGATTTTCTTTCTTTTGGTAAAAATGGAAAGCAGCCTCTTCTCGAAATGTGTGTGTTGTGTAGGATATTCTTGAAATGAGTAAGTGAGTGGATGCTGTTTTGGAAACACTCAAATCTTTATTTGATCTTTATGGCTTTGAACCTATGTTGGGAATAATTTCAAGGATACTTTAGCCTGAGACCAAATCTCGATGATGGAGTGTGTTGGGTGGGAAATTTCTTTGTCCAACAACCTGGAAAACTTCGCCATTCCTTTTCAAACAAAAGCGCCATCTATTACAATTACTCGCGACGAAGAAGTGATCAGCGAAGGATGTGTCCGCAAACCCTGTTATTAATAGACACAGGGATGTTAGCTATCTCCCATGAAATGTATGTTTCGACGATTTATAGGATTAGGTCACTTATTCAATCAGATTTACCCCTACGACACGCACAAGCAAAAATCATTCACTAGTCCGATGGAGCAGGGAGCAGGGAGAGAGAGCATGTCCTTCGACCTATACACATCCCCTTGAACATCAGCCGAAATAAATCATTCAATTCCATTTACAACTCACAAATAGCATGCCCAATTTAATTAACTGTTACGTTTTCAACTTCTTGCTCAACAAGTTGGTACCAACAAAAGGACACCCATGTGAAAATGGAGTACAGGGACAACAACACATGCAAAATGAAACCGAAATCACCGAAATTTCACGTAAATTACTCAATTAAGGCAATTTGAAGTGGCGGCCTCCATAGACAGTGAGTATCGGGGATTAAAATGACTTAAATCGAATTAAACAACCGCCAGCCGAAGCCGACTGACGTATTATAGCTGAACACACACACACACACACAAAACAAAGACCCCGTGCTCAACTATCCGTAACCGAGCGTGTCGTTGACGACACAGACACAGACCGCTTTCAGGGTTGCCATTCGATTTTCAATTAGTGTGACACTCAACCGAAAATCCGTCGTTTCGTCCTTCCGATTGAAGTGAAACGAAATCCTTATCCGCCGGGTGTCTCCTCCTGTATCCGGTGTCATTGTCATCGGGCGACATTATTATGTCATACGCGCACGTATCGTATGCCTCACCCGTTCGTCGTTCGTTGTTGGTCGTCCGCCCAGCACCGCCGCCGCACCACAGACCATATATAAAAGTCATTAATCACTTATTTCACTTTGAGGCTAATTGAGTTTTATGAAAAGGCCGCTATTAATTATCATTCAGTGGGTGGGAGGACCTCCTTTCGATTTATGTTTCTGGCCGGGAAGGTAGGGTGTGTAGGGAAGCGCGGTCCAGCGATGCGTGTGCCCGGGTGTTGTTGGGTCATTTGTGTTCTTTTAAACGTTATCATTCGTAAAATCGATGACTGTCCGGATTCCTTGCCATGCGAGCATGGCTGGGCGCGGGGCAACGAAAAACAATGCCCTCTGGATTTATGGGTGGGTTTTTTTCCCCCGTTTTGCTTTTGGTTTAGTCCTTTAACGGTGTCCGTGCGAGGGCTGCTAGAGGCAAAAGCAATTAAAAGCGAATGAAATCGAAATCGTTTTGTGGTCTATCGGCACTTGTTTGGTAATTCAAAAGTAATTTGCGTGCATAAAACGTTAGAAATGGATATTTTCGTTAGCATTCTTTATTTTTATGCTTGACCACGCTTGTGGGTTGGAGCAGATAATTGAATTTTAGTTTATAGCGAGCAATTAAATTGGTAGAATGTGGGGAAGGTGCAGATTCTTGGAATAGATGGGGGTACTGGCTACAGTGTTCAACTCTTTAAAGCGAAGCACATTATAGTTTATCGCCTTTAAGGCTGCGTTGATCGTCGGAGCTTTACGCTCAAGGGGATGGCCGAGTTCGAGATCGGGATAAAAGTGATCGTACTATGCCATGTCATGATGGAAAATACGGGCTGTAATTCGAAATTTTTCCAGAGATGAACAGGATTCCCACAAGGAGAGTCATCCGATCTCTTCAATAGGACGGTGATCTGGTGTCCACACGAAAGACACTATCTTTCTTAAGTCGCAGGGTGTTCCCAGCAAGCCGTTGTAGAGGTATTCACGGCAAACATGAGCAACAAAATCTAATGAGGAAAAAACCAAATACTAACTTCTGAGGACCCCTTAGACCAAAACGCCACCATCGACAACTCTAGCGGACGACACCTTAACGTAGATCCTGAGAAGGAACCACCCTTTAAGCAAGCCTCTCCCACTTCGGTTTGGCAAAGAAACTGGATTCAAAACTCCTAACAAGAAGGACAATAGTGAAGCTCTAGATAACTACTACATGGCTTCGAGTTCTGGACGGTAAGTAGGAAAGAAGAGCAGGGCTCCTTCGAAAGATAAATACTTCGTCGAATATTAGGTCTCACATGTGAACAGGGTGAATGGTACGGAAGATACAACCGAAAGCAGGGGCATCATGACGACAACAGCCCAGTCAAGTAAGTCTTCAAATCCCGTCTCTCGAGTTCAAGACGACAGGGAAGACCGAGACTTCGCTATAAGCAAACAAAAGCGCTTGAATGCAGAAATCGAATCAATGTGCCTAGGATCGGAGAGAGTAGAAGACTGTCATGTCTCAGGACGAGACCCTTCTTTCTGCATGAACTCTGAGGCGGACATTGCTGGTAGGGATAGCAAGGATATTCAGTCCAGTCTACACCTTTTGAAAGGCGGTGCAGATGTGGACTTGATAAGCCTTCTCTCATCACGCTACTCATTTGTAGATTACTGTTGAACTTACGATGGTGAAGCATGCGAGTCCAGGGGATAATTTTAGTTTTGAATTTCATTTTTTCTAAAAATCTGGAGCAAGTCTGTGGGACTCATTTTAAGGATGTGAAGCAAGTGCCTTCTTCAAATCACAAACTAAAAAATAGTGCCTTTGCTTTAGTCTGGATGTCTACAGAACAAAAGTACTTAAACCAGGAAGGGACTTTCAAAAAAGAGGCTACAACAAGGATCGAACTTCCTCACGAGGAATCCAAACAACCTTCCTTAGAAGAACTGCGTATGCATTTCCCTCAGAATGTCCTTAGAGAACATATTTTTTAGTATATTTTACGTTCCTTTTCGATGCCACTTAACACAGTGGAGTTTTTATTATTATTTTTGTTTTGTCTCATTCGTTTGCCAGCATTTTTCAATGAATATCAATTTCTTACGACCATATGGTATCATAACTCTCACTAACGACACACATCGCATAGTAGTAAAATCCGCTTCAATGCCTTCCCTAATACTCCTCTCAAATCTGCCCCATATCGTCCTTCAATCATTTTAATCCCCCCCTCGCACATAAGCCTGCCAAACAGGAAAAAAAAAATATTACCAATCATTCGTCTCAGGGCACCTAAAAAACACCTTCTCTCTCCGGCAAAACAAAACAAAAACAACTCCAAATTGGTTGACTAAATTTATAGCACAGTGGATAAATTCGCGAATCAGATAGCGGTAATATAAACAATATTGCCAACATAAATATTCGCCATCCAGCACACTCACCATCACCATCTCCAGTGTATCGACCATCAATCGCTTGGAAAAAATATGCAGAAATTTTATATTTTCCATGGAATGGTTCATGCGTTGCCCTATTTTTCATACTTTTTTGACAGCTTTTACCTTAGTTCTGTCAGAAGAAGTCGGACTTTATTGAATGGGTTAAACAGCATATAGATGGGTCAGCGGTATACGTATAAATGTCAAACTATTTTAAATTCATTTGACGTATGGCGAAATGACGTTCACTGCTTGGAATATCTGTGGAGACTTTGGAGACTGTTTCAATACCCTTTCTGTGAAAAGCTTTCTGAACCGCTTGATCCTCAAAAACCTGAATCCCTTTCCCTTATCCCTTTCGTTACAAGCCATCGAATCTGTCAAAACTAAAGCATACCCTATCCGGAGAAGGGGTGTAAAAAATATATGCATATTTCATCATAATACATAATTGAAATGTATTTCATGTGCGGGCTTCAGGAGGAGATTACATCTTTTTCATAAAACGAGGATTTTTCAGCCAATTCAATAAATTACTCGTTGAGAGTTGCCATCGGTAGCATACAACCAGCCAGCGCACAGCCATCCGCTGGGACTCGTTGTCCTTTTTTTGCTTTCTTTCTCACCCCAAAACAAACTCGTAAATTGTCATATATCCCTAGTCCCAGTTAGGTGAAACAGAGAGAAAAAAAAGGACAATATATTTAATTTATTAATAAATAGTTTGAATGTGAACAGCGAAATCAACAACCGATAAACGAGCGCGCAGAGGTCCTCGTAAAAAAAAAATACGCAACAACAGGACTATTCACACAGGGAGGGGGCATAACATTTACAATGGATTTTTTATTTATTTATTTCTGTAATACATATTTATTTGCATGCTTCAGTTATCCTTTTTAAAAAAAAAAAAACAAAACAGTGTACACTGCGTGGGTGGCTATGAATTTGGCATCAAAACTAGCCACGTGGCTGGGACACAGTGGACTACGAGTGAGTGGGTTGTGTTCACGCTGGAAGTGAGATCAAGCAAGAGTATGTCCTTAGGGTGATAAAATTTTATTAGTCGCATAATTTTCACAGGAATAAAAGGATGAATAAAACCATACTTCTACCTCAACCTATACAAAACAGTGCGAAGTGGCTTTTGTCTATCCTGTTCCTGTATAACCAGAAGAGATGTTGGAGCAGAGGAGGGGAAATTATACAGAATACAGTATTTTCTGAAAAATAACGAGATTCAGGCGATATGGGACGAAGAGGAAAAGATAAAATAAAACGAAAGCGCGCGAAATCCCGCCATCAATTGCTGGAGATTATTGACACGCAGAATTCAATTTAAAGGATTCTCCACCTGGAACGAGATGAGTGATGCGTTGCAAGGGAAGCTGTGGCAGTAAAAACCAAAAAAAAAAAGCGAAACAAGGACACAGAATGTGAATATGTGCAGAGGATTTTATTTGTTTGGATTTAAAGTGCTGGCTCAGTGTTCCCACGTAATCAGATTGGCTATAAACATGCAATTGCTGTTTTCGCGCTCAAGGTACGGTTTGTGACGCCTCCTGTTCAGGAGAGTAATAAAAATCCAATTGGTATTGAAATAGGCTTGCTGGGTGCGAGGTGGTGAGTTTCAGCTCGGCTTTCGGATAAAAAAAGCGAGAGTCAATCTTGTGACGAAGAGCTTAAGGTTCTTGGAATACGGCACAAGGTTACGCTCTGCTGAGCCCCTGGATGCAGAGATATACCAGCGAATTAGTTAGAAGAGGTTTGGGGTCTAAATCAGAACAAGTCGACCTACGTCAACATCCCACCTTGAACACTCGTGCAAGTCGGAAACAAACAACAGATGCTCTTCCCCAGGCACTTGGGTGAAAACAAAAAAAATCTGGCCTTCAAAACAATTATGATTAACAGATGTGGTGATGAGGAAGTCAACAACCCACTCTTTCTGTCGCTATGCAGGTCTCATAGAACTCAAACACTTCTTCCAGGACATAAAAGATATTCAGTAGGACAGGGTGAACCATATGAACCATATCTAGAGAACGTGCCATTGCCCATGACATGCCATGTCGGTTTGACCTGAGTACAGGGTTATGGATCACTCGCCGACCAGCGTTTTATAAAATACAAGACGCTATTCAAAATAGGCTTCTAGTGAGGCCATCTTTTCGGTATAAATCGCAGCTGAACTGTCAACCAATCCCCATATTTGTCAGATTTGACAGTGTAACTATTATTTTCGGAAAAATTCATTTCCCGATGAAAGTCAGGCTTGCACTGACATCCTGAACGACACCCCGACCGACGATCTAAAACACCTATTCGTCATTGCTTTAGGCAGTGGAAATCGTCGTATTGAGTCGAAAGGGGACTATTTGGAATAAAATGAATCGATTTTACCGAAATAACGCCCGTCTTCCTTGGAGTACATGTACAAGCTTTGCTCTTACTATGAGCGTTGGTTTGTAGATTTCCTGCTACAAATTTAAGTCGTGGACAATAGCTGGAACTGTCAAATATGTCACAGGGGTCACCATATATTCTTGCCATGAATCAGACTAACCTTGCTTACTCTCCGATAAGGTGCACACCATGAAGTTGGAAGTGACTCTCTAGATTTGTAGCCCAACCAACAGAGGGACATATTTGTTCTACCAGTCCACCCCAATGCACAAGTTCCATCAAAGTGTCAACACTGATTCCGTCATCCAGAATTCATCTCAAAGAAGCCACATCTGATGGTTACCTACATTTTTTATTATTTCGTTGGTTTTACCGCATCACACTGACAGGTGATCGTATTAACACCTCCGCTGGCTGCATGCAAACCATTTGATAGTAAAAATCCGCGCGCACACTGCACTGAATGTCCTTTTGTCTGTTACCCAGCTGAAGGATGGCCACACAAATACAAGGAAACAATGGTAAACTTTTATCGCATATTCGTTATGTGTATAATTTTCCTTTTTTTATTTCCTGGATGCGATGGTAACAGCATCCATCCGCAGCATTCATACTTTTGTATGAATGATAATGTGCGTGTGACCCTAATAAAATCTGATTTACGATCGTAATCTCAGAATTTATGTGCATGTATCTGTATAACATAAGTGGCATAAATTTCCATAAGTTATTACATTAAGAACTCAAAGGCATTCTGCACCAGATATACATTTTTTATTTCACATTCGTTGTACTCTCGTATGTCTAGGCCTCGGCTTCTCCTTTGTAGAGGCACAGTCAGCCAGGAATGGGAAATTACGAATTAGTAGCGACGAGGTGGGAGTAGGAAATTGCCCTTTTCCCCATGCCATCCCCCAGGATTTAAGGATTTTTCAAAGTCAAAAAGTGTCTTTGATCTAAAAAAGAGAAACTTTCCCATTTCCCCTCCTCGTTGCGAGAGGAACAATCACACGGATTTCAAATCCGATATAAGATTTAATTAAACAAATGAATGAGCTCCGCACCTTCAAGGTCCCCCTGTTACAAAACATAAACCAGGGAGACTTCATCGGGGCTCTGCGAATAACTGAGATGTGAAAAACAAAAGCCAAAGCCTCTTGTTGAAGTATATACAATCCTTGGCGTAATGCCGTTTTCCAGTTTCCAGCGGCGGTGAGGGGATGTTAACTTTGGTCATTAAAACAATAGATACCAACCAGAACGCCGCGCCGGGTGAGGCATGAACAGAGGCGGTAGGCTACAAAAGCACAGGCAAATGCGATTATGCCTTAGTCTATGTGCCTTCAAGTTTGAGAGGATTTTCCAAAAAAAAAAAACAAGAAAAGCAGGATGGGAATGTTTTGTACGTAACGCTTGTAGGCTGTTAAAATTTTATTGTCTTACACTAGTTCAAGCAGTCAAGTGGGACTGTTAATTTGTTGTTCTGTTCTCTGTTTTAGGTGGCAGAAGATTCATTGAGTTGAGTTCCAGATATGACAGCTTTTCAGAGGAGGGAAACCAGTGTGTGCGTTGAATTATTTAGCTGGACTCGGGTCCAGGGACTGTTAAATGGTCATGTTTTATGGGTCATTTTAGTAAATTTACTTAACACATCAACGATTTGGCCGAAATTAAGACTATTCGGTCTCAAGGGCATGTCAGACGCATACAAGGCATAAAAATGTCAAAGTAGTCACGTGGAGGATGCTTTATGTGATTTGTTTACATGTTATTACATGTATCTGTGGATGGATGTCTTCTTGCTTAAATCACAAAAATAGTTGTTTACCACCACCACCTAGAAGATCCTTGGCTTAGCTAACCTCTGTGCCGTGAAACAAGGTTTGACAGACTTTTACTGTGAACTGTGTTGCAGTCTGATGGTATTTCTCTGTCTTCTTGTCTGAAGCAGATAGAACGGAAGGTTGAGGTCAACACGGAAGGTACTAGTCACTCTACCTTTTAGGGTACTCGAATCGGGTGTTCCCAGCGAGCCTTTGTAGAAGCCTTCACGATCATTTGAACGCAAAAGGTTAACGAAGACTTAACCAAAACACAAAGCAACAGCTATTCAGCATTCAAGGCAAAATGTAACCTTAGTGGAGATCCGGCGAGGAATCACTTCGATTTGGCAGAAACTGGGTTCAAAATTCTTAACCCGAAGGACGAAAGTGATGCTCCACCTAATATTAATCCTGCCAGTCCTATCAAAATACACACTTCGTCGAATTTTCAGTCCAATTTTAAGCTCGAATTCTATGAACAGAGGCAAGATGAGTATGTAGTTCTATGGACCAAAAGAAGTCGACTACATTGCCTCGGCCACATCGAACGAATGGACGACAACCCTAGTATTTCTGTACATACCATCAACAATCATAGGAAAACAAATCAAAATACATACTTCGTCGAATTTTCAGTCCAATTTTAAGCTCGAATTCTATAAACAGAGCCAAGATGAGTATGTAGTTCGAAGGACCAAAAGAAATCCATTACATTGCGTCGGCCACATCGAACGAATGGACGACAAGTCTAGTATTTCTGTACATACCATCAACAATCATAGGAAAACAAATCAAAATACATACTTCGTCGAATTTTCAGTCCAATTTTAAGCTCGAATTCTATAAACAGAGCCAAGATGAGTATGTAGTTCGAAGGACCAAAAGAAATCCATTACATTGCCTCGGCCACATCGAACGAATGGACGACAACCCTAGTATTTCTGTACATACCATCAACAATCATAGGAAAACAAATCAAAATACATACTTCGTCGAATTTTCAGTCCAATTTTAAGCTCGAATTCTATAAACAGAGCCAAGATGAGTATGTAGTTCGAAGGACCAAAAGAAATCCATTACATTGCGTCGGCCACATCGAACGAATGGACGACAAGTCTAGTATTTCTGTACATACCATCAACAATCATGGGAAAACTTTTCCCTGGAAGAGTTCAAGGACATTTCGGCTGATATTCTGGTCATCATAATGAGAACGAAAGCATCGCACACTCACGTACATTAACATCTACTTCAACTCAATTTTGAATTATTGGTTTGTTCGCTAAGTACATACATACACATAGCACTCCCCTCAGTGGATTATCATATTATTATTCCACTGCAAGTATTAAGAGCTTAATGCTCTTTACTTGTAATTCATTAAAAAAAAATTACAAATTTCTCCATTAACTCAAAAATCCACTCTACATCAATTAATTCCATCATGGCACTGCTTAAGCCCCCAAAAAACACAGTCCAAAGGATAAGCACGGATAGAAAATTTAAATTCATTACGCTCCAAATCAAAATGAGATCGATGATGGCCAATTTTCTCCCCCACACTATCCCTATCCAGTCATTGACGTCACTCCACTGACAAGAGTCATACTCTCTCGGATTGCACGGTATACTCGTATGGAAAAGGAAGTTTCATTAATAAAACTTCCGTTCTTGCCACCTGCACTACAAAATGGTATCTACTGCTTCGCTCTTCAAAAACAAAAAAAAAACTACATATGTACGAGGATATGTACGAACATATGTATGTAGATACTAGATAGGCATGTACGCACCTACATACACATTAATGATTCAAAATAAGCCTTGTTGGCCTTCTGGCATACCGCAGTGACGCTTTCGAATGATTATCATGATTTCCATTTAAAAAAAAAACCGGAAATCGAAAAAAAATTATAAGGTGGGCTACAATGTCGCGTGGACTTGCTTATAAATGTTTCTAGATTTCGGGATTGTATGGTTAAGGGAGGTAAATCAGTGGAAAAGACTTTACATAAGTTCGTAAAGAGTGTAAAGATGACACCAATGTCATTTATGGTTGAGACAAATACCAAGGGCCCAAGATGGCCGTCTAAAGGCACTTCGGAGTGGGCATGAATTGATTGGAGCCTGTTTGACGTTTCTCTAAATATGTCCCTTCTCCATGAACAGAAACGCAATGGGGAATCGAGGCCAAAGACCTCACCTTCACTGCCATTTTTGAATGCGCTTGGTGCTTGAGAAATACTGCTGTGACCAAAAAATTAGATGACATTTTATTGCTTTTTAGGTTGGTAGTACTGTTTATGACATATGTGTCAAATTTTATGTCAAAATCTCCATTTGCATTGAATTTTGTTTGCGGAGTGAAAATTCCGCTGCAGAAGGCCTTCGGCGACCAGACTATGTCGCGAAAAAATGTGTGCAAGTGGAACAAACAATTCAAAGAAGGCAGAGGAAGCGTTGAAGACAAAGATCGCCGTGGACGACCGTCAACATCGAATGATGAACAACACGTCAAGGAAATTAAAGAATTGGCCCTCAAAAACCGTCGATTGACAATCAGGGACCTTGCTGAGACTTTAAACATTTAACTTGGGTCAGTCTAGACTGTTTGCAAGATGTTTTGGACCACCTCACACTGCATTAGTTCTTCGAGACCATTTCGCCAAAAACTCAACACCACAACTACGGTATTCCCCTATTCCCTCAGTTTAAGAGAACATTTCAACAGGATTGAGGAGATGGAGATGAAAACCGAATCGCTGTGTGCTACGAAAGGCATTCCGAAAGACGACTTTAATAATTGTTTCGGGGATAAGAAGAACCCTTGTACTTGGAAGGCGATGAAATAGATTTAGAAAAAGATTCTAAAAGTTATAAACAATTCCACGTTATTTTTGGACAACAGTGATAAGTTCTTCAAAGTTTGTTTGATAGGATTGGATAGGAAGACACATTTTTCCTTCAGGAAAGCCGAGATAAGGACGTAAGTAGATATTTTAAAATTTCATAAAACCAATACACCCCCCTGCATTGAAGAAGCGACTACAAATACATTAAGAGATAAAAAATAAATCAACAAACAAAACAAATGTCCACTCTACATAATTATCATTGATAAAGGATTATTTTTCAATACACTATACGCAGAAAGAAAAGGAAATGCGGAAAACAAAACCCCAATTGGAATGGAAAAAGGATTCACTACACAGAAATAAGTACATATGTATGTACATTATTTTAATAGAGTGGTTTGCACTGTGGAAATATATAAATACAAAATAGTAGAACAAGTGTAACCTGTCGATTTGTTATGCAGCCACATGTTTGCAGAGAAAAAGAGGTCACAAGTTTAATGTTTTCCGCGAAACGCCCTGAAAAAGTGGGCGGAAGTGATATGTATCCGTACTATACTATACTTTTCTTATAAAAAACTTAAGAATAGAAGGCGTGGCAGTGGGCGTATCCTCGAACACTTACTCAATTTCAATTTTATAGCTCAACTGTCTGACACACAAAATGGTAGCTGGCGCGCAAAGATTGTTCCAAATATTCTTCGAATTTGCGAAAAAAGTGAGATAAATTAACAATCTTTTGGCAGGAATGACACAAGAATCCAAAAGCCTTTTATTTTGCTTTGAATAAGCTGCCAGTTTGACAATTTCTTTAACAGTTATGACATTTCACAAAATTGAATGCATGAAGCTCAGTATTTTAGTTTCAATAAGCTGTCAGTTGGATGTTGTTTCCAGATGTGGCATTCAAACTGGATTACTTTTTGGACTAAAGGTCATGAAATTAGAAATGTCTGAGACTGAGGAGTAATTCTCTTAAAGTAGGATGAGTTGTTTATGAAAGTCGGAGAACGCATTGAACAACAAATACTGAGGACAACTGAAATGTTATGGTTGAGGTAGAACAAAATATATGTATGTTTCCAGTCCGAACTAAACTGAATTCTCGAATAAATTTGATTATTCGGATAAAAAAAATTGCATAGTCCTTCAAAATGTACCTGTATGACCCTGTGGCACCTGGGACAACGCAAAAAGGCCCGATTACCCACCCCAAATCCGGTTCCGATCCCTAGGTAAAAAAAAATAAAAATTCCACGTAACCTCCATCCACCCTCCTAGTCCAGGTTCATCATAACACTTTGGTATTCCTAACTACTCCCCGTGGACATATCCAATTTCAGTTTCAATCAAAACTTTTTGTTTGACAAATTCGATTTACCAAGAGAAAATATAAATTATTTATTAATAGGGTTATCTGCCCACCTGATTAGTCCACTTAAGTCCCCTTGCGATTTGTAGAAGCAAAAAACAAAACAAAAAACAAAACTCCATCGCACTATAATTTTCAAATTGTCCGCTGCCAGTTATTGGCCCCTGGACACACTCCACGCCTTAACAGGCACCGGAAATACTCACACACACCCCTGGGGATGGGTTAGTTTGTTGATTCCGGAAACAAGAAAGCAAAAAATTTCAAAAATTTCACCCAAAAACATTCAATCCCAATCCCAATTAAGAACCCATCCTCGCCTGTCCTCGTCCTAGATGAAAAGGTCTTGACAACAAGAGGGAAATTAATTTTCCATTCGCGTAGATTCAGTTTTTTTGTCGGCATTTTGTAAAAGTTTAAATTGACTACCGCGCGCGAATGGCGGATATTTCGCCGAAACCACAACCAAAGTCAAACCATTAAATATGGACAGCACGATTATGGGATAAATGAATGTAAATTTACTATAATAAGTTTTAAATTTTTTTTCCCAACCCGTTTAGGAGGAGGGAAAGTCGCGATTTGAATGCTGGATTGATGTGATTCGCTCGAGAAATGAATTCTTCTTCAAATTTACTCGACGTACACCAAGATGTAGACTGTAGCTTGTAGCCTGTAGCCCGTGAAACAGCGAACAGTGAAAAAGGGTTGACAGCCTGGCGTAAGCAAGCAGAACCGTAATTAATTGCAATGAATATATTTTTTTTGTTTTCTGGTTAATTTTACATCTATTCTTGTTTATTTATCTAAGCCATTGGATGGTGATTGAGAATGATTAGTTCAGAGAACCGAAACCGACAACTCCGGGGAGTGACAGGATTGAGGTCTCGGCACGTCCCTTGAGCCACTTTACGGTCCAATTTAAAAGCCACAAAAACTTGGTGTTACGTGCAACGGTGCGAGATTTTTCTTTTCTGTTTTCGTTTGCTGTTGTGTTTTTATGATACATAAATTATTTAAGTTTATTTTTATGGGTTTCATTAAAAAATTACCACCGTTTAGAAATAGGTTACCTCCTAGCGATTTTGGATTGTTTCATCGTCTGCTGTGCTACACTCGTCCATGTCTCACTCTGGGGTAGCACTCACATAGTGTCGACACTGTGACAGTGGGTGGTAGAAGTTTGTCATTAGACTGGGGAACAATATATGTGGGTTATGGTAAAAGTTGACGTAGCTAGGGGGCTGTTCAGAGAGCTAATACCGAAGGGTTTCGGATGAATGATGAACAGGGCACTTAGCCTTCTGACACACCTCCGAGGTCTATTTATTGATCTATCATTATGTGTGTTTTCGTCGTAATACTTTTACAGGTGACTGTATGATTTTACGTATTAAGCATACTCCATAGTAATACATCACTCTGGCAAGCGACCGAGCACACGATATGTTTTCCTTTGCATAAAATTAAGGATAAGGCGACGGTTCTTTTTCCAGATTCGCACAGGATGCAGCAGGCGGCCTCCCTCTCTGCGGCACTAGGTCGTGAGTCAGGCGGTTCATCTGCAAGGGTATATGCAAACACCCGCCACCTGCCATGTGCATTGGAGTGGGTGTATGCAGGATAGGTGCCTGCTGCCTATTGCCTATTCAGTTTTGTTAATTCAGAACTTTTAGCTGTTTTTTCTATTTTTTATTTTTTTTTTATTAAACAAACCCGTACGCCCTTACTGGTTCTGTAAAATGTCTATGTATGAGTGGAGGAGACCTTTTGTGTATTATTGTTGCTGCTGTTTGTGTTGTTGTTTTGCTTTAGTTACTGCATGAGCGCACATCCTTTCACTGCCACCCACTCGATTGGAGTCGACTGGGCACCATATTGTAATTAACTGAATTTGATATACAGCTTTAGATACGAACAAGGAACACAGGACGACGATGACGATGCCGATGAAAAAGGAGGACGGGAACGAGAGAAGCACACATAATATCGACACATGACGCAAGGACTACGATGTCGTCTAACTCGGGCTGGTTGCGGTCGATGCAGGTTGAATGTGAGTGAATCGGAATTTCATGCAAATTAAGTGTAGAAGTGAAAAAATAGAAAAACTGCATTTAGAAAAAAAGCCAAGAGAGAGAGAGGAGGACAAAAAAAGTGGGTGGTAGAACTAAAAATACCTTCAACTTACGTGGTTGAGTGCGAAAATGCATTCCACTTTTTTTTTTTTTTTTGTATTTTTCCTATCCTCGCTTTTTTTAAGTTCGTTTGGCAGTCACCTCACATCCACCTCCACCTCCACCTTTATGTCGTCCTATTCATCCTCCGTGCATAATGTTTATAATTAATTTTGTGCCCCGGCACCCCGCACCTTTTGTATTTAATCGTTCTTCTGCTCTACCGGGACAAAGAACCGGGAGCGGATGAGATGATTATAAGGACGACTGACGGCACTGCACTGTGAGCACAAATAAGGAGGGTTGTTTACGCTTAATGGGAGTGACCTTAAATGGCCATTAGACTAAAGTGAAGTTCGTTGAAGTAGCACTACTTAGTTTCTAATTTTCTCACGCCAACCTCAGATTGAAGCAATAAAGGCAGTTACCGATGCACCGCAATTATGCGGTGCAATGGACCACCTGGTTGCAGAGAAGGCAAATTGGCTGGTTTTTTTTTCATATGCCAACTAGAAACAGACAATTTTGCATTCAAATGAAGACGAATATTCTCCATTTTTTCCATAAAACAGCTTCGTATTCTTCGCACAAAAGTATCTCTAACACGTAATAGGGTTTGGCCAAATGATCTCCACTCAAACGACCGATTGTGGGCACTGTGTATAGCTGACCACCCACAATTCAATTTAAGGACTATTTTCGTTAAACGATTTAATATGAACCGCCTGTGTACACAGTGTATATGTTCGAGGGAAGTCTCATTAGCTTTTTTTGCTGCTTCCGACTTTTTGTTCACAGCTTGACAGGAATCACTAATACGGGAATATACATACTTACATATGTATATGGGGATGAGAAGCACAGTCCTGATTTCATCTTCCATTACACATCCTTCAATTTTCGCATCCGTCCCATGTCTTGCATATAAATAGCCCAATAAGCGAGAACCAAATGGCTGGGCTGGGTTGTGTTTGTTTTTGTTGTTCGATTCTGTGTGCTTTTGTTGTGCCATTTAGGAATAAATATATGTATAAAACTTTTGCGAGAGAATAACAAATTGTCTTCACATTCGGCGACAGTATTGACATGCAATCGATTTGCCGGTTCAGTGAGTTTTAGTCGAACCGGCATGTGGTTGTGTACTGTTCACACATATCTTCCTTAAATGTGCACACATGCATAGAGTATCCTTTCGGACAAGAGACAGTCGAGCGCTGTAAGTGATTTGCACAATTTGCTTTAAAGCAAACATAATGGTGAGGCGAATATTTTGGCAACTCGAAAGGGGAGAACGAGGCTAATTGGGTCTGAGATGGAATGATTTTCATTAAGAATTGAAGTAAATATAAACACATTTCAATTCCTATTGCTTAAACAACCCTAATTTTCCTGTGTGCTACATCTCATGTCCTTTCATTACACATGACCATCAGAATCAGCTACATCTCATGTCCTTTCATTACACATGAGCATCAGAATCAGCATCAAATCAAACATAATTTAAGGCAATCTACATAAGCATTTCTTTTCCTGCTCTCAGTCCAAATTTATACACTGCCTACGAGCATTCTTTTTCAAATTGACTTCCTTATCACGTACAAACCATTAAATTCCTTTCGCAAAACCCCACACTTCACGAGGTGCACTATCTTTTAAAAAAAAATATTTCAACGCGTGCAAACAAACGACCTTTGTACAAAAAGAAAATAACTAAACCAGCTTCTCGCCGAAAGTCTTCTCTATGGCCCAATAATTCCAAAGAATAAGATGAGAAACTCATCACTACAGCAAGCATACGCCTCCATGGAACCACACAAAGCCCACAAAATGTCCCCTTTCTGTTAAACAAAAGCAAAAAACCCAAGAAAAAAGAACACACATTTCTTGGAATGGATTTTCTTATATTTTTTTATTCATTACAGATATCTCATGATGATAAATTAAAAAATCTTATTGTGACGTTAAAAATATTAAAAAAAAGAAACCCAAATACAATACAGTGTAGCAGCAAGACGACCCACAAAAGAAAACCTAGAAAGGGAAGATCACACATAATGGGAAGTGGAGATATGAATACATCGCGAAGTGGACTGCGGGGCACAGCAGTCTTCTAATTTATGTCGATAAAAACGTGTGTATGGTAGGTATGTAGGGTATGTATATGGTTAAACTAAAACTAAAATAAATTGAAAACGGTAGACTGAATTCAGCAGAAAGAAAGAGAGAAACATTTATGAAATAGATACAATTAATTTGTGCCAGCGAAACTGGTCGATGGTTGTCCAGGAACCGAGAACTGTGGTCGGAAAGTTCCAAAATTCGCGGCTGGACTGCCAGTGAATGCTGGCAAGGCCGCACCTTGGAATCCAGCGGGGAATTGTGTCATCAATTGCGCTAAAATGGCAAAAAAAGGAAAGAAATTAATGCGGACCCGTTGTTTGAGAGGAATTTCTTCTTACCAGAGTTCGGTACATTTCCAGCGGTAGCTGCTAACCTGGAGAGAATCGATCTTTCCGACATTTGTAGGCGCTGTGCAACAGGTGGAATACGAGCCAAAGTGGCTGGCAATCGCGATACATCGCTCTTCATATCGGAAAGCAGTTCTTCCAACTGATTTAGTACTTTGTGCAGTACGGCATTTGCTGGTTTGTTGCCAGCCAACGATTCCTTGCTCAAATGTTGATGAGATTCAGCCAAGCATTCGACTTCAGCAAAGCGGGCATTAAGTGACATTGCCGGGTGGTTGGGATCCTGGCTCAGATTTAGGAAAGCAGCTCTCCTCAACTGCTCTTCGATGACCAGAGCCTGTTCCA
The DNA here is from genome assembly GCA_963583995.1 of Xylota segnis. Classification (NCBI taxonomy): domain Eukaryota; kingdom Metazoa; phylum Arthropoda; class Insecta; order Diptera; family Syrphidae; genus Xylota; species Xylota segnis. The sequence goes on from OY757238.1 coordinate 1,781,167, forward strand.
ACAGTTTAAATCGACGAGCCAAGAACTTATTCTTTATTTCTAGGAAGTTGCCTTTACCAACATCCATCTTGAACGGCTCATTTATGATTGCAAAACGGATATCGTTCTGGATATCCTGCCAGCGGCCGTAGCCATGGGTGACGATGCCGGCCAACAGCCAGTAGTCATGACGACGGTGCCAGATTTCGTACTCTCTTCCGGGTACTGCAGCCTTTTCCTCGTTGAGCCAGAGCGTGTGCAGTTCTGTGAATCCTCCGTCCGCAATGTTGAACATGAATTTGCGTTTCAATACCTCCAAGCTCTCTTCAATCTTTGCGGTATCATGGCGCTTGTGTTCCATTGGCTTCGGTTTCTCAACTTCTCCATCGTCCTTTATAATAAGAACATCATCGTCGTCGTCTTCGGTGACGACCTTCGATTCGTCTTTATCATCTTCTTTCTTAACTGAGGAAGAGTCGGCCTCCGATGGGTCCTTCTCCTTGTCTTTGCCGTCAGATTTAATTGATTGTACATCATCTTCGCTGGATTCTTTCTTAATTCCTGACTTATCGTCCTTGTCCCCAGTCAAAGCATCACCACTTTCAACTCGTGGCCTCTCGTCACCAACAGCCGCTGTTTTATCTTCACCCTTTTCTGAAGCCGGTGCTGGACTAGGAGCAGCACTTGTTGCCGGGGTGGCGCTTGTGCTCGGTGTGGCACTCTTATCACCACCTCCTACCATATCTGCACCCATGTTCTGGTGATGGTACGATCTAACTGGCTCGCATGGCTTCAAAATTAGCTCCGGCATGCTGTAATATCCATTAATATGCTCAAATTCTTGCACCTTCTTTCGGATCAACGACATCACTCCAATTCTTGTAAGAACATGTTGACGACTAAGTCCCTCACGAGGCACTCCATCGGCAAAGGTTTCTGCATTATCGGCGCCAGGCTCGCAGAGGTGTCGCATGAACAGCGACACGTAAGCTTTGAAATTTCGCTCAGATTTTCCGCGTAAGTCTCTCACCAACCATTGCGAGTTGAATGCGTCTTGTGGAGGCATTCCATATCGCATGATAGCGTTTAAGAAACTCTTTCTCTGGCGAGCATTGAATCCAAGAACTTCGATGTTTCCACCAACTCGGGCGAGCAGCGGTGGTAATGGTCGGTCATCCCTGCGTTCAATACGCCTCTTCGCCTTTCGGGTGGGTTCACCGTTGTCAGTGCGCTCATCAAAGTCATCGTCCTCTCGGTCTTCATCAGAAGCACCGGAGTAATCTGAATTAAAGTCGGATGCATTGTCCTGCCAGTTACTGTCATCTCGTGGCTCAGCTGCAACAACTCCACCATCTGTGTAGTTGACCTGCTTCCTGACACGTTTGCCTTTTCCCAGAGTCCTGCTTACATCCTCCTGGTGCTGTTCATAGTGGTGCCTCAACAACTTCACCCAGTAGGCTGGATCAGAGTTCTCTGCCTCTTGTTTAATAATTTCCGTCTCCTCCTCCTCATTTTCTTCCTTGGTAGCGTAGGAGGCAACCTTAAACGAGGACAAATACTCATTGGCCCAACTTTCCTTCTCCTCAATGCCACGATTTGACCGATCCAACAACTCTGCAACTGCCTTGTCGTCATAATGAATTGCTTCCTCCTCTTTGCCATCCTCTTTGAATAACTCCTCTGTGCCGAAACGCAAAATATCATCCAATTCCTGTTTCGTAAAGTTTGCTCCCTTTCCACCCATTCCTGGACGTACAACCAAGTGAGTCAACATCATCTTCCGCTTGGCTACCTGCGTCACACGTTCCTCTACCGAGTTCCTAGTGACAAACCGATAAATCATCACCTTATTCGCCTGTCCAATACGATGAGCACGAGAGAAGGCCTGGATATCGTTGTGAGGATTCCAATCCGAGTCGTAGATGATAACCGTATCTGCAGTGGCCAAATTAATACCCAAACCACCAGCTCGTGTACTCAACAAGAAAACAAATTGAGCAGCTCCAGGCGCATTGAATCTATCAATGGCTTCCTGACGGAGATTTCCTGTGATTCCACCATCGATTCTCTCGTATTTGTAGCCCTCGCCCTCTAGAAAATCTTCCATAATGTCCAACATCTTCGTCATTTGGGAGAAGATCAAAACTCGATGTCCTTGCTCCTTCAGCAGCTTCAACATCTTGGCGAGGAGAACCAGCTTTCCAGCGGCTTTAGTCATAGAAGATAGTTCGTAGCCACCGCCCGCTGCAAGTGGAGCCTCCTCAGCAGCGGATGGAAACAAATACGGATGATTGCAACACTTTTTCAAGTCCATCATCACGTTGATCAGGGAGCATGAGTTGCCACCGCTCTTTGCGTTTAATGCTTCATAGTTACGAGTCAGGATATACTTGTAGTATTTCTTCTGAAGTGGAGACAATTCCACTCGCACAATGAACTCAGACTTCGAGGGCATGTTCTTAAGCACATCTGACTTGAGACGACGCAACATGTGGGGACCAAGCATCTCGTGAAGACGTTTTACCTAGAAATCAAGATAGTTATTTTTTTTTCATTTTTCAAATGGTCCCCTTGCTTCCTCTTACCTGTTCCTCTTTGGCAACGTCAGCAAACTCATTTTGGAACGCGACCAAATCGTTAAACTTATCCTTGCTCAAGAAATTCAACAGATGGAACAACTCTTCCAAGTTATTCTGCAATGGAGTACCAGTCAACAGCAATTTGTATGCAATGTTGTAGCTGTTCAAGATGCGGAAGAACTTGCTCTGGTTGCTCTTCAGGCGATGTGCTTCGTCTACGACCAAAACAGCCCAGTCAATTGAACCCAAACAAGCTGCATCCAGTGAAACCAATTCATAACTGGTCAGAAGTACATTAAACTTGTATGACGTGGTGCGGATTTTAGAAGCCTTTCCACCGCGAATAGCACCTTCTTCAAATGTCAATTCATTTTCTCGGATCACTGCACGAGAATCTTTGTCACCCACATAGGTTATGCAATAGAAATCCGGTGCCCAAACTTCGAATTCTCGCTCCCAATTGATGACAGTTGAGAGGGGAACTGCAACAAGGAATGGTCCCTTGCAGTGGCCCTCTTTGTAGAGGGAATACAAGAACGTCACTGTTTGAATGGTTTTGCCCAGACCCATTTCGTCCGCAAGAATCGTATCGATATTTTGCCCCCAGGAATACCGCAACCAATTTATACCTTCGATCTGGTAGGGGTGGAGCTGCATTCCAGTCTCATCCAAGAATGGCGGCTGTCCTTCATATTTCTTCTTCAGATCAGTCACTGGCTTCTCTGGTGGTGGAGTGTAGCGTCGAGTTAGTGTAGTCGTACGTTCATCTTCTTCCAATTCCTTAACCTTGCTCTTTCGTCCCTTTTTGCCCTTTTTGGCCCGGCTAACCGTATCTGAAGAGCAAATTGCTCTCAAGTCCATGTAGTACTCAATAGCAGTTTTGAGACCCGGAATATCATCGGTTTCCTCTTCCCAAGTGGACTTGTCATACTGCAAGTCACGCCATTTAACCAAATACATCGTCGAACCGTCTCTAGCTGTGCGATGATTGATCACTCGATGGACAATCAACCATTCAGGTTTGACGCCATAACGATAGAAACGCTCTTCCAAATCGTTTTCGGTAAACTCTGCGTGTTTACCGTGAGTTTTGGCCTTGTGACGCTGAATTCGTTGATAGCGTGAATCGGCTTCGTCCAGAGCTTCCTCGAACTTGGGTGGCTCTTCCATGTCATATTTTCGCATAAAGGATCGCATCATGAAGGGATGGTGCACGTCCAGGTGCAGCTCGTTAACCCACTCACAATGCCAGTACGATTGATTGTGCCACTTGATAAAGTACTCACGGATGCGTGGCTTCTGTTTTTTCGAAGTAGAAGCTTCGTTCTTGGGCTCCTGCCATCTCCAAGTGAGAATCTTTTCGGCCTTTCCATTCAGCGATGGACATCCACAACGTGGGCACTTCCAATCTCCATCGGGAATCGTGTCTAATGGTGGGTTTAAGCAAAAAGTGTGGTAAGCTGATGGACATGAATCGCAGCACAACAATTCACCACCGTCCTTACAAACCCTGCAGAACTCCTGATGTTCATCGTCATCTTGCTCTTCCATTGGGCCATCCGCTTCGCAGTGAGGGCAGGACCATTTGCCCTCTGGAGCTTCGTCTAGTTCTGGTTCCAAGCAAACCAAGTGATATGCCCTGGGGCATGTATCGCAGAGAATAATTTCTCCACCTTGTTGGCAAACTTCACAATAGTCCTGGTGTTCATGATCACCATCCTCTCCATCTGGAAAGCGGCTTGTCTTGTGAAGCTTCTTCTTCTTCTTGAATTTATTGCCAAACTTGGTCTTAGCCTTCTTTTTGATGACTGGTGGTGGTTCTTCCTCTTCGGCATTATCTTCGACAGTTTCGTCCTTGCTTTCTTCAGATTTTTGCAGCATTTTTTCAAACTCTAGATCAGAGTCTCGTTCTGAACCTCCGCTAGCGTCTTGATCCTCGTCAGAGCTGGCGTGTTTGCGTTTGCCAAACTTAATCTTCAGTGTTGGCACCTTACCAGATGATTTACGGCCCTTCTTACTTGCACCTCGACCACGTTTACGACGTGAACGTTGCTCTTGCTCCTGTTCTTCTTCTTCCTCCTCTTCCTCCTCCTCGTAAATATCATCGGTCTAAAGTGGAAATCATTCGGATTTAGGTTTTATTTTCACATTTTCACACACACTCACCTTCTCATTGCGGGATGATCGAGACGATCTGGGCTCTTCATCGTCCCTGCCCTGTTCACCTTGTATGTTCGGATTTACTTCACAGAATTCCCTCCATTTGGCGGCAACCAGCATCATCAACTTTGGTGCTGGAACCTTGGCATTCTCCTTCTGTAAGATTGGACGCACATGTTGTTGGAACAATTTGTATGAAGTCAGAGTTTGCATATCGCTATCAGTATAGTCTATCTCTACGTCAGTCACATTAAATGCCGAGCAAACTTCCTCCACAGATGGCATTCCTAAAGAAAGAAAATTTACTTCTTTAGTTCAATTAAATTGATTCCATGACCAATTTCCGAGGGTTAGAGGATCTAACCACAAACAGACAACAGCGCTTGAACGAACAACAACGGATATTAGACAGAATTTCTCATCATCCATCAAAGAATTTTGTGAGTTGTATTTACTCTACCTGATGAGGAAGCCTCCTTCTCCTTGGCAGCCTTCTCCTCCTTACGTTTGCGACCGCGTTTGGTTGTTGGATATTCGACTTCTTCTTCATGCTGGAAGTCACTCTCCTCCTCGCTTTCGTTCTTCTTACGCTTCTTCTTCTTACGACCTTTTTCTTTTTCATTCTTAGTTTTACGTTTTTTACCTTTTTTCTTTTTACGATTATCTTCAGGGTCGTAATCGTCATCTTCCTCCTGTGCGCGCACACAAATAAATAAATAACAAATAAAAAGTGAAAGTGAGCCTATGAATCATTTGATTTGGATCGCAAATATGCAATTATTGAAATATAATTAGCGAGTCTAGGAATACACGAGAAAGTGGAACATCTGTTTTCGGTTTTATTTTCTCTTGTCTTGCATTGGTGTTACAGAAGAGTTGGTTTAATATTCTTGCTGTTGTTGATTGAAGTCTTGAATGTGCCTCGTACAAGCATAGCCTTCTTGAAATCACTATATCACTGTATTCATTCAAATAAACACTATATCACTCTGCGGTATGTAATACACAACACGAAGAGCAGAACTCCTGCAACTTTATAATCATTTTTGCGACCTTGGGGTATCGATTTCAGTTTTCACCAGAAAAATACATACACGCATATGAAGCCGAAGCCGGCGATAAGAGTTCTAATCTCTATAATTATCAAAAACTTTTATCTAGTCACACAAATGCTCAGACAGGTAAGTATTAGATTAATTTATTTCAAAGATTAGTGAAACTAGCTCTTCTGTAAGAAATTCTGTTTTAATTCTTAGAAGCCGCCTTTGAGCTAGATGATGGCGACACATGAGAACAAGACGTTGTCAGTGGCTGAACAAACAGTATTGGCTTGATTACATTATGTAATTAGCGTCTATTGAGTCATACAGATTAATATAGTTGCATTGAAGTAGCCTATCTGTTACGTAAGAGCTGCTACATGCTCCGTAGCACATCGTATCATGGAGCTCTCTTCGAAGCTAGTTTTACCAATTCAGATGAAAAACATTCAATAAAAAACCCATTCGTAGATTTAGAAAAACATTGGCGGTCTTGATATTACATATCCTCTCTGTACCTGGTTAGGGTGTCCCTTCACTCATAGAAAGGATTTTTTTCTTAACTTAGGCCCAATTTAGTAAGGCAGTACTGCGGCAATAGTAAAGCAGCGAGGTCAAAAATGGAACGTTTTCGCATTACTGCTCAACTCAAAAGTTCATTTTTGCAGATATAAAGCACAACCCAATGGCGGTTCACCTCAGTTGTATGGGCTTCAACGGCTCAGAGCTATGCATGACACACTTCCTTTGTGAATGCTTAACTCTACGAACTAGCTAGCATGCCCCCTAAAACCACCTTAAAATTCATAACGAAAATGGGCTGGTTCAGGAGGGCGGCTCCCTACATGGACTAAAGAGTTTAAATTTTGTTTTTTTCTTTTATATTCTTTCAGATATCCCACACTGGGGAGCACAATGGATCCGCTGAGATTCGTTTTTGCAGATAGTCAAAACCAAGCTCCAATAAAGGAGCAGTGTTGCAATGTATGTCCGCTCATACAGGTTCTGTTTGCCTTTAAAAAACCTATGTTATCTTGAAATTTATCCTATTCTGGCTCAAAGCCCTTCCCGCACAGTAACAAACTCTTAAAAGTAAGACTGCAAACTAATTTCTGTTTTTATCTTCTATCTTCAAAAAATCAGTCCAGCTGCTGGGATACGCAGACGACATGGAAATCATCGGTCGTTCCCAGCGCGCAGCTATAAAAGCTTTTATGGAAATTGAAAAACAGACGGAACGAACTGCCCTTGAACTGAATGAGGACAAAATCAAGTGTTTGTTGTCAACAGACAAAGAAACATCGGTCCACTATGGCCTAAGACACTTCGAGGTAATAAAGGAGTTTACCTACTCACAGGTCTCTTCGCAGGTCGGGAGCCCGTTAAGTTATCTTCTGGTGAGAAAATTTCTCTTTCCTTTCGTTAAGAACGAATTAAAGGACAAGAAATATTCGAAAAAATATTCCTATATCAAACCCACTTTGGATTAAACTGTCTTCTGTAAATCGGTAACTGTGGCTGTGTACACCTAGGCTTCCTTCGACACCCGAAAGTTGTTCACAAAGCTGTGCTATAAAATATATTCGTCATAAATCAAATGTCTCTCTTCTTAGGACCGTCCTCTCTCGTCCTTCGTCATCCTCAAACCCAATAGCAACTCTGTCCATTAAAACGAGCCCATCAAGTACTTTTAAGGACCTTTGGTATTTGTTTCGACAATCTGATTCTCGGAATTGTTTGGTTTTGACTTAGAAGCATTTACATCGAATCCGAAAGCATTACAAAATCAGCCCCCAATTTTAAAATCTACTTACGTTACCACCAGATGAACATTTCCTTCATATTCCTAGAACGCACTTACTCGAATTTTTCGTATATATTTAAACAAATTCATGTTCAATACACCACCTTCTTCCTTACCGTAGGCTTCAATGGAACATCGGAGTCATTGGAAAATTCAGCAGCTTGAACCGACTCCTCTTGGGCCTCCTCTTCATCTGGGATGGACAATAAGAACAAAGAAAACATTGCAAATTACAACAATTCAATCTCTAAATATGTATAACCATTGTGTGCCAAATTCTAACGCCGCCGCCAGCAATCGCAAACAGAAAAAGGAGTGAAAACAACTTCCCCCCTGCCATGGGTAAAATAAATAAAAAACCGCAATTTTTTTTGTTCATTTTTTAAATGTTTGCTTAAAATAAAATTATTTTTTATTTTTTATCTTTTTTTCTTGGTTTTCTTTTTTCATTATCTTTCAAATTATAACAATAGTATTATTAATTAATATTTTTTTTTGTTTGTTTTTCACGCGCATTTCTTATAGTTTTTTTTTTTTTTTACTTTTTCTTTCTTCCTTCTTCACTATATATATTTATGTATATATATATATATATATAGATTTATATATGCATGTAATGTAATATGTGTTTTGTTTTTGTTGTTTTTTTTATATTATTTTTGTAGTTTGCTCAACATTTTCAAAAGAAAAAGAAAAAGAAAAAAATAATAACTAAAACAAATAGTAGAATTAATAAAAATGAAGTAAAAGTAAAAGAAAAAGAACAATAATTATATAATAAAAACTTATATCTGTAAATTCCTCAGCATATATTTTTGCATTTTTTATTTTTATTCTCATTTTGTTTCTTATATTTTGCATCATTCTAATATTGGTATAAAAAACATTACAACACCGCATCATTATATTTTTTTGTTTTCTGTTTTATTTTATTTATATTTATATATATATTTGTTTTATTTATAAATGTAATTCTCTCCATCTGTTCTCTATTGTTCTACCGTATGTTCATTGCCATTTCAAAATATTAATTCCTTCTCTTAAGGTTGGTGTTTGCCAAACTCGTAGCCGACCAATCGCGCGCTCACCGCCTAACCGAAGTCGTTCTTCGTTCGATCTTTTCTTTTTTCTTTTCTTTTCTTAAATGCTCTTAGTTTGTATTGTTTAGGAAAAAACAAAACTTAACTTGTTTTGGTTAGATTTGTCAATGATTTTTTTTTTTTGCTTTTTTATTTAAAACGTAATAAAAATGTTAACAAATTTTTGAGTTTTTTTTTTTTTGGGTTTCCATCAAATAAATAAAATTAGAAAGAAAAAGGAGTAGGATAGGATGGTGTGGGTAGGTACAACGTCAACCTCTGCAGAGCGCAACAAAACGGGCGGTGGCCGGACCATATGTTTTTAGTTCTTCTTCGTCTTCTTCATCATCATTTGTTTATAAATTAAAGAAACAATTAAAGGATGAAAATTAAATAGTAAAATTGCTGGTGGAAAATATATTTCTATACGTGTTTCTGCTGTTCTTCTCATTCGTTAGTAGTATGTAGTTGATTTCCTTGATGTGTGTGGGGGAGGGGGGGTTGATAATAATGTTGCTGGGTTGTTTCTAGTTGTTGATCTCGGTTGCAGTTTGTATGCAGTGTGTTTAAGTGCAAAGTCGGTCTAGGCAATCAGTAAGGGTTTCTTACAAAATAGTAATTGTCGCATCAAACAATCGTCAGTAGGTGTCGTCGTCGTTTGCCATCATATGATGGGACTGTTGATGGTGTAACGCTGAGCCATTTTCTAAAACTCCACTGCCACGCCCTCCTCCGCCTCTACCTCCGCCGCCGCCAGCACCATCAATCCTTTGCGGCGGCGATGGAGTCATATACACCTTGCTTCGAGAAAAATAACCACTATTAGGGTCTGTCGATGCTATTGGGTTGCCATTCGTCAGAGGCTGCTGTTGGTGAGATGTAGCAGCCGCCGCCGGATCTGGCGATGTAGAAGTGGATGATTGCTGTTGCGCCGCAGCTGCTGTAGCCGTCAACTCCTTATCATAGTCACTAACAAGATTTTTAATATGCGCCAGTTTTTCGTGTAAATAATCGAATCTCATTTTGTCCTTTTGATGGGCTTTCTCGTTCCGTATCCTCGCGTACTCATGCACTATTTGCCTCTTTATGTTGGAATAGTCTGCATCGTCACGGGCTCTCTGGAGGCGCGTGGCCAACATTTGAAACCGTTTGCCAACGTTATCGATTTGGCTCAAAAGCTGGCGATATTCGGCATAATCGTTCTCAAATTCAGTCTTGTAGTGACGACGCTGCTCGAGGGAAGTGATCCTCGTGTACTTACTAAAGTCATAGTTGGGCTGCTGTTCCGATAGTTGCTGGGATTGCTGTTGTAGGTGTTGTTGTTGCTGCTGTTGCTGCTGCTGCTGGTGGTGCTGTTGTTGGTTTTGATTTTGGTGATGGTGATGCTGTTGTTGTCTCTGTTGTTGTATTTGTGGCTGCTGAACTGGTGGCTGTTGCGGCTGCTGCTGCTGGTAAAGGGACTGCTGCTGTTGTTGTAGCTGCTGGTGATGAAGATGGGGGTACTGCGGCTGGGGCAGTTGTTGCTGTGACTTTACAAGGCCATAGTTATTGCTGCTGCTGCTGCTGTGATTTGTTGTTGGTATTGTTGTCGTTGTTTGTTGTTGTTGCTGCTGTTGTTGTTGTTGATGCTGCTGTTGTTGTTGGCTTGGCGAATATATGACACTACTATTATTCTGTTTATTGCTGCTGCTGTTATTATTGCTGCTAAGGGTGCTCGGTGAAGCTGTTTGTTGCCTGCTACTGTTACTGTTGCTATTGCCACCTCCACTGGTGCTGTTATAAGGCGATGCATGCTTCCCTATCACCGTCGCCTCACTGTAGGGACTCTTATTGTTGTTGTTGTGATATATCTTAAGTCCTCCAGAGCCAGTTGAGGCGCCTCCCACTCCGCTCCGTCTGCCACCCGGTCCAGGTGCCATCACAAAATCATCGACGGGAAAATTCAGGTCAACCGAATTCTCGTCGGTATCAATGTGATTTTGATTATTCATCAGATTTTGATTTTTCTCACTGCCACCACTGGACGAGCCTATTATTAGGCCCCCAGAGCTTGTAATATTACTACTGCTGTTGGTGTCCTTTTTAAAGTGACTGATTCTCGGCTTCTTCGACATCGGATCTTCGTAGCAACGATCCCGATGATCAAGACTAGTTGGCCGTTTAACAGCTGGTGGCGGACTGCCATTGTGTGTACTGGTTGGGCTCTGTCCAGACGTTGAACTGCCAGCGTCTGAGCTAAGTGGCGGTGTTAGGTTCTGTGGCTTACGCCGCTTAAGCATCTGTAGCTCTTGTTCCGTGTAAAATTGCCAATTCTCATTTACATCATTCCATATCGTTCGTTTCAGGTTGTATGTGTTGTCACGCATTGTTGAAATCTCCTTTAGGATCGTGCTAATCAGCGACTTTTCACGATCCTTGATACCCTCGTTCTGCAGACGGGTATAAAGTTCGGGCTTTTTAAATGGCTTTAACGCCAACAGGTGTATCAATCTCTCTCGTATATTTCTCTTAGTAATATCATTCCCTTTATGGCGATTATTGTTGGAATTGCTACCGATTCCTGATCCGTTACCACTGCTGCCCAGGGCTTTGCCTTTCGTACGATTATTTCCGGCTAAGTTTGGACTGTTCTTGTTGTTGGAGTTATTCATCTTCATTTCTGGACTGTTGCCTCGGAAGTAACCGTTACTTATGCCCGATGTACCCGAACCAGCTGCTGAGGACAATGCTGACGATAACGATGATGCAGATGTTGGCATGCCAACGAGATTGCTGTTGTTCTGGCTATTGCTGTTGTTGTTGTTGTTGTTGGAACTCCTGGACGAAGACATCGATGGATTTGGTGATCTCGAGTTTGATGATGTCTTGAGTGGGTTCGTAGTGGCGCTGCTGGTACTATTACTACTACTATTCACACTCGACGCAATCGGACTGCAACTGGAAGCTGTCGGATCTCTTTTAGGAAGCACACTGCTGCTGCTACTACTACTACCATTACTATTATTTACTCCACCGCTAACTCCATTTCTACTGCCATTGCCACCACTCCCACTGTTGCTTACATTTCCATTGCTATTGCTTCCACCACCGCCACCACCTCCCCCACTGCTGCCGACGCTATTTTTCAACTTTACCTTTCTGCCAATGTCGGTCTGATTCGGTTTGATCTCTCTGGTGCACTTGTTCTTTTGGGTCTCCTCGGCGACAGCCATACGATGTCTGGTCTTCTCGTATACATCGTCGTTCGCCTGTATTCGCATCTTGTATGGCAGTGTACCCAGCACGTCCAATTCATTCTGCTTTTGTTTAATGCACTCAAATGATCCCTCAATATCATCAATGGCAAATCCAAACTTCTGGCCTTCGGGGTCGTCTGCTGTCGGGAATGATATGATACCACCATTCCCAATAACTTGGATTTTAGCTCGTGCGTTGCATTTGGTCTCGTTCTTTTGGTAATCTTCGACGGCACGGACCGCGGAATCGGTTAATTTTACAAAAATAAATTCCTTGCTATCATCTATGCGATTCTGTGACATTCCATAGTTGCCAGTTTGTATGTGAGGAAGCCATTTTGACGGCACACATGAATTTGTCATAACTTGTTAGTTGAGTGCAGGCTATTGCTCTCTTTTTCCGTCGCACTGTCTTACGAGCCCCTCTGGCAAACAGCTGCTGCTGCTATCTTGCTCCGTCTTCCTAGGTTCGTTTTTTTTTCTTCTTTTTTTTTTTTTTTGTTCACGTTCTTCTTCTTCTTTTTCTTTGCTTTTCTTCTCTCTCCCCTACGACCGTGTTCTCCAACGTTTGCCTTCTTGATTGCTACTGCTTCTGCTGCTGCTGAGACTTTTTTTCACAATTTCTTGTTTTTTTTTCTTTATTTATTATTTATATCTAGGTTTTTCGACAAATTTAATTGGGTTACGATATCAAACACGTAAACTTTCAACTATTTTGTGGCCTGCTATCAATGCATCAAATGGTCACATCCACCACTGGCTGTTCGATAGGAAAAATCCCCAAAAAAAAAAAGGAAAATCCTCTTGTCGTCGACGTCTCCCTTCTTTTTTCTTCTTTTCTATTTTTTATCGCACAGACACACTGCAGCACACACACAGCAACACAGAGAGAAGGAAAATAATAAAATAAAAAAAAAAAAAGAGAGCAACAATCGAAATTTCAATTCTTTTCGAGTTACTTTTTCTCTGCAAAATTTCTCAACTATTTTCGACACTTTTTCTGTTTCCTAAAGTTCAGGAAAAAATGAATATTTCTCGTTCGCTTTTGAGCAAGTTCGCCACAGGACCGAGATAAAAGGAAGAACTCCGCACTTCACGAACCTTCACGGCACTTTCATAATTTTTTTTCTTTTTCTTTTTTTCTATTTTTTCTACTTCGCGACCCTTTGCTTCGTTTTATTTTATTTTTCTTCCTCGAGTCTCTAGAATTACTTGTGACTTTTCGAAATATATATTTTCCCTATTTTGCTTGAATTTATTTTGTATTTTCCTTCTTTCCACGAATTGAGTTGAGAATGGAAAAAAAATAAAAAGAAAAAAAAATCGCGCACACGAGCAGCAAAGAACAGTCAAGTAGGAGCAATACTTTCACTTTATATTTCGATGGTAGCCGTTTGAGATGATGTTGGAATTTTCAATGCAAATTAAACACTAGTTTGTTGTTGGATAATGGAAGTTTGAGAATGTAATTAATTGGCATTTAGAATGAGTAAATTTGTAAATTAAATTTTTGCAACCAACAAGAGACCCAAGTCAAAGTCAAAAATCACGTCATGGCTGCCACGTCCAAGCAACAATGAATCGAAATTGTATAGAATTATGTGTGCGGTGTTGGGTTGCTCTCGCTCTGGCTTGTGTGCGGTAGATGGGGGAACAGATGGAATGAAGACGCGAGAAAGGAATGGAAAATTACAGAAAATAGATGAGTAGCCAAGGGGTGGTGGGAGGGTTGGAAAATGTCAGTGCGCATTGTTTTCAAGGCGACTAGCAGTGCTCAGCTGCGTCGGGAAATTTCATTTTTCTATAATTCACTTAAAAATCGACTTGATTTGCAAAACTTATGTATGATTGACGTAGATTATGGAAAATAAAATATATGTTTGTAATTCACACCGAGATGTATTTAAAGAAACTATGACAAGTTTTGAACTTTTTAGAGAACGAAAACGTTGAGCGCTGTTAGAACCGTAAAGGATACTAAAATGCTTTTACTTTTTGCACTCAGTTCGTGCCGCCATATGACAGGTAGAACTTCAACGATGATTATGTGGTAATTAACTCCTAATTACACGCTAATTACAGAAGAGAAAGAGAGGACAAATGAGTCATTAACAATATTTAGAGATGTGCGGGATTCTGTTAATTCAAGTTCGTTCTAAATTTGAACTTTTTAGAGAACGAAAACGTTGAGCGCTGTTAGAACCGTAAAAGATACTAAAATGCTTTTACTTTTTGCACTCAGTTCGTGCCGCAATATGACAGGTAGAACTTCAACGATGATTATGTGGTAATTAACTCCTAATTACACGCTAATTACACGAGAGAAAGAGAGGACAAATGAGTCATTAGCATTATGTAGAGATGTGCAGGATTCTGTTAATTCAAGTTCATTCTAAATTTTCTTGTTTTACGAATCTCTGCTACAAAAGATGTTAAATGAATTACTTTCAACTGTTACTATATTCAAAAAAAAAAATCCCTTGCTAGAGTAAATATTTTCCCACTCAACGTCGCTGAACACTGTTCAAGAGGAACGAACACTGCAACTTCTTTTCCAAAGATTTACCACCACCACGACGAATACCTCTGTCCCTTTCTCACTCACGCCTTTCTCCGCTTTACATAATTGCAATTAAACCCAAATCGTTTGGGTGATTAAGGACGCGAGCACTAATTTCGGGAAAAACCCACAAAAATCCCACATAATTCACACCTGTCAACAAGTAAATGCTCCCGAATATCCCAGCAACATTCCATACCATTCCCTCCATTTCATCGAACATCATATCTTCCCTTTCCCGCAGCCCATAAATCCCTACGAATGCATGAACTGTTTACAGGAACAAAACCCTTCCAAATCGTTCCATTAGAACGAGATAACTCTATGCGATGAAATTTTCAACCAAAAGAAAAAAAAAAAAACTCCAAAATCCCTCTCCGTTGACGTACATAATTTAACATAAAATTCAATAAAAACAATGAAAAACCATATCAAACAGAAACTAATTATGCATTAAACCACAGACACAATCTCTGTGTGCATTTTGGAAAGTTGTTTGGGGGCAAAAAATTGCATCACGGACATGGCACGCGGGAACAAAAGCAAATTTGGCACACGTAGTTTGCAATTAACAAATACCGGTATTAAATTCATGTACTTACCTTGGAAATTATCATCGTTATCTTCGTCAGATGCCATTGCACAAGTTTCACGTACTTTTCACTCAATTAATATATTCAAACTAGTTTAAAATGCCGAAAATTCACAAGCATGAAATAATGGACGTCAAAATTATCCCAAAGCGGCTTCAAACATGGCGGAATAATGTAAGGTTGGTTGTGTATGCGTGCCGATAGAAAGTCAAAACAAAAGCTGAATTGGAATATTTTCTGTTATCGACAGATGAGAGTTTAATATCAATTTATCGATGGAAAATGGGACACTTCCATATAAAGGTTGTAACACAATGGTGTTGCAGGCAGGCTTTGAAAATATTTTACAAAATAGGTGAAGCTATGGATACCAGGAATTGTATGCCATTGATTTGACATTTAAGCGAAGAAAACGTGCATCATTTCCCACTTCCATAACTGTGATACGGCGATGACATTTCCTAAGGAAAATGGATTGAAGTATCACATGGACATTTAGTTCATGACGATGACATTTCCTTTATTTCATTTTTGAGCCGGCTGGGGTACAGAATACACCATTTATTCCCCGATTTTCGTATTCTTTTCGTTCACAAGGAGGAAGGTCGCACATTTTTTTTACTCTTATTTCGAATTGCAGCTCTTTTGGTTACATCGCGTGAATAAATATTAAACAATCATATCTCTGTCTTTCTAAGAACAATTACTATAGAACTGCTTATTCATTTCGATAACACCAACCATTGGTTAGTGACACATAGCTTGTAGAACACACTCAACAATCTGACATTTGTAATGTCAAAAGTGACATCCACCACTTGAGTAAACTTTAGAAAACGTTTAATTTTATTTTTTTCGGGGGATGCTTTTCAAATCACAATAAAACCCCCACAATGACTTATTATTCACGTAAAGAGATCGAAGATTTACATTCGGATATAGCATCAATAGTGTCGAAAGCCGTTGGCTCCGAAGACCGCTCTTTAGTCAGCACAATTGAGCACTGTCTTCACAATGGATACGACAAGCGCCGTATTGGCGATAAAATTGCCACAGTCGTGGACTCCAAGAAGGCCACTCGTCTTACGGAGAAAATTCTACAACACCTAGATGACTATCGTAACAGCACTCAGAAGGCGAAGAAGCGCTCCAATGATGAGCAACCTGGGATTCGTGAGAAGGACGTCAAGAAGCAACGAGTGGAGGATCCAAAACTGCAAGCGGGTACTATGAATCCGGGCAATCAAGGGAAGTTAGATTCGAAGCCAGCTGCGAGCAATCTTAGTTCGAATCAAATCAAGCTGATGATGGCAAATGCCCAGCGAGAGATTGAGGAACGTAAGAGGGCCCTGAACAATTTAAAGGCCAAGGATCCCATTCTCGCGGCTGTTCCTCAGATTGGCCTCCCAGTCGCCTTGGCATCACAAGTGCTTTCAAGAAAACCCGAAGATTCAGAGAAAGCACGGAAGATCGCTGAGCTCCAAGCCCAGATTCGAGCCAAACTGTCTGGCACTTTGGCGAATATCATTCCACCTGTGGTACAGGACCGCCCAAAGCCACTCATTCTGGATGAGGAGGGCAGAACCATCGACAAGAGTGGACGTGCGGTCAATATTCCAACACTCACTCCAACATTGAAGGCGAATATTCGGGCAAAAAAGCGGGAAGTCTTCACTAAGAATCAAGTTGTAGACAAAGCTGGACCCGACGACACTGTGAAGTTCTTCGATGACCGAATCGCACAAAAGCCCATCCTTCGTAACAAGAGGATGCTGCGTTTCCACGAGCCCGGCAAGTTCCTTCAAATGGCCGAGCGAATGCGGATGAAGTCACAGCTGGAGAAGTTGCAGAATGAAATCTCGCAGATTGCCAGGAAGACTGGTATCAGTTCCGCAACTAAATTGGCTCTGATTGCACCTAAGCAGGACACCCCGGACGATGTACCCAGCATGGAGTGGTGGGATTCGGTTATTTTAGCCAACGACCTCAACACTATGGACAACAATGGAAAGATCTGCATTCGTCGCTCGGCTATCACCAACTTGATCGAGCATCCTACACAGATGAAGCCACCTAGTAAGTTACACTTGTCTACATACTATAATCTAACTCACATGGATTTTTTACTATTTTAGATGAACCTCTCAAGCCGGTGTACCTACCTGTGTTTCTGACCAAGAAAGAGCGAAAGAAGCTCCGCCGACAGAATCGCCGTGAAGCGTGGAAGGAAGAACAGGAAAAAATTCGGCTCGGTTTGGTACCCCCACCGGAGCCGAAGCTTCGAATCTCCAACCTAATGCGTGTACTTGGCTCGGAAGCTGTCCAAGATCCAACCAAGATTGAAGCGCACGTTCGCGAGCAAATGGCCAAGCGCCAGAAGGCTCACGAAGATGCCAATAATGCACGCAAGCTTACCACCGAACAAAAGCGAGAGAAGAAAATCCGTAAAATCAAAGAAGACACCTCGTGTGGTGTCCACGTCAGTGTGTACCGCATTCGTGATCTTCAGGACAACGCCAGCAAGAAATTCAAGGTGGAAACCAACGCCAAACAACTCCACATGACCGGTTCGGTTGTGCTGTTTCGCGATTGTTGCGTCATAGTGGTTGAAGGCGGCCCCAAGCAGCAGAAAAAATACCGGCGACTGATGCTAACCCGGATTAAGTGGGAAGAGGATATGGTGAAGAACCCCGATGGACAGGAGGTGCCGAATTCCTGTGTACTAGTCTGGGAAGGTACCAGCCAACGACGACATTTCGGAGAAATAAAGTTCAAGGTATTTCCGATGGAGAAGATGGCCAGGGAATTCTTTCAAAAACATCAAGTGGAGCATTATTGGGACTTAGCGTACTCGGGAGCTGTTCTAGAGGCTGCTACCGATGCTTAGATTTTAAAATTTCAAACTGTCTTGGCTTACATTTAGATTGTTGACTGATTAAGGAGAAAATAAAATCGAAAATTGTTATTTTGGACAAAAATCACTTGAGGTGGTGTTTAACTTTATTGACGAGCACGTGCTTCACTGTGTTCAGGAGGCCTTGGTTGATTTGCAGGGCATGATTGGTGAGTTTCTCAATGGTTTCGTAGGTCATGTAGCCCTTTTGGAAGCATTCGGCGACTTGGTTGACTGCAGATAAACTGGCAACGACACAAACACCATGTTGCATTGTTTTGTCCCCTTCCACTTCGAGTTGGACGAGGTCCTCCTCGGTAGCTGAAAGAAGAGTAATTCTATCAATCCCTTAGCTAGAACGACTGTGTATGACATACCAGTGGGATTAAGGAATATGTGTTCGCCCAACATACAAACTGTGGAAGCCGTAATGACATCATACACTGGAATGCCCCCTTCAGCTAAGGCAGCTCCGCAACAGTTAATGGCTGAACTTAGAGCGCACCCATCGTCTTGAAGGATATAAACCATGATGTCGATCTGGAAATTAGGAAACTCATGCAGGCATATAACCGGCTTCAGGGCTTTTTTCAGGGCCACGCTTAAAAATTGCTCCTTCTTCGTGAGGTTCAGAGACCGATCATGTGTGGCGAATGGAGCGTACTTCAGGTCACAGGATATCACCCCCAGGGCACTATTAAAAAAAGACTCATAAAACCCAGCGAACAAACCACGAGTTACTTACTTCTTTTTCGATTGTTTACTGATCTCACGAGGTGGAAGGATTGCTGCTATGAGTTTCGTATTGCCGTACTCCAAATACGCTGATCCCTTCACTTGCGATAGCACGCCAGCCTTGAGAACTAAAAGACAATGTACTCATGTAGAACGGATAACCAATTTGGGTAATACGATATCTTACAAGTAGGTCTGGGATTGGCTTCCAGAGACTTTTCATTGTTGTCTGTTAAGTGTTCCTCTCTCGTTGGCACTTTAAGATAACTGGTGTACGGTAACGAGGACTCTGGGTACAGGGATTTGCGATTGATTGGCGGCATTGTTTAATTTATATTTCAAACAAATTTAAATAAAAAAGCGTGTGAATCTGATAGCAACTGTTGCCAGCTGATTGCGAAATGTCAGTTAGTTAGCGTCGCACAACAGGGTGCCAAGGAAATATTTTTTCAAACGTGAAACGAAACGCAATGGAATTTAAGGAACACATGAGCTTTTGTCAGACTTTCATAAAACTGATGTTTAATTTTACCATGACTGACTGATGGCTAGAACATATAGATGAGGATGAGGGGATTATTCTAGGATTTTTTCTGATACCTTGAAGGGATTTGTTTAAAAAATAACGCTCTCTGAAGAGAAGGAAAGAGCACATGGTCCGTGATTTAGAGCAAATTTAGAGTTCTATTCACAGTTCTTGGTAAATTTTCCAATACCAGCTGCATCCTCCTTCCTTTTTATTCGCTGACATGCTCAAATAATCAAACGAAATATAGTGAAATACCTTGTACACCATTATTTCACAATAAAATGAAAGTTCCCACCCTAGCCTAACTTTTGAACCCACCCCTCCTTTCACATGCCACATTGCTGATAGGAAAAAAAATCCCAATTCCAAACAGTACACATCGTTCCGTGCCAATTCTCAAAAATTCCTTTTCTTGAAAACTGCACATGGCGTGAGAAGTTCGCTCTGCTACTTCGATCTTACTCATGCCAAATTAAGCACATTTCAAGGCAGTATCCCCGTAATTTTGTTCTCAAGTACGCGCTTAAAAGATCCATTTCCACTGTAAGTAAACACATCAACTCCTTGACGAACTTTAATTCTCTTATGAAGAAAAAAAAAAAATTTCAGTCCATTCGGTCGGTCTCACTACTTGACATATAACCTCACCCGCCCCCCGACACTTCGAATTCATTCATCCTTCAGTTTCGACAGGAAAAAAAAAAAAGAAAGTACTGCTGCAATCGTGGGAATCGAAACATCTTCAAGGAGGAATAACAAGGACAACAATAAGTGTATGTGAAATCTCTGCTATGTAGTGGAACATTGTAGTCAACGCGAACGAAAAAGACAAACAGAGTGTGCGGTGGCTTTGTAATCTCTTACGGGAATTCCGTTGAATTGGAACGTGTGTGCGCCTAGTCAAACGCCATATTTTGCCACGAGAACCTTTCGTCTTGGGGCAATTAATACAGAAATTTTTCTACCAACACACAAAATTCGTCTTTTTTGTTTCCGCCGTCGTTTGCTACACATTTTTTTTTAGTTTTTCACTTAACAAATACTTCAATTAGTTTATCGTAAATATCGTAGTTCTCGAAGTGAAAAATAAATCAAAGAATTCCGCCCCCAAAACTTAAGGACTTGAAGAAAACTCACTCATCAAGATGTCCGGCGAAGAGACGTCCGCTGATCGCAATGTGGAAATCTGGAAAATCAAGAAACTCATTAAGAGTTTAGAAATGGCCCGTGGGTGAGTACCAATTAAATAAATTCTCTCTGTCAGTTTATTTTATTTCATTTTGCAACAGAACCCCAAAATGTGAGTTGCTATGCTGGGCCAGCAACTATATAGCGCAGCAGCTTTCTTTGTCCGTTTGTCGTCTTTGTCGCATTTCACTCTTCCAATGCCAGCCACAGTATAACGAAGGAAAAAGTTTCATTTTCATAAGACAAACAATGTCCAAGTATTTCCCCCAAATGATTCAGTGAATTCTAGAATACTATATTTTTATGGTGAAAAAAAACGCCTCTGGTGGGAGTTGACTTCTTGCTACAGCTCTACCACTCGTGTCACTTTCTTCTGGTCGCTTTCCTTGGTTGTTTTTGGTGCGCGAAGCCGAAAAAAAATCACACCGAGGTGGAAAATTGCAGCGTCGAGCGAAAACGAGAGAAAAAAAAGTTATTTGAAGGTTGTTTAATTAAATTTGCAAACATCATCAGAGTTGGTCGATCGGTGTGGTGATTTGTTGTTTTATTATTTTTATCAAACAGCTCACGTTCTCTTTGATAGTGCACTTCGCCCTTTCACATTCATACCCGCCGCCGAGCGAAGGAAGTCTCAGGCATATTCTAATGAGTCGTGCTGCATGCGCTAGTAAACAAATCATGTATCGGATCGCCGTGGGTTATCATCCTTGTCGTAGTTGGGCATGTTTTTATTATGTAAGTTTTTTTTTTTGTTTTTGTAAGGAGAGTTGCATTGTTTTACTTGAACAAGTGGCCAACGGTCAGTAACTTAAAGTCTAACATTAGAGTGTGAAAGAAAGCAGCAGTCGGTTAGCGGGCGACCAATCGATTAAAGTATTGCTTGGGAACGCGCAACACGTTGGCCATTTGCAATGAGGCTGTCACTCAAGTAGTTAGGTGGAGGCATCTAGTTCGATCCAGTTTGCGTACGGTGGAGTTAGTTTTGTTTGAATTTTTTGGGGAGTTGTGTGTGTTTTTTACTTGTTTCTTGCTCTGCTCATTGAAGGCAAAAGGTGGAAATGTGTCACGCATTTCGATGACGTAGGCATGTGGTTGTATTGGACATTGTTAGGTAGAATTGAAATAAGATTGTTTTTTAGTCTGAGACACGACTGTACCACTTATGCGATTACTGAGCGCGGCATTATAATTAAAATATGATACTGGAATATTAAATGTATGATTGATTGGCGTTTGGTGTTAGGTGTTGGGTTGCATTGTGAATTCATTCTTCGTTTTATTGATGTAATGGATCTCCATGGACATGACGTCATTCCTTCAAGGATTTGTTGGTGTTAGGATGTTTATTTATCTGTGTACAGTAGGTTAAGGGCATACCGCCTTGTCTCATTGGGGGGATTTTTTGTGCGTGCTTTAGAAGCACGTGGGTTCAATAATTTCGTTACACTCGATGGAATGTAGTGCAACTGACAGTCAAGTATCCAATTTGAGCAGCCGTTTTCCCTCACAGAGATGATGGATAAGTTTTTCGGTGCTAGGGCACAGACCTCTGCCGAAATAACAATCCTTGGATACGGTATTCGCTGTATGTAAACAACGAGGCACTACGTCTGGGCGTTATTAAACGGACAACCCACAGATGGTTGATTATTCTGAAGGGATATTACATTAGTCTCGCAAAGGACGAGTGGTTGAAGTGGTTACTGAAATAGTTGACCCGAAGAAAAGGAAGAAACCATAGATCATCTCCTTTGCCTCTTTCCCAACCAAGTACTGCGCCATATAGAGGATTTTCTCCTCGACAATCTAAGCAAATTGAAGTTCTTAAAACATCCTGCTCTCCGGTTGGTTAAACTAGTCTAGGATAACTGATCTTTTGGTTATAAGAAGCCAATTATTTACTGTTCACAAGGTTCTTGTCTGACCTTATCGTTAGAAGGTGTAGTTGAAGTTGGTTTTAAGAAGTAAAACCTGTCCAGTTTAGAAAAATCAGCTTAAGGGGGTAAGAGATCCCTTATTTCTACATTTCTGCAGATCTTATCCTTTTCGAAGACAATTGTTGACATTTCTAACAAATTCTTTTCTTTTTACTCTTTCCACAGCAACGGCACCAGTATGATTTCTCTAATTATTCCACCAAAAGATCAAATTTCACGTGTAAGCAAAATGTTGGCGGATGAATTTGGAACAGCGTCAAACATCAAATCACGTGTCAATCGGCTGTCTGTCCTAGGTGCCATCACATCTGTGCAGCATAGACTTAAACTATACACCAAAGGTATGTAGAGCGCTCCCCTAACCGTGCCATGCTGAAAAATTAACCAAAGAACTCGAAATCTGTTTGTTTTCCTTTTACACTTTGAAGTGCCTCCAAACGGTTTAGTTATTTACTGCGGCACCATTGTCACGGAAGAAGGCAAAGAAAAGAAAGTCAACATCGATTTCGAGCCATTTAAACCCATCAATACATCCCTGTACTTGTGCGATAATAAGTTCCATACGGAGGCGTTGACCGCCTTACTTGCGGACGATAATAAATTCGGCTTCATAGTCATGGATGGTAATGGGGCGCTATTTGGTACGCTGCAAGGTAACACCCGCGAGGTATTGCACAAGTTTACGGTGGATCTGCCGAAGAAGCACGGTCGTGGTGGTCAATCAGCGTTGCGTTTCGCCCGATTACGTATGGAGAAGCGTCACAATTATGTGCGAAAGGTTGCCGAAGTTGCCACACAGTTGTTCATCACGAATGATAAGCCGAACATAGCGGGCCTAATTTTAGCTGGTAGTGCTGATTTCAAAACTGAACTGAGTCAATCTGATATGTTTGATCCTGTAAGAGAGAATTTACTTTACAATTGTCCTGTGCTATACTTATGTTTTGGTTTTTGTTGGCTCTTCTTGTAGAGACTGCAATCGAAGATTATTAAACTGGTGG
The DNA here is from genome assembly GCA_963583995.1 of Xylota segnis. Classification (NCBI taxonomy): domain Eukaryota; kingdom Metazoa; phylum Arthropoda; class Insecta; order Diptera; family Syrphidae; genus Xylota; species Xylota segnis. The sequence continues at coordinate 1,804,480 of OY757238.1, forward strand.
ACGTTTCCTATGGAGGCGAAAACGGATTTAATCAGGCGATAGAACTTGCCGCGGAATCGTTGCAAAATGTTAAATTTATTCAGGAAAAAAAACTCATAGGCCGCTACTTCGATGAAATTTCTCAGGTAAGTTGGTTCGTCTTTTTTTCCATCATTTATTGGTTTCTCATGGTTCTATGTATATCCCACAGGATACAGGTAAATATTGCTTTGGCGTTGAAGACACCTTAAGAGCATTGGAATTAGGTTCAGTCGAAACATTAATATGTTGGGAGAACCTAGACATTCAACGATACGTGCTAAAGAATCATGCCAACTCAACGTCGACCACAGTATTACATCTAACGCCTGAACAGGAAAAAGATAAATCACACTTTACCGATAAAGAAGTTAGTTCTCGATTGCATTTCACTCCCAAATAGATGTACTAATCTGAATTTTGTTTGTAGAGTGGGGTCGAAATGGAATTAATCGAGTCTCAACCGCTTTTGGAATGGCTTGCGAACAATTACAAAATATTCGGTGCTACACTTGAGATCATTACCGATAAATCTCAGGAAGGTAGTCAGTTTGTCCGAGGATTTGGTGGTATAGGAGGTGAGTTATTTGTCTGCCTATCATTCATACTTCCACATTCTATTGCTAATATAATTCCATTGACAATAATCAAAAAATGTTTCGTATTTAAACAAAACAAACAAAAAAAACCAAACGAAAATCATTTTCTTCCGTATTTTTCCATTTTAATGCTGCCATGTAAAAAATAAAAAAAAAACTAACTATAATCCAAAATCCCTTTGCGTTTATTGGGCTATTTACTCTATTTAACATGCTACTTGTATTGACAAACGTAGGAATCTTGCGCTACAAAGTAGATTTCCAATCGCTTCAAGCCGACGAACCTTTGGATGATGTTGACCTTGATGATTACTAAACAAATGAACTTAAAAAAAAGAAAGAAGTTAATACGTATCTAATAATAAGAGAACAAAAGGAGAGCAATGTGTAGCGAGTAACTTCACAGACAAAAAAACAAAAACAAAAAAACACGGAAAAGGAACGAGAAGAGTCGCATTTTCTCGATTCTTTTTTTTTTTTTTTAAATAAAGAGAAGAAAAAAAAACAATTTTAAAACTAATAAATTTAGATCGCGTGAATTTTTATTGTAACATTTAATTTTAAAAGTAAAAAATACGAAAAGAATAAAACTAACAAACCTGTCGTGCATAATAATATATTGACATGTATTTAAGAAACTAAAAAACAAAACAAAAAAACAAAGTTAAAGGCTAACATTTTTCCCCAAATTGTATAAACTTTTCTTATCATGAAGTTCGAACTCACACACATATTACTTATTCCCCCCAAAACCAAAACAAAAAAAAAATACAAAAACCCTGCATTCAAACTTAAAATCACCGCGTCTTTTTGACTAAGGTAATTTTCTGATGAGACTTTTTGAATGTTGTGTGTTTTTTTATGATTTATGAAACTATTTGAGTTCCCTTTTGTTTGTTTCTTTTACTGCATGCTGTACTGGTTTTATTTTGAATTGTAATTTGCGTTAATAATTTGTTTATCAGCACGTAATCGAGTCTTTTTTTTCATGGTTTGCTAGCGCACCAGTGAAATGCGTTAGCAAATGTAAAATGTCTTTTTCCTTTAAACTGAACTGCAGCGCTATTATAAATAATCGCTCTTTTCCAGATAGTGACGAAAGTATTCTTCAAACTGAAGTCATTTCTTGGCTGTTGCCAAGCCAATCGATTTAGTATGTTTTCGTAGTGAAACAACTAGCTGTTTCGTCATCTCTCATGGTCGCTGTGGAGTTTCTCGTCGACTGCGAATGTCTACCCAGTTTTAAGCTTCGAACTCAGTGCTGTAGGACTGTAGATTGGTCGATGACCAGCCGATTTGTCGGTGCTGCATGTTAAGCGGTCATGTACCGTTTTTTTCCACTTACCCCTCCTTTCAGTATTACAGCTTTGTTGAAGCTAAGGCAATTTTATTGTAAAAAATATTGCATCCCGCCAAAGAAAGTGCACATCCATTCAATTTTCGAATGAGAAACCAAGTATACTGTTTCACTTTACGTCTGTACAGGAAAGTAGGGCCATAATGGTAGGGAGTGCTTAAAAAGAATCAAATTTGTCCACAAATCAAACGAGCTCCTGTCGCTTCCTAAATTTTGAATCAAAGCCACGGCTGATGTACACATTGTTCTTCGAAGCGGTGGGTTCTCGTGTCAGCTTAAACAAATAAAGTCATTGGTTTTCCGCCAACTATAGAATTGTGTCGGTATCGTCTGCATCTTATCATCCATCAGTCTCAATGTCATGCTTCACACAGGGGTAGTTTTGTCATACCTGCTATACATATTAGAATAACCTAACTATCGAAGGTAGCCTTGAAGATGTGACCATGGTAATTGATTTATTTTCTTAGTAGAATACTTAAACATCCCATCATGAAGCATCCCTGCAGTATTTGCCTCTTTAATTGCTAAAGGCTTGCTAGTTCTAAGTGTTAGGAACAAATCAAACCAGCGAAAGTAACAAATCCCGCCCAGTAACATCGGTTGCAACCTAATTATTTATTTTTTGTGTACATTTAGTAGACTTTACAGTGATTTTCACTGTATTACTAGTTTTTTTTCGTTATTTTTTAACTGATTATCTTTGACATTCATTTTTTGTGAGCCCTTTTGTTTCGAATCATACTTGTTCACCATTTTTATAACGAATTTATCTTTCTTCTTTTATTATTATTTATCTTTAAAAAAAAACACATCTATCTCGATACATTCACTAATGAAAACTTCCGTTTCGTTATTTCTCTCTCCTACAGGCATTTTGCGTTATAAAGTAGACTTCCAGAGTATGCAGCTAGATGAATTGGACAACGAGTGTTTCGATTTAGATGATTATTAGACAATTTTTGTTTTCGTTTTTTATTTTTTTTTGGTAAATTCATACCTCAGAAGAAATAATTCGCAATATAACAAAAAATAAAAAAAAAACCGTTAATTATAAAATAAATGCAAAAAAAAAACTAAAAACGTCAACACCAATACAAAAAGGAAATTAAAAAACAAAAAAAAAAAAAACAAACATGTATAGAATATTAAATTGCGAATAAGAAAAAAAAGGAAATCATATATACAATATTTACTAATTAATTAATTGATAAAAAAGAGTAAAATATATATTAAAAATGAATACTACACATACACCTACACTTTGAACATTTTTTCCAAGCCAACATCAAATAAAATGAGAACAAATGGGAAAATCTAAAACTCTAAAAACAAAAAAAAAAAATGCGATCTGTCTGTGCCTCTGGCGGAAGCCTATTGCGAGCTTTAGTCGAAATACCGCTGTTCATTTTCTAATTATTGTTTTATTTTCTTTTTTTTTACTCGTATATCGTTTTTAACTCTTTAAAAATTACAAAAACAAAACAAGTTAATTTAATTTACCAACATAAGCTTAAAGAAAAGAAAATTAAATTAAAAAAAAAAAACAAACAAACAAAATAAGATTGTGTATTGGCCAAACGGCACAAGCTCGAAATCAAAAAAGTAAATAAATTGTTTTTTTGTTTTATATTATTCTCTGAATAAATAAAAGTGTACTACGAATGCATTATAACCGATGAGGTTTAGTCAATGCAAGGAAGGGTCAAACGAATAAAAGCTTTCAGTTGAGTTATAAAAACAAACAAAAACAACACATTTTTGCAGAGCATGTATACATATATTTACACGAAGAACTTTAAAAAAAAAAAAAAAACAAGATCAATAACTCAAGAAAAAACAAAAAAATGAAAAAAAAAACAAAATGTAGATCTAGATAGAGATGAAAGTAAAGATTTTAAATTATAAATAAAAACAAAAAATGATATAAAGCAAGACATTACAATTTTATGTTATATTATATTTATCGAAGTAGCGAAGATGAAAAAAGCAAGAAACAAAAAAGAGAATGAGCCAGCAAAGTGACGCAAATAAATAATAAAACAAAAAAAAAAAAAAACAGAAACAAAGAAGAATATATATATAATAAAAAGATTCCACACGAAAATATTCTACTATTTATTATCTTTTTACTTTTTATGATTGATTAATGCGAATTTTTTTTATTGTTTTTGCTCTTTGTTGTTTACTTAACCTTTGATACTCTTGTTTTTGATTTGATTACGACATGGTTCCTTGTTTTTCTTTTTCTTTTCAAAAGAACTCATAGAAATAAATTTTAAATACATATTTCAGAAAGGAGTGTAATAAATATTTATGTGTGCGTATTAATCGTGTTATAGGGGTCATGCCGATGTTGAGGTCATCTTATTTCCGCGAATCTCGAGCCCATGTTCGGGAGACATTCGACTAAAATCGAAGAAATATGTCGAATTCAACCAAACGGGTCATCAGGGGATACATTTTATTTGCATTGACAGTTTCTGTATTCAGCTATACCTGGATATTCGTTCTAAAAGGAGAGAAAATTTGGATTATGAAGGTATCATGCACGCATCTGGGACTAATTTCAGACAGCTGTGATTTTGCAGCTATAACAGTCTATAAGTATAATTTTCGAACGTGGCTGTCATAAAACCTTCTGCATAAGCATTATCTTTATATTCGCACCATTAAATAACATACGTACATGTGAACATCCTACAAACTAGATAATTACACCTAATTACCTTCCCTCGATGTTATAATTTATTAATGTTACTTCAGATTACATTTCGCATTTATGAACATCATTAAGTGGCAACCATTGGAACATGTGAAATTTCACTGGAAATGGAAACTTGTTTCAGTCAAAACTGACACTGACAAGTGACAGTTCTCATTTGTTATTTGTGCAGTTCGGTTGGAGATTCTTTTCTTTGTGCATTTACTTGTCTGTTTACGAAAAAGTGAAATTTTTAAGAGTTTCGGAGTAAAATACAAAAGCAAAAATGGGTAAAGCAGAGGTTGGTACCCCAAAATACCTGGCTAATAAAATGAAAGCCAAGGGATTGCAGAAATTACGCTGGTACTGCCAGATGTGTCAAAAACAATGTCGGGATGAGAACGGATTCAAGTGCCACACAACGAGTGAAGCGCATCAAAGGCAGCTCCTGCTGTTCGCAGAGACTCCTGGCAAGTTCCTTTTCAGCTTCTCTAAGGAGTTCTCCGATGGATATATGGAGCTGCTGAGAAGGCGATTCGGTACAAAGCGCGTAGCTGCCAATAAAGTGTATCAGGAATACATCGCAGATAAAAATCACATTCACATGAATGCCACTCGTTGGCTGACACTGTCGGACTATGTTAAATGGCTCGGACGCAGCGGACAATGCGTTGTCGATGAGACAGAAAAGGGTTGGTTCGTCACATACATTGATCGCAGTCCAGAAGCCATGGAAGCGCAGAATAAGTTGGAGAAGAAAGAAAAAATGGAAAAAGACGACCAGGAGAGGATGATGGAGTTCATAGAGAAACAAATTGAAAAGGCAAAGAAGTCTGAGAAAAAAGAGGAACTAAGTGAGGACGAAAAGTACACTGAGTTGGTCAGAGACGAAGATCAACCACTCGTTCTGGGCATAAAGTTGGAGAAGAAATTTAATCCTGAAGGTGCTGCGCTTGGCAAATCGTGTCTGCTAAAGCGGCCATCTTCAGAGACTGATGAGAAAGTATTCAAAAAACCAAGACCAGTAGATCGACCGTCCACCTCGTCATCGTCGTCGTGCTCTGCTCTGGATCAGATAATCAAGCAGGAGGAAATGAAAAAGGAAAAGCAGAATCGCAAGGACTACTGGCTGGCCGAAGGGATCATTGTGAAGTTTGTGGACAAATCCCTCGGTGATAAGTTCTACAAACAAAAGGCCGTGGTATTGGAAGTCATCGACAAGTACAGAGGCAAAATTAAGTTCCTCGAATCGGGAGAAAAAGTCAAAGTCGATCAGGTACTGTCGAAAACTTTTATCATAAAAAGACCTTCATACTCATTTTTATTCTTTGTAGGCCCACCTGGAGACTGTCATACCCGCCTTGGACAAGCCGATTCGTGTCGTGAATGGTGCCTATCGTGGCAGCGAGGCCATTCTAAAGAAACTCGACGAGAGAAACTTCTGTGTGACAATAGAAATCTCCCGTGGTCCGCTGAAAGGCAGAATCGTTGACAAAGTACAATACGAAGATATCAGTAAAATGCAATAAAACCCAGCAGCAGGAAGGATTTCACTTATATTTAACTCACTTTGTATATTTTTACAACTAAAATCAAGCAAAATAAATTAATTTAAGTAACTTAAAAGGAGTGGATGGCCCGGCCCCTCTTCTATCAGGTACGTTGTGAAGATCTGCCGTGAGAAAGGTGTTATAACCTTGGTGGTCCATCCCAACAGATATTCTTTATCGACTTGCGCAAACGCTTCCAAAAGACTTTCTTCTCATCCCACTTGGCATTGGCAGAGGCGCCCGCTGGCCATTTGATGTATGTTTTAACATCCATAAGGTATTGTAAGGTTTTCGGGCGTTTTCGCTTCGGTATGTCCTCGAGGAAAACGAGGATCAGATGCTCCTTACTGGCTTCGAACATTCTATGAGAAAGGAATTAGTTCCTGGGTTTATATAACAACTCTAGCAGCTTACCTGTGCTGAGCTAAACGCATTTCAAACTGGCACCAATGACTGAGAAGAAAATTGGAGGATATGACCAACATTAGGCAACGTGAACGATCCATACAAGAAATTATGTTGTCCAGAATCGTCAGACCAACCTAAGAAAGGAAAAACAAGAGGATTATCGACTTGTAGGTAATATTGAACAGACTTATTTATTTTTCTGATAATCCTAACCAAAAGCTGAACCTGAAAATTATAGCCATAGCCGTAGGCTCACGAGAACTCTTAGGAAAAATTATCTACTTCCGTCGAATCTTACGAATATCCACACAAAACTTTTTTCGGTTTGCGAAACGTCTTTGATCCTATCGTGTCCTATCGTTTGATATGTTACACAACAGATACCCTTCTTTCTTTCTTCCACTTTTTGAATAATCGTATACCTAAGCAAAAGCCTAATATATTCAACTCACTTGAAAGTCCCTCTCATGCATGCAGATCGACATATCCTCAGCAATTTCAATATTCGGCATAAGCTCCTCCAGCACCCATTCCCGGTCACTCTGACAGTAGCTTATGAATAGATCGTACACCAAATTCGAGTCCGATTCTGATAGCTCCTTGAATTTCTCGCTATTCTCCTGTGCGGCAACCGACAGCAAAGCAGCCGATTTCAGTGAAGAATAATAGTAATGGATGTGCCAGCGTTTGAGATAAACAACAAACACAACCGATGATAGGAAAATGATGATGCCCGCCGCAATCACAACATACTTCGTGATATGACGAATCTCTGTGGTAATTAAATCTGTATAGTACCTTGATTCACAGTTCAATTCGAAAAAATTAAGCTTCTCTGTTTCATTGAAGCACCAATAGTGCTCGTCTTCGTAGTCCAACAGTTGAAATTTCAATGTTGATCCATTGATCTTGTCGTAAATAATGATTTGATCTGGATTGGGACACGAGTTAGAACTCAGGACTTTGTAGTAATTCGTAACTATGCGTAGGTTGAACATTTTAAGCCGATCCATCTCTTTTCGTATATTGTGGTAGCTTTTGCTAAGCATTGGAAGGTATTTTCTAACAACCGCCATGTAGCCACTGTACTCAAACTCATAATCTCGTATATTCGATGAATATTTCATAGCGTTGAAGTTCTCCTGGACTAGACTTTGGGTGTTCGTAAACACGTTATTCACGCAATCGGCCTTTTTGTTATTCGCAGTCGCTATGTCCACGAAATCTCTTAGTACGCAATCACAAACGAAATTGTTATCACCGATACCAAGATAATCCAGCTCTTGGAAGTCTATAAGCATCTCCGAAGTTAGAATATTGATGTTGTTGTCACGTAGGTTTAGAATTCTCAGATTTGTGTTGTTAGTGAACACACGGTTGTACCAGTTACCAATGTGGTTTGAGCTTAGATCGAGCACTTGCAGATGACGCAGTGTTGGAAAAGTCTCTAAGGAGAGAGTGTTGATGTTGTTGGAGTTCAAATTGAGTACCAACAAGCCTCGTAACTTCTTCAGCCAATCTAATTCCTTTAGGTTCGACTGCTCGAAGAAAAGAAATTGCAATGAGCGGGCCACCGATGCAAAAGAGTCCTCGGTGAGAGAGTAGGCAGCGTACGAATTCCCTGACAAGTCTAGACCACGAATAGCACTATTTTTGAACATCGAATTTCCCAACACTGGAAACGCTGTAAAACATAGGCTAACGTATTTCAGCCTCGGTCCCACATTGGCAAATGCCACAGCACTGTTTCGTGTGATTTTCGTATAAGACAGATCCAAGTATTCCAACCTTGAAAGATGCTTAAAGGTATGCTGATCAATCTTGACTCCGACTAGTACGTTTACAAGTTGCTCCCAAGTAGGCAATGGGATCGTAAACTCTAAGTCCACCGCATTCAGATGAGATAGATCCAAATAACGAAGATTTGGAACACTTTCGAATGCCATTGACGGAATCCTCAAAAGTTTATTGTGAGACAAGTACAGAGTCCTGAGTTTGGTTAAGTTTTTAAACGCATACGGCGTTATGTGCGTTATCATACAGTTGCTGATGTCCAGTTCGCTGAGAGCGGGGAGTTCCGGAAACGTTGCCCATGCGATATTTTGTTCTGCAACGAGAGGGAGTATGCAATTATAAGAATAACATCTTAAACTGCCAAAGGAACTGAAATGAATGTGTGAAATAGTTAAGCATTTATGCCTCGCATACATTTGATGAGATCTTATGATGTCGACCACCTTGAACCACATCCCACAAGCCTTAATTAGCTTCAAATGAATGGATTTTTTTTTATTAAATGACGCATATTTGAATGAATTTCGGTGATTACTTCATTTCCCAACACCAATTCGTCTTACCCTTCTTCACACCTTGTTCAGATGTATCAACTGTTCCATTTATCAACCATGGTTTCTTTTTTATTTCCCTTAACAGTACTGAAATTTTGTTTGTTTTTTTATTGCCAATTATTTCATTAGGTATTCAACTACACATTAACAAAAAAAAAATTGAATGCCATTAGTTTTTACTTACCATTTCGTATGGTATCGGCCTCTTCTCGGTAGGATGAGAAGTTGTTTCCCTTAAGCATAAGAAATTGCAATGTACTTCTCATGTTGTACAGTGTTTTGTAAGGAGCATAGGTAAAGCCATTGAATGCTGCTGAAAATGCTATAACCACCCGGGCTCGTCTACGTGGCGAAGATAATTCAGCGGCAAGCGATTCGTCTGTAACATCTCTGCGATGGGATTTGTCTACAAAAAACTCTGGAGGTTCTTGAAAGAAATGCAAAATCTTGTTATAATTTGTTAGAATACGGAAAGCATTATATTTTAAGGTTTTGCTGGATAGCTAATCTGTTGGAATTCGTTGCGATCGTTTCGTAATAACTATTGCTCAGTTGGTATTTGATTGTAACAAAAAAAAATACAAATATTAGACGCGAGGTATGGACCATACAGGACTCTACAGGACCTTTACAGTACCCAAAGTCTAGATTTTTACTAAAATTCGTTGGTTTTTGATTGTAACAAAAAATACAAATATTAGTCGCAACGTATGGACCATACAGGACCCAAAATCTAGTTTTTTACCATAATTGTTTAGTACTCAATTGTTATAAAAAAAAAATACAAATATTAGACGTGACAGGATCCAAAACCCAGCTTTATACAATGATTCGTGATTTGCATTCTTTACACAAGTATCAGTGGGACTTGTTTTTGTTTGAAAAGCCTTTTCATGACCGATGCACTATTGTAGAAAAAATACTATTGTCATGAAAAAAACTTTTTGCTCCCGCTTAGTATTCGAACCAATTGTCATTTCTAACCATTTGTCTCAGTTCATAAACATTTGCACAACAATAACACGACTTATTGGTACACAGATAAACTAGACGTACGAAAGGTAATAATAGCAACTGTTGCTCACAATACAAATATAGACACGATAACCGACGGCAAGCTCCTACGCAATCGATCGCATGTCCCACTAATTAGGCTATTGTTCATTTCTCATTCGACAAACGTATGTATCACCACAAATGTTTAAAAAAGGAAGTCGTGGCCCTACCAATTCCACTCCTTGACGTATTCGGCAGAATTAGGCTTCCATTTGGGTACGCCCATGACATCATGTGCTCCTTTAAACCGTCCAACATGCATGAGTTGGCTCCATTAGCAGAAAACTGAACTATATAATCGTTCACAAGATCACCGTTATCACCCTCCTCAGTGGTACTGTTGTCAACGGGCATGGGCATGGGCTTTCGTGTAACTTTCTTGTCCTTCTCATCACTTTCATCCCTTTCACCATTTCCACCCTTTTCGCCCTTTTCGCCCTTTTCGCCCTTATCACCATTTTCACCTTTAGTATGATTTTTTTCTTCATCACTATTTTTTAAAATTTCACTTTCCACTGTTTCCGACGCAACGTTGTCATTTTCGATCGGATTTTCCTTATCACCGTTAAGCACTAAACCATCGTCAGTCATAGTCATGACGTACGGCGAAGATTTCAGCACATACTCAACGCCATCTTTATTCGGATCGATTAGCGGTGATGCATTCAAGTGATTTAGCTTTAAATAAAGTATAAGGATGAAGGTACAGAATTGAAATTGAAAACTAAGCTTTCCGCAGTATATCTTCCGGTCAAACATTGTGATAATAAAAATAAAAATAAAAAATGTGATATCGCGCTCCGAACACGCTGAAATAAATTTTGCACTAACTAAAGTCAAGGCAATGGTCAATTCACCAAAGGCAGAAAATTATTATCGATTATATTAGCAACATTGATTGGGTTAGCTTATCGAAATGAAAATATAAGATAATAATGTTTTTATTTCTATTTTCCATTCTTGTGTTTGTAGATTTGGTTTATCTATTCGCGATTAGAGGCATATCGATGGCGAAAAAATTCGGTATTAGATGGGGAGTGTCAGGTGTGGCATGAACTTTGCGCAATTATATGGTGAAAATGGGTCTGACTAGTACCGAGTATTGTATAGACTCTATTGAGTAGATAGACTGCAATCTGCGCTTAGTAATCCGTTGAACAACTTTAGAAGAAATGAGTTATTAGCTCTATCTGTTGAAGCTGGTTTTGTTGCACACTTCTATGCCCTTTTATCTGTTCAAACCAACTAGCTTTAGTTTGTCAACAAAATAAACAAAAATGGGCCTCAGGACACCATTCTTACAAATCTCCAACATTTTTAACTGCTTGCTTCTCTCTGAGACTAGATTTCATCTACACGAGTCCTCGATTAACTCCTAAACAACAGAGGGGTGACAAGTACCAGAGCAAGGTATACGGACCTCATCTCATAGTCCTTTCTCAAATGGAATCAATCAAGCAAATGGCATCAATCAGTTTCAGTTAAGGGGTAAAAGTATCTGCTCATGTAAAGCTCCTTTTTCATGGGTCTGTTTGTAATGCTAAAGTTGACAAGTAAACTAACTAGTCTCGGAAAGTGTGCCTCACGACTACTCCAATAAATACCCGTGGATAATTCTCTATATCTTCCAGATAAGGATTTAGATAAAATCTTGTTATACTTATACACATACACTCGTACAAATATCTAACAAAAAGGAATCAACTAGAGCTAAGAAGATACGAACTTTTGCTTACTTTTCTAGTTTTTCGAAGCGAAGTCGATATCTCTTGTGGTTTGTGTTTAATTTAGAATGACCTTCAAAAATATTTATCTATCAGGATTCATAGATCGAAAAATAATATGTACGTACGGTCCAAGGATGGTGTCAGATATTCAGGTCTTAGTACAACTTTTCTCGACCACTCTTTTTGAGCATACAGTCGGAACAAGTTCATATTTTGACAATAAACCAGAAGAGCCTGATTAGACGTGTTGTGTTCGGAGTTTTAAGGGTAAGAAAAGTAAGGGGTAGTGAGAGAGAGGACATACACGTCTAATCAGACTTTAAGACTGTGTGGGTTTGACTGGATTATATTCTGATAGATTCTTTTGCACTGAAAGCCTGTAATTATGTAGATCTGTTGCTGTCGTGCCGTCTTAAAGCCTTCAGTACAGTAAAAAGGATGCGAGCTGGGCTACCAACCATCAGCTGAAGACAAGAGGAATTAGTAATGTAAATAGGAAACAACTTAGGAAACAACACCAGACTTCGGTTATAGAGATTTCCCAACGCCAACGCAACAAACTTTCGACTCCAAAAAAATTCCTTTCATTCGACAATCAACTCATGTGACATATGGCTTTAAATTTAGAACGGATAAGCGTAATCTATTTTTTTTATAAATTATTTAAACTCGAATAGTGCGGCTGCAAAAAGAATTTTTATCGCCGATCGATCACTATCACCATTCATTTAGTTTATAATTGTTTTATACTAAATCAAATCTTTATTTATACATCCCTGTCTGAAGTGTGCATGTCGATCGAAACTCCAAGATTCTCCAATATTTCTGTTTGGCAACAAATCGTAAACAAAAAAACTGTTCCATGATCTCTACCAAACCGCCCACTCAAGTCACGGCTGTACACTGTTGTGGATCTATTTTCAAATCGCAATCTAAAAACATACTTTTGGATATACTCTGCTTAAAGATTCCACTCTCGCGCATAAGTAAACTTTTTGTTTGTAGCATATTTCGTCCAGATTGAGCGTTAAGGAGCAACAACACGATGAGCGTACGACGGCAGTCTATAAAAGTAGAGAGGTAGGACTCTGTGATCTTCTCCCTGGCATGGCATACATACATTCATATCTATTTTTAGGCCAGAAAGTGAGAAAAAAAAATTCGACACATCAAAGCGGACACATACTACATATATTAATAACAATATTATGATCCCACGAGCCAAAGGCGGACAGTATAAGAGAACTTTCCCTGCCCTTAGCATAGGATGACGAATCGGCTATACGTTCCACACATAGAAGGAAGTTCTTGTCATACGTGGATTATATAGTTTATAGCCATCTATCTGTCGCCTGATAAAAATGTTTTATTATTGTCGTAACCTGGTTTTACTATCGGTTATTGTTATTGTGGGCTGTAAATTTGCTACTGTTTCTGGCACGGGCATCGATACAGGTGAGAGCGATTAAGTTCTGTAACAAGTTACAGGAGTGTTTTTTTTTTTTCAAATGAATATGTTATACGAAAGTATTTTGAGGGAAAAAGTGAACACAAGATTTTTGTATTTCTCTGAAACACTTGTGATGAAAGGTTAATGGCTTCCAACTAAAAGCTAAAGAGTGGCGTTTCTATTCTTCAAGTGGATTTCTATCGAGCGTCAAGTGACTAAAGTACTTGAAATAAAAATTTGATTCGTTGTAGCAGCGTGGTGATTTTGTTTTTTTATTTTTCTATGGTTTTATGATTCTTAAGCCAACGGTGATTGTGTGGAATACAGAAGCCATTACGGATTAAGATACAATGACGGTAATTTCATAATATTGCTGATAACCCATTGACATGGTGATACAAGTTCGTAATGCGATGTGTGTGTTGAAAAAAAGGTAAATATTTCAAATGACTTTCTACAGGGTAGGTGCTGTTTAGATTGTTAGGAATTCAGGAAATAAAGCGAATCATAATCTGCTTCTCTTCCCATATCCCCGAATCCTTAGTTAGTTATCGACATCATCTACTTATTTACAGAAATTCATATGCAAATGCTCATGGACATTCCATTCATGGATCCTCCAAACAGAAATCAAATAGGCAAACTTCTAATAGACGCGCAGACAGATCGATCTTGTCACTGTTAGTGCGAAAAAAATATGTACCAACCTGTATTTGCAAGCTTTATAAATAAATACCTAAAAATGAAACTATTCAGTCTTTTATTACTCTTTAGGAGCTCAACATATCATCTCACAAATTCAACTGGAAAAAACACCGAAATACGGAATACCCTATATTTAATGAAATTTTAAAAACAATCTACGTCCTAGGACTTAAATTTTGGTCCTTGTTTCAGCTCGCTAGCCCACCTAGAACCGGAGATATCATATCCGCAACATTGGCGAGTCACATCGCAAACAAGTTCGCACAGAGAAAAAAAATTTCCACTGAATTCCGAAAATTTTCGTAAAACACCAGGCCATCAGAAGTTCGCAAAAAACAGCAGGCATACCCTGACCCTCTGTGAGCGACCAAAAGTATGCTGCATGTTCGCTATCGGTTTTCTCGTTGATTTCGTTTTGTTGTAACTTTCTTATTTGTTGACGGATTTTGATGAAAGAGGTGTCAAATTAAAGGTAATTTTCTGGAGAATAGGATGAGATAGAAATAGAAGACAGGAGTTAACGAAGAAATGTTGATTTTTTGTACGAAATGTTGATGATAAGATCATCATAATAAAATGATCGATTGGTGAGGGTAGATAGGAGAAAATAAATAGGATCTCCGGCAACTGAACTGCAGGACGTTGTGAGTTGTATTGATTTTAATTTTCCTGTAATTTCTTTATTGGTTGATGGATTTTAGCAAATAAGGTAATAGTTTGGTGATAACTCCTTCGCAAGCTTTTAATTGTTGCTAGTAGGCAGAGTAGGAAAGAAAGAAAGAGTTCATAATTGATGCATTTTTATGCAATTGAATGTATACACGAACAATTTTTTTTTTCACAACCAGATAACTCAACAAATGCAGATGAACCGTCTGAAATACAAAAGGCTGTATGCACTGTAACAGCGGGTGAAGTGCGTGCCAGCGCTGAGGCGGTTACAACGAAAACTCTTCAAGGGGTTTGTGGATCAGGTGATTTGCTTTCAAATATAATGGTTCTACATATGATTTTTACAACTCACTTGTGTTTTTTTAGCTGAAATGAACTTGGCTCTACGCAATTTGGAACTGAAACTCTACAAGGAACTGCAAGAGATTAAATTACTTCTCAAGGAAATCCAGAAGCAAAATATTCGGGAAGATGGTACCAAAACAAATAAAGAACTGTACACAACAAGGCCTACCACAACTACTCCAGAGCCAACAACAATACCTCCAGTCACAGAGACAACAACCCCGAGTAGGAAGAAACAAACGCCAAAGCTAAAATCTCTTCCAACGAAACACAATCCATTTAAAGAAAAATCATTTTCTTACTACTGGAAGCTGGAAAATTTCACAGAGCATGTAAACGGCAGCAGCGAGAAGGTGGAGAGTCCAATATTTTCCATAAAAGGTAAGAAATTTATAGCGATGTATCAGAATCTTAGAATAATTTTGTTTTGCAGGGAAACCTCTAAGAATTAAGGCATCATTCAACCATCTTCGGCGGGATTTCCTGTACCTACACCTTGTTTATGCCTCATTCGAAAAACGTGACAAGTTCAAGAGTAACATTGTGCTAGACACTGGCGGAATCTTTAAGCACATCGACGACAAAGTTCTGTTCAAGCACAAGATTTCCATCTTAGATCAGGTAAATGAATTGTCCAATGTGAATCGAAATTTGCCTTTTCAGGGAAACATTTTTGTTTTTCCAGAACAATGGGTTGAATGACTTAGTGTCTCAGGAATTCAACACACTAGACAGCGGGTTCCCCATACCAATGAGTGCTTTACTCTCGGCGACATATTCTAAAAACAATTCACTTCTCATTCAAATATCTTTATATTTGTGATTTATTTTTCTTTAATGATACACAATGTTACAATGAATTTGCTTTTGCTTTTCTTTTGTCTTAAAGTTTTTGCATTTTAGATAGAAATGTTATCAATTTTATTTTTTGTTTGTTTTTGTTCTACTTTGAGGTAACAAATTATGCGATTGTTTATCTGTTTGTGTTTAAGGGAGAAGAACAATGGAACAAAACGCACTCAAAACAATGGAAATTCTGCTAAACGCTCATTGAATTGCAATAAGAAATTATAATTTACTACGTGCGCCCTTGGCCCGAATGTCCATGTGTGGTCTCCCCACAGGATACAGCTCCTTGCTCGATTTGAAGGCTGACAAATCGTTAAGTTTTGTATGACGGTCCATATTGGTGGGATCAAAGTCACCCTCTGCTTCCTTATCGAATTGTGTTGAAACGATGTGAATCGAAAGAACGTGACGTTCTGGGGCATTGCGACTTATGTAGGTCTGTAAGAGGAGAAGTTAAGTTAAAGTTCTATATTGGTATTTACAGATGCGGTACCTTCATATAGTCGAGGAACTCTTCTTTGGTGACCTTTCGTAGAATGGCCACTTCGGTTTCAGCTCGCTCGAAGTGATACTGAGTTAGGGCTATTTCGATGAAGAATTGAGAGAATTGCTGCCAGAAACTTTTGGCTTTCTCAAGCTTTTTGTTGGCAAGTGCTTCCTTGTGATTTTCAAACTCTTCAATTGGCATCTCTTGCACCTTTGTCTGTGGAGAAACAAGTTGTTTTAGATGATTTGAAGGAAGAAAACCTTTTCTGTTTACCATAATGTCATCAATGAAGTTTTCGATGCGATCCTCAACATATGACGGATGTCTGGTGGACTGAACAAGAATTCTTAGGCCAGTGCCACCGTTTACTTTTCGTGAGCCACAAAATACTATATAACCAAGTTGTTCCTTGAGAAAAAAGTGATTGTTATCCAAAATATTAGAAAAATTTTGAACGACCTACCTTTGTTCTTAAGATATCATAGCAGGGTTCGGTTAAAATCTGGGAAACCAGGTCCACAAATACTATTGATCGGTCAGTTTGTGGGCCACATTGCAGGTACAACTCAGCACAAGATGTCTTGTGAAACTCATTGGGGTTCTCAAACAGGTAACTGTCACCTAGTAAATTACATTGTTATACGCACATATGGAATTACATAGAACGTTTTGCACCTACCATTACACAATTTGTACTCTCGCTTCTTTAGCATTTGTCTCGCCAACAAGGGCAATATAATTGAATTCGTTGTCTCCAGTTTCTTGTTCATGATCCCGGCAATTTCTAGAGCACGCTGTTTCGTTGAATTACCAAAGATAAAGCACTCTGTATGCAATCTTGAGAAGAACTCCTTCGCAAAATACTCAACTCGTTCTTTAGTAACCACTGCAAGATAAATTTATTAAATTGAAAGCCCCTCAGTGTTTTCAGATCAGCCTTACACTTCATAGCATCCAACAATTCACTCTTAGACCAAGCATTCTCTGTAAGTATCAGTGCCAGATAATAAATTGCATGCTGGAATGGTTGCTCTGCTTTGAAGTTTTTCAGTGACCTTATATAGTCTTCTTTCAGAATGTCAAAGCGCTGCTCGTTGACTTTAAAGTCGAACAGGTGATCGAGAACTTTAACCAATAAAACTTCTTGCTTGTGATTGTAACCTTTGATATTGACCTACAACGAAAAATATTCCAGTAGTTGCTAACAAATGCTGTGTACGTAACTCACGCTTATTCCCGATGAAGTATTCATAACGTCCAACTTCAGACCAGCTAACTCGGCATCATACAAATAATCATTCAACTGGTCCTTCAACAGAGCCACTAACATATGATTTAGGTTACAATTCAGTGGATCGGAGTAGACCATTGGATTTGAGAAATCGAAATTCATGCAAACTTTCGGTGTGAGGAATTCTTCATCTTGTTTATGCCACACACGCAGGATAGGCGTATCCATAATAACAACAGGATATTTACTCATGTCTGTCTCTAGTGGCATTAGAGTGAAATCGGTCGGAATGAAAGCATTCGGTGCAGGCAGTGTAAGATTTTCGTTGCGCTCGCAATTATGCCATCGCTGGTAAAAACAAAATACTCATTCTAAGTGCTAAAGGTTGTGTGTGGTATACTTACTTTAATTGTTTCAGCATCAATTTCGACAGTATCGTATTTAGTGTCATACCAAGGCTCACTCTTGTGCACTTGTGATTCCAAACTTTGACTCACCAGTATTATGCGACATTTTTCGGGGACGAGTTCATTCAAAAGGCTGGTAATTAGCTGCGGTTCCCACTGATTGATTAAGTACGGCGCCGTAAGGACTTCTTCCAACGGATACATCTAAAAATAACACACTACTAATGCACGATGTATGCAAATTTACTGCGATTACAAACCTGCATCGAGGCAACAACATTCGTAACTAACGATTCTGGCAAATCCTTGTCCTTGAAGCGGAAATGCATCTTATTAATGTCACAACATTCATCGAAAATCCACTTCTGTGGACCCTCCTCTCGAAGCATTCTTATATACTGCACGGAGAATATAAATTTGGTTTTGTTTGACAAGATTTTCGTTTAATTCGTACCTGGAAAATGATATGCACGATATCATCGATATGTTCCAAGCCGTCCTGAGTTAAATCTACAACAATTTCAAAGAATCCAAACCCTCGCACTGTATTATTGTGTCCTGCCATTAAACTAGAGAAAATCCATTGTTTAGCGAGATATTTAATTTCATTCCCGCTGTCGTTTGTTGTGCGACATGACGACAGCGAGAATGAAGGTTTACACATTCTTCGGATCCCAAAGAACACTCACTCATTACACCAACCACGTTTGCGAAGTTCATACAGTATGCTGCCTTTTGCCTCATGACCAACCAAATGGATCAGATAACCGTCGGGCTACAAAGGCAAACAAAAATTTAAGAACCCCTTAGAAGAAATGATGTGGATGACAAATTCTCACCGCTGATTTGTAGTACTCGCTCAAGTCCTTTGTTGTAAAACTTATCGTCAGCGAGCGGATATCTTTAACCGGCGTAACCAACAGTTTCCTCCCATATTGACTCGCATCGAAGGGATCCCCCGACCAAACTGGTAGCTCAACATTTTTATTTTCTATCTCAGCAAACTTCGAGATGACCATATCCTCCAATTCATTAAGCGATTCTACAACATAAGGATACGTTCAGAATAGATACTTGGTTCGGCATTAATTTTTTATTCCAATTACCCTTTCCAATGACGGCCAAGCTCATAATGTTAGACGAATACCACTTCTTGTGGAACTTCAACAGTTCCTCCCTAACGTCAATGTTAAGAGTCTTTGGCACATCGCACAACGACTTTTTATTACCACTGCCAAATTTACTATACGGATGATTTGGTTTGGCCAAATGTTTGTTAACTTGTCTTATCCTCCAAATGTCACTGGAAAGATTTTTTTCATACTCTGAATTGACCTGTAATATACGAAGAAGACGAACTGAGAACCTCGAACCTCTTTCAAGGTATTTCAACTTACGGCATTAATTTCCCGATCGGTAGCACTAGGTGTGAACAATGGCGAAATGAAAAATTGAGCAAATCGATCTAATGCTCCGTCCAGTTTATCAGATGCCACGTGGAAATGATATTTCGTCATATGGGAGTATGTGGCTGCATTACAACTTCCACTGTTCTGCGATACATACATGGCGTAACCGTTCTCATGGGGATATTTTTCGGTGCCAAGAAATAGCATGTGCTCACAGAAATGGGCCAGTCCAGGTAGATTATCCGGATCGGACATATGACTGGTGGGGGGCAAAAAGGAAAGGTTTATATAAACAAATATGTATATGAGGCTCATGGAGATCGTTGTTTACTGTGAATACAATTAAGGAATACTGCCACTGTTTGGCTGTCAATAGGAGCGCCATGGTCACAAAATCTTGTCGACATGTACTGTAAATGATCGACTGGTTTGAGACCTAGTCAAGCGATTTGTCGTATCTAGCATCGGAGATGTGCCGTAAATTACTTGCACAGATACGATGATGAGGATTCAAATAGGAAACAGAACTTCGTAGCGAAGGGCTAGAACAAAGCTTTGAGCTGCCATGAGAGAGATACTGTCCGTTCTTCTGTCCATGTGCATTTGACAAGTCCATAAATCTATGTATGTATGTATACTTTAACAAATACGTACTTGACAACTATCGTAACAGCTGTTTCAGAAACGGGTTGTAACGGGCAAATAGATTTGTGTGCGGGTGATCATAACTATGCCGCCTTGATGACGAAGTAAAGAAGACACGCAACAGATTTGATATTTAGTGTGATCTACAATACCCAAGCCCGTTGGGTCACTGTATCACTTTTGTATTCCATTCGAACACAGATCATTTCTACTTACCCCACTTCCACGGAGAGAGCTGCCGCCGAAACATCTGTCTTAGGATCACTAACCAGCAATACCTTCATGCCATTGTCAAGTTGTAAGCCACGATACTCTCGATTATCTTGTTGTGACTTGGCGATAGTCAATCTAGAATATTCATAACAAAAAACACATGTGATATCACATTGTGACGCAATCCATTAATATAATAACAAAGAGCAATTCTGATCGTAACATTTAGATCCCCCTTTCTCAATGACATCATCTATGATCTGGAATTATTTTCAATCTGCGTACAATACCTTGTTAAGTTATCAATCTCCTTCGGCTTCTTCACTGGAATTTTGTTTACGCATGTTCCTTCCATGTTTAAAGAGCTACTTCTGATGCTGTTACTATTAGTGCTGATGTGTACAAATCGTTGCTTGAAATTAGTGCCGCGCGTAAAATTTGTTTGCCTAAATGTGAACATATAAGTAAATTTTTTATTTAGTCAATTTGTCACTGTTTTTAGTCAATCAAAACAGGTAGACTAGTAAATTGATTTATGGAGCGTATACCTACCTTGTTAAATGTGATTCACATATTGCGAAGGTAATTTTTGTCGCTTGACGAATCAACATGAGCGCGTACGGTAGAGGTGTACTGCTAAATGCACCTTTTACTCTTTAATGGACACGAAGTCTGACTGGGGGGGGGGGGGAATCGATTTTAATGATTTTTTTTTTATTCTAACTAGGTTTAATGTTGTGGACAATTCCAGTTGGATTGGCTTTCTGCTTTCCTTTCAGAATTTTTTTTTTTTTTCGCACATAAGAAGGATGTTGGTCAATCTTGGTAGAGAAAAAAGAAAGGAATAGAGAGAGAATGCGGAAGGTGAACAAAAATATTTGCAAATGTCAGAATTAAGTAAACAGCTGTTTTGAGGTGTAATGTCGGACAGATGGATCCATTCAAGGAATTGATACTAGTACTGGAGCAAAAGATAGTAGCGTTGCGCAACACAGTATTTCTTATCTAAAGAAATTTGGAAAAATGATAGTGTAACAGCATTCCTTAAACCGGCAGAGGTACATAACTTGATTTGGATCATGTGTAACTGAAGACTGTAAATTATGTGTTCCCAGGTTGGATTTCGTCTTTTTTCCTGCTCACACGATTGTTTATGTGAGTACATAACAAAAAAATGTGGAACGATAGTTATATAATGCACAAGTTGGGGCCTTTCAGAAGTTTTATGTCGGGTATCCAGACCCTCCGGGCAAAAGTTTACAGCAGCAAAGGTAAGTTATATCGAAATCAGTAGAACCGATGTGGAAAAGCAATTCAATCCAAAGAATTCAAAGAAAAACAATCATTCATTCGTTCAGAACCATCCGTACTTCCAACATATTCTCAAAACAAACACACCTTTCACCCGTCACTCGGCTCTCTCACTTTAAGTCAACCAAATGTCAGAATTGGGAAAACTCGCAAACTTATCCCACAAAACAACAAAAAAATCGGCAAAAAAATGCCGTTGTCCACCGTCCGTTGTATGTACTGCACTTGTCGCCTATTCTTCTTGAAACTCGCAATCGGCAGCACTTGCAAAAATTGAGGAAGTCAAAAGCGGAATAAAAATAATCGCTTCGTTGCTCCATTCTCTCTTTTGATTTTTCTCCAGAGTCTGGTTTGTTTTTCTTTCTCGATTTCTTTTTCCGTCTCTCATCTGTTATTTATCATTTTAAAATAAAATTAATCTGCAATTCTTTGTTGAAGGCAGACAATTTAATCAAATAAGACACGCTAAAGACAATGTGATTCGATAATTAATTTGTAAAATCTCTCTCAAATCGAGCAAAACAAATAATTTCCAATAAGAAAAATATAAAAATATGTAAGCGACGACGACGTAGTCCTCCATAGGCAGAAGTTAAAGAAGAAAAAAAAAAGAATTGTATTACGCATTTACAAAAACAAATAGAAAAATTAAAATATCCAAAAGCGAAAAATAAATTGTCCGCAACTAAAGTTAATTTTACAGTGAACGGCAAGAAAAAAAAAAAAAAGTTTTAATAAATCAATACAAAGCAATAGAATTCCATAAATAAGGAGAAAAAGTTTGCAGTTCTTAATCGGTGAGTAAAAGAATGGGCTTTGGGGATTCCTGTTGTGAAATTAAAACAAAACTTTTAATTGGAATTAAGTACAAAGGTAAGGCGAAAGGTTGATTTAGTAAAATGTATTCTTTTGTGAAAAATCGGCCTTAGAAATGCACAGTTGTTGATGGGTGTGATAAAGGGTGGCCTGCGGGATTTTCCAGGTCCGTCCAAGTGTTGTTAGTTTTCTTGTTTTTTTTTTTTTTTTTCCTTCTAAAGGATTAATTAACTGCGAGGTGGGGCACGAAGTACACGAGTCGTTTGCAAATACTCAAAGGAGATATGGTTTAATTGGTTTGTCTGTGGAAAATTAAGGATCTAGGGTTCCTCTGAATGGAGTATCGTGTTTGGTAAACTCTACCGAGGCGAAAATGTTGCAAAATAAAGTCAGTAGACCAATATCCCTACAGCCGGGTGAAAACATCTTGCAAACATTAGCATTGGCTGCTGAGACTTCACCATCAAACTGTTGCCATGTTTCTCCAAGAGTTTTTCCAAACTCGGATCCTTTCCTGAGAAGCAAAAGCCGAACTGGGCTTGGTACAGTTTATGTTCATGCCGGCAGTACTTGACCTTGGAAACTCTTCAGTGCCAAGTACTCTTCCAATAAAATACTTCGTATTCGATGGTAAAAATAAACATATTTCAACCGAAATATACAGAATCGTTGACCTCTCGCTGGAAAGGGGAAGAGATAAAGTTTTAACACCCTCGTAGAAGTCTGGTAGGAGGTTCTTTTCCATGTACGTATAATTTTCGCAATAAAATCTACGTACGTCATATGCCAGTAAGCAGTACGAAAATAAGTCAGTAAAACAGTTGAAGCTGTAAAATCATTTTTTTTTTGCTTTGTGTTATTATTTTTCTCAAAATTAGTAATGTTGCGTGACCGACAGTGAGTAGCTGCATGCGATAAGCAGTCACATCGATCGTTTTATTATTATTTTGTTTGTACCTCCATCTGATTTTTGTTTTTATTTTTTTCCAAATAGGGGGGGCGCTCGTTTGGTTGTTTTAATATGTATGAAGCCGGTTTAATTAGCGAAAGCAACACTCACATGTGTCGAATACAATTACCGAGAGGTGGGAGAGAAGAAATGATTTCGTTTTAAAAGTGCAAATATTTTGAAGTCATATTGTGTCTATAGATCCAGTTCCGCAGGGGGTTTAGGTGTTGCAACTCAGCAATTCCTTATAATGACTGCCCTTGTTGTTGAGTAGGTAATTGCAAAATCTAAAAAAAAAAAACAAACAAAACACACTAAACGGCATACGATTAGTGACTTAATTTCCGTGGATGTGGAACGATTTATTAAGTAATAGCCATTAAGTTTTAGTAGAGTAACCATAAAAGTGATTGCCAATATGTAATACTCGGTGTAGTGGTGTTTTAAAAAAGGCATTCGGGTTGTTATATCGACGTTATTTTAGGAACGTTACTCGTAAATAGATTGGTTTCTTTCGAATTCAGCTGACACAGAGGTAACAAAAAGGAAGGTACACTCATTTTTGATATGAGAGATAAAATTGGTGATAAAGGTTTTGATTTATTATCTACGCCGTATATTATAATAAAACACCGCACGTGACGGTAGAAAGGCAATATTAGTGCAAACATCATTGTAAATAAGGTATTTCGCAAGCTACTTAGTGAAGAATAATAAAAACACAAAGGAAATATACATTGTTGGTGTGCTAGGTATTCTTTGTCGCACTAATTGGAGATTCATGATGCGTTTTGTATTGAAAATGCGTCTGCCTGTACACTTTACACTTTTCGATTCCCCGCTAAGAGCATTTGCACGTTCTTTCCGAAATTCTTTCTTTACTATTGTTAATGAATGAAACTTGCGAATGATATGTAGAACTCCTATCTTGAGCGCCTTGTAGCTGGCATCCACTGGGATAACCATTAACCTACTCTTGATAACGTGGCGTGATTGAGAGATCTCGCTAGACCAAGGTCTGTATTTTGTTTACTATAAAACTCAGCCAATTAAGGTGCTCAGTAAGCGAGTGAGTATGTAAATCACTTAAACAAAAAACTGACCCATATTCGCTACGTTTCAGGCGATAATAAATACTTTTAATTTAAGAAAATATTGCTTTATTCCCTTAATAGCTTTGTTTTGCCACGATACAGCAGCTTGCAGTCGGTGCACGAATGCCTTTCATAGTTGCATGCAGTACCCAAGTGATTTAATAATGAACTTAAATTCAAATTTTCACTCCTGGCACCCCATAAAATCAATAAAATCATATTCTACAAATAGTTTGCTTAGATAGTAGCTTCCAACTATAATGCTACTTGTATTTTGTATCGTAAATACGTCACGGTCTATCACTGAACAAAAATCAGATAACATTGCATTCATCGTAGCCGTGTCGATATGAATATCATAAAACAATTCTCTTTTACGTCTGTCGTGCTGTGTCATCACAACACAAAAAAAGAAAGAAAAAAAAGAAGAAAACAGTACAATACGTGCCCAACAACACTGATAGGATGTACGATTATCATTTGAAAAGTACAATTATCCTGACCAACCCGCAGAGTCGGCAACCTCACGAATGATGCCATCCAATCTAATCTCGCTGCCTTATGTTTGTTTTGGCAGGGTATCTGCGTTGCTAAAGTAATTAACAGATTGTATGATAACCCGCTACCAAAAAATCTGCATTTTATAACTGAGCAGCAAATGAGACTGAAATTAGCTTATTAATTTGACACAAAAAAAGTATATTGTGATTAGCACCTCGTGGGGACAAAAATAAACATCGCAAGCCGTTAAAATTGATATTTTAGGATTTTTACGATTCAAATTAACACAGGAAATTCCCTAAACGATTCGAAAAATCTGCGAATAAAGCGATATCTGTGTGATCACAAGAAATAAAGCGAGTGAGCGAGAGAGAGGGCTGAGGGTGATGTAATTTACATGGGTAAACAACTCGTTTGCTAGGTGTACAACATCACATTTGTTTATCCACGTGCCATATCAATTTGCGTATCTAGTGCGAGTACATAGTTTAGTAAAATTACAATGTAGTTTGTTTTTTTTTTGTGGCAGAATCTTTGCAACGGTGATGGGATCATGGATAACGAACAGCCGCATCAAGAATTGGTAAAGTGCGTTCTCGTTGGAGACACTGCAGTTGGAAAGACACGGTTGATCTGTGCCAGAGCTTGCAATAAGCATGTATCATTGTCACAGCTTCTGTCGACGCATGTGCCAACAGTGTGGGCCATTGACCAGTACAGGATATATAAAGACGTAAGTAAATCAATGGCATGTTTTAGCTGTTTTTATTGAATATAATGTTTTACAGGTCCTTGAGAGATCATGGGAAGTGGTGGATGGAGTCAATGTATCGCTAAGACTTTGGGATACATTTGGTGATCATGACAAGGATCGAAGATTTGCATATGGACGGTAAAGACAAGTCTACAGTGACATAGATTAAGATAATGATTAATGTATCTTACAGATCCGATGTAGTATTACTCTGTTTCTCAATAGCCAGTCCAACATCCTTAAGGAATTGCAAAGCGATGTGGTATCCAGAAATACGCCGATTCTGCCCAGATACCCCAGTGATTTTAGTAGGCTGCAAAAATGATTTACGATACATGTACCGAGACGAGAAGTATTTATCGTATTTTGGTGAGCGTAGTCCATTTGTTAGGTGAGTTAGGTGAAAGCTATTTGAAATATACCCTGGCTTATGAATTTTCCCTAAGAGCGGCGCTAAAAAGCGATCTAGTAATGCCAGACGAGGCTAGAGCTGTAGCCAAAGAGCTCGGAGTGGCTTATTATGAAACCAGTGTGTTCACATACTTTGGAGTGAATGAACTCTTTGAGAATGCCATACGTTCAGCGTTGATCGCTAGACGACAACAAAGATTCTGGATGACAAACTTGAAAAAAGTGCAAAAACCCTTGCTGCAGGTAAGACTCCATAGGAAAATTCATCAAAAGAAATGTATTTGATGTTGAAACTTCATTTTTCAAGGCGCCATTTCGTCCGCCAAAGCCTCCACCACCAGAAGTGACTGTCGTTGTAGGCAACTACAAAAAGGACATGTACAGCATGTTAGTATCCCAGTGCTACACAGATCTAATTCTAATTGTAGGCTCAACAAAGTTTGCCGTTCATAAATTTATGCTCGCTGCGGCTTCAAATGTCTTCTTCCGATTGCTTACCACAGAGCTATCGGACATGGGTGGTAGGAGTAGTAGTGAATCGAGTATGGTAAGTCATATCCATTCCCTTTTTTAAACTCAAAATAAAACACGTTTCTCTTTTCAGATAAGTTCCACATTCGGTGAAGCGACAACGGCTGATTTTAACGACGACACAGAGTGTCTAATACGTAACGAATCACGAACTTTGAGGTATATTACAACTTGTAAGTACAAAATTTCATATTATTTATTCTGGTTCTCATGTTACCCCCAGAATGTGGGAACATTTGAAACGTCGATCGAGCTACCAAGCCCTACCACTAATCGAATCAAAGAAACCAACAGATCTCTACAAGGATCTACACCACCCGATTTTCCAAAACATACGCATCGTACAAATGGAGAACAATCGTGGAGTGAATGTTACCCAGACGATTGTCACTCTGACAAAGATCATCACACCACAAGCAATGAATCAGTGTCTTAAATTCATTTACACTGGCACAATTGAAAAGGAATTTCACAATATTCAGGTAACTATGTGCACTTATCCATCCGCCTTATCCAGTAGTGAGTTAGATTAGAGTTTGGTAAAACAAAAACAAAATGTACTTAAGGAAGAATTAGAGAGTAATTTTCATTGAAAATAAAATTTACAATCTTCTCAGACTGCTCCAATTGGATTACTTTTGGTAAATATTTTCAGACAAAGTAACTATAAAAAAAAGTAACAATTGCATTCACAGCATTATCATAGTTAAGTTATGCTAGAGATACAATCAAAAAATTTTATAAACAATTTTCGTTCCCAATTGGCAGTTTTTTAGTGTCATCGTCGAGTAATGACAACGTTTTCCGAAAATGTTTGTTTGAGTATAAAAGGATTTAAGAAAGGAATGTCGAGAATAAGAGAAGCACTAACTCTCCTACAGCATTCTAGTGGTTGTCAGTCTATTCGTGCTGTGAAATTCTTTCCCTGTCCTGGTACTGATTTCACTTTCATTTGAGACATCAATCTTGGTCTCTTAACCACAAGAAGTCTGCGATATATAGCCTTGAGATGGGGAAAACAGAATTTACAATTCACTTACACGGTCACGGCTTACTAAAGATGCCACTCAACAAGTAGTGCATGTAAATAATAAAAATTTTCTCACAAATTCAAAGGTATTCCAGAAAACATGAATCGGGAAACGTTGTTCAAAAAAAAACATCCAACGCATCTAGATCGATTGTCAGACAAAAAGAACACCTTAATCATTAACTACCTGATAATTTCTCCTTTCCTCGTTATAACTTTTTGTTTTTCTTCTTCCTTTAGGAAATAAAGCAAGCAGCTGACTTCTTAGAACTGCCTCAATTAACACTGCTCCTCTCTAAGCCGCAAAATGTTTTAGCTAGTCTCTCAGAAGAACCAATTCAACATTATTGCTTAGTAAGTTCCTAGCATATCCTGTCGAGGAGTCAACCTTTGTTTTCATTTGAAATTTCTTTGTCACAGAGTATTAAAGAGAACATGGAAAAACATTGCATAGGCGATGGCTACTTTAGTGATGTAACATTTGAGCTCGACGACGGCCATATGAAGGCACATCGATCGATTTTGATCGCACGATGTGATGTTATGCGAGCGATGTTAACCGGTGATTTTCGAGAAGCACATTCGAGTGTTGTAAGTCTTAAAATAGATTGAATGGTAGTGCTGAACCAAAAATAATCGAATGAAACTTTTAGATTGTATTTCCGGGCGTTACAGTCTATACATTCCATAAGCTTCTATGTTATCTGTATACAGATGAGATACCTGCAATATCGGCTGATAAATGTCTTAATCTCCTGGAATTGGCGAATAGGCTTTGCCTTCCAAGACTATTAAATTTGGTGGAGTGTCGAGTGATTGAAGATTTGACACTGATATCACAAAAGGAAACGAATGAAACTGTTGATCATTGTCTAAAGCTGCTGGAACCAGTGAAGGTTTGTTAATTTGTTTTATTTTTATCTGGTTTATGACTTAAGTATATTTTTTTGTGAAATAGCTCCATAACGCACACCAGCTGGCCGAATGGTGCATGTCGTATCTGTGTGTCAATTACAATATAATTTGTAAATTCTCACTAAAAGGCCTGAAAGCCCTGCATCAGGATAATCAGGAGTATTTGCGTGAGCATAGATGGCCCCCAGTGTGGTATCTGAAAGACTATGACTACTATCAGCGTTGCATCAATGAGATGAATAGAGAACTGAAAGATGCACGCGGTGATTCGCCCAGTGACGACGAGGGATGCTTATGCTTCTCCGGAGGTAAGCGACGAAAAATTGGTAATTTCACTGGTGATGGGTTAGAATGGATGTCGTTTCAATTGCAATGCAAGTTGTTAGTTAATTTTAAATTATTATTTTGTATATGTATGTTCGTTTGAATAATTTTCATGTAGCAAACCAGAAAGAATGGTAAGAACTAGTAGCCACATAATCGTAACTCCTGATACTGATACATTCATTATTTTTTTAAGTTTCAATTAATTTTATTATCATTTTTATTATTTTGTGTTACTGTAGTGAATGCGCTTTAGTTGCTTGACAATAATTGTAAAATTTGGAAAAAGTATTTTCTTGGCTCTTAGGTAAAAATCGACGCGGCGACGGCAATAACAGCAATAATAACAGCGGTGGCGATGCTGAGGGAAATCAAATGTTTAACAGCACTGCGAATTCAATTAATCACATTGACATGGAGCAGGAGGTTGACTTGAATCTCTGACATCCAGCCATGGGGCAGAGAAGGTAAGAGGTAGAAATATGTAGTTTTATAGTCAAACAGCGAGAGGGTGCTTCAAAACCAATTCACAACTTGTTATGTTTTTTTTTTTTTTTTTTTAATAAATTATCGTATCAACGAGACACCTAATGTAAATTGCAATTGAATGTATAAATAAGTTTTGAATCACCCTAATTAAACATTCGAGAGACAGATATGTAGAATCTTGTTTTATTTTTTACCGTAGATCACTGCGTTTTATTGTGATTCTGCCCGTCCTGATTTGTTTTATCTGTACTATACTAAGTATATTAATTTTATTCCAAATCTACACATAGCAAATCAAATTTTTATATATTGTCCACAATACAACTAAATTCGAATCTATAAAAGTATAATATAAAATCGAATATATTCCAAAATAATGAATGTTAGAAGTCGTAGGTTTATTTTTTTAGCCTTAAAATAAATAAAAATAAACGAAAACAAAACAAAAACTAACAAATTAAAGAGAAAAACAAAAAAGAATTTATAAACAGTTAAGCTTTCTATTTATAATCTCCTTTCCTTAACAAAAAAAAAAAAAAGTCTTAATTTTCCTTTCATTTCTTCTTCCGGAAATAAGTTTCACAATACATAATTGAACTCCATTTTTATAGTATATACAAAAATAATAATGTATCTCTATGTTTCAATCTATATTTTTCCAACAATCCTTTCAAACTAAACTAAAATATTATATATTGATGTATATTGCACAACTGCAAATGAGAAATACTTAGAGAAATATTATACAGAATACAGAAGAAAATTATATGTATATTTAAGAACATACAGGTAATGAATTTTATTCAAAATGTATTGTAATTCATATTTTGTACAGTTTTAAAAGTGGTTGTAGTAAGAGATTTGTAAGATTCGATGTGGTTTTGAATATTTTTTCAACCTCTCACCACTTATATGAAACGAAAACATCACAATACTTTAACGTTGAGTCATCTAATAAGTAATGCGGTATACATTTTGATGGAAAACATTATTCTTTCACAACAGATTTGTATATTTCCGCCCTATTTCTGATTCATTTGTCCAGTTACTCTCATAGCTTCACTGATTAATAGCTCTAACAAATGTTTACCAGAAATAGGGTCTATGAGCTTCCCTTTTTAAGACTTAATAGAATTACATACACACTTCTAAAAATCGATTTTCCTTTTCAAACAATGGTTGGTGTGTGACCAATCACCTAAAAAAAAAAAAAAAACCCAACCTTCTTTAAATCACCACAAATACCGTATTACAAATAGGACTACTCAATTCTTTTTTAATTTTCCTCGAATAACGTTTCGTCGAGAAACAAAATAAACAAAAACAAAAAATGTCACCTGTAACAAAACAATGTTTTAGGGATTCTTAGAAGTACGTAGTCAAGTCTATCTACTCTAGGCTTTAAGATTAATCCGCCATTTTTCGCAAAGATATTATAGACAGTAAAAATATTTAGATCTTCGCCAAAAGAAAACAAAACAAAAAATAAAAATAAAAACAAATCAAAACATGTACAGGAAATGTTATTGATGCCAGTATTATGTTATTTGTTTTCAACGTGCAATAACTTGTTTTTTTTTCTTTTAAATTTAACTCAATTATTTAAATCAGAATCAATACTATTATGTATGTATGTCAATAGAAAATAATTCAACAAATTGCTTGCCAAATAACAACAATATAACTGGATACATTTGCTTAAAATATAAAAAAAAAAAAAAAAACAATTAATAACAACAACGCTTAGGTCAAACATTCCGGTGAATATTTTAACATATGCATTACAATACTCAGTGTTTTAGTTAGATTTTTCTTTTTCATTTCTTTTAATTATTTTTTAATAAATTCGCTAATACAATGCCAAAAACTAAGAAACAAAAAATAAAATTTATATACAAATGTGTTTTGTTTAACTCGTCAAACTTTTGTATAGAAAACAAATTGAATAAACAAAACAAAAACATTGTCCATTTGCATATACACGAGAATATAGTTTTATGAAATTAAAAAAGAAAAATATAAAAATGTGAAACATTTAATAAGAAACAAAATAAAGCTTAGCTGCCAGTTTGTATTATTTAATAAAAAATATATATACATTTAAAAACAAAAACCAGTCTAATTAAAAACGAAAATAAAAATGTAAATGTTAAGAAAATCAAAATACAAAAAACAAACAGAAAAATGTGCTTTTTTGAGTTCTCAAAATTTTCTTTTTTCGTTTTTTTTTTTTGCTGTTTTCTTTTATTTTTATTTCAACTATCGTTTCCATGTGATCTATTGCTCTAACATACCCACTTTGTGGAGACCAAGAAGAAGAGTAAACCATCCATCACCTCACATACACTTGTCCGATTCTGTCCCAACTGACGCCCTTAGAAAACGCGATCGTCCTTTGCTTTGTTCAAAAATCCGGTTTGTTGAATCAATCCCTGGATAGATCTTTGGTATCATAAAGGATTTCCTCTGGTCCACGTGTGTCTGAATTCTGAAGGTGGAGTGGATAGTTACCATCTTTAAGGCTGTGCTTACCGTCAAGCGATAGAGTGTTTATCACAGAGCGATTTTGTCTAGTTTTATTCATGTTTTCACAGTTGTTCTCGAGGCTTACAGTCGCTGGTAGCCGCTCAATTCGCGTTTCGCCAAATCGCTGCGCCATAAACATCTCCTCCATATGTTCTTGTGTAATTGGTCGCTATTCGCTTGACCGTGAATACAGGCTGAATGGGCGATGCAATTCGGGTTTAGTGCTAGTAAACGAAGGTTGGATTGAAACAGAATTGACTCGATTCGATCACAAAACTTTCTGCGATCGAGTTGAGTTTTTCCATGTAAACGTGGATCGAAAGATTGATAAAAAAAAAGAGAGAAGGAAAAGAAATTTCTCGTCACTCCCAAAACAACGAATTTTCACGAAAATCTACGAAAATTCACGAAATTCTGTTCGAGTACGCAAAAGTTTAGTAGTTTTTCGTAAAAGAGAGCGCTCTCGAGAGAGTAAGAGTAAGATTTATGAAATCTGTCAAATCTGTCAGATACCTGTTCGAAGTTCTTTGTGTATTTGTGTACATTTGACGTTTTAAAAGTGGGCAAATTTCCTAGCTTTCGCGATCGTTTACTTTTGTGTAATTTAACCCCTCTATGAGAGAACTTTACCCCCATTCCTTGAAATCCTTCACAATCTACAAATTCTGGTGCAGAAAGTGCGCGAATAGACCTACAAATAAAATGAAAAGGAAGTGTCAAACTCAATCCTCTTTCGATTCGATTCTAGCTCGATCTCTCAATCCGATTACAGCAAAAACGTAGATTAAAACTCAATCCGCTCATATAAACATGGTAAGTGTGTTTGCATGTAACTCAAACTGTGAATGTTTAAGCCCGGGCGGCAGCCATTAAACCAAGTGAACGAAACGAATAAAATCATAGTTTCTCGAACCACTGCACCAAAAAAGGCTATCTGCCTGGAAGTACAATGGACCGAATCGGAGTCTGAGTGCTTCTGTGATCTCGATTTCGTTCAGGAAACCAAAAAAAGTGTCTGCATTCTCATACAGACAACCACTCTAACCTAATCTCTAGATTCCCGCACTTACTCCTGATAAATGAATTCCGATAAATTGGAACCCACCTCTGCCTGGGTTCTGCCATATTCATGTCCTGGATGTGATTTTCCCAACTTCTTCGAGGTCCTCCGAACTACCTTCTGTTTCCATTTCCACTTTGCTTGACTCTTCCCTTCATTGCAGATCATCCTCTCATACTTATCTCTTCAGCTTTGGATTCCTTTGTTTTGCTGTTTATTTAGTTTTTCTTTGCTTTATCTATACCAATAGTTATTTATGATGAGACTGAGTATTAAATATCGAAAGATTTGCAAAGCAAAAGAACTTGAAAGTGATAAATAACTAAAAGTTTCAAAAACACGTATGTAATACGTTTACAATCCAAAAAATAAATGCTTGTGCAACAAGAATTCAATTGTCCAACCGTTTTGCTAACTTATTACAAATATAACTTGTACAATTGTATTTATGTTAAACCATTCTTTAAGAAGAGGTACCATATTTTTTGTGACTGTTTTCCCAGGAAAAAATAGGAAAATAAATATTATTTGTAAAAAACCCGAGAATAGAAATAAAACAAAACGCTAAAACACAAGAGATTGTATTTGTAGAACATGCACCGTCTTTATTGGATTAACTTTTTGCGATAAAAAAATATATATACAAACATTTATAAAGCTTTTCGAACTGTGGGAGTGTGATTGGCGTTTGAATCACCCTTTGCGGGGGAATCACTCTCAACTTCTAAGCCCTCGAGCATAGCTAACAACTCGGCATCGGTAACCTCAATCTTTTGCACATTATTATTGTTGGCAATTGTTTGAGCTGCTTTCTCGTCTGGTTCTTCTCCGAGAAGTTCCTTAAGTTCCCGTTCTAGATCGAGGTCATCGATCTTATCATTAAGATTTGCATTTGCAAGAGTTTCCTGGATTTCATCGTGACTCTCAACAGCTTCTCTGACATCGGAAATGACTTCGTCAACGTTGTCGTACTTGAGGCCAGAGTCGTTGAGAACTTTTTGCAAGGCCTTCGAACCGATTTTATACGCATCCAGAATGACGCCATTGCTTTGGGCCTCATCGACACTAGAGAGGAGTGTCTCAACGTTGTTTAAGGCTATGCTACGCTTTTCTGTGGAGAAAGGAAAATAAAATAACTCAAGTTTGGTCTGCAGCCATGATGAACATTACCATGATTCTTCTCCAGCAGGTGCTTCTTTCTCAAATATGTCTTCGCTAGCTGACGTTTGTTCTCCTTCAACAACTGTCTCGCCTTATCATCCATGGCTTTGATATCGTTTTCTAGAGATTCCAGCTGACCTGACAGGTCCTTCTGGGTCATCTGTAAGTTGTGGAAAGCACGATCCGTTTCTGATATTTCTGGATTCTGTTCAGTCTTGCCTTTAACATAGAAAATGTATCAAATTATCCTGCTGAAAGGGTTAGTAATGTTTTACCTGGGATTTTGACTAAATGAATGGTCCTTTCATTGTTCTCCATCACGTACTCTATCGCGATTTTCTTCTGACAATGCAATGTGTGCAAGCAAATGTGAAGACCATCAGCATTTAGAGTCATTGTGTCGCTGACGATGGCTGTGACGGCTTCATAGTGCAGCAACTTTCCTGAATGCTTCTGCAGCACTATGTTCAAGTCTCTGCAGAATTTCTACAGTAAAAAGAGAACTCAGAAGGGGTGAATCCCATGGAAACGTCTGTCTTACCTTAACTAATTCCAAGTGCATAACATCAACCGCACCATCGTCATTACCTGCGGGCCATACTTTTTTTATGCCCCACCACAGTGGCTTTTTGACAAAACTATTTATAGCCCAACCCGTCCAGCTGTTCTCGGGGTCATACATGTACTCTGCTTTGGAGCGAATTTTTCCTGTGCTGCGCATTTCTTCAAGGACGTTATCTAGCCCATATGGTACTTTATTCTTCCGCTGAAATGCTGATTGTAGTTCACGTTTGTTGAACGACGGAGATCCTTTGTGTTCACAGTATTTCACAATCATTTCTTGCCAGAAATTCATTTTTGAAACGTAGTTCTCGGGATTTACGGCTTTCAAGCGAAACGGTGCCATCAAAACATCCATGCGAGTGTCATCGGTCCAGCATTGTGGATATGGGAATTTCTTTTCTCCTGGATCACCCATTGCACATTATTTAACTAGAAAATGCAAAAAAAAAAATATAAAAATAATGCACACTGCGACTTTATGGTTTTCTTTCAGTTTTGATCAGCTTTTGTTTTGATTTCTTTTGACAGTTGATTGTGGTGAGTTTAAGCAAAGCAGGGATGTTTCCAGATTGAATGTTGCCATGGGCAACCAAATTCCGGCTAAACGATATGAAATTCTGTTCAGTTTTCTTAGCCTAATCTGTATTTCTTGTAAGATTTTCAATTTTTTTAACATCCGGTTGTGGGAATAATGAGTGAGAAAGTCCGCAGATGGGCGAATCTTTTTCACAATCTTTTTCAATTTTCGTTGTTTGAATATTGGCTTTCAAATTGCTGCCAATATGACGAAGTTGAGTTTTTCTGTCCTGCACCACTCTTCTTCCGACAACATTACCCAAATGCAATACGGAACTGCCCTTAAATTGAACAAAATTGAACTCGATACATACCCACACCTCTTTCAACCGCATTTATCCACCACACCTGTCATAAACATCCGATTACTGACATATGTCACCTGTCTAGCAAGAAAGAAAAAAATCCCAACTTCAAACACACATCGAGTACAGTGCTTTTTCTTCCATCAGCAAAAGCTAAACATTATTTTTCTTCTTCC
The DNA here is from genome assembly GCA_963583995.1 of Xylota segnis. Taxonomy (NCBI): domain Eukaryota; kingdom Metazoa; phylum Arthropoda; class Insecta; order Diptera; family Syrphidae; genus Xylota; species Xylota segnis. The sequence continues at coordinate 1,840,153 of OY757238.1, forward strand.
ACCACAAGAACAAAAGTCCTAACATCGAAAAAAAGATGCAAAATATATAAATTTCAATAAAAAAAAAAAAAACAAACTCCATCTTCATTCCATTGTTGGTGCAAAGGTTAATCAGTGCCGCTGTGTGTGCCAAATCGGTGGCAATTATTCGAACATCATTCGCATCCCAGTGAGATTATTTTCTCCGCGAACAAACTAACTCTTCTTTTTCTTCTGTCCCCACCGCCCGAGTGAACTGGAACGAACACATTTTAGGCATTTTCACTTGAAAACATCCAAAAAGAAATCGTGAAATCGTCCATGCTTAGTGTGTGATTCATACAGAGTGTTTTTCTTTTATAATTTTACTATCAACAACTAGATAATAATCAGCACAATGCTAAAGTCTCAGCTGGCTAAGGGTAAGTTACGTGTGTTCTGTTTGGTTTGTGTGTTGTTTGAGTAGGTACTCAGCTAGTATCGCTGTTCAGGGGGGAGGTGGTGAAATGTTTATTATCAGTTTATAATTTTAATTAGTAATTATACATGATACACGAATGATTGGCATATTATTGTGTTCGATTGGTGTTTATCGTTTGACCAGGGACATGGTGACTTTGGTGTAGCAACGCTAGGCAGGTGTTGTGTGGAGATGCTGAGGTTTGGGTGATTAGTAAAACCAGTTTACGTGATTGCTAATTGAGGAGAAATGGGTCCTGCTTTGCAGCTGTTACTGGTCCGACATCGTTATATGAATCTCATTATACGCTATGCTGTTGAAAGGTCAGGTTTCTCTAAGAAAAAGCGAAGGTTATACGAATACGCAACTCAGATTGTTGGGTACACAAATGAATTACTGGATGTACTCGGCATTGTTTAAAGGATTTCCTTTAAACGGTGTTTACCGAGTCATTGTACTTGAGTGTCTGCCACTTACAATAACGCAATTGGCTTGGGTATGTTTCCTACAGACTCCAATGCAAACCAATGTGTTTTGTTTCTTTTCAAATTGAATTCATCGACCATTTCTTATCATTTTGAGTCCAAGCTGGTTCGAAACTGTCTTCAAACTTGGCTGTACTTTCTATACACCTGCGCAGTAACATGGCTTTGGATAGAAGGAGCTCAGAGCTTGCCAGTCACTACTTACTCGTTCCGTACCCTTTTGGAGTTCACTTTCCAGCCGGAGAAAGACTTCGTAATACTCCCTTTCAAGAACCCACCATTTGACTTCACATAAACAAGTAGCCTCTTCAATTTGTTAAAAGATTTTAGACTGTCGTCCTAACTGACTGATCTCTCAAATACCGAAGAGACTGGATCTGTGAATGTCCCGTCATTTGTTGGTCCAAGCTCACAAACTTTTATCCTATTCTATTCTTCCTCTGCTCAAAGAATCCTTTGATAAGCAGCCCTGTACTACAGGAGGATACTACAAAATATCTCGATGAAGTCAAAGAGCTTCTAGAGCAAATTTCAATACCTTCATATCAATCAGCAATTTATCTTTGTATTACCCGTCAATTCGTAGACAGTATCGGACAATAAAAGTCTCTTAAAGTCCAGAAATACTCCCACAATCACCATTTTATTTTTCCAATTCTCGATCACCTGTTTGTAGACATTCCTTGCCGTTTTCTACGTATCCCAAGCTGCTGGTTCATTGCTGAATTCGTGTCGTTCATATTTCTAATCCTTGTTTTTTTTAGTTACTATTCTCTACACATTTCGTTGCTGAATAACTCACATTCATAACAACAAAATCACTTGTTGCTTCTATTCCTGCGAACTGGATCCACATAGATTCTTGATACAGGCTTGTACGTTTACCCGGGCATTTAATATTGTATTTCCGAACATGCTAGCTAGTAACCCATTTCGGAAAGCCATACCTTAAAGGTAAGTGCTTAAAAAATATGAAAAGAATGAACTGCATCGCTGAGCTGCTTGAACAAAAATATTTGATGGATTGTATACCGTCATCGTAGGGTAAACATTTTATCGATGGTGGACTTGTTTGGGCTAAGACCGCTTTAAAAAAGAGGTTTTAAGCTTTCACAGAATACAGCAGATATGTAAGACGGTTTATAGTTGTTGGTTCCATTCAACGACGACACTTTCGTCCGACTATGTATTCCAAATAGGTTGGTGTATGGTCGTAGTTAACGACGTCATCCCTTGCCTCCAGCTCCACCAGTAGGTTTATTGGATTTCATTTTGGGTATAGCAATCGCAATGTCTGATGGAAGACATTCGCTTTCCGTCATCGTCGTCATTCTACGGATATGACTCTTCTGGTTATAAGTGAGGCAACAAGTTGGTCTGAAAAGGTGCTTTTTTAGTTTGTGTGGGAGGATATACGATTGAATCAACTTACGATGCCCAAGTACTAAATTTCCGACCTGTAGTACTAACAACTACTGTGTTGTGGTTCTAGTATTCCACTGTACGTTCTGCAAATATACCCATTACTGGACTAGACAGACAGCTATACACTGAACAAAAACATTTCTTTGTGCTAAACTTAGAAATATTAACCTCGAAGGGCATATATTTATTCTTGGACTAACAAGGAAATTAATTTTGCATAACAAAGACCGAATATAGTAAATGATTCCACATTCCTTGATGCTCAAAACATAATATAAAAGCTGGGATGGCATCAATTTTACAAAAAGCTTTGAATAAATGTATTTATACACAAATAATCCTGCTTCCCTTTTGTGCAATGCCATCAATAACTCACGCCTTAATATTGTATACAGTGTATATGTACATATTTGCCGAAAAAAACAAAACGGCATGATGTGGAGAATCAATTTAAGATCTTTTCTGTTTATTTTGTTTCTCTTTTCGAAGGAAAATTTCTCTCGAATTATAAACATACTTTCAATGGGCGAAATATTTTTGAAAAAGTCATCTCTAAATAATCTTGTGTTGATAAATTCTATATTTCTATATCTGCGATAATTGCTAGATAAAGTAAGATAAAGCCGCAAGCTAATCGTTCATGTTGAACTTTGTATTCGAGTGCATTTCGTTTATTTTTTTGATATTTGTTGAATTTTTAAAGAAATTACTTATGTTTCTGCTTATCATTGCGGCTGTTAACCTTGCCGTAGGCCATCTAATGCATGTTTTTTCAATCTTTCCCACATGAGGAGATAGATTATATATTTCTATTGACTGGATAATATTCGAGTCGGTTTTGGCATGATAGGCACGCGTGAGAGTGCAGCGTGGCGTCGCGATTAATTTGTATTTGATTTGTCTTATTTAAGTGGATAGTGGATAAAATCTGATACAAACAAGCTTCTAAAATTTCCATTTGGTGGATATCTATTCGTTTAAAGTTTGGTTTGGTTATCAGTGTGGAAAGGCCGCAATTAAATTGATTATCAAGTACAATATTTTATTACGACTGTGATGTCTGAGCCTATCGACTGTCTCCATTTGCAAAGCCATTTCTTTTATTACAAAGTATAAAATAAATTGTTTTGATAAGAAGTACATTAGCAGCGCTATTGCTTTGAATTCCTTTCCATAGACCCAATTGCATTTATCCTTATCTTTTTCTGTCAATACTTACCTAATACTTCATGGAGTGTAATGGGCAATGCGTCATTCTAGAAACAATTCGAACTAATTTTTTCTTTTCTTGTAAAAAGCTGTACAGAAAAATATAATGACCCGGCTTCTGGGCGTCAAACTTGTGATGAGACACGTCCACAAAATGTTAATTAGTTTCCTTAATGGATAAACATGGAACTATAAAGGTGCATATGTATGATGCATTAGTGACGGTTGTATTCTGATGATTTCGAATTATATTGAGAAATAAACTTTTTTATGGTAAAACGCATACCTGATTGCATTTCAGTTTCAGAAGCTGGGAAACATATCGAACTATTTGTGATAGCCTAGGCCACGAAGCCAAGGATATTGCTTCTGTTCAAAGAAGTTGATGTGCTAAGACCAACTTTTACCGACAGAGGTTTCAACAAACTACTATAACTACGGCGGTTGTGAACCTTCAAGGTGGGTTCTTTCTTAACACTCTTCCTTCCTTTAAGGAATGAACAAACCAGATGAGAACTTTCGTGAACCCCCACGAAAAGGACACCTTACATTGAAAATGGCTACTGTTGGACTATTCTCTTGCAAAAAGGCTATTGGTAACAAATTTGGCTTCCAACCTCGTATAACATATTGGGTCTGCGTATGAGATGGTTGAAATTATCTAAGCAAAGTCAAAATGATCAACTTCTTTGCGGAGCGCTTCGTACTATACCCTCTGCAGGTGTAGACATTTTGTGCTCCACAAATGGCTCCAAGTGCAGATGGTCATTAAAGCAATATCACAGTGGTGCAGCGAAAATTTTGGTTTTCATTTTGAATAATTTCGAAATAGCTTCCGAAAACATAAACTACACTATTCCCAAGTTAAGTTTTGATAAAAACTTTCGGATCACCATCTCTTTCAGGCCATTCTGGGAGGAAGAGATGTTTCTGGAAGACAAATCGATCCATTTTTACATCAACAGATAAAAACCTAACCACGCCTTGGTAGAGCTATTTTTGTGACCGATTTAATCTCCGTTTTTTTCTTCTGTCTTCTAAACCAATGCAGCGTGTTCCAGGCAGCATTAAAGGCGATTAAAGAAGTCCTATTTTGGCTCAAGATATCCGCAGATATCCACTTTTGTTTTCAGATACTCAAGCAGCTTTTGTCACCTTTGTTTAGGGTTTGTTCGAGAAAATTGTAGGGCCGATGAACTCGCCAGACTTAGAACTACCGTACCTAGCTTACCAGGTAAAGCTACCTCAGGTATTCCAATCTTAAAATGCAAATTAAAGCTGGATGCGCTTGAAAGAGCAAATCTCTCTCTAACGTCTCTAGCTACAAAGCTGATTTGGCCTAAGCTGGATCTGAATCGCTCTAAGATTTTGACTTCTCTAAGCAGATTGGTGCTATAGGTGTTATCACTGGCCATTGACTAATAGGAAAGCACTCAACTAGACCTGGCACTTCCCCGGCTTTCTCTCACAAAAGAAAACGTCACTTTCTTCTTTAATGATCTTGTTGATCTTATTAAGACCGGCATTGCAAGTCTACTACGCTTGATTAGAAGCACAGCTGCAAACCTCACCCAACACCGAGTTATTGTCTAATTAATGGAGAGTTTTAGCCGACATGTATGCTTTGAACAGCATTTAGACCATACATATGTATACACCCCGTTTATACTATATAGTTGTGCCGCTACTTAGTGCTAAAACTGATCTTGGGGAAAGATAAAGAGTACCGACCTCAGTGGAGCTAAACACACTTTTTGAATGCTATTTCCTTCGATACTATCTAAGTGGCCTCTAATTGATAAGGTGAAGTTGATTCATTCGATATGGCCTTGTTTCGAAAATTTGGTCTATGTCTGTGCCAGATAAGATTTTGCATGTAATGCGTTGTTACAATCAACTTATTTTTAATTTTATCACTCCCAAGGCTTAGAGTCACCCTACACCCCCGAACCAGTGTGAAACACGTAAAAGTAAATTGCGAGCAGTGAATTTCTAATTTAGGGAAACCCCATATCTGAATCACACGGTTGGTAGTGAAGCAAACTATGCACACTTCAGGATAAAATAGTTGCGATTAACGCGGTGAGTTATATCGTTTTTCATACGACTGGAAACACTGCATATCTCACTTTGAGTTTAGCTCTAAAGCTATCTCATAAATTCTCTTTCTTTCTCAAGACCCCTGAAGCCAGCCGGACCGACTCAAACGATCTTTCTTCTCTTCAACTCAAAGCGAAAAGTGAAAAATAAAATAAAAAGAAATATACTAAGTATGTACGTACAAGTATACGAAACAAACACTTCGACAGCGATAGCCATTCACTCTGTAGTGACCCTCGTATGATTTTATCGCCAAACCTAACCAACCATCTCGCATTTCACTCAGGGCATAGTCTACGTATCGCGCTCAACAGCAGCTCTCTAGCTTCAATTATTCGCTTGCTTTTGATTGTGTTTTTCTTTATTTTTCATTTCAATCCGTGCGTACGTACGTACGACGTACGGCTTCTTTGGAATTTCAAAATAATCAATTTTCATTTCTTTTTCGTTTCCGAACCGGAGTTGCACGAGCCGCACACGTCGCGATCGATCGGTCCGAGCTGTTGTTGGCTTCAATGATTGTGCAGCGCTCAAATTCAATTGTTGTAGTGGAAAAAATAAATAACAAATTGTTGAATTTCTCCACACCACTGTGATATAAAAGCGGAAACCAAATATCGAAAGTCAAGTCAATTAGGTTTATCCCACAAAAAAATCAAAAAAAACAAAATATGTCTCGAATGATCTTGTTCCTTTTGTTGAACTAAAAGACTAAGGTCAACGGTAATAATAATTATGTTGAAAGTTTTATATGCACGATCGCATAAAAATTGACAGAAAAACCAAAGAAAAAAAAAAGAAAAAAGAAAAACGAAAACCATTTCGTCGATCATCAGTTTTTCGATCGTTAAATTTGGATCGCGAGTGACGGAGTGTTGTTGTTCGCCAATATAGCAAGCAACATAACTACGAAAGTTTTATTTATTTATTGCGTGACGTTTTGTACTTATATAATCCATTTTTATTTGACTGTCAAAATGAAAGTCCCATCGAAAGAATCTCATCCGAAATACACCTACAATTGTGGACATTTTAAAATTCCCTCAGACCGGAAGTCGGTGCGGCGTACAAATTCAAAAACTTCATCCTCAAAACGTCAGTCGAAGGATGTCAGATGCCATTTTGACAATCCGGATACGGATAATGATATGATTAACAACAATCATCATTTTTGTAAATTGGACAGTGGTTGTTATGACCATCACAGTGATGGCGATAGTGGTCATATCAGTCGAAGTAGTAGCAGAAATAGCAGCAGTAGCAGTAGCAGTACGAGTAGCTGCAGTAGTCGGAGCAGCGAAAACAGTGATTTATACATGTGTAAGCGAATACTCTAAATCAGATATCAATTCATTATGTATGCGTTTGTCTCTGTATCAATCAGGTGGTCGGTCGGTTGGTCGTTGGTTGGGGAGAACAAAATTTATTAATGAAATGCTGAGGCCATACTACATATGTATCTGATTGATTATGTAAATTCAAGTTTCTAACAGCGCATGGCCTAAAGTGGGAGCACTTGGTTTGGTTTGGTTTGTTTGGATTGGGATATCGTGCTATGGTGCGCTGGTACAGGGTGTGAGAGTTTGGTCTGAGATAATGGGATCATAAATAAGTACATACATACGTGTTACATATGGGAATGAATGAATTCAGGGTCAGTTTAGCGATTAATGAACTTTGAAGTGTGATTTTATAAATTGAATTTGTCTCATTTTGTTACTGTTTTTTTGTTTGTTTTTTTATGTTTTCATTTCCAAAGAGGATCAACTGACGTTTGTGTAAAATAATTGACATTCCACTGGCATCGGCTGTCTAACGTACGACGATCGCATGAGCGCGCGTTCTCTATGTGTATGAATTTGACGTAGAATGTGTCACCTTGTTTGCATAGTTTTCAATAATAAGTCACTGGAGGGGATTCATTATTATGCGTTTAACAGAAATCGATGTGTGACATAAATCATGTAACTATTCAATGAAAATAGGGACAAAATTGCGGAAGCTAATTAAAAAACAATAATCACACTTTATGCGGTCACTGTTTAGTCTGTGATGTGTCTATACGAGGTCAAAGTTTATTTTATTATCATTAAACTTCGTTTATTTTACTTTCTAGATCCATAAGTAGCTTGTAGATCATCAAACACAAAAAAAAGGCAATATTTTCGTCGTAATTATTTTCAGATGTCAAAAATGATGACGCCCTGATAAGGAGTGAGAGCAAAGCACCATTTTTAGTTGCTATAAAAATACTAGTCTTGACCTTTTTGCATCGTTAATGCATAATACTTTTATCGGTCTCTTAATCTCTCTAAGTTTTTCTGTTTGCCGGTCAGTATTGACGTATAACTCTCCATTATATAAGTCTGTTTCATTTGACATTTAATTTGTGTTTATTTAAACTCATATCTTACCCTTAGTGCTTGGCTATCTCTAATGCATTTTATCGATACCGCCACAAAAATAAAACTCAACATCTTATCAAAATTTAATTCCATATAATGCCGCAACTAACTAATGCGCTCTGAAAAGTTATCAGAAGGCAACTTAGTTACACTTAGTTAATGAAACAAACAGACCTCCTCCAGCCATTCAAACCAGAGAATTAAACTAATCCCATTATTCTACGGGTTATAGGTTAAAATGTTCGGTTTGCGTAGTCCATGTATAATGAGATCACGAGCTAATATTAAACTTAAGTTGATCCCCAACCTCTATTGATGTCATTTTTTGTCAAATAACAAACTTCAGCGTAGGAAATTTAATAAAAATTTCACCTGATTACCGTCATCAAGTTAATTACTCGATCTTTGAGATTATCGTTTGGAAATTGGTTTCCAATCCCGAAGCTTAGGGGTATTTTGGTTTCGATAAGATTATGAAACTTATTTGTAATAATAAGCTACCTACACCTAGCTAATAGGAAGTGTTTTGAGTTTTTTTTTTTTAATTTAGAAATTAAATAGATATAATGTTTGCATGTCTGTGCAATATTTTGATTGTCATTATCAGTATAATTGGGCAGCTGCCAAGGGTGACAAAGGTTATCACTAGCTAGGTTCATTTCGATTGTTTTCAAGGGCACCTATCGTTTGCTGGAAAACGGAATTGGCTCGTGCCTAGATAGTGACCTATAACCTATTGTATTGTTGTAAGATTTAAACTACCATGTTAATGAATGGCAATTTTAACGCCATGCTCATAAATCATTAAGGCCGAGATTGTATAAATCATGGTAAACTGGAGTCGCAATGAAATTAATTGTTTGGCAATTGAGTGGATTTATTTGTAGTTAGTTTGTGTTGACCGTGTCTATACTAGATGATCGACAACTGCAGCAATAAGAGCAAGAATATAATAGTTGACAGTCTCAGTGCTATCATTTTGTCATTGATAATGTAGTCCGACTTAGAAAATATTATTTCTTATCTTTAAACGTGCCGCCACTTCGAATGTCGGCAACTAAACAGTTCAGTCACCTGGGACTGGTTGCTTTCCACTCGATTTTGAAATGGATATCGCAACAAAAGGCTTGTTTCTGAAACCGTGCTTGCTTTTGTGTGGGCACGCTCACCCACTAAGTTTCTAGTTGTTTTGTCCTCTTTTGGGTATCAGCCGTTTACATTCTATCACTATCTCTCGGGAAATTGCGAAGCTGACGCATTGGCTAGAAGAAGTTCCTCTGGTCTAAATAGCATATACGTCACCGACATCGAGGCGCCTATGTCATATACTAAATACCTGATTAACGCCGACGACCTAAAGGTGGCAACACTGCCAGACTGCTATGGGCAATCTTAAACGAAAATCGGACCCAAAACACAGGAGAGGAGCCCTCTCTATGATAGTTAATACTCAAACCGGCCACTGTGCTTTAGGAAGACATGCTCAAAGACTGGGCATCCCCTACAATGACTTACAGAAGCTGTAGGGATGAGGAAGAAGAGGAGACAATCTGTCACCTCCTATGCACATGCCCTGCACTTGCCAACAGAAGAAAGGCCACACTAGGTAAATACCTCTTCACCGATCTCAATGATCTGAACTCCGCCTCCACGGCTAGAATTGGCTATTTCATAAAAAGGAGCGGATGGTTCCAGGAGTAAGACCTTCTCTGGTCTAAGTGCATCCTCATCGAGGGCCGGTCTAAGCCAACCAACCAACCAACCATCTATGCATGTATATCTAAGTAGCATTGAAAGGTGAAAATTGAACTATGTTTTACCTGTTTTCCAACAATCGTTTTCTAGTCCTCCTCTCTTAGGTGCAAAAACAAATCTCTAGCAATAATTCATGCGCACACATTCCAGCCAGTAATGTAGGATAAAACTTGCAGCAATTGAAACACCTACATACCTACCTTAACGAACCTGTCTTTGTAATTTAGAAAATTCTAATCATAAACTTTCAAACTGGCATTTGGCTTTCGCACACTTTGATCTCAATTTTCTTTACATCTGAGAATAAGTCAGTCGTTTCAGCGCACACGAGTAGGCCATTAATATACACTTACAGCCTTCAGTTTTGCAGAAATTTATTAATTATGTGAACATTGAACTTCGAACTTAAATATTACATACTTATGTATGTAGCCTTCACACTGAAGTCGAAATTTCAATATTGCCTTCTATATTCTCCATTATACATAATATTCTATTAAATAATAAGTTGAACTTGTTTAAACTTCAAAATTTTCCATATTTCAAAAATTGTTCGCTTTCAACGTTCATCACGTGCTTTCACCGTATTTCGAAGACATGATGGCCCGAAACGTGGAGGTCAAGTATATTCATTTGCCTGAGGTGTTTGTGTTAATGTTGGTGCTTGTTGAAATTCAAATTGCGAATACCTTCTGTTTACTTACGTAGGTTTTAGAATACCTTTTTTGTTTTGTGTAACAAGCCCCGACGGATAGAACAAAATGCTAATATGTTTTCTATAAATAAATTGTATTTGTTTTAAATAACGTTCTTTCTATGTATTTATCTTTGTAGCTATGCCCTGGTTTGGGATGGATATCGGAGGTACACTAACAAAACTTGTATACTTTGAGCCAAAGGATATAACACCCGATGAACAAGATCAAGAAGCTGAAATTCTACGCAATATTCGGAGGTATTTGACCAAGAACTCAGCATATGGAAAAACTGGACATCGGGATACGCATCTGCAGGTAATTTATTTCACTTTTTTTCCTATTAAGTCAAATATGGTAGAGAAGGCTGCTTGGTTGCATTAAGAAAACTTAGGCAAAATGTTATTTTATGGAAAAATCCTTTACCTTAAGAAACGCATCAGATAGACGTTGCAATACCAATAAGTGGCTGAATAGAGAGACCGCATCCTGTGATGCCAAATCCGATACATTCATAGATTTCCTACAAAGTTCTTTCCCATTTCTTAAGTACTTCGTATGCAGTATGTAGTGAGGCAAAGAAAAGACTAAAAATAAAAAAGTATCTAAGTGCTAAAGTACACTCCAATTCTAAAAAAAAAATCAACTTTACAGCACAAAGTGCTGCTCTTTCCCCCTCTTTTTATTATACTTGAACTATGTATGTGTCAATAGGTTCCACACCCTTTGCTTATTAAAAGGTGTAAAGGAAAAATGACGCAAAAACCAAGAGAAAAAATTAAACTTTATGTAATCTTGGAAATATTAAAGGCAACTACGTAGAAACACATTTTATCTTTACTCTCTCTTTCTCATCTTACAAAATCACTAATGGAAACTCTTCCAAATATACATACATACGCAGAGCTATGGGCAACTCATTTAGTTTACAAATCTGTTGACACATGGCGCATGCAAGTATCTCAAACGGTGAAGGTCAATGGTGTTTCTATCGGGGAATGCTAATTAAAGTTACATGATGAAGTTTAGCGAAAAAGTACATTTTGCGAAATAATTAATTTATTACATCCTGGTGGGGTGTGTATGTATGTACATATGCTCTTGCGAGTATAAGAGAAAATAATGTTTTAATTGGGGTATTTTGCCCTTAAGTGCTTTCAGAAGCCTTGGAACTGTGGTTTCTTGAAGTAACCTACAGTACGCTGCTACAGATTATGTGTGGAAGACCATTTGTTTGTTTCTAGTTCAGACACAAACCATAGAGCATTGAAACCGCATCACACTACGTCAGACAAAAAGAGCGCACACTCTTAGGCGCAATGAATCCGCTTATACATATGTATCTCACAAAATTTATAAGATAGCTATCCGATTTTTTTTTCAATTTTTTTTTGCAGTTTATGTAGTTTAGGGATCCGAGGGTGGACACGTTTGACGGAAACATTTCTCTCTTCGCATGCTAAAGTTTTCGACTTTGAAGCCATCCAGCCTAAGAATAATGAGAATTTTTGAAATAGTGTAGAAGTTACAGGAAGTCGGAAGGGCGCACGATAAAATGTACTACTAGTCATTCTGTGGGAAGGTTGGGAGTCAGTATATCAGTTAATACACCGTTTAACAGGGTTCTTCGAGATAAGTTTTGATCTAAAAAAAAATTGCAGAAGATTTGTTAGGTGACTTCCGATCCTGTTTAGCAGTTCCATTCCATTCTAATGCATTAAGTTGGTTGTTACAAACTCACTCTATTATTTGGTTACTTACGTAGTATCGTGGGGTTTAGTAAGAGAACGAGCCGATCCTCGATCTTGAGTCGAAGACTCCAATCAATTCCAACAGTGTTTGGTAACCTAGTCTTTTGCAAAGGCATACATATTTACATTTATGATTAAAAAAAAATGTATTTATAAATAAATAAAGTCAATAAAATATATTTTTTTAGATGGACAATGTTGAGATTCGCAAACGACGTGGTTCCCTGCACTTTATACGATTTCAAACCTCTGACATGGGAAATTTTCTATCATTAGCCAAGGCTAAGGGTATGGCTGAACTGGTGACAACTGTCTGTGCGACAGGTGGGGGTGCCTTCAAATTTGAAAGGAATTTTAGAGATGTGAGTACGAACCGGTCACCTTAAACGAAAACCATTATATAATAAATATTTCACCACAAAATACAGGAGGTTAACATGAAACTAGCCAAATTTGATGAATTGGATACACTAATCAAGGGAATCCTCTTTGCGGAGGTTCAAAATAAAACAGAGTGCTACTACTATGAGAATGCGAGTGATATTTTGTAAGGCTTTTAAAAAAAAAATGATTCAACAATTTTTATTGATAACTTTGAATTCAAACAGAAATAGCGAGATACGTGCATTTGACTTTTCAAAACCATATCCCTTTATATTGGTGAATGTCGGTTCTGGTGTTTCTATTTTGGCTGTCTATGGACCGAATAATTATAAACGTATATCTGGTACCAGGTATGTTCGAAAATCCCTTTTTCAAAGAAGGATGGTATAGACTTGGGTTGTTTTTTTTCTTTTTTGTCTACAGTTTAGGCGGCGGTACATTCCTGGGGCTGTGTTGTTTACTGACAGGCTGTAATACATTCGATGAGGCCATTCAACTTGCCACAAGGGGAGACAATCGAAAAGTCGATAAATTGGTCAAAGACATCTATGGTGGGGACTATGAACGATTCGGACTGACGGGTGATCTTGTTGCATCGAGGTTTGTGTAATACGAGACGTCTACTTTCCCTGGGAATGTTATATATATTTTTGTTTGTTTGTTTCTTTCTTTGTAAAGCTTTGGCCAAATGCACATGAAAGAAAAACGAGCGTCAGTATCCCGCGAAGATCTCGCTAATGCCACTCTTGTGACAATCACGAATAACATTGGATCGATTGCGAGAATGTGTGCGCTCAATGCTAAAATTGATAAGGTATTTCAAATAATTTGCCTGGTTCCTTCTTTCAATTCTCATAAAACAAAAATGTATTTATTTTCTCATTTAGATAGTCTTTGTGGGTAATTTTCTGCGTGTAAACCCAATTTCAATGAAACTCCTTGCCTATGCCATGGACTTTTGGTCTGATCATACATTAAAAGCTCTCTTTTTGGAGCATGAAGGATACTTCGGAGCATTGGGTTGTTTATTGCAATTCAATGGAGAAATAGCCGCTGCACTTAATGAGAACGACGCACAGACACCAACTTCGACAGATGATACTGCCTCAAAGACCGCTTCAACGTCCTCAGTCGAGGAAACAACATCTTCATCATCAATAACGACATTAACAGATGAAAAGAAGGGATACGGTTCACGTTGATCACAATTCCCTAAATAGGATAAGCACGTGTGGTCGATCCATTTTTCTCTCGTTTTTCCAATTCTCTCTCTTTAAACAAATATCCATTTGACTTAAGTTTTAGTACCAACATATGTAAATTGTTTGTTGCATTTTTGTTTCTCATTTGTATGCACACTATTTTGATCTTGATCAATGTATCGATGTAATGAATGCTTCTATTAATTTGTCTCCCTTTTGCCTGTAGCGTTTTATACGTATTCCAATGCAAATGGATTGTAAATTTAGCAAAAAAAAAAAAAGTACACTAGGTAGGTAGGGTTTAAACACTTAAACATGTCTATTTGTTGTGGAATATGTGTGCAAAAATACGCTGTGGGTAGTAAGGGTGTTTGCCAAACCTGAAGTATTCAAATACTTAGGGTTCGATTGAATTGAAACACCGCAACAGCGAATATGATGGTAGGCAAGGCAACTAATAACTGCTAAAGAGAGAAATCATAATCCGTCAAACGTGTTATTTAGATAAATTCCGTTTATATGTATATATATATATTTTTTTATATATGTGTATGTATGAGTTAAATTATGTATTTCGTTTTAGAGATAAGTTATAAAAAATGGAGAATACAGAAGAAATTTATGTTTATTTATAGCTGTATGTACATTTTCTACTTTTTACAATAGCAACTGAATACTCGTCCCATTATGGAACAGTGCTTGTGCTTGATGTTTGATCAAGTTGTACATAACACAGAGCGCTGTTCTATTGGACATGATTTCTTCCTTAATAAGGACTTCGTGTTCGTTTGTTGAGTACGGTTGGTAGGAAAGTTGAACTGGAGAACACTGCTGACATTGGAAATTTAAATCACAAGTACTCTGCGAAGACTAATGCACTTTATTGTAGTTTAAAACTGATTTGTCTGATTGTCTCAAACTCTACATGTAAGTAGAAGAAATATTGCCGCACTCCGACTGCAATCAATCGCCCATACAATGCTGACATGCATTAAAGAAAACTTCTCCAATATTTTTATCAAAACAGCCAAGTAATCTAGAAGGAGAACATGGGGCTTTGATACAAACATCATCTACTCATCTAAAGGCAAGAAAAAATACCTTAACACGTTTTATTCTTTTAAACTATCCTCTAATAACCGTCTTAAATAGATCCCGATAGTCTCGACTTGGTGCCCAATCAGCTTTAAAATCAAGTACCCTCAGATTTCGATCGGTCGCCACGAACAAATATCGACTATCACATGCAATACTGTATACAGGTGAGCTGTGGCCGCGTCTAGATGTAGGGTAGTATATCTGTACACATTTGTCCGGCATTCGAATGTCATATAGATTCACTCGACAGTGATGCTTGACACCGCACAACACGGCATACAAACCATCATATTCTAGACAATAGATCGACGAATCAAATTGATCTTCCCAAACGCTAACATCACAATCCAAGCGACGATCATACATCCGAAAAGTAGTGTCGAAATTCGCGGTAAATAATACGTTTTCGTCTTTCAATTTGAGATCATAAATGGAAAAGGTATCTGAATTGAGGGTGTGCTGCGTACCCCTGAAAGAGACATAGTGGATTATGAAGAGCTTGTAGACAACTTAAATGGACTAACGTCTCAACGTCCACTTCTCTCAACGCTTTGTGGTTCATGTCTGTGTACAATCCACCATAGAATTTATCACCATCTGGGGTGAGCTTAACAGCCTTGTATGCATCCTGATATTCATTAACCAAGTCCAAGTACAGTAGACCGAATTGGTTTGCCCGCCGCCACAATCGTGCACATTTATCCGTACTCGATAGATATATGTTTTTGCTAAAATCCACACAATTTAGATATTCATCGATATTGCTCAGCCGCATTTCTGTTGCAATACGATCCTCGTAGATGAAACCAGTGCCATATACTCGTCCAGCAAATATCGTGTCATTTTTCTTCACGAAATCCAATATATCCGCTTTGGCGTTGGTGGAAATTTCCTCCGTACAACGCCCCTTTAAAGGTTCATACTTCACCCGCTTATGAATACGTATATATCGCTGATGTGTGATGTAGAGATTATCCTTGTCAAGGTGGATTTTCGCCGCACACATTCTGTTGCTTTGGAAGTATATAGTCTCATTGTAACGTCCATTCAACCAATTGGAAGCTATAGACAAGCGCATGATGTATGACAAATCATCAAGGGTTCTGCAAAGGAAAATAAAGAAACTGGCCTTTTTCAAACTGGTAAGTTCACATTCCCACCTGTCGCATATAGATGGATTGTCCCGATGTCCACAGAGCAGTAGATTCAGCGTTTTCACATAGTAAACATGGTTGTTTATAACTGTGTTAAAGAACCCACTGGAGCGGCAAAGATTGGCAAGGTCAGATTCATCACAGTAGCAGAATATTTTAATCAGACAATCAAGATTCAAATCACGAATGCTTAACATATTTTTTATTTAATTTTTTGCTTAAAATCTACAAAAGTATTTGAAACGTTCGTGAATCTCACAGCGGGCAGCTTTCAGGTTAACTCGTCTTGTCAAATACAGCTGTCATCGAAATGGGTGTGTTTGCTTTTTCGAAGTGACAGAGCCGCAAAAATATACAGTAAAGTTCGCATATGCAGTGCTTGTGACAGTTATCGAGTGCATATATAATTAAAAATTGGAGTTTTTATATTTTATAGCAACATTTTAATTTACTTTATACTAAACGTTTGCTTGAAAAAGGTTTTAATAAAGAACAGTGCTGTGTTTTAATCGGAAGGAGTTGAATAGCAGCAACAAATAATCTGGAAAGGGGTGAGTAAATGAGGTCCAAAGCTTGTTGGAAATTGAATTCGTGAGTATAATGCAGGTTGCATTGAATTGGAATTAATAAAAGGACGAGAATATTCTCCTTTATGGAGAGGGAAACATAAGGTTTGAGCCAAAGTAGTCCTAAACAAAGTTACTCATCTTTCAATCCGCAGAAACAAAGTTACGACCAGTCTGCACTGATCAGATCCTTCCTTCCTTGCTAATTAGATCAGAAATCGAATTTGATTTTTAAAATGTACCTATATGTCGGATTGGGAGAATTATATTCGGTTGATGTTAGGTTAGGGTAGCACGGCAGGCTGAGTGAGATGCAGGAGATTTAAATCATCATCCTGACAAGTGAAACACATATTCATTGAAACCAATTTATGTATTTCATTTTAGGAGTCTGCCTGCAACGTGGGATTCCGTTAAGGATTCAGTTAAGACAAAGTGTATGGAGGTTCAAGTGCTTGCAGTTAAAGTGTTCATGCAAAGTGTTTTCAAGAAACACCTTCAACAGCATTCAAGACACCCTTTTTTAGCAGGCTCTTGCCGGTGAGTGTAGATCTATAAGCAATTGCATGTGCATGCAGTGATCTTATCAAGAAAATGATTAGAATACCTTGATAGCTTGGAATCAGTCCGTTCAAACTGATTGCCATGGAATCCATTATAGATTTCGCATTCCAGGGGGGTTCGTAGATTAATATTGACTTCCTTCGTTCAGATTTCCTGTCTGTCGTCGTGTTAACTCTTATTTATACCTAGCTTCTGAGAATTCACTGAATTGATGCGAAAAGTACAAAGGACTGAGGGCCCTCTGTTGTAACTCATTTCAAATGATAAACTGATGGGAAATAAATTTCAAACTCTCTTAAAGCCAATTTCCTATACATTACCGGATGGATACAACAAACCAATTACATAATGTCATTCTTTTATCGACAAACCAGAAGTATTGTTATTTGTGACCTATTTCCAGGTCAGAAAAATACCCTCAATCTATGGATATCAACTGGCCGGATGTGCCGTCAGCAGGACATCCTTATTATTATTCTATCACCAGGATTTATTGCTCAGAGGCATTTGCATTTGTTAATCATTGTAAGGTCCAGGTCCAGGTTTCAATAGGTAAACAATTTGAAAAGACTTTTCCATTGTGTGCAGTTGAAAAATTGTTCATTAATTGACTTCTAATACGCTTTCAAAGCGACTATCAATTAAACTGATTATTTGTTTAGATCTTTTCAATGTTCACCCTTTCCCACGGAATTCTTCACGGATCCTTGTGAGGATAAAATTGAAATTTGTATCACTTTCTTCCGATGTAGGATCGAAGGGTATACACACACCAATGTCGTGTTTCTACTTAATGAATGGCAGGGTAAACGAAGGCATTTATCTTCTCGCTTCTGTTTCAAACATCTCCTTAGTTTCAGTTCCCAGTTATAATTAAATAAATAATTAATTAAAAAAAGGTTCTCTCCACACACATACATACCTCCTATATCCTTCCTTTCTGGCTGGACGACATTATTTCGATGGAAAATCTTTAATTGAAAAGGAAGTGAAAAAATATGCATCTTTTGTTTTCGTAAGATTTAAGGATATACAGGATTCTGAGGAGATAAACCTGAGTTGGAAAATCTTTCAAATCTCACAAATCTCGAAAAATCTCTCTCCTCTTAAAAATTGACGAATGTCGTGTCCTCTTTTAACTGAAAGACGTAAGCGGGAGTGATTTTCGAACGCCTGTAATTAAAACTGCCTAGTTTCTATGATCCTTTACAAGGGATTTTAAAAATTGTCAGAACTACTCGTACACAATAGGTCTATGATACGGATATACATGGCTCTATGATCCTGTTTATCTAAAGCAGTATCCTTGGTAATTATCACTTTCAAGGTCCTTGAGCTGAAACAGATGTTCTTGGATTTACATGGAGGTTGCTATTGTTTTTCTTGTGACTAAGCCAACAAATCTGTATGATCTGTTTGCTTGCGTTTCGGTGACATTACACATGTACCAATCAGGAATGTGTTGTGGGTACGACGGCAACAAAGTTTGGGAAAAAAAATCAGACGGAGAACGGTGCATAAATCCTTTTGTTCATAGATAGCGAAAGGATTTAGAATATAAAGCAGTTTGATCGGTTTTTCGATCTTAAAACAAACTTTTACGAAGCATATTGACTATGTTGTTGTATCCTAGTAAACCCCTGGTGTTTCCTTGGGATACATTTCCTTACTGTCAAACATTTTACAAAACCGACAAGTGCTGCTTGAAGCTGAAGTCTCATAGTGATCGGAGATCGATCGATCGTGTAGAGCGATCGTACTGGTACTCCATTCTGCATCCAAAGTCTAATTTTAGCATTCAATTCAATCGCTTGACTATGTCACAAGGAAGTAAGGAAGCAGGAATTCAGGACAAACGAAATTACGTTGCATTCTCTTATCAAACCTAAACTAGAATTCATTGAATTCGTTGAAATTGATCTGAATCGTTTGATTTTTCTCTTTTTTTTTTTATTATTGAAACACAATTGAAAAGGTGTGGCTGCTGTGGGATTGCAAGTGGGGGAATAACACAAATTCTTGCTCTTAATCGATCACTAGTTGTTGCTCATGCAACACGAGTCACATACTCGTACTTTGCGAGCTATTTTAAATTACTTTATCTAGATGTGTTACAATCTCCCTCTCTCTTACATATTTGTTTCTTTTATTTTATTTTTTATGTGAGACTTGTCTATGTAGGCGACTGTGTGCGAATGATTTCTGTGGTATTTGGAGCAAATGGTTGGATTCTATTCACTGACTAGTGTTCTATGTATGAATATCTATACATCTATGGTTGTAAGTTGAAAAATTTACAATAAAACGATCAACAGATTCAAAGAAACACCTACTCCTGCGAATTAGAAAGGATTTCCATTTCTTAAAAAACACCAACTAGGTTCCGTTTTCATATTTCTAATCACCTGCTGGGATTTTTTTTTTTTTTTTAAAAAAGGATCTCCATTCAGGATTCCCTATCCCTAAACACCTTGCCCACCCAAGAAATAGAAAGAAAAAAAAAAGGATCTTATAAAAAAAAATTCTTTGAAAAAAAATATACTTCCTGACAATGGTTCCTATTGTGTGTCGGACAATCGGGGAGTGATAAAATTGATTGAGCTGCCTTGTAATTAAAAAAATATTTTGTAAACTGATCCTTTTTGCGATTCGTTTCGGGGTAATTTTGTCAGAATTATTAATGTGCTCTGGATACGCTTCATCACCTTAGCAATAGCGTCAGAGTGGATTTGGTAGGAAAAGGAACTACGGATGTGTTACATAATTCAGATTAGATGTGGTTAGACTGATAATTAGCATATCCTGACCTTCAAACTGTGGTTTTAAAATGTAGGGCTTCCCTTTTAATGAGCTGTTTCCATATTTCGACTTACTGACTTTTCTGTGCCTGAGACACGGCCTTCCACTCCCTACGATCTCGGGCACGAGCTTCTACTTGTCCACACCAAGCGCTCTAATATCCGCGATAGCTTGATCCTTAAAACGGAGACTCGGTCTTGCTTTTTCTCTCGAACCTGGGGGCTGTGATTCGATTGTCCATTCGCTCGATGTGACTGTTTAGGTTTTTGGACTACATCCACAGTCTGGTACAACTCATAGACTTTGCGGTTATATCTTCTCCCTTCGCCCTCCTCTCACATGGGACCGACAATTTGACGAAGAATATTTCCCTCGAAAGTGTCCAAAATCTGCTCTACTTTCCTACTTATCGTTCAGCACTCAGCTCCATATAGCAGAACTGGCAGGATCAATGTTTGTAGAGCATGCATTTTGCCGTCCAAAGTAGTAACGGTTTCCTAGGGTAAGACTTCGCCGAATCTCCACTAGGGTGTCATTCGTGGAGTTGATATTTAATTGGCATATCCCACCCTTCAAGTTATGATTTTATGGTCATATTGCAGCAAAAAATAGAGTAAAGGCTTCTATTTCAATGAGCTGTTGCCTAACTTCGACTAAGCTATGTAGGGGCCCATCGTAATCCTTTGCACTTAGAATACAGAAGGAGTGTCCTAGTATATATATGTATGTACATAGGTACTTTGGTCTATTCCAAAGAATGGCTTGACATGTGTGGATCATCGTAATACATTCATGTGTCCAAGTTCGACAATAACCAACG
Organism: Xylota segnis; assembly: GCA_963583995.1. NCBI lineage: Eukaryota > Metazoa > Arthropoda > Insecta > Diptera > Syrphidae > Xylota > Xylota segnis. The sequence continues at coordinate 1,861,004 of OY757238.1, forward strand.
AGTATTGTTATAGGTATTCTCAGCATTTATCTGCTCAGTTTAATTATTTCCTGAGATTTCTTCTCATCTAAAACTTTTCATAAGATCTATCGCCTGCCTTTTCACTTTGTTCATCTTAGGTCAGCTATGTGAATGATTCTATTGAAAATGATTCGCTTAATTACATACATACGTCCATCGGTAATAGCTCTTCTTCTGTCACTGAACTGACCTGGAGTGAACTGGTGCCAAACAACACAGTTTGTTCTACGGCCTACCTCTCGCGATCGTTTGACAAATAACCGAGGGCAAAACTGTCATGAAAATCCTTCTCAGAACAAAACTGTCCTTCTGAGGCAGTATTAGGCAATCTTTTCCAAAGGCGATAGCCACAATATAAAAATACAATCCAACGTTCCACCCCTTTATGACTATAATCTTTTTTTTCACGAACACACAACAAACATATGAGAGAATAATTATACCAGGAATACTTCAAAATACCGCACAGATCCATGGGCGGTACACATTTATTACGGTCATGTGTCTTAATAAGCTGAGACCCACTTACCCCCACTTAATAGTTGAGAGTCCTGGAACCCTAATTACCTCTGACTGAATATAATTAAGATGAACTCGTCTCCGCTTTAAGTGTTGTTATAATTAAAAACTATTTATCCACAGACTTTAAATGAATTCCTTCTCGACGACATTCCCCGTCGGCATTGTCACCTTGCATCATCTGCATTCGACACACGTCTACCACCATGCAAGCGGAATCGTAAAATTTCCGCATTTGTCTCTTGCGACTGTCCGACGAAACTTACACTCAAAACTAAAGAACAAATTCATTCGATATTGAATTTAGTACAAGAATTTGGACCCGTGCCGTGGTGTCATAAAATGTTTCATTGAATTGGAAACGAATTGTTTTATGACCTCTGACCAGGTACAGATACCAGAATAGATACAAACTGTTGCTCTTTTGTGCGACCTAATTGCGATCGCATGAGTTTTATAATCCGCTGCCGTGTAGGTGCCCAACATGCATTTACAAGGTTCAGTTTTATGATCTTCTATCCTTCCGGGAAAATATCCGCCTTTGTCGGTATGGAACCTTAATTACATTGACGAATAGACAGATATTCAATGCTTCCGTAAAATTTAGATATGGTTTTCCTCGTTCATCTTTCCACATGTTAATCGGGTATTTGAAGTAGCGACAGTTTCAAGATCGGGGAAGCTGTAAAGTTGCGCTCAATTCGAGAAGAAAAATTTGTGAACAGATTCATGTCAAGGACATTCTATGTTTCGAAAACAATTGCACCTTTGTTTGTACTCAACAAAGGCATGAGTTTTCAAAATGTTTTCTATTCATTTCTTTCCGAATAATTGCAAATTGATTCGTCAAATGGTGAGACACGATGCTATGCAAGGACATCGATGGGATACGGGTATTTATTGTTGCCAATTACTAGGACACTATTGAGTCGTCAAAGATGAATTTGTCATGTAGACGTGGAAAATTTAGATTTAAACGCTATGTGAGGTTGAGAGACTCCCCTGGGGTGGCGAGTTTAGTTTTGCTGCGCTGTGTTATTGCTAGATACTTACCTGTACTTGTATAGATTCATATATAGGACAACGGGGTCAAAAGTAACATGTTTTACCAAATTTGATGCTTACCTTAAGATTTTCCAATAAGTCTGCCAAACAATGTCTAGTTACAAAGTTCAGGAGAAACGTTGGGAGGATTCCTCCACGAAAATGTCAAAATTTGCCATTCAAGATTTGTTACAAATTACAATTAGTTGTAATACAAGTTTGGGTATGTTGTAACAAAATTACTACATTTGTCACTCTAGATTTTACAAGTTTCTATGGTGTCATGCGTAATTCCTTGAAATTTAAAAAACTAAAAATTTTAGTGCAGAAAGTATGCGGTCAGAGCTATAGTTTTTCCAGGGTTGTTACACAAAACCTAAGGGTTAGGATTATTTAATTTGGCTATCCTTGAGGCCCTCAAGGTTGGGATTCTGCCGTCGGGAATTCATGCACAAACCTGTAAATTTTATGAGCCACTGCCACAACTTGTACCGCTGACGTCTACATCACAACTGAAGTTGGTAGGACGTTTACTTTTGTGGTAGCCAAGGATGTTTCTCTTTGAAGAGACTCTTAATTTGCATCATACTCTTTGTTTTACAGCCGTTGCAACTTACCACTATTATTTCAAAACCGGTTATCTCAATAAATGCCGAGGGGGGAATTGTTAAAAATTTCCCAAAAAAATCCTGCCAAAGGAGAAAAAAAAAGTAATCTAGTTTTCTGTGGCTAGAACAACAAGTTTAAATTCTGTGGCGCTTAAATCAATTAGGTTATCAAATTACGTACTGAGTGCAACACGAGCAATTAATACACTCGTCTACCTAGTTCTTAGCTCAGAACAAGATTTCAAAGCACAGTAGTTGCAGAAGCAAGAAATCGAGCTCACTAGGCCAAAACGTTTCAATTACACCATTAACAACAACCAGAATTGCAGTAGCCGCCGCATTAAAGTCTTTTTTGTTTTATTAACATCTAAGTAAGAACCATTTTTTTGCGTGCTACCTCAAAGCAAAGGCTAAGATACTCGTATGTACATACATTATGTCAATGCTAACTCAACAAGCGTAAATGAGATCGAGATCAAAGTTGTCATCGTAGCCATTAAAAGTCGCAACAAAATGTCACTCTTAAAACCATGCAACGAAGAAGAAGAAACGAATTTAGGCCTGCAAATTGGAGCACAATGGCAACAATTACTAAATTCAAGTTTACCACTGAGAGATGTGGTCGTAGTCTAGTGTTCTTAGAGAGATACAGTCTACTGAAATGAAGAGTGGTGACACCATGCTAGCTGAGGAGGGGTACTCGTACTGGCGGTATATTGTAAGTTTAGCCGAGATTCTTTTGACCTTCTTCGTCTGTTTACGCGAAATGTGTTCTGGTTTCATCACCGACAAATGTGGTATCTGTTTACATTTGGGTTGAATTGTTGCACAAATGAATCAAATTTTAAGAGAAAAAATTACACAACTGCACAAAAAGTGTTTCATAATTTTTTGAAAAAAAAAAAAATGGCACTGCGCACTACAATCCAACTATTCGTGCTCCTTTTTGTTAAAAAAAAGAAAAAGAGAAAAATAAAAGAAACAAAATAGTTTTTTGATTGCGAGATAAATATCACTTAAACGATCTATTTTCATTCGAATTCTTGCCACATGATTGGCACCCCCTATAGCATTATTTATTTAATTGAAAGGTTGCGCGGAAGGGCAGGAGATGAAGTCTAAATGTCTAGAGCAACCGACAGCGTATCACCTCCTTCAGTGAGACATGGCTTTGAGTGTTATTTTTGAATTTTTGGCGCAATCGCTGGTGAAGGTGTTTTCTTTTTTAGCTCATTTCTTGAGTTTGAATACATTGTATTCAAGGTCATAGGGTGCGGACAATGAGTTGGGTGGTTCTGCAAATGTACTCGTTTGCATAAAAAGTGCAGAAATGATGGTTGATGTAGGACAGTAGGTAGGTTTAAGAGCTATCGGATCTTGACCTATCCAATGTGCGATGCCTGAGAGTAGAGAACATGAATCAGAATCAGCAAGACCGGTCCTCCTGAACCAGCCCGTTTTCGTTATTAATTTTAAGGTGGTTTAAGGTGGCGTCTTACCTAGTTCGATGAGAGATACTTTCCAATGGTTAGGTATCTAGTTTTGCTGAGGCTTGACCCAGCCTCTGCATAGGTCTGTGCTGCTGCTTCTTATTCTTCTGAGTTGGGCAGCCATCGGGTTCTGGCCTGTGAAGAGGTGGGTCAGCTGTTGTCTATTAAGTGATTGATTTCGTTTTATCGTTGTATTAGGTCCAAAGTAGTCTCGAAACAAGGTATAAGGAGAGTACACTCCAACAAGCATTGGCAATGTTGCGAAGAACGTTTGAAAGTCAGAAGATCAAGGCAAAGATTTGATGTCAAATCATCTTGTTGTAAGGTTTTGCTTGGTAACTCCTATATCCGAGAAGTCTATTGTAAGATGTAGAGAGCTGAGGGATAGTTAGTTTTTAAGCCAGAATATAGGTAAGCTTAGGTTAATAGGTTGATTGGGTAAAAAGAACCTTCCACCTGCGCTGGGAGTTATGACTTCTACACTACAAGAACTATGAAAAATCTATGAAGTTTCAAGTCATCCTGAGGGTATTTGCGAATTCGTTCTGTTGTACACACAAGTCCTGAAAAAATGGCTTCCAGGTACCTTTTTTAAGTGAGAACCACTGCTGTATTCGGGAATACTGATAGTCCAAGGAGCTCAGAGTAGAATGCCGTGCCAACTCCATTGTCTATCTTGGAACCATCTGTGTAGATACTTACTTACTTACTTACTTACTTACTTACTTAGGTGGTGCTGCAGTTCGGGGTGAACCTGGGCCTCAACCAACAAGCCTCCCTAGTTAGCCCGGTCCTTAGCTATAGGACAGGGTCTTATAAAGAGTCTCCTTACTTCTTCGGGATAGGGCTCTGCTACTTCTTAGCCCAAGAAACAGCGATTGGCAAGAGTTATTCTTCGACTTATTTCTGCTGAGGTGTAGATAGGCCGCGTGTGTGGTTTTTGATTTTCCAGCTATCCTTCTGGAAAAGTAGCATTGAATGGTCTTGCAAAGTCAAGGCTGGTAGTCTTGTGTTCTGGACATAGGTACATCAATGCCCATAATTTTTTATAGGATCTGCACATGGCTTCCAGTTTTCAGTCTAACTAACCCGGAGATCTCTGTTTGCGACAGATCCTAGCATTTAACTTTCAATATAGCTTCAAACATCGTAAGGTGAAGATGCAGATCATTCTTTCAATCCTAATCGTGGTTCTAAGGCTGGAAGCGCTTAGCATCAAATTACCCTAAGCTTGTATGACTAGGGCCCTAGGATTTGTCAAAAGTCAGAATAATCTTCACTTTGATCCGATCCAGCACACATTTTAAAGATCTTCTTCTCTTGCTTCATAGGGAACACAATCTTCTAACTGTATCCACTACAAGTCTTCCTACAATTTCTTACTCTGTTCTCTCAATTTCCTACAAATGTTACGTAAGTCAGCAACAAAGTTTTGCAATGCATGCAGCAATTCAAATAAACAAAACAAAAAGGTGCTAGTGCCTAAAACAGCAGCAGAACCAAGTGCAACTTAACACCTGTGTTCTACGTAACAAGTTTTGTATTTGAATTCTCTTTCCTTTGTTTTTGTTTGCTTGCGCAGGTCGCTAAATACTATTTAATACACCCACCAGGTTGCCCTTGAGTATTTAAATTACACGGAACGTCAACGATTGCAGATCAACGTATATTGTTACTGATCGCGCAATGCCAAGCACCTGACGAAAATATATTTTTTTTTTCTTTATTTTTGTAATTTCTACAACCACAGAGTAGTTTTTTCCTTGGTTTTTTTTTTTTGGAACATTTTCACAACACCTCCCGCTGGGGAAAATCAACTTCAGACCGGAATTACAATATATTGTCAAATATTCAAGAAATATTGAAACACGATTTCGATTGCATCAACTCAGGAACACGATGAGACGGGACGGCGCGCGATCCAAGATGGGGGAATAAAGATTTCCGCAAGGCATGCCGGTTGGGTGGTAAGAAAATGTTGTACGAAAGAGGAAGTGTTTCGAGAACGGCAATGCAATGAAAATACCCCCGGGTGTTGAATGATTTCTGTTCATTGGCGTGTGTGGCAATGAAAAAATTTACGAAACTTTCAGAATTTAGAAATGTTTACACGAAAATTTAAAAACAGAAAACTGTTTCAAAGGCATTAGTGTGCAAATTTCGTCATAGTGGGGTTTTGAAAATTGCTTGAAAATTACACGTGCTGATGTGGTGATGCGGTGTCTTGTGGGATTAGGCTGTTGATGGTGTTGAAATCACTTTTTGTGATGTTTTCATTCTTGTTGTGATATTGGAGGTAGAGTTGAGTGGACTTGAATGACTGTAGGACATTCTAGGTGACTGGAGGTAGTAGAAAGTAGCGAATGGGTTCACACATTCCATACTAACAGGATTTTTTCTAAGACACTTGCCCTTGTACCTGACACTGCAACCTTAAGGGACCTATTGTGTGAACGTTTTTCAAATCTACGTTTAACCAACGTATTGCTGAGCATTTGCAGAGAATATGCTCGGATGATTATCATTATAAGCAACCAGTATTAGGTTTAGGCCATTTTAGGACTGAATCTTGAAGCTCTACCGTTTGGACATCTTATAGCCCACATGGCCAAAAAGTAAAATTTCTACGATTGGCTCGTCAAATTTTCGTTACCTATGCTACTGATTGGTCTTTCTACAGAGCCGTAACCTTGAAGAAAGATACTCTTACTAACTTTTTAACGAGATGGTAGAGAGCGCTTTCTGCCGTCATGTCTTTTCTGTAGACACATGGGTAGACAAAGCTAACGAACCTCTAATATGAGTTTTCCTTCGTTTTTGGAAAATAAGTTGTTGGACTTTTAGCACTAAAGGATGGAAATTATATTAATCTGTCAGTTGTAGCTAGCTTCGTTTATTTGCTCCCTATTTTCAAGAGATTTCCTAGGGGTTTCCATTCCGGAATACTCTGTCCAGTATTTCTCTAAAATGTGTACACAACAAAACGCCCCAATTAAACAGTTTACTGCCGCCACAAGTCAAATGATAACAACTAGATAATTAAAGCGACATTCCCTTCCACTATCTGTGTCCAGTACCTACGTTCAAGTTCCTCTGACCACAATAGCCATATTGTACTCCATGTGAGCCACATATCCCTGTCCCCTACAGTATAGTACAGTATAATGGTTCACAACAGTGATCGCTCGACTATCTAACCAAGCAAGCACTGTTGATTTCAGCGATTTATTTTGCCATTGAAAAATGATTACACACACACACGCCATGCCTGGGAAACCATTTTGCGGTTTCATGTTATTTCGAACTTTTCACTGTGTAGGTATTTTTGACAAAGTATTAGCTATCTCTCTGTGGAAAATATTTCATAAGACGTGTTACGTGTTCAATGAACTTGAAAACGATTCCCTCACCACTTACAATACAAAAACAAAAAGTAATAATGATTTTCCACCCGATCAGTCGCTATCTATACAGGTATCTATGTATGTAAGCGCAAAAAATTACAAAAAAAAAGCAAAATGGCTTCAATGTGCTAATATGGCGAACGTGACAGTAATTTGACATACGGCCGGAAATATTGGGCAACTCTTTGAGAACCTTATCACACCTACCACATACAGGTACTAACGTCAATGCCTCGAATTCGAAGCTTCATGGCGTCCTTTGTGATTGCAAAATTCTCCACGTTTACGTACCCGTATACCCAGTCTAAATCGCAGTACCGAATCTTATCAGCAGTATTAATTGGACTTTGTTAATATATTATATGATTAGAATGAGAGGGCCTCAGATAAGTGGTGTGTGCGTTTTTTTTTCTGTCCATGACACGACACAGTCGTCGGTTTTTGAAATGAAATTGCGAGCAAGTTGTGTGTGAATGGGAACACGTATGCGAAATTTAGATTAACGATACCTGTTCTGTTTACGTGTTCTAGATTTTACGAGTACTCCCATAGAGATTCTAGAATTGTTGAGTTTATTGTACGATAATCTACATGACATAGTTCATGCGCGCCCGAGATCAATATTCAGTTCAGACGACGGTACTAATAAACATTCATTAGAAAAGCTATCTGCATTGCGATGTAATAAACCAAATTTTCCACCTACTCCAAGCGTATGCTAATTAGCAATTAGTAAGCATACAATATTCTATCCAATTCTAGCTTTATGAACATATAGACTGCCTCATTAGTATTCATTTAATTATCTGTAAAAAATTGTGCACTATGATAAGTGCCAAGTTCAGGCTGGCAAACACACTCAGTCTCTAAGGTGCAAGTTCCTGTATTGCGTTCAAAAATTAGCAATACCACATCAAACTGCCTTGACTATACTTCCGGTCTGGCTGTGTGACCAGAATAGTAAATAAAGCCATAAAGTTGTATAATGAAAATTCCATTGATCATCATTCCCCAGATCAGACGATCACCAGATTTTTAAATAAATTTATTTACTTTTCCATTAATACAAGTAAATTAAGATAAAGTGAAGTCATTCTTAGAAATAAAAAAAAGAAAAAAACTGTATTGTCATGATGAAGATCACGTTCACCGGAGTGCTTTTTGTTTAAATGAAATGAAATGCCAATGGTTAACGTAGTATAATTATTTTATGAAGCTGCTTTTACTTGTAATAAATTATATCACATGAGTTGGCATTTGATTATAATTGTGCAACTCATGGAGGACATTAAAGTTTGTACTATACGTAGAATTCTGACTCAAATTTAGTAAGATTACATCACATTCTGTCATTAGTTGACACCTAAACCTTTATTTGAAAATATTACAAGAGATCATTTGAACCAATGGATCAGCCTCTGTACTCATGTGATACTGTCGTAGTGTATCACGATAATGTACGAAGTCTCAAGAGACAGATCGATATAAAGATTTGTGAATACTATGTCAAGTCTGTAGACGAGTACCTACAAAAGTACAATACACCTTCAATTAATCAATTCCCTTGATCATCTGTTGTTTAATTCAGCAATCGATTCGTATACACCTTTCGAAGGGGGGGGGGGGGGGGGGGGGGGGGGGGGGGGGGGGTGTTTGGATCCCCTCCAACTTCTACCTTAGCCCTATGATGTGTACTTAAGAATAAGGTTTCAAGAAAGTTAATGGTTGAAAGTTATTACAAATTATCTAGACTTTCTAAACGTCTTACATGACATCGACTAAAAAAAAATACTTGGCGCAGCAGGTCGATGGGACCCAGAGCTTAGCTTCTCACAACCATTCGTGTTGTGAGTGTTATATTCTTTACACGAAAGGAAGGGGCCTACTGTTTAATGCCATATCCGAAGGGCAGATTGTTATTTGAGAAGCTTTCTCGGGACAGTTGTACTCTCGGACGTTTGTCAGACGCTTGCGAGAGGTGGGGCCGTGAAAAACTTTTAGCTGTTCGGACTGGGATTCGAACCTGAATCCCTTGCTCCATAGTTCAACGCACTAACCACTGAGCCACGACGCCCGCCCACGACATCGACTAGACAGGACTTTAAAACAGAACGAAAGAGTAGGTGAACTGCTCTAACGAAGCATTCAAAGGCTTTAGTGGACGTTTTGTCTCACATCTCTCAAAATGACTGGGTTTTTCATAATCTTCTCCCAGGAGGGGCGGTCCTATAATGTCTTGAGTAGCCTACAGATTGTTATTTCTATTTCCGAATTGTTGTAATATTGCATTGGAAAAAAGGTCCCCTAGAAGACACTAAAATATACGTCTACCCGCCACTGGATGTCTCTAGGTATGCCTTGTTCTATTTCTTCTTCAATTTTACTATCGATCGATAGTGCGTTAGACTATGCAGCAAGGGCCCACCTCTCGCGAGTGTCTGACAAACATTCAAGAGCACAACTGTCAACATTCAACAGTAAGACCCTTCCATTCGTGTATAGGAAGTTAGGACGGGGGTCCTACGGACACATTGTGCCAAATATTTACTTATTTTTTATTTAAATCGTTGAATACCTGTTCAATACCTTTGGCTAAGTTTGTCCTTAGTCCACAGTCACCTACCGAATGGTTTCCCTTTTTCATCATTAACGCAGGGATGTGTCTGTAAAGAAGCTTACCAACAACCCAACTTCAACTACATTGGTCCCATCTGCATGGAAAATTAAATCCACAATAAAACAGTTCCAATTGGATTTGAAGTTTTCTTCAATTTGTTTTATTTTTTTCAGTTTTCCAAAGTTTTGTTTTGCATTTTTTTTCTTTTTTTTTGTTTAGTTTTTAACAAGTTATAAAGGTAATAAAAAAAAATTCAACATTTGCGACAAGCACGCGCCGCCTTCCCACTCATTCCTTTCGATGGGTCTCTTGTCATTGGACCGACTATGCAGAGGAAAACTTTCCTTGAAACACAATCATGAGTAGGGTTCCGCTGTATACTCCCTTCTTCAAATGGCAACAGCATCACAGCAGCCCGAGGTAAAGTGATATCGGTCAACAGTATCACCATAACCTCAATATAAACAACGCAATACAGAGCAGGTTGTTCCGCGCCAGCCTATAGATTTCTTGAATCCACAGGATTCATAATAAACGATAAACATCACAATCATCCCATGCCAACGCCGTCACCTCGATCTTTTGACAAGATACTGCTAGGAGTTGTAGACTCGTCGTCGTTATCTGTTTTCGCTCTTTTCGGTTTCTTCGGTGCTGTCTCCTCATCTTCCTCCTCTTCGTTTTCGCTGTCAGAAAAGACAGCATTTACAGGAACATACATATAGTAGGGTTTTTGCTCCTCCAGCCAGGGATGGAGAAAAATATGCTCGGCTCTTAATCTCTCCTCGGGAATGCGACGTAGCAGGCTTCTCAGTAGCCATCGTACTGGCTTACTGAGCGCCATAGGAATCTGCACCTGACAGTGTCGAATGATTGTTATAAGATTGCAGCCCCCCTTCTCATAGAATGGATATTGACCAACGAGCATTGTATAGAGGATCACACCAAGAGACCACATATCCGCTGGTTTGCCGGCATAGGTGGAATTCGGGCATAAAAGCTCCGGAGCAGTGTATAACGGACATCCGATTTTATCGTATAGTGTGTCATCCGTAGGATCGTCGAGGATCATCGACCCCTCCAGCGATTCATATTGAATTTTCGTTCTGAAAATAAACAAAACAAACGCTTTATTAGAAAAAATGTTCTTTCAAAAAATTCTTTATTTCAAAATATTGTTTGACAAATGAACAAATGATCGATTGCCGAACGCTTTAACAGAAACAATGTCACATCTCGATTCGATCGTTTTGTAAGCGAGCTTAACCAACGCCTATGATGTCACATTTTTTCTTTTATCGCCGACATTGCGGCGGTGACAGTATTCCTTCAATGTGTATCTACATACGTACTTCTTGACAAAATCTATAGATGTAACATTACTCAATGCCTCTGCCCATATTTGAAGAAGCTGTCATTTCAGCTCCAACTACACTACATACTCATGTATATGTTCCATTTAAGGCTAAATTCGATTTAACCTCTCATAAAAAACGAAACACATTCCAAAGGTTATGAAATATAATTTCAACGAATTGGATAATTGAGCAACAACAATCACTCTGGCAACATAAACTCAACTCTGTGACTCTAGCAACATCATTGTTGAAATATGGGCGGCGGTGGCGGTGGCGGTGCTGATGACGATGGCGTCAACTAATCGATTGACCTAACGATACGTATGTCATCATTGAACGACACGTTATCTCCTCTCTGCTTCTCCCCCAAAAAAAAATTGATTTCAGCAAAAAGCAAAGCAAAAAAAACACCAAACACAATCAAAGTAGGTATACATTGCAATGCCCCAGCTAAAAGCAGTGACGTGCTCCTCGTCGAAATTGCCCACCTCATTCACCTCACCTCTCTAACATTGACCCATATTTTATTGAAAAAAAACAGACAACTTAAAAAAAATGATCATTGCTCAAGATCAAGAAGCAAAAATGGAAATGAAAAGAGAATGAGCGAAAAAAACAAAACCGAACAGCGGGGGGAAAGGGCACACAAAATTGCATCTGTGCAACGGAAGCACAGAAGCTGTGTCGTGTATCTGATTTCAACTGTGTGCTCACCTCTCCCCCCAAAGCTGAAACATGCCTCCAACAATTTGCATCCAGCAGACATTGCTCAACCGATCCACACAGCTTCCGATACCCACATGCCATGTATCTTCGCCTATCCCTCCTTCGCTCCTTCTCTATCTCTCTCTCTCTCTCTCTATTCCACCGCTATCTGTCATTTCTCGTTTGCTCTCTGTCATTCTCATGATTTACCGACGAAAAAAAAAAATGAGGCAACCTCGATCTGACCCTGATATACACCTAAATGTGGGTAAAGAAAAATTGCGAAAAAACAACTCGACCTCGAGTACGCTCACACATAGATACAAACAAACACAAACGCTGCACAATTGTGTGGTGGAAGCATATTGTGCAAATTGGTTGCGGTAGCTGACGGGTGTCAAAATGAGAATGTCAGAGCGAGAGAGTGAGAGAGAGTGCGATAGAGATAGCCCCCATTCGTATGTAGGTAATCACTGTGTGCGCAAAGGTGTCTGTGGTGGAGACACATCCATTGGCGTGCGCAAATGAATTATCCAAGAGCACTATTTGGGGGCAAACTACTAAGATGGTGATTTTGAGTTTTCAGAGTTTAATTTTCTGATTAGTATCTTAATTTTTATTTATAATGTGGCATTTCATAGATCACAGTCATGGCCAGTGTGTACATTAGTGTCCCTCTTTGTTAAGAACCGGTTTAACTACATAGATACGCATACATACATGTGTACATAATTGGGGAGAGAGCTCTCGATCAAAAGAGAACAGAGAGAGGAAATACACGTACTAATCGGTGTGTAATGACCTTGATTTTTTTTTTTTCTTTTTAAATTTTTTTTAATTATTCATCTATTCATAAATATTTAAGAAATCAAGTGAGCCAAACTACCTTGGTACGCATTTGCAAAGCGAACGACGATGGTGTGAATGTATGGCGGCTGACCATTTAAAATAAAATATGATGCGTTTGTAGGCAAATGGGTATTTTTAGCTGAGAAATGTGTGAAAAAATCATTGTTTCAGTTGAAAATCGATTCAATTAATTGCCACAGAATGGAAAATTCTGTCCGACATGACAGATTTATACTAAGAATCTGATTAAGACTTGATTTTCAAGCAAAAGTAGGCATTCTTCTGTCAGTATGTGGTTTATCTGTATAAGCCTTGTGCATGATCATTGAGTTTTCCTAGAAATAGCTCGATTTAAATGCAAAATAATCGCATATAACTATCGTTCTTATAATTCCTAGAACTGCGGTTGTAATCTACATAAATGTGGGGTCGAGACTTCTTACCCCAAGCACTTTGTTAGAGGTTTTCTCTAAATGTTAATCAGTCAAAGGCATCGTACTCAGTACTAAACTACGGGATCATTTAGACACTTTTTTGCAAGAGAGTAGTGGCCTGCTCTTACTATCTATAGTGACAACGAGCTGGAGTCCACATTCGTGGCTCGTAGTGTACAGAATAGTTTGAAAACAAAGTCTGATATCACAATACTTATCAGTAGCAGTGCCGCGGCGACATTCTCAAATTAACACCTTAATCCCAAGCTAAGGTGTTCCTTTCTCTTGTACCCTTCTTCCCATTTACACCATTCTGCTTTGCAAGAAAATCTACGCATTTGATTTATTGTGTACGCGTATACACAACAACAACAACAAGAAAACATTACAATCCCTCTTTTATGTTATTTTCTTTGTGCCTTTCTTCTTTCCAGTTTTTTGCAAGTATAATTTTCTCTTGTAAAATGGAACCACGAATTCGAAAGACACAATAGAAGAGATTGAATTTATTATGCGGAAATCTCTTAGCAAAACAAAAGTGGTAACAAAAAAAAGTAGGGGAAGGGGAATATCTAAATCAACTGCAGTAGAAAATGTTATGGAATTTACATAACAAAAGAGAAAAGGAAGAATCTGCACTATTGCGTGTCAAGTTCAATAGTAGCAGTAGGTCGAGAGAACAACAAGAGGGGATTGACTAAACGAACTAAGCTAGTTCTCATGTACCCATATGCCCTTTGAATGATAGAGTATCGCATGATTCCACTATCTCCCGTCATCAGGGAGTGGAATCAAAGTCTAGTAAGAAAATCAAGGTCTAGTAATTGCCATTGTTTACAGTATTCCCAAATTACACCCCAAATGTCATTATATCTACAGGCACCCACTAGTCACCTACGTCACTGTATACACTGTGTATCGCTGACGGTTTGCGCGATCGGCTCCATTGCACAAGAACAACATATTGCAATGGCAATGACAGCTGCAAGTTGCGCACCAGAAAAAAAAAAACAAAAAAAAAGCGTCAGAAACGAAAAATAAGAGAAAAAGAGAAAGAAAAAAGAGAAGACAAAATAAGAATTCTTGTTGCAATGAAGCAATCGGACGTATTTACTAAATGGGCATGATATTGCACCACAACCACATGCCGCCGCCGCCGCTGCTGCTGCTGCACATTGAGCCTCCGCGTGCGAACATGTGTGTGTTTATGAGTGTTGTTGGTTGTTGCCCAATTCCTTTAATTTTTCAAGTTACATGTTGCAATTTTTGGTATTTTTTTCGGGAGGAGATTATTGCAAAATCTATATACCTAGACACGTACTACACAAAAAAAAAAAAAGAATACTGACCTCTCTGCGTCAATGAAGTAGAATCGTTTCAACTTCAAGTCTCTCAGAATAATCCCATTCCGATGGCACACCTGTACCGTCTGACAAATTTGATGAAACAAAGCCCGAGCCTCTTTTTCATCCAGCCGCCTCTTGTTCCGTATGTACGTATGCAGATCCTCGTAAACTTTATCACACTGAGGCACAATAACGTAGGTGCGATTCTTTGACATTGGTATCACATCGCGAACAGATCGCACTAACTGATGATCGAAGATATCACTCGTGCAATTGTCCTGTATCAGCTTAAAATAGGCCATTTGAACCTTGTGCAATGGTTCGTTAACGATCTTGCACAGAAAGTTCTCCTCAGTGTAAATATCCACACACTTGAGGTTCGAGCTGGAGAGATCAACAAAATGTTTGTAACTAGACCTAGTGTCAGTGGTTGGCGCAGGTGATCTTTCCGCTGATAATAGATAACGATCCTTGAGAAGATTCAAATTCTCTGGTTCGCAGCGAATTTGTGAGGAACGAATATCACAGCCACCAGGCGAATAGAGTTTCTTGCGACTCAAAACGTCCAGGATGTACTTCTTTGGTGTCGAAAGACCACTTTGTCCTGCCGCCGAAGTAACTGACGCGTTGGCATTTGTCACCGACGAAGATGATGCGCTGGATTTCGGAACGGAAACGCATTTATTACTGGCAGGTGTGGAGTCGGTGGTATATCCATTTGTGGTGGGAGTTGCGGTAGTAGTATCCATTTTTTTTTAAGTTATTTATTTTAAATAATTTAAATATATATAAATAGTTTTAATATTTCATAAATTGCACAGCACTTTTGTTTAGTAGTTAAATTCTTGGTTCACTTTCAAGGCACAACGACGACGAGTAAGCTAAAGTGTGTATATTTCGCGTTATTTGCATGTGGGACGTGTCTCTCAGAGAGAATTTCGAATATTTTATTATTTCTTTATTCAAATCACAAAAAGTAGAAAGAGCGAAACAAGAAAACGAAAAAGAAAACAAAAAAAAAAAAAACTTAAAATATTAACGAAACGAAAATGATCGGAAGCAGCATTTGTATCACGGAACGACACGTCCACTGTACTTGCCTCGTCTAAGTCAACTGATATTCGTTTCGAAACGAAATTTGAAATTTCAACTGCGTTGTCCCCGAACGATGGCGAACGCGGACAAAATCAAATAAAAACAAAAAAGAGACAGCAATACACGTCGCTTCATGCTATTCTCAGCATGTTTCTGTGCAACATTTAAGAGTAGTTCCGTGTGAACTTAGCATCATTGCTGCTGAGTATCTCAACATTCACAAAACTGATAAATTCATGATTTCTTGCCACTCATGTATAGTGGGTGAGCAAGAAAGAGAAAACTGCAAACTATAGTTGAGTATACGTACGAAATTTGATATCACATTTCCGAAAAAAACTGTTTCTTTGAATATTTTTCTATTTATTTCTGACGGTAAAGACTAAATTATACGACATTTGAATGAGTTCTATGATTTTTTTGTAACTTAACCGAGAGGATGCCTTCGTTTTGGTACGCACGGGTAGATACATTTGCCAAAATCGTCTCACCATCATACAAATCTCAATCGAGATAGATCCGATTTCGTATCTACCGTTTTCGAAAATTCTAAGAAGCTTAAATGTTCCCTAGTTTTCAGTAGAACACAGCTGTTAGTCACAAAAATGATAACTTCACGTCCACCCTCTAGGGTTGGCTTCAACGCAATGACTAGAGCATTCACAAATTGTGAAATTGATGTTGCATGACGAACAAAGAGAACAATGGCGGCTACACACGCAATTTAGATTATAACGCAGAATCATTCGAATTTTCAAAATGCTGCATGCTTCAAGTATTTCGCAAGTTCACGTAAGATAGTATACCTCAAGCATTCACCGGTGATTTCCACCTTTTATCTCATTCCAGATGGATTAAGATGAGTTTGCGTTTCGTCAAAATAGTCAACAGTCACTCTATGGACTTATTTTTGAACTGATGCATACAAATGTAGTCAAACGCTAAGAACATACATAAAGCTCTTGAAGCTTCAGTCCCCCATAGGCAGTGACTAAAAGAACTGTGAAAATCAAGTGTAGACATGTTCGTTTAGCAATCAATAACAACTGAATCATCAGCAATTCGCTGATAATTGAAAGAGCTTGTGCACATCGTGCATTCTGAATTATTTGAGTGACTCTGACGAGATGTGTTCAAGGCCAGAAGTTTTCCAGGCAACTGGGTACAGATAGACATTGTATTCGGATGTGTACAAGGCAACGAGTATGGCACATACCTGCTATTTCACAACTCAATGCAAAGTACATCGAATTTTTGTCGATAGTAGGGTTTTGTAGGGCAAAATTTTGTGGCACCATAAAGTTTTTTTTAAAACCTATGAAGGATTACTCAACCCTTCCAGCAAAAGATGTCACTAGCCCTTCGATGAATACTTTAACTATTTATGGAATGACGATGTCCTACATCCCACAAATCAGAAACCAAGTGACATATGTAGATGTCATTTAAATGTGCTCATTCAAACTACATCAGTCCGAATCTGCTGGTGAAATGTACTCTTTTTATCTCTTCTTCTCTCTCTTGTGTTTCACAGAGCAAATAAAAATAGCCGGCATTACTCGTGCATTTGAACCCATCATCCACGTTCATGACGCAGATGCTAAACGTATACAAAAGGTGAAATTGATGCAGTAGCAGGTAGAAAGTTTCCAACCAATCAATGGCTCTAGCAACACGATCGTAGTAGCTTGGCTTTAAGACATGAATGTAGGACGATCACACCTGCAATGTATCTTCAACATTTCAAGAAACCAGATACTCTTTTGCATGATAATGTTGCTTGTGTTTGGGTCCTATGTCCCTTCACTTGGCTTGGGTTTTTGTGTATTCTTTCGAAGACATCCGATGCCATGTTTAAGGTGTCAGTTAGCTGCTTGAGCTAAATACAAAAATTCAAAACCCTACAACTATTTGAGTCAACAAAAAGCCCAAGGATCGGTCATCATTTCGATGACGCATGCCAAGCGATAAAGTGATCGCATATTTGGCGAATGACTACAACTGGAATCCAGTGGCGCATACTGTACCTCAGGATCCTAGTGGGAATGCATTTGGATTTGATGCGCGGAACAGAGGAATTCACTTTATAGAGACGGGAGTCTGTTGGGCGCACTCTGTGGCAAGTGGAAATGTCCATTTTCGGAGCGGAACTCTATTTTTAAAATTAAATTAAAATTGGAATTGACGTATGCATGCATGAGTGCATGTTGAATGACTTGCGATGGAGGTTCTTTTTTTTTATTTTTATTTTTCGCGTATGGAAGTGAGGAATGGGGTTGGGCACAGGCAAATGAGAATATTCTGTAATTCATTGGTGCGTTATGGATGTATGATTTTTATTAATATTGAATGGTTGCGCTATAAATTGACTGTTGGAGGACATGAAGCGAAGCAAGCGACTCGGGATTCGATTGAATTATTGTATCTCAACAGTCTTTTTTGGAGCGGAAGTGCTTAGGACTGGGTGGGATTGACTCTTGAAATTTATCAACTATTTCACACAGTTTTTGAACGCACATTTCTAGCGATTCTTGGTTTGAAAGTTTGGCAAAAAAGTCTAAGTTTTTAACAGCCTTCTCAACGCCAATGAAAGCATATTGAACTCCATTCTATACTCGTCGTTTTCATATGAAAATTGTGGGCCGGAGAGTTCTCTTGATCTTATTCTTACAAACCACTGACAGAACTTGACAGAAATGTGCTGCCATTTGACGTTCTTTGACTTGGCACTACTCTTTGGTATTACCAATCTGATTGGTCTATTGAATTAGGAATCCAAGCTTTTTAGAATGACATAAGCTTTCAACGATTTTTTGCATAATAGCAGCTGACAGTCGAATATGAAAGTACCTGTCACTCTCTAGATTATCTTCGAAATCGTTGCCAAAATTCGATCAGCCCCTTTTGAAACTCGTACTCTTACAAACGTGAAATAAAAAATTTCTCAACTTTGCAATAAGTTACCAACTTAATTTGACACCTTTCTGGGCAATTTAATTTCATTGAGGTGAGGTAACTGAAGAATTTACTTAACGTTAAACAAAACAACATTTCCCAACTTAATCAGTGAAAGTTATAAAAATTAGTCTACAATTACATTAGCAGTTCGCTAGCCTCTTACAAAATCTCCACTCCTCGCGTTCCATTATATCACCAAAACAAAACCATCACGATAGCTGCTCAGTCTGGCGCGTATATTCATCGTGGTGAGGTGGTTCACCTTTCTGCAACTTTCATCAAAACTTCCTTATCGCGAGCGCACCATCACATCGCGTCAGCCAAAGCAAGCCAATAGCAGTAATAAGCGACAAAACAGTGGTAAGCAACATCAGAGGCCGGCGAACTCTGGCAATTTGGAAAGTTGCGCCGCCGCCGCCGCCGCTGCCGAGTAAAAGTAATTCAACATCCAACAGCGTAAACTTTCTTCTTCTTCATCGTCGTGGTCGTCGTCGTAAAATGATCGTGCAGTGTGCACGCGGAACAAGAAAAAGTAGCGCGCACAATCAACTTTCATGCGAGGTACACTGACCTCGTAAAAGCCATGAAATCATTAGAAATTCCACATCCAATCATTTAGCCAGAGACGAGAGGTTCCAAGCCCCCTTGTTCCATTGTGTTAGATAACTCTGGCGGCTCATTGGCTGACGTCTGACGGCTGGCTATTCTCTTCTTCTCCAGAGAAGTGCAGTGGTGCACCATTACCGGGTTCGGCAACAGTTTAATTGTGGACCGCGCCGCTCCGCATACCTCTGTGTATTGCATTACCGACGAGGAAGCCAAAACTTTCCTCCGTAGGCGCACACATTTCACCACAACAATGACGAAAGTCACATAGTGCGCCCCACAAACCACAAACTACACGATATGTGGATCAGCGTGAAAATTATTCATGTTTCTAGTAGTGTGGCTGTCTGTCTGTCGTAATAGATCAACGACCTTGGTGAAAACCTTCGCCTTAGTAGTTGACAGCGTTTTTTTGATTAGCTGCACGCACACCATGGTGACGCTTTGCATGATGTTGGATGAACTCCGAAAAAGCTTTGCAAAAAGAGGAAAAAATTAAAAAGAAAAAAATGTTTTACTGATTTTGTTTTAATTCTTTTTTTTTTTTGTATATTTTGTGTGTTACTTTCGCAAGAAGCAGTCATTTAACCATGAGACGAGGTTAGGTTTGGGTCGATCGCGGTCACAGTGACGCCTTATTCAATGCTAAGTACAAGATTATGTATGGAAATCAGATTTTTTTTTTGATTTTTTTGAACCTCTAGCTACCTAAATGCCTATGCTTCTCTGTCACGCCAGCTGTCTGTTTATACTTGACAATGACTGACTGTGTGCCCCCTATTGTTCAAGCATGTATAATATTGATTTGAGACTAAATTTGGGCACACGTTTGGACTTCAATTCAAGTTTGAAACAATTAAGATCATCATAATCAACAAGTTGAAGCGATCAGCAACAATGGCTGCCCAACAGTCAACATGTCTTGATGGTGGGGGCAACTGCAATGTCACAATTGCGAAATGATAGTTCGTTGTTTGACAGTCGATTTGGTTTGGCTGAAGGCCGATTAAAGAGGTTTTGATTTAAGTTTAATAAATTGTTTTTCTTGTCAGTTAAGGTGCTGCCGGTTATGGTGGGGCAAATAACGATCACAATTTATTCGACCAATGTCAGCAGTGTTGGGGAATCGTTAATCTCTAGAGTGGTGTTGCATTGAACAAGAATGGACCGATTAAAAACACCCATTGGTGTTGATGCCTCGAACGATTAATGTAAATTTGTTTCTTTTCTTTACTCACAAACAAGTCTTATAACCTTCAGTATATACTCTGTACTCTGACTTTACGGAAAAGCAAACGTTCGAGGTAATCATTCGAAATTAGGGTAGCTTTTCGAAGTTTCAGCTTCTGTTACTGAAGGAGGAAATGTTTGGAAATTTGTGACAGGAACCAACATTCGCACTTCGAACTTTCTATCTCGTGAATGACGGTGTGTCCAACAACTATTTATTTGGGACACCATCCTCATCAGAATTATGTCTTATGTCGAATTTTGAGACAGACGGGGCCTTGAAAATTTGTTGGTGTTTTGTGGTATTTGTACCTTGAACCTTCGCGGCACGGAAGGAGGTAGTACACTTTTTTTTTTATCTGTCAGCTGTTTATCTTAGCTGGTGTTTATCTACATGTATTACTTACTTACTTAGGTAACGCCACTGTTTCGGGGGTAACCTTGGCTTCCATGAACAAGCTTCTTCAGTTAGGCAGGGCTGTAGCTAACTGCCTCCATTTACACACATCAAGTCGGTTGACAGCCCCTTCCACTTGTGCCCCTCCGAATGGGATTCGAAAACTCTACAAGTCAGAGCATTTGTGTCTATCCGCTCCTAGCTATTTTAATCGACTGATGCGTACAGTTCGGCGTTGAATCTCCTCCTGCAAAGGCCGTCAACACGCAGGGGACCGAAATTTTTTCAAAGAATCTTTTTCTCGAAGCAGTCGGCGGCTATGTCTTCATCCGCTTTAAATAGAATTCAAGCTTCAACCCCATGAACAGGACTGGGATAATCAGGTTTTTATAAAGAATTTCCTTAGTTTTTCGGGATAGGGATTTACTTTGCCTTTTCAGCCCAAAGAAACAGCGAATGTCAAAAGTTATTCTTCGTTTAATTTCTGCTAAGATGTGACATCTGTCACAGTTAGCATCAGAGCCGAGGTAGACAAAGCGTCTTACTGCGATTGTGACGTGTTGTCCAATTCGCCTATGTTATCTGTCCCTTCTTATCTTGAACTAGTCTTCCTTTATTTTTACATATTCGGGTTTAACCGGAGCAAATAGATTGCTAATTATTTTATTTATTTGTGACTACTCTTCACTTCCAGCGAATCTATTAGATTGACAATTGCTTGTTTCCCTATTACGATAAGAATTATAAGGAAACACTACCAATGACGCGGCCAGAATGACAAGACCGGAAATTCGTCGCCATTACTTTCATTTTGTGCCCACAATGAGTTAGATGACGAAATTCAAATTCAAATTTCAACGTTGTAGGTACTCGATGACTAAACCAACAAAAAACAATATTTTCTCGAACGATTGTCCCTAATCTGTTGTTGTTTACGTTTATTTTAATAATTATCAGTTGTATTCATAAATAGTGTTGACAAACAACGTGTATCTTTGTTTTGATCGCATTTGGAAGTTTCTCCGTGAACATTTCCTGATATCGTCATTCCGCATCATTGTCAATTCCGAGAAATTCTTCTTCAAATGACTCACTGGTCAGAGTGATTCCCAGCAATTTTCATTGTAAGGAATAAGTTCGTTGTACGATGAGAAGGGGATTTGGGAATTCCACATCCTTTATACGAAAGTACATAGAAGTCCCCAATGTGTACATGCATATTTCCATGAGTCATAATGAATCTCTGAAATAAATCTTTAGTAATGCCTCTCGCAGCATGCGACTACCGCATCGCATCGAGCCGAAAGATACAAAAATCAAATCTCCAACCGTCAACTTATTGCTTGATTCCAGTTGGTGACTAAGCTCCAAGAGCAGAGAGCAGTCCGCCACACTACTTGGCAACAAGATCGCGCGGGTTTTCTACATGTCTCTCCCCCATTCTGCGTGTAAAGTGTTCGTTATTTTGCAGTGAATTCAAATTTTTTGATTTTGATGACAAATTCGATCGATGTGAACCCCTTGTAATGACAGTAGGCACAGGGCTTGGATGTCTTTCTTATTTTGACAGTCCATGATGGGTTTTTTTTTGGGATAACAATTTCGACAGAACTAGTCTTGACGTGTAACCATAATAAATATCTGAAAGTACATATAAAGCAAAGTATTATAAATATTTACTCCCAGTCCCAGCACTACAAACAGAAATCTATTTTATAAAAGATCGAATAACTAAGTAAACAAGAGTGGCCAGCATGCTTAGCTAATTAATGAGGAATGTTGATAAGCTCAGAAGACAAACAATAAACAAAATGAGCCACAAATTATATATTCGTACTCTACTTCTTCCAAATATGTATCTGTATCTCTACTTTCTCGAAGTTTATCTAGTAGGAGGCCTCGTATCAATTTCGTTGAATCTAAATAAGCAGCTATGCACAGCACTGCGACTTGAGAATACGAACGCTCTTTGTCACGCGGGTTTAATCATTTTTTTTTTTTTTTGGCGAAAAAGAAAAGAAATTCATTGGGGAGCGGAAAGTTTTAAATTACCGCTATCAACTCATAGAACGGGACAAACACTACTTTCAAATATGGTTGCAAAAGTACTATTTACTGAAAACCGCCATTAAATAAACATTAAGCAATGCCACCCACACACATTGTTCCTTGCTTGATAAGATAAAGTACAGATGGAGCGTGCTCACCTACATGTTCCTCCAAATTGACTCAATTGTTTCGCAAAAACAAAAAGAATTAAAGAATCTTATCTAGCAAATAGAAAAGTATAGCAAAATAGTAGGTACGTGCTCTACTGGATTCGTTTAGAGAAGACAAGAACGTTCGCGAATCACCTACATACATATGTGGCCGATTAATGTAAACACTCGCTCTTTTTATTTTGAACGCTTTTTCCTATTGACTCGAGCATGGTTGGCCTTAAATTATTCATTTCCGCATAATATAAAACGTAAAGCTATTAACACAAGAATACGTAATGGATATTTCGAACGTGTGTACAGTTTTCAAGGTTGATTGGAGTAAGATTTTGTTGAAATGAATTTGTTGGTATTTTTTTATTGCTTTTGTCACTCTCTCTCTCTCTCTCTTTCTATCTCTTCTGTTCGATACTCTCTCAATTTTCAATATTCAAGGCAATCGATTGTGCTCGTGCGAAAGTATCATACACTATGGTGGCACAGTATCCCATAGTGTCCACCAGTTGTGATGCGGAATGAAAGGTGAGCTATGTAGTAGCTCTGCTTGGCCCTGTGTCATGAGTTTAATACTTTGATATTGTATATTGTACATACATATCACAACGTGCCCGAATCATGTTCAAAAACAAGAAAGAACAAGAAGGAGTGCGAAACTTACGAACCAACACCAGGGACACAATCTTTCAAAAGTTCGTGCAACTACTAGTGTACGCCAATGTCATTGATATTATTGACAGAACTCAGCGGCCTGTCAGTGGAGCGTTCACTAGTATTGAAACGACAGCTGGCAAAATAGGGTCAGCTAAGTAAGTA
The DNA here is from genome assembly GCA_963583995.1 of Xylota segnis. Taxonomy (NCBI): domain Eukaryota; kingdom Metazoa; phylum Arthropoda; class Insecta; order Diptera; family Syrphidae; genus Xylota; species Xylota segnis. Next base: position 1,884,717 of record OY757238.1, read on the forward strand.
AGTAACCTCCTAGGGTCAAGTTTTTGAGAGAGATTTCCAACTGCTTTAGCCAGGAATGACTAATAGGACTCCTTTGGTGCTTGTAGTCACTTAATGGTAATGTGACGCTCTAGAAGCTTATTATGCCTTATAGCTACATATTTGCCTTTTTCATAAAGACTGGATGATAGTGTCTACGAGAGAACTTAGGAGAGATTCTTAGTTTCCTGTGTTGTAGACATTTCCAAACAACCCTTCCCTGCCAGCCCTTCAATTTGGTATTAATGAGGTCGTAAGGTTGCTCTCTTTTATCCAACAAACAGTTTAGTATCCAGAGTTCAACTCAAGCAAGTTCATGACAATACTGCACAAAAGGTTGGGTTCACACCCTTCCACATACTGCGACAGTTATGATGAAAAAATCCTCTTCAAATCCTTTTAATTGAAATAAAAAAAAAAAGAATGCGCCATTCAACTCGCGGACAGAAAAAAAAAAGAAAAAGAATTTTCTAGTTTTTCTTCGCACTTTTTTCAAAAGAAAATAGGATATCCTCTTTATCCTATGCCTGTGATAAAGGAAAGGGTATTCGAAGCATTTCCTATTCCCCATTGATTTTCAAGTGCCTTTCTTTAGTGCACTTCGAAGGAATGGGAACATTTCCAGTTTGCTCTATAAGAACTAAGGGTGCATTCACCTTATATTCACCATATATTCGAATCCTTTATTCACACAGGATAGGAGAGGATTGGATAAAGTGTTTAAGGGGGATACTCATTGGATGAACCAAGCTGTGAGGAATAATAAGTGCAAAGGGTAAAAAAAGACAGAACCTTATTGCTTTAGGTACACTTGACAAGAGGATCACGTGCAATCTAGATATTGCGTAGTAGGTGCATCCATATGTTCGAGTACCTACTATGTGGAAATACCCAAAAGTATCACGTCAAGGGAACAGACGAACGAAATATGCACTGTCATCGCTTGCTCTGCTATGTCACCCATTTCAAGTGAATGTTTAGTCACCTATCAGCCATTAACTTTGTACGTGAAATATGGCTAGAGTTGCAAATCAGCAGGTTTTATCATACCTATTTCGTCAAATTTCATAAGCTGACGTCAATTTTTTGTCTCAAGCCACAGGTGTTTGCACTAGAAGTGGGTTCCTTTTGTAAAGATCAAGAAGAATCTATAGGCAGGTATGTAACAGGACACCATTCAAAGAATTTGCATTCTCCCATGAAATTTCCCCACCAAGATCTAAATCCGCCCTCAACGATCTCCGTGTGAAAATCTTTCCTACTTCCTCCCGAACGGATGAGAATGTTTAATTTATTCATTTTCCTTTTATGTAGCCATCCTTCCATCTGCTTTCCATCAACAATTATCATCAACCCACAATAGCATCAACACGCCATGAGGATCGATCGGGGTCCTTTATTAGAACGAAATCTTCTAAAAATGCCTGTGCATGTATGAACACTTTAAAATGCATCTCCTTCCTTTGGGTGCATACAGTAGGAGGATTAATTTAATTGTATTCCTAGCAGCAAAACTCTCTCTTTTTCAAAAAAAAAATATGAACAGATAACCCAAAACACCACCATAGAAAATTATGCGGGTGCTTGTCTGACATTCCCATGTCCTATGCGTCGCGTAATTCGGGTCACAGAAAATAAACCATCCACCCGATGACAATCGAAAACATCAATCATACAGCGTGCAGCAGATCAACCACGTACAGTTCCAATAGTCTATAGTAATCCAATGACCTAGCAACAATCCGCATCCACATCCACATCCATTTCAGAACCAGAAAATCTCGCTACATTGCTGCTAGGTGTAGATAAAGGAATTTCATCCCTTCTCTACAATCCAATTTCAAATGTCCACGGGTGTACAAGGAGAAGGACGGAGTCAGAGTCGGAGTCGGAGTCCCTCTGATATAAGAAGTCCAGAGCCAGACAATAAACACCACGCTATCATCGCCGATCGAGACAATCCGACAGAGCCAGCGACGACGAGGAGAAATAACTACGCATACGACCGCAACTGTACTTTTTTCGCATTTTCAAATCAAGCAAAAGCAAAACTACTCTACACCAGCGAAGCAACAGTGCAGACGAGTCTCTCAGTCTCTCGTTTGGTGCTTGGTTGCAGATACATTTTTGGTGGCTTGTCTGTTCTCTCTTTTACTCTCTGCTGCTTTGCTTGCATCAATGTTGCCACGCGATCGCTGTAAGGATGCATGTAGTGTTGGCTTGTTGTCCTTGTGGAAATGTTGATAAGGATGAGGGAAGAATGTTTCGGTTTTTCGGTTTAAAAATTCCAATTACACTTGCGGAGGAAAGTTCTTGATCGATAATTCAAGTAAAAGACAAACTGCCACAAACTTTTAAAATTCAACCGAAAAGCAATTAAAATTAGAAACAAATTTGTTAGTCTCCCGGCTAAAGGTCAGTTCCCATACTGTATCTCAGATTGTATCGCTTAACTTCGACAAAGACGCTTCGAAGTAATTCGAAAGATAATTCTGTTCAGAGATAATGTGAAGAAGGTCACGACGAACCTTAATTGGTTGTCGATAAGCCATGGCTCCTTGGGGAATGAAAATGATTTACGTAAGAGCAGTTCTTTCAGTAATCCTTTCAGACAGGAAACACCGCATATTGAAGCCACTCACAGCTATCAGTGAATCAGTGATCTAGTAATGCAAGTCATTGCATATCACTTTTCTTAAGACCCCCACAAACAGTGAACGATTATTTGGGTCAACTGCATGGTTTTTTTTTCTTCAACGTGTAATCAATCATATTAGGAAACTGAAGGGGATTGAAACGCTCCCCTAGTGAAATTTCGGGAAAATTGATAGAAAATTTGGTGAAGAAATATTTTCCAGACAAGTTGAGTGTCTCCAGGTGATTTGTTATTTAAATACGTAAAGGGGTTCCCTTCTGGTGGAATATAGGTAATTGGGTACGATAAGGGTCAATTGCGTGAGGTATTGATGCAGATGTACGCTCCTTATTTGTGTTCTTCAATTGTTGTAGTGGACAAATGGGAATGCATTCGGGAAAGTGAGCAGTTGGTTGTAGGCATCTGCATTAGTGAGTTAAAGATTCCTTTTGGTTATTTGCAGCCACGACAGAAGGTGTTGTGAGGTGTTGTAGCTTAGTAGCTTAGCTTTCATTCTTACAAGATCTGGTCTTGGTTCGTTTTTCTACTTACCATAGATCGGTCATATTTTTCTTAATACAATTGAATAAGTAAGCCTATTCCATCCGAGGTTCGGTAGCTATAAAAAGTGAAAGCCCTAAACGCTTCCTAAAGGCACATTGACTCTTCACGATAGAGCCGCTTTTAACGTTGAACCTAGCCTGGTCAACTCGTCTGATCGTTCATTTTCCTCATAGTTCCTGTGTCCTGGGACCTAGAATGAGAATGAGAACGTAGAAGCATTGCTCTACCAGTTGGGATAATGCGGTAGATTGGGGAATACTGGCACCATCGAGGCGCCAAATGGACCCTGACACATTCAGTTTTTCGAAAATAATACACCTCCCGATTCGGGAGTTAATTTTTTGAGCCGTTCGTATAAATATTAGCGTAGTAGCTTTCCTCTTTATTCTTTCCTCTCTGCTGGGAAGTTTTACTGAGAAATGTTTGCTAAAGTTCAGTTCAGAGGTTCTGTAGTCAGTCGAAGATGCAACCATATCTCCTACTGTTGTCTCCAGGGCTCCCACCACGCATACGACGACATTCGTCTGAAGATATCGTTTTGAGATAGTCTTGCTTCACGTAACATTGAAAATCACTATCGTTTCGGCGATATCGTTTCTTTGGCCAAAGTTACGCCAAAAACTGTCACACATTATCGATGGAACAAACTAAAGACGAATGGGCTCGTTCCTATCCCTTAGACGACGATAGTCTTAAAAGTTACGTGAGGAGGGCTCAGGGCTGTATCGCGGGCATACAGTGCTGGCACGCTAATTAGCACACCCCTATGAAAAAATATACCTGTGCTTTATTTTGTAGCATAACATATATATTTATAAATTATTAATTGTCATATTTAAAAAAATTACATCTTCAAAAATTTCTGATAACATTCTGAAACTTCGGAATTACGAAATTTTGAAATTTCAGTATCCTGTGCTTTGAAGGAAAAAATTTTTAAAAAAGGTTTCCTTTCGCTTTGACATTTTAATTAGCACACCCAAACAATAAGTGGCATTATATTTATTTTTATTCATTTTTTATCCGTCGTGTTGTCGCGACGAGTTTCAAAGTTTTGTGTTGAAGTGTTTTTGTGGATTTGAGATAGTTATGGGACGGGATAAGTCTTCTACGGCGGGGGAGAGGAGGCTTATATGGCAAATGTTCCAGAAGGAGCAAAATATAAGAAAAATTGCTCGAAATAATAATTGTTACAGAAAAAAAGTGCAAAACGCCATAAAGCACTATAAGACCAACCAAACATTTGAAGATAAAAGGCGATCCAGACCAAGGAAAACAACTAAAAGGGAGGATTCTATCATAGTCCGACATGCTCTGAAAGACCCTTTCACCACTTCTTCCGAAATTAGAGCACGCATGGAGGACGAATATGGCGTAAACATCACGGTGCGACAACGGCTTCTAGAGAACAACCTTCGAGGGTGCCAACGTCTTAAGAAACCAAAGGTTAGAGACGGTAACAGGAAGAAGCGACTTGAGTTCGCAAAAGTCCATTTAGGTTCTCCTCCATCTTTTTGGAATACAGTGATATTATGGAGTGATGAATCGAAGTTCAATCTCTGTGGTTCTGAAGGACCAACGTTTGTACGAAGACCTGCAAACAAACAACTGAATCCCAAGTACACCAAAAAGACGGTGAAGTTTTTGCTTTTACATTTGTTTTATCCATTCATAACTTTATATGGTAGGGTGTGCTAATTAGCGTGCCAGCACTGTATGTACGTCCTAGCATTCATTTTCCCCGAGTCAGATAACCTTTCATGCACAGATCATTAGGAAGCAGGTGTTGGACTATAGTTAGAGTATCTGTCGGACAGGTTCTCAGTACCCACGTGTGCAGCGCATCGGCTTTGCACATCTTTAGGGTAATTTTTGCCTAAATTCTCACCTTTTACCAAAAATCCCATTGCAGACATTATGTAGGCTCTGAACTAACTTTTGGATATTCGTCAAGTTATAGGTTCCTAGGTCTACTTCCAAACTCGGTACCTATCCTATCAAAGAACCAACCAGCCATGCATTCCATTCCATAACAGGCAATAAAATATGCGCTGCCATTTAGCACAAACTATTCGAAATTCTTTTATCTCTCCAACTAGATATTTAAATCAAAACCAACACACAAAACACACTGTTGGCATTATTTCATGTAGAAACAAATATATTCATTGGGTGCACAGCACACTGCCGGCGCGCACGCTTCCTCTGCACAAAGAGTCACGCGTCCGAACAGCCAAAATGGCAAAGTTGATCAACTTTAACCCGCGAAAAACGATTTGAAGAGCGATTAAGCGATTTGCAAAGTGCATAGCTTTGGCAATCCGTCGCTTGGCACAGGTGTGCCCTTGTATTACTGCACTCATTTCCAACAAATGCGGTTTTTATCTTTTGTTTTAATTGTATCAAATGAAAGAAATGCAATGGCCAAGTTGGCAGGTGCAGCTTAACAAACACTTAAGGGCATGTCTGCATTTGGCTCCAAAATTCAAATGGGTTTTTGTTTTTCTCTTTTTTTTTTGCAAAACGTACGCATGGAGGTATCCATCGGACAGTTCTTCTTTCTAAAAATAATTATACACACCAACAGCAAAACAAAAAAAAGGTGAAAAGAAGCTAAAAATGAAGAACGACAACGATCAACGATCAACGGAGTCAAGAACAGAGAAGAGAGAGAGCAGATGTTCCAAAAAAATATCCAAGGAGTCCGCAATGGCATCCTGATGTGGATTCGTGGATTTTTTTTTCATGTCAATACAAAACGAAAAACGTATCTACCGTGCAGGAGGACAACTGTGCCCTCAACCATCGTCACCATCTGATGAGATCCTTTGTCCTTTCGAATCAAGTAGAATGATGGTGGAGTGGTGGCATGTTGTGTGCAGATCGAATGGTGCGTTGCATAGGAATGGAAAGGTTTTCGCTTGTGTGAGTGAGTATCCTGTGCGACAGATGCACGCATAGCAAAGATTTCCTGTTTCTCCTTCGTTCGTCCTACATGGTTCGATTTCTCCGTTTTCCTTTTTTACAAATTACATTCTTGTAGGGTGTGCTTGCCTTTGTTTGTACTTTGGAACACAGAGCCAGTGGCAGTTGGATTTTGGATTTTTCAATTCTCACAAAACCTCTCGACTCTGCTCTGATCGACACTATTTAAGTTGGTTCAGCGATTCATAGGGTACTACCCGATCTACATGGAATGGTTGTATCCGTTTCCTTATGTTTTTTCTCAATTAGGTTTCTTTCGGCAGAAGGTACGGCCGGTCGGGTACTATAGGATTGCGTTGGAGGCAACGCACTGGTTGTGTAACGATTTAGCGTAGAGGATGTACCCAGGACAACTGAATTGAATCTGGTTAGAATGAGAGACGTAGGTTTTGTCCTTGTATGGGTCTGAAAACGATCGGGATGAAAGTGCACTTTAGTCCTTATTTACTTGTTGACTTCACTTAGAATTAGGAGGGTCAGTTGGCCTAAGTCTCCGTATCTATCTAGCTCGGTACGAAACTAGTAGTGAAATACTAGCCTTACCTCTTTGCTTGAATGACGGCGAATCAAAAACTGAATCGCCAGTAGGAGCAGGTGTCATCTCCTCCTCAATCCCAAAGAGATGGCTAATCAATTCGAAACTCCCCTAATTTGGGTGCCCGGAGACAGAAACATTCCAGGGAATCGCATGTCTGATGAACTTGTCATACAGCGTATAACCACATCATGAGATATCGCTATGCCTCTCGCTGTAGTTTCAAGTTTAACATAAATTATAAGTTCAGCCGCCACTTAAAGTACCTCTGGCGTCCAAAGATCTTTGTAAACAGAAACCACCTTCAAATCTGACGCACTTTTCAAAATGATCGAATACACTCCCTTTGATGATCATGCTTCCACTAAAACACCTTTCGCCGAAGGTGCTGCTGCCGTTCTTTCAATCTGATGCTGCCAACCCATGGCGGTGATAGTGCCGCAGGCTGTTGTCGATTTTTTTTTTTTTTGTTTTCTTCCAACTCGAGCAGCAGATGTATCCATCCAAAAAGAACAATAATAAAGGACTACTCTCAGTTAGGATGATGATGATGATGCACACCATCCGGCAGACGTGGAAGAGAGGCTCCTACAGGCCAGGGATCGGGACTCGTCCATTGAAATCTTTCTCAACTGTATACCGAATGATGCAAGATCAGATTCGAATTCTGTTTACGATTTTGTTTTCGTCCTTTTTTTTTCGTGATGAATTTGAAACATTGACAAGGACCCAGAGAGGATGTTGGTGGTGGAGGAGAAAATAACAAAAAAAACAAGTCAGAAGGAGAGCAGATGCAATATTTTTCGTTTTGTCAAAGTGAATTGCACCTTGATTCGGATTTTTGTTTTCTGCTTCACTTTCGCTACTCGGTGGATGGTAGATCAAAACATTTTTTTGATCAATTTCGGTGTGTTTTCGGGTGAAAATATCCAGGTGAAAATTTGATTTAAAAAAAAAGGTAAAAAGAGTCTTTTATTGTAGAATTTTTATGATAATTAGGAATGATATTGAGGGAGGAAAAAAAAATAGACACAAACTCTGGCATGTGGCATATTCAGGAACAAAAAAAAGGATCATTTGGACCCAAAAAATGATTTGGTGCTGCGTGTCAACAGCTGGTGGTGGCTGGAGTGGGTCAAGTAATGAAAGTGTTCCTTTTTTTTGGATTGTCCTTTGAAGTTTTTGATTTATACTTGTGGTACGTGGTGCGTGGTGCTTGTGTAGTTGAGCACCACCTGCCAGGGATCACAAACAGCGATTCTAAATTTGATTCTAATGAAGTCCTGCTGATAAATCTGTCGTGGGGATGTTTTTTCAAGGCAATGCGGTGGTTTGGGATTTCTTTTGAGGATGTGGAAGCCAAGCAGGTTTTGCTGTGTTTGACTGCTTTCCGGGTTTTGTTTAGGCTAGAGCGGTTTGACTGTCGATGTAGATGACGATCACCTTCCTATCACACTATCGTAGTTTGAAACTTTAAGCCTGTAATTTCTGGTTCATATGAGCATACATACAGCAGGGCCTACTCCTTCGTCTATATTGGACTCGTTCGTGAAAATTGAGGTTCTATTCGGGCCTTATTCTCTCTTGAGGGAACATTTTTTAACAGTGAAGCTGGTACCCAGATATGACCATCCTTTGTCCCCATAATATTGTGATTGTGGAGCATGTTGCACAGAAAATGGATTGTACCAAACGTAGTTCACTCATTCCTCCTGTTTCCTTTATAAATACGTATGAAGCTCCGAGGGCTGCAAGGGGCGTGGTTCTTATTGGACTCGTAGTCCCTATTCTTTGGATCTTGGTTGATTCCATGAGTTGCGTGAGTTACTGTTGCAGGCAACCAAACATGGCCGTGTATACTCATTGGATGATGGAGACTTAGATCCAAATTTTTTCCCAAAGATCTTGGTGCATGTATAGAATACTTTAAACCCATTTTTGTTCTTTCTGACGTACTGTCTTTCCAAGTCAGGAGTGGAATCCTCGAAGGTGATACTTGATCGTCACAATCATGGCATTTTAGGGATCGTTCATTTGTGACAGTCTGACTACTTCACCTTATTTGAGATCTGGAGTGCCGTACAAGATGTTTTCCGAGATAAGTCCGGTAAGTCTATATCCATTTGCCGGAAATACTTGGTCTGATTTGAGAACAGGGTAAAGGAAGCACGATCTTTCTAGATCGTGTTGCACACATCTTACACATTCATTCACGTTTGCATTGAAGATTTGAACAAATTTATTCAAAATCTTCAAATGTCAACGACTCCATATAAACAAATTCATTCCTACGTCTTCGGACTGATCATGTCGGCCAACAAATCATCTCGCGTCATTCAACAAACAGCCGAACACTACCAGAAGAAAAAAACGTTTGCATAAATACCTATCAATTAGTTAAATGGCAGTCGGTCTCTTTTTCCAGTCAAAATGTGTTCTTTTTTTGGAAATGATGCTTAAAGATCAAGTGACGCAATTTTCTCCAAACAGATATGACTGTGTGTATCTAAACACATGTATCCGAGTTGAGTTGAGCAAAGATACATTATAAATCGATTGATTCGCTGAAGAAGAGAAAAAGAAAAAAATGCAAAAATGCAAATTCTCTCGGACATGGTCCCGATCATTATTTCATGCATTAAACAGTGGTTCGCCTTGGTAAATGTTGCTAGACAAGTGGTAACAGAATGAACTGCGGCCTGCAGTCTTTTCTTGGAAAGATGTTGCAACAGCCAGACATAACATCACCTTACAGATGGTCAGTCCGAGCAAAGTAGATAAATCAAAATCGATTATCCTCGGATAGAGTTTGCGAATTTTTCATTTTCATTCAAAATTTTGGGAGTACCCCGCTGGTAGTTCACAAGTGTCCGTAGCATACCGAGGAGAAAACACAATGAACTGAGACTGACCACTTGCTTGCATCCCATAAAGACTGCTGTAGGTCGGCTGTTTCGATTGTTAGATTCGGGTGACATTAGTTCTTCTTAAGAACACACTCCTGATTTATTGCAGGAGTTGCGTATTATTCATAGAAATGTAGTAGTACCGTGTTTTGAGAATGTTTTCCACTTCCTGAGAAATGATTTTTCGACGAATACTATGACTTAGATTGCAAAGAACATCGATAATTATATTTGTTTACTTCTTATCAGTAAAGTATATGTACACACAAATAGAGTTGATTGCGGATATCTGGAATTCGAATCATTTTATGTCACACACTCGACCAAGAAGTAGTGAGTAACATCTCTTGTCTTCGAGTGACTTACGGGCTTCCATTGAGAGAAGAGTCTCTTCCTTAGACATGGCAGCCTTTCATTCTCTTCGATTCAGGTCACGCTGTATGCAAAGATCTAAACCAAGTGCCCTGGGATCCAAATATAGCAAAAATCGTAGATTCAGTCTTTCTGGTGTCGTCTTGAAGCTGCAGGCTCTGATGCGAAGCTTTGTTGAAGCTTTATGGCTCATTCGTTCGATGTGGTCCACATGATCAATGATGTCTATGTTATCTGAGCATCAGCTGGAGAAATTTGTAGTGCCTTGCGCACTATATTTACAAATTCAAATTTTTGGCTCAACAGGTCTATAGGATCCAGGGCCTAGCTTCGCACAACCATTCGTGAATGAAAGGGACCTACAGTTTAATTCCAATCTGTTATTTTGAGAAACTTTTTCATGAGAAGTATACTCTCGTATGTTTGTCAAACGTTCGCGAAAGTTCGTGGGGCTGTGAAAAAACTTTTAGGTGCTTTGACTGGGATTCGAGCACCTTGCTCCGTAGTCCAACACACTAATTGAAGACAGAACAACTCTTAGTCGAACTTCGCTACACGTTTGGAATATGTAGTATGTAGTATGTAGATCCTGAGTTTAGCCATTGTCCGTATAGAGCTCAAGACGATGAATGCTTCCCAGGATTTGCCTTAATGTGAAAATGTTGGTCGCTCGTTGATCTACTGGGCCACACTGGCAAGTGGTGATCAGTGGGCAAAATCTGAAACTCTGGATGGTATTTCTTGAATATAACAGAGGGCAGTGTCTGCAATTTCACCTCCTAGAAGTTCCAATGAAGCCCTGTTGATAATTCTGTCTGGCGGGGGTATATTTGTTCAAGGCAATGCCATGGTTGTAGATTGTGATTTCTTTAAAGGATGGGGAAGCCAAGGTTTATATAGGACCGTTTACCTGGTTCTGTTTAGGCTAGGACGTATAGGAAGTACGACGGCTATTACCTTCCTGACCAAAACCTGAAACTTTGAATAGTATTCCTTGAACATAATAGAGGGGAGCACTTGCAATTTCGCCTGCTAGAAACAGGCTTATCAACTATTTATTTATATAATATGTATACATATAATTTATATAATTTGGTAGCCATATTTTTTTTTTGTTTAAGGTACTTATAGTAAAGACAAATATAATAATATATTTATGTATTTATATATATATGTATGTGTGTAGATATATTCTTCTTTATTTTTATAGATGACTTTCATTGCAACATATTTTGTTTATTCTATCTATATCATATAGTTTGTTACATTTAAATTGTTTTTCTTTTTTTTTGTGTTAAATTCTGTAGTTTTTTGTTTGTTAAATTTTATGGTGTTCTCATTTAATTACCAATTGCTCTAAGAATATTATTTAACATTTAGTTTCGTCTAAGAAATATTTAGTACGTGTGTTCTCCTTTAACATGTGCGTACATACGATTTAGGAATTTGTTTTGTTTTTTTATTTTGTGCTTAAGTTACCAGGAAAAATGGGATAAAATTCAAAATCAAAACTCTAAAGGCTGGATTTTAGAGGTTTGATGTTAAATTTTATATTTGGATTTGTGTACTACGCAATGTATATCGCCAGCGATAAGTTCAATGGGTGGAGGATAGGTGTTAAGACCTCTCAAGTAGTACACGTTTAATGGGAGCGGTTTCATGTTTTCAAACTAATCAGACGGCTATGGAAGTGTAAACAAGGAATATTGATCGAAATAAGTATTACCTCAGCAGTGGAAATATATTTAGGTAATAGCGACAACATATTGTTTAGCTAAGTGTGGCTAATCTAAGATATGAAACAGATAGGTACTGCAGATGTGTTAGGGAATCCCCCCAAAAGGCTTGAAATAAACATTAAGAATTTAACAGAGTCAGAGTGGGACTAGTGCTCCTTTATTGCCTTTAAGTGTTCGATACCATAAAGTCAAGCTTGGGTAATTGAAAATTACGTTTCAAGGGAAACCACAGATCCCTCCCCATAGTAGGTACTTGAACTTTATGATTGGAGTGCAAAGTACTCATTACAAGCCTAATCAGACACCATTAAGTCGCGGTGAAGCCCTCAAAAGTCATATATGCATGCACATTGTGAAGGTACAATATCAGTTCCACACTATCTAGACCCATTCACCTTCAGATTTCTCAGAATTTATGACTCCATAGACAGATACAAGCTGGGTGATTAAATCACTGAGCAAGACCAAACACGTTAGACTTTCTTTTCACGCTATCACTTTGCACTCCATTCGAACAGCTCTCGCTCTCTCCCAACCTAGACGCCCGTGAAATCACTGACCACTTAATTGTTTTGTATTCCTTTATCCATCCCACAGTGTGAACGTTCACCGAACCGCATGAAAACAGCAAAAATAAAAGACTCATTCCACGATACCGAGCAGCATGTCACGACACGAATATGCAAGTTTCAGCTTCACAATCACAACCACTCTGATGAATAAGCCCCTCTTCTAACCTAAATGAGTGAAACAAAAAAACACGCGAAAGGCTAAATAAAAAGGAGGACTAAACCACTGTGAAAAGAACATTGAACTGACACCAGCAGCGGACGAATGAGGTAAGCTCCAAATTAAAAAAAAATGAAACACTGGTTCAATGAATGATCAAATCACCAGATTTTGGTCAGTGACTTCATAGTTCGCGAAACGATGAATTTTTGCAAATAATTTAAACAAAACAAAGAATATTCCACCACGACGGGCGACCACCTTAAGACTCCTCTTCCTCTTCCTCCACAATGGGCTTTTTATCTGCAACCTTCTTTGTGCCAATCAATCTATGGAAAACAGATTTCTTATTGCCGATTCCTCCTAAAGCACCTGTGGCGCCCCAGTGACTCTTCGCTGCCTCAGAAGATGTCATCAGCATAGAGTATGAGGAGCAAGCTTCACCTTCTTTGCTGTGATGAATGCCATACAAGAAATAGATTAGCATTCCAATGGAAACCCAAATGAAGAACCGTAGCCAGGTCAATGCGCTCAGGTGAACCATTAGGACGACATTACAGAATATACTCAGAGTGGGAATGTATGGCACCAGTGGTACCTTAAAGTTTAAGCCCCTTGTGTTTTGATGATGGACGGCGATTACGGCCACACATGCACCAGTGAAGAAAATCAGAAATCCGTACAGGATCAAAGCCCACCACGTGCCGGAGTATAGTTCAGACCATGAAACCTCTAACTGGAAGCAAATCGCGAAACTTAACACTGTAAAGAGAAGAACTGAAGCTGAAACCGCTGCCCCAGGCTCAAATCGTCCGAGGAGCGGCTCAAGCCATCGAAATTGCGGCTTAAGTCGTCCGGCTAGAGCCACCTCAATCAGATCACTTGTCGGCGAGGCTGTGTCGATACTTGACTGGGAAGTGTTGTCCTCGTCCTCGTCGGGTGTATCAGGAGCATAGACAGCATTTTCTTCAATCGGAAGAGGGCGATACCTTAGAATTATAACACTTGCACTGACAATAGTGTAAGCCAACAGAGTTCCAATGGACATGAATTCAACTAGCTTCTCCAAATCGAAAAGCAGTGCCAAGATGGCACTTAAAACCCCCGAGACGATCAGATTAAGCACGGGAACTTGAGTCGTGGTATTAATCTTTCCAAAGCAAGAGAAAATCAGCCCATCCGAAGCCATTGCATACATACACCTCGGCAAAGCGAACAGGGATCCTAGCAGAGTTGTCGTCATTCCACAAATAGCTCCAATGGAGATAATATACTTGGCCCAGGGAAGATTCATCAAGCCAAAGGCTTCGGGAAGAGACGCTGCCGGATTGATTTCCCTAATAGGAATCATCAATGTCAGTGCAGCACTCACCAAGATATAGCCAGCAGTTACGGCACACAAGGAGAGAATAGTTGCAATCGGAATGGAAGACGTTGGATTCTTAGCTTCCTCTCCAGACGTGGCAATGCTATCAAACCCCACAAAAGCGTAAAAGCATGTAGCCGCTCCAGCAACTACACCTCCAAACCCATATGGAAGGAATCCCCCCTCAGCTTCAGACCAATTCTTGGGATTGGCATACCAAAATCCTAAACAAATTACTAGTAACATTACCAAAATATTGACAATAGTGAGTATTCCATTGAAGACTGCCGTTGCCTTAACTCCCATTCCTAGGGCGGCTGCATACACCAGGCAAACGCTGAACGCCAAGATGTCGGGATATTTTGCAAAAAGCTGTTCGTGAAGTTCTCCTGTAGTAGAAATGGTAGTATTCGCAATCCATCCTCCGAGCATTGAATCGACATAACCACTCCAGGCTCGAGCCACCGATGCTGCTCCAAGCATGTGCTCGAGAAGAATGTTCCATCCGATAACAAAAGCCCAGAATTCACCAATGGATATGTACGTGTAGACATAGGCTGATCCTGCCTTCGGTACTCTGGTTCCAAATTCAGCGTAGCACAGTGCGGATAGCATAGAGACAAAGCCGGCCAAGATGAAGGACAGAATGATGCCGGGACCAGCCATGTCTTTGGCAACGGTGCCAGTGAGGACGTAGATCCCAGCACCAACCATATGGCCGATACCTGTAAGAGAACAAATTATGGATTAGTTTTGAAATGGAATTGAGGAGCTAGTTTTCAAAGTTGGCTAAGTCTTCCCATTAAAATCCCTTCATTTCATAGCCACTGGTATCGGAGTAACAAATTCTACGTCGCGGATGAAGTTGAACTTCGTTTTGGAAATATTTCTCGAGGACACAACACCCATTACTGAGGTAAGTTTCTTCAAATTATGGATAAGAATCTATTTTTTATATTTTCTACACCACTTAGATCCCTAAAAGTCCCTCATCGAGGCAAGGAAAGGAAACATTGTACCGAAGAATGAAATTCTAATCAGTGAAGAGGGTGTTTGGATTCACCTGAAGATTCAATGCACATTCATATGTAAGTCGTTTGTTCAGTTTGTTTATTCAAAGACTACACTTAGGCTAGACTTAGATATTTTACCTAAACCTTAGCCGTTTTGGGTCTCGACCAGAGCAAATTTTAAAAATTCAGTCACTCCGTCGGGGAATATTCTAAAAATGAAAGACGCAGTTAAGACATTGCTTGGTCCTTGTGAAATGCAGAGATTAAAACGCAATCGCTTTGTTAATTTCGATCGATTTGCTGCCAAATTAAAGCCATGTTGTGCAGGGAAACAGGTTAAACTCAATACCAGTGCCTTCTGACCGCAATACAAACTCATAAAGTGGTTCGTAAACACTCCCCATCCCGCAGAGCCAACAAAATTAAAAGCAAATCTCAACAGGAATTAATATTTACCCAACAGAGTAATATCGAATGTATTCAGACATCGATTGAGTGGTGTCTCCATGACATCAGCTGGAACTGGTTTAGTGCGATTCATTTTCGAGCACAACCCGGACATGACATGTCCGAGTATAATGCGACGTGTGCCGGGCATTGTAACAGCTTTTCGTCGTCGTTGTCTTCGAGTTGTCCGCAAATTCCAGGTGCAGTTTGTGTCTCCTTTTTGGTGTTTTTTTTTTCTTTTTATCGTTTTTTGTCCTTCGATGATTCTTTTTTTTCACTTTTATCGCCTACGCGTTATGCAAAACTTTCACTAAACATATGGCTTAGTTATCGATTGCATAGTTTTAGTAGTTTGAAGAATTTGGGAAATATTTTCAATCAACTATGCGTAGGGGTCGTATTGTTCGGAAAAGGCAGGATTAGGATTAGAGAAACCTTTTCTCCGCGAATCCGAGAGATTTACAGGTTTCTCACTTGTTAAACGATGGAAAAATTTTCACAGACAGAAGTGAATGTCAGATGACGATTGCAAAAGGGGTGACGTTGCACGGCGCATGCCAAAAGAAGCAGCCATTGACGTACCACCCACCAGGCGGGGTGGAAGCTCTCAACTTGTTGAACGATTTATGAATGAATGCCACGAATTTGGGGGGAAATTTCTTTATTTTTACATCAACAATATAACACAGGCAAACTATAAAATTTACAGCTTATCAACGCTCTCCTCCTGACTCGTCTGTCGGCTTTTCAAAATGCTTGTTATGAAGAACTCTCCTGCCTTGTATGAGCTTCGGACCAAAGGCCCACTGGCAGTGTAAAGGAAACCCAATTCCTGTCCCCTCTGCTCCCAGTGCTTGAACTTCTCTGGCGTGACGTATTCGATTACTTTTAGGTGTTTCTTGGTGGGTTGCATGTATTGACCGAGTGTCACGCACTCGACACCAACCTCACGAAGGTCGTTGAGTGTTTGCTCGACTTCGGCATCGGTTTCGCCTAGACCAAGCATAATGGAACTCTTTGTGACTAGTTTTGAGTTGAATTCCTTTGCTTTCTTCAGAACGGCCAATGTCTGTCTATACTGTGCACGACGATCGCGAACAAATGGTGTCAGCTTCTCTACTGTTTCGATGTTGTGAGCGTACACATCGAGCCCAGACAGTGCGATAGTCTTTACAGAATCGAGATTTCCTCGAAAATCTGGCACTAGGCACTCAACAAAGATGTTCGGATTTCTTTCCTTGATTTCCTTGACAGTCTCTGCGATGTGGGCGGCTCCGCCATCAGGGAGATCTGTAATAATCATAAGGATTAGAAGGGAATGTTGTAAGCAGTCTCTTCTTGTAACAAACCATCTCTGTCGACCGAAGTCAACACAATATAATCCAACCCCCAGGAAGCAATTGCTGTAGCTGTATTCACAGGTTCATTGGAATCCAAGGGAGGGGGATTCCGAGCTGTTTTGACGGAGCAAAAGCGACAACCACGCGTACAAGTGTCCCCCATCAACTGCAAAACAAAACCAGAGGTTATCAATAGGTCACCAATGTTCCCATAATCTCACCATGATTGTAGCCGTTTGAGTGCCATGCTCTCCACCACCCCAGCATTCGCCTATGTTGGGACAACGTGCTTCCTCGCATACTGTGGCTAATTTCAAACCTCTCAGCTGTTCCTTGATTTTGCTGAAGTTCTTGCCCGTTGGGATTGTTGTCTTCAACCAAGGCGGCAGCCGTAATCTTTCATTCTCGCCCTTTTCCCGGCGTAGCTTTCCCTCGTACTCACTCCATTCCTCTTTGGTGTAGTTTGGATTTTGAACAAAGTCCTGGAACTTCGGGCCTTTGGCTATGCGTTCGCGGATTTCTTCGAGTTTTTCACTGCCTGTGTGCTGACAGCGTATAGCAAGCTGTAGGATACACGTAATTCATTGACGGCACTTGAATATGATTTCCAAATTACTTACCGATTTCACGGGAGATTTTGGTACACATTGTCGTAACATGTTCTATGATGAAATTCGTTAAAAAATAAATACAAAACGCATAAATTGGATAATCCTCCAGCTGATGGGCAAACTTTTTTCCTTCAAAGGTGCAGATGTCAAACATCTGATAGACGTCATGAAGCGAATCCGGCGAGCAATAGCGATGGGCAATAACGTTGTTTCATCTAGTACAATATAATATGGTTTTTTCAGAGAAATTTCAAGGAAAATGAATAGTATTCCTGTCCCTGAGAGGCTAAGAGGAAAATTGACTTATTTCTGTGATATGTCAGTCAGAAATGTGTTGCATTGGTCAAGCTGATGCCATCGATGGTTGGCCAGCCTTACTGCGTCGTCATTGATAAGGCATTTAGCATACGATGTTTGCCCTGCGATGTCGGTGACGTTTATGCTATCTAAACCAGAGAAGCCTCTTCCAGCCAATGCGTCAGCTTCACAATT
This sequence comes from Xylota segnis, assembly GCA_963583995.1. Classification (NCBI taxonomy): domain Eukaryota; kingdom Metazoa; phylum Arthropoda; class Insecta; order Diptera; family Syrphidae; genus Xylota; species Xylota segnis. Next base: position 1,902,469 of record OY757238.1, read on the forward strand.
ACCCGATATGTCACATTGACCTTGTGAGTTTGTACTGACCAGCTATCTCGTTGAGTGATACGCACCAGCTTGTCACTGCCTAAGATGTCGTAATGCTGGATGCGAGAGATTTGATGGCTGCTTGACTGTCGATGTAAATGACAGTATCCTATTCTGATACTCATCCTTACTTCGTGAAATGGAAATTTTCTGTAGCTCTGTTCAAATGAAGAATTAACCAGTTTTAGTAGCAGCTTCACACCACGAAATGTACTAGAACACCATCCATCACATGCAACCACATTTCCCAGTATTAACACCCAGCCTTTCTTGTGAATTTCTTTTCGTCAGTTTCTGTTTGGTTGGCTCGCAACAACGGTGTGCCACCGTCGAAGAGTTCATTCATTTCGCGCGAAAGTATTATTTTTATGTTTAATCCTAGAAATTTGCTAAAATTAGTTGCTCTACCTCCAAAGCTGCAATTTAACTTAATTTTAGCCACAAAATTCATTCCAAACAAAGCAATTTTCTGACTGAAAACACATCTTTTAGTGCACAGTGCTCCCACCCAAATTGAGTTCACCCTTTGTCTCACTCACACCACTTGCCCTGCATTCTTTTTGAACACATTCCCGTCGTTAGTGCGTAAACAAAAACAAGTGCATTGAAATTTAATTTTGTTGTTTTCTTGGTTCGGGGTTCAAGCTTCAATTGAATTATTGTTTTGTTCTTGTGGCAGAGAGTCGAAAATTGGATGATTTATATTCATTGAGGGCGACAGAGGAACGTAATGGGTAAGTGGCTCCTTCTAATTTGCATCAATCGAAGATAAAAATAAAGCCAATTGGACAAAATCCCGACCACCGACCAAACCAGTTTTATTTTTTTTATTTTTCTTTTCTTCACCCGTTCTGGTTGGGAAGTTATAACCGTCCCCCGTCCCCCGTCCCCCCTCCCGAACCCACTTTACGCGAATGAGCAAGATAACAGTTTATACTGTTTTTTTTTTTTTGCTTCTTTTATATCTTATCCCATTCGTTGTATCTTTTGTTATCATTACTCTTTCGGGATTACCACACACCACCAGCACTTCCATTTCACGGGCCCGTCCCCGTCCCCGTCCCCCCGTTGGAGTATTATTTTTTCCCTTTTCCGTGTCTTTTTTTGTAGGCGAAAATAAAGTTTTGGTTTGTATTTACTTTTCAATTTTACTTTCGTTCGATTGACGACACGGTGGGCATGTGACAGGAGAAATTTGCATGAGTTTCGCATGATTTGTTTATTTGTGGATTATTTTGATTGAGACTTTTTTTATTTTGTGTACATAATACATATTTTGGGGATAGGATGTTGTAGAGTAAATCAATTGAAGCATGACGGTTTTTTTTTTTCTGTGGTTTTGCGAAAGGCGGAGGGTATTCTTGTTTGCCAGAAGGACACGTGGCGGTTTACTGACATTGAGGAGGGATTACTTCGAAATTGGCATGGAAATATACTCGTGGATGGGAAAATCGCAATTAGAAGGTTCAACACTCTCTTCACCTGTCCTCACCGAAATACAGTCTGCAATATCTCGTCATACGTTTAATTCTCACTCTTTTCCCGGTAAACATCTGAGGGCGACCATTCTTATTTCTATCATACTTTGTGCCAAAATCTAATTAACGTCCATGTAACAGTGGTTCTCGGACGCTATACCTATCATTGTCTTAAAAAGGCGTAATCTACGGCTCTTATCCAGCTGAGTCTTCCCTACGCTTAAGAAAACTTCTTTTATCATTTTCCTTCATAAAAACGTCCGATGATCCAAATGAAAGCCAAACTCTCTTGTACGACACCTATTCGAAAGCAAATTTTCCTTCTCTCCTTGCCAGCAGGGTAAGTCTGGTGAATCTACAACTCTGCCAAATAAAATTACCCTCTACGACGTCTGCCAAACTTGTACAGGTAGCCTTAAACGTGAAATCCGGTCCGACATTCTTCTAAGCGATCTAAAGATTGTCATTCAACTCATCCTTGACTCCAAATTTCCCTCTAGAGAGAAGTGGACAGGGTCATCAACCCTGCCCGTATATCCATCTTCACGGATGGGTCAAAAACGGATGAAGGTACAGGCTCAGGAATCTTCTCAGAGTTTCCACAGATTGCCAGGTTCATAAAACTCCCCAACCACGCGACTGTTTTCCAGGCGGAAATATATGGTATCACCGAGGCCTGCAGTAGCTTATCCACTCTGGAATATACACACTTCTTCCGTTACAACCAATTCAAAACTGGTAAAACAATGTCAAGAAGCTCAAATCTCTAAGCTCTGCGCAAAGCATTACGCTATGTTGGATCCGGATTTATGGGCTTCCAAGGGAACGAAAGGGACGATGAGCTAGCGAGAACGGCCTCAGAATCAAGTGATATCCCGACGGAACACTGTCCTACTGCCCATTAGCCTCCAGGATGTTTAAATTTCTGGGTTTTCTTTAATATTCTTCCAGATATTCTGAGATCCGAGTGAGACTGCTCCCTCCTCAGGGTTTTGCAGTCACCCCCTTAACTTAAACGATCTGATTCCGGATTCCTAAGTCTATGCCTCAAAAAAACCAGTTACTGGTCAGAAAACTTAAGCCTCCTTACACTAAATGGCGTATAAAATGGTTTCTCGAAAGAAAAAAATGTATCGGGGTCACATAAGACTGAAAACATACTGAAAACTTTGAAAAAGATAAAAAGCTCTCAAGACCTCGCACACCCAGTATATATCAATCTACTTCCATCCTTCAATTAGGAGTTTAAGTTTTTGACTTCTGTGCCAAAGAATTCATCAGAAGAAACCTCCAAATATTCATCTACTGAAGGTTCCCCTGCTTGCTACACAATAACATCAGAGTCCTTGTTCGCTTGGTAATCCAAGCCAATCAAGCTGTTGACAAAGCAACTGGTCCCCAAAGTCTACTCATGTCCCCAACCTTCCTCAAAAAAACCAATCGTACCATGACCATGTCTTGAGGGCACTGACGCTTGTATTTTTTTAACCCTTCTGAATTGAAAGACTTCTCGTGTATGACAGTGGCATCTTGTTTATCCTCGCAGTGTTGAAACTCTGGAGAAATAGTTCCACTGCAGACCTTGTACAGGCTTGCTAAATCCTCGGAGTCCTATTCCTACAAGCATATCTCTCTATTTCCTTGAATGCGTCGTCGGCAGCAGTCTTTCTATACTCGTTTCGAAGTTGAAAACTTTTATTTTATTGACACAGCCTAGCCCTGTTTAGCATTTTTCTTCTCGGTTTACACCTCATACATTGGACGTATTTATTGCTATTCATTCTCTGTCACATTTCTGCGAACACCTCACCCTATTTCTCGATGCTTTGTCCCTAATTTGACTATTCCGGGTTCAGCTGTGGAATTGCCTCCCTATTTTATTGTTTGACCCATTGTCACACACAGCTCCTCCTCCTCCATCACAAACTTCTTGTCCCTGTTAACAACAATGCGTGTACATACACATATCTCCTTGTACACCTAATCCTTATTAATTTTTTATACCCTGAAAGCTTTTCATTTGGATTTCCTTCTCCTCCTCCATACACATGTATTCCTGGCTCTTTTTATGCCTGCTCCGGCGCTTATATTTTGTCCCCAGATATGTTTTAATTGCTTCATAAGGCCCAGCGGCTCTCTTCAACTGCAGTAATGCCGTAATGCCTTAATTATTGGGTTTGTTGGTTGGGGGTGCCAGCAGCGAGCGCTGGGGCACTTTGTTAATGCCCACAATGTTAATAGCATTTAATAAAACCAGAACAATATTCATATGTGAAGATTGGAAAAGCATAACAAGCACGCATAATTACTCTGAGCCTTTTGGTGGCCCATGTGTTATCGCTGTAATTACACGAACACGTAACATGGAGAGCATGCTCTGAACGAGGAGTTTTATTGCTTGTTTATGTGTCGGAACTTTAACCCGTCGTTATTTTCTTTAATAGATAATTAAAGTTCATCAGAATTTTGACTTTGAGTATTAGCTGGGAGTAAGAGGCTCGAAAGAACGTTCGTTAACCTCTCTGGGTTGAGTGCGTAACATTAGGTATGGATAAATCGGTTCGAGGTTCATAAAAAAACCCGTTCTTATCATAAAGATTTCACTGATATTGCACCTCACTTTGTTGAATAATTCTTTCTGGTGCCCATTTGGCTGAGACACTGTGACCTGACAATAGCTATTGTATCGAAGGATGTGTCGTACCACCTGAAGGATAGTACGTCCCTTAGCCGTAGGGTGTTTAATTCCAGCTGACGAGCAAGTTTCTTTATGGAAAATGCGCCACCATAACCTGCGGATTAACAGAGAATGTGCTCATGATGATTCTTCAACTTCAGAGCAGAACATACATTCTATGTTTCAGCTCACATGGACATGTTAGAAAGCTCTCGCTTCCTAATACTATCCTTGTCAATGTTCCAACTCCTTCGAAGTGACCCAGACGAAGTTTGTGTCCTAAGTTATTGATGAGCGCTGTGGCGGGATCCCACTAAACACCACCGATGGGTACAGATCCTGAGCCAGGCCTAGACAGTTCATCTGCAAATTCGTTGCAATTCCATGATGACCTGGCACCCATCCCAGTACTAATCTATTGTAACATATCTCTGAAGAGGTTGTAGTGCATAGTAGGAGCATTTAACCGATACAGAGTCCGCTAAATTGGACGACAGCGCTCTGGCTGTTGCCGGGCTATCTGAAAAGATATAAATCCTAATGCCATGAAGTTCAGGACACTTTCCCATAAGTACTCAGAAACGTTGGTTCAAAGACACCAAATCCAACATCAGAGTCAATTTTCATTCATGCTGACCCCTCGGATCCAGTACCGGAACACCATTAGACCAGTTTGCACGGTCGAATACATATTTCCACCTCAAATAAACTACAGGAACACTACTCCCTGGAACATGCTTGTCGGGAATAGTGCAGAACATGTCTATTTTTGAAATTGATTCAAGAATTTTCAGTTGGCCCACATCGTCGCCTGGTTTATACTTGTATTCCAGCTAAATGCCGCATCTAGCAGCCCAACAATGGCTTTTAATGCTGCCGTAATGCCCCTAAAATACTGAGGCAGGCTTTTCTCTGTAGTTTCTAAATACGTATTGTAGTAGTCCCAGGAGATCAGAACACTTTCATAAATTCCAACAAGAACTCTCGGCTTGGACCCGCATAAGTTTTACCATTTGGGCTTCGTTCCTTCTTTAGAGAAGTATGGTCAAGATGCATGGATGACTTAGTAAGATCAACAACGACTTCATATTCACCATGTTGTTCAGTCAGAGAGTATTGGCAATCTCCTGCGATAAATCCTGAACCTGTCCAGCCTTTTCAAGACTTAGAACGCAGTATACACGTAAAAAATTTTGTTTAATCTCCTGCTGCTGAACTGATTCAGTACAAGTGAAAATTTTTGTACATCCACTCACTGCCACGCCCACTTTTTCATAAGTTTTTCATTATACACAACCAAACCGACCATTTCGATGAACAAATAGTTGGTACAAAGGAAGGAGGATAGAGTATCCATTCAAGACCGATATTATCATATGATTGCACCTCCTTCCTTCAAGACAACAATGTTTCACCAACTCTTGTTCTTTGGTTAGTTTCGCTAGACGCATCAGGTGCATTCAGGTGCATCTCGTGTAAAATCTGTCCTTCAGTCTTGTCTTCTGCATCCCAACAAACAATCTTAGAGCCCTAAACGTTCTTCTTTGTTTTATCCATGAAGTTGAGCCAATTATTAGCTCATGCCATATTTCACTGGCCATCCTGGAAAAGGATTTGACTGTCAGGGATGTCTTTAATTTATGGCTTTATAAGATATCCGTCACTGGGAGTAGGCATTCTTTAATATTCCCTCGTCGTCGTCTGCTTCTGTCGAGGATTCGCTTGCATTAGAGGGGTGTTGCCTTTTATAGTATCAAATTAATTTTTTCCCCCAACCGACACTGTACCAACAAACAGATTAAATTACACGTCCACTAAAAATATTCAAGCACGCAGTTCAACTAGGGCCATGTGTACACATTGGTGTATGTGTGCATGTCTTCCTCCTGCCTGCCTGGGTTAAAATAAACTTCTTTTTCGAAGGATTTTTTCCTCGTTTACACTGCGTCTCCTGCTGCGGCAAGGAATATTCCGAAACGAAAACTACTTCCATAAGAATGTTTGATGTATCCGTGAACGCTGTATCATTAGGAGAACCCTACTTGACTGTTTCGCCCTTTTATCCTTCTTTATTTCCTGTATCACATTAGGTCTTTGACTCTTCCACCATTCCACCACCCCTCCTGGCTGTGGAATCAAATCTGAACCACAAATTTGCGAACTTTCGGTATATCCTTAAATTAACTCACAAAAAAGGAGGAAAAAATGCCAGGACTCAGTTTAGCCATAGGCATAGCTCTCGTGTGTGTGTATATGACACTTTAATTTAAACTCTCTTAGAGGGCCTCCCTTCCTTCGTCATTCGGGGATGACGCCACTGTAAAAAACCGTAAAACTACTTAAACTACTTGAAGAGTGAATAAAAGGAAAACTCCTCTGCGTCAGCAACGCAAGGGAACAACGAAGCCCGAACAATTAAAAGCGAGGATAAGCAGCACATCTCGCAACCCATTAACTGGTGAAGGGTAAATGTTAGTGGTAGGCATGGAGCATACCCAGCCAGGATACGAGTATCATTGCTCCAACCACAGCGTGGAATTTTAATTCCAAAATGCAAATGGCCTAGAGAACGTTAAGTTCCTCGAAATAATGATGATAATAGTTTTTTCCCTCCCCTGGCTCCCTACATCGCGGTACTTGTCTCAATGATAATTGTTCATTTAAGAAAGAAGAACTGTAGAAGGATGACAATGTGGACGGGAAAAACACTGCGATGCGCTGGTTCTGCTGGGAGTATAGAATTAATAGGAAAAAGCTTTGCGCACACAGTGTCTTCTCGTAAATAGAAGAGGCTCCCCCTCCCCTCCATTCTATGGCTCTGTGTAGTGTGTAATTATTGTCTAGGGATGAATGGGAAAGGGAAATCATTACTCTCCAGTTCATAATTACATCCTTGTGAATGCGATAATGCTCCTGCTGGTTGGGTGAAAAGGAAGAGGACGCAAGAGAAACGAATTCTTTCTTTGGCAGGAATGTCGCAAAGTTGTGTATCAGCGAAAGCGGGCTTCTCTAACACGCGTTGTCTTGTTTTATTCGTAGTTTGTTGACAGTGTAACACAAAAGAGAACCAACTGCTTTCTAATAACTCAGTGTTCAGATACTGGTTTTCCAAAATGTCCTGTGATACTGGAACTTGACTTGATTCCTTTGAAGTTTTTTACAAAATTGTCTCACAAATAACAAGCCAAAGATTTTATTTCTCGCGCCAAAGTCTGGGGCGCATAAACCAGGAAACATTTCGTGTTAGTCCGGTGCTAAATCTCTCCAGTCGCCCAGTCCAAGTCACTTGTACGCCTTATGTAAGGCAAGATCTTGTTTTTTGCGTTCTCCCTCTCGATTAAGTTGAAAGATTCTGCAGCTCAGAGAGCGTTTGTGCATTTGCTCTTCGTGTACTAGCCATTTCAGGCAACTCATGTGCAAAATTTTGACTAGCTCGCTGGACAGTTAGTATGGTTCGTCGTTGAATCTCCTGTCTCGTCTTGCCTAAAACCTCTCAATCCATGGAACCTGTTTTTTTTTTACAAACAACTTTGTTTCCTGATACAACCCAGGATATCTCCATCCACCTTCGATGAAGTCATCGATTCATCGCATTAAGTAGAACTGGAAGGGGGTAGGCCCCTTACTATTCAATTCTCTTCCAAGTCTGCTTAGGTTTTGCTGTCAGAAGTGGTAGCAGAACACTCTACTGTTATGTTCTGTCCACTTCTTCGATGTTGTGTGCCTCTTCTTGTTACTTAATTTCACCCTTGTTTATCGTTTCTATACTCCGATGGGAACTATATCCTCTTTCCTCGTTGGCCAGCAGTGATACAGACTTTTGAAAGATTGTGCCTCCGAAGTTGGCTTGTAAGTTTAAAATCCCCTTTTGACAGTGAAGGTCTCGTTGAGTTCGCCACTGACTTTCATGGAGGAGCGAGTCTTTTCAAACGAAAAAGTTTACCAGGGACTCAGAAACTATACATGCTTGTCTCTACAAGTGCTGAGTTGACATATGAGACCTTAAAATTCACTCATGACGCTGTGCTCAATAATAATGCAAAGGGGTTAGCTTAGTGTTCTGGAGATGGCCGCGTCGCAAGAGCTATCTCTTGCAAAACTGAACAGGTCTTCCAAAGTCCTGCATCGCTTAAAATGATTTTCTTTACGAATTGTCCATGACCCCGGGAATGAAATAACTTCTGATTCAAGTGCCTCCGCACGTACATAGATTCTTCCTAGACCTCGCTGATGTCTATATATAGTACATTTCCCAACCCTACTGTCTGGCTGATATCTGGCCCCAACCACTACGTAATGGATCCCCTTGTGTTGGTGTTATCACTATTCATGGGAGAAGAGAGTTCAAGCGAATGATTAGATTAAATTAACATTAATTATGTGTCACACTGTACGTAGAACAATCCGCCTCGCCCGCCCCAGCTGGATGAATCACGTTACCGTCAAACTGGTCAGCTCTCTCTCTTTCTCCCACTGTATGCGCTCAGTTCGAGTCGTGCTCTTGCACCAGAAAGTGAAGTTATTTGTTCTTTTCATTTAATTTTTATTCTAGAACCACGAAGTACTATGCGAAGATAGTAACTAAGCGAAACGAGTTAATCACAATCTAACGAAAGCTAATACAAGGCTTTAGTTTTTTGTTTGTTGGAAGTAAACGAGAAAATAAGAAAAAAATAACATGCCTTCGAGGCACAATGGCGATCGGGTACGAGATCCCCGCGAAGACATTCTCTTGGAGACAAATTTCGAAGATGACGGGGTATTAACCCGTGCCTACAACCAGCACGAGCTACAACCGAACAGGCATCGAAGATCGGAAAATTCTCTGGATCGGTACTCGGAACGAGGATGGAATAACCAAAGAGGTGAACACTCAAAGAACACTGTCTGTCCAGCCACACCTTTACGTGTATGTGTAGTTTCCGCTTACAAGTAGTATGTAACATGGCAGCTACTGGTAGTTCGTGTTGTCGTTGTGCACTTTAATATTTTGGTTGTCTGTCTCTCTTTTTGTGTTTTATTTGTGTTGTTATTGCAATTTCATATGATTTGTTGTTTTGTTGTTGTTGATAAAGCGTGAGCACCGTCACACTAGCTTTCGTAATCGTAATTTTCTTTGCATGTTTCGTTTGCTTTTTTTTTTAGTTTAATATTTATTTCATATTCTTAGTTATTTCAAAATATTGTTTGGATTACTCACTGAAACCTGATAAAGTCAATAGAAAGGTAAAAGCAATGATATCATCGCTGATAGGGAGTGATTTTTCGAATCGTTATGCAAGTGTGGAAGGAAGATAAACAAAAACAAGGAATTGCCAAATGACACACGACTATCAGTTCGTTTGTACCTGTAATCAGATCGCCGGATAGATTACAAAAAATTCATAAAGTTGTGAATGTGAACAACACCTGCTGGTAGTATTCGGAGTGATACCATTTAATTGAGCCTTAAAATGTTGCGCAGACCTTGCAGATCATGAAGAAAATTATTTCAGAAGATGTGCCTGAAATAATTCATACGTCCCTGGAAAGTCAGACATGTCTTCCAATCCAGATAAATTCGATAGTGCGGGCATGAAGCTCTTTCTTATTATGAAATCAGAGTTTTCTGTCGGTTTGCGGCAACAGAAATTCTGTCAATTTTATAGAAGACGGTCTTCTAGAATCAGACAGGGCTTGGGATATTCACTATTGTTTGTCGCCAAGTAAGTTCACATTCCACATGCGATAAACTCCAATGGAGTTTAGGAAAATCTACATTTTTAGTTCATTTTTACTATTTGACGATCGCTATTTTATGAGCGTGAAATACCGGCGTTCGTTGTGTCTTTTTATGACGTTTAACGCCTCAGAGTAGAGAGTTCGACAGAGCGTTCAACAACGTAAAAATGTTATTTATAAGTGTCAGCCAGGCATTTTGTACGGGACTCGGTATCAGGGTGAAATATGTTGTCAACTGTCAAGCTTCCTTTCTGAAATACTTAGCCTATCTTCAAATGATTGTCTGATTTGACAAAATGAATTGTCAGGGCTACAAATGTGCTGACAATTGCTGCCAACGAGCTGACAATGACAAATTATTTCATAAGCTGTTCACACAGGATTGACGTTTACTAGCGAAAAGGGAACTGGAGAGGTGACATGTTGCAATTGAATTTGAAATTTCCTTGATTTTTTTGACGTTTGGAAATGTTAATCGATGTCAGACGACAAATATAAATTAAAAACTGAGAAATTGATGAACTAAACAAAAGAAATACCAATTTTATTGCTGTGAAAAGCATTCGCCTCTGTTTTAAAAACAATTTTTATGGTAATAGCCAACCAATTTCATTTGGAGCATACGTCAGAAAAAATCCGGGTAAATGTTCACATAGGACTATCAATTTGAACATGCAAATGTCAAGAAAAATCCAGTCTGTCAATCCTGTGTGAACAGGTTCTTACAACATTAAATTGTTGTTAGATTTTAGCCCAGTTTTTGACAAATTTATCGTCAGCTGAATTTTTCATTGGCATGCCTGACAATATCATTTAATTTTCGAAAGTTCACCACCTGCCAGCTTTGTGAGAAGCCCATTACTCATAAAAATTACAGAATAGGGCACATTATACTGACACTACGCTACGATACAGTAGAATAAAAATTGAAATACAACACGAAAGCCTGGTGAGACTGGATGACCTTTCGTAATAATTAACTTCAATTATAGCTCTTAGCTCTTCTTTGTTTATCAAAGTTGTTAGCTACACTTGGCCAGAATTAATTAACGTCTATGCTGGTGTGTAGCACAATCTACTTTGAACAGAAGACGAGTTTAGCCAACAACTACTTGTATGAATTTTCAATCAAATATAGCTAGAAACGGCCTCCACAAAGCCTGTGATATTATTGAACTCAAGAGTAGTAATTCTGTAGTTCATTGTCACCTACTTTCTCGGCAAACTTAGAAGGCGTTCAGTTAAGTGATATTTTTCTTATTGCGCTCCAATTAGTATCCACCAATCAAACAACTACCACTTATTGCAATCACTCGCTTTAAATTTGTCAGCCCATTAACCATACACGCGCTACAAAACAGCACTCTGGCTTATGTCGTCTAATAAATGTCACTCCTCATGCACTTGTCTGAATGTATTTGCAAAGTCTAGTGCGCCATCGTATGTCCATTGTATACACCTAACCAAGCGTTTACCGTTTCACTCAAATGAACAGCAATGGTAGAGCGCCACCTTAACCGTAAATAATCATCACAAGTACCACCTTGTGGCTCATTAAATCCAAGCAAATAATCACGAACACACCATCCACCACATCGTCAGCATCAGCATCGTAGTCATTCGTGGAAGTCACTCTGCTTTAATTGGCGCCCAATGGGGTGCCATCACGAGAATCCCTCATCCGCAGGGATACTCTTCTATTGACATTTTGTTTAATTCGGTTTTTTTTTTTTGCACTCTCGCTTCATCCCCAGGTGAATGTTGTCAATCATGTATGGCGCGAATACCGTATGCCACCCTAATAGCCACCCTCATGTGCTTCCTGGGGGTGGGCATATTCTGTGGGACTATGTATCGCGGTGTATCACTCACGATAATCATGATGGATCAAGTGTTCCACTTGCGGATGATATGGTAAGTGAATGCAATTGCAGAACCTATTGGTTATCAATAAATTTTGATTTAAATTTAATTTTGCAGGATTGAAGCTGTGCAGATGGTTTGCGTTATAATTGCAGCCGGGATGGCTGCACTGGGATGCATGATTCTGTTTGTTGGCTTTCTGGCAACTGGTGCAACGCGCTACAAGGTGTATCGAGCGTGGAGATCTCGAGTGGGCGGACGGATTTCATGTGCAGTGGTAAGATTGAGTGCAAAAGATGTTGATGACGGAACATGGATGTACGTTCCCCTTGACGGTTTTCTTTATGTTTTTTTTTTCTTTTTTTTTTTAGCTCATGGGGCTTACATATGCGTTGAATTTCGTTTGGACGTTGATTTTATGCTTCCTTTTGATAGTAACATTCATTTACACGATGTTCTGGAATATGTGCTCGAGTGTGGAGGCTTCGCTGAGCTGCATTGACTTGACACAATTTTGTAAGTATTCGCATGGATTTGTTTAAGTATGACAAGATGATGGCTTTCTCGCATCTCAAGAGGCTTTTGTGCTGCAATAAGAGCCAATTAACGAATGAAATTATTATGTAGACAAGGTATTCAGTGGAAATCGGGCACTGAAATGAAATTCTTCTGCACTTAAAGTTGTAAAACTTCCTTCAAACCTTGCTTATGTTGTACCACATTGGGTTCCCCTTTCAGATTTCATGTTCCCCGCTAGCACGAAAATCGAGGAGATGAAAATCTGCGACAGATACGAAATCAAAGCATTCTGCAAGGATGGCGTTGAGAATGCCGAAGTTATGTTCATTTTGGCCACATTAGCCACCCTACTGGTGATTCTCAGTCTGGTGCACTATCTGATGTGTCTCTCAGCCAACTACGCCCATATTAGAGATCACGAGAAGTTCCAAGAACTACAAGAAATCCAAAACCTAAACGAACTGGAGTACAGCGCAACATCTAAAGATCGTTTCTAGGACATATTTCAGAAGATTCATTTTGAGCTGAAATAATTCAACCTGCCACATACCGCGACGTTCATTTTTATTTACTCTTAAATCTTTTGTATATTTAATTTTAGGTTTATTTTACTTTTAAGTTATTCATTTCGCTTAAGTTTAGTTCTCTTAATTTGGTTTTTAAAATCAAGTTAATGCCAAGCCACCAAGAGAGAAACATATCACTAGAAAGTAATATCATATACTGATACATCACTGCAGCAAATCACAAGACGCTCGTAGCTCGACGTTCACGATTGTGCAACAATAGTGGAAAGCAGTTGTTCATTTCTTTTCGTATTCTTTTGCTTTATTTTTTAAGTTAATTAAGTGCATACATCGATATGTTTTCTTTCCAACAGACAATTCCCGTACATTCCGTCCAATTTTGGGTTTTGTATAGTTTTGCATTTTCTTTTTTCTTCATGTTTTGATTTTTTCTTTTCTTTTTTTTCAACTGAAAGTAAGAAACAAAATATTTGCTCAAAATGATTCTTCTGTTATTTGCTACATTAATTAATCACAGAATCTGTATTTTATTATATACAAAGTAATGTATAAAAACAATGAAGATATGAACTCTATATATATATAGAGATACGTAAAGAGTCCATCTTCAGCTCCAAGTTCTTGAGAAGAAAAGAAAGATAAATAATAATAATTTAACCTTCCATTCCTACCAACGAATTAATGGTAATGAACTATTTTATAAATTTATTTTCTAATGATTGTACGTACTGATGTGAATGAGAAAAAAACAAAACAAAACAAATGATATGAGAATATTTACTTTTAAGAAACTCTTTTATGTACAATGTTAAGGAAGCAATCACAATTTACATAAACTTCTTGAGTTTGTAGAAAGTTCTTTTCTTTTTTCAGTAAAATAAGTGAGTTTACTAGAATTATTTGAATGCTTTTCATAAAGTTTTCGGTTTGTTAAAACACTATACGACACCACATCATTGGTTTTGACTTAGATGAATTCTTATTATAATTTTTAAATTGTTTATTTTGTATGATTTTGAATTTACAAACAAAAAGAGTTGAGAACTTCTTCTTTTTTTTTTTAATAAAAGTTACATTTTGAAGGATATTTACACTTTTTTTTTTGGTGCAAATGGATCTTCGTTCTCTGAATCGATCCTGTCTGTAAGTGTTATCCTTTCCTGTAAAGAATATTCAAGAAATAGACTGTACACACTTAGCCAACTCGAGTAGAGGTAAGTACCTGTACCGTCGTGAACTGCCCAACATCATATTAACCTCAGACGCATGCCATTGTTTTATATTTTTATTTTTTAAATTTGTTTATCGATTTTGACTTTCACTCAACGAAACAACCACCTGATGAAATCTTTGACTTTTCTACAAAATATTTACTAAAAGCAATACATAATGTAAATCTATGGTTCTATACACTTTTTATCAAATAGAGCACACGAACTTAGATAATTGAAATTTGCATTCAAATGTTAATAAATATATTTACATTATTTTACATTAATCGAAATTAAATTAAACATTTCAAATGCAATCAATGAGAAGCAATGTTTTATATAAATTTAAGTCTATGTATAAAAAATATTTTTAAAAGATAAGAAACAAATAACTAATCTGTCCCTTGGCAAAGTCATGAATAAAATAAATAGATTTTCAGACATACATTACATATTAAAAAAAAAAGAAAAACAACAGAAAGACTTGAACACACAAAACGTCCTTTTGTATCTTTTGTAATTTTACAACAAAAATTAAAAAATCCATGCCAACATTATATGTAACAAAAAAATATCAATAAAAAGGTTGTAATAATGGATTTTTCTAAGATAATTCAAAATAAATACGCTCTCATATCAATATGAACATATTTTGCAATACCTAGGGTATAAGTTAAATATTATGTTTAGTGTTTAAGTTATCATCTCATCTCGTATACAATTGAAAGTTTGAAAACGTGAATGGCCCTCAAAAATTAGATGAAAGCAAACGGACAAGGCAAGCAGATTACATTTACAGCATTTCATTCAAATATAAACAAAGTTCACATTGTATTCGAAAGAAGAACTTAAAATAAACTACTCCCCCACGGTCATCTTGCAGTCTTTGTTTTATTCCTCTAGCCACAGAAAAAAAATTACAAAAGTAGCAGTTGCAAAAATTTCAGTCAAAATTCAGAGCCAACCTGTACTTAAGAATATCTTAAAAATAGTCTACACCCTCTAACTTAAATTTTGGTACTTGTTTCATGTCGGTAGGCCACCCACAACCGAAGATATCCCTCTGCACGACCAAAAAAAATTTCTGAAATTCGGCTGCGAAATTTCGTGAAAAACACCAGGCCACCAGGAATCCTCAGAAAACAGCAGGTACCTCGACCCTCCTAGAGCTCCCAAACTGTGCTGTAACTTTTCTATTTGTGGACAGATTTTGACGTCTGAGGTGTCAAATGAAAGATAATTTTCTGTAGAATGAAGTAGAATCAAATTTATATAACAAAACCGGCAAAGAAATGCCCTAATTTGTGTCGAAAGTTTACTGAATAAAGTAAAGTCTGTGAAACAAGTAAGGGGTATAAATAAATGTATTTATTTTATTTCAGAAACTAAACAAATATGTATTCATAAATAAATATCTATATTATATGCCTCTACAAATATAAAAATAAGACTAATGTTAACAAATACACTACGGATTAGCAATATTATTATATAAATAAAAGAAATAAAATAAAAACCAAATCATTTGACTCATCTAAAGTACTTCATTTGTTGATTGATTGTTTGTGGTGTCGTTGGGTAGAAATCTCGTTGAATGCGACGTGTTTGAGACGATGCCAGGTGCTTGGTGACCATCGGCAGATCGCCCAGTTTCTCTCTTACCAGGTGTGGTAGATCGTCATGGTGGGCGAAGTGTGTGGACGTTCCGCCAGAGTGTGTGAAAGTAATTCCGCCGCCTTGTTCATGGGGTATCACGGAAATGTGCGATCCGTCGTGGTATTGAATTTGAACAGTACCATGGGATAGCTGGGGAATAAATAAACTTTAGCACCAATACAGGGTTAGGACTAGAAAGTGCATACCTCAGTTGCAATACCAATGCCTGGGACATTAACTCGTTTAATGGCAACATTGGGTTGAATGGCGGCGTTGTTGGTCGAAGTTTGCCGAACAGACGAAGTTGTGCTGATGGAGAAGTTGAACGAGCCCTTGCAATGGAAAAGCTTAAATCAGCAAAGACGGTCATCGAATTATTTCCTGTACTTACCTGCTGGGACTTGGGAGTGGAGTAAGCAAAGTTCGAATTGTCCCTTATGCTTGAGAGTTGGCCTGGAACTTCTGTGGTAGGTCGTTTCCCAATTATTGATGGAAAACATGAAGTCCCATTGCCCTGAACCAGCTCCAAAGCATTCGAAATCGAGTGACAGTGTTTCAGGCTCTCCTCAAAATGTTGATACAGGTACTTCATCGAAGCTGGAAGCATGTTAAGTGGCTCTGTAAGAGATCTGCCATTCTGATCAGTTATCTTTATGGTAGCTGAGGATTTGGTGATCTTAGCTCCATTGTAGAAGCACGCTTCAAAATCCACCATGCTCTCCATTAGTTGGCACTTGGCCTGCGAACTGTAGTAGGTAATTTTTGGCGTTTTACCCTTGACGAGGTTGACAAAGCGAGATGCATACATGTACTTCTTCCAGTGCTTGGATGGCAGATTTTCATAGGAGAAAATTCCATCAGCACCAGTTGTTGGCTTCTCTGGTGGTTCATCTCGGATTGGCAGGCCCCTGTAAAGGAAATTAGTACTGAAAGTGAAAGAAAAACCATATAATTACCTCCCGGGTTCGGGTTGATGCAAGACTATCCTCAATCCATCCTTGGAAATCCAGCATACATCGGTTATTCTGTCTTCCTGGACTCGACTCTTGTACTTTACAAATTCGATTACAACTTCTCCCGACCTTAAGATACTCATTATTGCGTTTTTTGTCTTGTGTCGGGTGGGCAGAAGCCTCTCTGTGTTCAACGGTGGTACGCTGATTCTCTCGTTTTTGTCCTCGACTGTGGGAATTCCTGGAATCATTTGTGGGAGAGGTGATGGTGTACAAATGGACTTCGGTGGCAAGCAGTCGTAATCATATTGCGGAGTTGGTGGGTGATTTTCGTTGCGAAAAAAGTCATCGCTAGGTTCAGTGGATTTTTGGGAGAATTCATTGTAATTTTGGGGATAGGTTGGTTCTGCTTGAACCCATTTACCATCCACCTCCATGCTGTCAAAGGCGGGTTGTGTTGACTGTGGATTTGGAAAGAAAGAATGAGTCGGTGGTATGGAAGGATTGAATGCATGATTTTCATGTATCTGTCCCAATGGTTTGGATGTAGCCTTATCAGTCGACCTAGAACGCATAAGATGACGTGAATTGCTGGAAGAACCTGAAAGTATTTCTCATAAGACAAGGCGATTCAGAAAATCGTACAAAGAGCTTACTGCTTGCAAAAGTGATGATCCCGCTGTCCACAGACGACACAGTCGTGTTGTAAGTCTTACCCTCTCCTACCGAATGCTTCTGCATGAAGGGATGTTTCAGGACATCTTCTAGTGAGATGCGTTCAATGGGATTCTTTCTCAGGAACTTGTCAATCAAATCCTTAGCCTCGTACGACAAGTGTTCGGGTAAATGAAAGTCGGACATAACGACTTTTGTGAGAGTTGATTGCACAGCATCTGTATCGAAAGGAGGTCGGCCTACCAGGAGCGTGTAAAACATGCATCCCAGGCCCCACACATCCGCTGGAAGGCCATGTGAAAGCCTCGATACTACCTCGGGCGATATGTAGTTTGGAGTACCTATCAAGGAGCAATATTTGTAAGAGAAACTTAGAAATTTTACTTCCAACTTACCACACATAGTCATATGTTTCTCGTGTGGAGTCTTCAGCTGGGTGGCGAGTCCAAAATCAGCAATTTTGACATGCATGTCCTTTGTCAAAAGTAAATTCGAAAGCGAGATGTCCCGATGGAGGATTTGGTGCGAATGTAGATACAACAAACCCGATATAACTTGCCTCATGACATTGGCTGCATCAGACTCACTCATCATATGAATGCTTTGCTTCAAATAGCGATGAAGCTCTCCATTGTGGGCGAGTTCCAGCACTAGGTACACATAATTTTGATCTTGAAAGAACGTGTACAGTTCCAGAATCGAGGGATGTTTGAGCCGAGAATGGATTTCAACTTCCTGGCGCACTCGATGCGACATTCCCGCGCCTTGAATCAGCTTTTTGTCGATCTGCAAGACGCAATAGGTTTGTGTATTTCAAATTAGACAAATTCATGTAAAGTATACCATTTTGATCGCAACCAAGGCATTTGTTTTCAGGCATCGTGCTTTGTAAACACTAGCAAAGCCTCCTTTTCCCAGTAAATGTAAGACTTCGTAATCCTGAAAAGAATTATGCACTTTACTTCGCTGTTACTTGGAGAAAACTTACTGAACTTACCTCAATTTTTTCTCCCAAATTGGAGGAAAACATTGACATTGTTTCTCAATTTGAAATATTAGGATTCACACTGATTTAGTTTGAAAAATTGGTATATTTTCCGAAAATGTAAATAAAAACAAACATTTTCAAATGGAAAATCAAGGCTAAACCGTCAAAATGCGTTGTGTCGGCAAGGTGGTGCTTGACATGAGATTTAGTACAATTTAGTGGTGGAGGATGTTCAAAAATTAGAATAATACTTTGACCATATTTTTTTTAAATCGATAATTAAATAAATGAATTTGATATTTACTATTAGAAGTCATTAAAAGAAAAATAGAAAAAAAATGTATTGAATCTTCGAAATGGTTGGACAAAATAATGTTTTCGAACTATTTGTAACAAACAAACAACTCCAACATAGAATTCAATCAAAACTAGTGCATCCGCTATTAAGGATTCGATGGAAATTGACAATGATGAAGAGCAGTTGATATTTACATACATATGCAGGTATGTATACGAATTTTCAAATAAATATTTGGCGCGACAGGTCTCGTCTATGGTACCCAGAACCTAGCTTCTCACAATCAGTCGTGTTGTGCGTGTCATATTCTTTACACGAATGGAAGAAACATGCATGCCGTATGGGCATTTGAGAAGATTATTTGAGAAGCTTTTTTATGACAGTTGTGCTCTCGGATGCTTGTCAGGCGCTCGAGAGAGGTGGTCGTGAAAGAATTTTTAAGGGTTGTCTAGGGATTTTGCTCCGTTCAACACACTAACCACTGAGGCGCCGCAGACACTTTAGCAACCTTAAGGTTATTATCATGAAAACACAAAGAAATATGTTATTTGTTAACAGAATAACCGCTATAGAGGTACTGAAAAATATCAAATAACATCCTAACGGTCTTTAAATCCAAGAAGAGTTGATAGTAATGATATTCTCTAAATTATTTATAAAAATCAAACAATGCGACAAAAATTAAACTTCATAGTTCTCAAAAAAAAAACATCAACCTGAAACGTCTTTACAAATAGTAATTCCTTATCGACGTTAATTACCAAAACCGAGAACAGCGTAATTACGATTGTTATATCCCAAGAATTGTTTAATGATAATAATTCAAAAAATGTTGGTTTATTCTATTATTGTCCTGTACCCTCTCATCTGTAGGCCATTAATTCGAAAACACTAATTACATCATCCATCTCCCTCTAACCAACGCCTCACCGCAGACAAACACCGAAACAACCATCTACCCGCAAAGCCAATCTACTACAATACCTCATTCGGTTTCAACAGTTTTCCCACATTTTATCTGTTCACTCACACCTCACACGACATTCTTCTTCCATCTTTTCTGTCGTAATCTCACATACAGCTCTTGCTCAAAGCGACGAACAAAAAGAAAGAAATTTTCCTTTCCATCCCATACGCATAACAGCGAAAAAATTCTTATGAAATACATGATTTTCGTGATTTCAAATCACAAAAACCCCTCAATGGAAATGCAATTTTAATGAATTTTCCAGTGGTAGTTTTTTTCAATTCCCAATTCCTTCAATCCCATTTTTTTCGCACGTAAATGCCTACTACTATCCTACTCACACATACAAAAAGCAACAAAAAAAAAAAATCTTCGCCATCGCCAAAATGAATTGAAAATATATAAATTTTTTTTTTCTCGATTGGGTTGACCCCAGAAAACGATGTAATTCCATGGATTCTGCTGAAATATTATCATCGATAGTCGCAAAGTGAATTTGTTTAAAGTAATTGAATTGTTTTGGACATTTTGTGCTGAAAAGTGTTCCCGGAAACGTGCGTGTGTGTGCGCGAATGATTGGAGAAAAGTGAAGAAGTGTATTTGGTGAGAAAATATAAAAAATTTTCATTACAAAAAAAAAATATATAAATTATAAACAAAACCCAGTGACAAAATAGTGTTTGGTCGAGATAAGGCTAGTTTTTGAAAATAATTTGTTTTCTGTGTGATACCGCGAGTGATTTGGCCACGGACACACGACAACGACGACGACGGTGGCACCCATGAAAGGTTGACGATTGCAGCTTTCATTTTCGGCATTTGCTATTCGCTAGAGGTGAGTAATATTAAATTGACTTAACAGGGCTAATTAATTCTTACATCAAAGGTGGTGTCGTTTATGGATAATAGATTTGAAAATAATTTTTCTTTTGTAGAAATTTTCATTTTTTTTTCTGGGTTAAACCAGAGAAGAGGCCAAAAAAAATAGTGTTTTCCCTCTCGCTCTTCTAAGTTGTCATTTAATTTGACAGCTGTCGAAAACAACCTAACCTCGAAAATAGAAGTGTCGAAGCAAGTTTAATTTTTTAGTTTCTTCAAAACTGTCTTCAGGTTTTGCTTGGCTTTTTATTTAAAACCATTTTGTGAAATGAACTTAATAATTTGTGATAAACCAACGTAAAAATAAAGTTTGCGTAAAGTGGTCAGAGTCGGAGGGGTTTTAGGTGTGAAAAGTGCGGATTTCCGATAGTTTGGTCGGAGGCTAAGTTTTGAGAATGGATCAAACATACTTGACGACGATTTTATGCGTTCTGCCATATTTCTGACCTCGATTCGTCTCTAATGTGTGAGTGTTTTTTTCTTTTCTGGATCCTTTTGCTAATTCTTTTCGAAAGCTTTGTGCAGGGTTCAATTGGTTTGATTTTACTAAAGCTATGTCCAGCTCGCGAATCTAGTTGGACAGCCGGACACTACCTACAACTTGTATGATGCAATGAAGGTGCAGAGAGCAGGGCATTTCTAAACAGTAAAGGACTGCTGCTATTCCTTTTCGCTCCCAACCATGACTACGTGCCTTGATAAGGGGGAGTATAATCTCGAAATGGGTTGTGATAAAAACTTCCAAGAAATTGCCTTAACAAACTAACTGTATGCTTTAATACACAATTTTGCCGCAGAAGCTTTACGCTGAGCTACACTCCTATGATTCCTCTGATTAAAGGTTTCACTTGTTACAAAATTTGTCGTCTGAGTCTTACGTACGAAATTCTTGTTTCCACTCCCGCGAGCGACTGCAAGCTAGAGGGGGGGACTATTTGTCATGCCGTCTTTGCTGTTTTGGTTTTACAACACCCTACACGATAGCCAAATTTAACACACTACACAGCAAATGATAAAAATCGTTATGTCTTACCGATTACCTTTAATTGCTTTCCTTTTCTGTAAACCATTTTAACCGGCCGCAAAATTAGAATACGTGGACTGCCGAATGCTCTTGTGCTTTTCCGAAAAAATTAACTTTCTGGATTGGACACAGTAGTAATGAACTTTTATTTTTGTTTTTTTTTTTCAGATTGGCAGCTGTTCCATATTAATACTCAGTGAAATTTATCTGACCAAAACTAAAAATGTAAACAAATGAAATAACATGTCGTTAGATCAGTGATTAGAATTTGAATTAGATAATAAGACTAAGGAAGACTAAGAGAATATAAAAACCTAATTACAAAACATTAGTGCTAAAGTAAAGCCAAGTAAACTAAAATCGGCGCACCGTTACATCGGGAATCGGTGCAGTTAACTTGCTTGGATATTAAAATGGACAAAGATCGGCAATCGTCGCGTTACAAGTCCGGGAGTTTGAGCTTAAGCAATAGAAATCATACAAAGAAACTTTCGAAAAAAGTTAAAAAACGTAAACGTTCTCGTGGCGGTTCTTCTTCGATCTCAGATGAATCATCATCGCGTCATCGCCGTAGGACATCATCGAATAAGCAAGATAAATCATCCTCAAGAAGCATGAATCAAGTTGTTGAGTACTCTGATGTCAGTTCTGAGGACTTTTCCGATCCCGAAGCAGGTGAGATTAACGACGGAAGCAACGAAAAGGTTTTAGTATCAAATAAAAGCGATGCCAAGATCAAGGTGACACCTGATTCGGCGAGCAGTGATGATGGTAATTATTTGAAACGAAAAGAGAGCTTAGAAATCGAGGAAAAAGTGGCAAAGATGTCACCAAGTCAGTTGCGACGCATAATTATCGGTTCACCAATAAACTCGTCTTCGAACTCATCATCTATGCAAAAGTCAGCCACGAGCAGTGAACAGAAGCTGTTGGCGGAGATAGAGATGGTCGCCGAAGAAGACGATATTGATGAGTACATGTCGACAGATGATTCCCTACTTGACGACGATGACAACGATTCCGAGGCAGAGCACAAGCGAAAACGCAAGAAAAGCAAAAAAGACAAAAAGCATAAAAAATCAAAGAAATCCAAAAAGCGAAAGAAGAAGCGCCAAAAGTCAATATCCAGCATAGAGATTTCTGATTTGGAAGATCTGCTGGAGAATCGTAACTATACACCACCGCCGATCAGCAAGAAGTCAATTTCGGCTAAGTCTGGCTCGCCGCTGGATCGTTGGAAACGTAGTGGCACCCACAACAGTGCCACGACGTACACGCCGATGAAAGAGGTTAGTCCGCTTTCCATAGAAACGCCACCATTACGTCCAAACAGCAGTAATAGCTACTATTCGGAGTCCGCCTCGAATTTGCCAGGTGCAAGCGGTAGTGTTAGTAGCATTCAACATCTTGCCGTGCCGAATTCATCGAACGCGGCGACATCTAGTTCGCATGTTACAGCAACACACAGGCGCACGACGCCTAATGCAAGGCATCGAACTCCACCCATGCGGCCGCTGCCCAGTGGAAGTGGTTCTTCAGGCTGTAAGACGCGGTATGCGGCATCGCCGCACACACCGCCACTCTACAATAGCAAGGTTAAGGGTAGCATGTATGGGCCCATGAGTCCGAAGGACTCTGTAACAGATCATTATCACCATCATCATCATAGGAACAGTGCGAGCTTAGGAGGTCATCATCATCACCATCATAGGCAATCGGCAGGGCAGATGGATACGAGGAAGATGAATGTGATATCACCAGGTTAGTTCAGTTTAATTTTATTTGCACAATTAGGTATTGACCCTCTTTACAGATCGCTACCACCATCAACCCGCAACACCACCGCACAAACGTCGAAAAGCCAATGATGGGCGCTCGTACGATACCAGGCATCATGTTTCCCGCAAAGACGTCCGAGACTATAATCGCTATAGTAAGGACAAATATTCTAACAAACGTTTTGCAAGGTTTGCTTCTTTACTTTCTCATCTCCCATCACATTTGTAAAGAATTTGTTTTTTTTCTATTAGTAGTCCGCAACACTCGTACAATAGACGATCACCGTCGAATCGTTCTCATAAATATAAATACACAGCGTCCAGTCCATCGCCGGTGCGATCACGATCTTCAAAGCACGAGCGTTATTCGCGCAGCAAATCGCCTCGCACATCTCGCCACTATGATTCACCTTCTCCTCGAGACAATCGTTATTCTCGATCACGATCATATTCCATATCGCCTTTTGATGAGAGGAAACAAAAACGTTTGGACTACAGTAAGAAGATCAGCGAGACAAGCCTATTCGCTGAGTTAGTCAAGGACAAGCACAAGCGAGAGAAGGCATTGCAGGTAAGGACAAATGAGTGTTTTACTCAATCGGTTCTGTAATTCAACACTTTTTTGTTTTAGGAAATCATTGAGAAGCAGGAGGAGAGTAATAGTAATGGTGCGCTTATCAATGTTAATGAGAACAGTCTCTCCAACGACTCGACGCCACAAAGAAAGACAGCAGGAGGATTAGATAATTCCTCAAAGCAGCATATAGCGAATGGTGTTAAATTAGGCAATAATAACTTAGATATAATTGACATTCCTATGCCGACAGGCGGTACAGCGAATCAGGACACAATAGATGGTACTGCACCACCAGTGGGTTTTCTCAAACAGCCAAACATTGGCGACGAGGCGCCAATCAATAATAACAGCCTAAACGCTCATAGCAGCAACGATAATAACAACAAAGATTACAATAACAGCAGCAGTGATGTGTTGTCCAGCAAAACCAAAGTGAATAGTAAACCGAAAAGCCTTACCGCATTGCCAATGCCGCCAGGAGTGAGTGTCGATGATTTGGTCAATGCACCAACGCCGAGTCCTCCGCGTACAGAAGATATGCTAGGCTCACCCAAGTCACCGACGCCAGAGAAGAGAGCTTCAAAAGGCCCAGCCTGCAATGCAAACAAGAGTCTACTCAATTTGCCCATGCCACCAATGGTGCCAGGCAGTGAAGATCTTAGTGGGGACGATGAGATCATCGGGAGTCCAGAAGATAGTGCGAATACGACAATTGGATCGGGAAAGAACTCAATAGGTTCGGGTGCGACGATCATAAAGAGGAAGCGTCCTGTCATTCTCAATCGTCGGGATTCAAGAAGTAACGTACGGGACTGGGGTGAGCGCTGTGTGGATGTGTTTGAGGTGATTGCACAAATTGGAGAGGGCACTTATGGACAGGTAAGAGGAAATTTCCCCTCATTTGTTATGCAAAATTTATCTGTATTCCACTTTCAAGGTATATAAGGCGCGTGATAACCACACCTCTGAGTTGGTCGCCCTGAAAAAGGTGCGACTGGAGCATGAAAAGGAAGGTTTTCCGATCACAGCAGTGCGTGAGATTAAAATTCTTCGGCAGCTGAATCATCCCAATATTGTGAATCTGCACGAGATAGTGACAGACAAGCAAGACGCCCTAGAATTTCGCAAGGATAAAGGATCATTTTATTTGGTATTCGAATACATGGATCATGATCTGATGGGTCTACTGGAGTCAGGAATGGTGGCGTTCAATGAGGAAAATAATGCTAGCATTATGAAGCAACTGCTGAACGGCTTGAACTACTGCCACAAACGAAACTTCTTGCACCGAGACATTAAATGCTCAAATATTCTAATGAACAACAAGTGAGTTTTGTGTTAAATGTTTCAACAAGCAATGTTTTTATAACAATTTCATCATCATTTCAGGGGTGAAGTAAAATTGGCAGATTTTGGTTTAGCTCGCCTCTACAACGCCGAAGATCGCGAGCGGCCATACACCAATAAAGTCATAACCCTGTGGTATAGATCGCCTGAACTTCTGCTCGGCGAAGAGCGTTACGGCCCCTCGATAGATGTCTGGAGTTGTGGTTGCATTTTGGGTGAGCTCTTCCTAAAACGTCCCCTCTTCCAAGCGGGTGCTGAAATGCAACAACTCGAGACAATATCCCGGCTATGTGGGTCGCCAATACCTGCGGTATGGCCAAATGTCATAAAATTGCCACTCTTCCACACGCTCAAACAGAAAAAGCAGCATCGTCGACGATTACGCGAAGATTTCGAATTTATGCCAACGCCTGCGTTAGATTTACTCGATAAAATGCTCGAGCTGGATCCAGATAAGCGCATTACCGCTGAAGATGCTCTCAAATCCCCATGGCTGAAGAATGTCTTTCCAGAGCAGTAAGTAAAAATCAAACAACTCAACGACTGGCAGCTTCCTACGAATGGTTTTCATTCTAACTCTTCCCTTTTCAGAATGGCAACACCAGAACTACCCACATGGCAAGACTGTCATGAGCTCTGGAGCAAGAAACGTCGACGGCAGATGCGCGAGCAACAAGAACAGCTCCCCGTGGTGGCGACCGGTGGTGTTGTAAGGCCATCAGCAGCCGCAATCGACAGCAATGCTTAGCAGCAATTGTATAAAATGAATTTTAATGAAACTTACTATAAATGATTTTTTTTTTTAACAAAAAAAATATATATAACGTATTTTAAGTTCTTGTTAATTTCACAACAATTTTATTTATAATTTTAAACATAGGTGTAAAAATTTTCCTAAAGGAAATAAACTATATATAACTAATAATTTAGTTACTTTTTTAAAAATTAATTAACCTTACCCCTATCACGTTGTAAATTTTGAATAAAAACAAAATATTGAAAATAAAAAAGTGGAGAACTATGCAATTTAATTACATCCCACACTTCTTTCTTTCTCCCAAAAGTAGTTCATAAAAGATACCTATGTATTTCATTCTTTGTTTTCCTTAAAAAAAAACCCCATTTATAAAGTAAATAAAACAAAATAACTGTATATTTTTATATTATTGCAATCCAACATGTATGTAAAAAAGAAAACAAAATTTAAACTTAGATAAGGGTGTGAGAGAGACTGAAAATAATAAAACAAAACAAAAAAAAAACAACTGAAGTACTAAGCGAAGCGAACATAAATCAAATTTTTAGCAACAAGGTGGAGACATTCATATAAACAATCAAAATCAACTCTTAATGTAAAATGAAAATGTAATTAAGCATAGAAAAAAAAAAGAAAACTATATGAATATAGTTGTATACATAAATAGTTTATAGATAAAACATGTATAATGTATATTTAATAATTATGGACTCTGTATGACTAGTTATATGAAACAAAAAACAAATCAATTAATATTGATTGATACAAAAAAATAATAATTTCTCAATGGGTGCATGGATAATGTTCAAAGAAATCTAAACAAAAATATTCTAACGAAACATTTCAGTTTATTTTTCTTATAGTTGTTTTTATATTTAATAATTTTTCACGCATACTTGTTTTTTTTTTGTTCGAAAACAACAAAAAAAAAATGAAATAAAGCAAAATAGAATATAAATAAATATAAACAGTACATAAATTAATAAAGGAAAAACTAAAATCTGAAATCTGTATAAAGGAAAATGTTTTATCTTAACGAATAATAATAATAAAAAAAAAACGAGAATGTCATTATATAAACAATTTATCAAAAATTAGAGCATTTTCTTTGAAAACTAACAGTTTTGCTGGCATTGGCAAGGGGTTTTCTTGGTCCGACCATCTGACAAACAGTCGATAATCGTGCCTTTCACAAAACAGTATGAAACAGACACCTCTTCCAGTCTTGTGATAACATGAACCGTGAGAATTTAGTCGGATCTGTTTTTTAATTTTTTCCCAAAAAAAACATGTAGAGGAAGACCGGGTACCGACTTGGAATGGTACCCGGAGGGAGTTAAGAACCGGGCTAACTTGAGAGGCGAATTGTAGCGCCACCTAAGTAAGTAAGTAAACCGCCATTCGGGTGATTCCATCCACCCCCTTAGACAAATCAATTCCAACAACATTGCCTTAATAATCCAGAAGTTCACATTAAGAGAAATACAGACCTGGCACTACTTTCAACTAATTACGATTACACCAAGTATCGCCAACTTCACAGCCTTTCGACCAAATATTCCATATCCAAACCAGAAAGTCGAATTCAAACGGTGAACGAAAGACCGTACAAAGCGAACGAAAACAACAGACAGAAGAAAAATCAGAAGCAAAAGAGAAGTGAACTTGGAAGGGTGGAAGTGAGTGGATGATCAAATAGCGAAAGAAAAAAAAGAATCCTCTTCTATGGTCTCAAAGGCTGTACTTTATCAGGTAATTTATAGAAATTTTATCAATACAACCATTGTTTTTGTCTACAACAATAAATATCGGTGCATTCTACGCGTGTTTTATGGTAAAAATCGTCCGAGAAAAAGTGCATTACCCGAAAATTGTTTGTGTTGCAAAATGGTGGTGGTGGTGGTAGTGGTGCCAGACGAACTGCTGTTGCGAACTTCGCACTCAATTTAGAAAACGACACGAAAAAAAAAAAAAACCTAACTTCGAGACGACAAAAGGCGAGAAAAATGCGAAGAAATCAAATATTGAAGGAATGCAAATGATTTTCTTCGACATTTTATATTCAATTTCGTAATACCGTGTATTTGGTGAATAATACTTTTTATATATGTACATCCTTACATATATATAGTATATTTATATTGATGAGCAAATTGTGGTGTGCTCCGATGGACTAACTGTCTAGAACCATGATGCAATGAAATTAAGCTACGATTTCCGTTCGTATTCCAAATCTTTTCAACAAATGTTATCAACGCAACGAGAGCTGTATGAGCGGCCTTGAATCTTAAAACTTCATCAGCTTTGCCATGGAAAAGTAGTAATCGGTTCCAGGCTTGATGTGATCTCGGTGTTTCACAGTTGCTTTACATACACATGTTTGCTTTCTTTCATTCCAGAGAATATTGTCTATCTAGATCCATTGATTGGCTCTCCTTACTGTGGAAAAAATATTATCCAAACGTCCGCTGCCTGAGAAGCCTCTGATATTTTAATTTAATTTGCTTAAAATTGAGAAAAAAAAAAAATATAAAAAAAAAAAAATTAAAATAAAATAATCCATAAAGCGGAACGAAAAATTGGTTCAAAATGAGTGCAACAGCGATTGCAACAGCAGCAGCAGCAACAACAACAGCAGCAGCGGCAGGAGCAAATCCATCGGTATGTCGATACTACGCTCGTGGCATATGCCGCTTTGGTGATTTGTGCAGATTCTCTCATGATATGTCATTGCTGGAGGGATCCGATGTAGTAGCAGCAGCAACAACAGCAACGGGAACTACAACAACGACGACGACAGTGGTGCCAACCACCGAACCCGCCAAACCCAGCACCAGCAAATCATGGGTGAACGCCCCAGTTTTCATTCCAAAATATCGCCGAGGAGGTGACCAAGTGACATTGGACGCAACAGACGTTCAGAATGATAATTCGAACCGTACTTGGGCTGAAGTTGCCGGTGGTGGTGGCGGTGTAGGCAGTGGCGGTAACATTCTGGCCCAACAGGGTGTTCTTCCTCCGCCGCCGGGCGGTTTGTGTCCATTCGAATATGACTGCCCGTATGGCAGGAATTGTACCTACCAACATATTCAGCTGTGCGAGATGTGTGACACATACTGTCTGCATCCGACGGATATGCAACAACGGCGGAAGCACATACAGGAATGCATACAGCAGCACGAACGCGACATGGAGCTGTCATTTGCCATTGCACGTTCAAAGGACAAGACATGCGGAATATGTTTCGACACGATAATGGAGAAGTCAGGCAGGGAGAAGAGATTTGGTATCCTGCCCAATTGCAGTCATATATTCTGTTTGGAATGCATACGCAAGTGGCGTCAGGCAAAGCAGTTTGAGCATAAAATTACCAGGTACATACTTAGTTTTACTTCTTTGTGTTCTGGGAGTGTAATTATAATTTGTATTTACAGAGCTTGTCCAGAATGTCGTGTTGCTTCAGATTTTGTTTGTCCAAGTGCCTTCTGGGTGGAAACAAAAGAAGAAAAGGACAAGCTTTTGGTTGACTACAGGAACGCGCTTGGTGTGAAAGACTGCAAGTATTTCAAAAAGGTAAATAAATCTAAATTTAAACATTATTTTACGTATTTACTCATTTGAATCAGTGAATCTGGGGAATCCCTGATTTTTCATTTGCTTCAATTGTGTGATCGCGAAATCTATTTTCGTTACATTTCCTATGATAATTCAAAGCCTAAAGCTGACTAAACTATACCCCTCACTGCTGTTCTCCGTACATCAAACAATGTTGCTGGATGTGGTATTGTTCATGTTGCATGCAGTGCTACAGTTATGCACTTATACGTGACTCTGTATCCTTATATATAAGCTAAAGTCAAACAAACGATAATAACAGAGCTAATTATTACACAATACCAATGATACAAGGGTATGGTCGTGATCTTTACTCAGTCACGTAAATTAGTTAAGATTGTGTCAAACGACTGAAGAATGTAGTTTTAGAGATTGTAGTACACTTTCCACACAAAAATGGATATTTCATGAACACTTAGCGTAGTCTTAAGAAGAAGAAACTGGATGAATTGTATTATTGTTTGTTTTTCTTTACAGGGTGATGGCAAATGTCCCTTCGGCAATAAATGCTTTTACAAACACGCTCTGCCCAATGGTGATTTAGTTGATGTTGGATGTCCACAACGTGCCAGAAAAATACATCGAAACACCGATGAGCTAATCGATTTACTCGATGTAAGTAAATATTTAAAATTGATCAACACTTTCGCGTATCCCCTTGTACGTACATACATACATATAATTCGCAGGATATACGCGAAAGTGTTTTACATTTACCATGAAACTGAAGAACATTCTAATTATATTAGTAATAGTAATTCCCTTTCCAAATTTTCCATTGATTTCACTCTCTGAACAGGGCTGATATCTCAAATATATCCAATCTTCCAATCGGTCGGAACCAACACTTTAATTGTGTCGGAGCTGATGCTATTGAAACTCTAAATGTGATAAAAAAAAATCTACACATTCTACATTCTCTCCTTTCCAACTTAATAATGGAAAACACTCAGAGTAGACCACAGAAGGAATATATTAAAAAAAAAAAACACGAATAATGATTCTCATAAGATTAGTTAAAACATTTCCTTTTTAAGCCCAATTAGAATTCTAAGCCTTAGGCTAGTCTAGTACTTAAGGTTTAACTCTTAAGTAGTCCTAAGTTTTAGCTATACGTTCGTAATTAAGTGCCATTACTTGACATTTATTTTCTATCTTTAGTTTTCAAACCTTATTTTTCTTTCCTGATTCTGTTCATAATTTCCAAAGAAATCTCATTTTTATTTGATCTACAGTAATGGCGGATAGAAAGTACTTTTTTTTTTTTTTTTTTAATTTCTCTTTAAACTGCAAAAATAAACAAGTAAAAAACAGACCACAAAGCCGCTGACTACCCAGACTTAATCTATCTTAAATAAACATCCTAATACGCGGCGCATGACTCCTCATGCGATCCATCATGCTATTAATGATTTTCTGTGGTATTTTACTTCTCATTCTTCCACACTTGTATTCTGATGATACAATGAATGCCAAGAGTCATTTGTGTCCTTTTCATTTAGACTATTTAGGATTCAGCTTTTCATGTAAATAAAAAACAAATATTTTTAACAAAACATTATAAAATATTCGATCTATGGACAAGCCAGTGGTATCCCAATGTCGGTAGAAACATTTTCCAAGGCTCTCCAAATCCACTAACAACTTACTACAGATCTCACACCGAATTTCCTCTTCTTCTAGATCTATCTATGGGAATTCGTTGATCAACGTGACTATCATTGGCTTGAAATGCACTCAAATCCAACTGATAGTGATGATTCTGACTGGTCTGAGGAATAGACGAATTTTCTTCACCAAAATGAAAGATTCAATGTATAAATGTTAATCTGTCCCACGTCAAACAAAAACAAAACAAAAAACCACAAAACCACATACAAACAAACCAACACAACACACACACACACCCACACACAGACAGGTGAAAGATCTATTCAACTGTTTCCTTACTTCATCCAGCATAAAACAAGCAAAACAAAAAAAAAAACAGAAACAAAACTAAAAAAAAACAAAAACTTAAACAAAATGTGTTGTTGTATAGTATAATAATTTTTGCTTCTAACTTAAAAATTTGTTAATTCACATCCCAAATACAAAAAAAAATTATTTAAATTCTATGAAATTAAATGTAATTAAGTGAAAAACTAAACAAATTTTGTGCTTTTTGTGCTTGAACCATGGAAAAAAAAACAAAAACAAACGAAGAAGAGATCATGAACAAAAATTAACATTATACATTCTTTTATTTTTTTTAATTAGCTGTAGGCAGACTGAATTTGTTTAAAAAAAAAGAAAAGAAAACAAAAGAACTGCGATTTTTGTTTTCAAATAAATAGTACCTTAGCATATAATTACTTAATTTCTAATTTCCTCTTTGTGGTTCGAGAAAATTGAAGTAAAGTTGCAAAAAAAAAAAAACAAAAACAATTAAAATAAACACACCATCTCACTGCAAATTGCGAGTGGGATGCGAGCGAAATTCAGCTGGTGCCCACCCCTTTCAAGCGTCTGTTATATTTTATTATTAAAAAAAGAAAAGAAAAGAAAGAGAATTTTATAATAAAACCAACCACACAACAAAACAAAAGCAAATTACACATAAAATTTCTGAATTTTAAAAGAGAAAGAGAAACTCGTGTGCGCACTATAGTTAATAATAAAATCTAACTGCTTTCTAGTCAGTTTACCTACGTTTTTTTTTCTGTTAGCTTTAAATTTATCACCAATTCTGTATATTACTAGATTTAAAGTGAAAACAAAAGAAAAAAAAATCCATCGCCAGTTGGTTGCAACAAAACACAAACTCACTCGCAATTTTCTCTCGAGATGAACATGTTTCAACTAGAAATCTCACAGTTCAGTTCATATATACATTTTTTTTTAAATAATATTTAAATATATAGTATACTTCTAAATAAATGTAAAAAAAAAACAACAAAATAGAAAAATATTTAACTCTGTAGATTTTTACCACCACCATCCAGTATAAAATTAACAAGAGAAAAACAATTTGTATTTCATTATACCAAATTTATTATTATAATGTTTCTGTTAGTTAATATTTCATCAATGTTAAAATAATAATAGTTTATATATTTAAATAGTAAGCCGTTGCCTTTTCTTTACAAAAAAAAATAATAATTAAATTTTATAAAAACAAAAAAAGAATTAAAATCAAAAAAAAGAAACAAACAAACGAAATGATAAAAAATTCGAGAATCGAGGCGATAGGCGATGGTGCTTTGTATTCCAAAATATCAGAAGAGTTCTCTTTGCACATATCTGTGTTCTATAAACTCGCTCGCTTATCGTGTCCATTCTCGTTTTAAATTTGAAATTGATTTTGCTATCTATCAAAACCAGTTTATTAATATTCTAATTTGTGTGTACAACAAAATATATACATTATACATAGTATTCACCCTTATTCTGTAACTTGATTCGAAGTGAAAATAATTGCTTTGCTACAAATGAACAACGTTTGGTTGTGTGTTGCTCTTAGATGGAATGTTTACTTTCTGGAAACAGAAAGTCCCCCCCGTTCTCCACGAATATTGCAAATAACTCAACCATTTGTGCAAAATGGTTTCATAAACTATACGTTTGCAACAAAATCGGAATTGACTTCATACACAAGTTCTTGACGTACATCTTCATGTGTCAAACCATTCCAATATAAATTAGATCCTGAGTGGAATCTATGTGGGGCTGCCATCAGTGCGATCATCACACTTTTGCCATCGTTTTTGTGTGACTATCAACATGAGCCGCCTATACCTATCCATTCCATTTGTAGTATCATATCCCAATATCAGCATTCGATCGAATTCGGTAATGAGGGTGAATATAATAAAAGAAAAACCGAAACAAGCAACAAATGCAAAAGAAAGCAAAACAAAAGTAAAAAACAAAAAACCTAATTAATTGTGATCGTCAGAATATTATTATTATTATTATAAATATATTCAAAACTTTTAGTGTAAAATCAAAATGAAAAGAAACAAAACAAAACAAAAAAAAAAAAAACTTAAAAATAAAACGTGATCTAAAAATATTATTAAATAAAACAAAAGTATGTTATGTGTTAGAAATTTCTTCAATTTGCATAAAATTAAGAACAAGAGAAATCTAATTGTATGCAAGAGAAAAAAATAAAGTAAATATTAGTGTCTTAATTTTATATATCAAAAAAACAAAAAAACAAAAAAAAAACAAAAAAAAACCATGCCCTCTCTGTATACAAAAATATTTATAGATATTTTTTTTACATTTTAACAATTGTTAGTGGATTTCTTTAGATATGTATATGGTTAATACTTACTATGTAACAGTGTAGTCGTCGGGGGGTTATAGACATAACTTCTTTTGTATTTTGTTATTTTCTTAAAAAATTCAAAACCTGCGTTATGTGTCATTTTTTTTTGTTTCATTTGTTTAAAAATTATTTAAAATCTTTTTTTTTTTTTTTGTTTCAAGCGAACAACATGTTTACGTTGATAATTTAGCTTAAGCAATCTTTTGCAAGTTTTTTTTTGTTTGTTTAGAAAGTTAATGGTCATCCATTAGCACTTGTTAAGTTTATTTAATTATTATTTTCTTATTATATTATTCTTTTCCTAGATAAATGTACAAAATCCGCATGCGTACTCATTATTATACATATTTAAATCAAATGAAATCAATTCTATCAAGTTCTTCCCAATTAAGTGAGCAATGTCTGTCCCGCGAAGGGTTTTTTTTTCTATTTTTATTAATTATTGCTAAATTCCAATGTAATCCTTATGAAATTCTAATTCACTTTGAATCCACCGAATCCAACTAAGAATAAGTGAATCGGTTTTGCATATTTAAAACCTTTACCACCTCATACAATCAGTAACACCCAATCTGAAACATGTGGACTAATTGACAAACTTTCAAACACACAGCTCAATCTTCTATACTATCTTTCCTTAATCGTTTTTTTTTTTTTGTTTAATTTTTGTCTTCTATTGAATTTAGGCTCTAGGTTTCAAAAGAAAAAAACCAAACAAAAAACTTAAAGTAACTAGAATTACTCACCACTAAAACAAAACAAAAAAACAAAAAAAAAAAACAAGCATTACTAAAAAAACAAAACAAATAAATCCCACAGAATTAAAGAAAAACAAATTTGTTTTTTTTATAGTGCTTAAATACAATACTAAATTACATTATATATTTTTGTATGCTTACGAACACTTATGATTACATATTAAATAAAATAAATATTTAAAATTAAATGTTTTCAGAAATAAACAAAAACAAAGTAACAAATATTAATAACGTAACTCAATTAAAAAAATAATAAAATTTCGCAATTTGACTTATGAATAAACAAAACAAAACAAAACAAAAACAAGAATATTTTTAAGAGCAATATACTTTGAAGTAAATAACAAAATAAATACACTATATGGCTGCTGCTCCAGCATAAATATTATGTATATCCAACAAATTAACACATCTAATTAACTAAACAATTAAACAAAAAAGCAAACACCATATGGTATTGGAGAAATTGAATTTGAAAAACTAAAGAAAAAACAAAAAAAAAAAAAAAACTGAGATATATATTATATTGAACAATATCAGAATTTTATCGATGTCTACTTTATATAATGGATTATATCGTGTGTGTAAAATTTAAGCCAACAAAAAGGTTATTAAAAAGAAAACAAAAAACAAATATTAAACATGTATGAACTAACATATAAATATATTGGTTGTGTAGAAAATTATCAAAAAAAAAAAAAAAACAAAAGAAAAACAAAAGAAAAACAAAAATTTTATTAACTCTATTCACATACACACATATAAAATGAGTAGTGATTTACTTTTGAAAGAAGAAACAAAACAAAATACCATAATTAAATTTGTCATCATATTATCAAAGATTTAAATCAAATGCAAATTATCTTAATTGTGGGACTAAAAATGTACGAGAACTCAGGTACAAAGTACTCATCCGTATTCTGTTTTCGATAGTAACTGAGTGTTTTGCAGGGAAACAGTGAAGCATTAGATTCGTGAACATTTGCTTCGAGAGTCTGGAAAACACATCTTCGGCTTCGACATTACGATATAATAAACAGACAAAGTTTCAAGCGATACACAGTCGACAGCTTGGCAGCACAAATATTTTGATTTTGAATCGACTATCCTGCTGTCGATTGACTGCCTGAACACAATGGTGTAGCTGCAGCACAGCAGTACGAGTTGTCAAAAGTAGAATATACACAAACTCGATGCTGCGAGCACAATGTGTTTCTGAAGCTGAAGTAGGAAAAGTAGCTGTAGCACAAGTTGAGTCAACTTCTACTTTCGAACGTGAGCTGCTTTACTACTTCAGTGAACGACTTTTTTGACAATTTCTACAGCCACTATCTACTGCAGCGATTTCCCATTTTGTTCAGGCAGTGAAACAAAATAAATCTCTCGACAGAAAATAAATGGAACCTATACAAAATATGTCCATTACCAAGAAACGGACTACGATTTTGACCTTCGGTCATCAAGAGGGATACTTAAAACTGCCCAAGGAAGAAAAACTAGCAGTTTTCTCTTTACGATTTCGGTTGAAATAGATGCCTCCTTGTGCATCTTCCACTTTCCGACCCAAAATATATCATTTTTCATTTCGATTAAAAAATACCCATTTTAGTTCCCAATGAGATGTTTAAGTACAAATTACAATCAAACTCGTTTCAAATTAGGTGTACATGGTGCCAAAAAACATTTGTTTGATCGTAAATCCTCGATTGAATCAAGTTACGTGCTGGCACCCTATTTTTGATTATGATATCGTAATGTCGAAGTCGAAGAAGTTTGCTGCCCACGAACCACATTTATTGTATCAACTCTCAGCAAGTAAAGATGTTCGGCTTGTTGATATATGCGAGAAGTGGAATACGGATGATTATTTTAGTTAATATTTCGAAAGTTATTGTTTAGAAGTACTCTTGGGAATCATACTGGAATTTTAGGTTTAGAGAAGAGCGCCTTGTTTATTTTCTCCTTAGTCTGTTGGATTCCTATCTTTAAACTGATTTTAAATAAGTATTACGTCTCCCTTTTTGTCTCGAATACTATTACAACTCGATCGCATCGAAAAGGCTATGAAAATTGATGATAGATGACACAATAATCAGTCCTTCCTAAAAAGTGTCAGATAATGTATGATTCCGCGGTCCTATAGCTCCTCCTATTTAAATTTATCTCAAGCAATGCATTTGCAAACAAAACTGAGACTAACTACTGATTCATCTACCTATTTACGCGTTTTAACTTAAATGAAACACTGAGACTTTGTTTTTTTTATCTCACAATACATAATAAAGAAAAAGAAAACTGATTTTAAAACA
The DNA here is from genome assembly GCA_963583995.1 of Xylota segnis. Taxonomy (NCBI): domain Eukaryota; kingdom Metazoa; phylum Arthropoda; class Insecta; order Diptera; family Syrphidae; genus Xylota; species Xylota segnis. Next base: position 1,939,400 of record OY757238.1, read on the forward strand.
AAATAACTTTAGATACATACATATATGCACAACCTATTCGTACATATTAAACCAAAAGATATCTTTCTAAATGTGGACAATTGATTCAAATGAAAATATAAACAAAAAAACCAACAAAACCAGTAAGGAACAACAATTCCAATCCTTTCCAATAAGTGTCTAACTATGTACTTTAAAACAGAAACAAAAATAAAACATATTAAAACAAACAAAACAAAAAAAAAATACTTAGGCAATGTGAAAGTAAATTAACATTTGTGGAAAAAAATAACAAAAAAAGTGAACCTAATAAAAATGATTTAAACAAAAAAAAAAACAATACAAAATGTAAACGTATATTATTAATTAAATTTTGTTAAACCAGAAATTCCTCAGAGCTTTATAAGAAACAAAAAAATGGTACATACATATTTAAGTATTAAAAAAAAATATTCTACTAAACGGATACAAACATATTTGATTTCCTTAGACAGGTTTTTAGGGTTTTTTGTTCTGTTTAACCCAGTCTTTCGTTGTTACAGCAAGCATATCAAGTATTAAGTGCGTTTGAGAGCAGAAGAGCTACACACGTTCCGATGAAGAGTTGTGGTAAGAACTATGCCCAACATCAAGAAAAAAGAATTGTCATGCTGTATTTTTGAATATTCCAAAATAAAGTACACATTCAAAACTTCTGTTTGTTTTATTTTGCCACAAAAAGAGAGGATCACCCTGTATTTAATAAGTAAATACAGATCCTCCTTTTTGTTATATACTGGTAGCTCGTTGTGGAACCCAGCAGGTAAGTATGACTAGTTAAACACTGGCATGAAAAAGAAAAATTAGCCACCCTGTATTTGCAGTCACATCTTAAACAAAGTACACCCTCTGACTTACATTTTGATACTTGTTTCATTTCGATAGTCCACCTAAAACCCGAGATATCAACCATCGTAGAATTATCGAAACTTTCGTCAAAAATTTCGACATTCCTTCGTTAAGTCTCGCCAATGAATTCTACTCCATTTTGTTCTCCCCGAAATTCCCTTTAATTTGACACCTGAATCATCAAAATCCGTCGACAAACAATAAAGTTACAGCCAAAGCAAATTTACCCTAAAAATCGATATTCACAGTTTGGGTGCTCCAGGAGGGTCGGGTTGCTTGCTGTTTTCTGGGAATTCCTGTGCGCCTGGTGTTTTACGAAAAATCGCAGCGAAACCTGGAAATTTTTTGCGTGGGGTGGGCTGGGTAGACGATATCTCCGGTTGTGGGTGGGCTATCGGGATGAAGGAGGTGTCAAAATGCAAGTTACAGGGTGTAGTTTATTTTTGGGAATTTTTCAAATACAGGGTGGTTCATATTTTTGTGCGATTTTTTTTGTGAAATTTTCACAGGTGATATCTTCTGTTCTAAAAGGGTTAGCGGTGTCAAATAAACACCAAAATGTACGTCTGATGGTGTAGATTAGCTTACCTGAGTACAGGGTGTACCTGAATACATCAAACTGGCCAGAAATAAAACAACAAATCTGAATTGTTTACTCACATTAAAAATTCATTTATTTTTATTTATTTCTCTTTATTGTTCCATTTGGTTTTTCCATGTTTACATTCAAATTTTTCAGAATAAATATATTTATATATATATAATTTGTTTTATATTCAGTTTTCCAAATATATATATATATGTGTACGTTCTAAATAAATTAGTTAACCATTTATTAAATACAATATTAATTTCGTTTATAATAAATAACATAACAAAATGTTAGTTGCTAGTGTACCTATTGTGTTTTTTGTTTTTACAGAGATGTTAGTTTTTTTGTTGTTTTATTTTGTTAAGTTGTATAATTTTGCCTGTTTTAGCTTAAAAATCGTTATTAAAATTCAGTTTTCCGTATAATTTGTCTTTCTTTGGTTTTATTGAACAGCGAAAATGCTGATTACGGATGTAAACGCTTACTCAGTATAGCATGTTTCAAGACTCAACAAAACGGCTATAGAAAGTCTCTCAAGCATTCGTCCGGTCTAACACAGAAGCCATCGATAAAAATAAAAGTATTTTGTTTTGTTTTTGTTCTTCCTTAAGTTTGAGTACCCATGCATAACGTTAACTTAGTTTGTTTTTGTAATCTTTGATTTCAAAATTGATAAATGAAAAATAAAGTAATTTATCACAAGATGACGGTCCACAGCAAAAGGGGTCCCGACCGAAGAACCGAATCAGAAATACTCATAGTTGGTTACTAGCTAACTAACTACCTGCGTCCGTCTAAAAGAGCACCCATTCATCTCTCTTGGGGCGTGTTTGGTTTCGGCGGCGTTCCTGCACGGCTTGTACACTAGGTCACGACGACATGTATGTGCAGTGTGACTTTGGCAGCTGTTCAGAGACCTCTCCGGGTGGGATGGCTGCCCTCTTCCAATAGTCTCGCACGTTTTCGACTGATTTCAGTACACGCAGGAAGTTTTTACCAGCCAACATGGCGATGTCTTCCTCACTCCAATTGGAGTCCTCCAAAAGTGTGGCCAGTAAATCGGGATATTTTGAAACATTCTCCAGCCCCAGTGGGGGTTGTTCAATTCCATCGTAGCCGGCTCCAATGCCAATGTGCTGAATGCCCGCAATTGAGCGAATGTATTTTATGTGCGACACCACATCGAGCAGCGTTGACGGGCGGCCGCAGGACACGTACTCTGAGTCGAAACTAATCATAATCAACCCACCATTGTCCGCCACCAATCGTAACACATCATCAGGGATGTTACGTGAAGAGTTACACAATTGACGAGCGGCAGAGTGGGAGAAAATCACTGGCGCTCGCGTCACCTGAAGAACGTCACGTGCTGTCGCATCTGATGAATGTGAAAGGTCAATCATCATACCTAAACGATTCATTTCCTTCACAACCGCCTTGCCGAAGGTGGAGAGACCCACCTCAAAGGCAGATGAACTCGACCCAGCCCAGGGAATGTCACATTTGTGTGTCAAACTCAAGTATCGTGCACCCAACGAGTGAAATGAGCGCAACACTCCCAACGACGAACCGATGGCATGCCCACCCTCGATGCCAATCATTGAGGCCATCAATCCCTTACGTCGGACAGCCAGTATATCTTGATACGATGTAACTAAGGCTGTATCCTTCGGATACATGTCGGTGAGTCGATGTATGATGTCGATTTGCTCCAATGCCAATTGGACTGCGTCCAGTCCTTGTGCTTCGCATGGCACATATGCTGACCTGTAATTTGGAACGTGATCAAAATTGTCAATAATCGTATCAATCGGTGGGGGATACAAAATAAATTAGAATTTCTTTTCTTACCATGCCTGTACGCCCACAAGGCCCTGCCGTAACCTCGTAATATCCGTCTGTGACCAAGCTGGGCGATTCCACATCGATTTCTGATCCATATTGTGACTGAGTTCAGCCAACTCGAGGCTGTTGCGTGCGTACTTGCGAACGTTCCAGGCGAAATCGTTGTGTCCATCGACCAGGGGTACTTCGCGAAGGATTCTCCGCACTATTCTCAGTCTTTGCTCGTGGGAATTGCGGCTGGGCGCCATTAAGAAGTGCTGATAGGCCAACATCGCGGCCACCACCGAAAGCGCTATGGCCGCCATAAGTGACAGGCTGTAAATGCAAAAGTTACGCTTCACCGACGCGCGTCCCTGGTTATCATTTTGGCTCTTGCTTTGACGAGACGTCCCCGGCTTGTTGGTTAATCCTTTCGATTTCTGTATGCTTGAGATCTCAATGGAATCACTGTTGGATATGGAATTCTGACGAGAAATCGAACGACGAATGTTAGAGTGCTCTGTGACGTCGGGCAGGCCCCCAAAGCCGGTAGTCTGCAAAGAGAAGGATAAATAATTAGATTCCTTGCAATGGGACGTGCTTCATTGAATAAGCCTCCTTGTGTAGGGAGCCGCACTCAATCGATTTCGAGAATTCATCGTCTGCTCATGATGAATTAATCGATGTAAATAATTTACATCTTGATTATGCTAGGTAACCTGTCAGGAGAGTGTAAGTTGAGTTGCACATGTGGATGGCTTGGGGGTAACCCTAATGTATAATTGTATCAAGTAAATTAATACTCAAGCCACAGCCGGAGTATGAGGAAAGTATGTAGCTAACGTGGGGATAGGAAGATAATTACTGACTACTGATGGGCTCATTTGTGGTCGGTTGAGGGTTGTAGGTTATAGTAGGTGAAGCTGCTCTGCCTGAAGGAGGCTGGAGGGCATAATTTATGTGCGACGATGATGTGTAGTCAAATTAGGCATACAGATGGGGTATAAATTTATTATAACTAACTGCCGAGATATTCAAAGAAGTCCTTTGCTCACTGCTGCGTGCAGTGGAGGATTTCTTTGTTTTATGCGAATCTTCGTATGAATTAGTAACGAAAAATGCGTCTATTAGGATAACAAGTCGCTCGCAGGGGAGTCTCTGATGGAGGGAATTAATTTTGTGATGAGGCTTGTTTGTGTTATGTTTTTTAGGTTAACAGCTGAATGTGCGATGTTTCCTTTTATAATTTAATCATAGTTAGGCACGTAATCAATAGACAGAGAGAGAGAGAGAGGGGGAAACTCTCTCATAATGAAACTGAAAGCGTTTTCGGAAGACGAAGCAAATGCCAATGAGATTGGAAAGAAGAAAAAAGACAACCTTGGACTGAAAGAGCTAACAGACGTAATAAAGGTTGAGTAGACCCTCAAAACAAGTTCCAAAAACCCAAGTGGTTTGATGGCTAAATGTCCTTTTGCGAGACGAAATTCATTTAATGCTCGAGACTTCACGACGTTAGGTTCAAAGGATAGAGCTAAGCATAGGTAGATAGACAAAAATATAAAAGGATCTATGAGGAGGAGAAGGCTAAGTACTACAAGCGTTTGAACGTAAGATAGCTAAGAAAACTAGAAAACAAACAAAAAAGTGTCTAAAAATATCGGTAAGAGATTTTAGAAACCATTTTGAGTAGATATCTGCGGACATCCAAGGACATAGCACCAATAGTTCACAAAGACCCGGATTTGGATGATGAAATGTCAGTTGAAGAGGTAAGGCAAGTACTGGGAAAGAAGAGCTCTGGATGAAGGCAGGATAACGATTGAGTGATACAATAAGTTTTATTTTTACAATATTCCAGGAACCAGATAGAGTTTTTTTGAAACTACACTGTGAGGGTCATGGTGGATATCCTAGATGAACGGCTATCTACTAAGGTTCTCACCGATACCAGGCTTGATGATGAGCAATATCTACAACCAAGTTTTTACTCGTCATTTGAGCCTCCGACAGAGTATTGCGAACTAGAGTATAATCTTGCGCTTAGTTACCACCGGAAACAGATTCAAAGAGCCACCAAAACTAACACGATAAGCAGTATTTCATCGACGAAAACGAGTGTAGGGTTTTTCAGAAGGAAAGTTTAGCGATAAAGGAAGGCATGTCAGAAATATTAGTGTTTTCACTGACACTCAAGTGGTGTTATTCACTTCGAAGAACATGACTGATCAGTTCACCTATGCTCGCTGCCAGGCCACCTAAATATTGGAGGGAATTGCAAAACTGACAAGCTTGCCAGACTGGGTATGATCCACAAGAAGGGCATCACTTCATGCAAACTTTCATGCAAACTAAAGCTGGATATTTAAAGCAAAATTTCAAGAACGATCTAGCATAGGCTTGACCTGAAACGGAACGGCAAATTGGGCACTGTCTGCCAAATCGCTGGGTCTCTTTTCGCAAAATTTCTGCAGAAGCTGTAGGTATAAGGCTTCTTTAGTTCCCGAACGAATTAGTTACAAAAAAGAGTTCTAACAAGTGAACTAGGTGAACAAATTCTCATTGCATTTAGTTATACAAGATACAAGACCGAAGTTCCTGAGCAGTGAACTAAAAGAACGAACTAGTTCAGCAAACAGATTTGAACTAAATTGAGTGCTCTCTGAACTGAATTTAAATGCACAATCCTAGTAGGGATGTTGAAGCCCAAGAAACCATTCTTCACCTCCTATGTACGTGCTCAGGTCTGTCCCACAAAAAAACGAATCCATCTAGGAGCTCATGTTTTCGAGAAGCTAGGGGAACTATTGTTTCGGTGCAATGCGATGCGATTTTATTTATCTTTAACAGTCAGTCTAACATAAACGTATACCCAATGATGCAAATTGATGTATAAGAGACAAAAGGGTATAAGAGAGAAGGTTCGCTAGGACAGTCTGCATGTAAGCTTCAGAAATTGAATCAAGAGTATGTTCAGTAACTGGAACTCAGGACAAAATCAACTTTGCATAGAGTTTGCTACGTGCTCTGGTGTAATTGTTTAGTGAAAAACAATAAATTCACTTGAAACAGTCCGTAAATCGCTACAAGGACATACGTTATTTCTTTTGTGTTCCATAAATTAAAGAACACTTGAAATTAAACATCCTTCAAGGAGCTTTATTCATAGCACATCCTGCATAATCGCCCTCAATCTAACCGCATCTAATTATATCCAGGTCGAATGCTAATTAAAATACATACATACATATGTATGTACGTATGTACCTCCAACAGATTTAATTTCTTCTCATTTCTAAGCTCCTTTTCTTCTTTTTTTAATCCCCAAACCAGGCGATGCCATGTGTAGAAAAGGTGGGCAAACTGAAATGAATTCCACAAAAGGTATTCATTGCTTATTCATAAATTAAACACACACAGCAGCGGCACAATCTGCCTGGCGCTGATCGTATGATACCCTATGGCTCTTTGTTTGCACTGCTCCACACTTCGTCAAGTTGCCGCCATTTGCATGGAGAGTCCATTCCAGATGGTGCACTTGTGTCCGCCAGGGATGGCATTAATTAGCTATAAAATATGTATGAATATGATTTGCTGTCCCTTTAATTGAAAGCTGTCACAAGACCTGTTGTCGGTCTGACAACACACAAATCATGAGTGGTGTACCCTAGATTGCCAAAAAAATAAAGAACCAGAACCTAACAACCATAAAAACCACGAAGCGTAGTCCTAGTGGCCAACAGCCTAAGCAGACGCGACCCCACCCCAATCCCATTCAATGCTAGAGGTTCAGATTCAGTCGTTCGCATTTAAAATGTAAATTATTCCTACATATCCATTAAAGTTAGTGAGTGTAGTAAACGAAGCATGGTCACTCTTTTCGCTGAACTTAGAAAGTTGAATGCCACTTTTTCAGCACGTCTCCCCCTCCAGGGGCGGCCTGCACATACTCGTACTCGTCCTCGCGCAATAAAGTCAAAATGATTTAAATTCAATTTACTTTCAATGGAATTTTCATCATAAAAAATGTTTCCTCATAAAAGTTGACAAATGGAAGCCGCGACAGAAAAAATTAAAAAGGAATTTAAAAACCCATCTAAACGAAGCCTTTTTGCGCGCTGCAAGCATATGCCCTCGTCTACATGCGTTGCCGCTCGCTGCCTGCCCGGACAAAGTTTTACAATTTGAATTTTACGATTCTCAAAACAAAAAACAAAGAGGAACGGGACACATACTCGTACTCGTACTCGAACAAGAGGTTTGGAGGATTTTGCGTTGCTTGTGGTAGATGTGATGATTGTGATGAGCCTGTCTGGCAATGTGCCTATGGAGACGCATCTTCTTTGACGGAAACTCATTCGAATGTATGGACTTCAAAAACATTCATTGAAACCACCTGTCGTCGTCGTCGTACTCGTTGTCGTCACTAAATATTGTCCGTCTGCCACCCTGCAGGAGATACCAACTGCTGCGAACGTCGACGGATGATGGAATTCTATGCAGGATGGGTGATAGATTATTCTCTCTTTGCTGGAGGATTTTTTGTCCGGGCCCCTATGTAGCCGTTTCTGCTTCAAAATTAATTAAAACTTCGACGTTTTTATTGTATGTTCGTACGTACGGCAAAGGGGTTTGGGTTTTGAAGAGCTTTACATCGACTGATGCAAAAAGAGTGTTGGTCGGTCGCGTAACAAAAGGGATTTTGTTTATACGGAACGTGCTGGCAGCTTTACATGTGTACACGGATTATATGGCTTATCCTTTGGGTGTTGCTTGTTGACGTTGGATTCAATAACGCGATTGAAGTCCTTTAAAATAAGGGAGAGTGCTGTTTGAACGCGTTCCGACTAATTGCAGAAAGTAAGTGGGTACACTGCTTACGAGTTTAGAGATTTATTTTTAGTTTGTTTTCGAAAGTTTGTAGGAAACTTGAAACTTGAAACAGTCAGACAAAATTCTGTTGGAAAGTCTATAGCTCTAGCGGTAAGGGGCTCCGAGTCAAGCTACGAAGTAAACGAGCTCAATAGTAAGAAATCATCAAGGGTTTCAACTTGGAACATCGGTTGCCCTACTAAAGTAGGGACAAGGGGCTTGAAAGACGACGTAAACACATGGTTTGTATCTAGGAGACACAATGGAACATGACGAAAGCAGGAAACTTTGGATATAAGCATTCCTGCACCAAAGAGTAGGAGCAGATGTGGAAAGAACTAACGATCAAGATTACACCGTTTTCAGCGCCCTAGCAATTGCAAACCCCTTCCTTCACAAAGAACTGAACGGCACAAAGCTATCTGGAACCTCACTATAGCTATGTTCAGACGATTGTCAGATCTATAAATACTGTCAGGTCTGCAAATGAAAAATTTGGCAGACCACCCACCTGAGAATAAATTGTCAGGATTTGGCACAAAATCTACCAACTGTGGGAACTGTCAATTTAACTCTGCAGAGTCAGCTTATTTGTAGAAATTGCCAGCATATTTGCAGACCTGACACATTGGTAGATCTGGCGATCGTTTGAACACAGCTTAGCAATAAATCAATTTTCGAACACGTCAAACAAAGTCAATTCGATCGTCATTGTATGACACTGAAGTAACAAACATCAAATGTACAACTGTCATCATCTCAACCAACGATGTTTAACGTCATTTTAGACAGCTGGAACTATTCTAACACATTTCTTTCACAAAGGTATCTTTGACGCAAATAACTTTTCCGAAAATAATCGATAAAGACGTTTAGTAAGCTTAATTACCATAGAACACCGTGATACAGAGGAATAAAACTTATGTCCCACATGGAGCTAAGGGAATGTGAAGTTTGTTCAGTGAAAAGCAGTGTGGATTTGTACCAGACTATGCTATCCAAGCAATCAGCAATTCTCAGCGAAGAACCAGCCCATATGCACAACAAAAATTAAGAGCACAGCAGCTCTAATAGAGTCTTTTAAAGTAAGAATCGGAGTCCATCAAGGCTCAGTTATCAGACCCATGTTTTTCCATGTCGTTACGGACAAGGCTGAAATTAGACCTCATGCTAAAGTAATGAAACAATGGTATGACAGGACTCAGACATACGAGTATATTATCAGAAGAGGCCGTTAAAGAACGATGTGGTTCTCGAACGATGTTGCCTGCTAGTGGAGTCACAAAGAACAAATATGTTAGAGGCTTCAAAAAGGTGATAGCAACTAATGAAAAGCTGGTAAAAAATAGTATCAGAGACCATAGAGAACATGGCAAGGACTAAAGAAGAATAAGTATCCCTAGCTTGGCCAAAACCTTACACTGCTACAGAGAGATCACAGAACGCAATATTCAACAGTCTATGTGGGATGCTAAGTAGACCAACTTCTCCATTCAAACCATTCTTAGCCTACAGGACATTCAATTTGAATTTAGTCAGTTGTCAGTTCAATGAGCGGTCGTCCTGTCACTGTAGAACGTAATAAAGTGATTCTACCAGTAAGTTCCAAAGTTAAAGCAAAATGGTTATTGAAAATCGTTCAAAGGCCCTGTAAATCAAAAGAAGATGCAATTTGCTTCGAATTCAAGGTCCCCTGCCTCCCTTTGATACATTCTTATACTAAATACATGCACAACAGTACGTTGTTCCAAGAAAATCAATTACAATTACTTTGTCGGAATAATCCTCGACTTGTTGGGGGGGAGGTTTATGGCTATTCCGAGATAAACTTTCGAAATTGTGTACTTTGAGTCCATGAAATCCACTGGATTAAAAGTTAGTTTAATTTTCAATCGCTTACACCGCAAGGATGTGCTCATCAATGCGAATAATAAGAGTCAAAGCCCCAAAGAAACTTTATCTGTTGTTTGTTGGAATGGCTGAGGCATAGATTGTACCATGACAAAGCCTTGTGGTAACGCAAGGAGTTCCATTGTTCTCGGATGCCTTTTGTGTACAACTTGACAATACTGGATACAATATTTCAAGTCGACGCCGAGTGAGAAGCTATTAGGACCTGTCATGCATACACAAAGTTCCGTTCGAAGCAATTATTTAAGTTCATGGAATGTCAAAAAGCCATAAAGAACAGAGGGAATTTACTTAAGCCACCTTGCCCAACACAATGCTGTGTCGCCAAAAGGTCGTACTTTAGTTCACCACCCATACGAGTATGTATGTGTTACCCCTATAAAGCAAATTCTAGGACTAATAGGCATCAAAAGGGATAAAAACCAGAACGAGGTTAAGTACGTCAAAAAGGGGGTAAGAGGTCGAGCGAGGCAAATGTTTCAGTTCCCAACACACAAGCATCCAATTAAAATAAAAAAAAAATGAAAATCCTTATTAAAATGCAAATAGATTGAAAAAAAAGTGCTTTTACTTGGTAATCCATAAAATTGTCATCGAAGCTCATGTACGAATTATAGAGTTCTGCTGACGTTCCTGCTCGAGATTGCTTCCTGGCCTCCTCTATTGTTTCCATACCAGCATCATCGGTGGGCTCCCGCTTGAAGGACACCCTCTTCGGTGTGCTGGCACTGGTAACACAATCGCCGGCCCTTCTTAGAGTCCCCACCAGTGCTCCACTGGTTACCATATCACCGGCGATGCTCATCATAGCCAAGGCATTGCAACCAACAACTGGGTAATCTTCATTATTCGAGGTGGAAATTCCCATTCCTCCGTCCCCGGCGGTGGGTCTGCTGAGTTCACACTCATTGTTATCAATAATCGTACTACAGCCTCCGAAGCTGAAGCCCGGAATGCATGTGGTTGCAACTGTTTCATTGCCATCCGTTCCTATGCCACAACTCTCTGTGGAACGTTTGTCGGTGGCGCCGCTGCCGCCAGGTCGACGCTTTAATTGTTGGCTCTCTTCGCTCTCCAGAGCTTTTCGTGTGAGAGTTGTGTAGGAGCCTGTGGTTGATAGGCGACGATGTCGTGGGCACCCAGTGGATTCCATGGCAGCAACAGCAGCGCTCGGATACATAACCCCACCACCGCCAGCAATCGGAGACATTGCTGGAGTTTGCTCTGTAATCAGTGCTGGGAGAATTACACCACCACCACCACCACTACAAACACTACCCATTCCAGCACCGGACTGAGACTGTACATAATAGGGTTGCTGATACGCGACAAGAGGACTGACAGAAGCGGAGTTAGCGGACGAAGACGGATGATGGTGTAACTGATACGAGGGCGGTTCCAATTGCTGGTGTTGATTAGCATCGTTAATTATTGTTCCGATTACACGGTGGCTGCCACTTCCCGATGCGTTATCAAGCGACGTGATCGCTGTCGCCGGGATCACCATAACCGGTACCATGGTCGCGTTCGGTAACCGCAACATCTCCAATTGGCACAATTCATCGTAATTTAACGGTCTTAGATCCATTTCACCCGAATAGCACTACAAAAGCACATAAATTTCCACGAGTTCTGGTTTTTTTTCTTTTCCACACCTACACGCCCAATTTTTTTCTTTCTTTCTACGCTCTTAGACAGTGTTTTGAAAATTTGCACAGAAGCTAAAAACAACAAACCGGCAGATGGCGCTCACTAAAGGCATCGTTGCTAACGACTTCAAAGCGAAACGGAGACTGAATTGTCTCATCTATTATCGGCCGAAGTGGATTTTCATCCACTTGCCGAGCTTTCACTCCTAGATGGGACGGGATTTTTTTTTTCTGCTTTTGTCGAGTCCTGCGCCCTATCCTTGTGTGGAACGAAAAGTGTGGACTGTGATTGGGAAACTCGTACCCTGCTTGTTGCAGGTCCTCCTCGTGACTGGTGCATGTTGTCAGGTTTGTCCCCCATCCCGGCGCTCCATTAGAGATGAGAATCCCAATCATTTTCGATAAAAACGAACCCTAATTTTTTTAACGGATTTTTTACGATTGGATTAGTAGGGTGTGTGCGTTGTCGGAGATCCAAAGCGTGAGCACCCGCGTGGCACAACACTTTGTCTAGCGAAACGCGCGACAGATTCACAATTTGCTGTTTGGGTGTGTAGTTAAAGTTTAATGAATTGGGATTAATTTTATGTTACAGTATTATTTACTTGTCTAGTGCTGTTATCTCTTAATTTATGAAAACGGAAGGATTCGGGACAAGCGGCATGGGTGTGGGTATGGGTTCGGGAAGAGTGTGTTCGGAGATACAATGTAAAGTTTACTGTGGAAGATATGACATGGTGTGTACTTTTGGCATTAAAACTTCTCAACAACACTAATTTCTTATCATTTATGCAGTAATGAAGCATGACACGACACTAAGCTGTGCAGGAGAAAGTTTTACGGCTTAATACGAGTACAAATCATTTGGCTAATACGTACATACATATGTATACTCGTATTGACGGTTTAGTTTAAATTGGATTCTGGTAAAGTTTGTACTCGAGTCCTTCAAGAAGGATGAGTGACATGCGGGATGGCATTTATAATTGATTTCAGAGTCGGATAAGTGTCTGAGACGGGAAACTTGATTTCGAATCATGAGTTAAGCTGAGTTCTTCTGTGAGTTCTGGCTATGATTACTTAATGAAACTCATTTAAGTGTGACATGGAAGTATGTGGGAAACAAGACTGTGAGTGAAAGTACAAGTCTTGTTGGTGGGATTTGCCGCCTCACAGACGAAAGTATTGATCTCTTCGTGGCGGAGCCTCCAGCTTGACCTCCGTCCTCGTTTCAATACAAAGAAGACTGTGAATCACAAGAAGAAAGGAATTCCATTTCAAAGCAAGTGAGGGCGTCTCTGATAACGTCAATTATTCTGCTCCACAAACTCAACTTAAATGATAAGGGTTAGGGGATAACAGAGCCTTGCTATTGTTAAAGCGACGGCGGCATGACAGAGACCTTGATGGGATAGCATGCATTCGTTGGAAGGATTCTGCACAGATAGACGATTTCTGTCAGAGATATCAAAATAGAAGGCATAGCTTGGCTGTGTTTACAAAGTCAAAGATGAATTCGAAATCAGTGACAATCAGTGGTCGAGGGTGTCGACAAAATGTTGGAAGGATTCACATGCACAACAGGGTTAGCGATGCAAAAGCTCCATTTGCTGGACTTACTTTCATATGACCATGATTTGCCCATATTGTGGTAAGTGACATCATTACTTACTTGTGGCGATGTTGGTACTTCATTACCAAGGATTAAAGTCCTTTCAAGTCACAAGCCCAGTGATGGAGTGAAAGCAAAGGGTGTAGGGAAGTCACAAGGTGCGAGGAACAGACAAGGTAGTTAGGTCAGAGGACGAACTTCTTTGTGCGACCGAAAAAAGGTGTTAAAAGACAAGGATGTGCAGAAGAGGCGAGCAATTAAACTGATGGACAGGGGGGCAGAACTATAGATTTCATCTTAGCAACTTTCATTCGAAAGACTGTTCAATGTTTTAGCGAAGGGAGTGAAACTATGTATCGCAGAACACGGATCTGATGACCTCAAACCAGCTCCAGGAGTTCCTGACCAAAAAATGAGTTGCATCCAAGTTTCGAAGGAATATGACAGACACTCCTCAAGATCAGCTGGACTGGAGTCGGCACTGGGTTTTAGACGAATTGAACTCAGCTGGGTTTTACGAAGCGTGAACGTGAGTCAGTTTCCACCTATCCACAAAAATGACTTTAGAGTATGACCGGTGAATCACCTTGCGCAGAGGTTTAGCCATCTGAACCTGAAGGTATATTATTGTTAAAGTCCTTTGGGAGTCGAGCGCCAATTAGTGGGAAAGGAAAAGTTGTTTACCAAAGGTATATTGAAGCAGTAATGGTGATGGTAGAGAAGTACTTGGGAAAATAGGGTCAGTCTTGGGATTTCATGATATTTTGGTCATTGAGGACAAGAACTGGGACGAACGATGATGCAGGTAAGTACGTAGGTACAGGTAGCATGATTTTTGGACCACGACTCTTGTGACCTATCGAATGTAGAGTGCATCTACCTAGTGTGCGTTGTCCCTGCCTAGGGCTGGACACTTGCATAGGAAATCTAAAATTGTTCTGTTTTTTTTTTTTAGATATTGCAGCCGCGACTATGTGCATTAAACCAATGAACCAGTGGCCCAGGACTCTATCAATACATGTTCGGAAGCAATTGCGGGCACAACTGCAAAAATTCTATCCTTTAGGGGGCCAGCGAGACTTTCACTGCCTTGGCAATGATACAATCAGAGACAGATATCCGCTAGGTCATTTCAAAGATTTGAAAAGATTTTCAACCGATTTTGCAAACGTTTTGAGTAGCAGGACACAAAGGGTGTTGTGCTACGCTTAAGTATGCGGCAGGTCTTCCGTACAACGAGGACCTTCGTCAGGAAGAACCACGAGGCATAGCCTTTAGGCATTTTATCGAAATATCAAAACGTTTTCAATCTGCTTTCCCTAACCTTGATTGAGGGAACAGAGTACTAAGGTAAAGCCCTTTAAAACTAGAGCTAGGATTCGGAACAACAGATACCACCACCAGTCGATATACAATACTTTCAAGAAGACTGTGAAAGAATATCCTTGGAACTCGTCACCTGAATCCTGATTAAGAAGAAAAAGAACAAACAAAACTACATCAGACAACCTCTGACACCCGAGTCGCTACGCTCCAACCAAGAACAGATGGAATGTCAAACGGAATGCATACACGATCTGTTAAACCACTCAAGGCATTAACCGGCTTGTGTTTCAATTTTAATTAGTCTCGCCTTGTGTCCCCAGCAGCAGTAAAGCACTCCCGAAGGGAAAAAGTCACATCTTGCAGTTTTAAAAGTGAAAATTACCCAAAAGACCCGAGGAGCTGTCACGCTCATAAAAGTCCCTCCACGTCATCGTATTTTTTTTCCAATTATATAACCATCCACACACATATATCCTTTTTTAGCGCCAAAAAAACTGTGTACGCTGTCCATAATCGATACACGAGTGGCAAGGATGTGTGTATTGAAAAGTTTTCCAAAGAATGATGCCTCGTCAGCCACAGAATTGATTAAATTCATATTGCACGTCAAGCGTGAATGGAAAAAGGGAAGACCCCAACTCAAAGGATACCAGATACATGGGCGAGATACATGCGTGCGTGTGTCAGTGATAATCGTAGGCACACTAAGGTGAACGAGAGCACTGACCTCCTGCATCACTTATCCCTTCGACATTTACACACCAACACACACACACACAGATGGAGGGAACAATGATATGTAAGAGGATTAGAAGTCGTATGTGCAAAAGTTTGTTCTAATTGAATAATAGATGGCATTATGTCCACAGAGTCGATTACGTCTCTATTCAATTTTTGGACGCTTTCCCATCCGAACCGAGGAGGCAGCCATTCGCTGGTGTTGCACTGATGTGTGTGCTTGCAATTGTAATTGCAAAAAAGGATTCATGTATTTGCATATCGCCTCTGGTGGTAGTAATGAAGTGCGAAAGCTGATGGAAGTCGGGAAATGGGTTAATTAAATATGACTTTGCATGCCAAGTATCTATAGAATAGCAGGAGTCTAAGGATCTCCTCCCAATGTTCGATGTGTGTCAGCGATAATCTTCTGACAGTTGGGTGTTTTTCTGTGCATACGTCCCAGTTAACACTTGAATTCAAGTGATTGATGACGACACATGGAAGGCAACCTCTCCTTAGCTTTCAACTCTTCCATCAAACTTACTGCCGAGATGCAGACATAGCACACGTACCAAACGTACCAGACGTACCAGACATAAGAAAAGTAAAGGGATCTCTCGATATTGCAGGAGAATCAGCCATTGTACTGCTACCTTTGGGTATTGCTGTCGATGTTCCGATGGTGAGGGTTCTGAAAGAGAATCCATCACGTCTCTGCACTACAATAGTGCAGTGCTGTCGACAGCCTCCATCGGAGAATACCTCTGCTCTTGTTGGGGCATTATGTTGCCAAATGAAATTTTCGACACAAATCCATTTCACAACCTTGGGGCTTTTGTTTTCGAATCTGAATGCACAAAAGGTTCCAAACCACTGCTGTGCTATAAACTGGACCATGCATTTGACGATAAAACCCATAATACCCAACGAATGTGGAACGGCCGATAGAATCCTTAAGGAAAACGCTTCCCCGTAACATGTCATCCCATTGACTCCGCCATTGGACAACATCAATTTTGAAAAGTTTACTGCTGTAAAATTGCGTCCCTTCAGAACCTCCGTGTCGTTAATATTTAATGACGTGTATGATCCCCTCCTTAACGACGATTTTATTCAGCAATAAACATAAAACCCATCGGCCATTTCCCAAAAACGAAACCAAAACCGAGAAAAAAAACCGGAAGAAGAGCAAAAATCTCAGTACATTAACTAAACCCCCAACAGAAGCACCAGGCAAACACCAGGCAAACACCAGGCAGCACTGTCATTTGTCTCCAAAGCACAGCAACATCGATACCATTCTGCGAAACAATCAATTACCCATTAACTACACACCGAGAGACACATAATGTGTTCTGCCTTGTTGCATTTTTGATGAACTTCTTGGTCCTGTCTGCTGTGCGGGGCAGGTGATTAAATTCGACCTCCTTCGATGTCCATAAAAGGAAGCTTGTCTCAATAAAACCGAAATGGGAAATGTGAAACGGGACACACAATCCTTTTCAAAATTCATCCATCAATTTTAAATGTCATTCCCCCGGGAGAGGTTTGTACCTTTTTTTCTTTCTTTCCTTTGAGATTGACTACCAACTACCACCTGAAAAACTTGGTAAGTCGTCCGTCCCATCAAGATTCTTGTCGCAGGCGATGCGATACATGTGAACATCTACTTCACCTCTCGTCGTTGTACATTTTTAGCAATTTGCATTTTCCATTCTGTTTTGTTGTGTTTTTTTTTTTCTTGATTTTTTCAGCTCGTTTATCTCGTGGGATATGAACAACCCCCGGACTTAGTCGCGGTTAATGTTCAAAAGTCGTAAAAAAGTCCAACGCGTTGTTGTTTGTGTAACAACTTATGTAAAACAGGCGAAAATCTCTTCCCTCTCTCTCTCTCGCTCGCTCGCTCGCTCTCCAGGGCTGGGTACTCGACAATGTCCATAGTTTATGGTTGACCAAAGGAACTATGAGAGTTTCGAAACCACCAAAGAGCACACCAGCAAGCGTGCCTTTTTGCATCACTCTGCCAGTAGTATCCTTTGGTATCTAACCGCACTGCTAATACCACCACCACCTTAGCACCAGGTCCTCCCTCACAGGGGTGAGTCCTGTATTGTGTTGGACGGCGGCAGCGGCAGGGAATTGTAATAAATTTTTATTTCATTTGGTTGGCTTTTCATTTGGATAAAATTGTTTGTCGGTCTTATTCGATACTTTTTTTCGCTTTCGTTGGCAGTCCATTGTGTATTGGAAGTCCTGTCGATGGTAATTTCATGGGCGTTTGCGGGATTGACCCTGTTTGCCTTTTTTTTTAAGGATTTTTCCCTAACACACACACACACATTTGTTAGAATAATATAATTTATAGAGGAACAAACCCAAACTACTGCACAGCGAGTGGTAGGAGTTAGTAAATGAAAAGCAAACTCAAAGGCAAACACGTTTGGTCCAACCAAGAGTTGGCCTTTTAATGTTGTTTATCTTTTTTTGTTGTTCTTCCTCCTTTCGTTAGGTGGGACACTTTGGAGAGGAGAAAGTGAAATTGGTTCTGTGGGTAATGTGCGGAATACTGGTATTTTGCGTGAAAAATTTTAAATTCAGTGTTCCCACACGGCGAGGACAGGCGAAAGGACGTTGAAGAATGTATCTTAATTAATGTGTAAGCTTAGTCGGATTTATGTACTCGTAAGATGGCATATTTTATTGAAAATTATGGGAGGAAAATTAAAATGAGATTTGCAAATCCTGGCTTTAGGGAAACACGCTTGACAGCTGAGAACTTTGTTATAAATTATTTTTGTTCCTTTTTTTTTGTGGTGCGGTCGGGGCAATTTGTTTTCGTTTTTTTGTTTGAGATGTTATTGCGTTTTGAATAAATAAATTACTTGGGCCTTGGAGTGACAAGTTAGTGCAGAAAGTCATCGTCGTAGAGTTGTAAATTCCCAAGGTTTGCAGAGAGAGAGAGTAGTAGAAACACTCCCACCAGACTAAAATGAACAAGGACCTCCCTGATGGGACAATTATAAGTGCAGTTTCAATGGCCTGAGTCTATTTCTCACAAAGTCAAGAAGATGCTGTCTAGGGCACATACTGTATCCTTAGACTGTATCTTAGACTTGATGAAACAATGGCAGCCTTAGATACTCGGAGACAGAACAGAGTGTGCCTTCAGTATTGAGCGGATGAACTCGAAGACTCGACATGTTTCAGCGGAGGTTAGTCAAGGCTAGTCCATGCAAATCGGAATGTTCGAGGAAAATCATCCTGTCTGTAGTCTAGACAACGCCTACATACCAAAGCTTTGGAGAATAAGTGGTCTTCATACCGATGACTGTGAAAACCACGTACATCACATCAAAAGATTTCAGTCTTATTAGACTCTCTCAGGTTAGCTATCTCCAGATGAAGCATAGTAGACTTCTAATGTCGGTGTTCTTCTAAGCTAACCCTTCCTTGACATAGAAGGGACGTTTAACCACATTAAACCGAAGGTAATAGTGAATGCAGTGATTTGAGAATAATTGCTAGGATAAGTCATTGGATGAACCACATGCTAGTCAACAGGGTGGAGAATTCAGATCTTGGCGCGATTTAGCTTGACATACCACAAGGAGAGGTACTATCTATACCTCTGTTGGTCCTTATCGTAAATGAATTACTTCTCATCTTAGAAAAGGAAGGATTCTTGGTTATAGGTTATTCAGACGATATTGCTATGGCAGTTCGGAAACATGAAGGCAAAGTGAATAGTGGAAGTAGATGTATTCCAAGCAAAGGCTTTGAATATTCGTGAAACCCCTGATGAGATCAGAATCGAGTGGGGAAATCATCATTTACACCGACACTCAGTCAGCTATGCAAGCACTGAAATCAGTCAGTAAACCCACTCTGTAATGCGTTGTTGGTCACTTCAATGTTCAAGGAAATTGTGAAACAGCCAATCTACCCAAAAGTGCTACTGAACAGCAGCTCTTGACTGCGTGAGTGGGGTTCATTTACATTAGCTCTGCTTCAAGCAAATGCAGGATGGAGTAATCTTGAGACGTGTAACCATGCCACACAGATGTCACCACTCATCACTGCTACTCATCACCAGACCACGTATAAGTACCTTGGTCGGGTTAGTGATGGGTCATTGTGTGTTAGGTAGACATACACCAAGGGTTGGAATTTCGGTCAATGACTTCTGCCACAGCTATATGGATGAAGAAGAGAATGAAGAGGAAGAACCACCATCTTCTCTGCAGGAACTTGGTTGGGAACTTGGTGAGAGAAAGAAGCGACCGGCTCATGCCTTCTGGTCCAAGCGTACCCTACAGTAAATGGAGAAGAACCACTTTTCCGATCACTATTACTAGTGGAACTACCAAGAAGATTGCATTTGCACCAACTTGGCGTATGTACTGAATA
Source organism: Xylota segnis (assembly GCA_963583995.1). Classification (NCBI taxonomy): domain Eukaryota; kingdom Metazoa; phylum Arthropoda; class Insecta; order Diptera; family Syrphidae; genus Xylota; species Xylota segnis. The sequence goes on from OY757238.1 coordinate 1,959,180, forward strand.
CGAAGGAACTGCTAATGTGTGGTTCCAAACCAGACTATCTATCAGGATTCTAAGGCTTCACCTAGTCTAAAACCCTATCCGCCTTACAAATAAAATACAAATTCTTTACCCGTCAAGTTCGTACTGGACTCTGGGCATTCTTCACATGAATGGCAGGGACCTACACACTGTCTTATCCTCCTGCCTGAGGGAGAATTTTTGCTTCAGAAGCCAGATATACTCTGTGATATTCGTTAGACGTTAGCGAGAGGTTGAACCGTGAAAGAATATTTTAGATTGTTTAATGTTTGAGGACTTCAGGCCTGCCTTAAGTACAGACCTTCAAGGTAAGAAAAGTAAGAAAAAGTAAGAAGTATTCCATGAGACCAGAGTCTCCTGCTTTGCAAAATTTTGTGACCTCCTTGGGTTTTTTTTCTGATAAGAGGAAGGGACGGACTGTCTAAACCTGTGTCCCAGGGGCAATTTTTATCTAAAGGGCCAGTTAAACGCTCGCAACAGAGCGGACTGGGAAAATCGAACACCAGTGCTCCCACTTCATAGCCACGCCGTTCCAGGTCGCCCTAGGTTGTACGAATGTGAAAAAGTTGCCTAAGTAGGACTGTCCATGATGACTTCAGTTGTGTCTTAAGCAAGGACCGCCACGTTTCGAACATGCAACTATTTTCCAAAAAATAATTCTCAGAACAAACTTAAGATGGGAACCCTGACAGCCGAATCTCCCTTTCTGGAAACTTTCCCTCTCACTTGCGTGGCCTCCTGGGGGTTTTTTTGATAATTGGAAAAATTGAATTTACGTATTTTAATTAAAAATTCATCAATTGAATAAATCCGCCCAGAGAGAGAGAGGGAGAGAGAGAGAGAGGCAGAGAAAGGAGAATCCATTCATTTTTATTTTTTCTTGTTTCCCTCTTTGTGGCAACACTCCTCCCCGGTGGGGGGGCGAACACCATCACAAATTATGCACTAGGTGTACGTAGGTAGGTACACTGATTGCTGGAATAAGAAGCCTTAAACCCTCGTGTTTCGTGTAATATCGCTTGCCTTTGATTGTGCCATGCCTGCCACGCAAAGTACTATATTGACGGCTGCGGTGGGGCGGCAGGCAATGTGTATTTTCTGGGTTTATTAGGGTCACTGGTTGTGAATCGTGTAGCTAGCTGAATAGCAAAGCGGTTTATGTGGTGTGGATTTTGTTAAATTGGCCAAATATTCTGCTGGCACAGAACCACACCACGTACATACGTACGTAGACACTATCGGAGCAAGGATATGCGTACATATGTAGGTACGCAACAAGAAGAAACAAAAAAACTATAAAGAATAACATTTTGGGGGGAAATTCAATTTTTCGAAGGCCATATTCGGTTTCTAGTTTCCTGTTCCCTGCTGCCGGGTGTCTGCTGCGTGCCTCAATTTCATCCATGGCTAGTGTCACAGGAAATAATGAACTTTTTGGCCGTTTAAGGTTGAAGGTAATTTGAACTGGCACTCGTTTTAACTGACTACTTGCTGGCCTTCTTACTGCTGCTGGCACCTTTCTAAAGGTTATTATTAAATTACACTTAACAGCACAGGGTAACGGCTAATCCTCTTCTTTTTGGGGATTTTAATCGACTTTTGAGTCCCTTTTGCTTGGGATTTCCTAATTTGCCTTTCCATCTATCTATCTGCCTACCTATAGGTGGTAGAGGTGGTACCTTCTGTCCGAACTATAAAAAAAAAAAAACATTTTCCCCGAGACCCAAGCAAAGTGGGTTCTGTTTGTGTTGAGTGTGACTATACAACAAAAAAAAACAAAAAAAAAAAAGGGAAGAGCGACGTAAGGAAACGTGCAGAATTCCTGAAAGCCCTTGAAATCCTTTTGCAGTTCTTGGTTGGTTTGTTTTTTTTTTGTTTGGTTTTGCTTAGCTTTTCCTTTTATGTGTCGGTTTTCATCTCACACTCATGAACACTTCTCGCCCATTTGTTGTTCGTCCTGTACTGTACTGTGCTGTGTGTGTGTGTTTTTTTTTTTTGCGGTACGGTTGGTCCATTGCGGTGTGTACCCCCGAATGTGGGCATAGCAGTGCTGAGACAGTGGCGTACAGAGAGTGAAAACTCAACACAAACAGGATTTCCTCTTTAAATTTAAGGATATTCTTAAATTTATGCTCTTCCAGTGGACTACGGTGTAACTGTAGGGATGCTTTAAGTTTTAAGGGATTTTCTTTGAGGATTAAGGTTGTGAGGATTTAGATCGTTCCTTCTCTCTAAGGGACACCTTGTGTCTTCGGAGAGTCCTTTAGCCTAATGATAGATAATGATTACGATGAGGATAAAAGAGGGTTTTCTTTTCGGGTTTATTAATTTTAATCCTTTTTTGCATTTCGCAATGTGACACAGGACCAGGCAAGGGTTTTTCAGTCAGCTCCGGAGGACGGTGTGCTATATGAACGGTGTCCCGCGCCCCTTCTTTCTGTCATCAATTAAAGTGAAAGTGAAATTTAAGACGCTACGTGGTCAGGAATATTGCCAAGCAAAATAAAATACGATCCGACCCAAGGCAGGGCTCACTTGTTCCCATAGCAATTACATAGAGATCCTGGGGAGATTATTGTTATTATTGTTATTATTATTCCTGGAGGCGAACGAAAATTAATCCCATTAAATGGCCCCCATGAGCAAATGGCACGTAGAAGTGTCCAAATAATTAAAAGGATACATAAAGGCGGTCATTGCTTAATTATTGTACGGTTTAGGGTTGTATTTGCGGACAACACACACAGCCGCATACACAAACAGAAAAAAAGGAACTTTCGTTGCGTCCCTGGAAGAGGTAAAGTTGCAGAAAGGATAACAATGTAAATGAGGTACATTTCACTTGGAACTGGATACCGGCTACATTAATTTGAATTCTTTCATGACTTCGGGTAGGCGGCCTTCGGCGGCACGTCGAACTTGTTGAAGTGGTTTACATTGGCAGACAGGTGGCCTGAATCACAATTGAAGGATTACCATAAATTAGCCGAGCACATGGTGCCCAACAGGGTTTCCTTTTTCTTTTCTGCAATTTTGGTGGAGGACTACACTCCCCGCGTCTCGGTGAGTCGCATGTCATCTTTAATTTAAGTTCGAAACAAATCAAAATCAAAGCTTTTAAAATGTTTTCCATTTTATATGGAAAAGGTTCACCAAAATTGGCGAAACAAATTGAAAAGCGTATAACAGAAAAAAAGAACAGTCGTGTGTGAGACGATTTGGCGTAACAAAAAGTTTATTTGATGGAAAAGAAAAGAAGAGGGTATTGCCTTGGGGAATTCCAGGGAATAATCGACTCGTAAGCGATGGTTCTTGGAATTGCCTCTTTACCTGGCTGTCGATTTATTTTAGTATTAATGAAAAATGAAAAGAAACGAGTACTGGGGAAAAATTTAAGTGCTTTTCATTGTCTTAACGTGGAGTTCGTTGAAAACGGCTTACGATATTGCGTGCACGTGTTATAAGCATTGAAATGTTTACACCTACATGAGCTGATTGCACGTACACAAGTACATACATATATGACATATATCCTGGGCGGAGACTGAGGAATATACACTTTTAAGAGCACACTTGACGTCGAACTGCGTGCAAGCGTTTGGGCCATAAACATCTGACAGCCCATTACGTAGAATGAAAGCGTTGTCAAGAGATTTTACAAAAAGACAACTTTTGGCCAAAAGCAATAAGCTAGAGTCCTTAATTTCACAAAAGAACCAACGATTACACGATCAACGTCAAAGTGACGTGAGAATGTCTGTCAGAGGGGTTACGCTGTCAACCCTCTGACGGCTGCCCTGACAGCTGGATGAACGTGAATCTTTGGGTCAAGTCTTAGAGTATTTCCTGCTACGGCACGTCACCAGATTTCTCTCTAACTGGTTGTCAATGCGTTGACAGTATACTAGGGTAGGCACAGCTGGATTTTTGTCTGGTGAACGTACCCTGCGCTTGAATGTCAAGTTTGAGTAAAATCTCAAGTTCGAACTTTTTCAGGAATCTAAACAGGAACTTTTTAAAATAAGCATTTCATCGAATAGAAAGAGAAAAATAGAGAAAAAATAGAAAAGAGAGTGACAGTAGGTTTGTGTCATGGGTACATCGAACAAAGAGTTTGTTTTTAAAGTTGGTAACACCTTTACCGAAATGTTTCAACTGATAAACCAAGCTTATGGTGATGTTTGTATAGCTCATGACAGAGTTCATGACTGGTATTCGCGATTTAAATGGACAGAAACGATGGCCGCAGATTCCGTCAAAACTGTGCATGAATTCATCAAAAATTTGACACAATCTTCATTGAAATTCATGGAATGGGAAGTGAGCATCAATTTATCGGATTTTGAGCGAACATTTAGGCTACTGAGTGCGGTAGTAGGGCCATCTTTTCACTAAAATTTAATGGATAGGCCATCTGTTGGTTCCGTTTTGAATTATATGTAATTTTGACACTGACAGCTGTAATGTTTGAGAGTACTAAATGGTTTCGATTTCCGCTTGAACAACGTTGGGAAATATTCGTGGATGTCATGTTGGCGAAAGAGTGCGAATTTTGAAATGAAATTTCGGTGAAATAATGAAGCAAATTTAGGTACAGCTGGTGTACAGAAGTTTGTGAAGAAATGTCTCGAGACTGATTTGATGCCATTACATGCCAACAATCCAAAGATGATGCAGGGATTCGAGAGCAATATTGGTCAAGCCAGTCGTGAAATAGGGGCATGAACCATCGAAAATGTTTGAAAAAGGATAGCATACTGCCAAGCCAGCCTAAGATGTCATTTCAATGAAATAAGATGGCCCACCCTTTATCAAGTACTCCCCGTATTCACCCGAATTATCAAAAGGCTTGTACTCTGTCATCCCTGCCGATGATATAAGACACTTCCTCGTCATGCTCCATGACAGCACAAATCCCTATTCTGAGTCGAAATAAATCGATTTTGACAAAAAAAACTTGCATTTTTAAACAGTCCTCCTTATTTCGACAGGCGCACACATGTACAAGTAAAACAATCACACCGACACAACTTGTCAATGTCGTCTGATCGTCAACACGCGAAATTACCAATTTTCGCACCTGTCAACGGTCAACGTCTTCGGGAGTTGTCAAGTCGTGTGGTTGTCAACGCTGACACAGATGATGACATGTCAACGCATTTTGAGAAAACATTGACCGACTCGTGTCATTCGTGTGGCGTTGACGACCGTCCTACATGAAAAAACGAAAACCATTTCCTTTACTGTTTTGAAGGAACGTTCACAGAGTTCGAGCAATGGTGCATGACACACAGCATACGAAACAGAAATCACTAATTGGATCGATGGCTACTGTCGTCTTTCTTATGACAAATAACGTCCCCAAGAATTGCTAGAGATATCCTCAGCAGCGGCAGCCAGGATAATTGTTTATACAGAAAGGCATCGTAGCGAATAATATAATGTCGCGCACCGATGCCTACCCATCAGCATAGTATCAATCGATGACAAATAATTTCCGGTCATGGAAACCGGCACTCGGCACTCGGTAGTCGGTAGTCGGAGATATCCAAATGCAAATATCAACTTACGCAGCACAGTATATTTCCGTTCGAGATATTTTCGTCAACTCAACGCCTTTGATGTGCAAATGCGAATAAACTTTCCGAAACCGAAAACAACGCAAACCATCAAATATTCAGTTTCCTAAATTTTGTGCCTTTTCGTCGCCACATAAAAAATCAATTTCCGCGAAAAAGTTCAAATTTATTCCGCCGCCGCCGCACCTGTACATTAAAAGGAATTCCTGAATGATGAAATTAACATCCTCACAATGGTGTGTTGTCAGCACTACCGTTGCACAAAGCCTTCAATTTGCGAAATTGACTAGAGCACTTTTGCGAGACAAAAAAGGAGAGGAGCAAAAGAAAACATACATTCTCATACTAATCTATGTATACACGAGGATACGTATTTATGTAATGCTTCAGTGCGCCTTCAATGACACATCCTGTGGGCTTGTTTATCGACGCGTCGCGCACACAGCAGCATCCTTCGCATAGCATCACACCATTTCGCCGCCACCTTTAGTGGCAAAACCGAGCAAATCTTTTCCACTTTAAAAACCTCCCTCAATCCACCTAATGTCACATTCGTCGAAGATAAAGACAAATAAACAACAAACAAACAAACAAACAGCGAGGAAGGAGACAAGAAAGGGAATAGAAAAAGTTATCACGCTGCTGCCGCCCGCGTCTTCCTTGGTGTAGCAGGAGGCGGTAGTAGCGTGTATGTAGTATCAATGGAAAGAGGATGTAAATATCCAAAAGAATATGGCGACATAGAGAAGAATAAGTCCTGTCAATAGCGCTGTCAGTGTCAATGTAGGCAAGTCTTTCGTTTCTTTTTTTTTTTTTTTGTCGGTTAAATGTAATTCATGTACGAGCAGGACGAGTGTAAGGACGAGTGTAAACGACGTGTTTCCCTGGCACAGAGGTGCTAAGTGTGTTTAATGTGCCCTAATGAAGGCAAGGGACTTCAGTTTTGGGGATTAGTGTGGACACTAAGAAGACAGACAATCAATTGTAATGGGAATCGATTTGATTTCATGCATTTGTAAGTTGACAAGACAAATGTTACGTCGTCGTGGCGTGTGTATGTGGCTGGCATTATTTAGTATTTATTTGGATTTTTTTCTCCCCATAGTTTGGGAGGAGGCAAGCCCAAATATTTTTACTGTCTTACTCACTGTAAGTGTGTTGTAGTGCCTTAAACTTGCTGCAAAAAGCAGAAGAAAAGGAAGAGCGACAAGTCACATTCTCACCAAGAATTGCTTATTCATGAACCTGGAGAAAGTCTTTGTTTGACAGCGTGTCTCCGGAACAAGTATGTCATGCCCTTAGGTCCACAAACATGGTAGAGAACTTTATTAATCTCATCGAAGACACATGCCACGAAGTTACCGCACAAGTAAAATGTTGATAACTTACAGTTGAAAGGTAAAAGTTGGAGTCCATCAAGGGTCCGCTTTGAGGCCTCTGCTTTTAATGAATTTTCTTTCCCGCAATATATAGTACAAAACAACAACAGGCGGACATTTCTATAAGGCGATGTTGTACCCTTTCTATCTGTCGATCTGAGGGAACTCCAGGAAAAACTGAGTCTCTGGACAGAGGGCTAAAATTCTAACCATTTGAGCATGGTAGGCAGGTAGGTAGAACGGGGTTATCGCATATACAGTCACCAATGGGACTTGTGGCTCCCTTGTCATGGGATTTCCTGAAAACAAACATAAATGGGACGAAGGGAGCTGAGCCTGATCCCGAAATATACGTACAGATCCTGGATCGGAGATGGGTGCACTATCTGCCAAGGAAAGTTCAAAAAACGAGATGAGAGCAGCGAGATGTAGAGTGGATTAAATTAATTCCATCTCTCACGAGCATCAGACAAACATCATAGAGTAGAACTGTCATGAAAAGACTTCTCAAATGAAAATTCCCCTTCGGACACGATAGACTATATGGAGACACTTTCCACATACCAGTGACAGGGTGTCTCCTATTCCGAGCAACACACTCAACAAGCCCCACACTTTCATACTCATTCAAAGCGTTCAACCCATTTAAATCTCCAACAGCAAGCCTCTTTCAAAACCATCACAACCCTGCTGAATCGTCCTCCAAACAATGGGCTGGTTGTACGCTCGTAATTCAGCACCACTGTACACAAGATAAAGAAGTTCCATCTCGCATTGTCTTACTGCGAAGGTAATGCAATGTAACAAAAGGTTTTATGTCGAAAATAATTTAATAAAAACGAACCATCAATGGATATGAAAATACTGCCAAAAGTGCTATCAAATTATGATGCCATTCGGCAGAGCTGTTGGCTTTTATTCATACCATAGGGTGTATTCGGCTTTGATTCACATTTTGTAACAAAGACTAATGAAGTGGGATTTCGAAAGGAACAACCTCATCATAAGACTAATAAAAACCAAATCAGCACGAATGTAAACCTTTATCAATGGTTTCTCACAGAGCCACGCCCACTCTTTACCCTAAAAGCCAAGAGCTAGGGTATTCCACAATCCATTTGCGTACAGCCTCCCTGTTTGTGTTCAAAAATATGACCAAATCCCCCCGAACGACGGAGTCCTTAAAATAAAAACGTCGTAAAATGAAAATTCATTGCACAGAGATTTGTATAAACTCTGCCAGGGGTGGGCGGGGAGAATCCCCTAAAAATACAAAACTTTTCAAACGTTTCCTTATTTTTACAATTCTATTTCCGTAGCAGCTATTTTCCAATTCAATCAATAAAAGGACAACCACAAAAACAGACCTGTCACCTGTCACCTGTCACTCTTAATTAGCTCGTATTTGTTTTTGTTGAACAAACCCGCAGGTAAAATAATCTGCACGAGGGTCACCCCAACTGCCAAAATCAATTCACATCGTCATTCCGATCCGACGTCAGCGAATAAACAGCTTAAAATAAATCAATCAGCAACTGAATGGAATTTCTGATTACCAATTACGTTAAAAAAAAAACCAAAAAAAAAAAACAGACAGAAAGAAACCCTAAAATTCGATTTACTAGCGAATTTAAGGATTCATGTCCAACAACTGGCTGAAATGAATAGAGACATGATCAACTTTTGCCGATACGGGAATTGCTCCTCCGGAAACCGGGACCGGGACCGGGGCCAAAAGTTTTTCCCCGTATTCGTGTGTAGCTACATACAGTCCGGGTCAACGCTGTGATACACAATCAATTTGTGTCTCTCATTGGAAACGTCTATGAAGTGCTTTTATGAGGATACTCCTCGAGATGCCAGATGTTTGTCAAATGTTATTCCTATTCCAGGAGGCCCGTTTTATTTTTCAAAGTACAAAGTACATACAATCCCATCAAATTTGAATAGGGGATGCTATTCCGTATTCCATTGTAACATATTGAAATGTGAATTGAACAAGTGTGTTGTAATCTACTCACAAGTGTGCGTACTATGTGGGTGGAAAGCGCTTTACATAACAAAGCGGCCGCAGAAAAGGCTTAATTGAGTTGATGATGGCTCGGAGCCGGGGGCCGGGGGAACATTCGCAATTTATTCGCAAAAGAGAAGAAAGAATGAATGGGGGAAAAAAAATAAGGGATGATATATGGTTTTGAAACTTTTGGAATCTTTTTAACCCGCAAGAAGATTTGGCTTTTTATGCAACGGAATTAACGTCAAGGGTTGATAAATAGAAACATTTTGTTTGAGCATGGGATTTACATACATCAATTTATCCGAAAAGGAATTTTATTATACTCATGTGCGAGCGGTAGTAGGGGTTGTGTAGTCGGAGGAAGTTGATAAATTTTTCAAATGTTTTCGGTTCGAGGGAAGGGTTAACGAAACTAAGCCGATTTGATGTTATAAGGGTTCGATCTGACAGACTGTTTTGACTGATTTTCTGGAGTTAGTTTTGGAGAGTTTTCTTATGGACGAGTGTAACCGATTTAAGTTGTTTGGGGAACTACACACACTTGGGACAAATTCAGAGACAAATCGACATCAAACTAAGAAGAGCCAAGACGTGTACTGAGACTATTGACTGAGAAGATCGGAGGCAGGACCAGGAGATACGAGGCTAGAGTCTGAAAGAAAATAACTCGAAAATCTTGTCAACGAGACAAGGTTGGTTGGTTGAGACTGGCCTTCGACAAGGATGAACTTAGACCAGAAAAGGTGCATTGTGGTGTCGTCAACAAGAGTTAGAAACTTTTAAATGACTTTTCAATAGGGACATAACAATTTCGTATTTCAATACAAATGCAGGCCTAAACTCATTTCATGATCTGTCAATGTCAAGACGTCAGGCAAAGAACACAGTTTTCTCACTAATGAGCAAGGTTTGGAAATTTTTGAAAATTACTACCGAAATTCTAATCGGTGGTCGCAGTCTCAAGAGCGCTTAGTCCCATTTCCGACTGTGAGACCCATAGAGACTGTGATTGCAACATATTCTCCTGATCATTAAAAGCGTCGAAACTGCCTTTCTGATCAGGTTCCTTAAAAGTTTAAAGAAAGTCCTGAATTTCATTGAAAAATCATCTTCAGGGATGGAGCTCATTTTTTGGCTTACCAGACAGCAACAAGGTCACATGTGCTTCAGGAGACTCCATTGAATCCATAATCGTTTCGTTACGCTAAATGAAAGACCTTTTTGACCAGAATTAGTTGGACTTGACATCAGTGATGTGTGCTCCCAACAAGGTGGTGCCTCATGCCATAAAACTGAAGACTTGAATAATTGAAGGACGCGTCCGGTAATTTTGAGAACTTGTCCCGCGATTTAACGCCGTTGGATTTCGAGCTCCTCATGGAGAGTCTAACAAGGCCGGCTTAGTTGCTGTCAATTTCTTAGTTTTTGAAAAAAAAAGCTGAGTCTCAAGGTTAACTTCTAATCTACGAATTTTGACGTCATTTCCCAAATGCCACCATCCTGCGTTATGGTTTATAAGTAGTTTTGAATATTTCAGACTGACCACTGTACTGTGGAAGATGAGTCTCGTAAAAGACGATTCAAATCCTCGACCCACGATATAAATGTGGTTCGGGTGAATATAAGCCCTTTTCACAACGTCATTTGCGTCAAAAATGCTGAAATAATCTTAAACACAAACTGCAAGGGAAATTTAACTGTTTTCACGAGCCGATTCAACTCAAAAATCAAGGACAGTGTTGGTGGAGGTGATTTATCCGACAGTCTTAAGCCTAAGCTCTCCTTCCGTCTTCAAAATGATTGAAACGTGTTTCAGGTGGCAATTATGGTGATTAACTTGATCTGCTAAGGATATCCGAATCCTTTCGGACAGTCAAGCAGCTATCAAGTTCTTGGTATTGAGTTCCCAACATTCTATGCCGGAGCATACTGACATTTCACAGAATAGTAAGGCGGAATAGGAAAAACTCTATTTTGATGGATAAAGGCAACTTCGACATACCAACCGCTCCACGCAAGCTAAAGCGTATGTGGAGAAGTGGACCAACATGTCTAGCGAAAAATCTAAGTCGGATTTGATCTCTCTCAACAGACATAGTCATTACGTCTGTCTGACTGTCTTATAGGTAAGCATGCCGCGAATGACTTTGACAGCAGCTGCATGGATGAAGAAGAGGAAGGAACCATTCACCACTGAGATGACATTAAACGTCAATCGCCGAAATGAGTGATAACTACTCTGACCAACCTAAAGCATGTGCAAGCAGAACGGTTGCATATTTGACGTTTGGTACATCTACGTCATACAAAGACAATCAAATTGACAAATTTTTGACGTTTTCGAAAATGGCTCAGTCTTGAAACATTACCTGAAGTATTTGAAGAAATCAGCTACATGGATTCCGAGATCATAAATGGAGTCTATAGGGAGATGGAAAAGAACACTTTGACAACTGTTTTGACAGATGACTCTATCGACTGAAAAATTGTATTTTTTCCTTCATTCCTACTGAACATGGTAAGTATTTACCTACAAGAAATATGTACATACACCATTCCACCCGAATTAGTATCTGCCCATAATGTAATCTAAATAGTCCTTCCTCCTAGCGACATCTACACGTACATCTTGTGCGTATTGAAGAGATTGAATAGAGAATATACCACATGTGGTGTGGAGCAAGTACGCTAGAACGTTCGTTATTCAATTTGGCAATACAAGTATCTCCACAATGCCAAACCATTACTTTAGAGTGTGCACAGCACATGTCACATGTTCACAAATGAATTAAAAAGACTGTCATTCAATCCTCCATAGAATCAAGAATAACCGACCACCAACTGTCGCATCTGCATTGTCAAACAAAACAGAACAGAATCCCCACAGAGTTCAAGGGGGCAGCAGCACGTACAAAGAAAAAACAACAAAACAAGAAAACCCTTTTTTTCTCTTCTTGTTGTTGCCAAAGTGTATTTGACTCGTATCAGGAATTTCAAGGAAGAAGTCAAACCCGCTGTCACCCGATGACATAAAATATTGTTTCATGTCTCCCAAGACAGTCACAGCAAGTTTGGGTTTGGAACTTTGCTCTCAGCTAATTAAAATTTAAAGGGGAACTGACTTCAAAGACACAGCACCAACAACCCAAACAAAAAGTGCACCGCTAAAGGTGTCACAAAGTTTCCTGCCAAGCAAAGTCCCCCGAAAAAAAAAACACACAGACTAAACGACACAGTCATCAAGCGGAAGAAATACTTATTTTCATTATAATGATCATCATCATCACCCGCCAAAGGATGGATAGTACGTGTTTTAATTAGATTCTGCATTACTTTTACAAAAAAAAAAAAAAGAAAAACACAGAAATGAATAGCAACTGCGTTGAGTCCTAGTCCTCCTCCTAGTCCTACTCTATTTTTCTCGCCCCTCCCCGGTTCGTTCTGTAAGTCGCATGTGTATGCTGTGTGCTCCCATTCATGAGCTGATTTCTATTTTCTTTTTTTCTTTATTTTTTTGTTTGTTTCCTCCAGCATCCATCCATCTAAAAGGAATATTAACAAGCATCAACATTAAATTTCTTTAGCCCTGCTCCAGCAACATCCCCATCGTCGTCACCGTCGCCGTAGTCGTGGTCGTGCCTGTCGTCGTCGTCGTTGTAGTCGTGTGACATAAAAAGAGCAACGCTCCAATTTATGACAGAGTGTGTGGCACGGCCCGACAGTGAAGCGAGGGCGGACGGAAAGAGAGCGGAAACAAGAAATGTTGTTTGGTTGGGCGGAATGTAGAATGAGCAAGATGACGATGGGTGAACACAGTGGAACACAGTGGAACACTCACCCAAGAGTCGTTCAGCTAAAGCGCATAAAAATGCGCCCGCAAATAGAGTTGCCAACTGAATTGGTACACGAGCATGATGTTGAGGATGTTTTTAGCATACCCTATTTGAGTTTATTGTTTCAGGAAATATATGGCGCACTCGGCACTGGTTCGTGGAAATAAATTTGATTGATCCATTAAATGAGACTCTTCCGGCTCGAAGGACCAAATATGTCGAAATGCATCGTACAAGTACATGGGTTTCGTTAAGCAAAAGGAAGGCAAACGGAGTGGTTATAGTCGTCGAGCTGAATAAATCAAATGAGAGTAATTTCTTTTATGGAAGAGCTCGCTCCAGTCAAAGGGAAAATAAATCAGCTTGACTACATCATGAGAAGGTTTAACTTCTTAAATTTGCTGAGGAATGTGAAATGAAAACGGCGTTTCGGTCTTTTAATTATACAGACGACGATGGAATGGTAGGCCACGAATGAACTGGGCCAGGAAAAGAGCTCTTACAAATGACCTAAGGCCTACTGTCCAAGTAGCCGCGCTTCATTTCTATGCTTGCTTGCAGCTTGGGTATAAACAGACGAAGATCTGTCCACGCAGCCATTCGCAAGCTGCAAGCAAGCATACAACAAGTTTCAAAAGACGAAAGGGTGCATATGAAGGGCAGCGACGTAGACAGTAGTTCTAAGTGAACTAGTTCCCAATGTGATTTTATTTTACTTGAGTCAAATGAGGGTGTTCGAATCGCACAAGACTGAATTTCCTGAGCAGTGAACTAAAGAGAACTGAAATGAACTGAAAGAACTAGTTCACCAAACACATTCTCTGAACTGAACACAAATGCCCACGCCTACTACATGAAAATTTATAAAAAAGAATGTCCTCCTAAGGATATACGGATTTATGGAGTTGGAACGCTGTTATAAGAGTGGCAACAATGTCAACCATACCCTACTCCCCGATAGTCAATCTCAATCCGATAGTCTGTGGGGAATGTGTATTTTCTGCGGTTGCTGGTGGTTACTTGCAATAAAGGAGTCGTCTTTTCCCATGGCAGGAGCAAGTTTCTAGCTTCCAAATTAATCGAATATTTTCAAAAAACACTTAAGCTCATGGAAGGATCTTTAATAAGTGTTCGTGACTAAGTGGACGTAAAATTCTTTGAGAGGGATGAACTCTACTTCTGAACCGATAAGCTAAAACTAAAAATACCTTCCCTCTGCTCAAAGACAAGATGGACAACTCCATTCGGTTTACTTCGTCCTCTGTGCTGTGATGTGCTGGGATAGCTTTAAGGACCCAGCATCGGAAAGACCATTCTAGCTCATCTAGATTCTGCTAAAACTCACTCAGAAATAATTAATGAACGAAAAGCCAACTCAAACAGGACCTCTTTAAAAAATTTCTAAGATGCAGTGAAAGAAGATGCTGCACTCGAATGGCCTATGGAAGTCCAAGTACATTTTTCTTCAGGATCAGATCCAAGTCCTCTTGCAGAGAATATCTTTGTATAAGCCATGGCCAAGGACCACACACTGCAAGTGCTATGAAGACTATTTTCAATTGTGTTGAGTGGCGGCTGTGCAACGCATAAAAACGCGAATGCTTGAGAAATGAAGTGTCAAGACTAATAAATTATCCAAGGACTTTAAGGACTCTGCAATTAAACATTTTCTTCTTAACTATCCACAACGTGAACTGCCATTTGGGAACTCTAAAAATACCTTCTCTTTACCAACTTGTTACGAGTATGTGTATGTGTTCATATGCATGCTAACATTTTAACAACCGCACATCTTTTAAGATGCGACACAGGCAGGACTAGGACATACCCATACCTTCTCGGTCTTTACGATGTCAACGAGAGGACGACGACGACAACAACAACACCAACTGAAGGGTTATGACGTTGATGGTGATGAAGATGAAGATGAAGATGAACATGGAAATGATGATGCAAACACAAAAAAAAAAAGAGGAAAAAAAAAAAAGGACCTACTACTCTCCCTCAAGCAGAGCGTTGTTAAGTACTCTTGCCTACATAACCCAATGCCGAGACGAGTACCTTGCCAGCACCTTCCTAAAAAGGTGAACTTTATTACCTTGGTGCACATACACAACAGTTAAAGCCTTAACGATTATTAATTCAAATTTTCCACTTTAGCACTCTCCTAAGGATGCGTCGTATGTTATACCCTCTCACTACTGTATGATGTGTGTTCGTATGTTTATGGATGTGGATGTGGGCCAACCCACAGCGATAAGTATCTGGGCTGCCTATGTATGTACACCAGTCCCCCATGCTCGACAGTAAAAAAAAAAAAACAAAAAAACTTCTTCAACAAAGTTCTCCGCCAAACTTTGGTGAACGGTGGTCCCATCATCGTCCTGAAATATATCAGTAACCTTGCAGTGGGCTTACAAAATTATTAATCCTATCATTTTCACTATTCTTCTTGTGACGTGCTGAGGTGGAAAGCTGAAGAGTCGGAGATGGAACAACACACACTTACGCACTCGTAGGGATGCCTCGAGTGGTACACTCGCAGAATGCTGGGAGTGGGAGTCTTTCAAAAACCGGAATCGAAAGTCGTGTTTTTTTTTTTCTCGTCTTTTTGTCTGAATTCTACGCTTGAAACAGAACGAAAATATTCTACATGGCATGCGGAATGCGAGAACGGCAATCTATAGAGAGGGTCGGTGGGATATTTATTAACTGGAAGGGCTTGATTGAGCGGAAGATTGCTTTCTGACTGGATGAATGCAAAATTTTCGACCGAATTCCTTTTTTTCTTTTCTGTTTTTAGTTTTAAAAAAAAAAAAAAAAAAAACAGATTTTTGATTGCATCCTGTGAACGAGCAGGCGAGCGAGCGTATGTGTTCAGATAGACAGCACAACGCAGAGGATGTCGAAGCCATTCACCCGCCATTACGATTACGGTTTCGGGTTGTCATACCGCGTGTGTGAGAGGGGTGTGTTCAGGAAGATGAACGATTAATTTTTATCAATGCGAAATGTTATCTGAGGCATGATGAATGGCAAAAATGTTCTACTATTTGGGGATGGAATTCGAGCCGTCGTCCGTCCATTCCGGAGGGACGTGTTTATTATAATCAAACACTCCCTGCCTGCCTGACTGTGTGTATGTATGAGTATGTGAGGGTGACCCATTAATTGTCAGATACTTTGAATTTCAAAGAAATTTATGATGCGTTTAATCCATTAACCCTTTTTTTTTTTTTGCTCTGCTGTCTCTCCTTTCATTTTTCTGCTGCTGTGTGTTGTTTATGTTCGCAAAATGGGTTACAAATGGCTTCGGGGGGTTGTGTTTGTGAACCTCATAATCACCGCCTTGGGATCAATGTGTTTTGATCTAAAATTTAAGAAACATTTTTCGGACAGTGTTTTGGGAAATTGGAGAGAATTGTGCGAGGGTGCCAAATAAATTATAATCAGCGGAAGAGGGATTCTTTTATTCTTTTGCCTTCATTCGGAGCAAGTGATTTGTGGTCTATAAAATGAACAGTTCAGTGGATTACATTACTCAATGTGTCGGATAAGTTTCATGGATATGCTTGGTTTTTGGCGATGGGTGGGGGGAGGGCGAATAGTTCTACTGAGGTTTATTTTTAAATTGATGGGGTTTTTTGTTCCTTGGTATCGGTCTCTGCGTAACTGCTGGCGAATGTGTCTCTCTGCGTTGCTGGATTTATTTATTTTGTTTTGTGAAAGCAATATACATACATAGATTCTCTTTCATCATGCTGAGGCTGAATATTAAATTTCCTTTCGTTACTCAGCACAACTAATTGGTATTGTTTACACATGATTTCGCTTTGGTGCTTGCTTTGATTTTTGGAAGACGCTTTGCATTTTGCTTTCATTAAATAAATTAAATGAGTAGAAAATCGTTTGAAAGGAAATTAACCCATACTGCTGGGTGGGTGCTGTGATTTAGGGACTGGAAATGTTACACATCCCCACAGAGAGGGTGTATTTAGGGAAAATCATTTCAGTAAGTACACTTTTGAGTGAGAAGCAAACTCAGAGGAGTTTATGAGAAGTTGCTTCAAAGTTACATGGCTTTATGTCTTGTTTGTAGGATAAAGGGTTTGGAATAGCCCTTCCGTCTAAGTCATTGGGTAGCGGCTATTGACCTTTAACGATAGTCTCTTGTGAGAGAACATCTGATTCACCGATGAGACGATTAAGTCTGGAATATGGGTGGGATAGACAGACACAAGTCCCTTCTTGATAGGAAGCCATTTCAACAGAATACAACAGAGGAGAGCAGTTCATATGGGAATCATACAGAGACTGTTGTTCTTGAAATCTTTTCTTGCTTGGATATGGTCCAAGGTAGTGTGGGGTTGTTAGTTTCCCAAAAGACAGTAGGCACTATAAGGGGCCCATCGGAACAGACACCTCTGATTGAGATCTACTGTACCATCGATGTCCAAGTTGGGAACAGGAAGGGAGCACGTAAGTTAGGTTGGTACGTCAAGTGCTCGAAACTCAAGCTCAAGTACATCCGAAATTTATATGGAGAAGTGAGAATAAGGTTCGAAAAAACGACTTAGTGTAGCAAATGTATTCGGTTTAAGTATCTCGCTGAAGTTCCATGTCTAGAGTAAGACTATACATAGGGACGAATCAGGAAACCAACGATGTCCTCGTGGAGGAATAGAAAAACACAGAAATACCAAACCGACAGTCAAGGTAGATAAGGTTAGAGTCTCCTGGATCGTTGGTCATAAAGGTATATCAGGGAATGAACGGCTCGATGAATTGGCTAAGAAAGACTCGACACTTGACGTGGAGCAAGCCGACAGCACAAAGCAAGAAATAAAGTTCCTATGAGAACCGGCAGACTGTTCTGAACACTATCTAATTTCATGGGACTGATTAGGGAGCACAACAGTGTGAATTCTTGGGAGAATACTTCTTCCAGGACATCGAAGAATGGTCTTACAAACCAGTAAATGACGGAAACTATATTGAATCGACAGAATGGTTACGCTCCACGAGCTAAGGGATACACTTTATGGTGAACCCATCGACCTACCTAGCTAAAACTATCAATAATTGGATCAATGAGACTAAAAGGCCTACGTTTGCTATAAAAATCAGTTAAGAGTCTATTTTCTCATCAAAATCATGACTAGTTCATGTATTCATGACAGTGGGTCCACAGCAATGGTAAGACGCGAAGAATTACACGAAACATGAAAGGCTCCGGGGTCTGAAGGGAATTCCTGTGCTGTGTTTCTAAAGCCACTTACCCACAGCTCTACACAATCGGAAAAATCGTTGAGCGAAGGCCTATCAGAGTATCAATGTGGTAACGCTCTACGATAGCCGAGGTAATAGGAAGAAGCCGAACTCTAGACTTTTGAAACCCTGGATGAGAAATCGGTCAAAATTCTGGACTGTGTCTGTAAAATTATTTTAGGTCTACCGATTCTAAGAGAAGTGTTTCAAGCATTGAAGTATACATGTAAAAATCGCAGAAAAAAAGGACACAACAGCATCTGTAAAACGAGTGGAAATATATGGTATCACCGAGGGTGCGAATGTGACGATAATAGAACTCCTACCACTCAATGTTCAGACTTCAGCTGACCTTCCTCATTGGCGTCCTCACAGGCCACAAACCTCAGTTGGAAAGAGCTGAAATATGGTATTCAGGTGTTACTGAAACTCTAAACCCATCGGGAGGTTAAAAGCTACAACCCAACCTAACCTGAGTCCAAGAATACAATCTTAAATCAGGCCTGAAGAAACGAGTAGCCTTTTGGATACCCAGGGGATTCAGATGACTTCCAAATCATTGGCTTAATTCGTGAGGATAATAGCCTCCTACTGACTTTTGCTTCTCAACAAATTCAAAGACAGAATACAAGCCTGAATGTGGAACGTGTTCAAAATTGTCAAAATCAGTCGACGACGTATACGAGTACGAGTACATTGACCAAATCCACTCATGAGTACTCACCTCAGTTCAAAAGTTAAGTACTCCTCATGAAAAATGAAAAACCATTCCATCAATACGCACTAAATTAATGCTCGCCGCATTTATGTGTGCATAGGAGTGTTTGCCCAGAGAGAGCAAAGTACCATCCAACCCTGCCCCCGAAAAGTTTAATTTTCAATTTCATATGCAAATATTCAAAATACCTGAATCCCGAGAGTGATTCATAGAGAACTACCCACACTTGTCACCGGCGACGACGGGTCCGAACTGAACTGAATTTCAACCAGCATTTCGATGGCCAGCACTTCACTTTATTGCAACATCTCGATTATGCCAATACTGCATTTAATTAAACCCTCACAGGGGTCTATTAAACCCTCGAATTGAAATGGAAAAATGATATAAAATTTTGAAAAAAAACCCACACTCGGGCGTATACGTAACATTTTTCGTTTGTTTTTTTTTCTTCCACTCTTCGGTACACACGCAGAGCGGAGAGAGAGACAGACACAACATTGAATTGCTTTAATTAATTATCCTGACAAATTGCCAATTACTTTTGTACATATTCGAGGCAAATTGCAGGTGCAATTTATTGAAGCATAAATCTGTATTCAACCCAACAGTACCCAGTTGAGCGCTCCTTTGTCCTTTCGACTAAAAGTTGATTCAAAAAAAAAAAAAACCCCTTTTTTCTGGTTTTGTTCCAATTCAAGCACCTGCTGCTATCAGAGCTTTTTATCAAGCCTTTTGTATTGTCCTCTCTGCATTGCACATTATTTAATTCCGCAGGCTGACTGCTGGCTGTGCATTGCATTATTGAAACAAACGTGACAGCTTACACCCCCTGTACACCATAAATTATACGCCTAGCGCCTAGCAATGATTGTAGACTTGGCTTGCCAACCAACCAACCAACCAACCCATTGCCTCCTGCTTCAGGAACTCAAACTAAAACCAATTTATATTTATTTCACATTGCATCATCAGAGTGCGACCGATAGGAGTAGTGTCTGTTTTGCGGTGTCCTTAATTATCGTAACAGAGTCGAACCAGGTCCGTACACAAACACAACTAGAAAACGAGCTGCTGAATAGCTTAATTCTACCAACATCGCATCGCATCGCACTCATTCTCTGGCATGCAATTGCCTGTGCCACAGTTAAGGGTAAAATATGTACAATACGGATTTTGACAGCAAACTACGCCAATTTCTGAATTGAGATTTGTTATTGTTGCCCCACACACCGCTTTGCCTGGAATTCAGGGTCTATTTGCAGAAGGCCCGCTCTTCTTACGGCCGCGGCGCCCAGAGAACACTGTTCATTGTACTAGTAACGCCAATTTGTGCGGCGCCTATAAAAGAATTCGTTGTTTTTTTTTTGTTTTTGTTTCTGTGTTTTTGCGAAGCCCATAAACGCCAGCATAATAATAACTCAGCGGAAGGATTTTCGACTTTTTTCTGTATGTATGGGTGGGCGCCGACCGTACTCGTATACACACCCACACTTATTACACTGTTCATTGCGCTTCAGCAGTCCCTCTACACTACGATAATGCCAGTACCCTACAGCTGTAGTTGATTATAATTCTGTGTTGGCAGAAAGGATGGCGCGTATCACATGTGAAGGCTTTTGGCAGCAGCCAATGCGCCAATAATCCGTATTGAACCCTAGGTCCCTGCTCCTCCGTTGCGTCGGTTGCTTGGTTGGTTGGCTGGGTGGCTGGTTGTTTGGTAAAGTTTGATCATCTGTGCCTTGGGTGAGCTTACGTACAGACATGAAAATTTATATTGAAGAACCGTGAAGGAGATTAAAAGTTATTCACATAAAAGAATGCAGCACAGCGCACCACACGTGCATTGCATCGGGTGTGCAGAGGAATGCTTGACTGGGACACGAGCGTACAGTGTGCTGGAAAAAATTATCGCCATTATGGAGTAATGGAGCATCGCCAGAGGGTGAATCGCGTTTTATTTTTATTTATTTTCCCAAAAATTAAGTGGAACACACACTGCAAGTAGTCGCAGTATGAAGGAGAAGAAAGGATGCAGCAGGATTCGAAAAAGGAACGCTTGGGGTAAGTCATATACAAAGGGCTGCAGGGACGTAAGTCTGTATTTTATTTCAGAATCGGGATCACGGAATGTGATCGGTGACCCAGTTCTCAGAAAAATCACTACCCATTCACTGTGAATGGAACTTTGTGAACGAACGTGATTGAGGAGTTGTATTTTTACATCACGGCTTGGAACGATGTCACAGCCAACCCTCAGAAGACCGAAATTGACACCGTGATTTCAAAATCACTGGTTATATTCACTGCGAATGAAAAATCACGTTCACATATGAACCCCTTCAAAGCTCCAAAACCTATGTTATAAGCAAATACTAAGAAGCCATTCATCTTCGTTGTAGTGGAATCGACAAACTGAAGTGGAACCTGCTAAATCGCTGTTCTTTCGAGAAAATTGCATTTTTAGTTCTTTGGTTCTTTAACATTCGTGCAAGAATCTGCAAGAATGTTGAGTCTAGGTTGGATCCCATAAAGAATCCTGTATGAGCATGAGTTGAGAAGAGAGAACCGCTGTTATGAGCAGCTTGGTGGATGAAGGTGTTAGACAAAGCGAAGACTATTCGTGGTACTGATTAGTTGAGCTCAAGAATTAAGAGAAGTCAGTGGAGATAGCTTGTGATATGTCAAACACCAACTGTCCACATGTGGTACCTTAGAGATACTCCCTAATGAGATGCGAAGAGTTTGTCATGGGTGAACTGCAAACCGAATAGATCCCAGCGTTATCAGGATAGAAAAAGCAGAAGAAAGGGTAGCTAACTGGCAAACCAAGTGGGACAATATACCAAAAGGAAGATGGAGCCACAAGCTGATCCCCACAATCGAGGTCTCGACAAAGATCACGCAATTCCTGTCCGGCCATGGTGGCTATCGAAAGTATCTTCACAGATGACAAGGAAGATGCGAAGGATGCAAGTGTGGACTGCAGTCACTTCGCAGAGTCAAGAATTGAAGAATTGATCTACCAACCCCGGAGCTTCTAGTAAGCCATGTGCCCAGATCAGGGGACAGCTGGTTGGAGATCTGTTTTTTTATAACGAACATGCAGAACGTGCTAAGAAGACTCGAAAGAATAAGACAAGCAGACTCGGTAGACAGAAAACCGTCCGAAGGAATACCGCATGACAGTTCCGTTGGAAGAGTATTAGAAGTGTGCAGTACGTAGGCGTACTCCCATGCATGCTGTCAGTTCGGTAGGATTTCGTCAAAGTGTTCCAAGAGTAACAGACGGGTTTGTCTCATGTGATAACATGGCAAAACTAAAATTCTTAGACTTTTCTCGAAATGCTCAACAAATTGTAAAGGAATCGCAGGACAAGAGGTCAACTGTAGATTCACTGCAACACCAAATCAAACAAAAGCAGCTGGAAGCCGGAAAACCAAAGCTGGGTCTGTATTGGGTATGTTCTGCAGCTGGAAAGTCACAGCCAAGCTGCAAAACTTTATCGATCGCTGTCTGAGAATCATATTGCGAGAGCGAATGTAGGGAGGTCCTTGAATTGAAACACATCACCAGAAATTGCACATGAAATCGAAAAGGATGCTCTAGAAGCTATAAAGGTACACAGGATGTATGCAACATAAAACGGGAGCGCTACCTCATCTCGAATTAGTCTCAAAGTTAATAGAAATTAAGGTGAGACCTCCCTAATCGATAAATTGGACTTCAAAAAAGGACGCGCATCGAATTCCCTCCTTTCTTTAATACAGGAGCTACACGACACTTTATACAGACCCGAGGATAAGTATACGTAATCGAATTCAACCCACCCCCTCGCCACTGGCACTACTGCCAAGTTCCGACGAACCAAACGACAAAATTTGTCCTTGCATATTTATGTCCTTTTTTTTTGAGTTAAAAACTGCATATTATTAGCAGAAGACAGATCTCAGCAGAACGTTTTAATTTAAACCTTTCACAACCTATCCGCAGTCGGATAACTTTTGCGACACACTACGCGCAAGTTTTTAAATTACCAACATCCTGTTCGTCCTTCATTCACCAAACGCTGTGCAGCCAAACTTTTTCGAGGTGACTTTGGTTTGAATTTTTTCCTTTTAATCGTTTTCTTGTCTTGAAAATTGCAGAGTATAGGACAAAGTTTGGTGACTTATCCTCTACCTGTGCTGCGTGTGTCTCTGTACAAGAATCTCTCGATGATCCAAGCAACGAGCTGTAGCTGTAGCTCTATGCTGCAAGAGGTGATCGACCAAAGATAATTGGTTTTCTCCAACGCCTTTCATCCAAAGGAATTTTTTTCCTCAAAAAACAAAGAAGGAAACTTTGTTTGGTTGCCCAAATCGTATTAAAAAAAAAAAAAAAGAAGAGAACTCCTTGCGCTCTAGCTCTAGGAGTTGGGAGTTGGGAGTTGGGAGTTGTAATGAAATTCACTTGCATCGGGAGGGGAATTTCCAATTCGAATGATAAATAAAATTTCCACATGAATTTAAATTGGAATATGAATTTATTGTTATTCTCACTCCGTTTTGACATATTCGGTCCTGGGTCCTACGATTGTGCGGGTAGGGGCAGGAGGAAAAAGGAGAAACAAAAAACTTTCTCGATAATGGGGCCCCGTTTCCGACAGATTGGATTTTACGAAGTTTATTTATTATATACGTATAATCGATCGATTGCCGGGGAAAGTTTCCACAGATGATTTCTCTTTGTTTGTTCGTTTGTTTCGTTGGCATAAAGATTTTCATTTTGATTTTCGTTTTCATTTTGATTTCGAGTTTAATGACTGCGCCACACTGGTGGTATCGGTACGGCAGCGCTGTGAACTGTCGAAAAGTTCGAGAACTCGATATAATTGTTGCAAATTGCTTTGAATTTTCAAAGAGTACGGGCGAACGAGACCGAGAGAAGGAGACTTTAATTGACCGACATTACCAACACATATGAGTGTCGTTTGGGTTTAAAGTGAGACTACTCGTGGGTACGTGGCTACGAGTGGAGAAGAGAAGAGAGAATAACAAGTCGAAGGATATCAAGTTTTGGCCATTTGCCAGGTGGGACGATGCGAGAAAGTTAGAGAGTGCATTTCGCAATAGGAAATTCCGGTACAATGTCGACCAGATTTTCTCATTTCCGCTTTTGGCTGTAGACTTGAGGATTTGGACCGTGAAAGTTTGCTGGTTGTGTTGTTTCAAGGAGTTGTTATGGAAGTTCAATGTGTGACATCGGTTGTTGTTGGACAGAAGAGCCACCACCACAGCAATGGAAAAAGAGAGAGAGAGAAAGAGGAAGGAAATGATAGATGATTCAGGGAGGATGTGACATGTTTATACTCGATGATCGAATTTTTATTTATAAGAAATCTAAGTATGTTTGGAGTGTTATGGGATTCTGCAGGGGACGTGAGCGATTTGAAGGTGATTCCCAATGAAAATTGGCACTTTAAGCTGTTTGCGAGGAAGGACGCTTGTTTTATTCATCACTCATTTGATACTGGTGTCCAAAACCACTTGCAAGTGAAGTATCGAACTGGAATCGATATCAGAAGTGTTCACAGGAACTTGGCAGTACTGCGTGTGGAGTGAATTTTGTTTACAAGTCACAGTAAATCATTGTTCTAGGGAAAAGCAGCAACGAAAGAAGGGAAAAACTGTCTGAGTGACATCAACGTACGTCAGTTTTGACGTTTTCATACAAACGATCGGGTTTGGTATCACTGTTTTAATCGGGGATAAGGGTTTAACCTTGAAAATTTGTCTAAAATGACTTTTCGAAAGGTTCATCCAAGTGACAGATGAGCAGATGGGCAGATAGAAAGAAAAAGGAAAAAAATCATCGAGGACACAAAGAGAATTCTAGTTTGGTATCACTGTTTTCATCCGAAATAAGGATTTAGTCTCGAAATTTCGTCTGTGCTTAGCTAAGCTTATGCGTTCAACCAGAAAAACACGCCTGAAATAGCTTTTTGCGGAGATCATGAAAGTGAAGTCAGTTCTGACATTTTTATACAAACCATCGGTGGCATAATGAGGTTCGAGTTTGGTATCACTGATTTCATCGCGGAAAAGAGTTTAGCCTCGAAAGTGCTGTATGGGAAGGTGGAAAAAGGCTTTATGACAAATTCACCAAAGTGACAGGTGGGCAGATGGATAGATAGAAAGGCATGTCAACAAAGTGGATATGAAGGAAAGTCGATATCGGATGCAGTAGTAATAACATAATGAAATTTGGTAAAATTTACTTGACAGCTGTGACTATGACTAGTTTATGTAAAATTCAGTAAACCTTTGACACTATGAAACGTGATCTGTGTTGAAAGCCACACTTTGGCAAATGAATGAATTTTCACCATGCAATCAATTGTGATATTGCTTGGGCATAATAAATGCCTCCCATTCTACTGCTACAGTGGGACTGTCTAAAATTTGTATGCAAATGTCACAATCCACCGGAAAAATTCTGTGCATAAAGTACGTGACAAGCGTAACGCGACAGCGAATCTACTGCTACCATCATCACCTTTGCGACATCCGGTGTGCTGGAGCTGATGGCAATATTTTTTTCTCTTTATTTCTACTAATCTAAATCTCAGTGGGTATTCGGTTTTTTTTAGGCGCGGCGCCGCGCGGCGCATTGATTACGTCCTGATAACACGCATTCACATTAATGTCAATTCGTTCGTGCGTCTCTCCGAACATACCCATTTCATTTGACTTTATTACCCATCGACGACTATTGTCAAAAGTTTTTTTCTGTTCGCGTTTTCTTCTATTTTTCTGGCTGTCAATGGAAATGAATTGTATCTCTCTGGTTTGTACTATTCCATGTGAAGTGGGAAAAGTGTGCAGATTTGTTTTGTGTTGATTTTGCTGGCAAAACCATTTTGACATTTCAATTAGTGATTGCTGCTAACGATTGGCAAATGTGCAGCGCGCACAGAATGCATTCATTCATTTCGTTTTCATACATATAATACACCCCCATCTGCATATCAATCATTACCTGTCATATGACTGACTGCACACTTTCAGCATATCGAGTATACTTGTTAACATTATGCCTGTCAGTCACTCGAGGGTGGTGTAACGCAATGAGCTCGGTGTAAGGGTGGTGTAAGTCTATATTCAAACACTGGATGTAGCAAAATTTTTATGGTTATGCCTTTTATGGGACTATGATGGGGGAAATTCCATTCCAATAACGTGCTGATCAATTGGGAGTTAAAAAATTATGGAGTGGAAGGAGGGTACGTACTTGTTAACATTGAAGAGAGCTTGCTGCTCAATGCCCAGACATGCATGTGGTTGGTGGTTGAATGGAAGAAAGACTAATCAATACACCGCACACACGCATTTCGGATAGAGAAGAGTTTATCCTTGGTTTTGACATATCAAGGACCATGATTTTCCTTTCGGTAGATTGATGGAAGGATTGATTCCAATTTTCGGGCGAAGTACGTCAGATGTGATATGGGGTTGGCACTGCTCAGTGGCATTGAGATTGACGATCTATCTTGCGGTCTATGGTTTAAAATCCTGCATAGTATCTAGAACAAAGGATTTCGGATGAAGGTAAACAAAAGTTCATGATGACGATGATGATGATGAATGCGTAAGCCGGGGTAAGGTATACGTACGAGCTCAAATGGGGAGAGAGTGATAGGACAAAAGGAAAACCCGCATCCAGTCGATAGAGAGGTCATCTCTCCTCCTAGTATTGAACAACAAACGGAGTTTTTCAGAAATGGAGGCGATGTCCAGGTATTGGTGGATGAAACCATGCCCGATGACTGGACTCTCAGCTCTACATGCACTACAGCTCTACAAGGGGGACGATTTCATATCTTGAAAGAACTATGGAAGCAGATCTCTGCTTAGTGCCGCACAAAAGATTCCCCCTGAAGCCTTGTGACTTCCGGCGCGGTAAGCCAATGATCGACTAAATTGTCACACTAAGGCCAATCCTTGATGAATTCGAAGCCGCGTTTGATAAAATTCATAGTCTGGACACCTACAAGGCGACGATCAAATTAGGGATCCTGGCACGAAACAGTGACTCCTTCAGACTTGTGTTGAAATAGATAGTGTGCAGGGTAGGAACAACCAATTTGTCCAGATGGTGGGACACACCTCACACCTAGAAGGACATCACACATTCTTTGTGCATGCAAGGGGATAACTCGGAGTAGACTTAAGTATTTTTTTGACAATTTAGTGGAGGTTGGTGGTTACTGCTTAAAACCCTACACTTCCTACCTAGCTACCTAGCCATCATCGGTCGTTCCTAGCCCGTTTTCATAGATCCTTTTACGGTCATCGAAAAGTACGCAAAACGTCGTCCAAATCAAAGGAATGGATAACAAAACTCCAGCAAAGGGGATGCTCGACTCATGGCTCCTAGGTTCGAGAAAACAAGGATGCCAGAGTGCTTCGTCTCTGACATCAAAGAGAGTGGAAGGTTGCCATGTTTCCAGCAGAGACTCTCACAGGCTAAGTAAGTAAACATTTGTGTTTGTCTTTTGGATATTCCAAGCTAAACATCCACGGTTTGATGAAACATCCTCTCCATAAAACATGTTCCTCTTCTCCTCACCCACCATCACCACCACCCATTTGTGGTTAGCTACCACCTCTATGGCAACAAATACCTTCGTATCCCAACTCTTAGAACGACAACCGCTAATGTATAAAAGTTCAAATAAAACAGGCTTTTATACCTACAAAGGCATAAAAAAAAAAAAAAAACAATTTTACCCTCGCCCTGTCGTTATCCTATTCACTTTTTATGAAGCACTCTCCATTAGATTACGAGCGGAGCTATCCAACAACAGCTCAGGTAATCTACCACCTCTTCCGCAAAGGAGTAGATAATAAAATTTCAACAAAGCTGTGGCGGTTACCAATTTTTTTTTGGTATCGGCTTCACAAAAGGGAAGACATAAAAAGTCACCCAAAGACAGTCACACATTAAAAATGGAAGAACGGGTAACCAAGTAGCATATCATGGCACAATGACAGAGCCTACGCAATTATCCTCCGCAAAATAAACAAGCCCCCAACCCCGACTAGAAACGCTCCAATGAAGCAATAAGTATTTAGCCATCTTCGGCTCTTGACATCACCGAGGCAAACCTATTGCAATGAAACAACGACAACCCAAGTCAATACGGAAAAAGCCAAATTATAAAAGATAATCTTTGTAAACACTCTGCAAAACAAGCCTCCCAACCACCCCTGGTGACGATGTCCTTCCAGTTTGTAAGAGGCTGGCTTTCTGGCCCACAACACCCCCAGGCCTCTCAGGCCAGGGAAATCAATTTAATCTCCAAAAAGTGTACACAAATTAAATCGAATCTTCGCCAAATAAGGAGACGAAGACAAGGCAACGATGGAAGGGGGGAGAACAAAGGAAAAATTGTGAAAATACATAGACAGCACCGCACTTGAGATCTCAAAAATCCATATTAAGCTGTGGAACGTACGCCACGTACTCGTGCTCGTACTCGTCGAACACACTTTACGACGACACGATGCCGGTGGCGGCGATGGTGATCCTAGTAAACTGGTTTGCTTTACGAGAGAGCGCATTGGAAGCCACAGGAAATCAAATATTGTATTATCCCTGTGTCTATTCGTGGTGAATGTCAAATAATGGACCCTGCACCTGGAGGTATCCCATTCGTGCACTGTACGAGGCGAGATGTCGTTTGCACGGCGCCAATGTGCTGGAAGAAATCAAATAAATGCTTTACCTGAAGGAGTTCTTAACGGTAAACAAATCAAAATCCAATTTGTTCTCGTACTACAGAGAGAGAGAGAGAGTTTTTCTTTGATTTTTATTTCTCCCCATCGCCACCTCCTCCCCCAGAAGAAAGGGGTTTTGTTTGGAAATATTCTTCTTTTTTTTTTTGATTTTGGCTTCAGGATTGCTTGTCTTTGGATTGGAATTCCCTTGGAGAGAGGCGGGCGGAGGGTTGTTTTATTTAATTTGCGTATCTGAGTGTGTATTCGAAAAGTAACTGGAACCGGGATTTGATGGAGCGAGCACGAGTTCGGTGTCCGAATGCAGAACTAGGGCAGAGGCAGAAACTTTGAAAACTCGTAAAAAGTTTTCCCCTTTTTTTAAGTGAGTCTGCGAGTCCTGCCTAATCTTGAGGGATACGTGCTGCAAGTACCGCGGAGGAGAGCCTGTTTTTTGTATTGGGGTCAATGAAAAGTTTACACAATCTTGTTGTGTTCTTAGAGATGACTTTTTAACCCTCTTATCGTTATGGTGGTGGAAGTTCGGGCGAGTTTAGGGTGGCTGGCCGAACAATGAGGCCGCGTTAAGAGTACAAACGAGTTAATTTTTTGGTAAAACAATGAGCCGTCTGTTCGCGAGTGGTGGCATTTGGTATTTTATGGAGTAGACTCACTGAATACTGAGCTAGAGGCACCTTCACGCCGTTCAGCGAATCAGCAAGTAAATGAAACCATAATATGCCAACATTCGGAGCCACGTGCTGTCGAACAATGAGCATAGGTCCTAGACATCACCGGCATCCAGGAAAAGCGATTGGATAGGTCAGGCAAAAGGAAAGGAACAACTGTGACATAAGCTAAGGTGATCGCTAAAGGAAGCAGGAGCAGCACTCATTCAGATGTGGATTTGTCATATTGTAATCATGCTCACACGGAGCTCAAGCATAAGGACTCAAAGAACTGCTCGAGAAAACATATGAGTAACGCCCTAAGTATGACGGTACAATCGTGCCAAGTTTGACAGGAGAGTGGGGAAGCATCGAAGTCGATTCATCGTCTGTGCTGAGAATATGGAAAAACTTTTGTCGGAGACTATAGATATAATGGCGACGAAAACTAGCACTAAGCTGTTAGACAGAATGGATCAAAGCGACGTGAGCTTGAATCCAACAAGGCTGCTGGGTTTGACATGTTTAAGACCGAATATGACAGCATCTATGCATCATATATTCACCCATGCATTTGTCCTGAAAGTCGTTGGATAAGCCTTTGATAAATCCTGGAAAAGACCAGCGTATTTTGAGTCGGAACACTGCAAGTAGTGTCGACTGTAATGACTCAGTCACACCGAGCGAATAGAAAATAACGTTCCAGCGAAGAGAATCTTCGAATCACAGACCCCAGGCTTGAGCCGTCAAATAAGACCGAGCCTCCGTTTTAAGGGTCAAGCTACCGCGGATGCCAGAGTGCTTGAACAAATAGAACATGCCTGGGCTCGAAATGTGTGAAAGATTCCCATGTCGCAGGCAGAGACTCTTCATGAGTTTGGAGCCCGTTAGGTAATTACACAAGTCATTGTGCGAGACTCAGAAGCCAACACTAGAAGCACGTTCTTTCAAAGGATCGAGCTAACTATACACCTTTGTTGTTTGAGGGTCTCCTACTGTAAACTCACCTAAATAAGAAGGTAAGTACACTGCAACATGTTTTTAGTCACGTAGTCATGTCGGTAACCAATAGGCGTCGTGGCTCATGTTGTTAGCGCGAGCGAGCGAAAAGTTCGTGGTTCGATCCCTAGAGAAGATCTAAAATATATTTCACGGCCCCACCTCTCTCTTGAGCTTAAGCTACTATACGTCTCTGTAAAGTTCTTGGCACATCCTCCTCGTGCTACAGATTTACGAACGCAAAAAGGTCAATAGAACCCCCGGGACGATTTGAAAAGATATTTCACAGTGTCAAGGTTAAAGCTTACAAACTTACACTTAAAATTATTAAAAACTTTTCTGACATACCTTGTAATGTCAAAACAAAATTCTTCTTCCATTCTATCTTCTTACTCTCGCATGACATTTATATCTTGATATCTTGACTAGTTGATTTCTGAAATGAATTCTAGAATTTCTTGAGCAGTGGGGTCTTGAATCTTGTTGGCTTGATTGCAGTAGAAGCATTGTCTGCAAAAAAATGGTATTGTCGGACAAAAACCAATTGTTTGTTACAAACTTACACCAAAACTACACACATAGACAGGACTAAACAAAGTTCAATTGAAACTCCATCCAATTACGATTGCCTGACAGTTCTAATAGTTTATATGTGTCAAGGTCATCATCGTCACCAGTCTTAATGACTTAACAAAGCTCTAACAATTAAGAAAAATGCCAATAGAAACGTGTCAACACACAGCACAAACCAGGAAATACACATTAAATTCTGATAAATCAACGCCATTCATTCTGTCATATCCTTTGCTGAACTCAAAAGTCGCTTTTATGCCCTTCGTCGACGAGAACCAAAATGAAACAAAAAAGAAGCAAGTACTACAGTTGTTCACTCCCCGAATAAACATTAATCTTCGAACCAATAACATTAATTTAAAGAGCTAACGACAAAAGTCATAAAACATTCCAATTAACTGTCAAATTGACAAATCGAAATCCCCTTTCGTCCCCCCTTTCGCTCGGCTGCTGCTGCTGCTGCGCTATTTATGGCTCCGCAAATCCCAATTAAGCTCCGTAGCACGCGCGCCATATAATATCTATCGAACAACACCGCCTCCACCATCGTCATCGTCATCGTCGTAGTCGTCGTCGTCGTCGTCGTCATCAAAACATTTGGAACCATAGAAACTTTTAAGAACGTTAATCATTCGCTTGTTAATAATACACTCGGTTTGTGTGCGCCTGTGTTTTCGTATCGACTGTCATCTACATTACCGAAGCATCCCACCACCACCACTCATCCCATCCCACCAGGACCTGACCAGGACCTGTCGCAACCCCTCCACTGTAATTTATTTGCCACAACCAACTGCTTCTGCCACTCGTGTGGTTGATTTAGCCCGATTTGTGTGTGCGAACTGCAACAGAAAAAGTTTTCTGCGAAACTTTTCTATCACATTAGGCCCCATCCCCACTACAACGAGAGTACAACTACCTCTCCCTGTCATTGAACGTATTTAATTAACAGCTTCACGTTCAAGTCTTAATTGGGCCTGGCTTGGATATGGGGGATGGGGGATGGAGATGTGGGCTCGTCGATTTAGCCAGGCACACACGTACGTACGCCTTTTTAATTGAAATCCTCATAACTCCTTCGGTTGCCGGTCTCTTGTGGCAATCAGCAGCATTTACGTACAATTAGATCGCATTTGTTACAAAGAGTGCGTTCAGTGCTGCCAGCTATTAGTTGCTTGTAGAATACCGCTAGATAACGAACGTGATGAGAAGCGAAAAGGACGCACTCTCAAGTCACTCATATGGTTTCGACAAATGAGTTTCCAGCCCGAGGAAACTCTAATCGCTTTTCGGTGGTTCACTTAATTCGTACAAGTGACAGCAGCGGGGCGCTGTGTGCTGCTGCTGCTTGTGCTGCTTTTGACGACCAGAGAATCACGGCAAAGAGGATTCCTAGTCGGAGTACATAGTATTCCTCCGCACGATGGTGGTAACTTTTTTAACGACTCTGTTAATCTGATACTTCATCCGCTCTCTCATCTGTGCAATTTTAAGGGTTTCCTTCCTTCCCTCAGACCTTGTTGTGTTTGGGGAGCATGTTACTGACACTTTTTTGTCAGATTACAGAGAGTGAGAGAGCGGGAGAGGAATGCTCTTCAACTTTCAAGTTTTAATCGAGAATAATTTTCAATTGTGAGTTTTTCTAGCTTAGTTCCTCGAACTCCCCCGTAAGGCAGAGCAGGAGAGAGGCGGCTGCGAGAGACGCTCACTCCTGGTTCGGTGATTTTGATTTTGTTGAATTTTGTTTCGACATACTTTGAAGTTTGTTAACTGGAGTACAATTTCCTACACGTAATCCTGTGCGTTAATTACAACAAAGTTCCGAAGTGGCACCTCAAATGAAAAGCGAGAGGCAATTTAATGGGATGTCTTCTTAGTGTTAATGTTTTTCGGGGGATTTCGGAACGACAGTTCGTGGATTGTTTTTGCTTAGAGTGAGGAGGATTAGCTTGTTTAGTGGGAAATTGTTTGATGGCATTTCTAATGAGTTTGATGGGAAAGTTTTTTCTACGCGCGCTGGAATGGCACGAGTTTGTTTGTTTAGTAATAAATCCGGAGAGCCGTCAGGAAAGCCATTTAAGGAAGTAGTTTTGTTTTATGATTCTGGCAGATAACTGAATTATGTAGGAGCTTAAGGTGAATCGATAGTTGCTTGTATCTGTATGGCATTACATTGGAAAGTGTGACACCAGGTGGATGGACGAGAGGGTTACGATGGCACCATAAGTGAGAGATTGCAGAGTGAAATTCATGAGGCTGAAGGCCTTGCAGATCGCGTGTATCGTCACTGTAAGGCACGCTCTGCGATCGCCAGCGTCGTGAGTACAGGAAAGATAAGATATGGTGTTCCCCAAGGTTGTATACTAGGTCCGCTGCTATTCAATTTATTGGATGATAGCGTTCTCAGACTTAAAACCTCGAAGTCTTCATTGGTTTTACTGACAGTGTAGGAGTGGAGGAGGAGTGCAGTGGCGAATTAGACATTCGAGTATGAATTGGCTAGTACGCTAGTACATGGCTCTACAGTCTCCTAACAGAGTTGAACTACATTAGAACACAACGCATGGACATTTCTTCGAATCCAACCCGGAGGGACATCGCAATAGAGCTTCCACCTCGCCTTAGGTGGACCGTACAAGTAAAAGGTGATGTCAACCGCCTTGGTGTGTGCAACTGGAGGTGGTTAGCTAAGGCCCAGTGTAGCTCGAGAGTCCCAAGTTCAAACCCGTCTCTGTAGCGCGACTTAAGTAAGTAGGTAAAGCATGCACCTCAGAATGGAACAAAAGCAATGACAGTCGTGGGAAGGAGCATGCCAAACACTGGCGGACCAAAGGATAAGATAGTAGCATCGATATGCCATGAAGACCGAATCGCACAGAAGAAGACTGAGGCAGCTTACAGATTTGAAAAAGAAGTGGCTGGCATGGTACCCATAGACCTGTTTGCTATAGAATGGCAACAGAAACACCTTGTCAGCAGGTACCACCAAATCTGGAAGCATGGCATGGAATCACTCTAATAAAGCCTACCTCGTCTCGTGTACTCTCGTGCACGACACTCACTATCGCCCAACATATTCATGAACAGACTGAATGGGATCCTAACTCCTGGCAACATCATGAGCAGGGAATCATGATTTGGGAAGCATTTGGCGACACTATGAAGGTTGCAATCGACACCGATTTTGAGGGGAAAAAACCAATCAATGGAGATTGATTCGCCGCAGGAGGTGGCTTTGAGTCCTAGCTAAGGCAAAACTCTATCACCTAGAGCTGATTCCAAAAAGTAAACCTTTCTAGGAATATCATCAGAGCCACACTAATTCCGTAATCCAATCCGCACTATGTACTCGTGTATCATAATTTCATGCGGAATTTCGCCAACAAGTAAATAATTACTTTCACGGGAGACTTCCCCATCCCTATCAATAGAAAATAGAGCACCTTCGGGAATAAACTAATTACGGCGTACATGGTTCACGTGCGCCAGTGGGCATAGTGGAATATCTTTACCGAAAACCAACTTGGAGGCGTTAGGAGGAAATTGCCACATGAAAGCAAGCATCCTGTTTTGCTAATTAACAACATTCCATTTCCGCGGAATTTCTTTACGTATCTGCATTCGAGGAATTCGCCTCGCACAAAGCTAAACAACCACTCGAGACTTCTTGCCAAATTCACTTTCCCATTGTGGTTGAAGCGCGGAGCTGAGATCATGGGCAATTGAACAGGAAAACTACTAGCTGGAGTGCACTTAACTGGGTCAAAGCAGGGTTTCAACACTCCAGTATCTCTAGACAATGCAAACAACCGCAAAGGGCAAGAGGACTTGAATACAGATGATACCTTCAATTTCAGATACCCTCACCCGATGCTCCCAGCCAGGTTGGGGTAGACCAACTTCAAATCATTTAAATTCCATTTTCATCGAAATTGTAAGAAGATTAAAATTTAAATTGAATTAATTTTCAATTCTAGGAGTAGATGTCATCTGGCCGAAATGATGGCGAGGTGTTTATTGTCGTGTTTTCGACGCCTCGCCGCCTCTACACCTCCGCTACACCTCCATTCTGCCGGTGGAGTTTCCAAGGCAATTTAATGGGCGCGTCGTAAAAACTAGGAGCAATTAAAACAGAGGACAGTAAGTTCTACACAAAAGTAGTCCTTAGCAGGTCCTTAAGTGGTGTTTTATGGGTTTTTTTTTTTTTAATTTTTACTGCCGCAGATAGGAGTGTGCTTAAGTTTGTTCAGAGGTTTTGTCTTCTGCTTGACTGGACTACCTGTGGACACCAATTTGAAAAGTGAAGGTCTTGGCATGTTTGTGACAATCGTACTGTTCTCCTTGAACTGACAGATCGCATTTTTGACATTTACTGAGATTCACTGGATTTTGACATTAACGTGTTCAGATTGATAGTCTTTTCTGAACACATCCGAGAGATGACATCTTTCTGACATTTCCTGGAGTTTCCTTTGAAGTTTGGAAACGTCAATCGATGTCAAATTGAAAGAATAGGTCTGTTTCCAAACTTTTTGCACCAAAATTCGTAGATTGTAAGAGGAGTGGGCCTGGAATTCTCTCAGAGAGAGGTAACATTAAGAAAAGTTGAATGAACATGGAAGCTTTGACATTTGCCCACTTTTTAGATGTCAAATGGAAATGTCAGGCTTGACAGATTTGACAGATATCATAAATTAGCGTGGGGAGCTTTCTTACTCTCATCACGACTCTTTTTATGAAAACTACGAAACTTTTGTGAATTCGAACAGGGTTTTGGGAATTTTCAACTGACAACTGCTATGTCAAAATGAGGTCGAGGAAGTGTGACAGAAAAGTCACAAACAAACCCAATCCGTCGGTCCAGTGTCAACACTGAATTATTCTACTAATTTGTATTTAAGTTCAATGTTTCCACTGCAGTAAATCCATTCAACAATTTTTCCATCCAAACTATGTTGGTATGACATTTCTCTCATACAGTTCCTGTACATCAGCTGTCAAGCATTATCCCCAACTGTTGCACATTTTTTTTTACGTTTCCGCAATTCCTACAGGAATGAAGCATACAAAATGTATTTTCTTTATATTTCCCTCCGACACGGTGCTAGCCAACCAATCACAGTACCAAAAATGCTTGGCATGTATCCAGCAACACTACGTACAAAACACGGTACTGTAGGGAATGTTTCTAAAGGCAGGAAACGTCAAATGTCAAACTCAGTTCGTGTAATTTTGACTGGAAAACTTTCCCTCCCAACGTTACATTCAATTCATAGCCAGCAGTGGCAGTAAGCTTCATCCTGACAACAAGATGAGATATGAAATTCAATTAAATTATTTCGCCCAAAACGGAAAAATTAATTTCCTTCCTCCGACAGAGAATGCCATACTCCTCGCAGTCGTACTATAGTGTATCCATTAATCAGCGGAAAATAATGATGAAAAATCTTCGCCTCAAAACAAAGAGATACAACCAAAGAAGAAGATATTCTGTTCTCCTTCTGTTGTGTCAACTGATTTTACAATGAAAGTGAAATTCGTCTCCGGTGCGTGGGACTAACCGACGCACGATGGAGGGAGAGACCGACCTAGCGCCATGGCAGTGGGTACCTTTTGAGAAAAAGTAATTAATTTCCCGGTTGACCTTCGTTTCCATGTTGATTTAGTGGTTTTGATAATTATGAAACAGCCCTCGCCATCGCCATCGCCTTCGCCTTAGCCCAGGGCTCCTCCGGCATCGTGCGAGAGGAGAAGGTTAAACCGCAATTCGTTATATAGAAACGGTGGTCCATACCACACCATACACACAACAGTCTATGCGAATTGTGGCCAAGGAAATATGGGGAAAATTTTTACTAGAAATCCGTAGAAAAGACAAAATGCGGTGCGGTACGGCGGTGTGGAGTGGTGGTGGTGGTTTATGATTCTGTGGTCGGAGCTGGAACAGCGCTGTGGATCTTTTTGACTTGTGGCGGATTTAATTAATTGTTAGACATTTGTGCGGTTTAGAGTTTCCGCTTTTTCTATTTCGAGTCAAATTGCGAGATTGAGGACATTATAGGGGATGGCATTAGCGTTTTGTGTGTACTAACGACTTTTGTAATAGAAGTCATTATTTTTGCAGGGAATGCCAGGATTTAGTTTATGTCCTGTATTTATGAGTGTCGCTGTGAGGGCCGGAGGATATAATTTGAATTAAATTTGAAATAATAGATGTCTGTCACGTTTAGTGGGGAGTAGTGAATGGTGGTAATAACATTTCATTATCATTCGATGGTGTTTCATTACAAAAGAGTGATATTTTTAGTTTCTGTCAAATTTAAGTAGGTTGGGTCTCTGCATTTTTAAAAGTACAGCGGCAACACCATGCCTCCACATGACATATGTCAAACATCTGTCACACAATGTCAAGCCAGCTGTCTATATTGGGTGGACATTGTTTGTCTTAACGAAATCAAACTCTATTTGTACACTAAACGTTTTAAAAGAATTGCGAAACGAAGAAGGAACCTAAGCAGAAGTGAGTCTAAGATCTTTCAGTGAAAACTGACAGCTCATGGGAAGTGAAATTTTCTGATATACTAGATGTCTAGCTATTTGCTATACATTTCATGATTTGCCATGTAAAACTGAGATGACGTGTATGCTCACTGATGGTTATTGTATCATAAGAAGAAGAAAGTGGAGACCAGCATAGGGTTAGACTGGGCGAATCAACGTCTGTGCAGAACAAAAGGGCACCAGCTAGTAAATGGGAGCTAATAGGTCATCTAACTATCCGATGAAGACTGGAGATGAGAGACCCTGCTAACTTTGGATTAGAATGAAGTCAGACGATAGAAGGACCAATTCGCTGCGGTATACAACAGCTCAGATGATAGAGTCGCGCGTCTGAACTGAAATGTGTTCAGATGTTTGGACCCATAGTGCCCATGACACCGAACTCGATGTCGGCAGCAGAATTGCGAGAGCGAAAGCTGCATTTGGAAGAACACTGTTCTGCTGTATGGGTGCAGGACTAAGAAGTACAGTGTCCCTTACGCCAGGCAAGCCTTTGTACATAGGTGCCTATGTACCATTCTAAGGATATTCTAGCCAAACCATACCACAAACGTGCAGCTCTTGATGAGTACGAGTTCTGACATTGTGATGACAAGTTCGTCTTTAATGGAATCCACTCACTCAAGTTTGACGCAGCGTGGGTCGCCATAGGAAACTTTGACGCAGTTGAGGTAAGGTCTCGGGGAATGATGAACGAGAGGCGCTGTTGCTCTGGACGTCCTACGTCCCAGGAGAGATTAGAAGGACAAACAGCAAAATAAACCCAAAAGAGGTATAAGTTATGTGCACACCTACTTCAGATGAACCCCTGTAGAGCCAAGCCAAGCGATTGACAGTACTTTGCTCGCAGGGTCTCGACACCTTTTACAACGATTCTTGGCACCTCTCGACTGAAATCGGGAACATTTCCCACTCAATGTCTCATAAATAGTAAAAAAAAAAAAACTCTCATCTAATGGTAGGATTCGGTGGCGTATGTGGAACTTTTTTTTTATTTTTTTCAGAGCAATTTTTCGAAAGACATTATCGTAAGTAGGTCCACAAATGTCAAGGATTACTTTGCGTGTGAAGCTCAAATGGAAGGCAACCCCTTCCCTAATGTCCTATCCTGTCAACATGTGTGCGCAGTGACACATTTATTCCTTTCCTAGCCCCTGCTTTGAATTGATGTTTATTGACACAGAACACCCGCCGCAATGGCCAATAAAAGGACCGTCTCAATATTTCACCATCAATTGTCATCACAATCGATTGTTACAAATTCTCACACGCTCCCTTGGCGCATTTATTTCCCAACTGTCGTCGGAACCCAGGATCCTTAAAGTTTCCTTATTGAATTATTAGCCAAGTGCACTGAGGAGTATGGTGTTAAGCGAATAGCTTCATTTATTTCTTTCTCCGAGCATTTAACTTTGTGAAATTGTCAAAAGTTTAGATGGAACATCTTAGTCTCCATCGTCTCGTTTGCCACACCGATGACCGACCTCCTTCCCGCCCACCGATTGGGAGGACCACCGGCAACAATGACCTTTCGACAAATTCGTCGCTGCCGTCGTTGTGTCGTAGTCTTGTGTCGTCGTGTCCTCCAGATTTATCCAACATCTTCAACTCGAGACCACCCCTTTCTTTCTCTTGAGAAGGCAATCGTTGATGCCATTTTGCTTCCCAGCATGTTACATACAATTTATGACCTAACATTTCTGGTTTGCACTTTGCACTTCTTCTGGTCCTGATTCTCTGGCTGGGATCTGTGCTCTGTGCTCTACGAGTATAGTGTGATGTTGGAGGGGGTTAATTGC
Source organism: Xylota segnis (assembly GCA_963583995.1). Classification (NCBI taxonomy): domain Eukaryota; kingdom Metazoa; phylum Arthropoda; class Insecta; order Diptera; family Syrphidae; genus Xylota; species Xylota segnis. The sequence continues at coordinate 1,998,351 of OY757238.1, forward strand.
TTGTATCTGTTCATGTCTGCTCTGAATGAAATGAGCAGGGTCGTTTAAATATACATATACGTACGTAAATAGGAAAAAATAATAATAATTTTGTCTATGGAGGACATGTCCTGTACACACTCGTACACATGAATGGAGCAGGTCTGTTGCTGTGGAATTTGGGTTATGAGATAATTAAACATCATTTGAAGTGGGGTTCGAAGAAGGGAGTGACACATATGGTGCCCGCAGCTGAATGTGGAATTAAGCTGCGTTATGGGCGAGGAACAGATGGCGCTGTGAGATTTGGATTTTTTATTTTTTTTGTATGTTTTTCGGGACGCATTTCTCTCCAGAAATGGGAGCAATTTAAAAGGAGGCAAGCACTGTTGACTGGGTGGGAGTAATGTACCAAAATGTACAGATGTGACGTGACGATAGTAGGAACGTATGATTGTTCAAAATTTAGTCTCTTGTGGAACAAGAAATACAAATATTTGGTCCAGCAGGGTTGTACAAGGGGCAATTCTCCTACTCTCCTGAATAGAAAGCTCCTATAGTTTGAAGTAGAGTTCACCCGATTAGTCTGTGTACACGTTCTGAACTGAAGAGCCATAAAACCATAAAAAAATTCTACCCAAATCGGGTCTTCATTTCAGGACGTGGGCACGAACAGATGGTGTGTACTCTATTGAAGAAGTCTTACTCGCACATGTTTTCTAGACTTTGGCAAACATTTTGAAGTTGTCTGAGGATCAAACCTAGAAATCACGAACGACGAAGTACCATAGGCTTTTGAATGGTAAACGAGAGCCTCGTTGAAGCAGTAGTTTTCGATAGAACTCGGCATTAAGTAGAAGCCCCGAGAACGAACACAGAGTTGCACTGTTAGTAAGTCCTATTCACACGTCCTCGTGGTGTCATCTGGGAATTTCTTCGGAATTTTCGAAAAAGAGTAAAGTTGGCGTGTGGGCCAAAGGCAAATGATACTGTCTAGGGGTACTTTGGAAAACCAGCTAGAACCGATCACAAATCCGACAAGAGTTTGCAGATACCTCCAATGGCATGTACAGAGCTCAGAGCTTAGTTCAGCGTATCGTGAGGCGTGCCATGTGAGACGCAACAAACGCAATCGTCTTAAAGTCAGCTAATAAAGTACCAACTAGGTGCGACAGAAGGACGGACCATCTAGGCCATAGTATTCTTACCTCTTACTCGAGGAGGCTATCTTCGACTTGATGGCTATTTTGCAGAGATTTTCAAAGCAACGCCCCAAACATTGCCAGCCTTTTAAACCAGTCATTCCTAGGCCGTGGAAAAGTGAAAGTATTCGCGAAGGTTTAAAGGTCATCAAATTTCCAAAAATTGTTCGAAGAACAACGTACGGATTTTTGCCGTACGGCTAAAACTGAATAGTTTGAAGGGAGCCGCGTTTGAAGCTTTAATAAATTAAAGCTAGTGTACCCCAAGGGTGTGTTATTGGACCAGTACTCTATCTTGGTATAACTTTGGCTGTGAAAGTGGGCTGTAAAGTCCAAGGACAAGAAAATTGGCATTCGTTACAGAAAGACGTACTGGATACTAGTAAGACTTTCTTGTCCAAACAAGGTGCTGAGTAGCATTGTAATTGAAAATTGGCATTCGTTACAGAAAGACGTACTGGATACTAGTAAGACTATCTTGTCCAAACAAGGTGCTGAGTAGCATTGTAAAAGCGGCCTTTCTACATCAGAGACCATGAACAGGGATATGTGAGTGGAATGTGTACAGAATGAAGCACAGACTCTTCAAAAAGGCATACGAATCGACTTCGTTCTTGGACTACAAGAATCCAGTGAGAAAATTACTCAATCAAAGTCGATTCTTACGCCTTTTTGGCGAGTCTAAGTATGCATTTCACGTCCATGTCCAAAAGAATCAAACCCAAGACCAGATTGAAATATTTTACCAAGCCTGTCATTTGTTTTTCAATAAAGTTTGCAAGACAGAATGTTCCCGGGGAACTCAATGCTTTGATTTAAGCAGTTTTGCACAAACAGTTGGAGTTAAGAGCCTTGGCTATGAGTCGAAGAATACCCTACGAGAATGACAGAAACTGGAGAAAACGAATTGAATTTTGGCGCCCAAACAGTAAAGCAAACAGAATCTCCTATGAGACGTTAAGGAGACTCTACAGCTCAAAGGGGAGCTTAACTTTCTCAACACCAAAACTGATGGCTACTGTTGTAACCATCTTTTCAAAAATTTCCTTCCACTAATCTAATTCCTTGTCAAGTGGATGTCAAACGATAACAAGCGATTATCCGCACAATCTACGCCTCGGGAACTACCTTCGCAGACAAGAAGGCGGAATCCCTTGCTTATCACCCGATAACCTTTGCCAACAATACTTCACACTGACCATCCCCAACACTCGTGAAACAGAATATTAAATAAAATCCAAGAAAATCCCCACCACTGCCAGCCCTGATCCTTTTGATTTCAACTCAAAAACCAATTTGAATGCAAATATGTACCTTCCTGCAACGCCATTGTTTACGTTCGTTTGTTTTTTTGTTTTATTCGAAGCGAAAACAGTGCAACAAATTGCTGCAAATTATTCTGTGGATTTAATTTTTCGGTGAAATCGCATCAAACTCCTGTACCCTGCAGCCGGAGGACGCTTCAATAAAATTTCCATAACAATGCACACTCCGAGTGAAAAATCCATCCTACCATGCCGAGGAATAAATTAATAACCAGCCAAAGGATACAGACGACCATCCTCCGCGGACTGCAAACAGATAATGAAATAATAAAATGAGTAAAAATTAAAATTATGACCATTGTTAATGAATGAATGCACACAAGGACTCTGCCATAACGTTTCCTTTTCATATTTTTATTTACACATCCGCATCTGTGAGTAATTCGCGAATCGAATTACTGCGCAATGAGAGTTTGCCTTAAATCTACTTATCACGGTATGGCAATCTATCTCCTGTCCTGAGTGTCCGAAAGCAACCCAACAGTAAAAAAAAGGACATGCAGCGATACCAATTATTGTCCCTTGCTACAAAAATTTCCATCTTTCCGCAAAAAAAATTGGAGTACATGTGGGATAAAAATGTCAACATGACCCCCTCCCATGCAGTCAGAGCATAACGCTGCGAGGACAAAAAAAATATCTGGCAACAGGAAGGACAATAAAGCCCGCTGAATACACCAACACTTTAATATGCATGGCACAGTGACTAATTAATACAAATAACAATGCATCATGGCCAGTGTACACTGCAAACAATCAGTTTCCATAAATTTTAAATGAGAAATTAAAACAGTTAAAGGGATATTCGGATGGAGTGTTGGGGTGGGGGCCCGACACGTTTGTGGTCGAGAACTGGTAAACGCCGGGAAGTGAGCCGGCCAGGTTATAATGTGGAAAACCAGCGAACGTCATGAATGCGTCAACAGCACAGATCATCGGACTTATTGAATATTTTTTACCGCACGCACCTGCACCAGCACCTGAACCTGCACACAGATAAAATTATTTATTCACAAAGTCATGCACATGTGCCAGATGTGCCAGTTGTGGCGGTGGAAAGGCGAAAGGACATCCCTTTGAGTGTGAGTGCAGGCCCATTATCGGGTCATGATTGTGATGTGCGGTTCCGGAGCGTACATCATTCTTTTTTAATTAATTACAATAACTATATAGCGGAACGTGTATGGAGAGGATATTTCGCAGGATGCCGTCAAGCATCGCTCGGTCACATGTGAAAATTCAGGTTGCTAGTGGAATTGCTTGCGTTCCGTGGGTTTTTATCATCTAAATGAACTCATGCGCACTGTGGAAACGATTGGAATCTGCATTCCTGTCCGGGAAATATGAATTCTGTTGGTATTCGTCGAGGTACTATACTATTCTAGCAAAAGAGTCAAGTAGTAGCTGAAAGGAGCAGTAACAAATCAAAAGGACTTAGGGCCTTCATCATCTCTTCTCATTCATGCTTTAGACAGTTTCCTTTGTGGGAGTGGTTGATCTACTCCCTGGTGAACTGGAAGTTACTAGGGAGCATGATGAGTAGACTTTGGGACCACTAGCTCGGTCATTTGAATCCTGAATACCGAAAAACCTACGATCGAGCGAAGGACTGAAATATTCTAGGAAGACCGGACTAACTTAATTGTCTAGGCAATGCCAAGATTCTAATCCTGATAACTACAATCTGCTGTCTGGAACAGTACGTGACGAATCCTGGACAGAATCATGCATCGAGTCCCACACTCTCCACACTGAAAAATTTCAACAGTAAGTCCACGAGACAGAGCAACCAACTCAAATATTTGGAGTAACAAGTGTCCAAAGGACAATTTTTCATTGGAGAAGCCTTTACTGACTTAGGTTTGTACCTGGCTCTGGCGGAATATTCTCCGCAAAGCTGCAAGGAGTACCTCGGTCCAAGATGATTCACAGGCCCCTTACATACGAGCTATGTCTTGTTTTGGAACCCCTGCCAAACTCGTCAGATTGTGCAAAATGGCGAATGCTCGCTGTTCCCTAAAGACTTTTGATGTCAAAAACAGGATTCAACCAAGATGATGAGCTGTCATGCGACTTCTTCAGTATATTGTACGAAACCCACAACTCAATAAGCAATTATATGCATACAACACCGACGAATCCGACAGAACGTCCCAAAGGACAGCTGCAACTTTGAGGTAGCTAACGACTTCGCCTACTTCGGCTTCGCTACAAACTTTGACATCAATATAATTTCAGAAATCAAACTCTTGCCAATCGCTGTTTGTTTGGTCTAAGAAGGCAAATAAGTAGCAAGGCCTTGTCAAGGCTTACTAAGGAGACTCTATCCGCAGAGACTCTATGACGCAGAAGCATGCGTGTTTTGAACGCCAAATTTCAATGACTTTTGGTCTCATTTGCTTTGACGGGCTTTGGAGAAACAGACTTAACAGAAAACTCTACGAAATGTACAGTGACATGAACCTTGTCAATACATGTACAGCTCCAGCCTGAAGAGTCTTCCGATTCTAACCCGAAAGACCTCGCCTTAGGTGGCCTGCACAAGTGGAAAGGACCTCAACCAACTTGGATTGCCCAATTTGAGGCAAATAGAGTCCTGTTGATTGAGGCTCAGATCCTCCACGGACTGCAGAAAGTAAAGGGAAACAGGAACAGTCCATGAAAAAACAGAAAACATTTCCCGAGAATACAAAATGAAATAATTTTTGTTCTACGAGCACTTCAAAGGACCTGGCATTTACCCTCCAATGTAAATGTTTATAGATTATTCATGGAGAGTGGAAGGCAAATACCTTATACAAGTAGAAAAGCGATCCAGCATAATTCAGATTTCTCCTCTTAGAATACAAATCGATGGCGCGCGTTCAAACTTCAAAGGAACCCAAATGGGTAACAGACAGAAGGCAAGGAAAGGAAACAAAATACAAAGAAGTCCAACTGCAAACGATTTTCCACTTGGAATTGTGTCAATCACAGACAGCACACTCTTCCATTGCAAACAAGGAGACACCGCCTCCGTCCTGGAGTTCGTCGTCGTAATCAAGCTAATCTGAGAATAAGGCAGCGCACCCGCCGTCGCTGACAGTCCGATTGATGCCGTGTAATAAATCAATTGTATTCATTTATAAATGAAAATGTATCAAACGCGCTACTCGCTCATCGATGGATTGTGAAAAATCCAAATCAAATCAACAAAAAAGGAGAAACAAAAGCAGCAAAACCCGCCCTGATTAATGGCTATCATTTGTCAAACATCATCGCGCGACAGCGATGTCGTATTTCATTCATTATCACAATTATATCGAAATATCGTATTCCAGCGATTATCGTTTCCGCTTCCGTTTCCACAGAAATGTTTAAAAAAAATGTTACGTATACGCCTAGGAGTATTTATTTTTAAATTCAGTTGATGTCATTGTCTGCTTGTTTCCGTTTATTACTTATTTATTCTCTAATTCCCGAGAATGAAAGTGCGAACAAGCACCAAACCCACAGATACAGATACAGATACTATGTGCTGTATACTTTCCATGCGATTTTTTTCTGTTATTTTGTGTACGAATGCATTGTGTGAACATACCCCAGTCGTTGTGGGGCTCGTTCAGTTGGATTCGAATTAGAATGCGAAACGCATTCAGGGCCGAAGCAAGCACTTAGCATGCTCTATCTGTGGTGCATGCCACCCACCACTAACGCTGCCACATTCTCTAGAGCAAAAGATTGTTATTTTTATTAAAAAGGCAACAGATATACACACATACATATATCTACATAGCTCAAGCCCAGAGACCCAGAGAACCAGAGCCAGAACCAGTCAGCAAGCAGGCAAACAAACAAGAAGGGGAAGGAAAACTAAGAAAGCACCAACCAGCCATCCGTTTTATGTTCAATGTTCATTAATGAGAAAAGCATCTTTTCCCTGGGTTATGCATATGTAGTGTGCTTATCGGAAAGAACAAGGAGCACCAAGAAATACCCATCGAATGGATTCCATCGTTAAGGCACCACACCATCATCATCATCATCGTCGTCGTCGTCGTCCCTGTCGTCGTCGTCCTAAGACGCTTGTGGCTGCAAAGCAACACACCACACCATAGTGTTTGGGTTAAAAATCGATCGAAGGATGGAAAATGTGTCTTACGGTATTCAAAATAAGGACGAAAAAATAAATAAAAATAATAACAACGACTTAAATGCATAATGTGTAGATTTTATCGCATATTTGGCTGCCCTGCCCTGCCCCGCTGCCAGTTCGAAAACGGAACGACACTGACCCATTTCCCAGTTTATCTCGAAACCATTTAAACTTTGTAACAATATTGCTGGTGGATCCTGCTGTTTAAGGATATTTATTTCGAGTACAAGTACTTGGTATTCAAATCACTTTCGAAAAACTTTTGACAGATCTTTTCGGCGAATTTCCTCGAATTTCGTCGAACATTTATGCCACTTGGATTATTTTCCATTGAAAAACAAAAGTTGTTCTCCCTCAGCATTACAACAAGCGGGTTGCTTTGAATGTTTTTTCATTAACATAATGGCGGTGGCGATGGCTGTTCAGTCAGGCAGGTACGATGTCACGCCATTCGAAATCGAAAGAAGGCCATTAAGGCGGACATGCAAGGGGCAAGCCAGTCAAGCTTGAGAGTGCTTCATGGGCAGTGATTTTTAAAACGATTACTAAAACAATTGGGAACTGATGTCCTGGGGACCTGATGAGTGTTTCTTTTCAATGAAATCAAAGAAAAAGAAGGAAGTGTGGCACAGGATGTCTTAAGCCCAGAAGCTGGACCAGTCGCCGAGGACCATGGGTCAATCTTTCCATAGAAAACGCTGATTGACAGATAGTTGGAGACAACTTCGTGGCAAGATCACAATGTACGTGAATCAGTAAGCAGTGCCCTTCTGAGTGACTTACTAGAAGTTCAACTCGATTTTAAGAGATGTGAGTGGCGAAATGAGAGTTCATTGTGGCACACCCCAAGGTGGAGTTGTATCGCCATTCATATGCCTTCTAAAGGGTGGGCTATCTGGTGAATTTTTTTGGAATCAACTGTTTCTTTGACACTGACAGTGACACGGACTTTTTTATGAGATGAATCCAGAGACGATTTGGGCACTCAAGAACAATATTCGTGAATTAGGGGCCGAAAGTATCGAAAACTTGATCTGACTATTGGTTCAGATGCTCTTTCCTATGGAACGACATTGAACGTTGTCTGATCTGGATGTACTTTGAAATGAGATCATCGACCTTCCGAGCTGAGTACGACAGAGTGATCAGAGTAAGGACTTCTGATATATGGACACCCAGACGGAAATGGTAGGAGTATACATCACACCACTCGGAGATTCAATGTTACGATTCCTAGCAGAATAAAGTCGAATGATGTAGGAATCTGTGCAGAGGACGAACTAGCTATTTACATTAACAGACGCAAAACGGATAGAGGGAGTTGACTTCTGCAGTGAGTCTCGGTAAGCAGCGCCTATCTTCAGAGTTAAGGATGGCTGCAGTATCTTTCAAGGAGAAGTTACTGCAGTCAAACTGGAAAAGGTTCAAGGAAATCGATCATCATCTAGCTATGTTGACATCCACGAAACCATTAAGGGGTTGATCGTCAAACTATGTAGGAAACTAGTCAGGTATCCACCACTGACTGGCTCCAGTTGAAGCTAATATTTCGCTTAGCACAAGACATAGGGAAATAGACGATGATTCTCTAATAAATGCCAGTCTACGATGGAGATTTTCATCATGAAGAGTTCACCGAAGCGAAATCGTAAAGAGATTCGTATTACAGTCGGGATCCTGACTGAGTACTACTCTATGGGTAACCATGCACCCTATTGCTGGGACGAAGAGGAAATCCAGTACATACACTTATTTGCAGTGATACGTATGTTCATAGATGAACTACGAAATACCGAGGCAATATCCCTAATGAATTGTGTGACTGTGACTGGGAACTACACATGATAGGCAGGATTCCCAGCAAATTATTCCATGACTGGACCTACGACATAGGTTCACAATTCATTCAACATCATTAGGATAACAAATAGCGAAACGATCGAAGGACATTCCTTAACAAAGCTGAGCTATATGAGGATATCAACAAAGTTATTGGCTCTGGTGGTGAAGAAATCTCCAAAGCAAGTCCTTTGTTGTTTGCTGTGCTATTTAATGACCTGTATGTCCTGATGCATGGCGATGATGTTATAATATTAGCAGAAGATATATCAGAGCCACAAAGCATGGTGATAACTAGAAATGGATACAAACATAATGGGTCGTTTGCCATACGTACTCTCGAAGCAATAACATACTCATACTGGACGAATCATTGACATACAATGGACATGCATAGATCTGGCATTAAATGAAGAAAGGTCTAGAAATATAGAAAAGCCACCAACAAGTCAAATCCAAACAAACCTACAAGACGCACAAGCTCGCATGACTTATAAAGAGAACTCGAACAGTCAATGGGACACTGGACTGATACTGAAAATGAGAGAGAGAGGCAAATAAAAATCTGTATGTTTCCAGTTACCAGAAATCGACCCCCAAATGTAGCACAATAATTAGTTCTCTACTCTTATCGAAGGAAAGATACATATACACCCAACTAGTTGTCACCCCGCATGTCACACATAATTGACAGGTACACCATCATTGACGTCTGTCATGGGGAAGGTGTAATGATAGTGAACTCTCATCGAAAAAATAGATTTTTTTCATAGAACAAGTCAATTAAACCTGCACTCAACAGTGACAGTTTGAATACATAGTAAACCAGCCAATCCAAGAACAAAACAACAAATTGACAGCACGTCATTGTCATGTCAACTGACGGAACTGTCATACTCCATTAAAGGGAGGAGATACGTCATTACTCGTTGTGACCTAAAGCCCTATTAATGAAGACACTTTGCAGACCTTGCTGGAGTTGGGGTATCGGTGTCTGTCGTTTCGATTGAAAATGTGGCATTTACCAAACCAAGGTTAGGGTAGGGTAACGGAAGAAAGAAAGACTTTCAATTACTTTTAAAAAGTGCGAAAATCGAAATCTAATATCCGGCCTTAGCCGGCTCAGAACAAATGCAAATCTCCCCCTCATGGGCCATACACACATATGTATGTATGTGTATGTAAATCCAGTTGCCATGAAGTGAAAACACATAAAAAAAAAAGAAAAGAAAACCCAGGACGAACGAAAAGAACAACGCGAATGTAAATCTCGTAACGAAATTAGCAAAATAAACTTCCCCTCGAATAAGACACACTTCCGACTTTCAGACTCCTCCCATGGGGGCACTGATGCTGCCGTACGTACATACATACGAGCACAAAAGGCATACATACGAGTATAGTAGATCCTTGTGGGCAACAATGGGAAAGACGTCTCAAAAACGAAAATCTGTTCGCCATTAACCGTGTTTTATGTTCATAATGTGGTAATTAATTTTTCCTAATGGTACGGCAGCTCTGTATCCTCCGCACAAACATCCCGAAGGATGCTGCGCTCACATGTATGTATGTAAACATTTTTTTTTTCGCTTCTTCCTTGTACTCAGAACGAGGCATTATCCTGATTGATGATTTTCCTTTTGAAAATTTTTACCCGCTCTCCGTCGTCGTTGTCGTTGTCCTCCGACGTAAGAAAATGACAAAAACAAAAAAGAAAACGAAAAACATCTTTAATCTATCGTGTGCGAGAAGGAGTGTATCCTTTTCATTTTGTTGTTGTACACATATATGTATACAAAATCATATACATAATAATAATCCCCATATGTGAGCAATGATGGAATTCCATTGTGATCCACCAAGGAGAGCGTGAGCAACAGAAAAAAAAACACACATTTTGAGTGAACGTGAAGGGTAAGTAATCGTTCAACGTTCAAATTTGTCAGGGTTGTTGTTGTGCTGGCTGGGGCCGTTATTATTTGTGAAATTTTAATGGGCCTAAAATTATGGTTTTCTATTTTATGGCCCCGAACCGAGCCGAATCATGCCACTTTCCGCTTTGAAGTGGAAGCCAGCCTACTCCTTGATCCCCCGTCGAGGGGCAGGAGTAACATCTCCTCCTGACGTCCTTTTCCGTCATCGTCATTGTCGCGTCGTCATTCAATTATTCAAATTCGAAAAATTTATCATTTTTTTTTTTACTTCACGCTACTCGTTTTGACATTTTTTTCCCCTTTCTGCCGAAACCGTAGCATACTTTTCGGTCGGGTTTTGACAGTTTATCTTACCTTTTCACCAAATTCTGAGCGCAGGGTAGTTTTTTTTTTTAGAAACAAAACGCGGCGCGCTGAAACTAATACGGATTCAGGAACGAATTTTCAATGACGAAACACAAAACAAAAAATAAAAGAAAAGAGGAAACGAGAAGAAGAAAAGAAATTTCTGAAATAGCTTTGATTATGATAATGCCTGCATATTTTAAGTTTCCGTTTATTTTTCATTTTTCATCTTTTTTTTGCTTTTTTTGAGAGAGAAAGAGAGAAAGCGAGATAGCATAGCTTCGTTTGTGGGACTTTGACGTTGAATGGAAAACAATTTGTATTTATTCGCTTCGCAGGGAGGGGGGAGCTAGGAATCCATTAACAAAATAGCTAGCCGCAGGGATAGGGTTGTTTGAATAGGGAATGCCTGGCTGTTGATTTTGAATGCTTGCTTTGAATGCTACTTGAACAACGTTTCATTTTTACGTTTTTTACTTGTTTTTTTTTCGAATCGTTGAGTATTTGGATGAGGCTTGACGGCAAGGTCGATGATGGAGGTTCACCCGTTGCCGTTATCACCACCGCCTGTTTGGCTATCATAGACAGAGATGCTTTGATTTGAAATATTTGTTTAGTATTTTGCATGGAACTGGTTTTGCACTGTTTTGTCCCTCGATGGACGAAATATTTTTCGAATCATCATGATTTGTGTGTGTAAAACGAATTGTTCGGATGCATCGGTCAATATGTAACGAATGGTGACCGCAGGCATGTGATTGAAATCAGTTTGGGGCCAGCAGTATAATAATAGTTTTCGGGTCATTTGCGAATAATGTTTGGATATGATGGCTTTATGATTTAACCACTTTTGTGAAATCGACTCGTTCGTTAACAGACAGATAACAAAGCTGTTTTGCACCGCAATGGCTGGTATTCATGTACGTAATCAACAAGTTGTTTTCAAATTGAAGTGATTAGGGCGAGGTAGTCATTTGTCGTTCCACCCAATTGCACCCATTGAGGTTCTACCAGGTACTATCGTGCATGAAAGGCGGCCTATACACTATACCACTCCAGGACCTTCTCTATCGGAGAATTCCACGTCTTTACCAAACTCAACAACAAAAAGAGTTGTAACACTGAATCCACAACCTATGGGCCAGACAATCACGCGAGAAAGTCATACATTCATGAGTCAAGAACTGTTGAAGAAACTGGAGCAGGAGTAGTTAAACTTGATCTCCCAGTCATAAGTTAAACAGACAACCCTCTCTGCATGTTGCGTAAACCACTCTTTAGGGATAGGTGGAGTGTCTGCAACATCTTGTATGAGCTACAACGAGCAGAGACAGTGGGCTATAGAATGTGCATCTGCTACCAGAGGTAGATTTAGCAAAAAGTCGTGAGCTGCACTTACTTAACTGAGCGAGGTGACCTGGAAGGAGTGCATAATATAATGTACGAAGAAGCCCTCGATAGCTTCTACCCTTGCGGCAGAAAATGGGGCCCCACCTAGACAGACACTATCCACTGGATGTACACTACCATAGCCAGACCTATTCTCACTTGTGAATGTCTGGTCTCACGAGAGTTCACCTTCTGCATGTATGGGGACTACTACCATAGTCAGGACTACTTCCACTGCTGCCCTTGAAACCATGCTCGTAATCAGCCCACTGGACATATTTACAAAATTGTTTACGAAATGTGGAGGCTGCCACATTGGACATACTACCATCACCAGGCGGTTTCACGGTGGAGGAAGACAATGCATTTCCACTGCGAATGCTCAAGGCTCAGCAGAACCAGACACCAAAGACAGTGTCAAATAGCGGCTCCCGCCATGGATTGACGAGTCCAGAGGAACACAATGGATCCGTTGAGATTAGAGTGAGAAAAATTTCGATAAAAATCGTAAAAAACAAAAAAAATGTTACGAATACGCCTCCGAACCCCTCATATTTTTCGTATTTCTAACTTTTTCTGATACATTTCAGGTTTGAAAAGGGAGGAATCCAGTGTCACTGTGTTTTGTGGACAGATTCTCTTAGATTCTTCCTCGTTATGTAAACTAAAATAGAAAATGTTGAAAATCCTTGAAAAATGCTACTTAAACTCCAGCGAACATGTAACATTTTTCGTGTTTCTAGATTCTGTGAAGGAGATTCGACTCTGTAGAGGCAGGAATCCACTTGATCTCTATTTTCTGTATAGAATCTGGCTCTGGTATATGCCCTTTAACCTAGCGAGTGATAAGGGTGTGCATTAAAACTCGATTAGTTTCATTTGTCCCTCAGAAGAGAAGAAAGACGATACCACCAACTATTGTCCCTACAAGCTCCTCGCACAAACCTACGAACATTGCCCAAACCATGACGTTCACCTCACCCTTGGAACCAGTTTCAAACGATGTCTTAACACTTCCTGAACTAAGGATCTCCTAGAAAACCACTAATCCTTTCCAATTCTAGCAATCTATTGAGAAAAAGGGCCAGAAACCAACGAGGTAGGACGGAAAACGAAAGGCACTCCCAAAAAATAGCAAATAATTCCCTACCCACATACATTGTTTTGTTAAATTTTAGCAAAATAAGAAAGAAAGTACTTACAAAGCAAAACATCGATGATAAACAATTTGAATTCAAACACTAAACGACTGCAACGAACGATCGAGAACCACTTGCGCGAACAAAAACTCCTTTCCACACATTTCAACCACTTATTTGCAAGAAAATTCACTGCGAAATACACTTTTTCATAACTGCATTTCTTAAAATTTATGAAAATACTAAACTTTTCCCGAAAACACAACATTTACATCAATTTTGATTGATTTTTGCAAATTCGACGCGCAACCGAACCGAGCAAATCCATTCACGCACACGAACTGTCAAATTGGAACTTTCTTACGTAGAATGTCAGTGTGATGTTGGGAGGTGCACTTGCTCTGAAGGAAATGGTTGTGTTGGTGAGGTAAGTTTATTTTTTGTGTAATTTTTGTTTCTTTCATAATTTTTGGTGAATTTTTGGTTTGAAAAATTGCTAAGGGTTTTAGAAACCTAAGGGGTATCGATAAAAGTGTGAAAATGCATCAATTGGGCGAACTGTATTGGGTTCTCTAAAAGAAATAATGAAGTTAGTAGGCGTGGTCGACATAAAACGATGGAAATGCTATGAAATGTGTAGGACATGTAGAGCGAATGGACACCAAGTCTCCGGGCCGCAGGGTCTTTCCACTGCAGCTTTAGGAACAATGCGGTGGAAACAGATCCCACGTTAGAAGTAGAAGGGGACATTGCACGAGAAAAGTGCACTTCACCTAGCACTAACCATGTGGTGGAAGACCGAGAAGATTTAGGAAGTGAAGAGGCTTATGGGCAGTTGGATCGAATGATCCGTTGTCGTTTGACTCCGAGCCTGTTCTAGCCAACTCCTCGCTCCTTTCATTTTCTTGGAAGCCCTGGCATCGAACATAACGTGAAGGTGTGGCTAGAACTAATGAATTTCAGTTCCTCTTCACATCTCTTGACCAATTTTGAGTTGGTTGTGATGGAAGTGGAGGCTTTGGTGGCTGCTTGGCAGTCGATATACATAGAAGTCTTACTGCCTCGGTGATACCACATATTTCCATTTGGAACAGACTCACGTTGTTGGGGCGTGGGCACTTTGCGCTTCCTCTGAAAATAGTCCCACTTAGGGGGATCGAAAGTGGGCAAACCTACGCACATATTTGAGTTCTTTCAGATCTCCATGGCATTGCAACAAAGGTTTACATAAAAGCACACAGGAGTACCTGCTTATGAACCTACAATGTGTGTACATCCCCGGAAACACCCTCATCTGTTGTCAAGAATTCTTATAATTCAAACAAACAACATTCGCTCTCTCAAAACAAAAGCCATAAACAAGCTTACAAAGTACAAATCTTCGCCGATTGCCAACGAATTGCTTCCAGGACAATAAATTCATTAGAACACATAAAAACCCGAGTTGAATACACCTGTGGAGATTAGCACTGTTCTCAAGTGCTTCTGGTGCGCTCCTCAATTGAAAAGTCCTCCTTCTACCTATTGTTGAAACACATCTCACATCGAAGACTACACCTCGATAAGAAGAAGAGGAAACAAAAAAAGGATGACACCGCAATCGCAGCCACAATAAATACCTAATTTCGAGGGTTCTACAGGTAAGTATTCTCCAAGGAAGTGGAAAGTATACCCATAGCTGGAGGAAAAAACTAAATACACAGGAAACAATTCACTTTTCGGGAAGCGAACGAAATGGGATTTGCTATGAGATAAAGATTTTAGATGCTCCCAACAAGCATTACGGAAGTAAAGCTGATTTGAGCGCCTCTGTGCCACAGGGAATGGAATCCCCCTCCCTTTTTTTTGTTCTCTCTTGTTGAACGGACCTGAGTTGTGATGGGAATACAAGTCGAGCTACAGAAATAAATAAAATCGTTTTTCAAATTATCAATTCTACATTTGGGTTTATTTTCTGAGCAAGTCGATGGTTTATGAAAAATTCATGAATCCGGTGCATAAGATGGGCAACCGGCATAGGCAAATCTAAAGCCATTTAGACGCACTCATCGATGAAATGAAATCCCTTACGATACATGTGCGACGAGTGTACCTTGCCAGTGATTTGAAACACTGAAGAGGATTCCCAAGACTTTGCCTCTACACGTTCGTGTGCTGAATAAATCCTCTCGAAATATTTCTTGAATTCAATCTTCCTTTGCTTTCGGTTACATCACTTGCAATCTACTGTCAGTTTTAGAATTTAATTGAGTTACTACCCCAACTATATCCTGTATATGTTGTACAGCAAAAAATCAAATAAAAACCTCTTCCAATTAAGGAACGTTCGGCTTGGAATGTAAAACGAAATATGTATCTGCAAAACGATATCGTGTTCATTTGAATTTTGCCCGAAAGGTAACCGAAAAACCAAAATATTCCCATCACCATCATCTACGACCGAAAAAAAAAAGAGGAATAAAAGTATTTTCATTTGCCAGTTACTTTGCAGACAGTTTTCCTTCGCCCCGACAAAGGAATCCTTTGCCGAATTAATTGAGGCGAGTTTCGCAATATGCTTGGGTCTTCCTAGTCCTTGATTGGTATTCATATACATTGTTCATGAATGGCACCCTGCCCATCGGATGTAGTATGCTTTTGTGAGGATAAATGAAATGAATACACATTGTATGAGGGATTGGAATGGGAAAACTTTTTCTATGTGACATTTTGTTTATCTAATTAACCGTTAGAAAACAAGATAAATAACTTTATCTGAAGTTCATAAACATATACGTATCTGTTGGTATGATATTCATGCACTAGTGAGTGGAATGCTTATGGGAATGAGCACAATTGAATGTGTCCCGAAAAGATACAAAGTGTACCTCATTAGGAGGACTGACGGTGCACGCCGGAAAGTAGATATATTTTAATGAACATCATTATGCAACAAAGTAATGCATTTGCAAATGTGAGGCTTCCTAAACAAGTTCACCGGGCAGTGGGTACAGTGTGGGTGGAAAATAAAGAACCAACGAGTTTAAAAGGGGAGGTTGTGACCTTCGGATCAGACCTTGTTTGATTGTGAATGGAACTGATACATGAAGGAAAAATGCGTCCTTTAGGATTAAAAAAAAAATTCTAATTTGGTGTTAATAGGAACAACGAGGGCCACCCTCTACCCTCTCTGTTGGTGGAACGTTGGAATCAAATCTTCTAGAGCAAACTGCCAAGATTCCAAGTCTTTAAATACAACAACAAAACAATAAAGGAAACGACCCGCAGAATTGAAATGATGAAGCTCGAAGGACCAAAACCAACCCAACATATAGACATGTGTTCGTGAACATCATCGCATTTCAGGTTCCTCGAAGACCATCCTTCAGATGTACATTGTAGTGTTCAACGAAGAGATCACATTTTTAGCAGAAATAGTAGCAGAACCCCAGGACCAAATGGAATCCAGAATAAAGCTAAGAACATGTCTTGATGGCTTTGTAGAAGTCATGTAGAATTGCGTAAGAGGGTGTATATTCCCGGATCATTGAAAGCTGCAACTGGAGGACTAGAGATGGACTCTCTTGAAAGAATGAATACGAAGGTGTTCCACAAGGATCAGTGCTAGGTCGCCTACTGTGGAAGAACGTATATGATGCACAGGCTTGGAAGGTGTGAATGTTGCAAAACAGATTCATAATGTCAAAATGAAAAAGGTAAAGACAGCGAAACAGGAGACGAAAGCAATTCTAATTTTCCCCAACAAAGCAGTGGAATAAGTGATTGAATCTATGTGGAGCATGCAGAAAAAAAAGGTTTCAATACTACAATAATCAAATCGAAGATACCACCATACCTCGATGGACCTAGATACAGTCTAAGAAGTTCAACTGTTCAGAGTAGTAGGTTCTGTGATATCTGATGTTATGGTAACGAAAGAATTCAGAGGTCGAGGGTAGACCCAACGCAAGTTCAGGTCTTGAGAAATCATCCTCTGAGCCTTGCTTAGCAATCTCATCGGATGTCTCATATCTTGCAATCCCACTATGATCTGGGACCCAGACAAGAGTCAAAGTGTTCAGTATTGCGCTCGAATTCGAGGAGTTTTTTGCATTCTCGAACTTATTTTGAAACGCCTAAGAATATGCACTCATTTCGCATCACTTGGATTGTTAATGAGGAGGATTTAGCATAAAGATTGATGTGTTGGGCATTGAAACTCAGTTGTATTTGGTTTCAACACCCCGTGCGCGTTAGTCAGAAAGATTTTTGAATAAAATTTTTCCATTCGTCTTAGTTTGGAGGCAGTTTTTAGAATTCAATGCCGACTTTTAGGAGGTTACTACCTTTTTCTTGATAACGAAGTGAAGTTGGATTTCATTACACTTCTGGTGATGTAACATATACATATGTATGTATGTATGTCATTGCCCGCAGAATAATACAATTTATAAAAGTGTCAATGAAAATATGATGAATAACAAGATTGATCCCAACAGATACACTTTCGGCAGATAAACCAATAAGGTATTCAAAACATTGTGAGAGGATATCCCACAAAACGACAATCAATGCCAGAATGGAACATGGTTTCAGCACCACCAGGGCTATACACTCCCAAAACTCAGTGTGCAGTCCAACTCTGATTTAAAAGTAAAAGCAGCCACATACATATATTCCACGAATGAATGTTGTCGCTGACTGGGTACACCATACATAATGTATACAAAATCCTTAATTGAATTTTCCAGGAAATGAATACGCTAGCAGGCAGACAAAAAATCCAACAAAAAAAAAAAGCAAAACAACATCATTGTTGGTTTTTCTAAAGTTATGAGCGTGGGAACTGCTTCAAAAGCAATTCAATACTTTTGTTTGGTGTATACCCTGCGGAACACAATAATTATCAGCGGTAATGCAATGCAATGTGCAAAATTATGAGATTAATGTGTATAGGCTTTGATTTCAATTTTAATTATTTTATCTCGTTCGGATGCATTCGGAGGCAAAAAAAAGAGCGATAGGATGTTAATGAAGTTAGTATCATTAAAATTCCCTTAATCAGGCCGATACAGGGTTATGCAGGGACAAGTGTCAGAATGCCACATAAAGAGGAGGGAGTTTCAGTGGAGTAGACGTCATAATATACGGAACCTCATCAAGCTGTCAAACTGGCTATGGGTATACCTCTGTACCATCCCTGGTAGGACTTGATGGCATCGCTGTGTAGTCACTAAAAACGGAGAAGGGGCATTTCAAGAGCTCCTACTTTTTTCCATCATCAAGTTTTCTCCGAAAGCCAGTCTCATGGAGTGCGAGAACTGGAGACAGATTTGTGGGCAAATTAGCAAAAATATCAAAGTAAACTGGAAGATGCTAACATCTGTACTTAAACACCTCGACAACGTTGATGCTGTCTACTTATTATCATAAAGGATAGTGAGCCTCGATAGAATGAAAGTTGACATAGAGAAGGAAGCAAATACCATCAGCCTTCGCACTTGCTAATGCTCATAACATGGCATTCCTGTAAAAGCAGTGGACAGAGTAAAGTATTTCGATACCTTGGGAGTATCATTTCGACCGAGGATGGAACTGCATAGGATACAGAATAGAATGAACAGCCAATCGTTCAAAATATCGTTGGATCTTGTTCCAAAAAATGTCAGTTTCTAGCACAAAAAAGTTTCAAACGTTCTTCCATAGTTTACTATGAAAGATTTTGCGGATCTTCTTGTCACAGCTCCATGAGGGAATGGGTCAGGATGCTGACATTACAAAGCCGGAGGTAGAGTCGATCAGATACACATTTCTAAAAGGCGATACAGATACACACTGCTTGTCACAGGATGGATTGGATAGAAGACCGTGGATTGACGAAGGCACAAATGGTGGAGAACAGTGGAAGATCAGTCTCAAGAGCTAGAAAGAAGTAGTGTAGCACTTGAGTAAGGCGTCGTATGGATATATGGATCCAGCGAGTTCAAGCTTCCATTCCCAGGCGTTCAATAGTCACGACATGTTGCGATTACTACCACGGAAAGTTGTAACTTTGATCCTTTTCCCCGACTGACCTAACCAGCTATTAGGGAACGAAAATAAGTTTCTTAAATGGCAATCCTTACTTCCTCAACCCCACGGTCCACCACCTTCACCAGCACCAGCACTGCTTAATGACACCATTATGCAACAATTTCTAATTTAAATGAATGCATACATATACTCGTACATCCAGTGGAAAGAAAGAAAAACTTCCGCCATGATGATAGTTGCTTCCTATTGTTATCCTCTGAATGCATTCACTGCACCACCACACGCGCAAAACTTTTCATCCTTCGCATTCGACCATTCGAGGGATTTTCTGTGCAGCCGCGTAATTTAAACTCCCGTAACTCACATTAAATGTGTAAAGTGACCCCAAACTTTTCCTCCAAGAGTGTATTACGGAACTGGCTGGTGCATCATAACCGTGAATCACAGCAGCAGCTACCAGCCATTGCGGCGAATAGCACAGCAATACAGCGAGAGGGCGAACTTACATAACCAATTGTTCTTCATCAAAAAATTTGGTCCTTCAAAATGCTTCTCGAGTCTCTTTCTCGCGCGCGCCATATCCCTACCGTTCTGAGGTTCCTTGCTTCACTTGATACAGTCGCTTCCTTTTCGAAAAGTTAACAACGAAGAGGGAGAGTTTTGTGTCCTGTTTTTTTTTTTTTTTTCTTAAACACATACATACAAATTTTTTTGTCATTATTGTTCTTGCAGGGACTTTGTTTTTTGTTCCTGGCTTAGGTAGGACTCCTGTCTCGCGTCAGTCGACAACACAAATGAATGTAGTAAGTATGTGGGTATGCTCGCCGGTGTGTAGGGACAGGACATACTCGTTTTGATGCAAAAAAAAAAGAAGAGGTACGTAACCTAAATTTCCTTTATTTTTGGTGAAAGTACCTTTAGACTTTAGCGAGGCGAGAAGAAGTGAGTGTCTTGTCGTCACAGAGCCGCTGTAAGGCGCTACTCTTCTTCTAGTTGCTGCTGCCAAAAGCCCACTTATCGTGTCGTTTCTTATTATTATTTGCTTGCAGGGTTTTCGCTTTCCTTTCTTATTTTGATAAAAGCAAAAGAGTATCAGCGTCACTGGGGTGGGGGTTACCCCTACGGTGGTACGTACATATGTATGTATGAAGACATCCTTAAGAGTGAATGTAAAAAGGAAAAAGGATTTTACTGTATTTGATGTTGATGATGATGCTTCTGTTGTTACAGTTGTGTTATTCCATTTAATGCCCTTTTATTTATTACATCTGGAGGAGTTCTTTGCACTTTCGCAAAGCGAAATTGTGTGTCAGAATGTTTTTTAAATAAATAAATACGAGGTATTATGGTAGGCTCACATCATCATGTTGGAAATGGCTTCATTCTCAGTCGTGTATACTGATTCTATTCATTACAGAGACTATGTGTGTACACAAATGGAAATCAAAAAATATGATTGTTTCGGGGCCAAAGGAAGTAGGTACGATAGTACACTTGAAACAGAAAAAAAAAAAGAAGGAAAATGCTGCCTCCTTGGAATTCAAATGTCAAGAGATACTTAATTCGGTGGTTTTTTTTTTTTTATTCATTTTTGTTTTGAAGTCCCTAGGGCTCTCAGAGCATGACCATTTGAAGTCGTCGTCGTAGAAAGAGAAAGCTTTTTGCATTCAGTTCATGGACAAGTGCTTTGGTGGGGTAAATTGAGTGCAAAAACGTATTGAGAGGACCAAACTAAAGCGAAAGAAGCTGCGAAGGTTATTGGGTTTTGCTGCCAACGTCGCTTAATTAGACCTTTTGAATGGCCTTTGGGCGGATTTCAACTAGTTTCACAGATTCATTTTGTACTTATGTACGGGAATCGACTATCAACTTCAATGATTTGGGTCTCGCAAGTGTTGAGAGCCAGAAAAAATTCACAAACAAAAAGAGAACAAGGATCTAGACACAGTTCTCGATACAAAACTTTACTGGAAACTATATGTTAAACAGAAGGTTAAGAGAGCAAGACCATGCTATAACTATAATCCTACACTTAATCCTCATTGATTTGTACATGAAGAACTCAGCTATTTGCAGTATAGTCCGGCTCAGGAAATCTTGATGCTGAACGCCTAAGCCACAGTTCAGTCCTGGAAACAAAAGGAGGTGAACAACCTACTCAACCTATTACGTTCTTCTTCAAAGACGACTATCATTTGGGTCCCCCGACACAGTAACTATAGGTCAGTCCATGTCACCGTATGAGTCTTTAAAATTACAATTTATAAAGGAATAACCTTTCTTACTGTGTCATGGAAGATGTGAATCATTCACATATTATAAGCAGATCACGCCCAGGCACTCGAAAAATCGTAGTTATGGTACCACAGGCCACTAACCGATAGAAGACCAAAGTTATCTGGCATTGGATTGGAGAACTCACCGAAGGATTCTTTAAAAGTGTTTCCCTCCAATTTTCAATGAACCAACATAGCCATGAAGAGCACCTTGTACGCATTTTCTAGGGGCAACTGACAAGTGTTTAGTCAGCCAATATTCTGATATTGTCTGGAGTCTAACGATTCTACCAAATTCAAATAAGAAAAAAGGAATCAAGGCATCTTCTTTCAATCCTTTAGTTTCGAGAGCAAAGTCTTCCAGCAATATTCTCTCGAACCCACACAATTGAGTGAGAAGCAAAAGGTGGGAACCATGCATCAGTTTCTGTAAACCAAAGTACAACCAGTTCATTGGAAAGACAGTGGAATCTCATTTGACAAACGTTAAATAAAAACCAAGAAAAACGACCTTTTAGTCAGAGGAAGTGAATTCGGGGGAACGGGCCTTGAAATAGCCTCAAAAGTTCGTCAACAGCCTCATTGCCTGTGGTGGCTCTATGTTTTGGGACAAGCGGTTGAAGAAAATTCAGTGTTGACTCAAAATCAAAGGACATGAGAGCATTACAATCTACTTGGCTATTTGGTATGGCCTTGGCCCTTGGGTAACATGTATCCTTCGATACTAATCGAGAACTACGGCTGTCCATACTCGATTTTGTTTGTTGTTCAAACTGGAAGGGTCTGCCTCTGTCGTCCAATATGAGATTGCCCTCATCTACATATGTATATTGTAGAGGTTAGATGAATGGCTAAGATATCTGGGGTAGCGTAGTTACGCTTGAGACTCTAATAAAACCAAGACATTTCTAAGTCGAAGAATGGGTTCTGAGAGCACAAGTCTTGGGACCATTAACGAGTGAGACTCAGAGGATAATTTTTTTCTAGAATCTGCTCTTATGTGGGCTGTAGCTAGAGTTTTCATTGAACATAATTGGATGAACCATGAACCATGTCTATAGTTCACCACCTAAGGACCGTAACATCTTTAAGGATTTGTGTCGAACGAGAATTTATACTGAAAATCGTGGCCCTACTTACAAGAAAGTTTCTGAAGGAGAAAAACTATAATGTTTGTCATATTTTATTCGCCCCCCCCAGTGTAAGCCGACGTGTTACCACTTAAATGTTTAACGACTGAATTGTTTGTCCTAAAGAAGCCACATGGTGTACGAAGTGTGGACTTCAGTATGAATATTCATTCAGATCTGACTGTAGTTCAGCTATAATCCAATCATCTACTGATTTCTGTCGGCCGTACAATACCCACGAAATCCTTTGACGAGTCATGTTGACTCTGAAACCAGAACAGATTTCTTTTTTTTTCCCCCATTTTTCAACTCCTTCCATTGCACTGCAAACACGTACATACTTTGCGTACATGACTCCCTTTTCAGTGGGCGACTTTGCGATTCAAGTCATATGGAACAGATTCTGGGTTTCTCCTTTTGCAGGATACACACATATGGCGCCAGTTAAATATTCCTCCCTTTCTGGGAAATACATCACAACTGTCGGAATTTAGATCCTTGTAACTGCATTAATTATGAAATCTTGTCCTCTTTTCCGTCATAGACGAAGTAAAACACTTTCAAACAGCAGGATACTTTTTAAGCAGTTTATTCTTATTTTTTATTGTTGTTGCTGCTCATTGTTGTTTATGTAGAGTTGTCACAGTAAATCACTTGAAGGAGAGACGAAATCATTAGTGGGAGCAGCTCTTGGTAAAAACAACGTCTCGGCAGGAAACCAAAATAAATGGGGAACAACACCACATCACTAAGAGAAGCATCCCGTTGGGTTTTTACATTTTTTTCACATTAACTTCGGTCACAACATTCCATTCCATTCTGTTGTTGGTTCCCTTTTTCCGCTCCTGTTGCTGCTTATTGACCTCAAAGGAAAGGTTTCATCCATGTATGTTTCTTTTCAGTTTTTCCTATTCCCTTCCATCAAAATATACTAAAAATTTATTATCCAAACAGTGGGATCACTGGAACCACTTCGGACAGTGGAGAACGAAAAAAAATTGAAAGGACCCACCGGCCCTTACATAATCGCGCCATCAAACATTACCCTAATGCCATTTGCACAGGCCGGAGTTTACCATTAAATTACATTATAGCGCCGCTAGGGCCTCTGGCCAGTCTCTGGCCCATTGTATGTGTTATAATAATAACCAGGTTGGTGCGATGCCGTAATGTACAATACATTTATTATTTTCGTACTTATGTGTGTGTTTTTCTGTTTCCTCCCCGCAAACTTCATAAATGAGTACGAGTGCCAGTACTCCTGTATGCCTACAGGGGGAGGTGCTGCTGCTCTCGCTTTCTCTAACGACAACGACGACGACTATGATGAGGATGATGATGATGCTGATGACAACTCTGTTGATAGAGCTCATTTCGAAAGGAGTAGACCAGGGATGGTAAAATGAAAAAAAAAAAAAAGAAAACTCTTCCCTCTAACAACGGATATTACACGAAAGGTCATGGTGAATGGGTAAGTTCCATTTTCATTGCTGTCCTTGCCAGTGTTCTTCTTTAAGCAGCCTCACCCCTCGGGATTTCAATTCTTAAAAAAAAAAAAAAAATTATATTTTCACTCCGTTTTGCCAGACTTCCGAAGTTCGTGTATCCTTTTTCCGCTCCAACGGAGACTTTTCGACAGTGGGTGGGGTGTATATGTGTGTGCAGTGAAAAATGACACAAAGGGACATTTCTTCGCATTCTGGAGCTCTGGCGGGAGGAGTATACAAGTCAAGACTGAAAAGAAAACCTTCATTTGCTCAGAATAAGATGACTTATTGGCGGAAGTTATTATCGTAAGGTTAAGTTGAATGGACCGTAGTCCGTCTCTTCCACTGAGATAGAAAGATTCTATTGTTATTCTTGATTTGTTGCTGAACAGTTTATATACATTTTTTTTTTGTTGGAGTTGGCCTTCCTTCCTTCCTCCGTCTTGTGTTTGAATAAAGGACTTTCAACTTTTCGCTTTTCACTTTGTGCGGAAAGTTTGAGTTTATTTGCTCGTACTTAGTTGTGAATTTTTAATGAGCTGTTCGTATGGTCCATGGCCCTTTGATGGCCTGACGTGACATTTTGCCGTGACATTCCGTCATTTTCTCGGGCGATTACAGGCCTTATTACACTATGTACCTTGTTCTCAGTCAGTTCTGGTTTCTTGCGCTTGTTTGGTTAAGGAAATTAGTTAGACGTTGTGGACTTTTGCTGAAAACTGAATATTCATTCTGCTGCCACTTGGTAAACTTCAAAGTAATTCCACCACCACCACCACCAGGTGGTCACCATCATAATTATCGTAGTAATAGCACAGGGTGGGGGGAGGGCGCCACCATGTTTTTTGTTTTTTATTTTATTCGAACGAACACCTGTACAAAGTGTGGCCTTAATGTTTGTCTTCCCCCCTTCCGGCCATGGCCCGGTTGGCAGTGTGTCGGGCCATTGTAATCAGCATTGTTGCAGCATCCAGCGCCATTTGGCGTAATAGGTGCCATAGGGGCCCAATGGTGGGGCTGGGCATGGTCTGCATATTGCTTCATTAAAAATTTATTCATCCACCATAGTTGTTCTACACCCGAACTGTTGGTGAATTTTAAATGAGGAAATATGAAAATAATTATAACTTTTATCGAGAGGTATTTGAATGTACGGCAGTGGATTCTTTTCGGTGTTTTTTGTTTGTTTTTTTGGGAACAAAGTTAGTGATTATGGAACATTATGCCTGGGGGGGTGGATAAAATATTCAAAGTGTTTTTGGAGAGATAATTTTCGAATAAATTGACCGGGAATTTATGGACGGTAAAAACGAATTTCATTACGGAACTTATTTCTGGTGTTTTAAGCGGTCTTTTTGGACAAAGTTTTGTTTTTTTAAAAGTGGTCATGAGAATGTTTGGCGGGGTGGGGTTTACGGATGATTTAGTGGTAAATTCTTTGAAAATATTTTCGGGCTATTTTTGACTTCAAAGCAAAGACTTTTTTGAACAGGAAAAACAATCGATTTGGCAGTATGATGTTATAATGTGTTAATTGCTGATCGACAGACGGAAAAGCAAGTATTTCAAACCATAAACCAATGATGTGGATGCGGTTTTATTTGCTTGAAAAAAACCCCTCATTTACCCCACGAAATTAAATAGAACTTAAACAAGATACTTAGACCGAAAGCTGCCTTGGGAAGGGAACACATCAGACAGGATCACCGATCGGCTAAATCTTTGGTAAAAAATCGGAGTTTGAACCTACCATCATCCACTGGCTTTACACAGACGTTGTAAGACCGATTCCCATTCCAATGGATGCCTAGTCCAAATCAATCTTGTTACAAACCACGCCAACAGCGACGCAGCTATCATGTCAAATAGCTAAGCTACCATCATGCTACTTGAATCTTAGGTCATTAAGTCTAAGCTCGAGTAAGAATGCGTACAGCAATGAACTGGGTAGGAGGAGCAAAATAACCCTCTGTTGGATACCTGGCCAAGAAGGAATAGAGGGTAGTGAAGTGATCATCAGAAGGCTTAATAGGTCCTGAACCATTCTACAGAATAGGGGATTACATCCTCAAAAAAAAATTTCAGCAAACTTGAGAGGAAAACAAGGAAACAACCAGGAATAACATTCTGGGTATAAGCCAAGCTAAGAAACGTCCAGGGCACAACACAACCGGAAAAGATTTGCAGCATGAAGCACAATGAGCAAGAATAACCTGAACTGAGGCAGGTCCTAAGGAAATCTAAAAAAGGTCTCTGCGATGAGTTCAGTGAAATCCCGGAAACATGCTCTTGGATCTTGAGGGACATTGTCTTAACAAAAGACTGAAATATTTAAGCAAGTACCCGATGAGGAGATACAGTTACTAGAGACAACTCTCCTCCTCATATTCTTGAAGGAAACTGGGTTAGACGAAATGTTCTAGAACGGATTTCTTCCTCCGAGGCATAGTAAGAACATTATCTTCAAAATGACACCAAAAGGAATCTAATGCGAGGAAAACTCTAATGAGGATACGTACATATCTCTGCAAGGTGTTAGTAGGGCCACAGTAGATCGAAAGGTCGGAGTGCAATATAGCCCTCACTCTAGAGAGGAGGTAAAATCACACACTTCAGGGAACTACTGGCGTCTTTAGAACTACGGCAACTTTAGCTCTTGACTATAACTACAGTGGCCCTGATTTTGATAAGAATTGTACCTCAACTCAACAGGTGCAAAGAGTGTCCAACGTTTAAAACGATCCAACTTTCGTAAAAAAGGCGATATGGGCCTAGGTAACGAAATAGAAACTATAAGACCCCTTTCCCCTGACTGTGGTCAAAACGTTAAAACAATCGTCAACTCGAATTGCATCTTAACTTTCACGGATAGGACAAAAAACGAATGTAAAGTGGAGTCCGACATGTACTTGTCTGAACCCCAAATTGCATGTTCACGGGGACTATTACCAGCCACAGCTTCATGGCGGCCCAACGACAATAAAGTGTATGACAATGTCGGGTTGGGTTAGACTCAAAGCCATTCAAGAATTCAGTTTTCTTCTAAGTTTCTCCACGGAGTACTAGCTGCATGTCCAGTTACGCCCCTACCGACCTTTCTACGCAACAGAAAGGATAAAGGATTGTAAAATATAGTAGGAAGGGCTCTGGGCCTAAATATGGGTCTACTGGATAAGGTTTAAAGGGTCTGCATATTGGGCGCCCTTAGAACCACTCGGACGGATGCACTAGAAACTTCAGTTTCACTTCCACCTTCTTCCTGTAACATCTCTGGAAAGCCGATAGTGCCTGAAGCAGCATTCGCGAATCCGCGGGGAAGGCATCATAAATCTATTCCCAGTATTTCACATAATTTTGACTTTAACGTCAAGTACACAACTAGGATTCCTAGAAGAGGTGTATGGGAATCTGAAGAACCATCAGTGTATGTCTCTCTTCTAAACAAACCTGGCCAGAACAGGATTATATGAAGACTTATCTCTGATTCTCTGGTAGGCAAACATGTCAGAAAACTTGGTGTTCCCTTCAAGCGAAAAGGAAGAAACTACAGTGAATTTTTTTAGTCTATGTGTGTCCCTAACTCTCTTGGTAGACTCTTTGGAAAGAAGGTCATCAGGAACGAGATCAAGGACGAACGTATTTAAAGTTGGCTCAGACAGTAAAGTTGCACAAGACAATCGCGTGAGGTTTGAAAATTTCCGAAAATCGTGGTTACTCTCGCCACAATCCAAAAATCTCCACAAATCACAGAGAAGTCTAAATGACCTCACACTGACTACAGAATCTACTTAAAAGCAATGAAACAACTACAAGAGAATAATTGCTAATGTACCGGAAGTGGTGGAAACAACAACGAACATATGAGGAATCCTTTTAAATTACTCAGCCAGGAAAACCAATCTCCTAAAAGCAATGATAACTTCTTTACAAAAAGATCTCAATTTCTCTCATCAACTCCTCCTCTTTCAAAAAAATAAAAAGGAAAGTCACAGGACCCCCTCTCCACGTACACAACACATGTGTACATAGGGGATAGTCCACAGAACAGCTCCCCCAATTGTGAACAGAGATCCATCACAAAATGTAGAGAATATGATATTCTGAAGTCGAATTCGACTTCGAATGTGGTAGTGCGGAAAAAATTCAATTAACTGTAATCATTTTGTACTAACAAACGTCAATATGTCAAATCATAGATGGATGTGAGTTTACCTTTGCTTCTGGCTTGGTGTTATGATGAGACGATAGTCTGGAACTGGTCTGTCAGTTGAGGGACATGGTTAGGTGAAAATGGATTTTGCAAGAATCGGATTCGCAAAGAGTATTACTGTACGGAGAGTGAAAGGAGTTCCAACCAGTGCTGCCAGTTTCGTTGCAGAGAATTTTCGATTTCAAGCAAAATAGTGAAGCTGGGAAAAAGTAGGCGTGACAGTGGGGGAGTGTTTTGATGAAATGAAGAACGATTTTGATGGAATTTTGCATGTAACATTCACGAACGCTCAAAATCATCATAAAACAATGCTGTACGGTCACTCCTACTCTACAAGGGCTGCAGGGTATCATATTGTCAGTTCTAGACGGTTAAGGATCAATTCAAAGTTGTTCAACATTTCAAGCGATTTTCTAGTGCAACAAACGACTTACATGGACAATGCAGTGTATTGTGAAAAAGAACGTTGAACTCGTTCAAAAATCAGAGCGAGAACGTAAGCAAATAGAATTATGCCTTATGAGTGAATTTGGAAACGTCAAAGTGATTGTGATGCCGATGCACAGCACAACTGATGCAAATGTCAAATCACAAGACTAAAAGACAGAATTTTCTTTTGACATTTGTGGGTTCGGATTGAGAGTCTTGTCTAAGAGTCAATGCAAGTGTTTTGCTATCGTGAATTAGTCAGTTTTAGCACTTTTGTCTAGTGACAGCGATTGACATTTCCAAACGTCAAAAAAAATCGGGATTACCCTATCATGTCAGCTCTCCACTCCCTCCCTCGGCTGCAAACGTCAACATATTCAATTCGTCAGTCCTAAATATGTACATTTTTCTAAATGACATTTCCGCATCAAATGTGACAGCTTTGCGAAAAAGTGATACCAAGTTCTGTGTTTTAGAGCGTGGTGCACAGCTAAAACTGTGTTGCCATGATTAACAAAACGGTCGTTCATGGTACGAAATGAGAGTAAATTAAAGTTTCGTCCTCAGAGAAAGAAATTTCTCTTTGAAGACGAATTGAAGACCAACTATTTGCCACAAGCATTTTGTTTTTAAAGACCCAAGCAACCAGTCATTCCTCCATTCCATTGCGTCAATTAGGACACCACTAGCATGTGTTCTCGAAATTAAATTTCCACAAAACACAGAGGGAGGGACCAGAAAATAGACGAACAAAAAAAAATCTTTAATTTCTTACTCCCATCGCGTATTCAGTTTATCCTGGTAATTCTGTTAAATTAACATTTCAAACTACTCTCTTCACCTTGGAACAAGGACTACACACCAACACCCGCTCTCTCTGGGGACGACACAGCAAAAACTAACCACACAATGCTCTCTTAACAAAAAAGCAAAAACCAAAAAAAGGAGAAAAGGAAAATCCTTCCTCACACTATCGTCAAAATTAAATATTCAACACCAACGTGCC
Source organism: Xylota segnis (assembly GCA_963583995.1). Classification (NCBI taxonomy): domain Eukaryota; kingdom Metazoa; phylum Arthropoda; class Insecta; order Diptera; family Syrphidae; genus Xylota; species Xylota segnis. The sequence continues at coordinate 2,028,188 of OY757238.1, forward strand.
GAATTCAAATTCAACAAGTTATTTCTCTACGTGCACATTCAGACGGCATTGGGGGCGGGATGGGGGAAAGGTTTTCAAGTTTTGTTCTATCCTGAGAATGTACTGTATCTTGCTGCCATTCCAAATGGAATGAAGCACCATTGTAGTAACATTGTTCGTTCGCTCCTTTCAGTGATTTTCTTCTTCGAAGTCAAAAGCATTTTTCTAGACTTTTTGTCCCATCCTGTCTAAATTTTTTTTGGTTTTTTTTTAACGAAGGGAATTTCTTTCGCTCTTTTTTCTATTTGCATCTGTCAACCCTCTTCTGTCAGACAGAACTACACAAAAAGAGAAATGCAAATGGAGATAGAGATGGATGAACAGCAGAGGAGATGAATTTAATTTTGTTAAAATTAAGACAGGAAATAATTAGAGTTAGGAATATGCGAGTATAAAGGCATTCCTGGATCCGGAGGAGCAGACGAACTACAGAAATCTCTGTCACAGTGTTGACAGGAAGCAGGTAAATGCAAAAAGGTCGCCCATTACACCCACATACCTGATAATCCATTGAGTTGCCATATCCCATGTGATTACATGAACATGAACAATGTTTGATATGATGCTCCAGTTCATCGTCGAACACGTTGGCACAAGGATGCTGATGCTGATGCTGATGCTGGTGTTGGTGTTGGTGTTGAGCCGCTGCAATTGGGGCTGCAATTCCTGTTGATAGTGTTGACTTAGTTGAGTGTATTGATTTAACTAAATCGTTGAAATGATTTGTCGTCCTAATATCCCTGGAACTGTCATCGTCCTTAGTTGTTGCTTCGATGTCAGAAGAATCGTCATCGGGCCGAGGAACGCCGCCAAGTGCTGTCGGATCCAGTGTGCTGGCATCAATAGAGCAACCGGACATGAGAAGACTTTTTGTTGGGCTCTTTCTGATTGTACATGTTATGCCCATGATGCTGCCACCCGTTGCACTACTGTTGCTGCTGCTGCCACCGCTCCTTCCACCAATACTGTCACAACCTGCTAAACTTAAAAAGCTCTTATGTCGATGCCTTGATTGCTGTTGCTGCTTTCGGGTGCCTCCAGTGCCTCCAGTGGCTCCAGTATGTGAATTGCTACAATTGCCATTGGTCAGGCTGTCGTCATCGATGACATCGCCACCGCTGCAACTGTCATTGGGAATTAAAGAGGAAATCTTTATCGGACGAGATGGCTTCTTGTCCCCACCAGTTGCTGATAGAGAGGATGATGCTGATGCAATGGAGGGTGGTATTTCCGGTGAATTGGACTTGGTCGATGTGGCAGAGAATAGCATTAGTCGCATCATGTCGATGGAGTCCTTGGTCAGCGGCACTGTACACGACCCACTGTCAGTTGAGTCGTAATCGTTGTTATCACTTAGACTACCCGATTGGCCAAAGCCAAAGCCACTACCACTACCACCCGCACAACTGGTGTAATTGCAATTATAATTGCTTCGACTGCGACGTCTTTCAAGAGCACCGGATGCAGCTCCTCCTCCTCCTCCTCCTCCTCCGGTACTTTTCTTGCCCAATATCTGCTGATGTAGACTCCTAAAGTGGCGCCGAACGGCAGGACCACCGGAATGCGATAAAGTTGCACACCTACGGATCGGTGGTGGTGTGAAAATGGGTGAAGCAGTAAATTGCGGTGGTGAGAAAGTTCCGGTTGGCTTAGCAGAGGATGACAGTAGCAACGCAGAGAATGGCTGCAATGGTATGGCAGGGGATTTTTTCTTCTTCTTCAGCGATAGGGTTGAGGCGGCAGCCACATCCGAGCGTAAAAGTGTTGCAGGCAAAGGTGGAACGTCCAGGCCATCGTCTAAATCACCACAATGCTCATTGATTGTGGGTAATATTATCTGTGGTTGCTGCTGCTGCTGCTGGGACGATGACGAAGAGGAGGACGCACTCGCAATTGAAGGTGGCAGTGGAGGAGTTTTAAATAAATTCGATTCACTTATTGCACGAAATTGAGCTTGTTCCTCCTCTTCGAGTGCCTTGAGAGCACGTAGATCCCATTCCCCGGATGTCATTAACCGTGTCTTTCAAAACTTTTGTATCTACACACAAGAACAACTCCAAGTTTTTTTTTTTATTTTTCTTTCCTTCTTTCTTTTTTTATTTACTCATTGCCCCCGAGGAGGAATATCTTTCGAAAATAATAATCAATTCCGCCAAATACCATCTCGTACTTCTTGTTTCACGAAAATCTGAATCAACACACTCACTTGTCGGAGGGAATATTCTCTCGCGTACTTCACTTATCACGCGTTTATCACGCTCCGTGGTCTGATTCACAACTGAAGTGGTAACAACAATTGTAAGCCATTATATGTCGCACACACTGAGGAACGTCTTGTTCTGTGTTTGGTTGCCAAAAACAGACTTCCAAAGAGCCAGATGAATCGTGTCCATGGTAGTGGTAGATAGTAGTCGCAGAGGCGGCTTTATCACCTTGCTACCCCCAGACACATATTGAAATCCAGTCTCGAAAGCTTACGTTCCACAAAAAAGCTTTCCCTTCGTCCTCCACACCGAGAACTCTGGAGACTGTGATGGCAGCAGTATAACCCCCAATTCCACCTGTTTTTCAATGTTTTTTCACTTTTTTTTTGTTTTTCAGCGAAGTTAAATAATGCGAAGAGAGAAGAGTGAACTGTTATGGACCTCTTCCTAGGGCAGGACAACAGACGTACACGCAAAGAGAGTATAGTAAGAAAAAAAAAAACCAAAAAAAATAATAATTATGGAAACTTTGATCCTCAAAAGTAGTAGTAGCTGGGAAGGTAACCTATTTTCGCGGAAAATTAAAGCAAAGCGGGAGAGTTCCTTCAACTTAAAGTAAACACAAGGGGGTTCCCATTGAGATTCGAGTGAAATTTTGTTTTTAAGAGGAAGAACCAGAGATGAAAGGGAAGATGTTTTCTTTTTTTGTTTTTTGTTCTGATTTTCTAGGAAATTAATTGAAAATATTTCGTGGGGATTCTTTTATTTTTTTTATTTTGCCTCTGTTTCACAGAAAGGATACGTTTTGTTGGATTATATCAGCTGGGAGTTTCCACGGACGTTTTGTTAGATAAAAAAAGAATTTCTTTATTTATTTGTCTGTTAGGTGTGTTGTTAGCTTTAGAAGATGAGATGGTGTTGTCAGTCTTAGACGATAAGATTGTGTACTCGAGATTAGGGGTTTTGTGTTTGTAAGAGAGCTGCATGAGCGGGAGTGTTGTTCTATATGGAAGACATGACATATCAAGTACAGAATAGCAACTTATTTCCGAGTATTTAGAGCAAATGACAGATACACCACGTTTAAGAAACACGGTCCGTAACAAACGTGGATCTGTCATCGGAATGGATCTGTCATCAGTCATCTGTCATCCGCTATCTATCTATCACCTGTCAATCACACACGTGATACCTAGAGATGCCAGTTCGTCTAGGTTGTCAAGGAAAGAAGATCCTAGATGGAGTAGTCTTCTATAAGACAGAACTGGATGAGTGTATAGGAGGTGGAGAATGATAAAAAAAAACCCATTCTATTGGCATATGGGCCTATTAGAAAGTGTTGAGATAGTGGTCTTTGGTGCATCGGACTACTGACCTGGAGATTCGAGGTTCGAGTCCCAGACAACACCAAGAATTTATTACGGCTCCACCACTCGCCAGAGTATGACAACCATCCGAAAGAAAAAGTGGTGTCAGAGGCATTGGAAATCGGCACGGAGTACCACAAGGTTGCATTCTTCTACCAATGCTATTACTTGTAATAATCAGTGATGTTGTTGATGATGAAACAAAGGACTGAGATAAACTATGATACATCGCAAACCCACCCAGAATACAAGACCTGCTTCAACTAAAAAGCCCCAAGCAAAGCCTTTAAGACGGAAAGGAAGTCAAGAAAGTAAGCAGTTTTCTAAGCGATTGGCGGTACCAAACTGGATGTGGGCAGGAGAGTCAAGATCAAACGTGGATTGCAGCACTGCCAAGACATTTCATTTTCAATCTACTGCACGATGGTTTTGTGACACCAATCACACTCATGTTGCCTTCGTAGTAAAACTCGATTTGACAATCACTGTCAAATTTATTTCAGGGTTTATGGCTACATGGCATGCGGTCTACATTTGAAATTTTTATTGCATGACACACATCTTGCAATGAACTATTGCCAGTGGAGAGCAATTTTCAATTTTCCACAAAACCGTCCAATCGTGTCCTTTCACCTGCTCATACTAATCTTGTCTGGTAGCACCTCAAGGGACGCATACAAGTCAGTAAGTCGCTCCAAGCAAACTTGCTATGAAGAAGACCTAAGCAGTAGTCATCACTTCTGGAAGGATATTGGCTAAAGTAACCAACTTCCTGAGTATGCGACTCCCTATTCCAATGCGGTAGAAGAACTTATGCACACACTCGTGCTCGTATATCACACGTTCAGTTGACCCATAACTCAAAACTTTTCGATTACGATTTCGAATGTCAGAAACCTTGCGTTTATTACGTATCCCCGAAAATTTATGTGCATTTATGTGTTATGTGTGGGGCTACCGTTCCCCCAAAATTGATTTCTTTGAATAATTTATGCCAGTTCAGGCGAAAGTTACCCCTTGAAGCTGCCGCCACCTACTCCTATGCTAGTTGTTCTTGTGGTTTTGGCTGCTCGGCTGTTGGGCTGACTTTCGAATCCCTGCTGAGGGGGAACGAGTACATGTTTCATTATAATGGACGTTATTGAAAAATCAAAGTTTTCCAAGTGTAGATTGCTTCGCCGTTTTATGGAATTTTTTTCTTCACTTTATCCCGCCGAAGATGACAATGACGAGGAGGACGACAACGACGATGAGAGGGGAAAAAAATTAGAGTGCTCCCGATAGGAAAGTTTGCTGGAAGCAAGCAAAAAATAGACAAAAAAAAACGAAACGAAATGTAGAGTCATTGGCCAAGTGTCCGCCCGATGGAAGGCGTCCAATTTAATATTTACTCCTCACTCGGTGAGGTGCCAGCCAGGATAAAAGAAAGTTGCTGCGATGCCTTTTTTTTTCTCGTTCTACTGACTCAACCATCACCGAATCAGTGTTGTGATCTGGCGGCAGCGTTCGGGGCTCTCCCGCTTACACCGTCTATCTACCCTTAAGCCTACAACGGGAAAAAAAAATTTCAAACTTATTGGGTGAAAGCCAGAAGGAAGAAAAGTTCTGGGTTTTCCTTGGTTTTTTTTTTTTTTCTTTAAACTTTTTTGAAAGAGGACGAGTGCTGCTTGGGGTGGTTGAGATGGTTGCGATGGCTGAGATGGTAGAGGTGGTTGAGGTATTGCAATTGATTGTCGCTTTGGGGATGCTTGTGCTGGTTTCTATCGCTCACTTTTCGTGGGCAGAGAAAGGAAAGGCTGAAAGGAAAATCTTTTTTTTTTTTCCTTGTTTAGCATCGTAGTCTATTTGTCTGTCTGGCTGTCGTTTGTCGTTTGTCGTTATCCTGGCCTGAATAGCGGGGCTAATCGTCGAATCAACTTTGTTCAGCAATGTGTTTTTGGTTTCCTTTTTTTGCTGTTTTTTGCTTTGTGTTTATCAGGTTGTCAATTGTTTCCGGTTCCGGAAAAGAGATTCTAAAAGAGATTAAAATTCTGCACTTTACTGTCTAAGTGTGTTCCGAGGACGATGGATGGATGGATGGCAGGATAGAGTATCGATAAATTGAAAATAAGTATATCATGTTTTGTTTTCCTCACATGCTCGTACACAATATCCGCTAGAATGTGATGTGTACGGGCATGTGTGGGGAGAGGAGGTGAATTTACATATTCATTGAATTTTTCTCATTTTCTTGAGATGTTTTTTTTTTTATTTTTGGGACAACGACGACGACGACGTGGAGGGTTGATTCGATTGTCAAGAAGCGAGTGCGAAGGTTTCTTATCACTTCCGAAATTGATTTATAGATTTTTCCTTCTGCCGGATTGACGAATTTGAGTAGCTAGTTCGTTTTCGTTTCCGTTTTTTAAAGCCAATCGTCCCTTTCTATAAATCGAATGAGATCCTTTTTTTTGTGTCAAAGTGCGTGTGTGAGTGTGCTGGGCAAAGGCTAAGGGAAGCATACAAAAGTTCAGATGTACTTGTCGACCCTTGTCATATTTCTACAACGGATTTGGCCAGTTGTTCTGGAATTGAATTACCGAGACAATGCAAAAGCTTGTAAATGTATTTTGTAATTGATTAAAAGTTTTCACATTTTTGTTTTGTTTCTGCCAAAAAAAAAAGGAAAAAAGTTGGTTTATTGTTGAACTTTCGTCGCAGTCACGTTTTCTGTGTCTCGCTTGTCAGTTGGAGGTTTGGTGTTTTCGGTGTTTTTTTTTTGATAAAGTTTGACAGTTGGATTGAGAAGGATTTGGTGAAATGGATTTATAGTGTCCATAAGGCGGGAATAAAAGATTTGTCTTGGGATGCCACAAGAACTTTGTATGGACATTTGTCATTTCAGTTCAGGGCCATTGGGATACTTTGGGCTTTGTTGGTTTCCATGAACCGCATGGAGGTTATCTCGGACTTGTTAGCTCAAAGGGCTTACACGCTTACACAGTGGTCAGGGGCACTAATTAACGGGTGTTTCGAAGTGACACTGACAATTGTGATGAGGGCAATTGGGTCGATGTCATTGGTTTCTCACTGTATTGTTGAACAGAGCCGGAATTCTTAGAAATCAGCTTTGGAAACTACCCAACCAATGGGTTAGAACCAAAGACACACGATGGTCCTTGAGGTTTAGGGTACAAAACGGCTATCAACTCCTACTCCCACATCCAGGTAGTGATGGAGACGGTAGTGAAGAAATTTTTACGATGGAGGCAACAGTGGGATTCATATTTCAAATCAGGAGATCCTGCTTGGTGAAATAGATTGTACTAGATTCTTCGATATATTCGAAGTAGAGGACTTTCAGGACTGGGCAAATCGATCCTTTTTGCCCAAGGGGTGTCCAAAAGTACTGTCACGTAACCGAAACCGACCCGAAACGAATATGGACAATAACCTACGAGTCTGCACTTGGAATGTACAGGCCCTGTACACTTCAAGCGAAGTTTAGGAACAAAAAAATGTTCTCTAATATAAAGCAGACATTCAATTTAGGAGATATGTGGGATTATAGAGACTACAGAGATATAGAGACTCATAGATACAAAGGAGGCAGAAACATGGTCTGGAATTTTCACAAGAAAACCATGCAGCTGGCGTTAGACCCGGAACACAGGTTCCTCGAAATAGTAGAAAAACCTAATCGCAGACGTGCAGGGGATTGCAGATGTAAGGATCCCTTCCATCATTTACTGAAGAAACATCATTCAGAAGGAATGACAACGAAAGAGAATATCTCATCGCAAGTCGATGATCCAGTTCTCTCCCCCAGTTTATAAGAAGGCTGGATGGCTTAAGAAAAATAAAGCGGCCAACAAAAAACTGCTGCTACTACATGGCGCCGAGTGCGATAAGCCAGGAAAGCGAAGGAAATCTTGCGCTTCTTCGAAATGTTGATCCCATATGCAAAGAGGAGAAGATTAAGATGAAGTGAATGTCGTCAGGAAAGTTAAACGTCCTCGACACCCAATCAAGCCAATGGAGAGCATTGCTCTAGCCAAGGGATTCTTCAAGTTCCTGACACAGGCTCAAGACGACAATAGAGATCGAAGGACCAAGTAAACGAAAATACCAGTAAATCTCAGGCAGAGACTCGGTAGTAATTGCCATGGGCTTCCGGTACAAAAAAATAGTCTGAGTCTGGTTGTTAATGAGGACAGATATCCCTATCTAAGCTCTCGCTTAAAGCCTTTTGTCGGCAAGATGTCTGAATACAAGGCTACAAGCTCCTACAAAGTCCAATCGAGAAGTACTTCTCCATTATGCAAGTAGTCCTCAACAAAAAGTGCTTGAATTTCAAGACATAACTCATGCAAGCCAAAATCGTTCGCATCAACCGCATAGTTGAATAGAAATAATTATCGTGAAAAACTACCGAACAACACTGTTGGCACGAGATCGAGGCAATTGCCTTGGAACAATACTATTGTTATTATTGCCATTTGAACCTTCCTCGCTAACAGAATCCCCTGACAAATATGTCGTACAGCAAAACCACCACTCGACTTACCACATTCTTGTACGGACATGCCAATTGGCAAGCACAGCCAACTTAATCCAATTTATGTGCCCAGCCTCCACCCACAGAGCCGAACTTTATGGACACATCCTTCGCAAACCTCGCACAAAAACATTCCAGCTACCAACCTAACGCCAATTTAAACGCCACACTATTATTCTCGTCACAAAACAAAACAACAAAAAAAACCAATCCCAATCCCAATCCCATTGCAACAGGCTATTTGGTGAAAACCAAACAAAAACACCATAACCTCTACCCCATTCATCATTTTAATTGCTAGAGAAATCTGAAAACTGAACACAAACACTTATCCCGACAAAAACTAAAAAAAAGGCAGTTGCGCTGACAATGCTAAGGGGAAAATAACACAAGCAGTTTTTTTCCTGTCCCAAGTCCTTTCAAGCATAACCCCATAAAGAACGAAAGCCACCTACTCTAGTGTCTCCCGCTTCGTCGTCATCCCAAAGGATTCCAAGCCACCAACACACACACACAGACACAAAGAACATCAAGGTTGCAGCACCAGGGAGAAAAACATGAACACAAGTAGGTGGTAAATGTACGAGTATACCCGACAGGGAGCAAAAAAAAAGGGAAAAAAATTTACGAGATGAAAGAAAAATTACTCCTTTGAGGATTCAAGTTCACCATTTCTCCAACGGTGCTGAGTTATAGCCCAAGGATATGAGCGATACGGGCGATGTTTGTCGTACAGAGCATAACATACCCATCACTCGCAGTGGTGCCAACAGCAACAGTATATACCGCATCCAGTAGGGCGGTGTTCAAAAATACCCTCGCGTCACGTAGCACATCATCATAAAATGGCCGCATTCACGTCAAATTAGAAAATGTTCACATTCCAATTATGCAACAGATTTACGAAGCATAGGTAGAGCTCACCGAACACACCGAACACACAGAGAACAGAGAACAGAATATGGCAGGGGAAAATTTATTTATTAAATGATATCAAAGGAATTTTCATTTTGACCACGCAGCGAGCAGACACCAGCACACGAAACTAGACAGAGACACACGTGTATTCTCGGAGGAAGAGTTTCTATAGGAAAAGCAATATACCCGCCATTTGTTCACCCCAGGGAGGTGCTTGATATATTTTGACACTTGCACGGTAGGAATTGAAAGTTATATAAGCGAAAGGGTTTAAATAGCCAACTTGGTGTGGTATCCGCTGTACGGACAGGTTTCCCGAGGGTTCAAACGAGGATTTATTTATTTATGGATGCGGAACGGATTTCAGCTGGAGATGTATCGTTTAGCTCTTACGGTGAATGGGTAGGAACAAGTCGCAAAGTCATTATACTCGTGTGGGTGGGTTCACAGACTCTGACTGGGAATAACTTTATGAGTTGGCGTAGTGCTTCCCCAGATATTCCAGCAAAATCTTGCGAAATTAATATGTCAGTTGTAGGCTTAAGGTGTTTGGATTTTCACTCTGTTGCAGGTTGGTGGGGATTCGTATACGGATTAGGAAAAGCACTTGTGGTGTCTAGACAAAGGGATTACTTGATTTTGTTTATATCGATTCATTTGCTTCTTTGGAGTTCAGGCAGATGGCTTAGCTACATGGAACGTTGAAACTTTAGGCAAACAAAAGCATACGTATGAACACAGCCCAGGAGTTCTGTCTTCCGACTAAGTTCTACCGAACATGACTCTGAATTCATGTGCAAAATCTTCATTAGTTAGACCTTGAGGGTGTGAACTTTTGGACTGCCCTACACAATACTGACTTATGATAGCCTTATTTGATGGGAGGCCGCCAACAAGATCACAAACTTAGAGGCTCACATAAAGATACAGAGATTAGAAAGGGTTGTCACCACGAGCCCCTGGGGACCTACACCTTCTGCGGGACTGGAGCTCTATTTCGTTCTGTTGGATATCTTCGTTTAGGTTTATGGAGGAATTAGTGCCTTAAGAATCAGTCAGTCAGACAATTGGAGCTGAAGCTAACGAGATGAAGATCCCAGAGACCCTTCAGAAGCCCATTCCCTAATCATCACGCAATTCAATCCTGTCTTTTTTGTCTGTTTTGCATTGAAGCTCACAGGGATAAGGACCCTTATGAAGGCAAACAACAGATGGGCCATCCTAGACACTTCTGTGAACCAAATTGGACTCGCTACGACTAAACAGGGCGCAGCGGTCCATGGGACTAGCTTCTCACAACCATTCGTGTTGTATTCTTTACTAATGTTCGAGTATTCTCACAAATGGAAGGGGGCGTGTCCGAAGAGCAATTTGCTATTTGAGAAGCTTTTCAGGACAGTTGTACTCGCGGATTTTTGTCAGACGCTCACGAGAGGTGGGACCGTGAAAAACTTTAAGGATTGAACCTGGAACCCCTCCTTCAGTAGTCTAACCACTTAACCCTCTCTAAGCCCTCTTTGGGAAAAATTCAAAAACACCCCACATTTTGACAGGACACCCTCACGCCTAAAGTCAACATGTTCACTGATGAACCCCCACCTCCCAGTCGATTGTAAATTCCTGTGCCTCTGCCAATTTTTGACAACACTCTACAGTCACGCCCCAGCATTCTTTAGGAAAATCCTTTTCAAAAGTTTCCACAAACAACAGCAACAACAACCGTAAATGTTTGTTATTACGAGCATTTTTTTGTGTGACAAAAAGTCACTTCCGCAAATAGATACGTTTACCTTCAATCAGATCGTTCGTGCGACGTCGCTTCTATCACCTCAAGTAAGGATTCGTCATAATTGAATTTCCTCCCCGTATTTTATCCAATCAGTCGTTAAATTCAATTTTTCCGTTAACACAACACGTACACTTCCGGTTCTCCCCCTTGATGATGATATTCACAAATTCACTTGAAAAAGCACAAAAAAGGCAAAAAAAAAAGCAAAAAACATGCTCCAAAGGTTTTTAAGAAAAACTTTACCTTTTGCGTCAGGAGAGTAAATACAGAATAAACGAAGTGTGCTACACATTCACCATTCACCATTCAGACATAGAGACAGACCCAGAACCAGAGCCAGAGCCAGAGCCAGAGCCTTAGCCTTAGCCTTAGCCTCCCCCATGTCCTGTAGGTAGGTACTGTGTGTGTCTCTCATTCAAATCCGTATTTGAATTGCAAAAGCAAAAAACGACAACGCAATGAAAAGAGACAATAAAGAGAGAGTATACGAAGGCAAAAAAAAAAAGAAAAATAAAAATGAAGAAAGATGACAACATGAGAAGAAAATAAAAAGCAGATTCACGTTGGATTATTAAATTGAAATTACCTGACGTGAGAGAGCGCACCTGAAAATAAAAAAACACTGAGCAACTGCAGAAGCAGAAGCAGAAGCAGAAGCAGAGCAGAAAAGAAATGAAAAAAAAAGTAATGAAAATGATAAAACGTGAATGAAAAGCCTGACTGAAGGCGAAGAGAGGCACCCTTGGCATTAAAATGATTAAACGGCAGCATAACGAAGTACACACACATAGCCACAGTGTGTCGCACGCTGAACGCTTGAATGCCTGAATGGTTCCATAAATCATATAACTCTCTTTCTCTGGAATGAATGAAATCCGTAAAATGGACTTAAAATTATGGATTATCTTTATTTGTTTGCCGCCCCTTGTGGCGCACCTGGATCGAGCTAGAAAGTCCTGTCTGCCTGCCTGCCCTGTCGGTTGACAGCAGACCCCACCCAATGGCGATGCCATTTCTTGGAATAATTATTATTTCACAAAACTAATTAAATTACCATCAAGCATTGGGATTATCCCATGCATTAAACAATATTGATTTTCCTTGGAATTAAGTCCCGTCGCCCTCCCCGGGGATAGTAAGTTGCCAGGAAGCGCAGGCATAAAGTTTGTCTTACTTTACAGAAAAGTTCGCTCGACTAATGAGCCATTGTACGTAGCAGGTACTTACATTTCACTCACATAATTAAATTTACCTAAATTTCGGGGAAATTCAAGTCAAAATTCACGAGAGAGTTTGAATTTGAATTGAAAACAAAATCCCTTCAATTGATTTGTTTTCGAAACACACACGTCGGGGAGGCACTCGCATGAATATGAAACAAAACTTCAATTTCCTCTCGAAATCGATTTCATATGGAATTAGGCTCAGGAGGATTCAATGACTACATTTAAGGCATATTTTCCAACAATTTAAATGTATGGGTGTACGTCGTATTTGTGTGCGCATAAGTATGTACAATTTTAATTGAAACGAAAAGCACACAATGTACACTCAAGACACTACTGTAGTTGTAGTTGAAGATATGTATCTGGATTTGACAGAAGTCCTGAGTTCTCTGCACGTATGTCCCACAGGGGGACAGGGACACAGAGTGTTTGTATGAGCTCCTTGACAAGCCCTATGAAGAATGCCTCAAATGTGAGGTTAACAACTTTTTGGGCATTTATAACGTCAAAGAGGAGCCATACCACGTCTGGCAATGAACTTAAGCTCATGGAATTCGGAGCTACACAAAACGTCGATATTGCAAGCACACACGGCTTCCTCATCTCAATATATTCACGGGGACGTAGCCTTGTTGCACCTAAGATACGAATAAACCAAGCTTCAACCGCAAAGTTGAAAGGGTATCGTGAAGTCTTTGCACGAATTCTTTGCCGCCACGAAATCCAAAGAAGCAAAGCTTCAAGACTGAGGACTGCTCGTGAGCTGTATGGGACAGGAAGAGCATGAGTTTTTTCCAAAAAGAAAGAAAGAAAAAGGAACACGAAAGCGTGTCTTCGAAAATATTGGGAGATCTTAGTTCAGAAGTAATGTATGGAAGCTTTATGAATAGGTAGGCAGAATGTAGCGAGGCTACAAGATCTGTAAAGACCCAGAAGCCATAGGCGGTACTCAGAATATAGAGAACTTCTTCTCCAGACAACATATAGGCGACGAAGGCCAGAAACACCTAAACAAAACAAAAAGTAAAGTGCAACATATGTAGATGAGAGCTTGTCAAGCAAGCAATGTGAAGCAGCTGGAGATGACTTGACAGAGAGCATACATAAAACTAGAAGAAGATTTAGTCAGACGAGGGTATTGCGCATGAATAGAAAACGCTTCGGGCGGAGAAGGCAATTGTACAGCCAGGCTATATCCCGAACAACAAAGGATAAGGATTCTATCATACACGAAGTGAAAAATTCTTTAAAAGACTTTTGTCTTGACGATCTGTGGAGCAGCAGATACAAACCGACCTTGTGAAAAACCTCCTTATCAGTCGTCTGAGATGGCTAGGCATGTAAAGCGATTGGATAGTAGGCCATCAACCACCAGAGCCACCCCTGAGTTACAAGGCAATAGAGGAAGACATGGCCTCAGACTTGTCCGTTGAGGCCTAGTTTCACTCGAACTGTAGCTCCACGTAAGCAAGCTGAAAAAATGTACGAACATTCTCTAAGATTCGACCCAAGGATATCGAGAAGGGATTAATCTGTGGGCTTCAGGTGAAAATATTTTATTGTGGTGTGGGTAAAGGTGGGAAACTGAGGTTTCGATACCCAAATCGGAGCCTAAAAGGGTAAGAAGTGGTCAGCATAAAAGTGTTTGCTAAATATGTATACGGATCTGTACCTGTGGCCTGGAAATGGACAGATATCAAAAAGGTATGATAGAAGACGAAAGGCACCCCAAAAAATTGCAAATAAATACATACCTAGATAGGTAGATATGTATGTAGTTATGTTAAATGTTACCAATAAAAGAAAGTAGGTACATACAAAGCAAAACAATTTGAATTTGAATACTCCAACGACTCTAACAAACGATGGAGAAGCGTTCATGCAAAAGAACGAAGAACAAACACTAATTTCCACATTTCTCGCAGAATATATTAGCCTCCGTTCCTGTATACATTTACGGAGTTCTTTAAAAACTATGTATGCTCTTTAAGGTTTGAGCTCAGGCCGTTTAATTGGCTAATCCTCAAGGGACTCTTGGGGGCAGACTCCTACAGGGAGATTATAAGGAGAATCATGTTGAAAATTCTTTCCAGTCCAGTTGTCCAGTTTCAGGAGTTTCTCATCAAGGGAGCGGCGACACCTTCCTGTGGGGTGCCTCTGAAGGCAGGGAGCCTTCGTCTTGAAATCACATTACGCGTAATTCGGAAACAAAAGACACCACTTGACAGTTTTTTTTCTAAAATCCACCATGAACCCCAGCAGCCATTATATGATTCGTCTTCCTGTCGTGAGTATTCAATTTTTTATTCTGTGGCTTTGTATTCAACCTTTCGGAAGAATAGAGGTGTTTGACTTTGTTAGTCAGTCAGTAATGAGGAACGTCTATCCAAGTACGATTCCTGAAATTCACAGCACTGAGCTTAAGCTAAATTTAGCCGGAAACATGCCGATAGAACTCACCAACGAGTCTATGGCAAGGTAACTGATTGAAAACCTTTGCATACCCCAAGGTGCGACACGGTACCATCAAAGTCACGACCCAACCAATCGATTAACAGTCCTAATCGAATTCCCTGGAATCCGAACATGAAAAACAGTTTTCTATCAATAACAACCTCCCCACTGGCTTCCCCTTTAAATAATTAAGAGATGAACGAATGTGTGTGGCCTCACAATTAATGGCCCACACGAAAGAGAGGGCTTTGTGTAAAGATGACGTCCATTTGGTCAACCCTCGTCTAGTTATTAGTTTTATGATATGATTGCAATTTGTCTTTGAATATTGTATGATATGTTTACTCATATGTTCGTCTGCCGTTAAGGGAGCCAGTGTGTGCGTATGGAAAATGATTTATGAGCTTGTATTTCATCATCATTACTTAAATCCTTTAAGACCAGACCTAGGACATCTATCAGGGGGTAGCAAGCATGTCTATACGCTTGGTAGCATATAAATTCGTTTCCGAGAAGGTGGTAAGTACAAAGTGCTCGAAAGCTATTTGTACCTCTTCCTCGGTGAGATACTTCATTTGATTTACTGCTGTTTCGGGTTGAAGTAGACCAATTTCAACCCTTCTCCACAGCTTATGCCGTAAGCTTTGCGGTTCATTGTATAAATTCTTTTACTCATTTATTTTATGACATTTTCAGTAAGATACCCTTTTCTCCTTTTTATTGACCTATTCCGTTGAGTACAAGATGGTTTCTAGTGTTTTCAGCTTCGTTGATTAAATTCCATGTCTCATAGATGTCGCTAGTCAAACGTCATTCTTAGCCTCTCTAAGTACCCATATCTCAGTCGTGTTAAACAACTCCCGACCTCCTTTCAACCTGCCACCTTGACATTTGCCTGCAACCACATTTAATTTTTCCAAGAGCCGTCAAGGCACAATAAAGAAAACCCACTTCTCCCCGCACACTATCGCGCAGTGTTACTTTTTTGCCAAAGGGATGAATATCCATCCTTGCTTCGCCATAATCATTTCGACAATGAGAACAAATTAAGAAAAAAAAAACTGCAAAGATACAAAAAAACATCGAGAAATATTTCTTCAGCGACTGTATGAAACGACCGGGAGCTATCTGCTTGGGTGGGGCGCGGGGGGCTTGTATACATTTATCCTGAATTGAACTTTTGACAAAAGGACGAAAACATAATAGAGAGAAGACTGAATGGAAAAAATGAAAAAAAAAATGAAAAAAATGGGAAAAAATGGACAAAAAACATAAAACTTGGGGAGCTGTAGGAGGGAGCAGAGAAAAACGGGCAGGAGTAGCAATAAAAATGGAGAAAAAGTTGATTTATATTTCCTTGTGTCAGCTATGCACCCCCTTTGGATAGATGCTATCTTTGTTGTACTACAGAGCAGAATGTACACACTCACAGGGAACAACAATACAATTCACTTGAAGGTCGGAGTGCCGGTTGCGGACTGACTTTATTTTTTTTAATAGAAATCCCCTTTCCGGTTTAATTTTCCGAGAAAGCACAGGTAACAACAAGGTAAATGTTATTGTGTAGTACAAGCTTAGTGGGATGACATTTTGCTTTTATTTAAGATGCTGAGCACTTGGTCAGCATTTTGAAATTAAAAATTTACGAGTGGCATGTGTGGAGGATTATTTTTACCTCTGAAACGGTTTGAGGATCCTCGTGTCACCGAAAGGGAGTGCGAGTCTGTAAATGTACTTAAATTGGACATACGTTGGGCGCCAGTAATTAGGTGAGCTTGCTAATTAGGTCACGTTTACAGCGTTATTACGGGGGAAAAAAATCTGAATTCCCTCTAGTCACATGGGCAGTGAAAAAAATGTCACCTCTGACCCCTCTACGAAGTCAGTACTCGTGGAGGAGACAAATGGTTACAAATTTAAAAAACGGATTTTTGGCTTTTAAAAGAATGATGTCGACGTTGAGGATCTCATGGGTAGACATGAATGGATGAATGGACATTAGATAGCCGTGACAGGAACAGGATTAAATGGGGATTTTCAGAGAAAATTGTCAAATGGTAGCTTTTGTGTCCGAATTTGCGTGACATCGAGCTTTAGGCATTGTGATGTCAAGAGGATGCCACAGACTGTGGAGCTATTGGCTGAGAAGGTTCAATAAAATCAATCTGACACTTGCCATTGCCTTCAAACGACGCTACTAGGAGTCGAAACTCCTAAAACTGGACAGCTGGGCTGGAAATATTACTCAATATGCTTCGCCTAAACAGGAGTCGTGAGGGTAGCCAAATCTGAGCTCAAATCTGGAAGAGCATACACAGTTTCTAAAAAAACCTCGTAGGTTCTAGGACCCTATGAATCGACTGTGGACAACCATTCTGCTGCACTTATTCACGTTTAGAAGAATGGGAAACCTAGACAGATTTGTGTAGCACCAGAGTCCACAATATTCTCCGAGGAACTCAACACACTTGACCAACTCGACCAGACTTCCTGACCAAAGTCGTGTCCTTCAAGTTGATTTAGGCAATTTTTGGTACGGAAATCAAGTCTAGTTCGAACTATAACTGGGTCCCTGATGAACTTGCAAAAAGAGGGTCAATAAAGGAGCAACACCAAGCATTTCACATGATTAAGTCTTCACTCTGTAACCTCCAAGAGGGAGTCGAACGTAAGGTCCTAATTCCTAATGTGGAATTATCTTACCAACGTGATACATGTATCAAGGAAGCTCTAGCTTCGATAGGACAAAGCCAGAACCAAAAACTCTACAAAATGATAGAAAATCGGTCTCAATGTAGATAGGCACTGCGGTGATGAAGCGGCTTGCAAGGATAGACCTCACTGCCGAAGTCTATGTCAAGTAATTACGAGAACTTTAAAATCTGAGGGCATTGGGATTATTGCAGACCCTATTTACAAGCTACACAGCCAGTCCTTTCCCAATCAACCCACCTTCTTATATAAAGTAAAACAAAAACTTTTCCCATAGAACAAATGACAGTTAATTGTGTGGTTTTAATTAATCACCGAATGCGATTCGCATTTTCCAGGACAAAGTTCCACAGGCACCTTTAAACGGGTTTCTCTTTACACTCAAGAACCCCAATACGAATGAATTGAATTCACTTTCCCATGAGTGTAGTTAAACTTTTTAACAACAACCCTGTCCAGACATTTTTTCCTCAAACTTTTTCGTACGTGTACAGCAGCCACAATAGTGTTTGTACTTTCCTTGAAAATGAAAAAAAAAAAAGAAGGAAAAAACTTCTCTCAAACTGACGTTCCTTTCGAACGCAGCCCCCTGAAACAATGCTCCCTGTTTCGAAAGTATCCTCCTTCTGCCCTCCGTATGTGAAGTGGATCTCATAATTATGCCCATTGTTGCACACATGAGAGTTTAAATTGAGTGTGGAGAGCAATAAATTTAATGCGAATTCGAAAATTTCATAAACTTCCTTTTACCACATACACACACATACATACATATGTATGTATACAGACTTCCGGCTGCCGACCGGTCTATGCACTTCGGGGAAGTATCTCGTTGGGCGCCCATTTGCAATTACCCGCAAGAATAAAGTGTTGAATCGAATTACGGCGATAACGTGTCTGGACCATTAGAATGCTTGCGGTAGGCAAGGGTTCAATGGGTCAAAATGCCAATATGGTGTGCACTCCTTGTGCAGCACTGGATGCACCCAATCACTTGTCATGGGGTGTTGTGTACACAAAATTAAAATTATAATACGATTCGGGCCTTTGTCGGTTCAATTAACTGTGCAAACTTAATACTGCGTATGCACGTAGGAATGTAGGAATCGAAATGTGTAAGAGGATCAGAGTTCAGAGCTGTCATGTAGAACACAATGCAGCTGCTTTGAATTACCATAAATAACGAGCTCAATCTACACAAACATACATTCAGCAGTAGTAGTAGTAGTAGCGCACAGGTGGCATTCAGCCTCGCATTCAACCGAAATATACATAAATTTTTCCCTTTTTTTCCTTGTTTTTCCGAACTCATCTCCTTTTGTTTCTCTGGCCTAAGGGTGAAAATTCCTTTCTCTACTGCTTAACCCTTTCTTTTCCAGAGTCCCTTTGTGAGAATTTTTACCACCAACCGAAAATTATCGGCAAGGTATGGAATGGAAGGCAACAATTTTGAACATTGTGTGGTGATTCTTTTTATCAGGATTTAACTCGGTATACTACAAGTATACTATACTCGTACCTGTTGAGTAATGGAGGTAAAATATTATTATGAGTTACTGATGTGGCTGACACTGCCTGGTAAGGATTGCGTATCATAAGGTGGTAAGGATTCCTACAAGTTGTGTTTTTGGGGTTAGTTGAAGAAAATTAATTCGGATTTGCACGCTTTCGTGCTGGAAGCGATAAGCTAAAAAATAATAAGAAAAGAGGAAGAAAAAAAAAAAAAAAACAAAACAAAACAAAACAAAAAAGAAGGGCAAAACTGTTGAGTGTATTCAGAGGAATTTTATCATCCCTGGAGGGAAGTGTATTGGGTGTGGCGATTTAATTTGAATTATTGCAAGAGAATTCATTTTGAATTAAATTAGATTAAAGGGGAAAGATTGGAATTTATGATAATAGTTCTGCACTCCTGTTAGGGTTCCCTGTTCGTAATCCTGGCATTCTAGAATATAGTCTCAATGGAATTTTGTATCTGTAAATAGATGCCACATCTCTGATATACGTTTGCGTATAAGGAGTTTCCATTTACTAAATTGTAAGAATTTGGAATTTTAAATGGATGAATTTTAGAAAAGGATATGACGTGAATACCTTTTATTCAAGGTGAATGGTTCTCTATATCTGACAGCGTAATATAAGGGTCTGGCATTGCCTTTGTTGATATGTAATTCAATAGCTCAGCTCTTCCCTTGTAATGTGCAGATGCCTTATTTGCAAGTTTACAGCATTTAAAGCAATTAATGAAAATTTATGGAACATTCAGCGTTGAAATACTCAGAAAAGATGGCCTTGGTGTAGGGAAAAAAGATTCCTAAACATCGCTTGCAAGATCTTGATCTGCTCATGCAGGGCAGTCACAAAATGATGTTTACCATCATCGAGTTTAACATGAAAGACTGTACAAGGCCAATTTTTGAACATAGGCCTCATAAACATGGGAGGAGTCTGGAGGAGTCCACTGACAATGAAATAGTGCTCCAAGCCAGGCCATTTAAATGCGAAATTAGATCGAACGTCAGTGTTGAGACATTACGCGCCGAGGCCCATGGTTTTCATGGGAACAGTAACCACAGTAGACTACAAGATTTGGCAGCATTGAAAAATTTGATCGTTGCGAATACCAGATTCTCTTGTGGGGATTTCTCCAATAGAGGCACCTGATAGAGGCAAATGTATTGATGAACAGCCGGCACAACTCAGGTTTGATGCTATGCGATCTACCAAAGCAGATATCATGACCAAAAAAAACTCTGTGGACTCCGGTGAGATGGGGACTTGCTTACCTCGTATAAGCGAAGGTAAGCCAACTAGAAAAGCTGTTTGTGGCAATTTTTATGAAGGACGACAGCGGGGCAGACCTCGAAGCCTACAGATACCTGACTGGTTTAAGATGATAATGATAATTTCACAGAATAGTTGAAGAACAACTTTCCTTCTTTGGGCTAAATAGGCAATTCAGTAGCAAAACCAACTAAACGCAGAGGCATTGACAGCTCTCAGTTGCTTTAAGTGAAAAATATTTCAAATGACTTGTGGTCCTGTCTATTCTCACAAACGGTGAGTAAGATGAAGTACGTACATAGGTAAGTAACTCAAAAGTCGATTAGTAAATGGTACGACGATTCCACAGAAAAAAAGGAACAACTACCCTGGTAACACTAATAGCTTGAGACTTAACGACTCATCCCGTGAAGCAGCTAACACTTCACCACTTATCACCCGAAACAGTGAATAGTCCTGAGGGGAAGAAAAAGCGAACATGTTCCACCACCAAGGAAAAGAATGAAAATAAAGAACAAAAAAACAAACGACTTCAAAGGCAAATCTCATCTGTCACTGTTCTTCTCTGATTCTATTGTAATCTGTAGGTTAAGACTGAACGATTATACTTTTCACCAACCAATGACTAGCACCGGTTGTCAAGATCCAAGAACAAAAGAATAAACCCCAACTCCATCGGTCTTAACTACATAACTAGAAAACACAATCATCAGCATCATTTATACAGCAGCACCTGTTCTACAATTTGCTCAAACAACAAACGATTGCATTCAGAGTGAGCTGTGGGACTTCAGCTAACAAATCGACGATGGCATATTCATTTACTCACCCACAACCACCCAGAGCGGCACAGTGCAGTGCAGATTCTCGTTTGCTTTAGCATCAAATAAATCACCATAGCTGGGGATAAACAGAGTGGCGTGTGGAGCAAGCAACTTGTGTCAGAAACGAGAAATGCTATCGTGTCTTCATCCACCTCCCCATCCCTCCACCTATCCATCTATCCATCCACCGGCACCACCAGTCGGCTAAGCCCATTTGTCAAGCATTTTATGCTCAATCTATCCCGGAAATGATATCTTCTAAGCATAGCTCTGGTCGGTCGGTGTTCGAGGCCATCAGGCATATTCATTTCTTTCTGTTTTTATTTTTTTTCCCCCCTTCCGCCTCCTTGCTCTCTCCATATGCTCTTCTATACCCTTGTGTCCTGCGTTTGACTTCACAGGAAATAAATTCGGTTAAACGGATGTGTGAGCTTTCCACATACACACACACTCACACTCAGTGGAACAGAACATGCTGTAGGAGGAACCGAACGGCAAAACTATCCCCTGGCCTCAAAATTCCAGATAGTGCTCGTTAACTTGTCTCGAAAAGATTAACATGGGTTAAATTAAGTTTATCACTGAAACGAATACAAGTTCTTTACAGAAACAAAAAAAAAATGGCGACAAAATGGTCAAATTACGGGAATGGGCGGAATGGAGGCGGCGGCGGCCGGCGGAGCTCAGTGTTACACGAAGTATTTACAAAGGACACAACCGGGGCGAACAACAGTGTTAAATGTTTCGAAATTAAAAAGAAATATTTGATGAGCGAGAGACACAGCGTTTATATATGTATTTTTAATAAAGAGAGAATGGGGGACAAACGATGAAGTATAGCGGTCTACATTGTTTGACTTTGCCCTCTCGCCTCTCGCCTCCTCCTCCGCCTGCTCCGTCACCTTTGTTTGACAATTAATTTTTAAACATTGCATTATGACGGAGGGTACTTTTTAGGCCAAGGCTTTTTTGTTTAATGTTCCGTGTGTCATTATGAGGACGACGACACGGTGTGGGGCTGAACAATTAAGTCAAACAAAGGAGGATTTTTTTTCCTCTCTGTTTTACTCGTATTATACAAGCACAACCAGGTGAGCAGTTTGGAAAACAAAGAACTTGACTTGACTTGAATAGGGGCGCAGCAATTTAGTAGTTATTTAGTTGATGTTCACTAACAGGTGGTTATTTATATAGTTGTCAGATAAAATTCGATAAATAATAGCGCCTCGGGCTCGGGCGATAAGCCACAGAGTAGAGTGTCATAAATTATATTAGCCCGACCTTGGCTAAAGGATATTCGTGTGAGAAATGAGACGTGTCTGTGAGATGTATGGCCAGCGTTAAGTAAAAACGCTTGTAGAGCCACAATCTGTTTGACTCAAACGATAAGCCATTGTGTGTTTGTGTTGTTATTTTAAGCTATTTTCCAGTTGAAATGTGGTTACACTTATGCTTATGATAACAATAAGTGCGACGTGCCACAACGAACTCTGTCGTTTCAGCAGCTATAGTACGAGATAACATCTCACCTGTTACCTCCTTTCGGTAGTCTCCCGAAAACTATCAAATGTTCATTAAAAAGCCCACCCATTTCAATGGAAATCAAATCTACTGCAATAAATTTAAATGGAAAAGCAACCTCTATACAGTTTGAAAAGAGAGAGAGCGAGAAAAAATCAATTGCGCCCACAAGTATGCAGGTATACCATTCAGAATGATTAATCGCTGCATAAGTTTGTGCCCACTAATCGAACTAATGGCTGCGATAACTTTAATAACATCCATCTATAACGTGAGCCAAATAAATCACTGGGAAAACAATATTCTCTACACTCGATAGAGTCGGAACGCCACAACGACGATGATGCGGCATTGGTGGTCTACCACCTTAATCTACTGCGAAACAAATTTTATCGATAATTTGTTGCATATCCTCCCCACGAGGATAATAGCATTCATTTAAATGCTAAATCTCACCCGCCTCGTATAAACAAATAGGTTGATCCTGTATTTCCTACCAACTTTTCATCGTTTAATCATTTTTCTCCCATTCGTTGCCGCATACATACGCATGTGTGTGTGTTTGTGTGTGTGACTGAATGTGTATGATGTAATATAAATGCAAATTCACTCAACGGAAATTTATCCGTAACTATTTCTGTTGTAACTCTCCTTTATCTGCATTATTACTGCTGAATGCTGCCATCATTGTTGCTACTATTCTGCTACCCGCCGCAAACACATAAACAAATATATGTATGTAAGTATGTATATGCAATTCAAGCACACATTGACGGTGAATTGTAACATATTTCACTTCCCACAGGAGATAAAAACTTTCTCTATGCCACACGAATGAGATATTGGAGGATATGAATTTCTAAATGTACAACGAACAAGTGAATACCAGCCCTTAACACCCGCATTCACAGACGGGCTTTAGAAAGTGCTGTTGTCCCACAAAGGAGCAAGTCATCTTCATAATATTCTCCGTTCGTTGTTACAGTCGTTCAGTTGAGAAAATCACTGGAGAAGCCAACAGTAGAAACAGTTGTTCCTGCAGTACGTCGTAGTAAGTATAACGTACGTACAGCAGCAGCGAGGCCAAACAAGGCCAACAGGAAACGGAAACATAGAAAAAGATCGATGGGAGGGGGAAGAGCAGTCGTTGCACGTTGAGGGGAGTAATGGCGAAATAGAATCGCTTGAATACTTATTACATACAAAATGGGAAATCCATAAATACTTTCAGATTTAAATATGTACACAAGCAGTGGTGGCTCGAAAGTTAGCAAGGAACTGAGACAGTCTTGTTCGCAAAGTATCGGACGAGAATTCGAAGGATAAATGATGCATTCCATCTCAACAATAGTTTCGCTAACAAATATCCTCTGGGATGTTAGTCAAACGTTCGCGAGAGGATGTCTGAAACATACCATCTGGTACGCAAAATACAGAGAAGCTGTAGAATCCTTCGATGCTTATGAGATTCCATGTGGCCATGTGGCCACTACCAAAACAACTACAATATTTCAACTGAGATCCCAGCTCTCTTCCGGCTCCAGGAGCGCTTTTAGAATGTTCAACATGTTGCCGCCCACCTCATCAGGCTGCGTTTTTTTTTTGTCCATTCTCCAAAGAGAAAACACACGAGGCTAACCTTTATGGCTACCAATGGCCTGTATGATTGGCGCATCTACATAATGCAGACCTCCTGCTATAGACTTCACAATAATTAGTATGCATCCTTGAATCTTCCCCACAGATACACCTTTGGCTTGATTCCAAATTGAAGTTGGCTGCAATCAGTCCGGTTATTTTCTAAACACACATAGCGATGCGTATGCGACGAAAGCACGAATCTGGAACACCGCCAACACCACACTAAGTATGTACATATATGCCGCAACCATCAACCAGCACCCAGTACTCAACCCTATTCGCCATACTTCATCAGGTGGGACTGCGAGTTTGAAGGAAGACAAAATGTTATACGAAGGTTCACCGGCATTGTGGAAGGATTCAAAATGAATATCCCAACGTTCCGTTGTAGTCGCGTTGCTGCCGCTGCTGGCTGTATAGAAAAGGCATTTTTACTTCTTTTCCACTTACACTCATACCGAACGTGAGAAACTCTCGATATTTAGGTTAAGAGCAACTTATTTCTATTCAACTGATGCTGCTACTGCTGCTGCCGCCAGTGTATCAGCAGGAATGAAGATGAAGAATCTCCTTCCGAAGCAAATATAGAAGGTTATTTGAAAACGTTGGGAAAAGAACAAAAAAAAAATACCAGCACCGACTACGACCTCACTTCATAGCGTCAACAATCTCTTTTCACCTCTCACGCAATAGAAAAAGACAGCACCCACAGTGGTACGAGTATCTGTGGCGTGGATTCCGTAGGGAATAAGGAGAAGCTAGTGCCATCAGTGGTTTCAATTTACGTGACTACTCTGTATAATGGTGATTAGTCGTACTTTCCTTCCAGCATCTATGTATACGTATGCATATCCTGTTTCCGTTTACTTTGCCTCTTTTGTGCAGTTCGTCTATCTGTCGCTGGTTCGCAATGTGTTTCCAATGTGTGTAATGTGAAAGTTAAATTAGATTGGTCCCAGCGTTTACTCACTGTGGTGAGTGATAGTTGTCTGCTGGGGGATGGCGTTGGCATCTTTTATTTTAAATTAATGACACTAAGACGGAGATTCGTGACCAGAGTTGGAAAACTTTTACTCCAAGATACCATGATAGTTGAGAAGTTCGTTAAATGTTCGAAATGGAGGAGGGCGGTAGTACTAGCTATATGCCAGTAAAAGGGTTTACAAAAGGGTTTAAAACGGTTCGCAGAGTGAAACACTTTCCGTCCGCAACTAAGTCCATTTACAACTTAAATAGAATATTGATGCTTACAGTGGTACTACCACGCACAGCAGTGGTATCGCATCGAAAACCAAATCGAAATGGAATACTTATAGCATCCTTGAATGGTTAAGCAAAGGAGGGTGAGAGATATGTATTTTGTATGGAGTGGAATTTGCAGCACAGCGACTAGGCGACTGGTGGTTGTGAAGCAGGAAGGAAAAAGTGGTTTTAGTGGAAATTAATTGGAGTGCTTAGCATCGTATTTAATCACGCTGCTTGGCTTCTCTGTGGTGATGGTACTGGTGGTATTTTGCCTTCTACTTCTCGGGGATTAGATTGTTCTATGGAAATGGAGATGCATGCATCCTTCGGTAGTCTTCTGCGTATTGTCGATCTAAAGTTTCGTTATATTAATGACTATTATCGACAACTTTGCTTGCTCGTCGCCTTGTCTTGTGGCGGGGCAGGCTGGCTGGTAATTAAATGAACCAAGAGTGGTTTTTGCTGTTTGCGGATGCTTAATTTGCTGAAGTTTATTATTGTAATGGATGTAAAACATTACTCCGGGGAGTCATTATTATGTAATACAGCTGGGATGATGCCGAGTGTTATTACAAAAACAAAACTGTGAAACATAAACCACAAAGTGTATGAATATTCATTAAATTTCACTCTTGGCTGGTCGGAAGTACCTAGTCTTCCGGTACATAAATTGAAATATGCTTGTTAGAATCAATTTATTGAATGTTCATAATAATGGTTATTATTCCTAGAGTAAAGGGTATTGTCGACAGAGGACAGGTGTACACGAAACATACAGAGAGACAGCACGTAACAACTTCTGGTAAGAGGCTCACATAATGCATTACATTATTATGCTATTATGTGCTGTACTTGTACTTCAAATTATTCCCATTATTTAGATTAAACATAAGACTTTGTTGAGTAAGAGTAATTGTTCCACTCTGGAGTTTAAAACAAACAGGTCTTGTTTAGGTAAATTTCTGAGAAGACTCACGAATTTCAAAAGTTAAGGATCTTAAGAGCTACCATGTCCAGTTTGCCATAGTCACCCAATAGTGTTCAAAATAGTTTTCAAATGTATCGAGAAGTTAGAATATTGTTCAAGGACTGTGCAAAACTCACTGATTCAACAGAGGAGACATAGACGTTCAAGAGACCATCACCAACGCTGACGACATTGACCGAATTATTGTTTTACGGAAATACTCAGACAGAAGGGATAAAATACATTATCTACTAGTCATCCCCGACCCGTTCAATGGCGCAGAGGATTCAGAAAAAACTTTCTCAAGATGGAATTGTATGACCCGGAGCGTTGCATTGAATCGATGGAATGCAGAAGGCTGATTCCCGAGACACGTAAATTAAACGAATATCAATGTTTAAGTCTCCAAAACCAGCACCAAAAAAGGAGTTACAGCTTAAGTCCTCACCCCACAGTGACGAGCAGCACCAACGGAAAAGTGCTAACCAATTTCGTGGTCACGCTAAGAAGTTAATCAACTTAACGGAGGTGGTTTGGTTAATTGAGGCTCAGACGAACAGCATTCGTAAGAAAATGTTTAATGTTTTGTGAAGTGTGCGGTTTCGCTCTAATGCTTCCGAAAATGATGATTTTGTGTTCGGAAACATGGCGGTGGCCAAAAGGTGAGCAGTGTGAAACATTAAAATGTACTATGCTCGATTCAGTGGTATAGTAGGATGGTCTTTCATATTACGTTTCACGAGTTCTGAGAGAATGCTCAGACCTCTCTTGGTTGGAATATTTTTATCTCTCATAACACGTCCCTCAGAAATTCGAATAACGAACTGCAACCGAGATTTAGAGTCTGCTGTCCCGATTGATACCCGAGTTGGAGACAACAAAAAGGCATTTACTTTGCTAATACTAATATATATTTATTTTTAATGAATAAAAAAGAACGTCAAACTACATACATACATAAATGCATTGAGATTGTTCTCATAAAAAAGTCAGCATACTTTAGTTGATGTGATTTTGTCTTTTGTTTTTTTTTTTTTTTTGTTGTCTTAATATTTTGTCTTTCTTGTGTTTATTTTGTTCGTTTTGTATGTACTACTACTTAGCTAAAGCTTAAATTTCAATTCACATTGCAAAGCAAAGAGAGAATCAGGCTTGTTAGGGGAAAGAAAAATAAATTATCTTGCATTTGTCTACACTACAAATTCTATTTTAAAACATAAATGTTAAAAGCGTCTTTATTTTCAAAAAATCATATTGTTTCGTCCTTTTGTTTCTGTTTTGCTTTCATTTTAATTGTCTTTTGTATTTGTTTTCTTTTTCTTTTTTTTTTCTATCTTACGTCTGCATTTGTTTGTTGATTGAGTTTATTTTATTTTCGGTTCACAGAACTTAAACTTTATAAACATTTATTTTATTTCGCCTTCCTTTCTTGTATAATAAAATAAAAAATTGCAGTTAGCCTAAACTAACACATAGTTACAGTTAAATTACATTTATATATATTATTACTACCTTAATTTATATCATTTTCCATATGTTTATATATTAAAAAGATAAAATTCTTAAAATGCATTTTTGTTCGTTGAGTCAAACGCACTGCACAACACTTGTCGTATTTTACTTGTTTTTTCTGCTTAGTTCGTTGGTTGGTTCGTTTGTTTCTTTTGTTTAATAAAATTGTCATGTTTACCAAAACTGCGATCAGTGCGTAAGTGCGATGTTTTACTGTTTACTTGTAGCAATATATACTTATACGTGTGTGTGTGGGTGAAAAAAAAAATTAATAAATAATATATATTATAGAGAACGGTAGTGGGTCCATTGTTTAGATTCCATCGGAATTTAAGATGCACCTTAGCAAATTCGAGAATAAAAAATTCATTCGAAGAGAATCAAGAGATACATTAAAAAAATCAAAACATTAAAATAAAAACGTTTTAAAAAGAAAATAATAATACAAAAAAAAAAAAAACAATAAGAAACAATGAATAGTACTAGTACAATTATAACTAATTCTGGGGTACCTAATACTGAAGGAGACCGGACCCCCACACAATCTCCTACTCCTATAGTGCCCTACTCTGTGGGTGGTCCTTTACTCAAACATTAGCGAGGATATCATCTTTCGCACACTCTCGTTACTCGCTGATGTGTTTGCCCGATCTGTGGCGGACGCTGCTAGAAGCGAGTTTTCAGTTTCCAATTCAAGCATCTGTTTGTATTCCAGCACAATGGAGTCAAAGGCTTCCTCATCGATATCGACTCCCTTGATTGTAGAGACTTCCCAGTATCTATAAGATAAAGAAATAAATAAGAAGGGGTATTTGGGTTAGTTATCTTCCTGATAAGGACACGATTGATGTACTATCGCTCGTTGAAGAACTGCAGCATAGTCTCCTGGTCGAAGCACAAAATAAAAGAATGAACTACAAAACGATCGCTTTTTCTTCTATGAAGATTTCGACGACACTGTTGATATGATGTCAAATGCTATTCTTCTAGATATGAAGATATCTCATCAAAGAAAACTGCATGGTTTAATACGAGCTACAAGGAA
The DNA here is from genome assembly GCA_963583995.1 of Xylota segnis. NCBI lineage: Eukaryota > Metazoa > Arthropoda > Insecta > Diptera > Syrphidae > Xylota > Xylota segnis. Next base: position 2,056,973 of record OY757238.1, read on the forward strand.
GCTATTCGATTATGAGAGCTAAGACTGCACTTGCGGAAATCTAATGGAAGTTACAAGGATCACGAGAAAAGATCCCTGACGGGGACAATTCAACGAATTGCTGAGAAATTCTCAATAAAGAAAAGAAATTATATCATGGGCTGTTCTACGAACCAGGAAAATACTTTTAAAAATGAAAGAAATTCTAAAAAAAATTCAATTGTTCGTACCCTAGATAACCCACGCAACAAGAACCTTCCTAAAGGAAATATGGAATCAGATTTTAACTAAATTAAGTCCTTAATATAGTAAGTAATACCTAATAGCCTGATTCTCGTTATTGCAATCTACACAAATCCTTTGGTTCAGATGGTATCTTAGTCATAGTTGTGAATATATCCCTTCGTGGGCTGGTAATAACTCCGTAAGGTCGTTTCAAAATGGTTAATCTTCTTCTTCCTCTCCTGCCTGCAACTTCAAAAGCAAATCTCCATGACAAAACCTTCAGTCTTCCATAAATTCACTCATAATTGAAATATTGCTTTGAAATGATTAGTAGATGTGACTATTCCTTTTCTTTTTGTCTTTTTTTCACACTTTCTGAGCACAATTCACTTACAAATTTGTTCATCACATTCAACATTCACACAATTCACCATAGAAATATATTAAATCTTTCACTAAGAAGCATACAATACTTATCACACTGCAGGCTTCCACTCTACTTAACTAAATTCTGAACGCAAAAGCCGGGGACCTATTTTTTAACAATTTTCTAGCCTCTACAACCAAAAAGGCTGCTTTGGTCTTACTGCTGCTCTCAAAAGCGCCAATGTCGTCAGCGCCTCTCAACATGTAGACTAAGACAAATGACCCTCACATCCTCTGAGGACACTATAGGATATTTTAAAGAATTTTTATTCCTTAGGAGATTTAGATGTATAGATGTCTGCTATTTTAATGCTCTAAATGACATAGCAGTTTGCTATAAGATATGTTTCTCGCCCTTAAAAGTACTATACACCCACACTGTATCCCCAAATCAATTCGAAAATAACCAGTCTTACGGTGGACATTTAGTACTCTAGTTGGTATGTAAAAACTAAAACTAATCCCACTTAGCTATGTATATCAGGAATGTTTTGGATGGAACTTAAAATTACAACACAGAACTACTATCAACGACAAAGAACTTTCAGATCATAAAACAAAATTTATAAAAGAAATTAAAAAACTCACTTGCTATCCTTGTATTTATCTCTGATGGCTTGTTGTGCCAATTCAGGCGCTCCTTTGTGTGTTTTGCTTAGATGCACAATAACCTCCTTCATGTCTTCCACTTTGTATGTGGTGACCTGCTCCAGCTCGGGACACCAAATTGGATAATCCAATATATACCGAGTTAATGCTATAGCTGAAGCTGATATCAACGATGGTACAAAACGTAAGTAGGGATCTCCTTCCAACAGAGAAAGCTCCGAAATGTACTGTACATGAAAAAAAAAAAAAAAACAACATAAATCAAAAACTAAACTGAAATTGCATTCGTAATCCCACCTGGGCTAGAAATTTAGCCTGTTCCGGCATATCATACAGAACGGCATAGGTATTCAAAAATACATACGAAGTCGGTATACACAAATCAAATGACAAAATCTTCAAGATGATCTGCTCCATACGTAATACCTGAGCTTTTGTGTATGTATCATCGGTGATGAATACAAATTCACCAACATCTGGAGGGTAGATTTCTTCGTATTTTCTATGCAAAGAGAGAGGGAGACAATACACACAATTGCAACAATGAAAACAATGAAAACAATACGTGGATGATGTACGGATTGAGAGTGGGAAAATACACTTACGATGCAATGTACATTGCAGCTGTACCAACAAGCTGTAGCTTTCCTCGTACCACAGACATTTGACTTAAGAATCTATCGATGTAGGATACCGCCAGGCATAGAGTTTCCGTATCTAGTTTGTATTCTTCGGCAACTTCTACCAGCCAATCGACTAAAATTGTACGCATTGAGTAATTAATGTCCGGCTGGCGTCTCATATAATTGGGTTTTGGTCGATGCATTTTCTACATAAACAAAAAAAGAAGAAAAGAAAAATATTATTTCAAAAAGAATGACAAAGGATAACTTAAGTGTAAACAGGGGACAGTTCTGCCACAACGGGTGGTCATTTCGATGTGCATTTTACCGAATGTGTGTAGTTTTTTGACGCCAGGGGCAGTCCATTACCACGACTATTGGGTCTGAGTGTATCGACTACGGAGTATTTTGCAATATGAATGTAGGTTGCATTAAGTATCCGATTATATAATACCATGTAAGGAGTAGAGAAACGTTTGTAGCTTATAGCAGCTAATTAGACTAATTATGCGCATGAAATTTTAACCGCAAAGACAATCATTTCAAGATCTCCACTTTAGACCAAAATTACCCGAATATTATAATAATTAGGCTGTCAATTTACTTGACAATAAAAAAACAACATCTCTTAAGTCCCCTTTTAAAGTATGCAAGCACATGACAGTAAAATTTACGAGGGAACATGATGATGTCACTTAACGTGTTCTTCGTTGAACTTGAAAAGATTCGGTCCTCCAGTTTCGGTTTTTATTGCGCATTTATCAAATCGACCTGAAACCACATTCCGCCGTTTTTTTTGCGGAGGACACCATTTTTCCACGAACCAATTTAAATGCATTAAATGTTTCCTATTAAATTTATTCTCCGAAATATCTGCTCGCCGTCGCAACATTTGTATACATAGGACCATGTTTGCCTATAGATAGGTACACAACCCAAAATTTGCCGTAATTAAGACGGCACGAACTGCTAAATCGCTGATTGTGACCGATGTCCTTGTTAAAACGTTACCGCAAATAATTAATCACTTATGCCCAATGTAATTAGGTGATAGAGTGTTAAATAATGACTCGGTTGTAATTAATGTTACCGAGTTGTAGTTGATACACACACTGTACGTGTTACCTGTTATTTAAAATTGCACAATTCTGTGAACAAGAGCCACACAATCTTTAAAATAAAAAAAATCATACAAAAGTGCAACAGTTTGATGCAATATTTGCCTTACACCAAACCTATACAGAAAAAAAAACGAAACATGAGGATCTCCATTTGAAATGCCACCACCAATTCAAACAGAAAGAGGGAATATCTGCTGACTACATTATGGCAGGGTGATTTTATATTTTTTATTGAAATTGCAATACTTGCTGAGGGCTATGAAGGGTTAAGGGGTTGAGGGAAAACTCTCCCTTTTCCCTTGATGTGCACACTGACACAAAATTTACTTGAAATTGTAAATCTCCTGAGAAAATTGTGCACAGAGTTAGAGGAGCCAGGGCATTGCTACTGCTGCACCCTTGTGGCGATGCTTCAGAGTCAATCGAATTTATGATAAGGACCAAGTATTGAATACTTGGCAAACTTATAAACATATCTGCAGTACTTGAATGTTATATTTGGGCCTTTGTAAGAGGAGAAAACATTGAATATTGGAATCTTTTACAGAGAGAGGATGGAAAAGTTATTTTTGAAAATGACTTATTAAAGGAATGAAGCTCCCTCCATACCAGCACAAGGAATTAGAAACTCATTTACGAGTTCTATTGTAGTAGTAGGAGAGACTGAATTTTCTAATCCTCTTGTTGTCGTCGAACTAAAATCAATATTTTAGTTGAACAACAAATTCGAGTGAAAAAAGATAAGTCTTTCATGAAGTCTGAGCATTACAGGTCATTTAAACTGAATACTTGTTGATAAGTTAACTTGAAGTGAAAGAACTGCCCTCCAACTTAATCTTACAGTCGAATGCGGACTTCAAAACACAACCCTTACCATCTAAATGAGGACTGCAATACGTCTTTCAACACGAAAGCAGACTATGAAATAAAACCAACCATTGGAGCTAATTAAAGAGTCTTATTAAAGCTCACTCGACCGGAAAACTTCTTTGAAATTTTACTCTAGCTCATCAACAAGCGACCAAAGCAAATCATCATTCCACTCCGATAAGCACAAGCGAGATTTCGAGACAGAAATTAACGCACAAACACCCAATGCTAATGCTTAATGTTTATGCAAATGATAAGTGGGAAAGACAACTTCCTTGTTTCATTTAACCTCTTCCTTGTGTGATAATTCTTAGACATATTTCCAACAGGTAGACAATGATGGACATTCCCACCCTATCGGTGGAATCCATTTAATGTACACACACCACTCTGTCTGCGAGATTTTTTTCCTTTTTTGCTGCAGTTGTCAATCTTGTGCAGAAGTTTTCGCGCCCAAAAATAGCACATGTACAACATGAGAACAAAGAAATTAAGGATGGGAATGGAGTAAAGAGATTTGTCCTTTTCAACATTGGTTTGGGAACCATTTTTGAAGGTTATTAACTCACCTCACTCTCCCTAAAGTAATCCAAAATAGGAAGCTGATATTCTATTACTTCGAAAAATCGCTCACGATCATTCCTTGGCAGTGGTGATGTGATTATTCTTTTCCGATGGGTATCGTCGTCAATTAATTGCGATCTATCAATGGACATCGGGGAGAGGACATCTGTGACAGACATTGGGGTTTCCAGAATTGATTCATGACCAGTTTTTGAGACTTCCTTTAGGGGATTCCTTTAAATTGAATATAAATTTATTTAGTACGGACGATTTAGATTATTTAGACGATTGTACTCACCTAATTCCCACAGCGGGTTGCTTACGGGCCTTATCGACTTCATCGATAGCCGCATTTTCATCTTCGTATACTGAGAACGCCTTGAATTGTTCCACTGGTGTTGCGCTAGCATATTTTTTCTGCTGATATCGTTGTTCCACACCGGCGTTTTCATCGTTTTTCACTCCAATTTTTATATCACGAAGTGCCTAAGAGGGGAATAGTTAACCAAAATTGATTTTTTAAGAGTTGTTGTACATGCAATTGATAATAAAGTCGGTTAATGTCACCCGGCTTTGCAAAACAGTATTTTACACGTTAACTAGGAACATGTAAGGAACTTGTGGGTCTTCAGATCCAATAGAATTGACCACAACTAAAGCTCGAGTAGTAGAAGATACAGAACTGCGTGCGCTAAGAATATAGAAGTAATACAATCCCAAATTCTGTCTAAATCGTTCATCAACTTCATATTCCAACCAACATTCATGTTGCTAGTACGTAGCAGGATCCTACAACTTATTTTCCTAACTTTACGTTGAATTCTTCTTCTTGAGCAGGAAATTAATAACCCGTCTCCCACCAAAGGCAAGCTAAACAAAAACAACTCATTGCTTTCTAACTCGACTTGTGTCGCTATCCATCTTAAAAGCATGGAACTACTGACGTGAGTATCAGACAATGATGATGATGTCATTACCTAACCATAGCCCACATCGGCATAACAACTACCAGTTGGATTATTTCGCAGCAGAGTCTACAGCACAACATGTAGTTTATTTGCCGACTTCATGGAATCGTGTAGACAAACACAAGTCGAAAACAGCAATGACAGCACAAAACCATCAAACCGCCCAATTATGTGTCCTCGATTCGATTTCCTATCGTCGGCAAGTATTCCAGAATACATTGCGCTAGAACCCACCTAAAAAACAATGAACAAACTGTTAACCCATCAAGAAATCGACCCACACCAGTTCCGTTGCACCCAACCATAACGGAATTGAATTCAAATATTCAAACCCCCTCGAAAGTTTATAGGTTATGTTGAGTAAACCAACTTACATTCGCCTTGGGATTGCCAAGTCCACCACCGCCGCCGATTCGAGCATTATTTGCACTGCTTAGCACGGCAAACGTTGATCTCTTATCCTTGCCCCCAGCTGCAGTTACATTCGCTTGGAGAACAGTTTTTCCCCGAGCGGTGGTTTCCTTGAGGGCAGCGTATGCAGCGTTCTCCTTTTCAGTGTCTTGATGAATTTTGAATGTCGCCATTTTTTTTTTTGTTTTTTTTTCCTTTAGATCTTTAAATTTGATGTTCTTTTTCTGATTTGTATTTTGCAAATTTATCTAGATTCTTGGACGTTTCTCACTCTTACTCCCCACATAAAAAAAAACAAGTAAAGTAGAAAAACTTTGCGTTGGAATGCGATCAAATTTGTACGCGCTGCACACCACCACTCACACTGTGGACATATAGGACAGAAAAAGCTATGCGAGCACAACACGAACACAATTCAACAAATTTGTTTGCTACTATTCCCTAAGCATCTTGCACTTCTTTTATTTTATGTTTTGCGAATCTTTTGAGATGAAAATTTTGATCTGATCTCCGATATTTGAAAGTTTGTCCGATGATGATGGATGATTAGGTGCCTTCACGACGAGATGCGTCCTCTTTGATTCCGTTTGTTGGATCTTTTTTTTTTGTTGATGAGCACGCAAATGCTTTCCTTTTCACTTCACCACGGTTACATCGATCGAGTATCGCGATTTGTCTCTCTTGCTGGAGGTGTTCTCAGTGGAAGATGATGTGTTGGTCTCTTTTGCACTTACTCTCGTGGGGGTCTGAAAAGATGTGTTTTGTGGAAAGTTGCTTCCGCAAATGGAAAAGGACACACTTGGGTGCGCAAAGTGATGAGCTCAGTGCAGCTGTTGGAAAGGAAGGGAAAAACCACCCTCGATGAACATCTGCAGATGAGTGAGAGAGAAAGCAAGGGGAATATTGGCGCGCGCGGTTTAAAAATGTCAGTGGGACTGGGACAATGCACATTCCAGTGTTTTCTACCTGAGGAGGAGTTCAGAAAATTTATTCAAAAGTCGCTGCTAGTGATGCCAAACTTGTAGGGAAAACCTGTCGGTTATTGGGCGGGGTTTTTGATTTGCATTTTCAAAATTTTTCAAAAAAAAACCATTTGAAGTGGTTGGCTAGATTGTAACAAACACGAGAATAAGAAAAAACTAAAAGAGTTTATGCCTTCCATCACAAGATAACCAGAGGCAAGGGAGCACAAAGAAATGCTACCAAACACAAGCCTTGTAAAGTTATACCTTCGAATGTTCTTAGATGTTTTACCTGGCATTGTACAGAAAATTAGAAAGCATTTCCATACATACTTACCTGGGCTGATAGAGATTTACTGACTTACCAAGATTCTCTATGAACAAATTCATTTCAGGAGAAAACAATGAAAAATGCCCAGCTTAAGCTATGCATAAGAAAGATGGACGAATTGTCGTGGTTACTAGGGATTCAGCGCTGATTTCAATTATAAACAATTCCGATAGCAAGCCTTTAACAAAGCAAGGATTGATAGAATAGAAAACTGCAGTAGAACGATGAGTCGACATTTTCGTCATGATGAGCGTCACGATTGTTTTGAACAATATTTACTCATATTTTTGCTAATTGCGTACCTAAGTGATGGCACGCCGCTGTGCTATTTTCGGTTTGATTTACACTTTCACTGCCATCCACCGGAGATCTCCAACATACACACTATGAGATAAAAATTCATATTTTTCAGGTTTCGTAAGTTTGTTTATGTGAGATTTTGTTTTGCCACCTAAGTTAACAGTCAATATAGTCAAAAAAATATACAAAAGAAGGAAAAAAATAAGAAAAACTTAACACAATACAACTTTGTTTCGTAAATATAGATAAATCCAGTTTATCTTTCCTAACTCGTATGACTGTAACTGAATAAATTCTAAATGCTTCTGGTAAAAGCATACATTTTTGTACAGTTCTTTGTTTAGGAAAATACTTTTCTTTTCAATAAATACATTTTACATATAAAATTGTGTTTAAAAACTTAACTCTCTCTGTTCTAGTTTCATATAAAATATACTTTTGGTTTTTTTCTTGTTTGCCAATAAAAAGAAATTACACTCGAATTGTAATGCTTATAATGATTAGCCTATTCTATCTAAACTCCAACGCACTAATGACCAAGAAACTTGTTCGCAACGTATGGGTAAATTTAGTGCAAGTAGTTGCAGGTTGCAGTATTGTAAAAAGTGCACAATTCAACTTGTCCCAGCCACTTTTAGTTTGTTAGATTGGTTTTGTACTAAAATTTTTTGAGTTGTTCATATGTTATGAAAAAGATTATGTTCCAAGGCCCCATTCGTATCCATGTGGGTATGAAGCCTTTGTAGAGGGCAAGAACGCCTTCATTTCGAACAGTCTATTGGGAGGAAATACACGTTTTATGATGATAGACTGGATTGCAATTCACTCACCTGAAGGGTACAATCGAAGCTGCCGGTGTATAGTGCTGTCGCTGTGGCGCTTCCGTGGGCGACAGCCATACGTCTTTGGTTCATCAGCCTCGTCTGAAATTTCACAAAATTAAAATCTACTCAAACGATGTGTCGATGAATGGTACAAACCCGTATCACATCAATCGGCGTGGAGGCAATTGCACTACCCAAACCTGCTACAAAACTAGATCTGCAAAGGGAATGGAATGAGAGAAATGTTTTTAAGAGAGGCGAGCTACTTCTTACATAAAATGATTGGCTACGTGATCCCCAAAGTTACTCATTAAATGCAATTTACAGAAATCGTATACGGGAAGCTCAACGACTGCAATTACTACAGCTCTTTGTGCGGTAGGACCAACGCCGCGCCATAATCCTCTGATTCCCTCGTATTTGTAGATATCGTGAAAGCTCCCCACCAGGCCTTTATCCTGAGCACCTTTCCCGTGAACTTGCATTCGTACTTTTAAGACATCTGTTGGGTTGGCGATGGCACTAGAAATAGCTCCAGCAGTTCCTGCGCATAGGACATTCTTCCAGACGGGCTCTCTGCCAGTTTCAGGGTCGATAAGCAGACCCCTTTCGTCGAGCATTTTCTTTAAGGAGTAATATGTTCCGAATTTGATACTTCCATAGGTAGCTTGACGCAATACCGCCGGCCATATGCTGCAAAACATAACAATTACAAGCCTGTCCATCTCCTGCAGTAAAATGAAAAGAAAACTCACCCAGAATACAATGCACCGATTCCTTCTTCTCTAGAAATTTTTATAAACGCATCTATCATGCCGCTATACCTTAGCTGTGTGAATTTTCCATCGATCTTTTGACCTTGGATCTGGAGGCGGGTTTTCGACGTATCAATAGGAAATGTACCTGCAAATTACACTACTTGTGTTAGCAGGAATTATGCAATGTTTTCGATTGTTATCAGCAACTTTGGCCAGATTGTTTATGAGGCTGATTTTCCTCGAATTCCTTATCGAAAGATTGTAAATGGATTACTTACCAAATTCCGCTGTAATTGATGCAACGCCACCGTAAACAAAAAATCGCCAGTCTCTATCTCCCATTACACGAACGAAATATCGAATGTCAGCTGCTTAGGAAAATTGCCCGTAAATAGTTTAATGTTTTTATTATGTTTATCTCTGGTTAAATGCAATCAGAAATGAATCACAAAGCTTATATTTGTGATTCTTTTCTTTCGGTTTTCCTGCAGAATCCAAGTGCATGAGGTTATTTCTAGATTACACAGAAATGTCAAATGAATGTCAGATGAACAGGTGTCATCTGGGGATGGGTTCGTTAGGTACACATGAGGTGGGGAATACAGTAACGGTCATTTAGTACAGTTATGTTTTTTAACATTTTCTTCCTACAAAACTGAAAAATGTGTTATACATCGTGGAATACAAAATATGATACTAGCTTTAGGCACACTCACCTATTGCGTGCTTCTGTGGTAGAAAATTCTGAATAACCGCTGTAATACTTGAGAAGGACGACTCTGGGTTACCTTATCGTTTGAACACCTATTTTTGTCATTCCAATGTGCTTTTACTTAAAGAACTCTCGACACTGAGGCCCTGATTTTATCAGCAGATTTCCAATAAAGTATATATTTATGAGTCCATCTTGCTCCAAGTAATGCTTACGCTATCGAGGACTTCGAGTTGTTTTCCAAGAGAGCTTTGACCGGAAAAACTGCGAGCTAAAAACACACCATCTTATAATTTTTCATTTTATTAGTATTATCATGGTACTTATACATTTAACAGCAATTTAACACAAAGCTAAGCATTTTTATTCATGTTTATTTCCTTGTTTCATTTAATTGATTTAAATTTCCCCTCTATTATCAACTTCCATACCTTATCTCTGATTTTATTTATCATTCCTTTTTTTTTGTTTTTTGGTTCTCACTAACTTAATTCAGTAGTTAATTAGTTTAATTGTATTTCTTGTTGATAAATTGATTTTTCTTTTGGTATCCATTTTTTCTTTATATATAATAAATATGTTCTTATGTCTTTTGTTTTAATTTCAACACTATAATCAAAATAAAAAAAAACAAAGTGACTTCAATTTGATGAATTAGAAACAAAAATTTGAAAAATTTCTTCTGTTTAAACTTATGTAAAACATTTGCTTAAGACTTTCATTTTACTAATATTTTACTAGGAAAAATTTCAATGATAACAGAAGGAGTTTCTTTATTAGTTAGAAATTAAATTTAAAACTTAGAAATGCATATATAACGCCCAAAAGGTTAGGTTGACAATTACTATTTCCACTATATTTTTTTTCTCGTAATATATATATTTATAACTACTGTTATTATGTTTTCTTTTTTATTTACTTTTTTTCCTGTAATGTAGTCTAACAGATAATTTTTTTGGTTTTCTTTTCAATTTAAAGTTCTCAAGTTCCAAAAGTCTTCCAAATCAAATTGTTAATTTTTTTCTTTCTTTTGTTTTATTTTATATTCTTTTTGTTTTTTGTTTAATTTTTTTCAAAAATTTAATTTCATCTAAAAATTTTCTAGTTACTATACTTATTTGTTTGGAAAAATAATTTTGTAACTATATAGATATATTGTATATCAAATGAAAATGAAAAACATTTTAAAATTTCAAATAAAATTTGTCGAATTAAGCTAATAATTTTTAATAGAGTTTATCTGTTGTTCATCTATTTGTTGTTTAGAAAATTCTTTTTTTCTTTTTTTATTACATACTTATTTGTTTTTACAAAAGTCTTGAGGATTTAAATAGTTTACGTCAATGTTTAATATTTTATTTTATATGTTTTTTTATGTTTTTATATGATACAGAGACACACTGGTACAAACTTTGTTAGTAGAGTGTGCTAAAATCAATGCTCATGTTATTATTTTTTATATAATTATTTAGGTTTAGCGCACTGATTTGTTTATGTCGTATAAATAACTTTAAAGTGTAAATAAATGATAAACAAGAAATATGTAAAGAGAAATGCACTATGTGCACAATGGGTTAAAGTAATGTTTTCTTATTTTATTTGTTGTTTATTTGTTTTTTTTTTTTTAAATAAACTGTAGCCTAAATCGGATGAAAAATGTTTAACAGACTTGCTGTTGTCTGCATGTTTTACTGTGAAATGAAAGAAGAGTTTTATTTGTTGAATGACAATAACATCGGAGATGAAAATGGATTTGTTTGAAAAATAAACATCCGATCCGCTTTTCATTTTGCTTTAAAGGAAAACTTGTTAGTTTAAGGAAAATATATATCTAAAATTTTTTAACTCTTACGCACGTTCACTGAAATGGAATGTTTTTTTTAAATAATCCTTTCATTATTCCTAAAAAAATGTTTTACTTGTTTTTTTATTGATTCTTGTAAAATGTATACATGAGTACTTTGTTTTTTGATATGGAAAACTGATATTATCGTCGTGTGTTTGTTTTTTTTTTTTTTTTGTTTGATGAAGACTGGATTTTCGTTTTTAGAAATTTTTTTAATTTTATCTTTAACTTTTAATGTACTGAAGTTTCGTTTATTATGTTTTGCTTGTCAACGGCGGGAAGTCTTATTTGTAATTGTTTTCTTTTTCTTTTCTTCTTTAGTATGTATGTATGTATGTATGTACGTGTGTATATGCCAAATTTTTGTAACGAAAAAGATGAAATTTCAATTTCATTCAATGATTTTCTATTCAGTTAAAAGCAATGCAAGTATTTTTATTTTTATTTTTTCATAAGGTCTGTCCATCCCTTTGTGAACGATTTAAAGATTGATGTAAGATTAAGTTTTATGTAAACATTTTTTTTTGTGTTTTATGTATGTATGTATATAGAAGTAAAAAAATTTTCATTTTTTTTTTCATTCGTTAATATCTAAATACCTAAATGTAATTGTTTTTGTGTTTGTTTCTTATTTTTTTCTTTCCATTTTCAGTAAACTTGTTTCGTTTAATAAAACTAAAAAATCAGCTGGTATTGTCATATACGTCCTATATGTCTCCTTTTCTTAAATTGTTTTTTGTTTTTTTTATTTTTAAACTCGACCTTATTTTAATGTTTAGTAGCCAAATGATATAAAACAGAAAGTCTAGATATAAAATAAACTTTTTTTGATGTAGAAAAATTGATTTTTGTTTTTAGTTTGTTGTTCGAAAAAATTGTTTTGAATTAAAAATATGTTTTGTATTGTCAACTATTTACATCCCTTGTTTTTTTAAATACATATATACTTTACTCAGTAATTTTACATGTATACTTAAGCATTTAAGAAAAATTGTTATTTATATTTCTGTTTTTGTGTACTATGAGGAGAAGGGATATTTCTTGTTTGGAAGTTCCGTAGGTAGCTATTTGTTAAGTTTTTCTATTGAAATAAATGATTTACGATTGGAGAAAGGGAACGAATAAACTGAACTGAAGTTTGGTGTGCATTTTAGTTTTTCTTTTTAACTTTTTTTCCTTTGGTTTACTTTTTTTTGTAAAAAAGAGTGTCTTAGGCTACAATTTCTTAAATTGTAATTTTTTTTTTTTGGTTTTTTTAATTATTTGGTTTAATTTTATTTATTTGTTTAGTTATTCAAATGTATTTATATATATTTACAGATGCGATGGTTATCCGAGTGTAAGTCCATCGACGAAGAGATTTGGGTACTGTAAATCTCTTTTAAAAAGCACACCCTGCGCGGTGATGTCCACAAATTGTTGATACAGTCCTGTGGAGGAGAAGTCAATTATAATCAGTATAACTGAGCATGGAAAGGATAAAACATGTTACTTACTTCATTTAGTGCATAGCAAGTATACGCTCCATTCTATAAACACTTCGAAAGAACTAAAGCGAATTAGCCTTTCGTGATGGCACAACATATATAAAAATATTTTACAATCTTCTTGACGAAATGTTGATTGGCACACGGGGAACAAATTGGAAAATAGTAACGAGAATGTTAATGTTTGTATTTTTTTCTTTGTAGACGAAGGCATATTTCTTTGTTATAAGTTACTCATCATTTGAATTGACACAGTGAAATGAATGTGCCAAACATCTTTTCGCCGGTTTCAACTGAATAATAATTTTTTTGTTATATTTTCGTCGCTATTGTGCATTTCTTTTGTGTGTTTTTATAGAACTTAGTAGAACAGTTGTTGTTATTTCCTCCTTGGCTATTTGCTATTTGTTGGTTTTATTTGGTCAGTAACAAGGTTATCTTCTGCAGTTTGTCATCGTTATCTCCACATACATATGTACATATGTACAACATTCAAACGAACCATTCATCTTTTTGTGCATTTGAATTGCCAGATGCGGACGTTGTGGTTGTTGTTTGGGAGATATCTTGACCTAATTGCCGGAATTTACCAAGCACCAAATGGGACGGACTTTGGTGGCCATCTTCAATAATTTGTGTTGAGTGCGGTGGTACCCTGATGGTCCCGCAGGGTGATGCCAGTTTCCCGAATTCGGCAGTGTTGTATGTTCACGTGATAGTGTACCGTGCAGATGTTTCGATGAGCCATTCGTTTCAGCTGCATGGTGTACTAATCAAATAGGAGTATATAGAAAATACAAAATTTATTAAAATAAAATAAAACTTACATTGTATCGACGTGTTTTGGTTACCATTTGAAACATTGCGACGGCAAATACATATGGCCCATCCAGCTATACAAGTGCATATAATTAACAAACTGCAAACCGTGATCAAAACGAACCATGTCAGTTCGAGCCCAAGAAGAGTATTTGATGTTTGGTCTAAGGTAAATGTAAATGTTCAGTTTTGGATAGTATTTCGATAAAAAGTACACTCACTGTGGCATAAAGCGTTAACCGATTCATCCGAATTATCTCCACAATGGTTGATACCATCACACAATAGATCCGGATGGATGCAAAACTCCCTTAACGTACACGTAAAATCCTTGCACGTGTGTTCTGAAATAGAATGAGGAGTTGAGTGGAGATTCAGGTTTCAATAAATGTGCAAAATAAGTTGATAGAATTGATGTCATACTCACTTGGATCTTTCACAGATGTAATCACTAATTTGAAACCATTCGCATCCGTTCCCCAACCGTCGGTCACATACTTGAGGGTCACGAAATTCGTTCGTGTCAATATTGAGCTGACCGTTTGTTTGGTGTTTCGACACGATATGTCAACCTGGAAATATACAAAATTGTTAGCCTTGTAGGTGTGTAGGAGGACAGACAAATTTCCATAGTTCATGGGACATCCAACGACTGATGAATGCGACATTTGATCTGCGAACCACCAGATCCACAAACGTGTTTTGCATTGCCTATACACACTTTAACAAAAGCTGTCTTCCTGCCAATCAAACACACTCAGTCCTTTGTACCCAGCCACATTATTTAACTGAGTATATTTTCCAAACAAACTATGCCACGAATTTCGTTCTAAATATCAGATGACTATCGTCATTTCTTTTAAACTCACAACGACTGGCAAATGCTCCAAATAACTTCTATACATTGCCCATGACTATATTTTAATCCCATTGTTTGTTGAGGCAAAAAAAACACTCCATTATCCAAATATCTGTTGCATTTAGCCCAAAAATTCTCCTCTCCCATTTTATCCCTTAAAAAAATATATTCTATTGTTACAAATTCCCTTCCTTACTTGCTACATCCATACCTACACGTAACCCAAAAGATAAACTAAAGCGAAAACCTTGAAGGAAAAAAAGAAATGAAACACATTTTCTTCATATTGTTTCACATCCTGCGAAGGAAATTCTATTCTGTGGGAGTAAGGAGGCGAAATGAAGAAGAAAAACAAAAATTCGTTTGGTAAATCCCCATTATATGCCGGCGCTTAGCGAGATGTCTGCTCACAAGAGCTTTGCTTCCGTTCTACCAAAATGTCCTGCAGCTAAGAAACGCATTCGCAGGAGTTAGAAAAAAAAATGAAATGAACTAAGAAAATAAGTAAAAAAAAACTGCCTTCAGATACACTTAGGGAAATATGTCCCCAAACGTTCCTGAAAACCACATAGCAGCAACAGAAGCAGAGGGATCACACAACCTACGGCATAAAATCGTTGCCATTCCATCATCATATCGCATAGCGAGAGTTCAACTCTCTCTCTCTCTCTCTCTCACTCTCTGTGTGCCTGTGCTCTCCTGGTTGCCTATCCATATTCTCTCAAGGATAAACTTACACAAAAGGAATGGGGATGGGGTCGAAGTTGAATACTAAAACCGCGTATATGACAAGTAATAGACGTAGTCAGGACTGAATATGATTACATACATTGTATGTATGTACAAATACATATGTATTTAGCAATAGGAATGGGCCATGCACTGGGATAGAAATTGAAGGGATTTCGAAGGATATAACATGTGGAGAAATTTACATCGTGAAGAGGCTTATGTATTTGTTGTTTTCTGTTTTTAGATAGCTCTAGTTCTATTCAGTCGAAGACTTTGGTCCTCTCGAAATAAAAAGTATAAGGAATCTAAGAAACAAATGCAAAAGAGAAAGTGAAGATTCTTGGAAATTCGGTCTTAACCTTAATTTTTTACATGCGAAGCGACTTGTTTATCGAGGTTCAGTACTTATGTACCTTTGTTATGGAACACATAAGCAAAGCAAATTGTTTGGCAGGAAACAGATTAAGTCGAGTCTTATAAATAGGGTAAGTATCCAATTAAAGGTGATTAAGGCCTGCCACTTGTAAGGGTCTACTTCCAGTACAGAAAATCAAAATTTCAGTCTTTTTAGATAGTGCTGAACAGAAAGTATAATACACCGGACATTCAGAGATACTTTAAAAAGAAAAAAAGACTTGTCTGGGACACCTAAGTTCTACATATCGCAATCTCTACAAAAGTTAACAAAAAAACAAAGAAATCTTATGCCTATCTACAAGTCATGTTCTTCATAAAGTAAATGGAAAAGAATCCCTTCACCATTATATAATGGCTACCATTCCGAAATAAACTTCGGTTCAACTCCAAAGGGCCGGAAATGGGCCCATGCTCCAACAGAGCCTAACTCCTTGGTGCACCCGCTGATATGAATTGAAACTCTATCTGTCTATTGAAGCCTGTTTTCGGACGTATCGTCCTTCCTAAATCGTACAACAAGTACACCACGCACATACATACATTATAATCCACGAACATTCAAAACCAATGTGCACATATCCCACAAGAAACAGTCTCCAAAGAAGTTCAAAATACATACCTCTGACAGACTTAGAAATGTTACATCTATTATAACAAACTTACCTTTGGTGTGCCCACAGCATGCGCTCCATCATAAATGTACAAATGATCGTTACAATCCAGTTGCAACATATCAAATCTCAGCATAAATCGCTGCAGTATCGACTGCGTCTGAAATGTGATAACGCAGTCCAGATTACGTTCGTTCTGTGACCACAGTACCGCACCATCGATCTTACGATATAACTGCTGTAGAAAATGGTTCTTACACAACGATTGCATGTAATCTGGAAAAAAATTAAATAAAAATTCAAATCAAAATCGGTCTACCGTACAAAATTCTCTTAGCAAAAACTTAAATCTATTGAATTCCTCGTGCACCTATGCCTGTCTGCATGTACTTTCTTTCAGTAAAAGAACAAGACACCGCCAAACATCTTCACCACCGCTTTTAGCCAACAAACTACCAATCCAACCAACCATAATTTCCGTAGTAATTTAAATGATAATTTTGTACTCTCCCTCCAAAAAAAAAAGCGAGACTGAGAATTTCCTGCAACCAATTTAATTGGCAGACATCCTATGGCGGCATTGAAAGGATCTTCCCTCTTTCACCTCGTCCTAACCAAAAGGTGTTCGTCGTTTGTGCAGGTGTAAATTTGAACTCTTGTAACACCTCGACATATCTTTGTGGGCGCGCAAAGTCCACGCTGGTATACCGCCGCCAACACTGCCATCTCACCTCTTTGCTTTTTTTTTTTCCTTTTTCCTTTTTTAAGCTTGCAATCATGGGGCGGAACTTTTAATGATGTAATTTTACGTTTGCCACTAATTAAGATAGAAAAGCAATCGTGAGTGAGCGAGTGAGTCGATAAGTACTATACATACATCCATACATATGTATGTATATGTAGGTGCGGTGGGTGAGAAAAGGAACAGCATTGGACCATCTCGACAGACTTAACGTTGAACAGTTCCAAACTAAAAGTAAGGGAGATGTCTACCATCGGTAATGACAGATGCACCACCATCGGCAGAGGAACGAGTTTTCAAAGTTCCTTTCACATCCTTTAAGAGTTTTAAATGCCATACCGCCTATGCTCTCACCTATTCACTGATAATTTTAACCAGAATGAAATATAGTTTGTGGCAGTAAAATAAGAAGAGATGGAGAGAAACTTCCAACGTAGATAGAATCTACATTCATACATACATACATACGTCTTATAGATTTTTCTCTCCACTTTTGTCTAATTGTTTGAATTAAGTTTGTTGCACACGGTCTACGAGCACTGACTGACAGACAAATAAAGTAAGAGAACGCGTTCGAGTGAAGTGAGTAGTGATGGTGTACCTAAGTGGTTTTGAATTTATTTCATTGAAATTAGATTCAATTTTTAATCGTTACTTCACAAAATTGTTAGAAGTTCATTGCTATCTGGGTAGCTTTTATAGTACAAAAAGTTTTGAAAGGATTTTTGAATGACGAAGTTATGGAAAAAGGAAAGGCTTTGCTGTTAAAGTTTTTAAGAGAACAACTTTTCTATAAGGAAAGTGTGCATACAATATTTAACAGAGTCAACATTGGATCTCGAAGGGAGGCTAGCTATAACTAGGTCAAGCGATCTTTGGCAAGTTTATACTTCCTCCTCACAGAAAACTTCCTAAAGAAATTTACTCTGTTATTGGTCATGCCAATAGGGATCGACTATGAGTCTACAAAAAAAGGAACATGGCATGTTAAGAACGGTGTGCTACAAGGTCCTTTGCTGGCCTCTTGAGAAATAGCAAGCAGCTTGGACAGCAGCTTATATTTATTCTTTGCTTGCTAGGAACTCGTCAGTAAGGCTATCCTTTGCAGCTATCAAATGGTAATTTTCCAGGCCACATTCCCGCATTAAACTAGGGATCATCATCCCTTTACCTCTCAATGTTCAAAATCAATCATTCAAAACTATTATGGCACCGATATCGATGACTGAAAACACAACTTTTAAATTAAATCCTTTCCACGAAGATGTTGAAAATACATACAAATGTATGTATATACGATTATACTGTACACACATACATATGTATGTAGGTAAGAGTTGACATTTTTTTCTTTTTTTAAGAAAATAATCTTTCAATCATCCCCTTTTGATGAAGGATAATCTTTTGGCTAAATTCCTTCATATCGCATCGGTAAACTTTGCTCGAATACTCTCTTCCAGTAGGAAGATACGGAACCAGAACAACAACAATAACAACAGCAGCGAACTAACAATAACTAAACAGACTGACAGACAAAATGGCATCGCACAGGATGAATTGATGATAACTTGAAACCCTGGAAAACAGCCGTAATATATATGTTTAAGAAAATATATATATATATACATAAGTACATGTCTGTATATATGTATACTCGTAAGACGACGAAGAAGAAGAGAAATGATGATAAAAATCAAACCAAAAGATATTGAGAACGAGGCCATGTTATTATGGGTTTCAGATTTAAGGAACAGTGATGATACTGTTGGTGATGATGATTGTGATGCCAAGGGGGAGTAGTTATCATCAAGGTATGTAGGTACGTACGAGTTCTTTGATTAAGATGTTATGGAATGTGTCCTTGTACAGAGTCTGTATTATTTTTTTTTTTACATTTTATTTTGTCGGCCAGCATCCCATTTTACCATTGTATAGGCATAGGTAGGTTTGTTATTTTTTTTATTCTCAAATTTCATTGGCACAACAATCACAAAACCAGGGCAAATAGCAGAGAAAGTCTGATGTGAAGAACTGGGGCTTGAGTTGTACTAAGAGTAGAGTAATTTTTCGCAACGAAAAACATAATTATGGAAGCAATTTGTCATTGAAGTAGGTACAATGTAGGTAGATGAAGCGAGAACAGACAGTGTTGTATGTAGGGGCGTTAAATTGGTTATGTTTTGGAACAATAAATCAGTTTGGGGCGAAAAAATGGGAAATTTTGTATTAAAATGTTTAAGCACGGAATGCCTAGAATATATTTTAGAGAAAATATTCCGAGGTGTGAGTAAAATAACCCAGTTTCACAGAGACAAATGCCTTGTGAGGAGGCTAGAGTACATGAAATGTAAAATGAAATGCAGATGAAACCAAATATTTAAAGTCTACAAACAATCTGTTAATCACTTAAGACAAATCGGGACTATCTGCTACAGTTTTGAGGAAGTAGTCCACCTGACTCGGAGAAAGTGGCAATCCTTACGAACGACATGTTAGTGGTGATTCGGCTAAAAATAACCCTTAACCCAAACTTTCTTCGCTTTGACTCTGCAGAGCATTGATTTTGCCCGTTCTACTATATGGCACCGAGTGGTGAATGGCACGAAGGAAGGTGGATCAAAATTTAAGGTCCTTCGAAAGATAAATACTTCGTCTCGTATGCAAAAAGGATCAATGGGCGACAAGATCCAAACGTGAACTTTATAAACTGTACCCTGATGTACATAGACCAGAAGACCAAGGGCAGAAGGTTTGGCTACATCAATCGCATCAATGACAACGCTCCAGCCAAGAGAATATGCGAAACACAGCTTTCAGGTTTGAAATGAAAAGGAAGACTGATGTACGAACCAAACAATTGCTTGGCCTGACCAAGTGGCAGGCACATGCTCGGGGCTTAAAGGGATAGAAGGCTGTATTTGAATAGAGACACAGATCTAACCATCTACACAGTTCGGCAGACGAGAAACACAAAAACGTGATGCCACTGGCTGTTGTTGACTCTGAATCTAATACAGAATGAATCCAACTACTGGTCCTTATGAATCGATTACTTAGAACTACCCACCACCCCTGTTCTATTCATCAGATGAAAATTCAATAATCAACAACCACCGTGTGTATATTTGTGTCATCTATCTGTGTACCTACTCGCCGCAAGTCCCAACCCTTGGGCGATGAAAATGGATTATCTTAAGGAAAGTGCTTGAGAAAAACATCAATTTCCACCCAATGAACTCTAGCCATGCCAGTCCTTCAAAAATCCCTCTTCAACAAGGAAACAAAAAAAAAAAGGAGAAAATACTTTGAAAGTATTTATTTATTTTTTTTTTATTAACAGGATGTAATTAGCAGTCTATAAAAAAGATTCTTGCCATTTTCTTTCGTATTTTCTTTTTAATTTTTGGGCGCATAAAACTTTTGATTGTACAAAGATTCTGTCAAAAGTTTTCCAGATGCCAGATGCCTCGTTTCATATTTCACTAAAAGGAACAGAGGAAGCAATGTCCTCGAGGACATTCTCTGGCCCCTGGTACTCTGGTGGATGGGATGGGTGGGGAAAGAAAATACTCGTAATCAGATTACGCCAAGTGTTATCCTAGGAAAAAAAAAGAAAAAAACTGGGTTGAATTCCACAAATGACAGAGCCCAGCGATTCTAGGCCACACTCACTTGTCATCGAGTACGTTTACATTCCTGACACTTAGAATTAATAAAAGAAAAGAAAAAAACAGTTTTTAATACTCACAATGTTTGCTCTTTTCGGCCGTGACCTGATGCAAATTGAATAATGATAAAAATACGATTAAAGTTACTATCCAAGTTGGTATGCTTGATTGACGCTGTTGTAGTTGTTGCTGCTGCTGCTGCTGCTGTTTCTGATGAGGATGATGATGATGATGGTGGTGATGATGCTGGTGATGATGGTTAGTGATGTCGTGGTCGTGCGAATGATATCGGCTGCTGCTTTCTGTCATATCCATATCATTGTGATTGGATATGGATGATATTGGTGGCCCTGGGCCACACGATGTGGGAAGTAACATTCTAGTTTATGAGTGCTATTTTATTTTTACACTATAATTATTCATACTAATAATTGAACCTTTCGTTTGCATAAATTAAGTTTAAGTTTAAATTTAGTTAAATGCATTAGTTTTCTACAAGTTATGTTGATTGACAAGTCTTGGGTGTTTGACGAAATCGCATCTGAAAATATAGAAACAAAAAACATGTTTTAGCAATCAACAAATACAACATTATATATGTATGTAGGTAAGGTATGGTGTTAACCTTCTAAAAAGCTGACTACTTAGGACTATTTGGAGATTAAAAATCACTGGCCCCTACCAGTGCGACTCAAAGCTAAGACCGACAACTTAGCATTACCACAGAACACAATTCCTCAGAGTGCCAGGATGATATCCGTCCCCAATGTCCAATATTGAGGAAGACTTGTTTGAATGCCAACTCTCCACCTCGCTAAGTCTTCGAAACGAGGATGGAAGGACAAACACCTCAATTGATCGCATTGAGGCGATCTCAACCAATTCGAAGTGCGAACTGGATAGAGTTAGAAGAACCGGACGACTTACTGGAGAGTTGATTGAGATCCAAGTTCATCCGTAACTGTAGAGTCACCTAAGTAGGTAAATGTAGAGTTATAGGTACCACCGATCTTCAGCAGGATCGGTGGCTTAAAAAAGTATGTTCGATGCTATTATCATACAAAAACCGTAAAAAAAACAGGTTTCTGTGGACACAATTTGTATACAAGTCGATCAAACCATTAGAATAAAAATAGGACCTCTCAGTGCACAAAGAGAGTTGTAGTTAGAAGGATATTTGAGTAAACGTATGTACATGATTACAAAATCTACATCGAAAAACAACAAATCTCGTTTTATTAAGGCAACAGTGTATGTACACTGCAATCGATAGCATTTCCAATTCAGCGAATCAAAAAAGGTACATACATTCGAAAACTATTTAAATTAGCAAAGCATACATCAAATATTTGACATAAACACGATGAAGGCAGGTATGATACCTACCTGAACACTTTCCAATCACGTACATCTGTAGGTACACAGGTATGAATGTAGGTATTCATTGATCAAATTAAAAAAAAAACTCTCCCACGTATCTACCTACTTCCAGTCACTCTCCTGTACATAAATGTGAATAGGTATGCACACTCAAGACCGTCAAAGTTGACAAATTACTCATCCGACTTGGTTCAAACCCTACAAAAACTGGGGCGGCAAACGAAAGCGAACAAGTATAAATACCCCACCCCCCCAATTGCGCTCCAATTAACAAACATGACGAGTATTTAAACAATTTTGATTGCATTATCATCGTTCACCGTCCTTCAATCACCGATTACATTATTTCCAAGGAATGACCTGTTAGAGAGAGAAAGTAAAACCAAGACAACACGCATTTCATTCACCCACAATCCATTTAAGCAAACGACTCACAGTCACAGACGATGGGCGAACCAGATCTAGCCCCCATCATGATGCATTTCCAACGGGGCCGAGACCGAATACACACAACGATGTGGGAGAGAAAAAAAAACCAAAATAAAGAAAATAAAATTCGAGTGCAGATGAAAAAAAATGTCCACACTTTGGAATCTACCCTCTGGAAGGAGGAAAGAAGCAAAGAAAAAAAGAAACACTAACCACACGGTCACTATGTTATCACCTAATAGATCTTCAAATTAAAATATTAAGTTCACCCATAAAAATAATTGCGTTTTCAGGGGCAAATCAAATAGGTTCCACATACGATCCACATGACAGTGTTTTTTGTAACGAGTTGGGGATTTTATAGGAAAACCCCCACGAAAATGAAAGAGAGACAGCAACAATGAGAGAAGTGAGAAAAACTGACAAAAAAAGGAGCGAAAAATTGCTGCACCCCCATCGCACGCCCCCCCCCAAAAAGTTAAGGATTATATTTCTTCAAGTTTTTTTTTTTTTTTTCTCCCAAAATTAATTCACTTTTTCTCATTAAAATTGAAATTGAAATTGTTATGCGAAAATGTTTACCTCTGATCCCAATTTCGAATAAGAAAATGAAATTTCCGACAGCAGGTGGACAGGGGCAGTTGAGCACAGGAAATGCAGGCGAACCTGTTTTATACCAAAAATTCAGCTCTACTACAGCACCAGGCTTTGAGAAAAATAGATTTTCTTGAAAAAATTTCACTATATCCTCGGAAAATTCACTTTAAACACCACAACGCACTGTAATAACACAATCATCCCTAAGGATAGACTCCATATTGATTATATTCTTCTTGAGGTTGCTTCCATCTTTTCAATTCGTTTCTCTTTTGGTTTTTCTTTTTTTGCATGGGGGGGTCAATAAAACATCGGTTAATGGCAAATAACACAGTTTTCACACCATCCAGTATGCTTTTACACTTTTTTTCACTTGAATTTCAGATGAATTTCCTATTTTCTTGTACACAGTGTACACTGAAGTGCAAAGTGCAACCGTTGATGTGTTTTTTTTTTTCAACTTTTCCGAACGATTCCCAGCAACATTTTTACAGTCGCAGTGTCTTGCTTGTCGCCGCCGCACTCAATTTAACATTTTCATTTCTACTACCCTTAAAAAAAAAAGAAGGAATTTAAAACTATGCTACAAACACATATACAGAGAAAAGAGATGGAGACATATACACACTTTGGGAGACACACTGTCGACGTCTTGTTCAGTCTATACTGTATACTCACTAAACTTCAGGAGTTTATCGCTTTTCGTGTGTTTCCTCCTTTTTTTTTGTGTTCTAAACTTTTTTTCTCTCTTCCCGCGGCGGCCTGGGGGAAAGACAGCCACAGCACTCCTGAAGGAGCAGGGTGGTCGTGGTGGTGTGGTATATTCGGTTTTCTCGTTCACGCTCACTTATTCTTAGTCAGATGTGAGTGAGCAAGGGGGCTTCACTGGTATATTCGGTTGGACATGGGAATAGATTTGAAATAGTACCTGTTTGGTGGTTGTTTTGCGTCTCGTATTCGTATAACTAATACAGCAGAGACTGACAACTTACACTGAATCATGCATGCATGCACTTACGCGGCGCCGCTTTATCCGAATGGCGAATGGGGGTGAATTCTTGGACGCCTCTCCGCCACCCACAAACTTAGTTGTCGTATTTTATATCTTCATTTGATTTTATAGTATTTTCATGTTCTCTGGACAAGTCTAGGATGCACTTTGTGTGAGTGAGTATTGTGCATTTTTTTTTTAACTTCTTTTGCTTGCAACCCCCGTAAGGATACGAAGGGAATAAGGATAATAATAAAGAAAAGAAAGAATGCGCACTTTATTAGACAGCGAAAGAGCTAGGAACCGACGCGAAATGGAATCGAATGGAAGCAATAGCCGTTTTTCTTCTTGGGCGGCAATAAAATGTATTTATAGTATGCTTCGGCTTCGTAGTGTTAGCTTAAATTTTGGAACTTTAGAGCACGCAGATGGAAGATGGTGGGAAAATAACTTGAAGCGACATCTATGCGCGGTTTTTGTTTTAGTCTCTATTTGACAAATGAATTAAACAAAATAATTGTATGTACAGTGGTAAGCATAAAAGCTCACAAAAATTCAACAAAAGATGTTTATTTTTTCTGATTTTCCGGCTTCTGTTCGGTTGGTTAGGTGGCGCGAGTAGACCGGGATTTCAACCGTCTAGGAGTGCGCAACTGTCTAAATACCAAGCTAAGTGAAGACTCTTGTTGGCTGAGGCCTAGGTTCACCCCGAACTGTAGCGCCATCTAAGTATGTACTAAGTATTGGATTGCTTCAAGAAAATAACATATATTTCCGACATGGTTTGGATCTTCTATAGAGGCACACTGCCTGATCCTGTTTGTTGAAAAGAAGTTGGTAGAGTTCACAGTAGTTCCGAGAACTTGAAGTTCACTATCCCAGTACATGCTCACAGACTATATACAGGCTCTAGTGCTGTCAAAACTCACAAGACTATCACCAGCTAAGAAAGGGTTTGACGAAACAATTAAAAAACTCAATGCTCCAGGACAGATCGACATGATCATAGGAGCCGACATGTATAGTGACATCATGCCAAACGGCATGAACCAAAGTTGGTAAAAATGGGAACATAAACCGTTTTCAGTGGCAACACTCACATCTCAACATGTCTCTGGTGTAGGAACGGAAATTTTCAAATGCGCGTTCGCCGAAATCAGAAAAGTAACACGCAAGGTCATCACAACTCATCCCCCTTTGTAGTAGAACAGCTAGGGGATGAAATAATGTATGGCCAGTACAGGAGCAAATCACTCTCTTTATAGGAAACCTTATGCCCCTTCTTTATAACATGAAACCCCCATTCTATACTGCATGCCTCTGTGTGTGTAGATTCCATAGTAATACAAGGACCAAAAGGAGATTCTTATCAGAATGGAATTGAAATGAATGTGACGTTGAGCGCGCCGCAATCGATTTTACGCGCAACGAGAACGAGCGTAAAAAAGTGTACATTCGAAATGTTCGTTGATACATCGACATACTCCTATATAAGTATGTACATATTATGAACCTTCTTCCTTCTCATTCTGTTAAATTGTTGTTGTATGAAATCCTTCGAAAGAACTGAGCGAAATTTTGCGTTCAGCGTTCGACACCTAAACGTTACTCAAACAATCTGCCTATCATGAATCAATTTTTCATGCGCCCTTGGATTGTTTTGTCAACTGGCTTTTGAGAAGTACATATACATTTTTTTGGCTTCCGGAATACGCGTTTCCATGAGTCATAATTGCCACAACAATGGACTCGAAGATATGCATTAGATAGCTGGCCTTTGTCTAATCGAACATTAATGCGGGCCACGCTAATCAGCCACACAATCAGAATGATTAGTTGTACGATGTGTTGTTTAGGACTTGTTTTTAATGTTGTTGTTATATGGTTTTGTATTCTTATCGCACTTAGCCGTGTGGGTGAAGTATAAACTGTATCGGCGGGGGCCCGTTTAGGGTTACATTTGGCTTTAGATAGGGGGTTAGAGCAAGTTTTATCGCGACTTATTTAGGTTCGAATGTCCCGCTATATTAATGGTATTCGAGCCAATAAGTTCAATACTCGAAACAATTTTTATCTTATTTTTTAAATTTATTCTAATTTTTTTTTTTTTCTTTTGTTTTAAAATTATTTTTGGACTATGCGAATGCATTTTATTCCCATGACGCATTCGACTAACTTCGAGGAAAGTGATTTGACCATGTTAGTTAGTTTTGTTATGTACAGACATATGTATGCACTATATCTATGGCTAGATCTTAATCGGGTAATGAATTGTGTAGTGGTGGTCAGAAATTGGCACAGATTGGGTTGCACGATATGCGATACCTAATCTAATGTTATCCACAAGGCCTAGATCACTAGTTATGTTTCTTTTAATTTTACAGGCAAAAGCAATAGTATTGATTGATCATCTTGAAATTGGCTAATGGGTATTTCTTTGATGATGATCATGAGCCATCTGATCCACAAAGATCAATTGGGTACACCATTAGCTCGAACTGTGTATGATCAATGTAGAAGACTGTCAGGCGGATAGTAGATTGATTACTCCTTATTACATTGCTTGTATGGCTTGTACCTTAATCCAAAGTTATCACGTAAAATCTTAACAACTTGATTATCAGATATAAACGCAATGCTTTGCTAGAATCCACTTAACATGTCTCTTGATCTAATGAGAGGTCCGC
Source organism: Xylota segnis (assembly GCA_963583995.1). NCBI lineage: Eukaryota > Metazoa > Arthropoda > Insecta > Diptera > Syrphidae > Xylota > Xylota segnis. Next base: position 2,083,921 of record OY757238.1, read on the forward strand.
CACCTCCTTTGGGTAGTGTTATGATCAGTACATTTTATTAATAGCTGCTCAGACTTACGTTGACTGCTTTTGATATAAAACTATCTCTTAGCTCTAAAAAATTAAGTACAATTTTGCACAAGCGTAAACTTCTTATCCCTTGAAATAGTAGAAACAAAACAACGAATGCAAATCAAATAACCAAACTCAGTTCCCTATCTAGGTACAATCAAAATCAATTAGAACAATCTAAATTAATCTAAACAGTCGTAACCACTTATAAAATTTAAAAAAATGTAATATTTACCTAAATTTGCATATAATTGAAAATTCAGCAATGGCTTAGAGTGGTCTCGAAACTACTCTCTTGCTTTGAATGCACTTTACTTATGCAGTTGCAATTTATAGGCAAGTGCTACATATCGTTAGCTAACGAGACCATTCCAAACGCGATAAGACCCTGTCTAATAGTTTGTCAAAAGTTAAAATCATTGCAAATAGTGCAATGTGGTCATTCCTTATCAGGCAGCGTCATCGGAAAGTTAATCGTTAACTGATAAGAGAAGAATGCATCATTTGAATCGCTAAATTCTAAAAGATTTCTAGCTAAGTGAAAAATTGTATGAAGCAGCTTCTTTCTGCAAAATATGCACATTGCATTCAGCGCATAGGATGCTGACAGAGAATTCGGGATGAAGAACAACTAGGTTCTGTGGTGTAACAACCAAGTCGTTGCCATCCAAAACCTATCCATGCTTGAATGTTTGCATACATATACATACAAATAAGTAAATATATCCTTTTGCAACTACTTTAGTATAAAAATCATCATTTAGTTACACAAGCTTCAAAGTATGATTGTTGTTTGATCAATATTTATTTTTATTTAATCTACGTATATACATACATATAAGAAGGGCGTAAAGCTCAATAAATCAAAGACTTTGTTAAAATTAAGTTGTTCTATAAATTTTCGTGTATCAAATTTGTCGTGAGTCCTAATTTGTATAATGGCCAAAAAAGGAGTACAACAGTTACAGGCTGAAATCAATTCCGATGAGGAATTGTATAAATTTCTTGAAAAACCTGGTCTCTTAGGTGTTCAAATAGTTAGTATTTCCATCTAAGTCGCATTTAAATAGCCTTATTCCAGTTATGGACGTCTATTCGGAATGGTGTGGACCATGTCTGGCAATGATTGGCAGTTTAAGAAAGATAAAACTTGAGCTTGGTGGTGATAGTCTTCATTTGGCAATTGTAGGTAAAACTCCAAATGTACTATATTCACCCAATGGCCTTTGTTGGTTTGTGTTTTTTCCAGTGCAAAAGTGATACAATTGATGCTCTTGAACGATTTCGAGGTACAAGTGAGCCCACATGGCTATTTGCAACCAGAGGCAAATTGGTGAATCTTATGTTTGGGTCAGATGTCCCAAAGCTAATGGCATTGATAACAAAAGAACTAACCTTGCTTGGAAGTTCAAAGAGAACCTTTTACGATATCACTGAAATGCAACCGGAAGAACGGGCACGAAGAGATGTTATTGAACATGCATTGGCTGAAGCTCGACGAATAGAGATCGAAGAAGCATATCGGAAAAAGATGGAATATTTAACGCATGTCACTGATGAGATTTTGGCGAGTCTACCCGATATAGGTGTAACAATTTTCGGACCTCATGTGCAGCGTGAAACTTATAAGAAGCTTATGGAGGTCGCGGAATCCCACAAACTATCATGTAAGGACCGTCGTACAGGCCCTCTTCTTCCGGAACATATTGATATTATCAATTTTGCGTGTCAAAATCCAATCGAACCGGAAGTTCTCGAACATATGTATAATAAAGATGTATTAGTTTGCTATTGGAAAGCAGCCGAACATGATAAGAAACCAGTGGAGGACATATTCTTGTCATATGCTCACGAACTTACTCAACCCCGAAAAAGTGATGATGATGATGAAATGATACCTCCAATTCTTACACCACTGGAAATCAAGTTGTCAACTAAATTAGAGGGTGGAGCAGAAAAAGAATCTCTTAAGGAGCCATCAATAGAAGAAGAGTTATTGGAGTCACCGGAAGATGGTGAACAAGATGAAGAAGGCGGTGATGAAGAGGCACAAAAAATAGCAGAAGTCCCATCGGAAACTCCTTCGGATTCTCAAATAATTTTAGTTCCTGCCATATGGGTTCCCACCGACCGTCGAACACATGCAACACTGGTTTATGTTTTCTTTCGGAATCAAACTGTTACATTTTTGGAACCTGATCCTATTCCTGATCCCCCGCATGTTGTCATGGTTTTCGATGCCTACAAAAGAAGGGATATTTTCGAAGTAATGGCAAAACACAAGGAAAACATTCTACTGTATGGATTCTTTACAAGTGATAATCCGGACACCGCAAAACTTATAGCTGATTCGCTAGCGAAGTACATATTGATAATGCCAGAAACGTAAGTATTGGATTGGTCAATGAATTTCAACTGGTAACTGAATGTGTATTTTACTTCACAGAACGGACAAACTTGTTCTAAAAGTGGCGAAAAAAACCAGTCACACAATGTTAGCTTTCGCTTCTTTCGGACCTTCCTACTTTAGCGCAAATACTGTGATCGGTAAAGAAGACGCTTTGAAATTCTTCCCAGAAGGATACACCAATAAAGAGCCTACTGCAGCCGAACCTGAAACTCCCAAGAAGAAGGTAAATTAAGAAAATATATGTACAAAGGTAAGTTGAAGGTAATTTAGAAAATATATAAGTATTTCCTTTAATATATATTGGTAAGTTGAAGGGTTCCGGAGAATGTACCTATATTTCATGCAAAATATTGTTTTATGACCATGCTATGCTGGGACGTATGTATGTACAATCAAATTACCTCAATTCGAGACGTTCCTGATTGGCCAGCGTTCCTTCAAATGGATCAAATGGCCATTACAACTAAAAACAAAAGATTTTTTTTTGCATTTTTGAAACACACTTCTTTTTAGCCAAAATATATGGCACTCTACCACCGAAACTTTGCACAAATCACGATATCATCTGAATTGGAACAATGTAAGCAACAAGCAAAATTGAATGACCACAAATGACTGAAACATGTTGGATCTTGTTTTGACAGTAATAATCATAATAAATTTAACCTATTTTGGTAGCACTTTTTACATAAACTATTTAGAGAACAGAGGCGTTCCTTTTTGTATGAAATATATACAATCTCCCGGACTTTTTTTTTACATACTTTTTGGAATACTCAATAATTTATTGTACTTCTTGTGTATTATAAAGAAAAAGGACGACAGCAGCCCGGCCAAGGATAATGGAGAGGGTAACTAGAAACAATTTAATTTCTGCTTAACAAAGTCTATATTTATGAATCTTTATATTAATATTATTTTAATTCCAGACACAGCTAGAAGTCCAGAAAATTGAATATGTATAAGTTGTGCTTAAGCTTTAATAATACTTTTTCAATAAAGTAATCAATTAACATGCAAAATTCTTATAAATACTTAAAAATAAATAAATTAATCCTTTAAATTTTAATCTTTCAAGGGCTTTTGCCATTCGCTCCGCAGAACTCGCAAGAAACCATTGTCATAACCGACTGCCAGAAGTGCATTTGCATTTTGATTCGGATTGAATAGTACTCGATTGACGCGCATCAAGCGGCACATATTTAGAGGTGGTATTCGTTTTGCGTTATAAAACTCTGGTTTTTTTGATGCTACAATCTGATGCGAAAAAAGTTTTAGTTTTCGGTAATATGAACAAGAATTTATGTATGAAACTTACTCTTTGAATCGAGCTAAAGACTAGACCATATTTTTCCTTGTACTCTGTTTCAAATAACCGCCAATTGTCGGAAAAATTTTGTGATGTCTCCTCAATATTTGTGTCACCATCTAGGGGCACGATGTCTATTGTGGATATCGCCTTTTCATCATTTTTCATGCGAAGGCCAACATCGAGGATTGCCTCTCTAAGTATGGTGACATGAATGTCTCCATTATCTGCTCCAGCAGCATACACATTCTTCCAAGGATTGAAGCTAATGTTATTCACACCGCAGCAAAATTTATCAAATCTTCGATTGATAAAGACTAGACTCATTGGACTTACAGTATTGATGCAACAGCCATCTGAGAAGTAAAAAAAATACTGTCATCTCTTGTTTTAAAGAATAAGAATCTTTTAAGTTACGTGAAGGCATTGCTTCTCCGAGGCCATACGACATATTTTCCCATACAATAGGCCAGTCTATGCTATTGCAAACATTCTTCGTTGTATCCACATAGAAAAGAACAGGTCTAGTGATCTCCCGTAAGTCATAAATGAGAAGCTTCCTTGTTGAATTAGAAACGGCCAGCCATCGAAGGCCATTCATATCGTAATGCGCGGCAATTTCTATAGAGAAAAGGGTAAGGAATTGCATTAAAATATCAAATAAAATAAAAAAATTACCTTTTATCCGATTGTCTATAGTCCAAAAGTACGAAACAGGAACAAATGTCCGCGTTCCGTCAACCACAAATCGGTTTAGATTATCCTCATCATCACTTATGTCCCAAATGGCTATATAGCCATTTAAATATCCACCAATAATGTAGTTGTGTCCAGTAGTCTGAAAAAAAACCCGTCAAAGACTGTTTCTGCAAAGAAATTTCCTTAAATTCACCTGTGACCACACCAAGTCCATACACTGGGATTGATACTCCTCCGAAAATTCATTAGTGTGATCCCCTAATTCCAGGCACAGTTCATAAGACGGCTCCAATCGTATGATTGGAAAAATATCACAGTTCTTTTTTTCTACCTCCAAGGGTAGAGCATAGATTTTAATTTCACTTTCCACCGTTCCGACGGCTAACAAACCCAATCTATTCATCTCCGGTGCATAACCACCACTTGGCAGAAACTCTATACAATGGATAGGGCCTGTATCAATTGGGAAAGCATAATGAACTTCTCCACCAATTTCCGTCGACTTGCTGATGTCATATTTCTGAATGTAGACCAATGATCGACTGCGTTTTGGTTGCACGAAACGGGTGAATTTATCTATTCCTTTTTTGGCAGCTGTTGCTAAGTATTGTGTCATAGATGGGGGGTGAGGGTCCAAGGGAGCCCAAGCTATGGACTTCACAGGACCGCCCAAGTACGAAGTATGTTCATCTGGACGAAAAAATCATATAATTAAGCCAATGAAATTGTAGAGAAAGTGTGTGAATTACTTTGTAACCCTGTTCCTTGTAATCTCTCCAAATGTTGCCATTCTTCAGGTTGAACGTGTGATTTGCCAAATTCCTTGACAAATCCATTGAAGCCGTTTAGAAGAAATTTCATCGACATAGGAGATTTGGGAAAGTACGAGTCGTAACTATCATTATCTGTCTGAATTGTACTCGGTGAAGCATCGGGGAAAAGAGGATCCTTGGAGTAATTTTCCTGTACGCTGGAAGGAGATGAGATCTCAGATTTAAATAACCCAACACTAATGTGAATACTTACAAATTTTCGTGCCATTTTGCAACGTGTGAAGCAATATCAGCTTGTCGATCTGGCAGAACTATTGGAGAAAAAAATTACAAAAATTGTAGACAATTGTTTTCCTAACTTGTTTAGCGTTTACTTACGTTTCTTGAAATCCTTCATCGAAAGGTTTTTCTGAGAGTTACGGTTAAGTTGTTTACTTTTCGACTTCTTTTTCTTTTTGGATTTTCGCTCCTCACCTCCATTCTCATTGTTGTCCTCATTTTCCTCTTCTTCATCGCAGCCAGAAGAGCCCGTTTCCGACGTTGATTCCGAGCCAATTGCAGCTTCATCGCCGCTATCTTCAAATTCCTTGACATGCCGTGGCTTGTGTTTCTCCAAAACGTGACTTCGAACTGTTTCAATTGCATCTCCATGAAATTTACATTTCGTACACAAATAACCAGGTTTTATCATAAAAGAACAGACATCCACTTGACAATGCTGTTGCAATTCTTCAACAGTTGTCGCTGTGAATGGACATTTTCTCTCAATGCAGAACGCTTTGCCAAATGTCTGAATTTCTCTAAGCCAAACTGAAGGATGATTATCTGTGTGTTGTGGAATGTGCTTGATGAACTGTAACACAATAACGATATAAAAAATCAACGTTTTCAATTGCAAGTAATTGTATTAACCTCGTCAGGAAGAAACTCGATATCGTCCAGGTTCTTAAATTTGTTCTCCGCTCTGGAAATAAAATATATAAATCATAACAAAACTAAATACTCTACTACTCTTCTCACTTAATGACTGATTTTCGCTTCAATCTTCCAGTATTGGACAGCACTTCTTCTTCAGGAACGCCTTCTGCCGCCTGTTCATCTTCTTTCGCTTCGATTCGAGATTTTTTCAAAAGTGCATGGCACGTACGTAGATGTATTGATATAGAACCCTTGGAGTAATTATTGTTACAGTGTTCGCACACAATTCTGGACTCTTTTATTTCGTCTTCTGTCAAGCAACATTGTTCCAAATGCACGAGTAAACCAAGTGCAGATCGGCGTTGTCCCTGACATAAACGACAATTCAAGCCTTTTACTTTTGATAGCTTAAAGAACTCCACCATATAATTTAAAACAGAGCCACGTGATTTCACATTCAATGGTGGCGGAGTACCCACCATCCATCCAATACCATAATGGCCACTTATGTGCTGGAGCCATTTTGACTTTGCGCAATAGCCCATGCAAAGGGCACACTGTACATCATCTTTACTCTTTGGTACCGTTTGCATGTCAGGGTCGTTGATAGGTGTATCAGTTTTAAGTTCTTCCTTCTGTCGAATGAGTAATAGCCGAGGGTTGAACTCAGTGTCATTTTTGTATTTTTTTTCCAATGGACTAACAGGAACTGGAGGTGTATTATTAACAGGTTTTGGGCGACGTGGTGTGGTTGGTTTTCGTTTTGGTTCATTTTTTGGGGGGCGACCGCGCCGCTTTGGAGTTGGTGGAGTGAAGAAAAACTCCAAGTTACCAAGCTCTCGAGCGATTTTCGGTGGAGGTGTCTCCGTTTCGGCTGTGCTTTCCTCGATTACTGGTCTTTTACGTTTTCGACTTTGTGTTAAAAAGTCATCTTTTGGCTGTAGGGGAGCCACACTCTCTTGGACGTCGGACAAATTCTTATTTTCCTCGGGTTTATTTGGAGAATTCATGCTCTCTAACATGTTCTCGAGAGATTCTGCAAGGGATTCCAACTGACTAGTAGAATCTTGTAGATTGTTCACCTTATCTGTTACGACTAACGCACTATTATCGTCTGTTGATGTTTTAGGTTTCTTTTTTTCCGGTTTACTGGAACTCTTTTTCTTTGTCTTCGATACTTTAAGATCTGGTGCCTGGGGAGCCGCTTCGCAATTGTCAAGGGGGTTTATAACTTTAGATGTGTCCTTCTCGACTAATGAGGTTTTACGTTTCTTATTTTTAGATTTTCTCGGCGTATTTAGGTTATCGACTGATGATGTGAGGCTGGAAGTTTCCGGTAGTTCACTCTTCGCTTCAAAACCGATGTTTTCCGCAGATATCTCCTCGTGTTTATTTGTTTCAGAGTTCTCGGCGATTTGATCAGAAGACACATCCATTTCTGGTTGACCTTCTTCCATTCCTGGATTTGAAATTATGTGTTCATCTGTGGATTTTGAGGGTTTCCCTTTGTTCTTTTTAGTTTCAGAATTACGTTTCCGTCCAGATTCTTTTTTATGTTTCACTTTTTCTGCGGCTGCCGAGTCCTCATTGACTTTATCAATTTCTGGTGGACTTTCTTCGATTTTCGATTTTCTCTTATTGTTTGCTATTGTTTTACTTGTCGGACTTAAATTCCCTGCAGGACGCTTCTCCTCCTCATTTGATTTACTTGCTTTACACGAAATTTGATCTCTATCCCGACGTTTCTTTGGAGGTATTGATGAGTTTGTTTTGTTGGTTTCAAGCTGCTTAAAAGAGGTTTGGGAAATGTTAAAATGTGTATCACTTTGGTTGAATGTATATTACTTACTGTTGTCTCGGTACCATGGTCTTCTTCTGTACTATTTTCTGGTGCTTTCAGCCAACATCTTAAGGACTCTGCTGCACTTTTTGTCCAATTTTTCTGTTCTGCTTTTTGTTTCTTCCGTGGGCTTAGAGGAGATTTCTTGACACGAGGGGAGCCTTTCTTTTTTGTACTACTTTCTGACGGTGATTGAATCTGAAGAGGTATTACATCCTCCTTTAGAAAAAAATAAAGTTAGTTAGCTATTTGTAAGCTGATAAAGAAAAAAACATATTGTTACCGATTGGGAAAGTCGTAATGATGTTGATTGTTGTCCCTCTTCAATTTCCTTTTCATTGAATCCAAGGAAACCAGTTTCCTCCAAAGGATTAGATCTACTCTGCGCGTCACTATTGGCTTCTTCTTCAATCGGTCTAACTTTTTTAAAGGGATTTTTCGCCTTTCCTTGTTTTAGGGTAGTATCATCAGAGGTGATGATTGGTGGTTCGACACTAACTTCTGTTTTATCGGTTTCAATGGGTTTTTCTATGGCAGGCACTATGTCTATTACTGGTAAGCTAGGATCCGAGGGACAGTCTTCGAATCCATTGGAATCGTCCGATATTCGGCAATCATCGGAGTTTGAAGGAGGCACTTCTTCAGATCGATTGAGATCTTTATTCTCAGGAAGTGTAGATGATTCCATCAAGGAGGGATTCATCTTTGGGGAACCATCTTCACTATTATCTTGTTTCTTTGTATCAATTTTACTTTTTCCTTTAATTGATTTGGATGTCCTTTTCGATTGCTTGACGGTAAGAGATTCGGATTGTGGAGATTGCACTGATGTTCCAACAGAATCGATAGTTGGAATAGAAGTTTGGGGATCTTTAGTTGCAGTTTTGGCTCTCCCGGAAGCCCTTGAGTATTCTTCGAATTTAGCAGTTTTTTTACGACTTCTCGGAGTCCTACATTCAGAAATAGTTGCATCAGATTGTGAATCACTGGCTTCTGTTTCAGGAAGTGCTTGGATCGATTCATTAAAATCTGGTAACATTGCAACATCAATTTCATGTCCAGTCTTTGGATTTTCCTGTGCAGAGCTGGCTGCATCAGTAGTTATTAATTCACTTACAATCGTTTCACTGTCATGGTCACATTTTTCTTTCGGAATTTCGGGTTCAAGGTTAACATTTCCACCAGACAAAGCTGGTTTCGTTATACTCGATGTATTGGAAGAGGGTGAGCCTATATCAGTGGTTGTATCTGCAGATATGACTTCAGTATGATCTGTTTCGTCAGACTTACTCTTTTTTGTAGATCGTCGTGTCTTACTCGTTGAGGGAATAACTTCAGTAGCAACAGCTTCATCTTCCTTCTTTTTCCTTGTAGATCGACAGGTCTTACTTAATGTATCATCATCCGTAAATTCTTTGGAACTCTTAGTATCAGCAGGCAGATTTTTTTCAGAGTCTTCTACACTGGTCTTTAAGGGTAAGGAATCCTCATCAAATGAAGTTGTTTTGGCTGGAATGGGTTCTTCTACATTAACTGATGTATTTAGTTCAGTACTGGTGGCAGATTTTTGGGAAATCTTTGAGTCTTTGGAGCGACGACCTTTTTGTCTAACAGTTGTATTCAATTTTGATGAATTCTCTTTTGAATCAACTTCAGGAGTAATCATTTCAGTAACACTTTCTGCAGGGTCAGACTTATTTTCTTGTTCGTGATGTATCGCCTGACTGATCCAATCATTCATTGGTTCAGCAACACTAGCTCTCTTATTTTCTAATTTTTGTGCATTTTCCAGCTTTTGATTGTCTTCATGAACTATTGGGTCAATTTGCCCTTCTTTTGAAATTGCGGTCTCTTTAGGAGCGTTTTCATCTTCCGGAGATAGTTCTTCTGTTTTCTTTTTTTCGTCCGCAGCAGTCTGAGATGTTCTCTGAGTTTTCGGCATACTCTCTGATTTACCAGCTATATCTGTTGGGAAAACAGGCTTCGAAACATTTATATTCCTATCATCAGATTTTGAACTGCATTCCTTCTTTAAGATGGTCTTCGGCGTTGTGGAGCGTAGACTCATTCTTTTGGAAGATGTTGGAGTATCAACTACTTTTGATTCAACTTTGCTTAGTTCTTTGTTCTTCTCTATTGCAGTGTTAGTCATTTCATCCTCCACATTTTCGGATTTATCCGTCTCAGTGGAAGGAGAGACCACAGTTTCTACCTTCTTGAGATCTGTCAGTGTTACTGGTTGCTTTTCCTGATTTTTTGACTCACTTTCGCGCTCATTAATATCCATATCCTCTGCAGTTGCCGATTTTGGCAAAGTCTCGATTCCAGCGTCCTTGACTGGAGCTACGGCTTCGTCAGATTCTCTGACTTTTGGTTTCAGCGTAGTCTGATTTAAAACAGGAATTTCCGCATCCTGACTTTCAGAATTTTTTGTCGATGTAGAGCGGCGGGTTTGAGTTCTTTCTGTGCAATCAACCTGATTCTTGTCAGTTAATGTATCTTTTCGTTTCCTCGGAGATTTGGTTGAGGCATTCACCACAGTGGCGGTCTCTATAAGATTCGTTGTTTCATCTGATGGTGGTAATTCGCTAGTTACACTTTCTTTACTACCTATCTCAGACGTTTGAGTGGGAGATTCTTTTACTATAGATTGAGGGGAAGGTTCTGGAATCTCAGAAGAACCTTTGACAGTCTTCTCAACCCTTCCAACAAGTTTCTCTTGAGGAACTGCTGACTTTCGACTTCTATTGAGTTTGGCTATTAGAACTGGAACGGATTTCTTACCCTTGCGTCGAGTAGTAGTTGTAGATGGTGATGCTTCTTCTACTTTTGATTCATTTTTTTGTGGAATATCCTTAGATTCGATTGAAGGTGAAGGTGTGGACAATTTATCTTTTTTTGAAATATCATTTTCACGTGGCGAACCTTTCTCTCCCTTCGTCATTCGATCCGTTGCCTCATCACCTTTGAGAATAGGTTCATTTGATGATGTTTCTTCGTTCTTCTTATTTTGTTCTTTGGAGGTTGTCTTCGTCACAAGTTCGTCATTAACTTTTAAAGAAGTAGAACTTACTGTGGGGGTTGTCAAAGTTTCATGCACTGCCTCTAGAGATTTAAGCGCAGTAGTCACAGACAGATTTTCTACATTTTCCGAAGGCGATCCTTCGACCGAAGGTATGCTTTCTGGAGAGTTTATCTTTGCGCTCATTACTGTTTTTGGAGATCTCGTATCGATTTCGGTTTGTAATTGTACATTTACGTGATGTAGAGAGCCAGCTGCTACATTGGTTTTAGCTTTATTTTCCGAAGAAATGGACAGTTTTTCTTGTTTAAGGTCAGCTAGATCTTCTGCCGATTCTATGGGCAGTGTGCTTACCGGCAAGTCCTCCTTATATTCTAATGTTTTGATCACATCGTTTCGTATTGCTTCTTGTGATTGTACACGTTTACTTACTTGTGGAACAGCAACATGCTTAGTCTGCTCAGCAATTTTATTTGACTGTACTTTAGGCTGAACAGGACTTACAGTTGGGCAAACCGTAGTTTTCCCAGAAATTTTATTTGATTGCACTTTAGGCTGAACAGGACTTACAGTCGGGCAAACCGTAGTTTTCTTTGGAGATTTCCCTGCCTGTTGTCCAAAAAGCGACATCAAAAAGCTGGTTGCGTCTTCTTCAACAGCTCTTGGTGCCGCATTCTGCTCCGGTTTCACTTTAGTTTCATCTTTCGACCTTGTTTCGAACATAAATTTTATGAAATCAACTGCTGATTCTTCAACTACCGGCTTTGCAGGTACCTTGCAAGTAGTATTCACATTCTCCCGCTCCTTTTTCAAAACCCTAGGTTCAATCTGAGAAATAATTAAGGAGTTATTTTGGTCGTCACAACTTTGTTTGGGAATTGGCACCGGAACAACTGCCGCAACAACTTTTGTTGGGGACTTAACACGCAGAGTGCTAATATCGATTTTCTCTTCTGCTGATAAAATTTTACTTTCAATAACTTTTGGTAGATTTTTTTTTACTGGAGTTGTCTTATACTTTATCACTGCATTGTCACTTGGCGGTAATAACTTACGTTCTACAGCTTTAGGCAGAATTTTCTGCAGAAGTGTTACCATTTCTGGTCTTCGTTTCATTTCGAACTTCACTCCAGGGGATATCACTTTACTTTCTATTGTTTTGGGTATTTCCTTTTGGTTTCTTTCCCCTGTTATCCGTTTTATCGATGCCTTTGGAATTGCGTCAGCTTCAATTTTGACTTGCGGTTCTGATTTTGGATTTAGAAAATTTACATCAATCGCTGCAGCCTTTTCATCAGGCTTTATGAAGTTAATTACAATCGTTTGAGGCTTAGTGGCTGCGGATGCAAGTGGGGAAATAGGCGGTGGCATCAGGGACTTCAAATCTGTAACTTTTATCTGTGGTTTGCCTGCATATGTCCTGATCTGATTTGAAAGGGGAAGTTTTCTTAGTGGATTGTCAACGGGCATTGCACTAGAGAGCTGAGATGTGGTTATATTTTTTGCAACTTGTTTCGACAGCTGAACTTGTTTCAGCTTTTTGTTAAGTTTACTTTTGGCCAATGCTAGCTTGTCCTCTTTAGAACGACTTTCTGACGGACTCGCTGGAGTTCGGCCTTTGCATTTTTTTAGGGCTTCTGCCATTTTCAGATCAAGCCCTGCGACACGGAGTTTATTTGGATCAATAACCATGATTTGTTTTATAACACGCTGTGAACCGTCTGGATTTTTTGGAGTCAACATGGGCAGCTTTTGCCCCTCTTTATTTGGGGTGTCCATCATCAAACGATTTATCGAGACTAGAAGGAAAGGGTTGACACAAAACGCATGAGATGAGTGTGAAATTTGTCAAATACAACTAAAATCGTTAAGTTAAGTTAAAAATATTGTGTGGCAACTTTAAAAACTTTATTATTTAACAATATCGCGCAGAAATCTGTATGAAATTTTATCATTTTATTCGTAAATCACATTTGAAATAACTCCGCAGAAGGCGAACTCGCGGGACAGATTTTTATTCTATTTTCCTTTTTTTTTTCTTTTGACATTTCCAAGTGACAGATTCAACGAAAGTTTGGCTGTTGTTGTTGATATTTTTTTTCCTTTTTCTTACAAACCCAACGAAAGGCAGAGCATGTGCGAATTGTGGAAATGAAATGGGAACATTAGGGGGGAAATTTGTTTCCTTTTGCCATGAAAACAAATGAATTTGTGTGGATTACACTACCTAAAAATTTAAAGGAAAGTCTACAAAGACTGCATCAGTTCATCATCAGCTAACAAAGCACGTTGGAACACCTAAAAGATTTCTAAGGCTTCAAAGTTACAAAATCATACATACGTGGCAGAGAATCCTATAAAACTACAAAAAAATGCAAAAGTCGTGTTATTTGACATTTTGAAAATACATTCTTAAACATTTTAAAGTTCATTATATTCAATCTTGTGCGTAACACGAAATAACTAAAATCACATCCAACTTCACATCACCTGTTTCGGGATTTAACATGTCACGTGTATTACATAACACACCTCACAAGACCTTGTGTTTCCACCTAAGTAAACTCCGACCACTTCCACTGCGTTCTTCCTTCGTTCCCTGTGCAGACTGCAATCAAATTTCCAATTGCCATTTCAATTCCACTCAAATTCAGCTTCGGTAGACATTTTTTTGTTAAAAGTGAAGAAAATTTTCAACTCAAGTGGAAGAAAATTAAAAGAAATCCCTATAATCCTGTGGTTATTAAGGACTTGATTTAGAAAAATATAGAAGCAGGTAATTGTATTACTGCTAGTGTGTAAAAATAACAAGCGCCACTTCACGTAATTAAGAGGGAAAGCTGACGATTTCCCAGTTAAAATTGGCAAGAGAACTTTTCAATTCAATTTTTTCCTCATTTGTGTACTTTTATCAACAATCTTATCTTAACCTTCATTTTTTCTTGCATATCAACAGTGAAGGAAATTCAAAAAGTTAAAAGGATGAGCGCCCCGGATAATATCGGTGGCGACAAATCAGGTACAGTTTTCCTAATCGACGTATAGAAAAAAGTAATATATGTATATATGTATAATTTCTGTAGTTGGAGCGAAAATTACGCATGTTAAAACAACTACAATCGATGGAATAAAAGTGGCTCCAGTTAGTGCTCCGGGTAGCAGTTCTGGACAACAATCGCAGCAGGCTCAGCAACAGACAACGGCGGCCTTTCGGACTATAGCTAGCAGTGGACAGTCAACTCAGTTGCGCGTTGTGATGCCAACGGGTACCCTAATGCCACAGTCTATGTTGAAGATCGAAGGAGCGGCACGCACGCAAATTACGGCCATACCAGCACGAACAGTGTCGAATACATCTATTACTGTGACGAGGCCAGTCACACAGACCACGTATCTTCCACGAGCAGGAGTAACTTCGACCAGCATGCAAGGGCAGCGTTTGGTGACTCCTATTCGAGCGCAGGCTACACCAGTAGCTGGGATTTCCGGCAGCTTTGTACGTGGCACAACTGTTACAAGAAATACGTCGTCTCCAGCGACGACTGTTATCTCGCCAGCAACTACTACTTGGATGGCGAACAATGGCGGGCAGGTTCAACTTATTCGAGCCATTAATCATCAACCGAGACAGCGGTTGATTACACAGAATATCTCTGGTTCTGGAGTAAGTGCAGGGGGTGCGTCGGGAAGTGTTGTGTCCGTCAGCTCACAATCATCGCAGGTATCGCAACAGGCCGGAAATCAATGTAAGTATGATGGATTCGCCTCTAAGGCTAATAAATGTAAAATTATTCCCCTAGCCTCCTTACAAACAGTGTCAAGTCAGCAAGCTCAGCAAACTTTTGTGGCAACTCTTGCTACTGTCCTCCCACGTCAGCAAACAGCAACTTTGGTGTACACCAATGTATCCAATTCTCAGTCGCAACAGTATAATCCGGGAGTGAATACGACTCAGCGTTTTGCTGTAGCTCCTCTGGCCAGCACCCAGCGACAGATAAGGCCGATTCCCATGAATAAATCCTTTTCCACGGCCAAACTTGGTGTGGGTATGAACACGACAAGCATCAGTATCCGTGCGCCCTTGAATCCTGGAAATGCACCTGGAGGCGCTGGGTCTGGAGGTGCTGGAGGTATTGGTACCGTCACGTCCGGAGGTGGCACGCTGCAGTCGAGGGGAACGACAGGAAACACAAATATCCCGACCACAAGAATAATACAACTACAACAGCAACCTGGCGGAGCCACACAACAGATTATTGGTTCGACTGGTAGGATTGCAAATAATTTGATGCTCCAGCCCATCATGCTGAACACCTCCGGTGGTGGGAAGATTGGGCTTCGTCCGCCAACAGCAATGGCTGCAAAGGTGCAGCCATCTCTTACGATCACCCAACTGGGCATCAGCAAACTACCGCCCAACGCTCAACAGCAAACCAGCAGCTCTGCCAGCATGCAATGTGCATCCGTGTCCACAGCATCTGCTGGCAATACTAATGTTGTAACATCCTCAGCTGTGGGCGTACCATCGAATCTATCGCAACAATCGCAGTCACAGCAACAAACCGTTACCGTGAATTCACAGTCGCCAATTACACAAATTGTAAATGTCAGTCAAAACTTAGGTGGCGGAGCCACTGGACAATTGCTGACCACTCAAAATGTGTCATCATCTGCGGCTACGGTAGTTCCCCTTGCCATAACATCTCGTGGTAACAATGTACTTACAGGAACAATAACACCAATCAAGAGTGCAGGCTTAACAGTTGGTAAAATGATGACACAACAGTCGTCCGTCAATCAGCACCAATCGCAATCTGGAGCACAAGGTGGTCAAGTTACTGAGATAATAACATCAACGCACCATTCGCAACAACAGCCGACAAATGTGTTTATTCATCACAGTCGACCACATAGTGGAGGTAATGCCTCAGGCGTAGGCACAGGAGCGGGTGGATCAACAACGACCGTCATTCCCAGTACTGGAACTGGGTATCTTCCTCCAGGAAGCACGTTCTACTACGAATCGGTTCCAGCCAGTTCGGTGACCGTTTCCACAGGCGTTTTATCGCTCACAACTACAACAGTGACCAACAGCACAATGTCGAACAATCAAATCGTCACATCTTCAAATTTGGCCACCGGAATAGTTACTTCTCTTCCCTTCAATACCCCGTCATCGGCTACATTTACTGTGGTTCCATCTTCAAATCGAGCTATAGGACAGCTTCAAATACCCGTATCCTCCTCAGCTCAAATACAGGCTGTTCCAGTTCGTTTTACAGCGCAAATGGCATCAGATCAGGGAATGAATACGTCGGTAGCCCAACAAGGACAAGCGAATCAGCAAACTCATCACCAAATTATCATACCAAGTCAAGCTGCGGCTTCCGTTGCAGCACAGCAATCACAGTCCCAGCAACAGCAGCAATCACAGGGTCATATGGTGATTCCATTGCACACTTCTATTAAAGTAACTTCTGGAAACAGTGCGGTCAGCGCCATAACCTCGTCAGCCTTTCTTCGTAAACGTGACAATGATGGTTCTCCGATACGTGCAGCTAAGAATCTTAATCCAACCTTGTTGTCGATGGCAGGTCCTTCATCAAATTCGTCGGTGAATTCTCAGCAGATGTCATCTGCCACCGCAACTCCTGACAACAAAAAGGAGCAACGTGCTGTATCACCCGCATCATCAGATGGCTCGACAACAGTAAGCGCAAACTCAAGTCCAGGAGTAGATCAACAGATAAACGAGGAACTAACTCCGGTCAATCGGATGCCAAATGAGTCGCATTTCAATCCAATCAATGACGTAAGTTACAAGTGTTACGTAGAGTTTCCCCATTTAACCAAGTGCTTTGCAGATGTATCCGAACCATCAGAACGCGACCCCAGCTGCAACTAGGGACCATGTTGGGCAGCAATCCAATCAATCGCATTTGAACGGTGCTATCGAGTGTCCACCAAGAAAGAAATCACGACGCTCAACGTAAGTTGTACCCCATGTTCTTCATTTAATTTTGTTCATGAGCGCCTTTCTTTCTACAGTAACGATAGCCAACAATCGACCCAGAGCCATGCATCATCGCTTCCTTCTCTCAATCCCCCAGCGTCAAATGCATCGGCAGTCTCCAATGCTAATGGAACCGCAATTCAAAACTCAGCAGTTCCTCCTATTGCTAGCAGTAGTGCTGGTGTTCCATCCACGGAGCCACCAAAAGTAAACAACAACAATCAAAACATCAACATCAATTCAAACAAAGAGAACACAAAACCAACCGAATTCGTGATAAGGAAACCACGAACCTGTACTCTATTGAATGTAAGTACGCACATTACCCAGTTGCTTCCGAAGTACATTTAAGTTGTGTTTCCTTTCAGAGTTACAAGCAGAATTGGAAGGCGGCGAATAACCACTTTCAGCGTCACAGTGATGTGAAACCGCGCGAGGAACGACGACCAACTGTAATAGATCTGGCAAATCAAGCCAATGTTCTCGGCAAGATCAACGGATGGAAAGTCCATCATTTGAAATCCCAAATGGAAGATCTTGTGAGTTATTCTTGAAGCTATTTTATAACTCCTGTTGATTGATGGTTTTTCTTTAAATTTTCAGTGTGAAAGTGAAAGCAAAGGCTACGAAAAACTAACCGTTATGCTGAAACAAATGGAATCACATGGCAAAAACCCCGACATCGAACGGATATCCGATCTTATAAAGGTAATGCGACTCAACGAAAATAGATTTCAACAGCAACCTCATATGACTTTCTTCCAGGGCAACATGCAACGCAGTAAAATCATCGTGGACGGCATCAACGAAGCACAAAATCAAATCATGAAAATATTTGATCACAAGTCCCACATCTCGGACATCATTCATCGGTGCGCGTCGAAAAGGAATTTCAAGAAACGTGAAAAGGCATAGGCCATCCCCCACTGGTTGGCTCTTGTATTAGTTTAAGAAATCGTGTGTGCAATCGCGGATTGCAACATGAGTTACAATTATTAATATTATTTTTTTTTTTGTGTTTAACATGTGTATTTTCCTCCCAACCCCCCTCTCTCTGGCTAATTGGCGAACTTTGACTAAAAAAAAAGTTTACTACTTGTGGGTGCAATACGAGCCACAGAATTTATTTCAATTTTGTATTTATCTAATATATACTATATACATATATATTTTAAATGTAAAATTTTCTAAAAAAAAAAAAGAAAAAAAGCAAAATTTGACAAAAAAACAAACACCAATTGGAGTTGTTAAGAACTAGAAGAAGAAATGATTGGCAATAAAAGCATTTTCTTTGCAAATAATTTAAAAAAACAGACTATAATGCAACGTACATGTGGATATTTTGTTGAATAGCACGTGGAGTGACCGACAACACAATATTGGTGCCGCAGAGGAAGTGTAGGAGCGAACAAATGGAGGTAACTCTGAATAAGAACGCAGTTCGTTAAATTTATTTAATTTATTAAGAAACACATTACAAAATCGAATTCGATCTGACTCTACATCGGAGGCGGTGGGACGGGCAGCACTCCCATTGGTGGTGGCGGTGGAACTGCATTGAATATATGCCTCGGTGGATGGACGAACCCAGGGCCCATGACACGCAGTTGCGGCGGTGGTGGTGGAATAATCTTCGGTTCGAACTTGAAGGAAAATTGTAAGAAAAATTGCTTAGTGTCACGATTCCAGTGAGTCCAGAATTTTCCGTCAGTTTTCTCCACCTCACGAGATGGCACCTTAAACGCAATTGTTTCGTACGGCTCGGCGGCGAACAGTAGGTACTGCCATTTACGGTCTGGTGGCTCGATCTTTTGCTCATAAGCCGACATGAAACGATGCCGTGGAATGATGCCCTCAGAAATCTCGGGATAGTCGATTTGGAAGAGTAGCGACTGTTGGCCATTGTCAGGATCACGTTGCTTGGTCACTCGATA
Organism: Xylota segnis; assembly: GCA_963583995.1. NCBI lineage: Eukaryota > Metazoa > Arthropoda > Insecta > Diptera > Syrphidae > Xylota > Xylota segnis. Next base: position 2,102,890 of record OY757238.1, read on the forward strand.
GCCAGGACGACCGATTTTGACGAATTTCTTTGGTTCCACACGAGGTTTTTCCGGGGCCAGCATAGAGGGGGCTTCCTTGGCTTCTTTTGCCGCACGACGCGCCAGATTCTCTTGATGTTTCTTGCCCTGAGTGTGGGCCAGGTAGCTTCCTTCATTGTTGTGCAGTGTTAGACAAAGTTTACATTCATAAGAGCCGAGATGATTTTTCATGAAATACGGATCTTTGTTAAGATCGATAGTCTCCAAAGCGAGTTGCCGTAGACGCTCTTTGCGGTCTCGGTTGGTTTCCGACCAAGAGGCAACACCGCCTCCACCGGTTTTACCACCAGCACGGTTTTGGAAGTCCATGTTTCGTTGAACTGAAGGAAAATGTTATTGAAAATTAGTATTTTATAAAAAAAATAAATAATATTCTGTGATAAAAAAAAGTGCCTCAACCAACCTCGAAGTAAACGTCAAATTGTTTGACAACCGCGTTTGTAATCGTTTGTTATTAGTTTCGAACATGCTCCGCCGTATGTCGCATCACAAATCTAGTACCAAGGACGGTGAAGTGTAGTAATTCTGATAATTCAAACATTAAATTGAACTGACCAGAATTTAAATTCATGTTCGTCGAAATCTAAAGCTTACCGAGTCAACTCCACAATGACTGCAATAAAATACATAAAAAAAAAACGTTGGTAATCACTTTCGGAAAAGGCAACAGGTTCCCAAACATTTCCAGAAATCACAACTACTACATTGCGAAAAAATTTGACAACTGAATTTCGAAATAATTTTTGAATTTCAACTCTGTCTGTCAATTTAGTTCGAATGATGAAGGTGGAGTTAAAAAAAAATTTCCAAAAGTAATTCTTAGTTTCCCATCAGAAAATGTTTTTTATCAAATTACCTTAACTACTGCAGAAAAATAACGAATTTCTATACCAAACGAAAGACTGAAGTTTGAATTTTGTTACAAAATTAAAATATACCCAAGGTAAGGCCCAATAAATCGTGAAAAATAATTGGAAAAAAAACCTTCTCCACTCTCACTTTGTTTATTTCACACATCAATGTTAGGTGTTTATTTAGAATGAAAAAATTTATATATATATTCCGCAACAAAGTATCTAAAAGTTCAGAGAATATGCACAAATTTTCATTATTAATAATCCTCTTATCTTGCATTTCGTAAAATGTTTTTTATCATCTCCTTTTTGAGCGTTTATTTTTTATCTGTGATTAAAGAATAGAAAAAGAAGTCAAAAAAAAAAGTCAGAAGGAGTCCAACACAGATACTTTTTGAGGCATGTCAGTGAGGTGGAATGAAATTTGTAGATGTTAATCCGGTCATGCGATTATTGTTCTTTGTTTTGGTATTAAGAAAAAAAATTAGAAACATTTTGGTGACAGTTTTTAACTAGATTATAGAAAGCTTACATATGTAGACTGCAAGATAAGCGGTGGTCTGGTCTGACGTAGTAATTTCCATTTCCCATTGTACGCGAATCAGCTAGAGGGTTTCTACACAATTTATGCAAAAGTGATAGTCGAGTGGTTGCAGTGTACCATGGACTTCTATGACCGACGTCATGCAATGAAGTGTGTTTCTTTGTGATAATGTAATGTAAATGGAATTCTTTGGACTATCTGGTCGACAATGAAATGCATTAAAAATTTACTTGCTTGTTAGTTGTTTATCATATCATCCAATAATCGTTAAATTGTATGCCATGTCCCTTTTGTTGATCTTATCGGTGGATTGTAATCAAATGGCCGATAGCAAATCAACAAAAATAACTCTTTGTATGAATAAATCCCTAATGCTAATTCATTTCATTTCAGAAAGCCCCACAATGACAAATCAAGCAGAGCTCGATTACGAGAAACAATTTCAAGAAGACCTGGCCAAAGCAACCGCTCTGAGCTTGGAGTCACAAGCTCTTGAAGAATTCCGACGTTCAAAAACACAGTATTCATATCTGGAGCGAGCCTCTTCGACAGATGCCGCCTTCTATAACAAACCCAACCAAATTGATTACAATTCACAATCGAGAATCCGACCGGGTTCATTTAATGTACCGAACAGTTCGTCTATTGCTCCGCCACCAGCGGTTCCGTCTCGCAGGCACAGTGAAATACGTCTACCCGATGAGGCTCCTGTTGCGACAGCAGTTGATAACGATTTAATATCGTTTGCTAGCCCAACGTCGAAGAAGCAAGAGAGTTCCACTTTCGATAAGCTGATAGAAGACATTCAAAAGTTGAGCTCAGTGCCTCCGCAACTGCAGGCGGCTACCCATCCCAATTTCGGATCATCGCCTTCATATCTTAATCAACAGGTGAATCAGGGAGGAGGTCTCCAGCTGGTACCATTCAATCCACAACAGCAAGCACAGAAGGCACCACTGACCAATGATGAACTCCAGAAGTTATACAATATGCCCGCACAACAATCAATGCATCCACCTGCGATGGGATTTGCAAGACCAACGCATTATACGCATGCATACCCACCCCAGTATCCACAGAGAGCTGCGATTTCAGCGGGTTACGCTTACGGTGCAGCGCCAGTCAATTACGGGTTTCAGTATGGTATGCCGCGATCAGCGCACATTACCACTCAGCAGTCATATCCTCCAAGTCAAATGCCAGGAGGCGTTCAGCAGCAACCTTCCGTGCCTTCTGAGGTGCCTATTCAAAATGTGGCGAATCCCAGTAGCGCCTTGGTCTTGCAGAACAAACCAAACCCAATGCTGCCAATGACGAAATCACAATCCCTCTCTGGGGTCTCGTCCCTCACTGCGTTGTCGTCGATGAGAAGTAACTCTAGTAATGGGATCAATCGTCGAGCAAGGAAAACCTTGGGCGACGACTTAATTGATCTCAGCCAAGAAGATCCGTAAGTCAGACAAAACATAATTATACAAAAAACCTTTTCATAGAATCCCTTTACATTTCCAGCTCCAGAGTAAGTGTCTTGGAAGCATTCGATCCATTGCTCAATGAGGACGATTATGGTAAGTTTTGTCTTAAATTTTGCACAAAACAAAACTCTTCTTAAGAAATATAAATGCAATAGTTCTCGTTTCTCATTTGTCCTTCTACGTCCAATACAAAAAAAAAATTTAATCGCATTCTCATTTTCATTTCTCTAGAGAGAGATATCAAACCTCCTCAATGTATCCCTAGTTCTCCCATCTAAGTTTGCTTTAGTTCTCTGTAGGAAGACTTTTTTTTCCAATGAAAATTAATCAGTAAAATTCCGGTTTTTGTCTCTCTCTCTTTCTCTTCCAGTATGGAAAAAATGAAGAATTTTATTATTCTTTTACTGCTACTGCTACTACAGTAATCGTGCCTTGGGAGATGATAATATAGATAGACACAATGTGGTTGTCCTTTTTCTACGAATTTTTATTATAATTTTTCTTTTCACAGTGATGATGTGTATCGATTTTATTAATATTTAAATTGTTAACGAAATACAAAAGGAACAAATAAAAATATATATATTTAACAACAGTTTTTCTGGAATTCAATTTGTTTTTCTTGTTTTTTTTTCTCTCCCTGAAGAGGATTGTTGTAGTAGCAAGTAGCGAGTCGACGGAATTTTCTTTCTGATTTTTAATGTTGGACTGTTGGACGCTTTTTTTTCATTTATTAACTCTTTTTTTAACCCAATTGCACATTCATAGAACTTTGTCTTCAGTAACTTACCAGAAACAGGGAACGCATTTCTTGATCCGCTCACCACAGTGTAAACATTTAAGACTATGAATCCAGGAGACTGAGAACATAATGTTTAAGGTATACGTACTGCACCGACCGTTGTAGTAAAAATGTTCATCAAATGCTCATTATTGCTGCGGTATTTCCGCATTTAGAAGTTGTCCACACCTGCAAGCAAACAATAAAGTTTTAATTTACAAGTATTACAAGGCAAAAGCACTTGAAAGTCGAGTACCGAAACTCTAGACTTGAATGTGACTTGACTAGAAGTTCAGGAATGTAATTTGATTATGACTTAAACGTCACGACTTCGGATGGCATGTGCCGTGTATCAAATTCACAGTACAGGAGCATGCTGCTCGAGGAAAACTCTCGTTTAGGTTCCCTTTTTCCTTTTCATTTATTGCCAAATCTATTCATTTCGCTGACGATAACACATTTTGAGTAACACAAACGTGCTGGTGTATACTATGTTCCGTACACAATGAATTGAATTTACATTAAAAATGTTTATTGCATTTGTTTTATTACGCTAGGCATAAGTGAACCGCACGAGTACTGCATCAGCAATACCCAAATGTTCCATCTGACTCACATTTTTCACAGTAGATGTGGCGATCGCGATGTGAGTACTTAACTAATAATAATATTCTTGAACGTAGTGTATTCTCCTGAATTTTGCATTGACGATGCTTTGTAAGTACACTGTTTTGTTGTTTTTTTCAATAATTTGGGGACAATCTAGTCACATTGATCTCTCCCATCATCTTCTAAACATTTCCATTGTAATTACACAAAAATTTCACAGTCGGTTGCTCTCCTAGCCCACAGCAAAGAGAAAATAAGTGATGTTCTTTCCTCTCTATTTAACAACATTCATCGTTTTGTCCCAAATTAAACAAACAATCCGTGCCACTGCGCCCACCTACTACCACTAAACACATTAACCATGTGTTTTGTCACTTTATCCATCGTGGCCTTAGTTGATGTTTTTTTTTATGTTATTTTTTCTGTCTGTTCTCGCAACGTGGTGCTATAATTAATATGCAGCTAAAAATAATCAAACAAACAACTTTTATTTTTGATTAGTTTTCTCGCCCATTCGCGATTTTCGCTTTTGTATTGTTATTTGCATTTGACCTTTGAGAGACTATGCTATCGATTCTTGCAGGGAGCGACAATGCATCCGATTGTACGTCTTATTATGCTGAATACGATCCATTCGATTACCTGTACAGTGGTGGGACACAATACTCAGATCCGGTTTATGAGGCAGTGAATAAATTAGATCGCACGCCAGTTAGTCCAAATGGTAAGTAGAGAAAAACAAAGTATTTTACGAGTGAAAATATTTAGTGGATTTTATTTTTTAGTTTCATCAATTGGATGGAGATCAGAATATACAACGGGTAAGGATGCACCGTCGACATCTTCGGGTGTAAGATCTCCGCCACCGTTGCCACCTAGAAATAGTAAAGCAGTGGAACCTGCGGATCGTGGATTGGAGAGTGTAGTTTTGGACAGGCGAAAAAATTTCACACGTCTCTATGAAATGGTTACAGATTCCAAGGCCCATGACCCGGAATTATTAGAATTTTATTATATGGTGAAGGAGTTACGTTCCAAGTATCGTTACGATGATGCGGAAACAAACGTTGGGCATATTGTCGCTTCGGAGTTCAATTACTACTATCCACTTGAGCAGAGTATTAAGATCCTTGTACATCCAGCGATAGATGGACTGCAGAGGAATAGCGATGCGTGCCAGAGAGGCTTAATCGATGGCTACGGAGCACCTATAGTGTTTACCTGTGACAGTAAGCTAAAAAGCGTGAAGAATGTCATGAGTGTTTTCTATTTTTTTGTTTTTAGTAAACTCACCTGTGGAACTCGTGATTGGACATGCATTCTGTGCCCTGGAGGGACAAATTCGAGGGACTGTGGATGATTTTGCGGCAAAACCAATTGGTGTATCTGAATGGCTTTCGCCCACATCAAAACTGAGTCAACTGGAGTGTGTGCACGATAGTTTAAAACTGGAAAAGGATGTCCAATTGGGACTGTGCATGAAGTCAGAGGCTAATATGAAAGTTATCGGACGAACTCAGAGAGATGATATGAGGGATGATGAACTGCGGCCGGAGGAGATACTTCCAAATGAGACAGCCATAACGATCACCTATGATAGCATGATGATTTTAATTGGTAAGGGAGGTGGTGAATTCGTGGTATAGTCCAGATAGTAACGAACATTAAATGTTACAGAAACGCTTGAAACGGAGATTGATAAGTTGGAATTGTCTGCAAGTGATTCTAGTTCTCGCTCCATTTTGTCCTGCTCTGGTGTGGTGCAGGGTGTGAAGGCTATCTGCGCGCTGCTTGGTTCCATTGATACGATGGAAATAGCTAGTTGTGTGAATGATTTGAAGAAAATATGCGATGATGGTCAAGTTACGTATACATCCTACGGAGTGAATCCAGAAGTTGGTTCCGATCACGGAGATTACGCCGAAGTTATTTTGCGCCCTAAGTCAACCCTGGAACAGATTAAAACAAAATGCAATCAGATTCGTGACGCAGTGCAGGAGTTGATTGAAAACTACTCGAATGCATTCCGTGTAGATTTCTGTGTGAACTCAGTTGATTATACAACAAGTAAGCGCTCTATCAATAGCAAAAGCTGTGTTTAACATTTTTGCATTTTCAGCACCTATTCCAATATCTTGTGTCTTAAAGCCAGTAATTGTCAGCATCAGTTGTCTACATCGCCCACCGCCGAATTGGAAGTTCGATGATTACTCATTGGGAGTGCAGATCAACTACGGAACAAGATTCATATCTGAGCCGCTGGTAATTAAGTGCTCAAATGACACCAGCGGTGGGCTATTTGCGAGACTAAAGTTTGAATCGTGGATAACATTTGATAAAAGTCCGATTTGCACCTTGCCCAGAGAGTCTCGCTTGATTTTTGTGCTGTACGGAACCCAAGCGGCAGAGAACGATCAATCGAGTGATCAAAACGGGGAGAAGAAACAAATTACCACCGAATTGGGATGGTGTGCCCTTCAACTATTCGACTATAAGCGCGAAATGGCTTGCGGCTCGTATTTACTCTCAATGTGGCCACCAACCACTGATAAGTTCCTTGGTCCTGCACCGGCTCGAGGTTGCCATCCTCAGTCAGACATTTGTCCAGTGTTGAGTATTGAAATACCTCCCTATGGAGGTCGGATTGTCTTCCCAGAACCTTTGGAGAATCCGCCTCCAGCGCCAAGATATGATTTCAATTCATTGGACTTAAATCTACAACAAGAGTTGCTCGATACAGCTGAACAGGGGTATGCGGGTGCCTTGGAGCAGCGTGAAGTATTCTGGGAGAAACGGCATTATTTACAGAAATTCCCATATGCCCTGCCGAAAGTCTTGCATGCTGCGCATAGTTGGGACTATGCTAGTTTAATTGATCTCCATTCATTGTTACGTTCCTGGTCGCAATTGTCTCCACTTCAAGCTCTGGAATTGCTTTTACCCCGTTATCCAGATGCTCAAGTGCGTGCCAAAGCAGTTGAGTGGATATCCAAACTGCCTAATGACTCACTTGTGGACTCTCTACCACAGCTGCTACAGGCACTGAAACACGATACATATGAAGCATCGGCTATGGCCCGTTTTCTTCTCTGCAAAAGCCTTGAATCTCCTCGTATCGCTCACCATATGTATTGGCTATTGGTGCACAGTTTGCCAGGTGATGCACCACAAAATACAATTGACGCTTCGAGTTTGGAATTCGATGAATCTCTGATTACACAAGCGCGATACCACCGACGCAATAAAATGATGTTGAGAGCATTGTTGGCGATTTGCGGAGAGAAATTGTTAGCTAGATTCTTGAGTCAGAACATGATGTGCAAGGTGAGAGGAATAGTTTGAAAAGTAACTCAATGTCATGTGTGGTATGAATTTTATAGAATCTCGCTGATATCGCGCAGCTGGTTAAGGTGTCAAAGGAATCACTGCGACAGAAGGTTCTTTGTCAGGGTATGGATAATGTTCATCAGGCGTTAGTCGACAAACCAACATCATTGCCCCTGGGTCCAGGATTGGAAGTAACTGGTGTGAACGTCAGGAGTTGCAGTTACTTTAATTCGAACACTCTACCCCTAAAAATTTCATATTTTGGACCAGACCGTGAACTACTACCAGCAATTTTTAAGGTAAGCTTCAATACTACAGCTTTAATTCCTTAACATTTAAACATTTGTTTTCCTTTTAGTCTGGTGATGATCTTCAACAGGACATGCTTACAATCCAACTTGTTCGGGTAATGAATAAACTTTGGCTAGCCGATGGCCTGGACCTTAAAATGGTAACTTTCAACTGCGTGCCGACTGGTTATAAGAAAGGCATGATCGAGATGGTTTCCGATGCGGAAACTCTCCGCAAAATCCAAGTGGAGTACGGATTAACAGGTTCATTCAAAGATCGGCCCATTGCTGAGTGGCTGGCTAAACAAAATCCCAGTCAATTGGAATACGCCAGAGCAGTGAAAAATTTCACAGGTAAGTATAGTAAATTTATTGTCACGCAGTGATTTATTTTTTGAATTATATTTCCTCTAGTGTCCTGCGCTGGGTACAGCGTTGCAACCTACGTTCTGGGAATCTGTGATCGACACAATGACAATATTATGCTGAAAACATCAGGACACCTATTTCATATCGATTTTGGTAAATTTCTAGGCGATGCTCAAATGTTTGGCAACTTCAAGAGAGATCGTACGCCATTCGTATTAACATCTGACATGGCATATGTGATAAACGGTGGCGATAAACCCTCCACCGATTTTCATTATTTTGTGGACCTCTGCTGTCGAGCATTCAACATCATCCGCAAACATGGTGATTTGATTCTTCACATGCTTGCGCTGATGGCTACGGCTGGAATTCCAGGTGTTACAGCTGATGCGGTATCTTATGTGAGAAGGGCCCTGCTGCCTTCTCAATCGAATCCTGAGGCAGCGGCATCGTTTGCTAAAATGATTCAATTTTCTCTCAAAAGTTGGTTTACTCAGTTCAACTTTTTCCTGCACAATTTGTCTCAGCTTAGATTCTCCAATGACGAGGGCAGTGGAGAGCTACTCTCGTTTGTTCCGAGGAAGTATACGTAAGTTAAGTGCGAAATAAAGCCGTTTTGGCATTTCTATCTAGCTTCTTACAGTATGCAACAGGACGGACGTTTGAAGTCTGTGATGGTAGTGCGTTGCCAAAAGCATTACGACATGGAGAAATATTATACTTACATCCTGAGGGTGACCAGGCACAATCAAACAGATCCAGCGCATTTGTTTAGATCTTACAAGGAGTTCACGGAGTTTCATCAGAAATTATGCATGCATTATCCACTGGCCAAACTACATAGGTATGTATGTACGGAAGGAAACTTCTATGATTTGTTTACTTGAAAGAAATGATTCAACCATTTGCAGCAATCTATTACTCACAAACTAATTACATATTTGAAGCTTCAATCAAGTGAATCATTCACTTCTTATCGAACCAAAACAATCACAAAACATTTGACCGGACTAGCAAACATTTATTAACAAAATAAATTGCGCACACGATTTATAACTAAACTAATGACTCGTAACACTATGCTTCCGTATCGTGCCTCTCGATGTCCAGCAGAAGATCATTCTGTGCATTGTTTCGCTTCATGTCACGCATTGTTCGCGGTTTCGGTTGCTGTTGCTGTTGTTGAACAGCCAAAGGATTTCGAAATTCAGGTACCGGACCTGCAGTTTCGGCATTCTCCCTCCTTCTACTTTGCATAGCTTCGTGGTGCTCACTGATTTCTTGAGCTAAATTACGATGCCTCTGTATGGCCGACCAACTATCTGATGAATTACGATCGTCATCTGTGGAAATTTGACTACTGAAAAGGATGGGTGGTGGTGGTGGTGGTGACACTGGTGGTGTTGGGGGTGTTGGTGGTGATTTTGGTTCATCGTCTTCGTCGTCGAGAAGGAAAACTACTTTGTGTGGGTTTTTTCGTTCGGACTCAACAAATTCTTCAATGTCTTCGCGATCCTGGGCAGATGGTGGAAAGAAGCCGGTAAGACGACGCTGACACATTCTAAAACCTTCATTTTGATCCTCTTCTGTCTTCAGTGGCTCGATGGTGGTTTTGGTTGCTTTAGGAATTGGCTTTTTCTTAAATGTTTCCTTTGGTTTGTCGGGTGTGATATTACGCGGCTGGACTTGAGGTGGCTCTCTATCTGAATTGAGAAGCTGTTCATTTATTTCATCAGATGGCCTGACATATCCTGTCGGCCTTCGTTCAGTGTACTGTCTGTTGCCTTGCTCTTCCTCGGTCTTCAGTTGCTCGTAAGTCTTATTGGTTTCTCCATTGGCAATGATTGGTGTGGTAGGATTAAAATTGACTGTTTTTCCATCCGCTGGTGGGGTCTTTACTCGGGATTTGGCAAAAAGTTGTGGAGATCCACCTGACGAAGAGAGAGTTGCAGAAGAAGCAGAAGGCAATGGAGGTGGTGGAGGTGGACTGACCACAGGCTCTTCAACAGTTGAACTAGTTGTTTCACTGCGTTTCGGAGGCCCGAAAGACAGAGGTCCCTTGGAAGCCTTCCGCACTCTCACAGCTGCAATTATGAAGGCATTAGGTTTATATAATCAAACACCAGTAACAACCTTACGTGGTAGCATTCTCGGTCTCTCAATTATTACATCCTCATCCAGTTTCCTTCGGAAAACTCCTTGCGCCAAAACAGGTTCCCGAATCTACAAATAAAAACAAATCGGCTAAAAAAAAAATCTGTTGAAAGTGGTCACAAACGGTCTTGCTTGTGGGTTTTTGTTATCGCCGCGCACTACAATTGTTTTTAATTAAATATGATATCTATACAGGTGTCGATAACATGTATCGCAAAGAATTCATAACTTGATTACGATGTTTTTTTTATGTTTCTCTCACTCTATGCTAGGTGTATGCACTCACTTGTTCTTGAGAACTACGCGAGTTTCTCGTTAACACCACTTGACCACTGTCAGCTGATCCGCCACTGCCTGTTGGAATGGGCTCAAAATTCAGGCGCTGCTTAAACCAACGAAACTTTATCCCCAGAACGGCAACCACCATGCAGAGCATAAGGCCAAGCGAACAAAGAGACACAATGACATCAGTCTGACCTGAGAAAAAGATTTGAATACGCTCTTATGAATTGATTTTCATGTTTACCTCCGTCGGCATGTCGCGGATGTGATCCTAGTTGAACCATTTTGATTGTAGTTTACTTTGTACTTCCTAAAACAACGGCAGGTGCAGCACATTCGTCGACTAGATATGTCAATTACGAGCCCAGAACTTCTTCATTTCTGTCGACGTCTTCGTCGTTGCCGTCGTCGATTGTGTTTGAACGTTTGTGTGGGTTTTTTTTTCCTGATACTGATAACGCTATTGGCAGGTTATCAGTGATATTAACGACCAACTGATATGGAAAAGCTTAGGGGGTTACTACAGAAAAGGGTTACACGCTATAGTTTCAGTGCAGTTGGTTCGAAATAATGTGGACATTGTGTGTACTGTAATAATCAAAAATCACAGCTCTTCAATGCAATTAAATGAACAATGTGTTCAAATATTGGGCACGTGAATCATATCGGTCAAGGAGATATGATTGTACTTATTTTCAGTGGTTATCCACATTATTCTTTGCTCACCTAAATCGTGAACAAAGCCACATTAACGCTATTACACAGAAAGATAAAAGTTTATGACGGAACAAGTTATCTTTTTTCCAGATTTGTTTTTTGTGGTGTTGCTGCGAGAATAGGTGCAAAGGAAAACACATTGCTGAACTTCACAATGTTTGCTTACAATATCACTTTGGGTTTAGTATGGAGTTGGTGTTTACCTTTTCCCTTTTCATTCACACGTTTAGTCGTAACAAATTGTTTTGGTAAATACCACTTTAAGTATGGCATAAAGCACACAAGGTCGTTCGCAACTATTTGCTTGCCGTATCTATCGGTTATTTTAAATATTGGGATAAACCTGAAGATTAAATATATCTATCATATCTTTTTTTTAGCTTACCAAGTGGAATCCACGTTGGCAGGTCCAATGTGAAATCGGTCGCAGAACGCCGGCTGCCCGAAATTCAGCGGTTTCTTATATCTCTGTTTAAATCAGCGGATGAGATAGCTCACTCGGATTTGGTGTATACTTTCTTCCATCCGCTGTTACGCGATCAACAAGAGGCAAATATTGAGGTCTCCAAGGTCAAAGGTAAGGAATGGTATTAATAGTGAATTCGTAAATGTAAACACTTGGTTCTGTCTTCCGTAGAAATCAAACCTGTTCAGAGAAACACCAACAATGATGGAGCAATTAAGATCTCCCTGCAGTATCGCCGTGGAGCCCTCACGGTTATGGTGAGTACCTTTTCAATTGTGTATGTGCATCTAGGACAAGGCCTGGACGCTTGACGCTTGAATTGACAGATTTCCTCTCTTATAAGTTCTATGAAATTCATGAAATCTTTTTGTCCAAACCATTCAATGCTTCATGTCTGCCTTCAGGAGGATTATGAAGAATCTCGGACTTTTTCGACCTAACAATGCGAGTGCTAACAATTAATGCCGCTTCTTCTTTGCATTTATATCTCCAACAAACGCTAGACCTCGGGTACTTGCATACCCCCTCTTGTAATATACAATCTGAATGCCCATTAAATAATGCCACATCACCCTGTACCTCGTATCAGTACTACAGTGATACCGATCTTTTTTTAAACACTCAACCAATGAGTGTCAAAGAAAATGAAAAAATATCTGCCCTCATGTGTTTCTATACACATCCTACACACACGTTCCTACCCCCAACCCCTTATTGGTCGACATGACAATCAGAAATAGATTCGAAGCAAAATGAAGAGAGATAAAAGTAAATCACAACCAAGCCCGCCCTTTTCAGATACATAACCAGTAAACAAGAGCCAAGGGTTGCTTATCGAGAGCATAACTCGATAACAAACAACAAAAAATAGTTAACATCTGAAATTCTTTATCCTTTTGATTGGTTGTTCCGTCGCTAATTGGCAAAGACCATTGGATTTGAGTTTCTTTTAAGGTCTTTCCCTCTTTAAAATATTCTGTATCTTGTTACATGCCTACAACTAGTATCTAAATTTTCCAGATTCACCATGCAAAGGGCCTCCCAACACTTCAGGGTGGACAGGAACCAAACACTTACGTCAAATGCTACTTGAAGCCGGATCAAACAAAAATCACGAAGAGGAAAACTAAAGTTGTGCGCAAAACATGTGTCCCTAGTTTCATGGAAACGGTATGCACTTGAAGCAATTCCCAATGTTTGTTTTAACATAATCTTTCTTTCACAGTTGGAATATCGCATGCCTCTTGAACATATACAAAACCGTCACCTACACGTGACAGTATGGTCTCATGATACGTTGCAAGAAAACGAGCTACTGGGAGGCGTTCAAATCGATTTGAGTAAATACGATCTGCGTCAGGAGCTAATAGACTGGTTTGCCTTGGGCTATGTTCCCAGATCGTGAGATCCTTACACAAATTAATAGTAGCACTAAAAACACATTCCGATTTTTTGCACACACATAAACCCCGCCTGCGCAGCACAAAGGACAATAGAGAGGAGGGGTGCAATTGAGCAACAAACAATCGATTTTAATTTTTACTTATTTTTTTTTTCTTTTTTGTTTTCATATGATGTATACTTATTTATTTAACAAATTTTTAATTACTATCCAGCCTCGGGCTTATTTTTAAAATTGTAAATAGAAATAAAAAAAAAGAAGAAACACAAGCAAACATATTATGTACAAACGCTGAAACAAAAAATAAACATTTATACATAAATATATATATATTTTGAACTATGAACAAAATAAACTGTATACACAAACGCCCACTGAACCTTCGTCGTCAACGATTTAACATGAAATGATTTACAAACTTACATATTATATGGAATCATTGTAAAGCGTTCATATTTAATATTATAACTTCTATGTAACCTTGAAAGAGAAACAAAAACATCAGCATTGTTTATATTTTAATAAATAAAAGTTAAATATGTAATAAAATTAAACCCAATTTCTTTTATTTTCGTCGAAAAATTCGGCATTCCTTCGTTGAGTCTCCTTAATTATTTTTATTCCAAAATAATCCTCATAAAATGACCTTTAATTTGACACCTCAAACGTCCAAATCCATCGACAAATAAAAAAGTTACAGCCAAAACAAATCCATGCAAAAATCGCCATGTCAAGGCAGCACATTTTTGGCAGCCCAGGAGGGTTGGGTTACTTGCTATTTTTCTGATGACTTCTGTTGGCCTGGTGTTTCGCGACGATTTTCTAAGCAAATCCGATGGGAATTTTGCATGGGGGTGTGACGTGGATTTGTGCTGGCGAAACGAAACAAGGATCAACTTTTAGAGCACAGGGTGTAGTTTATTTTTGACATATGCCTGAGTACAGGGTGGTGCGGATTTATTTTTTGCGATGTCAACGAAGTATTTTGGGTTTCAGAGGAGAAGACAAATGGAATGAACACCAAATCAGGGGCTTGAGGGTGTGGTTGGTTTAGGGAACGTTGTGTGCGTTTTGTGTTGGTGGCGGGCGAATTTGCCTGGTCGGTAATTTGGGAACCGGAGGGGCTAGAGGAATGAAATAAACACCAAAATGCTGGTCTGTACTTTTCTGTGGGAGACGTAGGAAGGTGAATTCGCTTGTTTTTCGTCCGCTAGGACATGGGTATTATGCTTGAAAAGGGAAATATGTATACTCACTCATTTCTATACTTACTTCCTCTTCGTGACAGCAACTATGTATGTACTTCGACAAAGTAAAACACACAAGACTTAGTTCATTTTTTTATTCAATTTTATTTTCCCTTTGTTTCTATACAAATACAAATATCTTATTCCATTACGTTTATCATGATTTTTTTTCATATCCACTGCACTGTCCTTAACTTATTTCTCTTCTATTCGGGTTTTTCATTGCATTCTTTGCTGTCAGTGTAATGATTAATATGCTTCATCATGTCAATACTGTTAACAATATGTTTTTTTTTTCGTTTTTGTTTGGAGAACAATTAAAATCAAAAATCATCCAAAACTTAAATATAAAAAAAAATCCATTCAATTAATTTATAAGTGATTCTAAAGCCTAGTTTACTTAATATTTAATTTAATGCTAAGAGACTTAAAGTACATTTTACATATTGTTTGTTAAGTTTTTTTTACAGCATTTCGTTTATAGGTTTTTGTTTTATTTTATCGTTATTCTTCTATGTTCAGTTTTAGTTTAGATATTAAAAAAAAAAAAGAAAGAAAAGTTAAGCCACTGTTACATTGTGAGCATTATTTTAAGGATTGTTTTTGTTTTTTTGTCTATCAATACAAGCTTGATGGGGATTAAATAAAACAAAAAAAAATATTTAATATTGCTTTTAGTTTTTTTTTTTGGTTTTCTTAATTTTATGCATTTATGTATGTATGTAGGTCTATTTTATTTTGTTTTCTTTTTTGGAAATTTATTTAGTGATTAGTTATCGATTAGGCATTATGGATGCCATAAACCTTTCTCCCTAGAATTCTAGTAAATTTTGTTTTATTTTATTCTGCTTTTTCGTCATAATTTATTTATTACCCTGTAAAAGCCAACGAAGATGTACATTTTCCTACTCTGCTTTATGTATCAGAAATCTGTAATGAATTGCTCAACTAAGTGTCATGATCTATTGGTATTTGATTTGAATTACATCCAAATGTTTGACTAAAGCTTAAAGGGAAGGCTGTTTCGGATACTGAAATTGGCGCCCAACGAAGGATTTCTGCTATTATATAGAGTCAAACCTGGTGCATTCACTGCACTTCAAATAAAACAAAGGCAACCTCATAAGAGTCTGTATCATTGGGGCCAATGAAATAATAGATGATTTCTTAAATATTGTTAGCTGTGAATTTGCTGTTTAAAAACTGGCATTTACCTGTCCGCAGAGGAGCACCTATACAAGATTCTGTAGTCATTGCATAGGTGTTCCTCAAACGACTATCTGAACATGAGTAGCTAGCTTAATGTCTAAGAAAAGTGGCGTGCTCATCCGGCTGCATTTATCCACATATTACAACAATCAGCAGCCTTTTGTGAAAACAAAAAAAAAACCTCTATACCTTCCGTATTCTGTTCACTAGCCATTGTGCACTATTATCTCTGTCCAATTGTTTATAGAATTCCATTTTAATAAAACAGCATTAGTTTTTTTTGTATATTTTGTTTTGTTTTATTTAGCAAGGTTTTGTTTTTATGTGTATACATTATATTTTACTTGTTTTTAACTTATAATTTTAGTTGCTTTAAATTTTCATTACATGCGTTTTACTTTTCTGTTGTCAGATGCATTGGTTTATTATTTTTTGCTTACGTTTCCTCTTCTTTTTTTTTATTTTCAAAGACATGTACAAATCAGAAATTGATTTCAATGCTCTTCAAGTCAGTCATGGTTTGGTATTTTTTATTATATTTTATTTTATGGTTACAAAATGTACGTAATTCTGCCATTTATACCATTCATTTTTATTTAAATAAAATTACTAATACCTATACACTACGAGTTTCTTTTGTTTTTTATTTCTTTTTATTTATTGTATTCTTAGAAGCTAGGAAAATATATTTTACAAAATTTACCTTTTTTTTTCTCCTTACAACTGGCAACACTAGATATTCAATTATAATATTATTAATAGAGTTTTTTTTGTTGTTATTTTCTGATTATACTTAAAACTAATTAATTTCTGTTTAACATAGTTACTACATTTTATTATTATTATTTTCTTTTTTTGTTTGCGTTATTTAAATATTTTATTACAGTACACAATTATGTGAAGATGGCATGTTTTTAGGTTTTTTTTTTTTTTAATTTAATTTTCGTTAAATAACTAAATTTACAGATGGCTTATTGTTTGTTCTGTTTTACTGATATATTTTATGCATTTTTTGTGAGTTTTTTGCTTCATTCAGGAGTGAGTGTGAAGGTTTATTAGTTCCTACTATGAAAAAAAATATATAAAATATAAAAAAAAAAAAACATTCAACTTAAAAACATTAATATTTTGAAAAATTATAACATCATCTCGTGCTCATGTATAGAAATATATCACAATTTGTAAATTTTTCATTTATTTTTTTGCAATTTTTTAAATATTTTTGTTTTTTTCATTTCTTTTATAAATTTAATTAAAAACTTTAAAAAATGAAACAAAAAACTAAAAAAAAACGATAGAGAGACAGATAGATAGAAGGACTTCATCCATATATTACAAAGAAAGAGAGAGGATAGAGAACAAACTTAAAAACGATCCTACTACAATTTTTTTTTCACTTTATACAAAACTATTGCCTGCGCTATGCACATCCACTAGATGGCACTGTACAGGCGTCTAATTTAATTATATTTATTTATAGTTCAGAGCGAATTGATTCGCTTTAGTAGTATTCGCCGTCTCACGACGTTGTCGCTGTTCTTCGCTGTTTCGTTCGGTGACCACCGCTGCTGGTTTTTCTACGCTTTCGCTTGGCGTCACGCTGAAACGCCACGTTGCCTGGGTCATCGGCCAATTGGGGATACTTGTGGATACTATGGATGTCAATGCCGATCCAGCCATCCACATCACCATGTGAGACCAGTTCCTCCTTCTCCTCTTCCGTCCAATCACCTCGTCCTTGGAAACCGGCAGCGACTAGTTGCTTCTCGAGTTCCCAAGCTCGTTCGACGGCCCTCTTGTGGGCATGCTTAAGGATGCGATGACGTTCCTGTTCAGGGTCGACACCATACTTGATTATTACCACAGCATCGGGGCCGTGGAGTCGGAGTTCTTTGGCGCCGGCAGCACCACCATGATCAGTGATCTCATGTGCCGAGATGTTAAACATGCCACCAAGTCGTTGAAGTTCTTCCTTGTCGTCGCGGAGTTTCAAGACATTGTCCTTTACAAAATAGAAGACATCTTGATCATGAATACTAAAGTGTAGATCCAGGAAGAACGAGTTGTTGAACACCGATGAAACAACATCTTGGACAACACTATTACTGCCATCGACCACGCTAACCATGGCTCGGCCGGCTATCCGGGAGAGAAGAACACCCTCGCCGAATACACCTCGTCGGTATGCGACTCTTGGAAGTAGGTTTCGTGTTTTAGGTTCCATTTTAAGAAGTGGTTTGGGAACGAAGTCAAAATCGCTGAATTTCTCATCGATCTTCTGAACGATGCACTCAAGGCCGGAAATGACGCCAAAGTCGGGCGCCAATGAAGACGATTTAATGCTAGCTTGTGGGATGTAATGGGCTTCCTTGGTATACTTGCTGCTTTGCATTTTCTTAAGATCGTAGCCGAAGAGCTCTAACCAGGATTCAAGATCTATCATGTATCGCATGGGAACGTTCGGATTGATTGGGTCATTGTTGTGGAAGCGGTAGATGAAAACGTCTGTTGGAAGGCTCATTTCCGTTGCTAAAGTTTCCCATTTCGGTGTCATCCATTGTCCAACGGTGCTATCATAGTGTCTACCCTCTGTGTAGATCAGTTTCGTGTTTGGATCTAATAGGCCTCCATGGAAGTCCACAGGTACAAAGAATTCAGGGTTTGTGTCCTTAATGATGCGACCATATGGAGTACGTTTCACTTCCTTCATGATGGTGCCATTCAAATCGAAGAATGCAAGGGGACTTCCATTCTGATCTGTGGCCACGTAGAAGCGCTGTTCTGCGTTCTCAATAGCAACCAACATGTCACGATCGTCATAGAAGAATTTCAAGGTCTTTGCAAGTTTCGGGAAATGCATCTGTGTAAGGAGACTCGGTGTCTTTGGATTCGAGTAGAAATACTGTGTAACGTTGCCTTTGCTGTCGTGCCAAGCTACAAGGCGACCGCGGTCATCATAATAGTACCAAGTCTGGAAGCGGTCTCTCTCAAATGCATGAATTAGCTGTCCGCGATTATTGTATCTGTATTTCTGTTCACCACGGCGGACCACATAGCCGCGAGCATCGTAGTTATTGAATTCCACTTCGCCTACTTGTATTACACGGTCTCCAATGTCGTATCCCAAGTTAGTCTTCTCTCCTTGATCAACTACTCCGACAGTGTTGCCATTCTCGTCGTAAAGGAATTTCCAGTTATTTGTGCCCATAACCTCAATTACGTGACCATCTGCATTGTAGTTGATCTTGTCGAATGATGTGGACCGTCCAAACGTTGTTTTCTGAGCTTTTATTCTATTGCGCAGGTCGTAGTCCAACTCCAGGCGGAAGACATCGAAGGACTTAATGTTGATCAAGACACTCTTAACCCTTCCGTGTTGGTCGAAGTCTGTGATTGTGAAGAATTGCTTGGCGGAGTCTTGAATCACCGTGCGGTTGAAGGCATTCCTTGTTATCTTTAGGTCCTGGACAACTTCCAACTGACCCAAGTTTTGACTATACTTGTAGCGCGTCATTGGGAGGTCCTTGTCGTCTATGCTCATCTCAATTCCGCTAAGTCGGGCATTGCCATCGTACGAGTACTTGTAATGGGCCGAAGCGAGTGAATTCTTGGAGCCAAATTTGAGCTTCTCGTCTTTCAAAATACCAGCGTGGTACTTGAATTCTCTGCGCAATTCGAAGCCGGGTTCTTGTACTTCGACGCTCTTAATCAATGAAGTTGTCTCTTGGTAAGTATAGTGAGTTGATGAAAGTCCAGCAAGGATTGTCTCAAGGCGACCAGCAAAGTCATGAACGAAGGCCACTTTGCCTGATTGGTGAGGGTGGATCTTGGCCAAGATCTGTCCCTCGTCGTTGTAGAGGATCTCAAATGGATGCCTGTTAATCGGTGAGAAGTACTGGTACTTAAAGAACCCAAGCGAGGTTTGCAGAGAGAATGAGTGGATGTGACCTCGAGGTGTTGTCAACGACTGTAACGCTCCAGCGTCATCGTACTGCAAAAGATAATCCGAGCGTCGTGGTGTTGTGACCTTAAGCGGAAGACTGCCAAACATATCTTTGAAGGCATATACCATGGAAGAACCATCGCCATATTTGATTTCGTTAAGTCGTCCATTCCGGTCAAAGGTATAAGCCTCCTGTAGATCTCCCCACTTCCATGACACCAATCGTCCAAAACGGTCATACTCCAAATCCACATCAGCATAATCTCCTGACTGAGGCTTAAAGGACACAGGCCGTGCAGTGCGATCGTATGTGACATTTAGAAGCTCCTGCTTGTCGTCCACAAATACCACCACTGAGGACGTATCTCTATCGTACTCCAGAGTCAAAACATTGTCACCATTCACACGAAGCTTACGTCCAACCTGAGACACTGGTCTCTGAACTTTGCTGCCTTTACCGCTTTGCAGACGCCTCACAAAGTATCTCCATTCGAATCGGTTCGCCAGATCACCAGCAATCTCTGTTCTCTGTTTTGCTGGCACCGGGTAGCTTTCTCCAATCAGAGGGTTGATTTCCGCGAGTATGGCGTACGGAACTACCTCCATTTGTACAGTATGTCCCCATGGAGTCAGGCTTGTTGTGCTTCCATCCATTTCTATCGTTGTCCTGGATTCAGCTTCACTGTTCTTAACCATCACAGTGGATCCCTGAATCAACATCGAGATCTCCTTTTGTGAATTCTCCGAAACTTTCACTTGTGCTCCCTTTACACTCAGATCAAAGGTTAGATCAATCACCCGTCCAGTTGGCGTCACTGCTGAGGTGAGTCGTCCGAATTCATCATAGTTATACACGTATGATCGTCCAGTCGAATCCAATTTGGTTTTAAGTAGACCTGTTGGTCCGTGGTATTCGAACGTGACGTTATAGTTATCGGGAGTGCTCAGCTCATGAAGCATTTTCATTCGGGTCATTCGGAGCCGGCACTTCTGTCCCTTTGTGTTCTCAATAGAATTCACCTGAGAAGTGTAGTCTCGCAGGAGGAATACCTTATTGCCAGCAGCATCTGTAACGGTGGATAGTTTTCCATTCGATGTATTCACGTTGTAAGTGAAGGAGTAGGTTGTTTCTCCCGTCAATATGTTCCTTGTCGCTACGTGTTGGCCGAAACGATTGAAAATGTAGATCTCTTGCATATCTGGGGCATAAATTTCATATTCTCGGGATGGGCTCGCCTCTGGAATGCTTGACATTACAGAGCGAATGCGGTAATTTGCCTGATCAGCGATGTGGACGTATCCATCGGGTGTAACGGCTAGTGCAGCTATAGTATTGAACTTAGCACTTGTGGCGAGGTAATGATCAGCCTCGAAACAGTCGCATCCTCTTTCCAAGCAGTTGCATTTCGACTCAGCACCGGCGAATGGAGCAATCCGTCCATCGGTTCCAATCACACGAACTCTGTTTATCCTTTGGGAGTCAGATTCAGCCACAAACAGATCCCCCATGGGTCCGAAAGCTATACTCTGTGGCATTACCAAGGTCGCATGGGTTGCCAAGTCAGTGTCGTAAGCAGTTGTCGCTGTGGCGCAGTGTAGAGGACGTCCGGAAATCACACGAACTCGTCCATCAGGTGTCATCCTTAAGATCATATGATCGTCAATGATATGCAGCGTGTTATCTAGAGGATTAACAGCTAATTCTGTGGGCCATCTTAGGTGCATTTCTTCCAGTTTCAAAGTGCCTTCGCACGGGATTGGTTTCCAGTGAGATTTATGCATGTGATTCCCTATGAGAGTAGTCACGATTCCATCACGATCAACCATTCGGATATTCGTTCCATCAGCAAAGTACAGGGTATTGTCGCTTGAAATGGCAATTCCCTTAGGGTAAGCCAGCTTTGCATCCTTCGCCAACGCTCCATCACCACAGTGTGCTTCGTCTCCTGGCAAGCATCGCTCTCCAGAGCCTACGATTGGTTCCCAATTTTTCTCAGGGTTCGAGAAATCATTTGTGTCTCTCACTCGAATGATTTGATGCGATTCTGGGTCAGATATGTATAAAGTTCCATCAAGCGGGCTTAAAGCCATGTGATAGCGGTATGAAACTCTTGTAGCATTCAGCTTGACAACTGTCTTAATCGTCCCATCGGTCATTATACGGCGAATGTAATTGAAGTCCCCAACATACAAGCTACCATCGGGTGAAGCAGCAAGCGCCACTGGCGCCAATAACCTCTGTTTAGCAGCTATCCCATCGCAGTCAGGGCAATCCAATGGTCTTTGGTGGCCATCTCCCATTGTTGTCAATATAACCCTCGGCTTATGCTTCAAATAAATATTCGATCCATCGCCCTTCTGTAAGATTCCTTCATGGAAGTTATACCGATGATGAATGTCCAAGTTCCAGCCTCCAACCTCCGAGATCGACATATCATGTCCACTCAGCTTGGTAGTTTGTATATCCCAAATGATATCCTTGCAATCCGTGTACTGATAGCCGACCTTAACAACGGCTGTTGTCACTCCATACACTCTCTGGCGGTAAATATTCAAACGATTCCAAGCGTATGTGAACTTTATACCCGGATCAGCTTCAAACACCCGCTCAAACAGAATTCCTTCAATTGTTATTCGCAACTGTATCAAGTGCAAGGTTGGTGGAATAACCTCTGGAGTCAGCTGAAGTTTAATAGTCGACAAATAGCCAGCAGCTCTTGAGCTATGGTACACCAAATTCAAACCCGTTCCCGGTATCTGTATCGATTCCTGTATAACTTGAGATTCTGCCAAAATGGCGCTCCTATCCGGACAAGCTCCCTGGAACCCATGCTTCCAAGATGCCAAGACCACCGGTTTCATAACATCATAATCATGCGAAAAACACGTATGCGCCACCGTAGCTAGAGCCTTCTCATCTGCCATTGACATCGTAACCACATTAATGATAACCACTTCATTCCATGGAACCTGAACTATACGACTTTGCGGGCGAAATGGTGATCGACCGAATTGTAAAGTAACCGCACCGCCACCATTTACCATCAAGTCGAACCATCCGTCATCACGGGTTAACGTGAAACCCTCCAGCAGGGTTGTTGTCGAAACTCTTACCCCAACCAGTCCCATACCGAGCGAGGTGACAACTCGTCCACGTATCACTGCCGAACGACTGTAAAAATTTAAGAGAAACGAGAAAAAAAAAAAAACACAAATCGATTAAATTTTAGTTTAAATCCAAATTCACTAAAGTCTACTTAACTAGAAAAAAGCAGATACAAAAAGTATTTCATTCAAAAAAACAAAAAAAAAAACTTTATAACATAGACAAGTACTGTAAGGAATCGAAAATGATAAAAGAAACTTGTAAACGAAAATATAAAATTCTTCACACGCCACAAAACATAAGATTCAACACAGAGGATATATTGTATATTTTTTGTTTTTTTAAATTTCAATCCTAAAACCCACCCAAGGGTAGAAACAAATTAACCAATCGTAGGTGTGTGTAAGACTGCTTGGTAATTTAATTGTCACCCTGTATTTAACAAAAACTTAACTCATCTTTGTGTCCTCAAATGTCAACAAATTACAAGAAATACCATAATGCACTAAGAAAATCAAAAGAAAAAACAAAAGTAGAAGAGTAAAGAATATTCAAAAAACAAAGTAAAAAGTACTAGCACTGCAAAGTTTTGTTTTTTTTTATTAGTTTAGAAGGAAAGTTGTTGTTTTTTTTTTTTGTTTACGAAAATCAAGGAAAATGATAGATATAACCAAAATAACGGACATTCTCTCAAAGAAACAAAATGAATAATTGTTAATAATACTGTTTCGTTACCAAACAACCAGTTGCTCTTACCTTGCGTTGAAATAATTCCAAAATACGCTGTTAGTTTTTTGGATTTTTAGTTTATGTATTTTTTTTTGTTTTTGTTATTTTTTTTGGGTTAGAATTAAGCGATTGGGAAAGTTACGAGTTAATTTGCATTCATTTTTTTTTAGTGATTTTGTTAGTAGCGCGCGTTTGTTATGGGAAAGAGAAAGAAAAAAAAGAAGAACAATGGATTAGAATTTTGTTAAATGCTTGTTTTTTTTTTTTTTTTTGTTTTTGTTTCATGTTGTTAAGTTTAGCAGATAGTTTGCAATAGTTTGCCAACTACGTTAAGCCCTATTGAAGTACCAGTGAAGTGCTGATTGGAATTCTATCCGAGTGTGATGATTGACCTACCATTACTATAACTACACATTTACTTCATGATACCCTAAACCAACAAATGTTACTAAATTTAGTTTGCAGTCAAATCTAAGCCCTTGTTCGAGTACAGTCATAGCTCCTGAGTCAGCAACGAATATGTAAAGCAAAAATTTTGTAAAAATCAATCCACGCTGTAGTGTCCGAAGTGGGATACAGAATGTATTTAGTGTTCCACTAAAGTTTAGGCCTCTGGATACTCTGGATTCAGTCAAAAAACAAAAAATGTTTACTAAAATAAATCTACTCTTCAAAACGTGATAAACATACATAAGTCTCAGTCGTGTACGAAGTGGATACAAGTACCAAATCTAAAACTAAGCGAATACCAAATACGAGTAGTGTCAACCTTGATAACGCTTAATGTATAATCTAATTCTAAACAATAAGGGAAATATATTTTTTTTCGATGGGATATTTTTCTGTTAGTGTGGAGGAGAAAGGTTTCGTTTAAACAAAGGAATCATTGGGAATTTTTCGGTAGGACATTTCCAAGACGTGGGCACAAAAAGGAAAATAAAAATATATATTCATGTTGCAAACTTTTTCTATGTAAAATTTTGATTCGAAAACTAAAAATATATATATACACTTCTTTAACTTCCAATTGAGCTTAGACATTTTTTTTTTTTCAATTTCATTTAAATCAAATAAATAAATTAGAAAAAAAAATGAAAACATTGAACATGGCAACATAACTCTTACCTCTCATTGAACGTCTCCAACTTTGCATAGTTTTGTAAACTACTCTCGTCGATCAAGAATTTCATTCTCTCGAAGAATGAGGCGGTAATGGCTGGAGGTTGCTTTCGCAGGAGGACATCAATGGGCTTCGGTGCGGAAACGCATAGCTGAGATGTTTTGCATACGTGACTCGCACAGCACTCGGGGTCTTCGCAGTCAACCAATCCATCTGGAAAAGAAGGAACAGTTTTAGACAGGAGTCACTTTGAAGAGTGTACTTGGGAGCATCACCTTTATCGTTGTCCTTGCTGTCGCCACAATTCAGTTCTAGAGCAATACCACAGTCGGGTCCATCCCAGCCTTCGTAGCAGCGACATTCCCACTGACCTTCGCCTCCAGCTCTGCACTGACCATGATTTGAACAGCCCGATGGGCAGCCTTCTATTGTACAATGCTTGCCATTCCAGCCGGTAACACATAGACACGTTCCGTTTTTACATTGTCCATGCTCATTGCAGCGACTGTCACATAGCTTGGTGTTACAAAACTCTCCACCCCATTCGGGTTCACAAGCACAGGCATCGCCAACACAACGTCCATGTTGGCCGCAATCAAGGTCACACAATTCCTTGGAGCAGTCATCGCCACTCCACTTTGTTTCACAGTGACATGTCTGTGCGTCCAAATCAAACGTTCCGTGTCCCGAACAATCCGGCAGACACTGTAACGCATCTTGATCCATTGTGGCACAGTCTGGGCCCTTCCAGCCCTTCTTGCAAATGCAGGTACCATCCGCACAAAAACCATGACCGGAGCATGTCGGATGTGGGCAGTCGACTGGAAAAAGTCAAAGAAACCGGGTTAGCAACGGGTTAATTGCTTCTCAGGCGCATCCAGCAAAACCGAGACCATGAAATTTCTAGACAAAAAAAAAAACAAAAAAAGAGCAGAAAATTACCTTCTTCACAGAACTTCCCCTTATAGCCCCGCATACATTGACATTTGCCACTAACACAATGCCCATGACCACTACAGTCGGCCACTTCACATTCATCATGCCTCAGGGAGCATTCTTTGCCCTTCCATCCTGGATTGCAAATGCATTCGCCATTAATGTACTCCCCGTGCTGGGAGCAGAGCACAGGGCAAACACTCTCACTGCAATCGTCACCCCCAAAACCGGGATTGCATTGGCAATGACCCAGCAAACATTGTCCATTGCCAGAGCAGCCATTCGGGCAATTTTGTGTCATATCCTCTGCAATGGCCGCATAGAATGTGACCTCCTGCACATCACCGTCGTCGTTGTACAGTGAAATGAACCAATGTCCGGGTTCCATGTACCGTGTTACCTCACGCGTTATCGAGAGCTGTTTTATTTTTTTTCGTTTTTGTTTTTTTTTTTTTTTGTTGCGTATTGTTCGATTTGTTCGCAAAGTTTGAGGAGTTTCGCGCGTGTGTGTGTGTGTTTTTTTGTTTTGTTTTGTTTTTAGGATAATGCAGGGTTGAAAGAGAAAAGAGAAAGAAACAAAAGGAATAAAAGGGTTGGTTAGTAAAACTGTTCAATATCTGCATAACATATGTACAAGAGGAGAGAGGAATGTTGTAACACCCTACTTTGCGCCTGATTTGGATTTTACATGTCCGCACACCAGTTAGGCTGCCACAACCAATCCCTCACCCCCCAGCCCTCAGAAAAGATACAAATCTACATTTATAAACACAAATGACAAGCAACAAACAACATAGTAGCTACATACGCATATGGTATACTTACATGAGTGGCACGTTGAGTTCTCGCACTAAACCCACTTAGGACCTCCTTGAAGTGATACTGTGTATGAGTTGGTAATGCATTACGTCTGCCATAGACTCCAATCGATGCACCACGAGGTATGCTATAGTCAAACTTAACATAGGCCGGTTCCGATTGATAGAATTGCATATTCCAATAGCTGTACGGTTGGATTTCCTTTGTTAGCTTTTGTCCCAAAGTGATTTGTCCGAATGTCGTGCCATCTGGTGGGAAACTGCGCGCTGGGAATGTTCGTGCACCTACAAATTTGAAGCATACATAAAACGGGGATACTTGGTTAGAGATTTAATGGGATATTAGTACTGATTACGTTGAGTATGTTTTTGTTATAAGTTATATCGTATATTTGTACATATATAGTGGAATGAGTGAGAAGCAGAAAGTGGGAAGGCGATCAAATGGGATTTCCACAAGAAGTCGTTTTTGTTGTTTAGGGTCACCCAGTGTTAATAATTTTTAAATCCCATTTATCGCCCGATCCTTGAAGGGAAGGATTATTTTTTTTTGGTTTCAAGACCTAAATTTTCTTGGTTAGTTGCGTCGATGACGGATGTACATAGGAATACAAATTGTTGTTAGAAAGAAGCTCAGTTTGTACAGCAGGCTCGGTTATTATTATGTTTTGGAAAAAATTTAAGGTTATTCACCAAATCACCTTCTAATATTAGCACAGGCCCAAAATCAGGACATGCAGACAAATCAGGCGGCCCCAATGTGGTAGTAGCAGAAGCTTCGCTAGACAGTGGGACAGAAGTAGTTGTAGAGGAAGGGAGTACAGAATCAGGAATGGGATTTAGAAAAATGTCTTCCTCGTCATCGATATCGTTGCCCTGGTCAGGGTCCATCAAAGAGTCCTTGCAAATGCATGGACACTCTGGTATTCGAGGTGGCGGTTCCGGAATGCAGTAGCTAGATGGGTCTTTAATTTCGGCTGGCTTTGGCAAAGGTTTGGCAATTGCATTCTGTTCAATCTCAGGGGCTGGAACTGACACGTGTAACGTGTACACTGAATGATTCTCTGTACCAGTGCCGTCATCTGTTGCTATTGTTAAGTTAACTAAAATCCTTTTCCCCACAATGCTATCCCCGGATAAAGTTAAAATCGGTGGAGGTTTTGTGGGCTTTGGCTCTGGTTTTATGGTAGCAATGTCAATTTCATTAGTCTCGTCATTCTTGTCAACCGTTTTGTAGTATTCATCCTCTGAACTAGGATCATTCTCCAATTTGACAATGTCGACATTTTCTACATTGTTATACGAAATAAATCCCGAATTATTGTCAACCGCTATTAGGCCATCGCTCATCATCAACTCATTGATGTCATCGGTATCGCCAGCAGCAGAGATAGTGTCCAATACTTCTTCTTCGTCATCGGAATCATTAGCGATGGTGGTGGTGGTCTCCGTTGCGTCATTTATCTCAATCAGATGGTCTACACTTTCCGATTTGTCGTCGAATTTATCATCTAAAATCATTGTTACTGCAGATGCAGATGACGAATAGAAACCACCATCACCGTCATGGCCATGGTTGATGGCACCATCTCCCGCGCCATCATCACTATTATCATCATCAATAAAATTTCTACCTGATACCAAATTGGTGTTTAATGGATTGTCATCGAAAGTTGTTTGGGGAGGTAGTACATCAGTAGGAGTAGGACCGGTAGACGACGATGACGTTTCTTGTGGTGAAGATGGGTTTTGTGATGGTGGTGAATTTTGCCAGTTATTAAGAATACCAGTGGTTGGGGGGCGACTGGCACTCTTAACGACGACAGCGACGACTTTGGGATCATTATAATCGTCGTAGTCAGCAGCAGCATCATCATCAACAGTCGAGGAGAATGGCGGCAGGGATGGCGATACCTTGACAACATCATCATTGACAGTGGTGCTAGCGGTGATGATGGTGGTGGTATCATCGTCATCATCATCATCATCATCATCCGCATCGTAGAACATCTCCTTTGATTCATTACTTTGACGAGGAAGACGAGAAGAAAACTTTGAATTGAGATTTAATACGTTTTTGCCTTTTGTGCCATTATTCGTCGTCGTAGCATTCGAAGTTTGACGAGATTCATAATTATTGTCAACGGTGGTATAAAGTCGGGGGTTGACGACGCTGCTGATGATGTTACCAGCGTGGCGGCTGTCAATGCTTTTGCCAGCACTGATGGTTCTGGTACTGCTGCTGCTCCTGCTGCTGGTGGAGATGGTGGCGGTGGTGGTGGTGGTGGTGGTGGTGGTACTTTGGTCATACTCTTTGTTAGTAATTAAGGGGTAAAAACCGTCTACACTGCGACGATAACGTTTATTCCTTTTAAGATGTTTGAAATTCTCCTTCGCAAGGTGATGTCGTCGATTAGAATGAAGAAAGTTCTGTTCGGTCTTTTGAGCTGTCATCGTAACCGTGTTTATCAGTTCAACTGTATATGCAGGTATGTATGTGTGTGTATATAGTTTTAAGTGGTTTTTATAGTGTTATTAAAATAAAATATTTTTTTTTACTATTTTTGGTTAGTATACCACAGAGAGAGAGAGAGAGAGAGAATAAAAATGTTAAGTATATAGTAAATAAGAATTACCTCCGTTATTGGTGTTCGCCAATGAGGACGACGAGGACGAGGAGGAGGAGGACGATGACGACGACGAGGACGACGTTGATGATGCCGACGATGACGGAGCCACCGCTGATGCTGATGTCGATTGGAAAGACGATGGTGAGGCTGAAGACGTCGCTGCTGTTACTGTTATCGGTTGTCCGGACTTTGAAGCTCGCGCAGTATTGTGCAATTTTGAAAGGTCTGTATTTGTGCTTTTGGCTGCCGTTACCTCGGACGCCTCATTACCGACTAGAACTGTACATGGAGATGACCGCGACCAGGTTAGGACACCAAAACCTATTTTCCATAAAAAAAAAACAAAAAAAATGTACATTTTCAAAAAGTTTTAACAGAAATGCTGCAATTGAAACAAACCATTTAATAATATTAAGAAAACACATAGTAACACAATAATTGTTACTGAGACAATTGCGATGCACTTCCAAGAGCATCGCGCAGCCAAATCCTTTCGGAAGTTCATTTGTGCTGAGTAATGATGATGATGCGATGGTAGTCCGCCCATAACGCGTGGGGGTAAGACAGGGCCCATGCAGCTATTGCCACTACGGTCGTAACCTTTTGGGATTTCTTTGGTTGGCGTTGAACAGTCCGAACCGTTTTTATAGTCTATTGGGGATCCTTTGTTTATATCTGCAACGAAACGAATCAAATGTTGTTGGTTAGTCAAACAGTGTCATAGCTGGACGTATTAAAGTATCAAAGAAGTAATTTAGCAATCCACTTTCCATCAGGAGAGAGAGGGTCTACATACATATGGCTTCCGGGGTTTAAAGGAAGCTTCTGAACTGCTCGTCTGATAGCCAGAATATTGCATTGATTTTTACGACACAAAATAAGCAATAAATTTGATTTTATCCCCCCCAATGTGACTGACTTATCGAACCCTTTTCTATTTTTTTTTTTGTTGTGTTGGTTGACTTCACCCTCTGAACATTTTTCATATGTCTGCTACTTACAGACGACTCCTTTGCCAACGAAATCCCTCCTAACTCATCCACCTTCCGGTCAAATTACATTTTATTAACGAATGAATACAGGATTTACACCCAAAGTCCTATTCAATCAAGGGCTATCCTACCTAACTGATGATAATTCGATTACGTGTACATCCTTGGGTACTACCGTCATACCGTCATGACTGGCTAGAAAGAAACAGGGTCCTTCTGCACTTTTTTCTTTTCCTCTCTCATCTTCTTTATACGACTTTTTTTTTCGCCATCATTGGTTCTCATCCTCTTGTGATTCAATCGACCGTTGATACCTCGAATATATCCATGTATACGAGTACCGCTGCTGTCTATTTCGAAGGGATATCCCTCTATACAGGATTGTTGCGCATTCATATATGTATGTATACCTACACATAAGTTATAGAAAATTTCTTATTATTAGAAGGATGATTGGAACGAAGGACGACGTAAGACGAAGGCAACAGCAAGGGCAAAAAAAAAAAAAATGTCAGCTGAAAGGACAATATATAGTGTAAGGGTGGTGGTACCGGCGTTCGACAATGAATACACGCCATAGACAAACGGTGCGAAATTGGGAAGATGACATTCATTGAGGTTATAATGGAACATGATTTTTGCATTATACTGAGCAGAGTAGAGCAGAGAGTCTTTGAGTCATTCCACATGATTCCTTCTCTCCTTTTTCTCGAGACCATCGCGCGTCGATGAGGAAGGGATGCGCTCCTTCAAGCTGACTGAGGATACGAGACATGTCATGTACGCCGCCACTATCAACTAGAGAGCCAAAGATACGAGACTACACACACAAAAACCTACATATGGGGATAGATTTGTTGGATTTGTAAAGCAGATATTTATGGTTGGAGCTGTGGGGGAGCTAAGGCGAGAGTAGCTTCATATGGTCGATCTGGCAGGTTTTATTGGATAAACGTGTAAAAGTTAGTGAAACGCACAATTTCACAAACACACACACCCGTGCACACATCCATGCATACATGATGATAAAGACCCAATCACACAGAAACCCCCCCTTCTATCCTGTGTCTGTCTGCCTGCCTGTGCCTTGTAAAATTCCACTCACATCTTGAGTAATGGAAAGTTTCGTAGAAAAAAAAAAGTAAAAAAAAAAAACTGTATTCTATCGATTGAATTGAAGGAGTTTCCGAGAAGTAGTAGATACTAGGAGATTGTAGCAAAAAGATAGATAAATTAATCAATTATGTATTTAAGCCATTAACTGGCTGCGAGATATACTCATGATTTATCTCTATCGGGAATTCGAATCTTGTGCAATAGTAGCCATCGTTCTCCAAAGATATTATATTGCGCAATTAGGATCAAATGGGGCGATAATTGCGAAAGTTTAATGAAAAAGTTAATTGATCTGATCTGTGGTGTACTGTTTGATTGGGTACACACTAACATGTATGCATGTGTCTATGGGAGTAGGAGCAGCATCCTAGGATTTAAGATTAAGTGCCAGTGGAAGTGCGGACCGGCCAGGGAATGGTATTGTAATTGAAAAGCAATCGGAAGTTGTTAAAGTTTTCTTAAACCAATAAATTACAAAAGAATGAATGAAGGAACATAGGAAAGGAGGAAACATAGGTATTGTAGTCACATGTGTAACCGAGGAGAAGGAGGAAGGTCCAAATGCAAAACATAAAGGGTTTTCCAATAGAGACGTAACATTTTTGCATTTTAATACAAGCGCAGCCTTAATTTTTTTTAATGATCTGTCAATGTGAAAACGTCAGTCAAGGCTTGCATTTTTCTCATGTTGAAGTTCACTATCGAGAAATGTATGGAAATTATTAAAAATTAGTACCCAATATCTGAGTCGAGAAAAAGCGCTTATTCGCATTTTCGGGCCTCAAAATCGTTGCACCAAGTAGGCTGTGCGTGCTATTGTGAACAAATTCGACTCAACATATTCGCTATTGTATGGTCCGGTGCCAGTGAGACAACGCACCGGTCGAAGTGCTTAAAATATCGCAGGCGTAAGTGCTTCAGTTCAAAAAGAGCCAAATGAGTCGATTTCACGCTGCTCTCAGGAATCGGGAATCTCTCTGTTCACCTTGTGGACAATTTTGCGTAAAGATCTTGGCCTATCCCCTAAGAAGATCAGATTAACTCAAGAACTAGGGCCTCTTGATCGTTTGAAGCGTCGAATCTCCTCAGATGTGACTCTGCAAAGGTTTGAAGAAAATCCTGAGATTCATCGAAAAATCATCTTCTGCGATGAAGCCTTGTCCTTATTGATAAAAACCCTCTGTATCCACCCTGGAGTCAATATCTGTCAAACCACTTGCAAGACCAAAAATCTGTCCCAGAATATTCCTCATGGTAGCTTATAGTTGAAGGAGTACTAGTTGACTTTCACTGAAAAACTGAAGTGTGACTTCAGACTTCAGGCAGCTAACTGTCAAAAACGTTTACTGCTGTCATTTAGATGATGATCATGACTTCACTGATGTCAAACGGACAAAACTTGAAGAATCCTTCCCAAAAACGAGTTGATATCCTAAACGGAACACTCCACCAATCCGAGCTAATTTTCTGTTAATCCACGGGTTACCCCACTTCTCCCAACGGGTGCGTTCGTAAAGAGGCATTTTTTCTAAAACTTATAACTTGTATTCGAAACTTAAGCGCCAATAAATCTATTTTTTTCTCTCTGCAGCTTCTGTAGACAGTAACAAATCTCCTTGATTCTATGATTTCGAATGTTTTACAAAAACATCACAACCCAAAGGGAGCAGAGCAAGCATCCCTGTCACCCTAGATTAATGTTACGCTTGAAAAGCCATTTGTTTACTGCAAAATTACACTCAATTCAACATCCTCTAACTAATTTTAAACTTAAAATATCGAGGGTGGTGTTGGGTGGTGGTATTGTCGAAATTTTCACAGATGTGTCAAATGACATTTTTTCTTCTCTCACTCTTCCCCCTGCCGCCTCCTCAACTTAAGTGAATTAAAAAAGAACTCTCTACCTCCATCGCAAATCTAAAACGATCACCTTAATTCCTCCTCCGAGATGGCAGAAGCATGGATGGATGGATGCAAAGAGAGAGAGAGAAAGAGAGAGTAAAAGAAGAAAATCAAATGAATTGGTACATCAAACCCTTGTATCATTTCGTCTTTGACATAAAAATTAATGCCAGGCCAATGGGGGTTGTGCGAAAAGGGTACACCGGGTATAGGGAAAACTTATTAAATGGCAATAATTTATTCGTCTTATCCGTGTGATTATTCTTGAGTGCGCGAGGGTAATTAATTTGATTTCCAAGAACGAGCGACGACGCCAGAATTGTTCAATGTTCACCTTCTGTTTGACACAGTTTGAATTTATTGTAAAGCGTTTTAGTTTACTTGCTCTATGTAGGTACGAGTACGGGTATGGGGTATAGCCAAGGATTTGTCAAACTTCAATTAATCTCGAAACAAAATTCAACCGCAAATAATTTCAAGCACCTTGCCTCAAACGAATTTCCACATGCCTTCGATGGTAATAAGGCTGTGTAGTGGGCTTATTTTTTTTTTGCTCTGCTCCTCGAGTAAAATGCCATGCTCATGAATGTCATGCACGAGTTGTGAGGGTTGATTATGTTGCCTGGCTCTATGGATGTCAAGGAAAAGTGAGGGTGGTAGGTATATATACATATATTCTGTTTATCTCGCGGTGTTTCTCTCTACTTTCACTTCAAGGTGTGAACTACCAAGCATACCTTACCAGAGGTAGTATAACCATCTCATCTAGCACCTTCTTTAAATGCAAAATATCCTGAGGGGAAATTTTGTAATTATAAGCAAGTGGAAAATTCTTAACGGTTGCTTCGTTCTCCTTAAAGTCTGACGGTAGTTGTTAGTGGTTTTTTGTTTCGTTTTTTTGAAAAACTTTTCGAAAAGTTTCCTTTTTTTTTTGGTACCTACTTCTGTAAAGGCATTCAAGTAAGAACACTGTTTAAGCATGTTAACTTTGCTCATATGGTAAATTTAAATTGATTTTCTACTGAAAACCCCCGCCCCCATGTCCTGGTAAAGGTAAAATAAAAAACTTTTTTTATGCATAGTTCCTCATGGAACGGATGTTGGTACGAACTGATCCCGGGGCCGAGGCGAACACTATTAATTTGTTGCTAAAAGTTGAGAGGAAAATGTCTGTGAGAAATTAGGGAATGCTTTGTGTAGACATTCGAAATAAATCCCTAGAACGTAATCTAATGCTTGATGGATAGCATGGACTTTGAGTCGATATATCCAGGAGAACACAACACTTTGGTATGCTTAATTAAACAATGCTTTCGACCTTTGGTTTTGTTATGAGTTTTAGATTGAAAACTCCTCTCGAATGTACCATGAAATATAAAATAACAGACCCAGCATACTCGTAGTATGTACAGGAAATCACAAGAAAGTGTGATCTGAGCCATAGTTCGCTCATTAGTGTGCCTGGTTCTAAAGAATTCGAAGAGATTTCTTCTCTGCCTTATGTCTTTCTCTATGAATCTTTATGAGTTACCTGCAGAATGGGCCACAGGGAAGGAGTAACAATGCATACAGTCATGAGACCCATCCTTAAGTAAGGAATACTAGTCTAGAGAAGGTTCAATGGCTATCCTGTGTCTGTACTACGAGAACCCCTTAGAGCTACTCCTACAACGCCATCTGAGTCATCAACTTCCCGTTGATATCTTTGGGAAGCTGATGATGGGTAAACCAAATCAGGGAATCCTTGAACGTGGCTCTAGCTA
This sequence comes from Xylota segnis, assembly GCA_963583995.1. Classification (NCBI taxonomy): domain Eukaryota; kingdom Metazoa; phylum Arthropoda; class Insecta; order Diptera; family Syrphidae; genus Xylota; species Xylota segnis. The sequence goes on from OY757238.1 coordinate 2,137,710, forward strand.
ATATGGGACACACAAGCATTGTAGCCAGCTATAACACTATTCGAATTACATTGTCCTCGTTCTGGACTTTGACATCAAATATTCATAATAGATGTGCTTCGGAATCGAGAGAAATTTGTGACAGAGTTCTACACAGATGGATCCAAGACAGGATCTGGAACAAGCGCGGCAGTTTCCTTCAGTGCACTGAGTGTTTGTATCGCACACGACTGCCAGACTGTTTCAAATAGAAGTCACAGCAATCCATGTAGCAGCGACCTGGCTTTCGATTCGTCAAACTGCGATAAAAGCCTTGGAATCGCCAACAGTTTGATTCAAGATGGTAAAGCTAAGTGCGACATATCCCTCAGTTGGGTTCCACGCCACTGAGATATCCAGATAATTGCAAAGCGGATAAGCTAGCTAAGGACGGTGCAGATCAGAACCTCGCTGACAACTGGGGAGAACTGTGAGTACCTATTGAGGCGATAGGAGTCCACTGAGATACCACATCCACTAGAAATCTGGGCAGTGGTGAATTATTATCAAATCTAAAAAACCCTAATGGATCTCAGTCTTGTAGTCAGAAGGCTAGGTGCTCCCTTCAACGATTTTTGCAGAAAATTCAGAACCGTGTCGGAGAAGGCAACCAAGACATATCGTTTGTGTACCTGCCTTGGTCCCCAAACTACTTTAAGAAGGAAAACTCTACACGAGTACTTCAATCGATCAAAGTGGTTTAAAAACCCAACCGCGTGGGTTCAGACCGAAACTGACTGCCCTGCCTCCCGTCCCATTTGGGAAGTTTCTCCGGTGCTGGTAATCCGGATTTCCCCATAGTTCCTGCTGAGCGAGGACAATCACCCAACCCAACTGCTTGAATGGAATAAATGAAATGGGAAATGTGGTCAGACTCGACTCAATTAGTTAAAATCTATAAAAAGTCACTCACTCCGGACGCATTAAAGACATTTCCAGACACAAAACAAACTCGTTCCTCATATGTCCAATACCTTTTAATTTTAAATGAAACCTACCTACCTACAAAGTATGTAAAAGTATCTTCATACAGAAAAACAAGAGCAATATACATATGTATGTACGTAACGTCAAAAAAATTCCAACCATGATGTTGATGGTGTTTACCAGTCACATTTATTCAAATCAATAAAAGAAAAAACAGCATAAAACGAAATGAAACAAATGAAATTCCATATTGAACATCGACATACTACAATCTGATATTATTTGCAATTAACATGACACATTAAAATGAATAATAAATGCACTGGCACCCGTTTTTACATGACATCCACTCACAGTGTGCGTATGCATGTGTGTGATATGGTACAACCCGGAAATGAAATTTATCCACGGGAACAGCAGAAGCAACAGAATTATTTGACATCAACGGATGTTGCCATATGACTGACAGATGATAAACGTGAAATGGAGTGTTTCTATGAAATATTGAGCAGTCGATACGGCCCGCCATCAGTCCAATCATCGACATGTTGTGGGTCTTCAAAAATTATATTTATTTTAAGCGCGTCAACGAAATAAGAATAGGAAGGATATCCATCCATAAACCCTATCATCGGGACATATTGCCTGTAACCCGTGTGCGCATTGGAGAACTACACACACATGCGTGCATACATATATTCATCAATTACTTAAAGTAATTACATTTGGGGTTCGATATAAATATAAACCAGTGTGTGAGGCTGTGTGCCAGATTCAGACTCCATTGTGTCCTTTTCAACATTACTCAACTTTTTGTGGAAACACCCCAAACACCCCAAACACCCACTCGTCGTCCCATCTGATATGTCAAATGAACTGCAATGTATACACAGAATTTTACTGTGTTCCACTTTATTTTTCAGGACAGCGCACAGGAATAAAAGGCTCAATTTAATTTTCTTTCTTTTTCTGCAATAAATACGCGTATACTACGGGTATACCGTACTCGTGAGTGTCATCCTGTTCGTTTATATTTGCAGGGCAAATAACAAAAAAAAAAAAAAATAACCATGTTCGGAGAATTATCATTATAAATGTCGAAAGTACACGCGGATTGGAAATAATTGAAATTAATGATTTTACTCATCATCCCCCTCCCGTTCAAGAGGGTGGCGCCAATGTCAACTCGCGCACAACCCTGGGTGTACGTACATACATTTTCGCGTGTACTGATTATTTTCTTAAATTTTAATTCGGTATTATAATTCGTTTTACATGCGTGCCAGACGAATTGTCATAGCAAAAGGGTTTATCTGAAAACGATCGATAGTTACACACTCGTATTCGTCGTATCTGCAAAACCCTTATTACACCCAGTGTTTGGGGTAATTTTGAATTTTATGTCAAAATAACTCTGAGTAGTGGTAATAGGGCGATTATTTTCCATAGCATTCCGATATAATATCCATATGTATATAAATATGTATGTACGTGAGGGCGGCTTAATTATGGATGCGCTTCAGATAATTATCTCGTATAAAATAATAAATGAAATTGATGGGCGAAATTTAATGGACTGAACCATTACAGCAGCATAATTTACGCATCTCTAAATTTCTGCACGCACATAACCAAAAATTTGTGTTCGAGAAGATTATTATTATTCGTTGGTGCTGTTTTTTTTTTTTTTTACTCCTTTTATGTCGATTTGACATAACAAGCAAAAATGCAAAAATTGCTATTTATTCATAATAATAAACAACCATAAAATTAAACACAAAAAGGGTTTAAATACGAAAAACAGAGAAAAAAAGAAAAAAAACCAAACGAAAACATAAACTGTCATTGATTTTTTAATCCGAAAGGTATTTGCTTTTGCCCCTGTACTCTTCGTTTATGAGGTTAAATCAGGCGGAATTGGTTGGTTAATAATATGAGATACTTGTATATACGAATACATGGTACGTACATGGTAATTTCAATTTGTGGGAGACAATTATCGAGTTTTTGTTAATATGGTAATATTAATTTTTATTTTCTATGAATTTTTATAGCTTGGCAGCACTTAATTGAGAATAATCCTCTCAAATTCAATAATGAAAAGAGAGCAAAAAATAAATGTAATTATGTATTTTTTTTTTTTGAATTTGATAACAAACAGATTAAATCCTTATTTTGGTTTGCGGATAATTTTGTAGACAGTGTAATACTCTAGCGATCTGTCAAAGGATAGGGATGTGTTCAACAGGGATTTGTGAGACCTACGGTACCAAAAAAAGTGAAAAAAAGAGAGTAGAAATCACATTCAAATACTTCGAAACACCAGAAAGTCCGTAAGTTCAAGAGTTATTTGCGAAAACATCATCTGCATCAACGTCAAAATGCTTTTGTAGAATGTACTCCCAGTACAGAAAAAAGTCAAATTTTGTGGCTGTCCTAAGGTGACAGTTAATGGTCACACTTTTGATAATCAAAGTTGATGATCATACATTATAACCCTAAAACGATTGCAAATAGTTTCTTAAAACTTTATGTGAAAGTGACACTTAAACAGCTGTCACACGAAACCGATCGCAAAAAAGGGTTGATCATACTGATGGTCATACCGAAATGAGTAATTCTGGAATGGAATCCTCTAAGGTGACAGTTGATGCTCACAAAAATGTGATGATCACCTTCAAAAATCAGTCATCACCTTAGTGGATACCACTTCAGATCGGTATTGCAGTCGTCCCAAGTTATATGTCATATAGAAATGTCATCTGCGTTGCAGCTGTGCATAGAAAATCTGTGCTGTTAATGCCACCGATGGAAGGAATGAATAATTCTGGAGTGGAATCCTCTTAGAAGACAATTGATAGTCATGGTCTTGATAGTCAAAGTTGATGATCACATTTTCTAGCCAACACCTCGCAAAAATTTAATGATCACGCTGATCGTCACCTTAGAGCGAGCAAAAAGCCTGATTCTGGTCATCAGCAATGAGATATCACTTTAAAGGATTCCACTCCAGAAAGAATCACGATTTTGAACTGCAGTTAGTTTTTGGTAAAACGATCGGGCTGTCACACAAAAATGATCGCAGTATGGGATGATCACGCTGATTAGTTTCTAGAGAGCATAACGAATTGTGATTGTCAATCATCAGGATTCCACCTCTGATCAAATCAATGCGTCTTTGCAAATAGAACGAATGCCTACCCTGGTTGGTTGGGTGGTTGTGCTCGCTCAGCAGAGACACACTTTGACCAAAAGAAGGTCCATTGACATTTGTTACTTCTGTGTCATAGAACATGACGATCAATTGACGTTTGCGATGTGATTGCTGAATGAGAATCAACATTTGACAATTTAGAGTTCAAGATAAGACAAATAGACAATAAAAATGAAAAGTGATCGAAAAGGATCGTACGAATCTGAAGATACAGGGAACTATACACACTGTAACGTGATGAATAACCTCTTCTAAGTTTAGACTGCAATCTTGATCATTTCCAAGAATGTTACAACAATGACAAACGGCCAGTTTGAGGGGATCCACATGTCATGCTTCTTGTTAATCAATTAGGATTGATATTTGCATGTGCCTCTGTGGTTGATTACTCAAGAATGCGGTCAAGTTAATAAAAATTGCGTATCACTCACAAATTACTTAGAGGTGTACTTCCACAGAGTCATCATCATTATTTCTCAATTCAAGAAGACCCATTAGATCAGCGACAAAAAAAAAACAACATCCACTCGCACAAAGAACACCTAACGATGCATGAGTTATTAAAACTTTTCGAAATCGAATACCAAGTCTAATTAAAATTCTTCTCGAATTTCATCTTAACCTATAAAAATCAATAAGTGTACACACTTCCTAATCAAACGTCATTTTAAACTTCATTACAACATCTCGTTACTCCATATTTCCATCCGACACACGACTCCTATTGCAAATCCCCTGGAATTCAATAGACAAAAATAAATCCCCTCCACGAGGAAGAAAAAAACTGATTCGTGGATATTTTTTTTTTAAATTTTTAATGATTGCTCCACCAATCAACAGTACCATCCAGGCCCCCCCTCGCCCACTTGCGCTATCGTAGACTAATAATCATTTCTTTTTCTTATCTACAATTGCAGGCAACAAGCAAGGAGCCCAGAACCAGCAACAGCTACTTCCGCTGAAATTGTGTAATTAAAATAGGAAATTCCGTTCTCAGAGTTTTATTTTTGTTATCCCCCTTCGTCGAGCAAAAAAGAAGCACCATTTATAGATTGGCCGTCTATCATCCCTTAAACTGGGGATGATTTTTTCTTTAGCCAAAATTTATAGACCAAAATGCTGAGTTGACTAAAAAAACCATTCGGACTGAACCGACAAATCGAGAAAAAAGGAAGAGGACCCCCTTTTTTTTCGCTCTCCCATTAGAATTATATTACAAGGGGAGGGGGGTGGAATATGTATACATATACATCGACGTGCACATGTACATAATAAAAACGAGCGTTAAAGCCCCGCATTTTGGTGGCATTTCTGACTTTGCGAGTGGTAAGTCAGAATTTCTGATTAATTTGTAATTATGTGTCAGCAAAAAAGAAGAAGGACTTACATACTAGGTTTTCCTGGATTTTCGTCCTTTTTTTTCGCGTGAATTAAATAAAAACTCAAGTGATTCCGTTTAGTGTCTATCGCTGACTGACTTTTATTATTATTTATTCGAGAATTAATAAGTAGGTATCAAATATCAAATGCATTAAATTTTAGGAAAGTGCATTTCATGCAAATGGAAATGCTTTTATGTTAATGAACTTAATATGATATGTAGGTACAATTATGCTGATCTAAATGGAGCAACGACTTAAGGTTGTTGCTATACATGTTTACTGGTGGAGGTCACCATACAAATATGTAACTTCTCCACCCTTTGTTTTAAGATTCTCCTGAATCGTTGGAATCTCAATTTTTTGAATTTTTGGTTCTGACTTGGTAACATTATTAATTTTTATTTTTAGTTCACGATTTGTCTTAGCTATGCAAATAATTACAGTTATTATTACTATGAGTATTACGAACATTGTTATGTTACTAGCATAATTAATTATTCTATGGTAATTCAATTCTTCAATATGTTTTAAGTTTTCAATTTGCTGTATTGATTCAATTTCTTTAAAGTTTAATTTTTCCGTTATGTTAATTTTTTCTTCATCTTCATAATGAAATTTTTGAATAAATTCTAATTGGTAATTTACAATAGTTACATTTAGTATGTTAATAGAGCAATTGTTGATATTTATTATAAAGTTTCCAGTAAGGTTTAATTGTCTATCGTCGCATTGATTAATTACATATTCCTTTTCTAAGTTTATACATATAATGGTATTATCATCAATCTTAGTTATTCTTTTTACTGCGTTATAGCGATAAGTACATGCATTTTGTGTTATACATGAATGGCTTAGATTTAGTTCTTTTAAATAAATATTATTAATATTGTATTCATATTGTAGGTTATTTATTTCTATAAGTTGAAACGCTTCGATGTCTATTTCTTTTTTCTTGTCATTTGGAATGGGTATAATCATTTTAAGTTGGGTCGTAATGTAGTCTTTCGGTAATTTTACAGCTATGATAACTCTATCTTGGTCGAATCTCAAAAGCCCTATTCTAGCATATTCAAGTTTATAAAAGTCTATATGTGCTATTTTTAATTCCATCCCGGTCAATATACTTGGATGTAGTATGCCTTGCTTAGCAGAAGCTATATTGTCTAGTATGCTATCTATTTTACTTTCTAATATTTGCAATTTTAGTAGTTGCTCGGTAATCAATTGTTTCCTTACAATGTCTTTTTGGTTAGATGCGATACTTTGGTAGGTATACGATAATGTTTCCCTATCTGTTTCTATTGTTTTTTTAAATTTATTTAATGAATCCATGAACTGCCCATTAATTTTAATTTGTTGATTAAGATTTGTTATTGCTGCATGATTATTAGTATCTACAACTTTCATATGTTCGAGGATGTCTTGTCTGTCATTGTCGTCCATTGTCCCAAACAACCATTTTTGTGTTGTTCCTATAAAGTTTAGAAGTCCTCTTTTCTGTCTTCTGAGTGGTATAATTGCATGAAGTTTTGCTTTGATGTTAAATATTTCGTTCTGTATTTCCGAATTATTTGTTAACTGTAGAGTTTGTAAATTTAGTTCAATTAATGCAATTGTTGAAAGTATTTCCTTAGTGTCGATTATATGCAAAATTGTCTGGCTATTATTTATTACTTGGACTGGCCCTAGGTTCAGAGTGGTGTAGCCTTTACCTGTTTGTATTGGTGTTATTATAAGAGTTGCTTCCGCTGTCGTTATCGTTAGTATTGCCATTATGACCGTCGGCCAATAGATTATCTGCAAATTGATTTGGTCTTTTAGTATTTGAGGCGTGTACATTTCTTAGATTATGTTTTCTGTAATATGTTTCATTCTTATGTCTTAGGTGTTTGTAATTTCTTATATAACCTTCACTACGTTTTTCTACATAATTTTCCCTTGGCATATTTCTTTTATTTATTATTTTTTTCTTTTTCTCTTCTAGTTTGTTCTTTAAGTTTACCGGCTTTGCGTTCTCAGCCTGATTTGGAGTCATGCCTAATGTCGAATGAAATCTATTGTTGTATATTTGAATAGCCTTATATATTTTCCTATTGGTTGAAATGTCTGTGTCTTTTATGGTTAGTAAAATTTCAAGTAACGTTGAGTGAAATCTCTCTATATCTGAATTACCTGTATGAGAGTTGGCCTTTGTCATATGCATTTCTATTCCTTCCTTCCTGAAGTGTTCTTTTATGTTTTCTGAATTGAATTCATTGTCACAAACTATTTTTCTTGGTTTTCCGAATTTTGTCAATTGTTCATCTATGCATTCTAACTTACTTGTCCAATTTTTACTTGTCAAACTATATCCGTAAGCTTTTTTAGTAAATTTGTCTATAAATGTCAAATATATTAATTTATTAAAATGATAGATATCCATGTGTAATATTTCATTTCCTTTGTTCGGAGTTTCGGTCAGCTTGAATTTAGGCCTTATTGGTTTTCTGTCATATTTCCCTTCCTGACAAGTCTGGCAATTTCCTATTACCCTTGATATTTCTGTTATCAGTTTTGGAAAATATATTTTGTATTTTAATTGATAGTATGTTTCTACTACTCCTGAGTGGTTACTTTCTTCGGTGTGATAAAGAGATATTTGTCTATGAACATCTTCAGCTTTTTCTAAATCTCTTGCTCTCTGTGTAAGCTTATAAAATATAACTTCTTTATTATGTCCATACATTTCGATTAATACTTTCTGCACTTTATTATATTCCCTATCTTCTACTTCAGAATAAATACCGATCTTCCCTGCTATAATTGTTCTATTGAATAGATCCCTCCAGTATTTGTCATCTTTTGTCATGTCAACCTGAATAATTCTTTTACCATGCAGTGTTTTTATTTCATTTTGAACTGAGTAAGTTAGTATTAACTGAGTCTGATATGTATTTATAATTCCCTCTTTTATTGGTATATGATCTAACAATTGTTCATCTACTGAGTGTGCAGTTTCCGAGGTTTCGTTTATTTCGTTTGGAATTCTGCTTAGGAAATCTGCAATTTTATTCTCCTTGCCTTTTATATACTCAATGTCAAACTCGAATTCTTGTAATTTAAGAAGTCCTCTTTGAACTCGTTGACTGAATTCTTTTCCATTATATTTTTTTGTTAAATATTTTATGGGCATATGATCAGTGATTATTTTGAATTTTTGTCCCCAAAGATATGGTCTAAAATATGAGGTAGCCCAAACTACTGCTAAGAATTCTTTATCGGTTACTGAGTAATCTTTCTCATGGTCATTTAAAGTTCGAGAAGCATAACATACTGGTTGTCCTTCTTGAGTAAGTACAGCTCCCAAAGCAAAATTACTTGCATCAGTGAAAAGTGAAAATTGTTTATTAAAGTTTGGAAATTTAAGTATTGGATGCTTAACCAGAGTTTCTTTTAATCTTTCAAAGGCTTGAATATATTCAGGGTCATTGCTATTGATTTTCATATTCTTTTTTAAGTATTTTACCATCGGGTATGCTATTCTAGCGTAATCCCTAATAAATTTTCTATAATAACCAGTGCTACCTAGAAATCCTTTCAATTGAGTTATTGTCAAAGGTAAAGAATATTTCTGAATTACTTCTACTTTATTCGGATTTGGTTTCATTCCTTCCGAAGTTAGTATGTGACCTAGGTATTCCGTGTTGTTCTTAAGAAAAGAGCATTTATTTAGTTGTATTTTTAGATTATGATCTGCTAATCTTTGAAATATTTTATTTAATGATGATATATGTTCTTCTAAGGAAGTGGAAAAGATTAGTATATCGTCAAGATATACTGTACAAATTTGTCCTATGTACTCTCTGAGAATATCATTCATTAGACGTTGAAACGTCGCTGGGGCATTTTTCAGTCCGAAGGGCATTCTGGTATATTCATAAAGACCATTTGGCGTAACAAATGCAGTCTTATGTATATCTTCAGGATGTACCTTTATTTGATGATATCCCTTGGCTAAATCAAGGGTAGAGAAATACTGTGACCTTCCTAACTTATCAAGAATACTCTCGATATTTGGTAGTGGGTATTTATCATCCACAGTTATATCATTAAGTGCTCTATAATCAACACATACTCTATACTTAGTTTTTCCTTCGCTATCAGGTTTCTTGGCCACAACTACTATTGGTGAGGCATATCGACTATTTGATTTTCGAACTATGCCCTGCCTTTCCATATCGTTAATTTGTTTCCTGACTTCTTCTTCATGTTTTTGAGGAAGACGGTACAGTCTGGCATTTATTTGTTGATCCGTGGTTAGAATTATTTTATGCACTGTGCTGTCAGAATTTGTGAGTTCATCTCCATCTTTGTATAGGAGGCTTTCATATTTTTGCAACAGTTCTTGAATTTTCTGTTTTTCAAAAGTTTTTAAATGGTCTAACTCTACTTCATCGTTTCCCCCTAATTCGTAACATTCTATATACGGTTCAACTTCAAAAATCATTGGAATTATGGTTTTATTTTGTAACAACACTTCTCTTTTTTTTATGTTTATGCTTTCTACCATATTACCTATGACGTCCATACCTAATAAAAGACTGTATGATTTTTCCCCCAATGACTTGCCGTATGCTTGGATAAATACATTAGATCTATATCCAAATTCTTTAGGCACTGGGACTTGATAGATCTTTAATCTTTCGGCAGTCTGATTATTTACTGTCGAAAGTTTTATCGTTACTTCGTTAAGAATATTGTATGTACTACAATCTATTCTACTTGTGTTAACGATTGTCATAGTAGATCCTGTATCTATTAGGCATATATGTTTTTGATTTCCAATCGTAAATGCTATTTGTGTCTTTCTACCAGTGAGGCTGGATTCAGAAAAACCGGAGCTTCTATTGAATGGGCTTCTTCTGGAATGTTAATGTTATCGATATCCATCTTCTCGTTATTTTGCCTATAGTGTAATTGCCTGGAGTTACTATAGCTATCAGTACCTCGTTGCTGCTGGTTGGTTGCAGAGTTATTATAATTAATTTGTTGCCTTTCTCGATTGAATTGTAATTGTCCCGAGTTATTGACATAAGTATTTCGTCGCTGTCCAGGGTTATTAAGATTATTGTTTTGCCTTTCTTGTCCAGAACTAATAAGATTTGGATTTCGTCGTAGTTGGTTGGTCTGTCGTGGGTTATTGTAGTAATTGTATTGTCTATCGTCATGGACCTGTTCAGAATTATTGAAGGACGTATTTTGTCGTAGTTGGTTACTAGGTACATCTCTTCTTTCTTTATATTTGTAACTAGTATATGCCCGATTACTACTTCGTTCCGTTATTAAGTTACCTTCATCAAACCCTACATATGAATACAATATCATTTTTATTTTATGTAAATCATATTCATCCCTAATTTCTCTAGCTAAGTTCCCTCTTGCTAGTTCCCTAATCTTATTAACTACCAAATTATACAATAGCGATTTTAGACTATGCTGCTTATTTTCATACATTATTATTGTATGAATATCGGTTAATAAGAACTCAATTTTATTGTTTAAATCTAAAACTGAACTTACCCTTAAATTATTTATTTTCCTTGTGATTTCTCCCTGGTCGATTATTGGTCTAAACGTCAATCCAAGCAGGTTCCTCGCTTCATCCCACGTTGTTATTGCATTAGTCAGCAGTAGCTCCTTTGCTCTTCCAGTCACCTTGCATTGTGCTATTGCTGTCCATGTAGTGGGTCTTCTGTCCTCCGGTGTTAGGCTAATGTGGTTGTCCACCACATTTATGAACTGCGTTAGCTCTTCTCTATTTCCAGAGAATTCTTTTATGTATGAAATCTCTCTCATTAGAACTAGGGCTCGGCTATCAGGTTGTTGAGTATTGGCCTCTAGTCTAGCGAGAATTTGCGCCATTGTGGCCAGTATGGTATTTGGGTCAGCTGCCATTTCGGTTTCTTCCTCTTCCGCTTGTAAATTTCTTCTGGAATCGTGGAGTATTTGTCGCGAAATGTTGGTGTCTTCGGATATCACTATTAACGGCACTTATATCTTTCTTTTCTGTGTGCTGCGACTGATTTTTAGTCCGCAACAATCACTTGAATTCTATTTTTATTTTATGTCTTTGTTACGACTGATTTATAGTACGTAATAATCACTGCACTTTTTCTAATTAATTGTTTTCATTAAAGACTGATTTGTAGTTCTTTAATGTTCAATGTGGTTCGTTTTTTTTTCTTTTTCTTTCAAAAACAACAAAAAAAAAAAAATCCGTACGACTGCGCCAATTAAATAAAAACTCAAGTGATTCCGTTTAGTGTCTATCGCTGACTGACTTTTATTATTATTTATTCGAGAATTAATAAGTAGGTATCAAATATCAAATGCATTAAATTTTAGGAAAGTGCATTTCATGCAAATGGAAATGCTTTTATGTTAATGAACTTAATATGATATGTAGGTACAATTATGCTGATCTAAATGGAGCAACGACTTAAGGTTGTTGCTATACATGTTTACTGGTGGAGGTCACCATACAAATATGTAACTCGTGTGAGCCGAGTTGATTAATGATATTTTTATTTTGCGACTTAGTTCGCTGTAATGGGATTGGGAAGTGGCGACGTGGTGGTGGTGGTGCAATTGTAATGGAATTAGAGTTACAGTGAAGGGTTTCGCATTGATTTTTTTTTTTACCAAAAATACAAAAAACAGAACGATTTTGCTTTTCAATTTGGTGTTCTTCGTTGAAACATGTTTGTGTTCCTCAAAATGTTGGTCGACGTTTGTACAGAAAAATCAGTAACCAGGGCCCAAATCGTTTAGAGACAGCTTTGGCTTCACGTAAACCCAGAAACTGTCAAACTTTCTCGATGGAGCAAACAACAGATGACAGCGTTCGTTCCTATCGTTTAGACGACAATCTTCTGAAAAGTTTCGTGATGAGAGCCCAGAACGATGTCAGATTGACGAAATGCGAAAATGAAAACGCCGTCAAACAGAGTATAGGAGTTTTTGAAATTGATGCTCGTACGTCAGTAGTAAAGCTGGGCTTTTATCTTTCGAATCTGATCTTGGAATAGGAGGTCACTGATTAGAATGAATTCAGCTGAAGATAATCCATAACTGCTTCATCAGCAAAATCCTGAGAAAAAAAGCTGCCCAATACGACAATGTATCTACAGGAGCTTCTCAGGGGTCAGTCCTTGGACCTTTTCCGCAAATAACTCTGTCACAAGGAGTAAAGGCTTTGATGACAATATTGCTGAGGTTGCCCTAACCAAACACATTCACGAGGTAGAGCCACGGTTAAAGCGATCGTTAAAGTCTAACAGCCTAGACGTAGCTCATCACAAGAACGAAGCTGTCATAGTAAGCAAGAATGTTGGTAAGAATGTCCAGATGAAAAGAAGGACGCAGATCTCACGTGGGTTCAACTGCAGTAACCAAAACTATCTTGGAAGGAGTGCCTCGTTGAGTGTTTGCCAAGGCGACAGTAATACTTTTCTTTCAGATTTCTAATTTGTCTAATTTGCCAGTCAAGGGCAATCTACATTAAGGATTCCCTTCTGTGAGCAACTGGAGGAAACCAAATATGCTTTGCAAGTTGGTGTCATCTATGAATCGAGCCACAAATCATTCTCTCAGTAGTCCGATGCACTAACCACTGCATACCCCTTCAGGAAATATGGAACTTCGACCTAATTTGGACAGAAATGTCAAGCCATAACCCCCTTGGAACGGATCACTTCAGCAAACTCGGCCTAATACTTTGAATTCATTTAACAAGTCAGTGCCCCATTTCGGCTAAAAAGCGGCCACGACCTTAAAATGAGAGTAAATTCATCGTACCCCGGCCATTAATTAAACAAGGATCTCGTAACTATATGTATGCCTCCCACATGTGCAAAAAAAAAAACCAAAACACATTCGTCGCATCTACTCAAGAGGGCCGCCACAGCCGTCGTCGGTCGCATACCTGCCTAATCTGCCAGCCAAAGTACGTCCCAAAATACTATAAGAGTGTGAGTCAATGCCTCTTTATGTCTTTAGGGAATTAAATGTTCTAAAGATATTTCGACCACATAATCCAAGAAGGGAGATACTCATAGATTCACAAAACCTAAGTAAGCGGAACAAATTAACCCAAATTAGACATGCGGTGTCAAGGTCTATCAATCTAAGTCATGAAATGATATTTGTGTCTGTGAGGCGGTGGCAGTGGCGACACACACACAGATACGCCATACTATGTGTATGATGTCTATGTAATGAAATGGTTTTTAGGATATGGATATTCCCCCCGGAGATGATGGGATAAGCCGCCCATCTTCTGGAATGCGTATGTCTGTTATTCTGTTTATGTCGCTTTTATTTTATGATTCATTCTGTTCACCCCATCCGGCCGTGGCTACCCGGCTCCCACCGCCCGGCCCTCGGTAAAAAGGGATGAAATTTATTGAAATTAATTAAGGGTAATAAATGAAATTGTGGCTAACGGCAGCGGCTGCTGCTTACTGATTGTAATAATGTAATGAAACAAATAAAAAAAAAAAAAAAAAACAGAAACAATAATAATGGCAAAACTTAATTAATGCTCTGTGTATTATCTTTTTGTAAAATTTTCGAATTTTACACTCCGGGAGCCCGGTGTCACGTGCAATGGTTTGTAATTTCATTAAATGTCACATAAGATTGCCAATGTGTGATAAGTTTTACGGTGGTCGACCTTATCTGATCTCTGCGTTAGCAATCAGACATTTTTAGCACGCAAACGGCGGCGGCAAGCCATCAGATCGGAATCGACTTACTCCGCATTGATGGGGTGTGTATAATTTTGTAACTAAAGAGTTTTACCGCCCCGGGATGCGTGTCGAAAGTGCTTGTTGCTGTGGCGGGCAAACACAAAACAAACATAAAACCTAAAGTTTATAGAGACATGGTTTAGGCATGTCAATAAGCGGGAATAACAAAAGTTTTAAATTATTAAATCTTTTCGGAAAAGACTGGCATTATCTTCAAGGTACACACTCGTATCGTCGTCGGCCGTAGCCTTTGTGTGTATCCATGCCGAGGTCATGTTTTACTAAATCTATCCCAGAGATTAAGAAGTCAAACAAAGTCCTCTCTGGGGTGTACCTTTGTGTGTGTGTGTATTTTGCAGAGCAATATAATTAGCATACATATTTTAGAATACCGTTCGATACAATGTCGTACGACGACACATTGTTGCCACCTCTCATTAAAGCCCCAAAGCTCTTCTTCTCACGTTCCCTCTCGCACAGCCCATGCACAGAATAAAGGACCTATTGGCCTCGATGTGGTGTGCGGTGTGTTCTATTAGATCCTGAAAGGCGAAAGAGAAGAAATCTCTTCGATGGTGACGAGAGCACGCGAACCAAGGAACACTTTTCCTTTTTGGACAAAAAATATAAAAAATTGAAGAAAAAAAAAAATGAGGTCAACAGGAAAGTTTTCCATGAATACTTTACTTTCGGTTTGTTTATATCTACGTACGGGTATTTCCACGCCACCAGGGAGAGGGAGAGAGAGCAAACGAGATGGAACGGGTGGCGGCTTTTGCCCTCCTTAAAAGACACAACATCCACTTATAAATTCTCATCGAGATTTCCCACCCAGAGCTCCTGCTAAAGCTGAGCGGATGATGCTGATGATGATGATGATGATTACTCTTCTGCTGTAAGTAGGTACACCAATGACAGTTCTCCTCCTGGTGTGTCTTTCAAACTCGTGTCAATATGTTTATTTAGGCATTTTACACAAGAAGTTTACTCTTGTGCGGGTTAGGTTAAGTTTGTGTTAAGTATCTTCAAATCTGATCCTTCGATGCTACGGTGCTGGTGGTAGTACTTTATTTAAAATGTTGAGATTAAAATCAACCGGACGGAAAATAGAACCAATATTGACAATTGCCCCACAGCATACAAAGGCGATTAATTTCGCCGAGAAATTAGTTTCTCGAATGACCCACCACCACCTTTCTTTTTTAAATTGAAAATCGAAATGGAAATTTGTCTACAGTTTCCCTTACAGCCGCATTCAATCGATATCCTGTTGGACGGTGCTAAGGATATAATCATATATTAGTAAACCACGGACCATCGCACACGCAAATAGGAATACTAGATGTAGGGTACCCCAACAGGGATACATCCCCAAATATGAGAGAGAAAAAAGGTGAAACCAAGGTGTTGCTAGTTGTGCAGCTGAAACTAGCGCTTGACGGCAAATCCAGGCAGAACCACCATCATAACCACCCTTGGGCACGTTGTTATGCAAATTGAAATAATATTATAATAGACATTTCATGTGCGTGCCCGGTTTGTCCCTCCATGAATGAATGGATGGATGCTGCTTCTGGTTGCGCTTGTGTTTTCTATTGACTCGTATCCCTCTTCGGGGCTCTGGCTCCATTACAATTTACGCATAAATCGTAAATTGTTCAAATAAACGGAGGAGCACAACAGAGATAGGGTGTGTAGTGTGGTATGCGGCGCGGTCCTCATTTGCATATTAATGCTGCAACGCATTTGATAGAGAGCGCAATGAATGCATTATTAATATTCTCAGGCTTCTACTCGACGTGTAGTCTACTCATTTTGGTATTTTGGTCTTGCATAAGGGTTATGTGTCGGAATAATTGTGTTAAGAGGTCTAATGCGATACTTAGGTGCGTGTCATCGGGGGGTTATAGATGGTTTTGGGTTTGCCAACATTCCCTCCCTATTATGTTTGAATGGATTTTTGGAAACGTTTTAGGAACAGCTACAGTTTTAAAAAAAAAAAGGCGCCTCCGATCGATGGATCAGCACCTAGAAGTATGCACTGTTTTGGGGGACATAAGTTGGGTATGAGGACAAGATAGTGGTTCGAAACTCAGCTCTCCCTCCTTTGAATAGATTTTGAAGAAATTTAAGGATTTGTCTATAGTGGAGATGTGAATGGAGTGGAAAAGCCCCCTCGAAGTCATGGATCATTGGGTGAATAGTAGATTTTAAGGAGCAACGAAAAGTATGCACTGTTTTCCATGACTTAAGCTGGGTATGAGGAGAAGATAGACGATTGTGGTGCAGTGGTTCGAAACTCAGCTGGGTTAAGTACCAAATCAGTATAAGAATAGGAGATTCCTGATCAATTCAAACGAGTATGAGTCGAAACGATTTAAATAAAAAATTAAAGATTTACGTCTCGTACAAAATCTAATCCAATAACAAGAAATTCCCTTAAGTGTCCTCTTCAATCAATTTATGACATTTTGCCCTTCCAATTGACCACCACCACCACCACTTGAAGGACCGCCATAGCAGCCCACATTTATCGATATTCACCATTCCTACAATTGTATACGTGTGATTGGGTTATTTCATCTGTGCATACCAATGCGGTTGGTGTTTTTCATAGCATAACATCTCGCCAAGCATTAACAATTTATATCTACCGAACAACCATCTCTATTCACAAACATGAATGCATCCATATATAGAGGGATATATGTATCAGGAAGCGAGTGAGAGAGAGAGACCAGCAGCAGCCAACACAAATTTCTTCACGTATCCTGGATAAACCGCAAAATATGCAAATTGCAATTTGCACAATTCCAGATGTTCAAGTGGTACCACTCAGGCTATGCATTGGGGGTGGCATGGGTTGGTTGCGAATTCGGTAGATACGGAACATCATCACGATTTACATGCGTCCGTCCATCAAATTAACAGACAATTATCGTATTTATAGACACATTCATTAACGATTGGGCACTATACTGAAGGACTTCACTCTCTCTCTCTCTCTCTCTCTCTTCCTCTCTCTGTGTGTTGGGCATACAATTATCGGCTATTCAACTGATGCAAGGATGCATACATTCGTGGCTGAAAATCATACTACACAGAGACACACTCAGCGAGGGTAGATGTGTAGAAATGATAATACAACATGTTATAAGTTACAACAATGAAATATCAGTACATCGGTAGCCACTGGGCCAAACTGTGGGCATTTAACAATAATATTTACATATTGATTTGATTTTGAGCTTAAGGATGCGTACGGTGGATTTATCTGCACCGAATCCATTGTTGAGTAAGTAAATGTAAAATTTTGATTAATTTCTAATTAATTTTGTAATGGATTTCGCATACAAGTTTGTTTGCTTTTAAATCGCAAAACGTTTCATCTTCCTTTACACATACTATGTATGTAAGTGTACGTCTTCCGGATGGTAATTTAACCCCAGCTAACCCCTATGTCATATCTATTCCATTGAATCATTCCAAGTTAACCTCCTCCCGTCGAAGGGTTATTCGTCCATCAAGCAATCGTTTTTCCACTCCTTTCATCTTCTTTGTATTCAATTTTGTCTATTTACCAGTACGAGTGTATGCCCGTACCTACATTCCTTATTAATTTCTCCCCTTTAACATTGATTTCTCAACGTTTGGCTCATTGTGTTCACATTTTCATGACTACAACGATACGATATCAATTCTCTCTTGCAGCGAGAGAGTTCAAACGATGAATGAAAAGGAGCAAAAGAAGGAAAAAGAAAAAAACAAACAAACAAGGACTCCTTTCGTCTTTCATCATCATCACCAACCAACATCAACATCATCATCGTCCAACCATTCGAGAGAGAAAAGACCACCCGCGTTGGTGGACACACTGTCATTTATATCCATCTCTTGAACCCATCTCCATTCATCCGCCACTAACCAGTCCAATATCGAGAGCCAACCGACCAGCAGAATAGTAGATAGTCCTCTCCACCTTCAAACCCCAAAAGATTGGTATCACATTTCCAATATAATCTCATATTAAAATCCAAGAAAGGAGTGCTACACCAAAAGAGAGAGAGCGAGAAAAAGTGGACAAAAAAATATAGTGTGGACCGCTTGCATTCCTTGTAATCATTATGACGAGGACAACGATGACGACGGACGACGACAACGATGCTGCTGCAGCGCTGCTGCTGATGATGGTGATGGTCTTCATAGTTCAAAAGGAAAACTCACAGATAGCTCTTTCCGCATTCAAAATTGAATACTGCACCACCATCGCGAGAGTCTGCAGATGAAAATTCTCAGAACTATACCAGAACAGTGCATTATATCCCCTGATCCTTGGTGGATAAAAACGAAACCCCAAAGGTAGACCTATGGCCAGGTCATTTGATACGAACGCGAATTTTTTATTCTTTTTTTTTTTTACTTCTCAGTAGGCTTGCTTTTGCAGGTTAGATTTCAGGGTCAGATTGCAAGGGAATAACAAAAAACTTAACTGCATCCTCGTTGGATACTCAAAAAAAAAAAAACCCTAAAAGGATATGGACTTGCATACATTAAGCGCACTTCTTACACCTACACATTCGTATCCGGGAAAATAAATAGATTTTTTTGTTTTTTGAAAGGTCATGCAAGAATTAATGACTGTGTCCGGATGAAAATAGAACCGTCACCCATTTATAGTATATTAGCTCAGGGGCACCCCCTTCAACGCTCGTTTCTTTCGCACCCGCCTTGATGACTAGTGAACTTCTCGACAAAGCTATCAAATGTGATTCCTGGCACGAAAACGTACGATTTCTAAAATATAAAGTCATGCAAGCTAAAAGGGTTATTTTTAACGATAACATATTTTCCTCTCTCTATTTAAAGGAGTAAACTAATGAAATGCAAATGTGCATACGTGTTGTGCAATAAAACCGAGAAAAGGCATAACACAAAGGGGTCGGTCGGTCGGTTGGTTGAAAAAAAAAAAAAAAGCATTTCTAATTTATTGCCGCATGACTGCGTTCAGTAAGCAACCATATGGCATATGTCAAATACTGATTTTGACGTATTAGATTAGGAACTAATGTCATTTAATTCAAATTCCTTCGTGGAAACAACAATGACTGGTGCTTGACATGTTATATTGTTGCATTCTGCAGACTAATCGTCTCCAAGGAAAAGGTGCGTACAGTAATGCGTACAGGAGCAGCTATGTGTCATCAAATTTACCATAAGAGGACGAGAGAATACAAAGTGGGGCTGGCAACACTGCAATGCAAAACTGTCATGGGTCTTCTCTGAGAACTTTCAAAAGTCTACCCAACTAGAACCATAGTCTGATGAAACTGACAGAACTTAACAAGAACGTCATAGCTGACAGCTATGAACTTCAAATAGTAGTTCTGACAACTACACCTCAGAAGATGTTTGGACTGAGAAGTCGTCTCTTTCCCGAAAAACTAAGCAAAATTTACAAAAAATGGCTTCGAGCAATCAGGATTTGTATTGTGTGACGTAAAGTTTTCTTTTACCTTTCCTCACTTCCGAAAGAACGAACGAATTCGCGTACGAAAATGTGACAGTTAAGCAGAGGTGAATGGTTAAAAATCACAGAATTGTAACTGACAGTACCCACTGAAAGAAACTTAATGTAAAATTATGACATTAGCCTCTGACTAATCGTCTCCAAGGAAAAGGTGCGTACAGTAATGCGTACAGGAGCAGCTATGTGTCATAAAATTGACCATAAGAGGACGAGAGAATACAAAGTGGGGCTGGCAACACTGCAATGCAAAACTGTCATGGGTCTTCTCTGAGAACTTTCAAAAGTCTACCCAACTAGAACCATAGTCTGATGAAACTGACAGAACTTAACAAGAACGTCATAGCTGACAGCTATGAACTTCAAATAGTAGTTCTGACAACTACACCTCAGAAGATGTTTGGACTGAGAAGTCGTCTCTTTCCCGAAAAACTAAGCAAAATTTACAAAAAATGGCTTCGTGCAATCAGGATTTGTATTGTGTGACGTAAAGTTTTCTTTTACCTTTCCTCACTTCCGAAAGAACGAACGAATTCGCGTACGAAAATATGACAGTTAAGCAGAGGTGAATGGTTAAAAACCACAGAATTGTAACTGACAGTACCCACTGAAAGAAACTTAATGTAAAATTATGACATTAGCCTCTGACTATGACAGTTCAGCCTGAAGCGTGGACTTTCATGACATATCCCGTAGAAACTTCGTCTCAATTGCACTGACGAGCAACAAAAACACAAAAACTGCGCAACAGACTAGGACATGTACAAGTTTCCGGCTGACACAGTCTTCGAACAACGCACTTCAACCCACTTGAACTGCGCAATTGGAGGCATTAAGGTAAGAACCCGAATAAATGAAGAGGCTTAAACAAATTGATATAAAGGAAGTTCTTTCACGCAAATACGACAGCTGTTCCAGATGACGAAAGTAAGCTAAACGAAAATACTTTGCTTCGGGACACTTAACCATTATCTTTTACCTAAGGGCGTCAACACATTCCTTCAACCAAAATGTCAATAGAATTTCATCCTGGTGAAAAAAAAACAAAAAACACAAATAAAACCCCCAAGACGTAATGAAAATTCCACACTTCCATTGTGACGAAGAAAAATAATCTCAAATCTGACATTTGACATTTGTGAAACGCCTTCACGTGCACAACCCACTGCCTCCGCCGTACAGCGGTGTAAGTCCAATCAATTCAATTCAATGCAAATTACACCGAATGACAAAGAATTTCCTCTTTGCCCTAGGCTGCACCCATCTCTTAGTCTTACTCGTACCTAGCCAAAGCTAACTATAACCCCATTGAATCCATCTACACTCAATTTAAGGAAACGAATTCTTCATGAGCCAACAAAATACAAAAAAAAAAAACAAGGAAGACTAAGTATTGTAAATCGAAATAAATCGCACCCCATCGTTGCCGTGGGAATGGGGGCGAGGGGCTAGGACTCGGATGTACAGGAAATCCCATAGGGGGTGGTGGGATAAAAACACAACATGCCAAAATGGCGAAATGGCGCCGATTTAGTTGAGACTGTAAGAGTATAGTAAAATTGAGTAAAAAGGACAGAACAGAGTGGTGGAATAGGAGCGAAGAAAGAAGAAAAAAAAAAAAGGATTTTTATCCACCCCCCCATCTATGGCCCTGCAGACTTCCCAATTTCCTATTTTATTTTTCGGTTGTGTAACGGAATTTGTATTTGCTGGTGTAGTGTATATTCATTTTCATTCTTTTGGCGTCTTTTCCTTGAGCGTTAGTTAAATTGAAGAGGTTTTCCATTCTCCCTCTGTCGAAGAAAATCAGGGGGATGAGCGCCCAAAACTGGGTTAAGGGATGTTTTTACTTCTATTCTTCCTTCTTCTACTTCGACTCTGTGTATTATTTCCTGCGTTTAAAGTGATGGTATTTTCAGTGAAAAAGCATGAAAAAAAAAAATAGCAGAATCACCCACAACATTGATTGCTGGTGCTGGCTGCTAACTCCACTTAGCTGCTACTCCTACTGCTGCTGTGTATGTGTGCGACGACGAAGAAACATAAATCAACTCCAATTCATGGGCAAGCCACCAACGAAAAGAAAAAAAAATTATACAGGACGCTGGATTTTTCCTATTTTCCCTCTTTTTTTTTTCGTCTTTATACTCGGGGAAAAGAAATCGTCGAAATTTTAGATAGAGTGAGGTCTCCAAGGATTTTCAATTCCTCGATATCCCTCTGACAACCATTTCGCATTTCGCAAACGTCAATAAAGCCAATGTGTCGGCAAAGTGGTTGCATTTACATTCGTACACATAACCGTTTCGGAAATACGTCTGTTTGAAGCATTTAAGGATTTCTTTCGAGTTTTTTTTTTCTCTCTTTCTGCTGTCTTTTCGTTCGTATAACATTCAGAAGAAAGAAGGACTCAGTGAAAGAGTATATCTGGATGGTTTGATGTTGATTTTATGGAAGAATTCGGCAGGAAGATTTGTTTATTTGTCTCTCGTTCTGCGTTTATGGTAGGATTTTACGGCAGAGTGGACAGAGAGAGAGAGAGCCCCCCGGTCGATATGCTGTGTTGTGTACGGTGGTGTAAGGATCTAGGCGAGAGATGACATTTAGGGTTTTTATTGAAGGGTGGAATGGAAAGAGCTCTGATTGGAATATACACGAGCGAATGAATAATTAATGCTACAATCGAGAGCTGGCTGGCTGAAGAGAGTTATGGAGCAGGAGGATATGTCCTTTGAAATCGCTTTTAAATGGGGTTGGCTTGATAGTTTTCGAGTGGTATAAAGTGATTTTGCGACACTTGGCAAGTAAAAATTCTGAATTGAGAGTTTATTGCGTTCTCACTAAGTGTTATTTCAAAGAGGAAAACAGTAAAAAAAAAAACAGGGAGGAAAATAGATTATTTATAAAATGAAGGAGGCACATGTTGACAGTGAAGACGTCGCAGAATAGCTGTCAAAGTCTATTATTTTATCAGAAAGACACAGGGCAGTTGAATTTTCCCATAAAATCTATCAGATAATGGCAGCACTGATCATCTTTTCCTTGAAGATTTAGAAAAAATGTGCCAACTAGACAAAAATTCAAATATTTGGCACCACAGGTCCGTGCAGAATCCTGTACCTGGCTTCCAACAACCATTCGTGCTGTGTGCGGTACAATCTCCATACGCATGGACCGTCTGAAGGGCGACTTTTGTTTGAGAAGCCTTTTTATGACATATGTATACCCTCGGATGTTTGTCATAAGTTCGCGACAGGTAGTACTGGGAAAAGTGATAAGAAGATTGCTGTTGCCTGGGAATCGAAATTCGGCCTAATGTGCACCAGCTTGACGCACTAAACACTAAGGCACGATGCCCACTTTGGGAAGAAGTGATTTTCTAAAGTTTGGTTAAAAAGAGCTCCCAATGGGCTTTAGTTTGTTTAAAGGATTCCATTTTCTATTTCACTTTAGGGGGGTTTTGGTCTGATTAATAGACTATTCCACAGATGACATCAAGAGTAACTCAGAATGCAAGTAAAATTCAACTGCTTTTTCAAGGTTTTCGTCAAGATTTGACTCAAAAAAGTTAGTTACTCTGACTTCTATGATACTTGGCTGGGTACCAGTCACAGGACAGAGCTAAACCGCTCTACAAGGTCAATTTTTCTAGAAAAACACAACAACCAGCACATCTTAGCTAAAATTTCAATGGACAACACCTGGAATCTGCTTTAACGCATTTTCCAAACCACCTGACTACAGTCCCTCGTCGGGCGCCAATTTTGCTCGCAACCTTCAAAACGAAAGAAAAGACAGTGTTTCTTCAGACTCGTTTCTAAAGACAGCAACCACTTAGCCAAGTTTTGAATTACTTGTCCGTGGTTCTGCAATTAGTCACAAGAATACTCCTCAAAGCCTCCATTGTACACTATCTAAACCAGGACAAAAAGCACATTTCCAAGCCTTTCCTCATTTCACTAGCCTACATCCCACTAATGGAAATAGTCTCTCACATTCAAAGGACATCCCGAGCAACGCATAAAAGCATCCAAAGTATGAATAACAAACGATGACGAAAATGTGCAAAAGATTCCATGCATATTGTCACCTTTCTGAAGACAAAATACTTTCAGCGCAATTTCGAAAATGAAAACTGAAGGCAGACAAAATAAAAAAGCACGTCCTTCGTCCTCTTCGTAGAAAGACAAAAAAAGAGAAACAAACTCGTATCTATATGTACATCCTACCATCAACTAGCATGCGAACAGGAGTAGCTACTTTTGTGACTGACGTAAATAAAAAGTAACATCTAAATACACGCAGAGCATTTCTAAACATTTCTTCTTTTTGCTTGTTTTGTTTCCACTTGTTTTCTTCAACGAGAAACAAAAAACGAAAAAAAAGTAGACTCAAACCGAAGAAAGAAACATAAAGCTAACACGTTCACCGCCCCCAGGGGCTGTGTGGAAGGCGTTTAGATAAAATGTTTGGAAAAAGTACCGGATTTTCGAGATTTACACCAAAACTTTACGAAATGTATGCAAAATATACACACAAACACACAATTTGATCTTCTCTCCGACCACACGACCGTTCTCCAACACAGCAGCAGCACTCCTTGCAACCACCCGCCCCCCTAGGGGCTGTAAAAAAAGGGGATGACGGCAAAACAAAAAAAAAAATAATGAAAAAAAAAGGAGAAACAACTGGGAAAAAAGTAACTCTCGAAATTTGTATTTTGTTTCTACAGAGTTACAGAAAAAAAACGAAAAGTGTAAGGAGGTGGGGGGTGGCGAAAAATGTCCTTTTCCCATACAATACGAGTGGGATGGGGGTAAGAGGCAAGGCATCTCGGTTGCTTAAAGAGTCCCCCGGGGAGATTTTGTGAAAGCAAACGAAAAGCAGTTCCCATTTCCAAAGCGAAATACACTCACATCAGTTTTTTTTTTCTAAAGTGAATGGATGTGTGTGAAGGAATGCGCGAGCGACTAAAGTGGGAGGATAATGCACTGCGGTAGTACGCTCACCTACCTTTACCGTTTCATATATGTATGGTATGTATGTCTCCTTCGATAATGACACCAAGGAAATGAATCCTTGAGGATATGTACGTGTGTTTTTTTTTTGTGCCGTTTTGTTGGGATTATTTCGCAAAGAAGAAGTGCACAAAAGAAATCGCATTTCCTTATTTAAAATCACTCTCACCCAGTGCTGCATGTGTCTATGATTAAATAAAGACAACAAAGGCAATGCCTGGCAAGGATAATTGCGCCGGCAAAGTAGTCGGTCGCAGACAGAGACTTATGCATCTCTCTCTCTCGAAAAAGTCGCGCAAAATTGCATTGTATGCTAAATAGATGAAAATATGTTAATTAAGGATACACGCTCATCTCGGATGAGTGTACGAGTATCTGCTGTATCTGCTGTACATTGCATGCATTCATTCAAGGATACGTCGTTCGTTATACGCATGAATAATTACTCGAACTTGAAAAGCAAAGGAATTTTTATTTTATTTTTCCGCAACTCTTCTTCTTTGTGTTTTACGATATAATATGCTGCTGGTGGGTGGTGGATGGCGGACTGGTGCCTGGTGCCTGGTGGATGACGAACGACGGGGCGAGAGGTGTAATTTAATGCATATGCATAGGCAAAACGGAACCGCATCCATTTGCCGCCACATCCGCACAAGATTGGTTAAGTTATTCACTAAAAAAAAATACATACATACATACATTATAAATAATTAGGAAAAAAAAAAAGGAAGAAGAACTGGCAACAGGAAAATATATTCAAATGTACTTTTGCTACTAAATGCAAATAATATATTCAACTGAAATTCCTTCATTATACCCGCACACATGTGCAGGTATTTGTTTTTACTTTGTTTTGCCAAGGAAAGCATACATACATATGTACACTTGTGGGTCTTACATATTCATGGGTGTTTCTATGTTTTTTTTTTTTTACAGTGCGTCCCAGTCATAGAATTGCAACTTACTTGACTGATTCGAAGGAAGAGACTGTTGTGTGGCACTCTGTGTGCAAAGGAGGATGACGAAGATGGCATGGCATGGCATTGACTGCAGCGGAAGCATAATGAAAATAATATACAAACAGGAACTAGGAGGATTGGATGTCCTTAGTTGTTGGGTTGGCGGATGATTTGATGTTAGACGTGTAAGTACTTGAAGGCATACGATTCTAAAGGGGGTTGGGGGTTCAGATTATCCAGTGACAGTGAATATGACGGCGGTTAGTGGAGTTTCACTGAATGGTGTGACGACGACGTCAGAAATGTCAACGAACATAGAAATTCATTTCAATTAGTGGGAAAGCTTTGGGAATAAGTGTAGTGCAGCCGGTGGGGCATGCTATAGTTTTTTTTTCGAAGAACTTGCAGTGAATATGAATTTAAAATTCATTTTACAGTTGGTGACGTCTGTTTGTAGTTTTGATTTGTTTATTTTGAAATGCAAATGGAGGCGATTTAAATGTTAAATTTTTCCGACCATGAAGGGGGCTGCATGATGGGTCACTGCACTTGTTTTACGAGAGTTCTGTTTGGCACTTGTGTGCAATTATTCTGCAATCGAGGTGGTTGTTCTGAAAAAATTATAAAAATAAGATCAAACGCCTATGAGATACTATTGAAAGTTGGGCGCCATTTAAGGAGAATTTGGTATTTTGTGGATCTAGCAGCCAAATGCTGTGTAAAACACCGGATTAATACGACAAGCTGAGCTTAGGGTTGGTCCTTATGCAGCAAGAGCTGAACCAAGATGTGGACTACACTGGCTCGGTCACATCGACCACATGGAAGATATTGCTCCTGCAAAGAGGTTCTTCGAATCACAATCCCCAGATTCGAGACAACAAGGAAGACTGAACTCCGTTTTAAGGATCCAACTATCCAAAGCAACGTGCCTAGGTATCGAATGAATTGCCGTGTCTAAGGTAGAGACTCTGCACGTGTCGGGAGGCCGTAAAAAAGAAAAGATAAATCAGAACGTCTCGGACAAGTTAGGGATTTTAAGACTTCAACTCATGTCAGTCCGGTAAGGGCTGAGAGTGTGACTGAAAGCCTCGAGTTGGCAAAAGAATTGAATCCGACTTTGTACTAATGCTGATTGGATGCTGGAAATGAATGGCAAAGATCATGGAAAATACTCTGAACGAACGAAAAAACGGTCACATCTGGAGGTCTGAAACAGTGAAACAAACCCTCCATCGACATAGATTGATAGTTAGGTGGGGTTTTGGGTAAAGTGGTGTCATGACGTCACTTTTTGTACAAAAGGATGGTGGTGCGACCGTTTTAATAATTGGGTTGCGTTTTGTCCTTGATACGATGGGCCTGGACGACGCTGGAAGAACGACACCTTAGTACACACAGCTGGTGAAACAATGAGTCTATTTTGAGACAGATTTCCTGAACGTGTGCAGACTTCTATTGGTCGTCGAGATCATGGGATTTAGCACCATTAGACCTTTTTCTTTGGGGCTATGTTATCAGAGCTGTTGTTCGAGAAATACAGCCGAAATTATGCAAAGACGTGATGAAGACTATCACCAAAAGAAGAGCTGAGACAGACATTCGCTACTACTAACCTCAGAGTTCGTCCTTTGGATTACAATCAACATATCACCACTTTTCGCAAAATTTTGCGTTTTCCATTGATTTAAACTGACACCTCTTGCTGGATGTCCCTCTACATAGAACGAATGCATTCAGCAAGGGAATACAAATAAATGAAATTAATGTCACAAGGCTATCCACCACAAAAAGTGTGTATCTCGTCAAATCTAATCCTCGCTATAATATCGAAACACAAAACGCTCCTCGTCTACCAGTGCACACCATAATCTCCTCTCCATTCGCTGGTCGTTTGCGCATGAAAACATTCGCGCGTACAGATCATAAAACAGTTCCACAACTACTATGTGTGCATCAGCAAGGACATTATCATTACCCCAGCCAACTGCAGGATTAAAAATATTTTCCTATGGAAATCGTGCACTGTTCAGTGTTCATTTAAAACAAGTCAAATCTAAGCGCTACAGATTGACATACCGCTATTCTCAAATGTGCTGTATGAGCATTAATCAACAATTCAGTTTGTTGGCTCTGTTGAGAGTGTGTGTGTGTATAGGTTTGAGTTTTTTGTTGTTGATTCTTTGCGAACGAACGCAAAACGCATGCTGATCAACTTTAAGCTCTGCAAGGACCACATGTCATTTAAAATGGCACAAAAGCATCATGGCCAGCAACAACGCAAAAAGAGGCAACGCGCCCCATTGTTTGGCACACATTGACTATGGCACGACTGTGTGTATGGAGGATTGTGTGCGGTTATCGATTTACCCGAAAAATGACTCCAGCAGCAGTAGCAACAGCAAGCTGAATGCCTCCCCAAAAAAAGGACTACGATTGTAGGTAGAGAGTTGCCGCTGCCGTTCCGAGCCGTTTCGAATAAAAACAGGATTTTCACTGTACAGGATAAAAGGGACAGATGGTTGGTACAAACACAAAAAAAAAAGAAGATCCTGAAAGGGAACATTGGAGAGCTTTAAATTGGTTAAGTGCCACATACTTATAGGCTTTTGCCCAAGTTTTTCTGGAAGTTTTTTTACATGTCTGTGTGAAATAAAAGTGAACGCCAAGGGAATGTGCATACACAGTTTTTTTTTTTTTATATAACTATTCCCTCGTCCTTTTTTTTTTTTTTTTTTATTATTTATCAGTGCGCCCTGTGAAGCTTAATAAAGCCGTTGGTAGGTAGTTTGCTCGATAGTGCCTCCCCTCTGGCCGGGCGTGTGTGAGTGTGCACGCCAAAAAGGACGGCGAATACAGAGGGAAACAAAACAAGTAAAAAAGGGAAATAGGCTAGCAATTTATAAAAATATGCCAATATGGAAAATATTGTGTGAATGGGATTTCTTTACTTTTTGTGGTCCCTTTTTGTTTGCTCAGTTGACTCGTTTTTCGTTTCCTTTTTTCCATGGAAAATATTTTTCCACCATAACAAGTGGCATAGACGACCGTAAGGACGTAAAGAGGGGGTGGTGTCGGGCAACGGCATAGGAATGACGTTGATGATGGTAATGCAGGGCATCAGCGTTGCATCGTTCATACGTTGAATTGGTTGACTTTTCAATTTGTTTTCAAGTGTGCGATGCGATGCGCAGGAAAAAATATTCAAAAAAACAAAAACGAAAAAGAAAAATCAAGGAAATAAGGAAAATAGGGCGAAAAAGGGATTATTGTGAGGATATTTGCAGGATTTTTTATTTTTATTTTATACTTTGAGTTGGTAAATCGCCGGATGCCCTTGTGTGTACCAGAGAACCGATGGCAAGGAGAAATGCCTGCGGTGGATTCTAGGCAGGGATTTTAAATATTTCTCTACATACTCGTATGTATTTCTGGATGAATAATGTGCAATGAAGCCTTATGCACCTAACCGGCTACAGAAGATTGTAGTGCATAGGAATACAAAAAGAATAAAAAAAAAACTTCCAAATAGATTGGCCAAAAAGGATAAATCCGAAGAAGGTCGTAAAAAATGCATATAAGGGGGGGAATATGATAATTTATTATTGCACTAGTCTCTCTCAGATTGCGCCACCAGAGAGAGAGAACGGAAAAAAAGTTTCGCTTTGCCTGTGCACTAAAGGAGTGGCGGCAGACTGTTGCGGTCTTGTACGTCGTCGTCGTCGTTCTGTGTGCTCTATGGAAGGTGAATGAAAAGAGAATGCAAATTTATGATCTTTGAAGGAAAAATGAGGCATAATGAAGAGAAATTCAGATATACCACACCACTTGGGATAAATTGACATTGACAGGTGAAATTTAGAGATCTCTGCCCGAGGAGAAATTATACTTAGTCATGCTCAACGCTCAATAGTGCTCGTTGGGGATAAGTACTTATTTTTGGATGGGAGTTGGAGTTGAGTTTTTGAACTTGATTCAGATGGTTTACAGCCAGACACTTTGGAAATTCCGGGGCTTTCAAGGATGGGTTGCAATGGAAGTGGAATAGACTGACAAACGCTCTAAATAAGAATACATAGCAGAAAAGACTCCATAAGATGCAATGTCTCGGTCAAGATTGTTGGTACCAGGACATGCAGGAACTAGCAAAGAAATCACATTCTTGAAGCCGAAACCTGTCTGTCTGACTTTGCAACCCTCCTAGTAAGACACCCCAAGCAACTTGTAGCAGATGACTTTGCTATTCCTAGTGGTATTCCTGGTGTGCATCAGCCATATACTAGCGTTTAGCAGGACCAACGACGAAGTGGACACTGACATCTTATCTCAAACAAATTGACTACCTTTTCCTTCTCAACAGAGCTCAATGTTGGCAGCAGAATTTGAAAATCTATGTCTGCCTACGGAATGCTATCGAAAACCTGGAAAAGCAATGTTCTCAGGACGAAAATCAAGCAGAGACTGATCACCAACACTGTCAGTCGAAGGCTAGAAATCATCGTAAATAGATGTTCTTTGGCTGAACGAACAGCTTTATCTAAAAAAAAGTCAAAAACCTATAGATTCCATCATACAGAGGAGGAGCCTCTAAGTCAAGCAAAAAAGTGGGTCGATCTAAGTAAAGATGGTAAAGAACAGTCGAGAGGGAATCGAGATTACTGAGGAGAAACGTAGGAGACGCATTGCACAAATTCGAACAAGATGGCAAGCAGGCCGCCCTATTCCCCTCGAGGCTGACAGGACAGTACAGTACAGGGTTTCTGTGCAGTGACAGCGGTCTACGCTAAAGTGAAGTTTGTGAATTTTCTCAGGGAAGTTGAAGACCAACGTAGACTTAAGAAGCATTTCAGATAATTGGCTCTAGACGATGTTGGACAATGCAGTATCTACACATTCTCATAGGATGTGCAGCACTGTCGCCTAAAATGAACTGGAGACGATGCCTCAAATCGAGTACCGCACCAACATTTCAGGGCAGAATGTTAGTGTACATCCAATTCTACACTTTATAGCAAATGATGGCTTAAAAGTTTGACATATTTTGCGCTTACGAGTCTTAGTCATAGTTGGAGTGATGGGCTTCTTGAGCTTCTAGGGTTTAAAGAGTTCTACGAGTCCTAGTCCGACTTACAGAATCAAACACACTTCAAATAAGCAAATACCCCATCAAGAGAGAATAAGGAAAGGCAACGAGGCAAACCTGAATACATTTTTGTAAGGAAAACAAATTTTAAAGGCTTAACGTAATTTTTTTGACATTTTTTCAGACATATCGTTGTACTAAAGAAAATATTCGTTCACACAAAAGACTGAACCACAAGCAGTGTAGGTATAAATGGAAAAAACCTTCCAATTTTCCTACAAAATAAGCTTGCTCTCTCCTTTGTAGAGAAACTACTCCGTACCACCAGAAATTCTTAACAAAATTAACCTCGTTCGTGAGCTTCTGAAGCGCACAACCCTCCGAGATGACCCCATTAGATAAATCCCCCCAAAACTACATACATACGATACGAGTTTACAACAACAAAAAAAAAAAAAAAAGAAAAAAATGTTTCAAAAAAGTCCAAGGAATGATGAATATCTTCTACTTACTTAAATTACCGCTAGGAATGTAAACGTTGCCCGATGGCGATCGTACCAAACACGATGGCTCAAAATCTATTCCCAAATCATTTGGGTTACCAGCTAAACGACCATTATTTATACGATTCATTGTTGGATTCCTCGGTGGGACATCCGGTGGTGCCGATGGCGTAACTCCTTCAAGGAGACTGCCTGCAAGAAAAGAATACCAAAATAGAAACAATATCATTGTACATTTGTTTGTTTGTTTGTTTGTTTGATGTGTTGTGTCTTTCTCTTCTTAATTCCCTTTCCTTGAGTACTCGTAGTTGGCCTTTTTATTTGTTGCTGCCACACTATTCAACCAAACAAAAGCTAACATTTCATTCGCAACAGAGTAATAACACTTGTCGTGCACCAGTGCTGGCGCAACTGGCTTGGATTGGCTCTGACTAGATAAGCTTCTTACAAAAGCCATCGCAATGAATAATAAAAGAGACGACATCGCAACGAAAGAAAGAGCATATCTTCTCGAGAAATGAAATAAAAGAAAAAACAAAACATACACACAAAATGTAGAAACAAAAATAAAAGAGGATAAATGAATTCCTTTGGATTAACCTAACGCCACCAGCACATCAGCCACCCATCCGCAGCCAGTAACTAGCGGAGTAGAGTTTTCCTCTCACACTCGCGTACGTACAAACATACATTGTGTATGCCCCCTAAAGACAAGGTTTGCATTGTGTACTGCTTTACGGTTTTTTGCTCCCCCACACTATGCAGCACTACTATTGTGTCGCTCGTTCATTGTAGCAGACACTAAATCCTATTTGCGGTTAAACTGAAGCAGCAACGAGTTGAGAAAACACACACACACACACATACAGAGAGAGAGGGAGAGAATGTAGAGAATAAAAGAGAAAGAAGGATGAGGATGCCAACGAAATTATTTATTCCCTTGTTGCAGTGTCAGTTGGAGTGTATTTCCAACTTGCTTAGAGGTTACATCACCCTTTTTTCGCCGCCCATCTCAGACCCCTAAAACTCCCCCACTGACATTGCATAAGGATGATTTTAATCCTTTAAAAGATATTTTCGGGCATCCACTGTCAAATTAATACTACTTTTCTTCTTTCTCTTCTCTTTCTCTCTCTGCTATGGCAATTCAATCAATGTTGATGATTTGACAAACGAACCGAATGCAGGAATGGGGGCCAAACGGAACGAAAGAGAAAGAACACGCTGACAAATTTGAATATTAAAAAGCGAAAAAGTACTCGAAAGGATCCTTTCTTCTCCTCATCCATGTAATCCAATTTGCCATAGAAGCAGTATTACTATATTACTCTTATACCAGAACGGAAGAAGGGCAAAAAAAAAAACGAAGCACGGAGGTGGAATCATTGTTGTAGTTGATGATATTCAAAAATATTCAGCGGGATAATAATAAATTCTCAGTCGAATAGAAAATTGTAAGCCCTTTATGGGCTTAGATCCACTCTGGCAATTTTGGTCTAAACGAAATGAAAGAAGTTCGGTTACGGGTACTTTTGTCCCCCTCTCAGCTGAGAATTTGACAGGAGTTGGCCATGTCCTCGTGTGGTTGTGTGGCATTTGACATGCATTTTGGGTGCAAACCTTGTACTACTTTTGACAGATAGGCAGTGACATGTGAAGGTCATTTGCAGTTCGTGAAAAAGTTTTGAGTGTTTTTTTTTTAAGGATGTCAGGAGGAGCCACCACAATATAAGGAAATACTACAGGAACAAGCTACAGCTGTCAAATGTCAGTTAAATCTGGTCATTTAAGAGCGAAAAAAAAGTTCGAAAACCTCTTGAACCCGCTGTTGTGAATTTTCTTTGTGTTCTGTGACATAGACAGGAAAATAAATTGTGTCAAGGAGCAGTCACTTTTGAAAAGTCATCGATCAGCTTTAGAGGATTCGTGCATTCGAAACCAATGTAAATATACACCTCTTGCTGTTGTTCGGTCCTCCTTTGACATTTTTTTGTGGTAATTTCCATGATCGACAAACATTTTTAGTTGACATCTGTCAGTTTTGTCACGAACTATGTTCGTTTTCTTCCCATTACTTCTTACACATGTAAATGTCCTTCATAGAGTTTCAACGTCACCGCCACTCCCACGAATCACTCGAAATTAAACACCGTTTATGGGTGTGGTGGTCCCTCCACCCAACCGCCCATCAACCAACATCAACCCACAGTAGTGCCATTAGTACTTGAAGGTGGCCTAAGGCTCATTAATCGCGATTACTTCAAACACTCTCTCAGTGCGGTTCAGAGGAGGGTTGCAACCAAAGACAACCCATCGATGTACATAGTTACCATTGGAAACTTAACGAGTTAAAATGTCAAGCACCTTAAAGAAGGTTAAGAAGTCTTCGGTTTGGTTCTCCTGGCATTCCTCGTTTCAGTTTTCTTTTTTTTTTTTTTTTTGGTTTAATGGAGGCGACACCGACAGTGGGAAGTGTAAGTTCCCGCATAGTGAATCGGACGACCCCTTTTGCAATCAACACCCGTTACGAATTGTTTTGGTATTTGCCGGTGGTTTGCACTTGCACTCCTGCGACGAGAAGGGGTATGCAATGCGATATCCTTCCTCTTCGATTAAATGCCATTTGACCGAAATAGTTTTATGTGGGGAAAGTTCAATTCTCTCGACTGCAAGGGATGGGGATGCAGATGGAAGGTACATATGACAAGACGAAGTGGAATGACCTGCATTTTATGCTGTTCATTGGAATGTACTGCACACAAGTATAGTCATGCAAATGTCAAAATCTTATTGACAGACAGAAATGTCAAAGTGATTATGTCAACTTTGACAAGTTGTGATTGTCATTATAATTAAAAACTCTAATTGGAAAAATCGTATGCCACAATACACGCTGCTGTCGACAATTATACATAATTGTCAGAACTATTAATTCTTTTTGTGTCTTCTTTGCTGGAAAATTATCAAAATGAGAAAACTTTGGCCTAGTTTTGGAAATTTATTACCCAAATATTCAAATATTCTTGGCGGTTATGTACATAGGTAGCATCTCTGCATATACAGTACAGAGATACTTATGTATGTAAGGTGAGGCGGTTTTAGGCAAGCACCCAAAAACTCTTAAACTAACCTCCCGAAACCAGAGAAATGTGTGAGGTTGGAGTAGTCATCGGAGCGAAGCACATTTAAGCCTTTTGCGGAAGACCAAAATATTAAGTGTCTCTCTACCCTACCTCTACAGTAGAGGCAATGACAACGACGACGAACTCCGGTGCAATACGATGATGAGAACAAGGTGCTTTACGGTGACAACGACGACGACGGCGGTGTTACTGATGAGAATGTTGATGATGATTATATGGGTCGGGCTTCCCTCGACATTCTTAAGGGGTTATGCCTTATGTGTATGTATATTCAGAGCTCCTTAAGTGGTATGTACACATATTTTAAGGGTGAATAATTGTGCCGTCGTGTTTTGGAAAATAAGTACAAGTGTAATGGGATTATTCGAGTGGGAGGAAAGGATTAAATGTCTGTGCGACGTTTCCTTTCGTTTTGAACGTACAAAATGACACCACAAAATCAATTAAGTTTACCAATCGGTTTACCGCATTTACCACACTTTACCGCACTTATTCACCTCACATGCGAAGGCACTGAATTTGACATATTTAAGCTTAGGAAGACGCGACAACGAACGACCTACAAACAAAATAAAAAAAAAAAAAAACGCCAAGAACTGCGTTCAGGGAAGAAGTAGAAGGAAAGTAGGAAAATAGGAACGTAGGAAAGAAGGAAGGAAGGAAGGAACTCCTCCTGTTTCTTGTTATCTGTGCTTTGTGTACGTGACGTTCCTATATTCAATAAACCACATGAATTTCTCGTTTTTTTGTTTTTTTTTGTTTTGCCGGGAAAAGAATGCCGAAAAGTTTTTCTCTACGGTTTCGTGTCTCGTTTTTCTTTTGTTTGTGTGTTTTGTTTTCTTTTGTGCTTTCGATTGGAACTACAGTTGACACAAAGCTTTGAAAATAGTTGCATGGAACGGGTATGGTAGGAGGAAGAATAAATATCTCCAGAGGGGGTGTGGTGTAGTGGTGACAAATGACATTAGTCTGACATTGACACAGAAATAAACAGACAATATGGGTGGAAGGAAGCTGGGATGATATGAAGGGATGTTGCACTATAGAATACATTCTGCTTCGCCTTCGGTTTAAGTTTCATCAATTTTCCCTTATTTGACATGACAATCACATCCAATCACATACACATTCAAAGACGAGAGCAATAGTCCTTTTTTTTTTTTCTTTTTCTTATTTCTGTTGTTGGCCCACAAAACCAGAAACAGGTAGTAACGTTTTGTTACATATATTCCCCCCCTTCATGGCTGTATGCTCGCCCGTGTGACGTAAATGTCACGAGTAAGATGGTCCCGGGTTGGTACGGTACGGGTGTGGGAGAAGACGAGGGCAATAGTATAAGCAAATATTGACAAACTACTCAGGACGCCTTGCCTCGCCTTTTGTTCGTTCTTGTCCCGTTTCGTTTCACTATCAAAAATAAAGAATAATCCCAAGGATGTCAGGCTTATTGTATGTGGGTCTATACTAACTGGCAGGAAGGTACTATACCCGCATCACTACCCGTGTCTGTCACTCTCTGTGTATGCGTATGTGTGTGTTTTTGTGGATGAGACGTGCAGTCCGTGATGTGAATTGAATATCATCATCATCATCAAAAGTTCGGAGAACTTCAGCATTTGGGAGGTCGCCTCGCCAATAGGTAGTAGTAAAGCGCTGAAGCGGGGACTAATGTGTAATTTAGTGGAATTTTAAATCAGCGCTGCAGCATACAACATACAACATACTCTCGCCCACATGACGCTACCTGTGTACGTTGCTACTCTAATTTATGCATAATTGTACAGAGGAAATCGTATTTTTTTTTGCTGCTTGTTCTTCTGTATCTTCTGGTTCGAGAGTTTGATCTGCGTGGAATTTTATTTTTGCGGTGGCTGGCTTCCCGCCAATCCCCCTGCCTCCGTTGGAGGGTAATCAATGAGCCGTGGTAGGCGACAGTGGAAATAGAAGTCGCCTGACTGTGTGTTCCATACGTAGTAGGCGTTATTCGGGAGTCTAATGAAGGCAATCAACTTTGGTACCGTTGATTGGAGTTTCACGGGAGTTTTTAGATGTACGTGGTTAAATTAAAGGTTTAGACAGATGGCCGATTTCATTTTGGTTATAATGACATGGTGGTGGAATTAAAGAGGTTATGTACGAACGTTAATGTCACAATAAACAAATGGAAGAGTTCAGAAAATAGGGAAGTGACAGATGTCAAGAGACATCTCTAACAATCAGAAAAATAGTAAAACAATTGTCAAACTAAACAGGTAAGTCAATCGCATCCGTTGACCATGTATGCATAATTGAATAGGCGCAGCTGACTGTTGACATTTAGAGATTTATATATGTACGTCAGTCAAGAAACGAGAACAACTCAAACGTCACATTGACATTTGCAAAACTTCATTCAAGTGGCGAAATCCGAAATCGCCATCACAAACTATATTGACACGTCCTTGTCATTACGACATTTCACTCGCCGATTGTCAGCTGCGGCTAAGGCTTTTCAAGTAGCACCAATCCACACTGAATGCATCCACTCAAAGCATATAAACATAAACGTGTGCATCCGAAAGATACTTCAAGTTTGTATAAACAAAACACTTTTGCGCATACAATCGCAGATTCTTTTGTGGTTTTTCTGGTTGGCACCCTTTTTCTTAGCCATGAGTTTTACAAAATTCATAATGATATTCCGCAGTTTTTTTTTCTGTTTTCCAAGGCTGGTAGATGGTGGTTGCCAGTGAACCACCACCAGACAGCGTTTGGCCTTAATTTTCTGCTCCCTTGGTGGGGTTGGGCACCCTATTTTTCTTGTTGTCATGTTTTTTGGGTTGAATTTCGTAGCGCGGTTCCCTTTTGCGCAATCATAGAGCAATCATAAGTCGAAAGGGACGAATGACTAGGATAATGGCGGAAGGAGGCGAACGATGTTAGTGCGCTATGTAGACGTTGAAATGGTTGGTTGGTTAGGTTTGGAGAACTGTTTCCGTCATGGCGCTCTTGTTTTTAAGCATCACTGCTGGAGTAATTTATGTCGACGAAATGGGTTTCTTGGATAATTGGATTTTTTTTTTCTTTTTTTTTTATTTTTTTCATCATCTTTCACGCGCTTTGTGCTTTTGAGTTTTGCTCTTGGTAGAGGAGGATGGTGGGCGCCGTACACACATTTTAAATTTCGTTGGGGACTCATAAAGGATGGCGTCGGCAGTGGATGTGGATGTGGATAAGGAATATAATTTTCAAATTGCCAAACCGTATCTACTACTGTTTTTCTTTTTATAATCTTTGAGTTCAACCAACGGAAATAAACTACAATTCAAAACACATCTAATTTTAAGGAATTTCCGGGGTTTGCTCCTCAATTGAGTGAGTACTACGCGTCGTCCCCAAGGGATATGGATCAGATCCTTCCTCGTCTTAGTTTTTTTTCCTCAAAGTCGAGTGGATTGATTTAAAGTATTTCCACTTTGATATTTCCAACAAGAGGTAGAGAGAGAGAAAAACGGATAATGGCAATCTTAACTCAATCTACACGCTCTGCTCGCAGAGCAAAGGTAGGGAAATCAGGACAAGGGCACCTCGAATGCACACTTTCTCCCCGGCATCGCCCGCCCTCCACCCACTGCTTTAATTATAGAAAAAGCAATTACATTTGTCACTTTCATCAGCATCATTATCATCATCGCTCTCATCATACTAGGTACTCGTATAATCATGCAGAGATTTTTTTTCTCTCTTTGGTACTTTTTGCTCTGCCCTTTGTGCTGCTTCTGCTTTTTTTTCCTGTCAAATTCTTAGTTTTGCCTTTGGAGGCAAGATGTCGGAAAATCCATCAAGTGGACGCTTTGCTTTCATCTTAATACGCTTCGCATATATGTGCATAAATCTGATTCAAGGACACGTATAGGAACTATAACGTGGAACGGAGGAAAATGCTTTCGTGTGAAATTAGGAAAGCGGGTGTGTGGAGATTTAGAAACCTTTGATCGTTGAATGGTGTGCACTTCTGACACTCTTGTTCGGAAATGAGAGGAAAAAAAGAAATTCGCTGAGGTACGAGGTTATCGTGACATAGAACTTATCTTGATGTGTCGATAAATTTGTCAAATGAATAAGGAAATCAAGGATTGGGAGAAGAGCCTTGCAATTTTGCACTTCTGGCACTTAGGCGTAAAGTTTGACAGGCGATGGTTGGGTAGTGACTGAAGTGTGGTTGGTGTCTGAACTAGACACGGAGATTTTATACGGAATTTTGCACTCTATTAGACGGAGGTGGGACTTAAGGTCGAACTCCTTGCCACCTCGAGCCTGAATGAGTGACAAGTTACTTTAATTGAAATGTCATTTGGAACAGAAATCGTTTTCTTTTGAAAACACCTTCGAATGAGGCTACGCAAATGAATGTGAAATCAAATTTACAACCAAACGGTGGCTATTCATATCCCAAACGCCTTTAAGCCCTCTTTTTACGGCACTTCAAGAGCATATTAAACAATCAACAACAACACTCGAGACACTTCAAATTGGTCAACACTTGACGCCACCAACAGTTACAAATTCTTGACTCATTGAAGCCAAATTTTCGTACTCCATCAGTCAGGCATCTTTCGTTAATTGATCTTTGCACGGATTTGTTGTGGCTCTGTTTACACACGTCCACCACCTCCGTCGATCGTAAGACGAAGCCAAAGACTTTAACAATACCTACTTCAAGAAGAAGAAGACGAAGAAAAAAAGAAAAACTTAAAAATCCATTTAAAGAACCGCTAAGAGTCCCAAGCTTGGCATTCGATTTAATTAGAAAATTCTTTCCCATTTTTTTTTTTATTACTTTTTATTTCACGGCCAACACAAATTGGATTCCCTTGGAGGCACCATAGAGGGACACAGAAGGAGAAAAAGAAAAACAATTAGCTCCGTCACCTATTAGACCCGAGAAAGTAGAAAGATTTTCTAACCAAAAATCGACAAAGGGGAGGCAAGTCGTCAGTTGGTGGTTCAATAAGTAGAATTACAAAAAAAAACATTAATTGAGTTTCTTGTAATCGACGTATAGATAGACCACAGTCTTCAAGCAATTAATCATCATTACATTTTGAGATTGCTCGGCCGGGTTTAGTTTTTTTTGTTTTTTTTTGTGAGTCAGCTGGCGGATGAGTCGATATGCAAGGGCTGCTGCTGATGATGGCATCACAATCTAATTCCCCATCATTTGTACCATAACTTGTTTATCTTTCATCAATCAAAAAAGAAAAACGTTAAAAGTACTTTAACCACCCTCTTGCGATGCTACCCATTCATTGTCAGACAGCCCTTAAAGTCCCATCAATCGCCTGCATTTGACGAGGTTCTGTTGTGTTACTTCAGCGTATCTCTGTCACTTCTTGCTTTAATTTTTCTTTCTTGTTTGTTTGTTTTTTTTTTTTTTTTTTGGTGGCATCACTCACATTTATCCCATATCTGTCCATCATAATTGTGGCTAATAGAATGGATCTTACATTTTCTTCATCATCTCTTCTCAAGGGCACACTACTACTACTACTACTACTACGAACACCCAACACGCCAATACAAACGCAATGATGAAGAGAAAAGCATAATTAAATGCCAGTGTCATAGGGTGTCAGTTGGACTTTTTGACAGTTCACAAGTAAAATAGATTATCCACGCGTCATTATTGTCACACTTTCTGACGACCGTCGTCATATACCAGAGACAAAAGCCAAAAACTCATAATGCAACCGGTTTTAGAACGTGTACATATTTTATGTATAGATTTTATGAGTCAGTTAAATGTTTATCACTTTGGAATGCAAATGCAATCAATGATGCACACGCTATTTGAATAACAATGAGAACGAGAGGAGAAAATCCCCCCCAAAACACACTTGATTTGACATTCACTCTCCAAATCCATAGATGTATTGCAATGATATGCAATGATATCTGTGTAGAATAATCGAATGAAACTATTGTATGTCATTTGAGATAAATGATGAGAGCTGAACGTCAAAACATTTACCCCAAAAACTTAACAATACACAAAAGTCTGTATCTCACTCTCGAAGACACTGCCACCTTGGGAGTGAAAGTTGCACCTCTACCTATATGTATGTACATATCTGTCAAATCATCTACATATCTATAGGTAGGTAGGTACTATTCTAATATTCATATGGCTATGAAATATGACTTAAAAGAAAATTGATTACCATCTATCCCAGAGCTCTTATGGTCGTCGTCGTAGTCGTCGTCGTCGTTCTATCGATGGCTTTTTGAAGATGCTTACAAATTGTAAGCAATTACGCCAAAGGTGTATGAACGTGTATTTTGTTGGGCTCTTTCCCTATCTCTCTCTCTGTCCCTCTGTGAAGAACCGAATGAATGTCAATTATTTATTATTACTGTTATGGTTAACCACAAGGAAAATTCACACAGATTGACTATTTGTATCTGTGCTGGCTGGTGTACAAATTGATGATGAATTTCTTATTGATTGAGTGTCAGATATGACAATTTTGATCTCTCTTCTCTCGAAAATAGTTTCGATTGGGGGTGGCACTGGCAATGGGTGCGAGGAAGGTGGTAGTATTACGTTATCACCTTTGCTTGATTGGGAAATTGTTTGCATGAAAGAAGTTATACTTTGACTTTGCAAATAGACTTAGGGATTGAGAAACTTCTTACTTGGAGAAGTTTCAATAAATTATACATAGTTGACAAGTTGTTTGTTAACTTATACTTAAGAGGGTGGATTCAGGCGATTATACAGAAGAGAATTTGATTGGCAGTTCATTGAATTTGAATTGCATGACAATTTCCCAAAGAATAGAGCAGAAAATTGATTTTAACCGAACACAGACAGGCTTTTATTTTTAATTCTCTTGTCGTAGGCATGATATTCTTTAAATAAACAGTGAATTTTAGGTTAAAATATTTGTAGAATAACCCGATGTTCATTGACACAATATCGAAGTAACCTAATCATGGGACGAACTGTCACGAAATGTCACCCGAACAGCATAACGTGCAATAGCTGTCATTCAACATGCACTCCAATTACCAAAGCCCCCTCTGCATGCCCATTTGTAAAGACTATTCCTTACTGAGTACACACTTCATGTCCAAATTAAGATCACTTCAAAAGAGAAATACAAAACAAAAGCAAAGGGAAAAAAAACCGTCAGGTAGGCAAACACACAGTCATGCCACCGTTGGCGGCGGTGGCCGGCGTGCGCGCGTCTTAATAATATTTTTCCCTCCTTCTCATGATATCCACTTAAGCGAAAATTAACTAATCCTCTCGAGTGTTTCTTTTATTTTTTCATTCTCCTGCTCCTACTACTAACTGCTTCTTCTCCTCGTTCATCGTCATCTTTTTTTCAATTTTAATTTGTGTACTTAATTTGTATAAAAAGCGATCAAGTGCTGCCACTTGACAGAGCATTTTAGTAGCTCACTGCAAATCAAACAAATCCCAAGGAATAATAATAATAAAACGAAACTAACCAAGAGGCGGAGGAATAAAAACAAGCTATGTGTTCCAATGGCATGGAAGTAATGAATAAATTTAAGACGAACGACCAGAATCGTTTGCTGCCCCCACGCGGAAATTGTTTACCTCTTTGTACCTACTACTCCTTGTGTTCAATCAAAGAAAAAAGAGAGAAAAAAAAATGACGTCAGTCAAACGAAATAAAAAAAAAAAAAAAAAACTGCATGGTATGCCATTATTATTGTTATTAAATAAACCACCCTAACGATCTGTAATGGTTGTTTTTTTTTTCGTTGTTTTCTTTGCTTTCCTTCCTCTTTCTCATTACTATTATGCTCGTATCATGCCCAGTTGAGTGTGCCGCCGTACATACACATATACTGCCCACGCAGCAGCATGAAACCAGTCCAAAGAAAGCAAACTGAATCTGATAGATGAAAAGGTTGAGATTCGTATACATGAACTCCATTGTTTTCATACTTAACGCTCAGCGAGTTACAGAGAACGTAATGAATAAGAGTCTTATGCTTGGTCCTGATTAATTCGATAATGCTCATTGTTTCGCTCAGGAGGAGAGTATTAATTAAGTTCGAGAAAAAGAGAAGGATTATCGGTTGAAGTTTATCATTTCCTGTCGAGATTGACAGTTGTTGATAAAATGGCGGATTTTGAGTGATGCCATCTCTTGTGGGGATTTCAAAACGTCACTTTTTTTTTTTTTTTTTCTTTCACATGTTTGATCATGTGCGTATATGTATGTATTGTCTAAAAATAAAGATTTTTTTTTTTAAATAAAATACATACGTAAGTACGTCACGTGGCGTCGTTTCAAGAAAATAAGAAAATAAGAAAAAGAAAAAATCCTAATCTCTCTGTAACCCAATTTGCCTTCCATTTTGTTAGACGTTTCGTATATGTTTGCAAAAATTTCTTATCAATCCCACAGAACGAACGTTCATATAAAACGTAAATATATTTCTCTGACATAAAGACTCTGGCTAAAGTTAATTCCTATACCGCTATACGCATACGTCTTTGCTATTTTTTTCTTCTCCGCTTCTCTTCTTCTTATGCATTGTAAATTATTAAAGGACACACAAATTGGAATTTGGGGGGAGAAAAAAAAAACGACACGAAACGGAAAAATGAAGGAAGAAGGAGAGATTCACTCACTCAGCTTAGTGTACAAAGCGAAAATCGATTGAAGGGAAAATATAATCCTAATAATTTTCATTTTGCGTGAAATCAATTTGCAATGGAAGAATTATTCTTCTTCTATACCTACTCCCCCCCCTTTCGAAGAAGGAGAAGAAATATAGAACTTTGCCTGGTGTTTGCAAATCCCTTGTAATAACCAACATTCAACATAGGTATAACACAACAACAACAGCAGCAGCAAAAAAATGCCCCAAATAAACTGACAGCAGTAGCCAAAAAAAAAAACAAAAAACAAAACGGAGGAGGGTTGAACGCATGATTATGTGTCACATAGAGAAAATGAAGTGGCCGCAGGGCTGTCCTTGCATTGTGAAGGCTAAAAGACAAAAACGAAAACGACGATGAATTTGTGTGTGCGGCGGCGGCGGCGGTAAGGGGGGGTCAGAGGGTGGAACAGATATCATCTGGCATAAACGCATTACCAGCGATCAATTGAAATGGAATTGGTATTTATAGTTATCC
This sequence comes from Xylota segnis, assembly GCA_963583995.1. Taxonomy (NCBI): domain Eukaryota; kingdom Metazoa; phylum Arthropoda; class Insecta; order Diptera; family Syrphidae; genus Xylota; species Xylota segnis. The sequence goes on from OY757238.1 coordinate 2,181,433, forward strand.
CCCTTTGCCAAAATAGTTATGAGAGGGCTTTGTTCGTCGTCGTCGTTCTGTTTGTCCCTAAGCTTAATGTTATATTTCGGTGACACTTGCAATTTGCGTGAGCCTGCAGATAACTTTGTGACTTACACCCCAACACTCACACTCAAACACTCGATATAATAACCGGAAATTAATGACAGATTATTATGGAGAATTTCGGGTGGACCTTTGGGATAACTGCCAAATTTTATATGTCTCGCTGTATACCTATGTATATATCTTTGTCCCTTTTAAGGGAGAAAACAGAGAAAGAAAAATAATTATGTCTGCAGTTTACTTTTGCTTCAAGAGTTTCTTCTTTTTTTCTCTCTTTTTTCTCAACACAGACAAAAATGGTACAAAACTTCAAGTGCTTGGTCAAGAGAGGGCGAAACCCTCTTTTAACACACAAACGAATAAAATAAAAAAAAAAAAAACCGAAAACCAAACTTGGCATCACCCAACGACTTCAAGTATGACCCTTTATGTGGGTCTGTTCGCAATGTCATCGTCTAAGCTCTACAAATAAGGTTTTCCTTTTCGTTATTCTTTTTCCATTTTTTTTTTTTTTTTTTTTTTTTGTAAAAACGCATACTACACTAGAAAAGGAAAAAAAAAAGTGTTCACATCCTCAATATATCTCTCTCTATTCTAGTCTAGTTTTATTGAGTTTTCTATTGTCTGCGATTTACTGCATTATTATTATAGTACATACCGTTAGAGAAAAAGACGATGCAAGTGGACATTGCACATGTACCGTACCGTACCGGTACCTACTATACCGCACAATATGAAGAGTGGATTGTAATGTGCAATTGTCAGTGCAGAGTACACAGATATATATATTTTTTTCTTTGTCAAAAGAGGATATGTTCGGGATAGAGAAATTCGTGTCCTAGATACTCAACTCTGGTGCTTTTACACGCTGGATGGACAGCAAGGACCATACACAGAGAAAAGTGAGGTAGAATATGGAAGGATTGCAAATAGAAGTGGACATTTTCGAGAGACAGACGGCCAGAGAATATGTGGCAATGAGAAGAGAATGGTGGTTCCTTTTGTTTGAATTTATGTTGTCATGGAACAATTCTTAAACAATGTTCTGGAATTGTTTCTATTACTATTGTCAGATGTTGTTTTTGTTGCTTTTTGAAGAGTATTGTGTAGTATGGTGAATTGATTTCGGAAAGTGGTTTGCTAGAACGAAATTATATTACATTTGTACCGGGAAGTGTTTTGAAAAACGGAAATTTTCCAGACTTATGTAATAAATGAGATTTTCTTGACATAGCTAGGATGATTCATTTTACCAGCAATTGGTTATGTAAGCTAAGAGACACTAATTTGGTTATGACGTATCAACATCACAATGACAATTTACCAATCTACAAGAATTTACCAAAGATGAAGGGAAATTACTCCACGCATGGGAATTTATTTCACCTCTGGACAGAATAAGTCCAAAAGTAATTCCCACAGAAGCAGCTATTAATAGTGAGTTAATCACTCACGAAAGTGGGGACTATTTCTCGCATGAAAGTGGGATCATTACTCACGACAAGTGGGAATTTCACTCTACGATTTTGGATTTAATTTTTTTTATCGAGCGGATTCTAGTGGAGTTATCCTCCTTCATTTAGGAAACTAGGGAACCATGTGATGACGAGTGACTATGAGTACGTGTCAGGTAGACTACTAGCAAAGATTAAGAGATTATGTACAATTAGATCAAAAAGTGTCAGGGGACGAGAGGTTAGGGATGGAATGCTGTAAATCCAGTCATGATCGAGTTCAACAAGTCATAAAAGAATGAACCACATTCGACTGTCATAGCAGTTTTCTAGTCATTTAACCAAAATCTAGTTTCAAGCTGTTAAAATCTATGTTATCAGCCCAAAACAGTCCACTTACTTTGACACATAACCGAGAGAGATCCGTTTAAATCTGGTACCTATGGAGACATTTGTATTAATTTTACTAATTAGAAGAAAAAAAAAACACAAAGCTGTCACATTTTTTTTTTACACCTAATTGGATTTCCACTCTTTCATAACACCCTGACACATAAAACAAAAAAAAAAAAAAAAAACATTTATAATTCAAAGAATTTCTTTTCCTCATTTTTTACTACCAAAAAGTGCAGCTATTCCGGACTCTTTTACGACTTCTTATCCTAACCAGTTTGTTTAAACAATTAAACCAATAAAAGAAAACATTCCGACTACCTACCAATGGCCAACCAACTGCCCCAATTTTCTTCACGCACATCATAAAAAACACACCGAAAACTATTTAACTAATAATTTTTCTGTCAAACAAATTCTCTCCAAAATCAGTTGTCAAAAAAAAAATGCCCACATATCTTTTTTTTTTAAATTAAAAAACAAAAAAAGCAGCTAAACAAAGTTAAAGTGAAAAATAAATATTCATTAACTAGATTTCATGAATATTTTAGACAATTAACCAGCTACCACAAAATTTATGACAACTATTAAAGTTTTTTCGTTTTTGGTTTTCAGTTTTCAGTTTTCGGTTTCGGTTCTGTCACACAGAGCTTCGACGGACTAAATTTTATAGAAAATTACTCGCGCTTAAGCTTTAAAACGGCTCGTAAAATACGTTTTGTCCCCCTGCCTCCCGTTTTATGAACTCCTGCTAATGAGGAAGGATTGACGCATGTGCATCAACTGGATATCATAAAGTGAATAAAAAAAAAAAAAAAAAAAATAGGAATTTGTCCAGGGAATTGAAATCAGATACACGACGAGGTAACGTATAGATTTTATATCTAGATGCAGCGCAACAGACCGTATCATATGTTGGCAATGCGCACATCTATACGATACGTACTGTATCTCTCTCAGGTGATGTTGTCATATCGATCGGCTATCGTATATTTATGTTCATTAGTGATTCGTGGTGGCATCTTCTTAACACAAAACCTTCTATCGGCGCCTGACATCTAGGAGAAGTCATTTTGAATTTGAATAGATACACCTCCGTCCGTGTCCGTGTCCGTGTATGGATATGTAGATATGTCAAAAGACCAAGAGAGAGAGAGAGAGAGCGGGCATGGAGATGACAATCTCTGTCCTTTTGCGCCTTTAGAAGTATACTGTACAGCAACAACGTATGGAACGAAATCTTTCGAGATAATTCAATGCGATTGATGCAATTTTCTTCCGAAAGGATTGCCTTGCTTCGTTGGCCATTTATGATTTTAATCTTATAGTGTGCAGGCCAGTCCGAGTGGTCAAACAGTGTGATTGTGTATGCTTTGATTATGGTGGACACTATGTTCAATGATAGATGCAAAGATACTGATTATAAACATGGACAGGGGAGACATGATATGAATATGATTTGTCAAAATACGAGTTTTTGATGGGGCTTTGCCAGGTGATGCGGGATATTATTGTATCCTTTGTGATGTGCGATTGCTAACCACCCGCATTGAACTATGTTTTTCTTTATTGTTGTACATGTTTATATGTTACTTTTGGAGTTGGAATGCAAAGATATATGCAGAGAGTATAGGACCTTCAAGTCGACCCGGACAAGACAAACCAGATACTCTTCAGCAGAAGATACCATCCTTCCGGATCGCATAAAGTCAAACTAGAAACTTAAGATACAAGAAAGGACAGTCTCTTCATTGGCGAGAGTTTCCTCTTGGTATTGGTCTCGGGACTGTAAAGTCAGAAACGTGAGAGGAAAATATGAAACTCGTGCTATGGTACACAGAACAGGTTGTACGACCATCACCAGTGCATGGGAATCATTTCCCGATATCCCAGAGTTGCATCTAGAAGCTGAATCCCTCAAAACGAAAGCCTTGAGCACTTGAAACACGAGCGGTCAAGCAGCCATTTTTGACGCATTTTTCCTCTCGAGAGGTTGAAAGACTTAACTAACTGACGAATCGGACGAAATCCTTGGTACTGCCGCCTTCATACGAAGAAATGATAACAGAAAGAAACGATTGAGAAAGCAGATGTGAAATTAATGGTTCCAAGACCAGTGAGAGTTCAGAAAGTACAAGTAGATGATTTGGCTGTGCTCAAGGCTGCGAAATTTCTTCAGGTGGGATGAATATCCGACAGGAATATCGCCATCCACATTACAATATCTCAAGTCAAGATAGTCCTGGGTATCTGGATACTGCAGTATAGAGGCAGAGAGGCCGAGCTCCCACAAAGTGTCTTAATGGAAGAAACACAACCAGCATTCTGCTCCACCAAGAGAGCCATGGCCAAACTTAGGAGTATATAGGATGCCTAGACCGAAAAATGTTGTGGAGAAGAAGAATGATAGGGACTCGGGCATGCCGGTATTAATTGGCATAGCCCCGGGTAAACCAAACCTAAAAAGTTAGAAATTTCGTAGGAATTGTTGGTTGGGATAGTTAGAGTTCCAGGACAAGCTTATAAGCCACCTCTAGGGACAAACTAGAACAGAGTTTCGTACTCTGCCCAGCCTCAGATACGACTATTGCAGTGGGTCTGCTCAAGTCCTCACAAGTTTGCAGATTGATGGCAAAAATGTTTGTCTATTTTCAGTTTAAGATCATGACCCATAGTCAATTGTATTGAGTTGATTAGATTTACTAATTTTTAATGCATTTCCACGATTCAATTAATCCAAATGCAAATTAGAGCTAGAAACACAAATTATACCAACACAGCCGTCAACCCAAATTGCATTAAATTAAATCAAATGTTACAATGGACAAATTTAAAACTGACCACCACTAAACTGTGACCGTTTTTGTGCGACAGTGCGTGCCATAGAGTCGCATAAAACCGTAAAATTAAAATGCGTAAATATTTTTCTAGGTTTTTTTTTTTTGGTAAATGTCCTCACCTCATTAGTACCTAATAGGTGGTTGTCAATTTGCATTAAATTTAGTTCGTTAGTTCTGGTGTGCGTTAATGAGAGAACTATCTCACTTTATTCCATCGTTAGGCGGGCGCTTGCAGGGCCCCACTGATACTGACCAATGGGCTGGCATTAAATATAGAACTCATGTTTGGACACATTACTGATTAATTAATTCCTTCTGCTGGTTAATTATAATTCATTTTTTTTTGTCTGTGTTCTGTGTTTTGTTGTTCGTCCAAACGATGTGCGCCTCTTCCTCGAAAGGACTATGGGCGTTTGCACCACGAGTTCGTGTGTCACACGCTTCATGTCGCTGGGCCTGGTGTGGCAGACACTGCTGCGACCACGGCGAACCCGACCCATGTGGAACTAATGAGGGCGTTAATATCTGCCAAATAAAATCGTTTAGTCGTTATTTATTTGGTAGTAGCTACATCCACCATTCTGTTTTGTTTTACTCTTTCTCTTTTTCTTTTTCATTCTGTTGTCGTCGTTCGGTCGGTGTCATCTAAAGAGCTAGCTGATCTAGATTCATGGGCTTTCTAAGAGCTAATTGAGATTCCTCTTTTCCCCTTCATTCTCAGAACCAACAAAAAAATTGATCGTATTCTCCATCTCCTCCATCGTTCACATCCTCACCATATGCACATGCCTTTGTATGTGGACAACAGAAATTTGAATTTTTTAGATGAAACTTGTATCTGTTCTGTTTTCATGTTCGGTTCGTGTACCCTACGCACATTGTGCCATAAAAATGCCCCAGAGTCATTCATCAACTGGGTAACAAACCCAGTGTGACATTATTTTAATGGCCTTTTTGTTTTTAATGTTTTTCCTTCTTTCATTGTGTATACGACGACGACGACGCTATAAAAATGTTCGTTTTAGAACGATGACGACGACAAGAATTTTAATAAAATGCTTTGGTGGAAGTGGAAAATGTAAATTTTGCGCGCCTACAACGCCTGTACTCCAGTCATTTGGATAAATGTCAGATATGACAGTTGTCTCGTCTCGTAATTGATCGATTGGTCTTTATATGATCAAATGAATGGACTTGATGATGCAAGAGGGTGGCTAATCACCAGAAAAAATAATTATTTCCCCCTTTTTCTCTGTCTGGATTGGGACTGTGCGCGAAATAGTATTGTATTCCGATGGGAGAGTGAAGTGTGCTATAAATCGACATTAAGACCCTCATCCTTCAAATGCAGTTTGATTTTCAAACAATGCGATGCTATGGGTTTAGAAAGATTTATAATGTTTACTGTACTTCAAATAATCAAAGAACATTAAGACACAAGGGAGGGATGGGGTGGTATTGAGCGTAAGTATTGAATGGAACGTTAGATGCCCTAAATCTGCGTTTGACGTACATAGGCAGTAGGATGCGACCCTCAGATTCAAAATTGAAGAAAAAGTCATTCAGATCCTTTGTAAGTGATAAGTTTATTGCTGTGAAGTGCAACCATGCACAGAACAGGAAACGCAGAAACAATAAAAGTTTGGACAGGAACCAGCAAATAGCCGAAGTCAGAACCAATCTTAAACTAAACGTCAAACACATGAAATGGCTGTGTTCGCAGATTAGTAACATTGGTGAGTGACGTTATAACAAACGATGGCTCTTTTTCTTGTATAAATCACTGTCAAATTTTCTTGTGACTAGGCTGCTTGAAATAATGGATAATTGGCAACATTTCTGTCTACAATGGAGTACAGGAGCCTTAAAGCTATGTTCAGACGATTGACAGATCTGCAAATGAAAGATTTGTCTGACAATTTTGTCCCACAGCTATTGTCAGAGACTTGCCAAACTGCCATCTGACAATAATTTTGCAGGAATCGGTACAAAATCTAACAATCGTGTGAACTGACAATTTAACGCTGCAAATTATTGTGTCATTGTCAGAACATTTGCAGTTCTGGCAATCATCTGAACATAGATAAGGTCTTGCAAATAAGCTCATTTTAAAGGGGTCATGGGCCATGATGATCTAAGGATGTTGGTGGAGTCTAATGGATGTCAAACTGTTAGGGATATTGCATCCTGTATTCAACAGTGATTCAGAATTTGAAGGCAATTATCTCTCGGCTTGGATCTTAGGGGTGAAAATTTCGAGTGTCATACTCCAAGGATGCCCAAACATCCACTCGCAAGACACGAACATTTGATTCAAGAATGAGCTCCACAAATGACTGCCTTTCCAAAGAAATCGGTCTCACGACCTATCTCAAACCAGTAAGCATAATAAATCTCCATGACTTATCAGATGTTTGCATACGCATGTCTAGCGCCGTGAATATTTACAATACTATCGAGTCATCAAGATAAAATCCATCAATTTTTCCAAAAGCAAACAGATTCCTTCCCTTTCTTATCGCCAAACTGTCCCGATTTCATTGTCAAGGCTAAGGTGTTATCTACTTATCTCTATTTATTCACTCCTAAGCAAACATTTATAACACCCAAAGCAATTTGGTATTAACATGCCTAAATAAACTTTGTTATCATGAAATTATCACAACCTTTTATAACAATTTAACCTACTGACCATTTAAGAATCCATTTTCGAACAAAGCTACATGTCGCACTCAAGCTGTGCAAACACTTGACAGTTTTGTTTGCACAAAACGCACCACAATACCTATATGTCAGTTTAGGACCTCTTTAGTTCTGTTCACTGCAGACTGTTTGCAATCGTTTTTTTTTTTTTGTTTCTTTTTGTTTGACAAAATGAATGCATCGACGTACATATACCTGAGGGGACTTCAAATTGTAAAAGAAAACATATTTTCCCATTAAAAGGGTAAACAGAGAGTTCAAATACTCGTTATAGGGGGAAAAAGGATCTCAGTTTCATGTAAGACCCTTAATGCGATCAAACTGCAACAATGCGTGGTGCGCTTATGTATTATGAAACTCAATCCGCGCTTGGAGAGTTTATTAATAACAACACAGGATCTCCGATATATCGGCGACATTCAAGTGGAGTAAGAAATTCAATACCATCCAGCTGATGGCCATAAGGCTTAGGTTGCTTTTTGTAAACATGATCTCCTTCTCTCTTTCTCTGGCGAGCAGTAATTATAGAGGATAGTGTTACTCTGCTGCACTAGTTACATACATATATTTGACACATGCTTCTCCTACTGGCTGTCAGTTGTTCAGGATATCAATTATGGTCATGTTGTGCTATATGGCGCTCTCACATCCGTTTCAAATTCAAATTGCAGATTGTTTGGTGGCTTGAAACAACACAAACGGAAGCAGACACATAATAGCATTCCAAGATAAAGAAGAGGAGAGGGACACAAAAAAAGCTTAAAGATATGAATGAAATGTTCTGATGCTGAGCACGTTTCATTTATTATATTTTGCCTTCGCCTACACACTTGTGGTGTGTAATGGATGTAATGGGTGCGCGCGCGAGTTGTGTCGCCAGGCGTACCACTACTCCTTATCGGCAGACGGAAATCATACTGACCTTAGTGATAGCTGTGTAGGACCGCAATATTGCTGCAAGAAGTTGGTTTATTTTTGTGTAGTTTTTCTTTTAGATCACTTCAGCGGAACACAGCTTTTATTTGATTAAAGCCACGAGTGCTGCTGGTGTGATGCAATTTGCTAATTCCATCTCAAAGTGTTATCTAAATTGAAGGGGATTTTTTCCCTCTGACCCAATGTACATACATATGTATGTGGGTTCAGAACCCAATTGGCGGTGGTTTCCTTCCATTAAGCTCCTCCTACACTGAGAAGTTCGTATCTGTGTCGTTTATCTTTACATGATCCAACCCCATTGGGTGGTTACAAATATATAAAGCAATTTTATCTAAAGTGTTAGTATTTTCGAACGCACGGTGAGTTTCAATGCATACACACGCGCGTTGAGGTGAGCTGATGTGACCATCACCTAGCAATTTGTTGTCAATTTCGATCTTTCTTGACACTTTGATCCGAAATTAGGCCATTTAAAACCATCTCTCCCTGCAAAGGCCACCTGACATCTCTACCGCTGTGCTTAGCACTTAAATGACGTCTGAAGTTTATTTGAACATTGAACAACTTTTGACACCATTCGGCGTGTGTTTTCTTTTTAATTGAATGGAAAAAATGTGTTTTATTTAAATAAAACAAATTACACGTTCTTTTATTGGAGCATAGCACACCACTTATCATACATTATGAGGGTTGAAAGTATAAAGTATCGCAGTCGGTGGATTTTCTTAAATGAGGGCTACAAACGCTGTTGCATGTTGTTGCTTGTAACCAGATATTTTTTTCTTATTATAATTTAAGTATAATTTTGTTTTGATAACAGGGGAAAACACATAGCACACATGGGATAAGAATATCGGTTTCCGGTTGTACATACTTAATGGTATAAGAATGTGGAATATACTTATGTGTGTGGATGGTAGATAAAAACAACAAAATGCGATGCGGTGGTGGTCTGTCATTGAGGGCTTTATGTGTGCGATAAAAATTTATTGGAAACATTGTCTTGAAGTTAGAAACACAAGAGCAAAGGTTGACATACATTGAACTGTCAAATTTTTGATTGACGTTTGAAGGAGAAGAGTGAGGTTTAACCTTTTTTGCTTCTGGAAGTTGATCGCAGGATTAGATGTTCATCAAAGAGCTGACAGAAAGATTTTAGGACTTGGATGACTCTGTACCTTAGACTATGGAGCAAGTGGTTGCAGACAAACATCCGAGAGTACAATTGTCCTTAGAAAGCTTCTCAAAATAACCAACTGCCCTTCGGATACGGCATCAACAGTAGGCCCTTTCCATTCGGGTGGGAAGCTAGACACTGGGTCTCATAGACTTGTTGCCCCAAATTTTAACTTTTTTCCGAAAGTGGAAGGTAAAGTCTTTGTGGAAATGTTTGAGCCTGGTCCGAGCAATGGCAACGATTTTAGATGCATAGTCGGCACCCAACTGACTAATACCAATGGGTGAGGCGATAGTAAAGACAGCAATAACCAGACAGGAAATAGGGCTATGTCATGGGACCCATAGCTGTAGGAGGGTTTGATGACGGTGAGGTAAACCCACTGAATTATTTGTGGTTTTAGTCCCCTGAAAAGCCTACAACAGACCCAGAAGGGTTCAGTCGCCTTTTCAGTGGTTTCACTCGTATTAATGAACCTTAATCAACTGACAGCTGACAGAAAAAGAAGCGAACGTCAGCGGCGAATTAAAGGTCAACACATTCCAGGGCAACCGAAGAAGTATTTTAAAAAAACTTTACGAAATTCCTGAATTGGTTGACAAGAACTTCACCAGAAGAACATCCGACAGATTAATTTTTGGTGACCTGCCAGAACCTACAACATTGATTGGAGGACCACCTGGAAACCAGATATTTGATGAAAAATAATTAAGCAAAGTAAACAATGAACCAACAGGCAGACTGTATTTTTAAGTAAATGTTCGAAACCAATCGAATTAACATCCAAATTCTGCCATAAACTATGCCCGCAGTATTTTCATAAAGACTACGAATTATGTCTCATTTCGAAGAAAAATCACACTGACACTCTGTCGACACGCTTCACATCGATAAATTAGCATTCAAACGGAACAGCTTAAGCCCTCGGACAACACTTGAATTCGATTTAGGCCAAATTTTCCCTTGGGACATCTCTCTCTCTCGCAATCCCCATACCAAAACGAACATTAACTATCAAAACAATACATTTCCCGCGCCTCCATGTTGTTCTTGTTTTTTCTAAAACAAAATTTACAACTGCCCTCAAATTTCTACAACAAACAAAGAAATGTTGTAATCGACAGACAAAAAAAAAATAAAAATTAAGAAAATTCCCTCTAATTACATACACACTGCCTGAAAAAACAACTCGAACACATAGCAACGCCATCAACAACAAACTGTCAAGTCGTCCAATAAACCTAATCATTACAAGGCTCTCAGCCATCCCCGACATACATTATACATTTTTACATCAATTTTCTATGGAAAACGACAAGTCTTGCAGATCCAAGACTCTCGAGAAATGAAATGAAATTTCCATCTCGCGCGACGAAATGAAAACATCTCTGCTGAATGTAATGTTATTGTTGGCAGCCATATAACAGTAACAGCTGCTGATGCATCAGCGAATACATTCGATGAATGCATCCAGTGGGTACCACACCACTTCTTATAGAAAAATTCAAATAAAATTCTCCTTCCGCCCCTCCTCCCCGGATATACTTAGCTAAGTAAACATACTATAAGGTCGGTCTTGTCTTCTATGCTTTGCGTTGAGATTAGTTTCGATAGAAATTTGTTACACACTCTGACGGACAACTGTGTAAACACAGTCAATTCCAGAAGCTCTTAAATTCGGTGACATGGCGAAAATTAGGGTGATGTTCCTTCTCTCGTTCGACGATATCGGTTTCCTTTAAATTCTTTGCATGTTATAACCATCTATTAAAATTTTGAAGCGGAAAATTACATGTAATTTGGTTTTTGTTGGACGGAACGTCTTTCTCCCTTTCTCGCTCCAGAGAGGGGCTACCAGCGATGGGCTAGTCCACCTTGGAAAAAAGAAAAAAACAGTCTACGCACGGTTGATTGTTGCTGTTTTCTTTTTATTGTTTGACGTTTTCTTCTTCTTCCAGGGAGAGGTAATGTCAGAACGTGCATGTTTTTTGTTGTTGTTGTTTTTTTTTCTGGTGGGCACGGACGTTTTGTACATTTTCGGTGACCGGAAAGGAACGTGAATAAAATTAGACATAAAAGAGTCTTAAAATTGAATATAATGCGTAATGGATGGAACGCAAGGCTTGTAGTAAAATGGGAATTTGCCTTTTTATAGATTTCTTGTTTCGTGATTGAAAGTGTGCAATTAGATGTAAGACAAATGAGTGGCAAATGTGGATGGAAGCTAATGTTGAATGGTTTTTTTCTTTTTTTTTTTAATAGTTTTCACTTCATCGGAATTTTTAATTTTAATTCAATTTTACGAACACACCCCGAGCTCATGACATTGGGCGGGTGGCAGACGGTTTATGCGTTTTCAATGCCATTTTGAGTAGTTCATCGAAGTTTTTCTTCTGCAGTCAGTTAAACGGCGACGATATGATCCAAATTCTACTGTCAGGCAGAACGAATCTAGACAGTGAAAACTCAGACTTAAGTCCACCCGATCATGAATGAAGTGAGGATAGAAACTAAAGCTGTACCGGACGGTCTACAGGCCAACGGAGATGATTTATTGGAGAGGTATGTCTAATGAATGGAAACTGAGCATCGTTTGCCGTCTAAACTGTTTGTTGTTTAGAGGCATTAGTCTCCTCAACATTACATAGAAGATCCTGTCGACCATATTGTGTGAATCTCTAAAGGCCTTTGTTGGGCCCTATCAGTCACACGACGCCTGATTCTAGAAAAAAACCCAAGAAGCCAAGATCGATTTTAAGGCCACATATGACAGGATTTATAGAGACGAGCTAACTCGATTGATTGTGCAGGATGGAGAACGCTCGCTACTCCATAAAGGTCAGAAACGATCTCACTGAGACCTTTGACGTCAAGAATGAAATCGGACAAGGTGATGAGTTTGAGAAAATTGTGGGAAACTCACAAGCCAACAGCAGTGGTACAACTTTCCCGAAGTCTGTCTGAAGTACATACTTGCATACGCTGACGACATAGATATCATCGACAGGACACCTCGAGCTGTCACTCGCGCGTTTTCAAGTATTGCAGCAGAAGCGGCTAATATGAATTTAGCTGTAAATGAAGGCAAAACCAAGTATGTCCAGGCAGCAAAAAGGGACACACCACATCGGTGAATCGGACAGAACGTCGCAATAGACAGCTACAACTTAGAGGTGGATAGGGACTTCGTCTACCTCGGCTCTGCTAAATTTTGACAGCAATATAACTTCAAACGAAGAATTACTCTTGCTAATCGGTGTTTCTTTGGCCTAAGAAGGTAAATGAGTAGCAAGGCCTTGTCGAGAAACTTTAAACAGCCTTCACCATCCCAGTCCTGCATCAAGGCGCAGAAGCATGGACGTTAACGAAGAGGGATGACGGTATCCTTGGTTGTTTTAAGACCAAAATTTAGGAGATTTAACAGAGAACTGTACGAGATCTATCTGGTCAGAAAAGTACGCATCAGTCGCCTAAGATGACTAGGATATGTAGACCGAATTGACACCAACGCTTTAACCCGAAGAGTTTTCCGATCCACCTCGCGGAAAAAAGCAGAGAAGAAAGGTGGCCGCTTTAGGTCGCGCGCACAAGTGAAAGAGGACCTCAACCAAGGTGAAGTGTGCAACTGAAGGGAGTTAGCCAAGGACCGCGCCTACTAAAAAGGCTTGTTGGTTGAGGCCCAGGTAAACCTCGGACTGTAGCGTCACCCAAGGAAGTATGTAAGACCTACACAATACAAGTAACTTCAAATGGAAGGTGGTACACTCCCTATCATCCTTCAAAATCGACTTAAAATTAAAGGCCCTCACTTAACAAAAGTATCTAGGACATGTCTGGCCTTGGGCTACATGCCTATCCTCTGGCAGGGAAGCAAGTTAGCAGGCACAACGAAGAGATATTGCCTAACATCCATTTTATTGAAAACTGTCAAAAGGTTTCTTGGTTGAGGGCCTGATCTTCTTCGAACTGCAGTGGCTTACCCAAATGGAATGTCAATCCAAAACCTTTTCAAGTGCCTTACCCAGTAGGACTTATAGAAAACCATAAAAACCTTATCTGTTGAAACAAAGAGACAGAAACCAACGACGTAGGACGAAAAATTAAAGAGTCCCCCCAGTAAATAGCAAATTATTACGTCCTACACATGTTCTTATGTTAAATTTTAACAAAAAAAGAAAGCAAGTACTTACATAGCACAACTATTTGAGTTTGAATTCAAAAAATTAAACAAATTCAACGAACAATCGACAAAAACTCACGCAAACGACCGAAGAGTAAAACTCCTTCTACACTTTGCAACACGAAAAAACCCACTTATTTCCAAAGAAATCGACTGCGAAATACACTTTTTTATAATTACAACGAATAAACTTTATGAAAATACTAAACTTTATCCCGAAAACACAATATTTACATCAATTTTCATTAATTTTGGCAAATTCAACGCGATACCGAACCGTGCAAACCCAATCGCGCACAGAAACTGTCACACTGGAACATTCTTAAACTGAACGCTGGCATGACGTTAGAAAGTGCTTTCGCTTTAAGGCGAGTGGTTCGATAGATTGTTGATAAGAAATATTTTATTAATAATTTATTGCAAATTTTCGGATTTGTGAAATGCTTCGACTGAGTTCCGGGCTCTATATCTCGAATTAAATGTACGATGCGCTCAAAGCTTACTAATTTCTTAAGTAAGTCAAAGTTTTTTTTTTCCACAGATCCAACCGAGGTAGGTCATTTGATTGATTGTAAGACTTACGTCACACTTTCTGCTTTAAACAAGCTTGTTGTGGGTTTAAAAAGAAGCAGAAAACAAGGTAAGTATAACCAAGTTTGGAGTCGGGTAAGTATACGTCAAGGGTTTTCCATCTCAAACCCAATAAGGCGATTTCTAAAGAAATTGTTGAAGGAAGCCCTGTTTGTCACAGATGACATGCCAAAAATATGTGTAGATCTGCACAAGGCCGATGGTGTCATGAATGACAGAAAACCATGCCTTTTACGGCTCTTTGTGCCATTGTCTCAGACTTTGCTACATGTACTCGTTACCAGTACGAAGGTCACCCCCATTAAACGCCATCAAGCGTATCCCTCAAGCTTCCTAGTATGACTTCAATTGGCATGTCAATGCTAAGCCCGGCTGTCACTCGTTTCCTTCCCAAAATGTCTGTTCAAAAACACCATACCATTACGCAAGATTCTTCTCCTCCGCTCACAACACATATAAAACCAAATTTCGAATACTTAAAATGCGAAAACGTTCCAGCAATAAATTTTCACCCCTCCCCCAAAAAATCGTGCAACTGACAGTCGCCAGCTGATCCTCTCCTCTCATCTTCACCGAAATATTTATGTGGAATGCTTAAATCATATTTCATAACTTTGGTTTTTACGATTTTGTTTGTGTAAAAAAGAATTATAAACAATAGTGTCAGATAGTATCAGGGCATTCATAACATGGAGCTGTCATTTGACAAATCACCACGCATAGACGTCTCACGTCTGTTCCCGAAATAAATGTAAAAAAAAAACCAAAAAAACATCAGCTAGTGTTTACACCTGATTGACACATGCAACACAATGATGTTGTTCGTTGATGTACGGATAAGAGGGCCAACAACATGGTAGCTATTTATTCAAATTTCGTTCCTCTTCAATCGCCATCTCAAAATCCGTCAAAAAGCTTTTTACTGTCACCATTGGATGAGAGTTACCGAAAAAAAACGATAAAAAATTGGATAATTTATAATTGCCACCGTCTCATGAGGAAACAATTTTTCCCACTGTTGTGTGAACAACGACCGATTTGATAGCAAACACATCACACAAAGAGAGATCATCACAATCCGATCTTGGTGTGCAATAAAAAAAAAAGAAACAAAAACAAACAGAATCTCTGAATCTCTGGATCTCCAAGAAGATCCACAGAGTCTGGATAGACAAAAACAAAAAAAAAAAAAAAAAGGCTTAAGAATATGCCTGCAGCTGGATACTATCGCTCCGTAACGATCTTAATGACTTTGACTCGGAATGAGTTAGGTTTTTCTGCGTTCTTTCTCGATGTCCCTCCTGTTCTTTACCGTGCAGCAACAGCAGCAGCATGGGAAGAAGAACAACGATCAACTTGTGCGAGAAGTTTTTCACAAGAAGAAGACCAAACAAAGAGAACAAAAAAAATGAAGAAAAATTGAAAACATATTCGTGAAATAGAATGTCTGACCAGACGACTTGATGGGCATTTAAAGCCCGGCTAACTTAAAAAAAACGAACATTGATGGGCAACAGCAACGAGATAAGATAAGAGAACCACTGGAACCAATGGAAATGACATTTGATGTAACGAGCGCGCGATGCTATTGCCGTTCAGTGTAAACAAGCACGCACGCTGTCATTCAACTGCATTATTTGGCCGCACTCCCCCTCCACAGGGTGGTGTCTACGGAAAGTTGCATGAAAATAAAATAAAATCGATTTAATTTATTCAACCTCAGCTGCATCTCTCCATCGAATGGCATCCATACAGAGACCATCTGCATCATCGCACTTAATTCGGGGGTGCACTATGCCACCCTAGCGGCACCCGGCACACAACCCGGAACTGAGGGAATGGGAATAAATTCCGAAAAATCCTCCACCTCCTCATAGTTCGTTCCACTGAGACAGAAACAGACAGACAGACAGACACTCACACACACACACAGCCCGGAATATTTCGAATGAATTTTTCGTTTTTGTAATTGCAAACATGTGTCTATCTGAACGTTGTATTTTTGTGCTGTATGGAGCATATGTGCGTTACCCAACTTTTCCGGGCTAACTTTTCAGTGCCACCCTCGTCGCTCGTGAGCTCGGGGTGAGGTGCTCGCATAGGAACCCATTCGTATGTATATTTATGGCATACTCCTCCTCTGTATCCATTAAATTTCTGAATACAACATTTCATTCATTTCTGCCGAAAGTTTCCAAATAGGAAGACAGAGACTTGGAGGA
This sequence comes from Xylota segnis, assembly GCA_963583995.1. Classification (NCBI taxonomy): domain Eukaryota; kingdom Metazoa; phylum Arthropoda; class Insecta; order Diptera; family Syrphidae; genus Xylota; species Xylota segnis. The sequence goes on from OY757238.1 coordinate 2,198,007, forward strand.
GAACTCTTCGAGTCTCCTCTACAAAGGATCGGTTCTAGGTGCCACATATACATACATCCATACGTAAATACATACATATGTAGGTATGAAAGGGATGGGATTTTTTGGGGCATCATTGGATGTGGCTGTTGAACGTCAATCCTTTTTGCTGTGCTTAGCTGTGTGTTTTCACCAACATACGTCGTCTTTGCTTTATACTCTTTAGTCCTGGTGTTATGTCGGTCGGTTGGTTGGTCGGGTGGTCGGGTGGTCTGTATGTAGAATATGGTAATTTTACTACAATTTCGAACGAAGCCAGATGAGAGAAAGAGGGCCACCAGTGAATGATTCTTTCGTTTGTAGAAATCCTTAAAGTATTATCCTTTATGATGATTTTTTTCGGTTTTTCCGTTTTTTTTTGTTTTTTTGGAAAATTACTCTTTTGGGAAAAGTGCACCAATCGATGGATTTTTTAGGGACGATTTGTGCTTCATCATGCAATTGAGTAGGGATTTGGTTTGTGTTTATTTTTTCTCCGTCGATGCGGGGAGTGATGAGTGATGATTTGTTGGGGAAACTTAGACGTACGCAAGCTTTTATTGAAATATGTGCTTTTGGTTGTTGATATAATTTGGTTTACAACCCAGGCAGCATAAATCAAAAAGTCCAGCCAATATAAAAATTTGACGCAATAGGTCAGAAGCTTGACTAGCTAATGCGAGTTATACTCTCGGATGGTTGTCGGACGTTCGTGGGAGGTAGAAGCGCGAAGAAAAGAAAGCTTAACACACTAACCACTGATCTATGGCATCTAAAAAATACACCACAGTTTGTTTGAACAAAATCACTTACATAAGTGCAATCGAGTCCTTAGGTATAGCTGTAGGTCAACATGACAGGGCTTGTGATCAAACACATTTAGACCAGTAAAGAACCAACCGAAACAGTTTCTACAGAAGTCATTAACGAGGTCAGGGCAGACTAATAGCATGCCTGTCTATTTTGATCCAAGTCTAACCAGATATGTCTTATAATGGAGCACGTCGTGCCTTCTATTGATCTACGATTGGTTAAGAATTGGTCAGGATTGAGCTTGTACGACAGGATTGTACTCTGACTGACAAGATCAGCTACACAAGTACTTGGAATAGCTGTGTATTACGGCGCCAAGGCCAAGTTCGCTTAGGTCCAGCATCCTCATGTGCAGAAAAATTAAAAATATTGACAATTCTTCGCAAAAATATTACGTATACGCCACCGAGCTAAACACATTTCTTTCGAATTCTGCTCTCTACAGAGAAAATTAAGCTCTGGGTAGACAGAGGCTGAGCTACTCTGTGCTTTGTGTACAGATACGCTTAGGTCCTGCACACTTATGTGCGGAAAAGTGGAAAATATTGAAAATTATTTGCAAACATATTACGTATACGCCACAGAGTAAGACCGATATCTTCCTAATTCTGCCCTCTGCAGAGGAGGTTATGCTCTGAGAAGATAGAGTTCAAGGCATATATGATTTCCTCCTAAAAGATGCTACAGATACGGAAGTAAGTTTACTACTTCTATCCTCAGCTGTGTTTTCGATCCGTCCATGGAATCAGTGTTCTATAGCCATAGATGGTTCTTCGTATAATTTTTCTAGGAAAAGGTGTAATGGACGATAGTTGGGTCCACAACTCAGCTGAAGTGAATTAGAGAACGTTGAAGAGAGGTGAAAGATTTTGGATATTTCTCCATTTTCTGCAACTGAATTCAAGTAACAAGTAGGAGAGTTGTGTGGCGTTTGGTACTCACAATACCTTGTGAAGTGAATGAACATTCATTCGAACCCTAGTCACGAGATCGAACACAGGATAGCTACAGGCGACTCAATTATGGAAAGCACGCATGCAGTGAATAATGAAAACTTTTTTTTTTCTCAGAAATGGGGGAAAAAAACTTTCAACTTTAATTGTCCTCGACTTCCTAGAATCTAATCCAAAACTAAGCGCGCCCTAACCCAAGAACTTGGTTCTAAAGATCCTTCCCCCTCGCTTACTATTGTCACGTGAATACATATGCACTTGTGCGTGTGTGAGAATTTTTTTTTTGTAAGGTGATGTAACTCATAGTGGAAGTCACAACTGTTGTCATGTAGTTTTTCTCATTATCCTTTTTGCATGTAAGTGCAGTTTTTCCCTCTCTCTTCATTCCCTAACCACTTTGCTTTTTTGTGTTCCACAACCTTCCTCTTTTTCAAGAGTGTACTCTTAATTCTGCTCTACGAGCTGGCCAACAATTTTTATTTTATTGCTTTTAATTTAAAACACAAGCTCTGATGATTTTTTTGTTGTTTTCCTCTTATTCGCCAGAATGGCAGCTTTTGTTTGTGTCTCTCTATTTACTTTCTTCTTTTTTTTTTTTGTATAGAAAGCAGAACAAAAAAAATAAAGGAAATTCGCTTCAAGTACACTTTTCCACATGAAAATGTATAGAATAATGTAATCAACGCAGTCACTATACGTTGTTGTATAAATATACTTGCATGGATGCACTCTACAGCTGGTAAAACTGTCCACCTACGTACATCCATACACAGTGTATCTATCTATCTATAGAAGAACAACCTGCCGAAAAAAAAAGGAAAAGAGCAGCAGCAGCAACGTACACTTATGAAATACTTTACTCACTTTAGTCCTTTTGTTTTTTATTTCGGTTTATTTATGTAATTTGCGGGAAAGAACTGAAGTGATCTCACATAAAAAAAGCGAAAAAAACGTTGTTGCTTTACATACCTGTAAATAAAAGAAACAAAAATTGAATTAGTTTTTGGTTTTTTACTTTTGCACAACTAGGTTTTGTAGTTTAATTAAATTTGATGGTGTAATTCAGAGTGATGTCCTTTTGGGAACAAATAGACGTAAGGATGAACTTCAAAACGAAAGCGTAATATTCAATTAAAGCCAGCAAGGAGAATTAGTCTAATTAAAACACCTGGAATTGATTTTTCCTATTGTCTGCTGTAGTTTTGTCCCTCGTGTCAGAGTGGAGAATAATAATGCGTAACAGAGTGATTTTTTTTTGTTTTGCCCCCTCCCCCGTGCCTAGCATACTTGTTCTCATCAATGTTTCATGGTAACATTTCTAAAATTGGAGCACAATCGACTTTGATACAAATCGTAATGGAATACACCTGGAAGGAGGAAGGAAGAAACACCTCGACCGATGGGGGTTTATGTATCCATTTCACGTGACACCGAATGAACTTGGGGGTCTGATGGTGTGGTGTTTTGACAGTGAAGCGCGTGTTGAGAATTATTGTGTGATTTAAGAGACGAATGGGGGCAAATTAATGGAGAGAAATTGGTTTTTTTTTCTTTTTTTTTTTTCATTAAAAACTAATTGAATTCTTCCGGCAGCAGGTGCAAAAGTGCGGCTGAATGACAAATGTCAAAAATGTTCATTATACGTCAAATATGTAAGTTCATCAGACACGTGGTCGTTTAAGTTAAAGTGGCTGTCAGATGAGTGTCATTTTGTTTTTGTTCGTTTCTGGTAATGTGTGACACAGAGTATTGACGTGTTGATAATGGATCTGCAGTTGTTTCAAGACAGAAGAGTTTTGACAGTTGGGCTGTGTTCACGGTCAAGTGAATTCGCGATGACTTTTCGTGGGATTTCACCTAGTTTTATTGGTGTTTTGATAGTTGTTCTTGTCGCTTGAAGTCCCTTGTAGTCGCTCAATTCGAGTTTCGACAAATCGCTATCCCAGGAACAAATCCATATGATTGTTCACTAGTAGCGAATAGACTCGAATTCGCTTGTCCGTGAACACAGCCTTAATGTTGTGGGTGGACTTGTTTTCCACTCAACTGGACTCGGAAAAAGTGGACGTGGACAGACACAAAGACGCATCTAACCAAAGTGGTTATTATATTCCAGGAGTTTATGATTACTCAAGATTTTGCAGTTCACTCTTTCTATCCGAATTCCAACATACTGGCACCATGATATGTCAAAACAGAACAAACAGATGCCTTCGGTGACATTTTATTGATTTCACATGACTATTTGACTTTTTTTTTTCTATTTATTGGTTTGCTTTGAGAAACTCCTTTTCTCTACGCTTCACTAAAACAGGAAGCAATGAATCTTCCCTCTACAAATCAAACGCTTGTTGACATTTGTCTCTGCCTAGTCTCTGCTCCAAGCCATGTGAACCAAACGTCACTAACAATTCGTATCATTTCAAATTCTCATGTTCAATGTCACTTTTCTTGTTTAATCAGTTTTCCCCGTTCGTTCGATTTTTTATTCGTCTGTCCATCTGAACATCCTCTCATTGAAAATCACTCAAAATCAATGAAAGCCTTGAAAATAAAATTGGAAAAAAAGTATCCAAGCTGTCATACAAGAACTTTTTTTTTTCTTGCTCTGCTTTCTTACGTAGCGCAATGCATATCTATCAACCGGCCGGCGACCAGCATTAAGAATGGGAAGGAGAAGGAAAAAAAAAACTCCATAAAGAAACAGAGATAAAAATCTTTCTCAATAAAAAGATCTCAAACAAGAGAAAACGGAGAAGAATTGAAAAAAAGAAGTAGACGCAGAAAAAGAATCTATCATCGAGCTGAAGGAATCTCCTGAGGTCATCAAATCTCATTACGTCCGAGCCAAACGATAGAAAATGAAAAGCCTCTCCACGTCAGGTATTGACAGAGCTCCTCGGCCAAGGAACGCTGCTGCTGCTGCTGCTACAGCTACATGCATTGCTGGAGAATTTTTCTTTTTAAATAGAAAAGTTGGAAGGTAAGCAAAAGCAGCAGCAAAAGTAAAAAAAAAAAAACTTTTCTATTCTGCCAGAGCATAAGGTAAGGCAAGGAGAGAAATGTGGAAGACAGTGTGCTCCTTCAAACTGCCAAACCGAAATGCGAGGGATATATATTCATTAGTTTAATGTAAGCCATGTAAGGAATCTATTCTCTGCTTGGACGGTTGAAGTGGAATCCTTATCCTCTCGTCCCTGTTTTGTTATTAAACTTTTTTACCCACACACACACACACTGAGATATGTATACAAAGGGCAAAGGAAAGCAAACTAATGTACGTATTCGTACCTCTAGTGAACACAACCCAACCCATCGGGGTAGTACTATGGAACACAGCTATAACATCACATCCTTCAAAAGTCAAAGACGATAAGGCACGCAAAGTAAAAATAACACACACAAACCATTCTCTGTGCACCTCACTCTCTGACAGTGAGAAGGTAAAGTCAGTAAAAGAAGGAAAAACGCCAAAAGGAGGGAAGAATACGAAAAAAAAAAAAAATGTGAAAATGGGAAATATTCGACTTGGTTTTTTGTTTTTGTACAGGTTCTGCGTTCCCATTGCCATATTCTTGGCTCTTTTATGCTGCTGCAGTAGTTTATGCCCATATTCGTTGGGCCAGGCCTACGAGGAGGGTTGGATAATAGTGATGGGGCTGCGGCTGCGACGGGATGAGGAACGACTATTTGTTGACTGTTAATGCCTCGATTTTGGACTTAGTGCCTAACCTTCTGGTTGACTGCTGGCTGTCTTTCAGTGATGCGAACGCAATATCCTGTGTGTGCGAACTGAGTGGCCCCCTCTCCGGCGGCGGCAGCAGCAGCAATCGATCCAACCAACAAACAGTGCTTCCTTTGTGTACCTGGTCATAAAAGTTCCGTGCATATCTACCGCTACTAACTCGTACGGATGGGTATCCCGTAGTCGATCGTTCAATAATGATTGAATCGCGCGCGCCTTTGTGGAACTTCGATGGAACAAAGGTTCAGAAGGGTGCAGGGCAGATCTTGACGACGACAACGACGATGCCAACGAACGAAGTGCATGATGATGATGATGATGATGACGATGACGACGACGTCGACAATGATGATGATGATGATGATGATGACGACGTAACGAACCTTTAAAAAGCCCACACAATTTATTCCAGCTATCACGTTAGTTAGTTAGGTTCCCCTCTTGTCCCTCACCCCACAGCTGTATGTTGCTGCTGTTGGCTGTTGCCTTTTAGGAGCTGATTCTGGCTTAAATTGTTTTTTGCGCGCGTGTGTGTGTGCGTTGCTTTGTTTTTGACTTTGGAGCTGTAAACAGGAAAAAAAAAACCAACGAATCGGTGCTATCGAGCCGAGGGTATGGGTCACATATACAAGAGGCGCACATAAAAGTGCTTAAAGCGAGGGAAAATATCTTGCGGTGGCACGAAATATGCGCGCCTACACTCGCATATGTAAGCCGTCGTCGTCGTCGTCGTCCTCTTGGCCTACCCTCGTTGAACCATCTAAGGTTTTACCATCCCAAACTATGCTATTAAAAGTGCACTTAGGCGAGGAGATTCCATTAACGGGTGTGTGAAGTGTGGTAGGTGGGTTATGTGTTGTATGTATTCTTTTGGGATTCCTTTGCTAATACTTTACGTTTTTATGGAGAAAAGGAAGTTTTTTTTCCTTCTTTCGTTCGTTTTGACTTGGAAATGTAGATGGAGTTGTGAGAGTTTTGGGATGGATTGGCAGAGTTTATGTGTAAGAGTCTACCGAATGGTCACCGTGGGTTATAGACTCACAAAAAGCGTTAAAATCCTTACTACTGTCAGTCTGTGGGAGGTATAATTGGTCTCTATTTTTAGACACCTTAGGGCCAAGCCACAATCCCCCGATACAGGGTTGTTCAACCATCACTTTAAGAGACATATCGCCTTCATTTAGATTAACAAAAGCCTTAAACCCCTTACTACTGTCAGTCTATGGTCTCTACTGTATTCGTTACTCAGACGTCTCTATTTTTTGACAGCTTAGGGCCAAACCACAATTCCCCTATACAGGGTTGTTCACCTATCACTTGAATTGAATTTGACAATTCATCTACATTTGACATTTCATCGAACTGTGACACATTGAGTGATCAAATCCGTAGATCAGTATCTGTCAAATACCGACATTTACACAGTCACAAGTCGTAGTGCTTAGAAGTGTCAACGCATAGGTTCATTAAGCGAATAAATCGTACGTTCATGCTAATTGCTCTCCCTTAAGGAGTCCCCAAACGAGAAGAAAGCCTGTCACAATAAATCTTCCAACCAAAATTTAATCAAGTTTAAACTGAGCCCCAAATCCACATTTGTCACATGACATCACAACTATTTAAAAAAAAATAAAAGAAAAGAGAAACAGATTCCCATTTCCCTCAAATAACAAGCGACACACGAGAACCACCCTCCGTTCTCGAAGCCCCAGACACACAAATCACCCAAAGAGACGAAGATCACGAACGTTCCTTAACCAAAACCCGAAAAACCGAAAACAAATCTACCAAAACCATGCGTGCCAATGCGAAATCGCGTCAGTTTTTTTCGGTTTTTTGTTTTTTCCACACCAATGTTCGACTTAGTGGATGGATGGAGGGGTGAGGGTTTGGATTTCCTTCCACCACAGCCTCTCAAGAATGCGCAATCCAATTTAAATAAATAATTAATTTCCTTCAATTAACCGCAAGGGCATAGTTTTTGTTGTGTTCCTTCGCCTCTTGTCTTTTTGTATTCATTTGACAGATAGATACATGCATGCCTGGCCAAGAGAGGGCATGTCCCCAAAGCGGAACATGGACACAGAGGAGGTTTACACAACTTTGAGGGTAATGTTCGTTGGGTCTCCTACACCCCCGCAAAATGTAACAAAAAAAAAAAAAAATAATAAAAATCTATTTCTCTCTTTATAACGTGTTTGTGTTTAGGAATGCGAAAGCGAACACAAAACACAGAACAGCCACTCATCCAAATCGAAGATGTAAAGTAGTTGATGGAGTCACACAGGAGAAGGGTGAAGCGCGTGGCGTGTGTGTAGCGTGGAGAATGCGTGTGAGCTGCACTAGTCAGCCAGCCAGCCAGCTCGATGCGGATGATGATGTTGACGATGTTGAAGCGCATTAACTTGACTCTTTGTATGCAAGACGACGATGACAAACCGCCGACGACGACGACGACGCATGGCGCGACTGTCTTGCTGTTGTTTTCGTCGTTTTCGTATCTTTCCTCCTCCGTTTCTGTTTTTGTAATCACTTTTTCTATGTCCATTCTCTTCAATGGCAGGCATGAGTTGAATCCAAAATCAAGCAAAAGCGGCCTACTACCACCACCAACCACTCTGAGTAGTCATAGTCGCAGTCGTACTCGCTGGAGAGACGACGGTTTCCATTGCACGCTCTTTGACAGTTTTCAGTCTTGCTATGGGGTCGTTAGGGGGCTTCAAAAGAGGTGATTAGCTCTCCGCAATGCGATTACACTTGAAAGTTATTAATACTCCTCGTAGCGGCACACATAGATACACAAGTACACGACCAGAGGGTGCTCTGTGTTCTTATACGAGGCGAAAGGAGGACGAAAGATATTTATTTTTAATGCGCATTAACGTTGCGGAAATGGCTTGTTGGCTGGGGTTTTAGTATAGTTTCCCTAATTTATTTTCAATTCCTCTCCTCGTATGGTGGCCTCTTATTCTCAACTACAACAACAACAGTAGCAATGTCTCAATCCAGTCAGTGGTGTATATGTATGTTGTCAACCGTTTAAATTGCGATTATTAATTGCCACACCATATGGCGCCAGTGTGCGAGTGGGTTTGCACAGTGCAGTCTATCACCCCTATTTTGACAGCATTCAGCGCTGCTGTTTGGAACAAATTCGCGCAATCGAAATGGACGACAAATGGACGATTTGTACCTAATGACCTGGAAACTGCAATAAATCTCCAAGGGTGAGGGGTATACAAAATTGAAATCCCTCATCTTTCATCTCACAACAATGGGCGAGAACATGTTGTTTTCCCAAAAAAAAAAAAAAAAACAAAACCATTGATCGGTTCATTACGGAGACACATCGACACGACACCCGTTGCCACTAAAAACAGAGAGCGAAAGAGAGGACTGCTGGGAATTTAAACAAATTACCTAAAGATATTGCACAATAAAATCCGACGACAAAAGGATTTCTGAAAGGCGAAATAAAAAATGCTCCTGATGACTTTAGCCTGAGATAGAAATATGGATCCTAATTTAATCCCTAATATTCCATCTAAAGCACACAGCGTACAAAACGATGGCAGGAGCCATCTCCAAGGAGGATGTACAACTCTCATATCTCAATGTCAATGGGAAGAAAAGACATTTTCGCTTTTCCTTTTCTCTCTCTCTCTCTGTCTGACTGTGTTCAGTCAAAGGAAATACTATTCCAAGGATACAAGTAATTCCGGACATGAATTCCTTTCTCCCTACAATTCCTCCTCTCTCGGCACACAATCTATATGAAGATCGATAATAGCCGTTAATGACAATTCTCATAAATCACTTGGAAGTTCTTGCCGGTTTCCCCTCCTGCCACATACTCGGGTACCTAGTTTTGCTGTCGCAGGACATACACACACACACACACACGCAAACGGACACCGAAAGTCCTTCGAATTTTTAGCCACTTGCGTAATAATCGTAATAATAAAAATATTTTTTACGTATGCCATGGTATATGGGTGTATCTGCACCTTTACAGACCTTGTTTAGCGAGCCAAAGCCGACGACGACGACGGTGCTAGACTGACATTAACTATGTAATTAGGCCATGACCTAGGAATTTTTATCACTTTTATTATGGGTGTCAACGACAGTAGGGAGAAGCAAAGACGACCGCCCGCCCGCCCGTCTATACGGTGATAGCTGACTTTTTACACACAGAGCCGTGCTGTTGTTGTTGCTGCTGCTGATGGCATTGTTCGTTCGGGTAATGTATGGTGTTGACGGAGAATAAATTAATTTTTTCCTAGTTTTTTTTTTTTTTTGAGGGAAGAATGATGATGGGAATACAATGTGTTGCGATTTGTCACAGAAAATTGCATTTGGAAGTAATTTGCCTCAATGGGTGAGGAAGGGGAGTGGTGTGTTAGTGTGTGTGTGTGCGTGGAGGATATCGAAATGTCAGATCACGTGAAGTACACATTTGTGAATGCAATGTCACACTCGAGGAAGGAAATAATCAAGGGAATGTAACAGGAAACAGATTAAAGAGGGTTTAGTATCCTTGCTGCGTTTGCATATATGTACAAGACACCTGTCACTTTGACATTTCTAACAACCACTCCCAATATATTTCTTGTGATCTTTAGATCAAGTAAATTGATAAATGGATTACCAGGAGGATTACTCACACAACAGACTCACATGATTTGACAGCTGTCAGCTGCACCCTTAAAGCAAATTGGTTCCAAACAAAAAATTTCATATTTCGAACGTTCTGCGACATTAACCCAATTTACCGGACACTTGACAGATCGTTCCAGCGAAATGAACATGATTGCAATCTGCCTTCAACTTCAAACACATCCGCTTGTGGGCACAAATTAATCGATCGTTTGTCCATCTGCCAGATTCAATAATTCTCCTCTAACCTCATATGAATCATTTACAAACGAAAAAAAAAATGGTAAATTCATCATCTCCTCCAACACCCAAAACCAATTTGATGATGAATCACTCCGCCAAGCCCTCGGATGACGGGAACGGAGAGAGCAATGAAAAAAAAAAAAGATCATTGCTGCAGTTCCCGCAGCATCGATCACTTGTAATTGTTAATGGTTACACTCTGTAGCACCACCCTCTGCTGAAGTAAATTTTTTTTTAAACAAAATTAACAGCCTTGGTGCTGTACTAAGCACCACAGAACGCTCACACACAGCCACCCAGTCAGCAAGCACAAAGTGATCAATCAAAAATCCTTGACATTTTCGTCTGCTGTGTCTGCTCTTTAGAGATACATTCGTATGTAAGTATGTACGGTGGAGAAATATGTTTATTTCCATCATTTCAATGACAAGAACGCACATGAAACATGAATTGTAAATACCATCACCGAAAACGAACCTACACCACACGGTCATGGCAACGATGATGATGATGATGATGGCGATGATGTACGCAAAGATGTCCTCCGCCGTTTGGAGGCGCCATTTTTCCTATGCAACACCACCCACCAAACAGTGCATTAGATGGGCAAAACGTCAAACAACTGCAACTTACTGTTACCAGAGAAAGAAAGTTGAGTTTTGAGAAATTTATGCAATCCTTGTCAACATCGTTCGTGTGATGGTAGTGTGTTGCATTTGGCAACACGAATCTGCCATGTTTTCCAGGGTGGTTGACATGTTTTGTATTGTCTGTTGAGTGTGGGTGGTCACTTCTAGAATTTGAATTCTAGTTTCGGAACGCATGTCATATTAGAGATGACGAAAGGCTGTTAAAGGTTAGTCATGGAAAGTTAGGAAACGGAAAATTACTTTCCATTGAAATGTACCAAAAAATGTCATAAAAAACTGTCAACTGGGGGTCTGGTATAATGAGATTGACTAATCTCATGATGTCTCAGAACACTCTACATCGCAATTTGATCGATTCAATAAATTGAAAATCACTGATAAAAGTCATAATTGATTATTAAACGACTTACTGTCTGTCAAATCAAATACCCGATATAGATAAGTTCTTATCGCCATATTTCTTGCAAATGTTTGACAACAAACGTATCTTCGTTTATAGGTAGATATCGACGTAATTTTCTTGATCGCAAAATATCATATCAGGAACTGTCCTCCTGCTGGGCAATTAGAATTTTAATTGACAAATAAAGTTATGATTTCAAATGTGACAGGCACTTCAAGTTGACGCAACACCTTAAGGTGTTATCGTAAGCTATTCTGATAATCATACAAATGGAGATAGAAATAGAACTGAGTTCAATACCACCTGCCAATCCCACTTATAACTCGCCTGTCAGAATTTGTTGGGCATCTGTCATTATTTTTTTTTTTTTTGGCAAAACGAATATGTGCTTTAGACAAAAGGTAATTATTAAACGTCATTCCTACGTTTGTGAGTTGGTTTTTTTTTTCTATAATTTACATAGCGGAATGAACAGACAAATTCCTATCCTCAGGTTATAGTGTGTATCGTCTAAAATTAAGAAAAAAAGGGAACCTCTCTCGCACCATAAAAAACACCAAAACCAAACTAAGTGCTAAGTCTTTACAGTCAGTTGGCAATTAATCATCTGAAACGACTACAACAACAAGAAACAGCTCATTAGTTTGTGTGTTTCTTTGGTTACGATTTTCGAGAATTAGAGAATTAATAATTATTTTTCAACATTTTTCCAACCATGTGGGATGAATCTTTGAGACAATCTAAGCGGGACGGGGGGACAGATCCCCCCATCGGTCTTCTGCTGATGGTGTGATTTCGAAATCCACTTTAATTTCCATGCAATCACCACCAGACGGGAGAGTATCAAAAAAGTTTACGAGTCTTTTGGGGGGGGGGGGGCCTTGCGATGCGATATAATGAGAGACGCACAGAAGAATAGGACAAGGAACAGAGGAGAGATTATCATTATTGTTATTATTTTGTGTGGGCTGAATCGTATTATTATGTACTTTATGCTTACATCTCTAAATTTAATTGAAGAAAATTGTCGACACAACACTGTGTGTATGTAGGTTTGAAAGTCTGTGGCAGGAATTTATTGTGCGCCCACCCATAAAAGGCAACGCAGCGACCAGAGCTCGACGCATACAGTATGGGGCTACGGGTACGCATTGCCAATCCCAATCATAAATCACATCACATCTTTTCGTTTTCGCTCTGTTTGGGTTGTTGTTTGTAGTTTAATTTTGTAGCTGGTGCTGGTGCTGCTTCTCCACTTCTCCACATCCACATCATCATCCTCATCTTCGTCGTGATAACTACACTTCTCTATTCCGCCTTTGATGTTTTTTTCTTTCTGTAGATACGCAGATACTTAGTGTAGTATTGTATAATTTTTCAGTCTCGAATATTTATGGCGAATAAGCTCCCAATCAATTAAATAAATGTCTTCAGTTATTTCGCTTTGACCGTTTTCTTGTATTTTTTGTAAATCTTCTCTGGAGGTTCATTGGATTTCCTTTTGTTCGTGGATAGAAAATTAAAAGCTACAAATCGATATCGGGAGGCAGGAGAGCGAGCATGGGGATACAAAAATTTCAGTTCATTTAACAGAAAATTATCGATCAATCAAGTTGGGCGCGCGAGTGATTCCTTGTATTTTCTTGTTTGCTGTGTGTGCTGTTTCTTTTCTTTTGTGTGCTGCGCGTTGTGTGTGCATAGAGAGCAGCAGGGCGGGGGAGGGGGGGGCTCTTTTCAAGGTCTAACCCCGCGGTGTACCTAGCCTTCAATTGATAGCTGTGTGTTATACAAAAAGAAACAACAACACAAGCAATTTCCTCACGTTTTGTTGTCTCTACGTTTGTCTGTCTTTCGGTGGATTGTTGCTAAAGTCGCCGCAGGTAGCTAGCTAGCACCGGCTACACGTTGTTTCCTTATACGGGCCTCAATCTGAGCGGAGATTAAAAGACTGTGATTTGATTTTTCGTTGTTCGGCTCTGCCCGTTGTGGCCATAGATGAAGAAAATTACTATTTTTGTTTTGAGGTTATCGCGCAAATGTGTGTTCAAAATACTCACTCACGCATCTAATGGATATATGTATGTATGTATGTATGGGTGTGTGTATTCTTTCCCAGGCGTGTTGAAGCAATCACTGTTGAAGCAGAGGTTCGCGCGCGCCCCATAGAGCACGCAAGAGAGTGGAATAAATTGCAATTTCCTTCTTCTGCCTCAGTCATATTCGTGGGGCTTTAAAGGTCAATAATCATTATCATCAGCACATCTGTATCTGCATCCTCATCTAGAATCCATATAGCAGCATCCTCTTCCATCAGTGTGGAGGAAAACTAGAAAATCGCATGCGGCTGTGCCGCTTTTCTTTTGACAGAAAGAAAAAAAAAAAAAAAACGGATACTCTCTGACAGGAGACGGCGGCAGTGGGGAGGCGGAAAGTCGTAGAACCAACACAAAGTTTAGTTTTCGTTCGTCGTTGGACTAATGAAGCAAACCTTTTCTAACCACCAGTCCCAGTCCGTATGGATCTCTATGCATGGACACCGCCGTCGCCGTTGCCGCTGCCTCATCATCTTCGCCATCGGCTAAATGATTACAAACACAAACGTCATGTCCGCGATGCATATGAGCCGAACACTGTGTATGTATGGGTGTGTTTGTCAGTGATGTTGCCGCCGCCATGTTGCAGCAACTGCCTGGCTTTGACTCTGGATGATGATGACGACGATGATGACGATGGCGATGGCGATGGTAAAGTCGCATGAAATTCCCAATGGAATCCATCTATTCAGTCATGTTCTTTCCGAAAACTGATGTGGATTGATTTATACATTGGTATGCTATTTATTTGGTGATGTTTGTTGCTGCGCTTCTGGCCAGTGCACCGCTGTGTGCATGTGAAACTATGATGTATGCGATGGAATGACGGTGATTGGATGGTAAAATGGGTGGATGGTTATAGATTGTGTGGTTTTATAGAATGCAATATAGGTACCGTTTGGGGAATTTAATTTTACATAAATTTAGAGAGTGGAAACTTTCCTCTTTTATGTTTTTTGCTGATCGAAAGTCAACAGAGTTCAAGTTTGTTATGGTGGCTTGGGGTCGACAGTTGAATGGTTCAACTCGTTGTGATTCATTCAATACATGCTACACACCTGCATATAGACACCTAAAACAAGTTTTGCTGCCCACCTATAACGGAAGATAAGTGGGCTCAAGTTTTACAAGGTTAAGGTGACATTGTCAAATGACAGATCTTGTCAAAAATTATTGGATTCTACAAAGCGCTGACAGTGTTTGTTTTTTTTTGACAAATCCAGGGATGTTAACATAATGTAAAGCGGATGCCATTTTGTAAAATTTTGACAGCTGTATGCAATGCATCCCATTTCAGTGATAATATTCAACTGAAAGGAGTAAATATAAAAATGTCGACAATTGGCATGTAAAAATGATAAGTCAATTCACCATTCGTGTTGACATAAAACTCTTTATAACAAAATTGAATTAGCTGTCAATAAGAAAACAGTCAATACCACTACCACTCCCTCTTCAGTTTCCTATGTTTTTTTTCTTTTGCTTTTTGAAAGCATATTCAGCACTTCCTCTGTTTACATTTCATTTCATTGGCCTTAGAAAAACACACACACATCATATGTCAAACCCCACTAGTAGGAACCATGTGTAGAGAGAAAAAAACAACCATCATCCTAGAATGATGATGATGTTGACAATGACTTTGGTGATAGTTTATGGGGTATACTCGTACAGTAACAAACCATCCGAACAAAAATTCAATCACCAATAAATTCCATTCACATTCTCTTCTTTAAAATACTCCTCTATACTCTCACTCTCCCTCTCTCTCTCTCTGTTTCCATACTCCTCGGAAAACTTTACTTTACTTTACTCTACTCACATGCGGTTTATTATAAGAGTTTATATTTTGTCTTTTCTTTCCTACCAAAATTTCATTTGACATAAAAGGAGGAAAGAAAATAACAGAGAGGGCAAAGAGTATATAGAAACAACAGAAACAACCAGCTCTCAGTCTATGAACTATGGACTACGAGTATGTGCTACTGCTACTGCTGCTGCCGCCGGTGCGGGGACGGGGTTTTGTTATTATGATTTTTCCAATTTTCTTAGTTTTTTCTTCTTCATTTTTTCTTGCTGTAGGTCTTAGTAATGATTTTCAGGGAAACCAAACCGAACCGAATCAGAGAAAGAGAGAGAAAAAACAAGGAACTGAATAAAATTGAAGAAAATATTATGATTCGGTTAAAGGCAGACAGGAAAAGAACGACATGGTTGGTGGTGGCAGTCAACAAAATGAACGGAAGCCGAAAAAAAAACCCCCCACACCCGAAAAAAGCAAAAAAAAAAAATAAAATTACATTATAATATCCTTGTGACGAGGATTGCGGAATTATATTTTTCAATGTGTATGTGTGTACAGTAGATGACAAATAACCATGAAAAATGTGCACGAGATGATGATGATGAGCCTCCTTAAATACCCGTAGACCAGGACATACACATACATATGTATACCGGGTAAAACCCTTACCAAATCCAATACCAAAGCTGAGAGTATATTGCGATGTCATATCATAAATTACTCGTATATATGACGGGGGGGAAGCAAAAGCGTTTTATGATCCCTTCCTACTGAAGTGACAGGTAGAACCATAATTAAATTTTCAAAGAATAAGCACAAAACGAACGAAAAGACCAGAAAAAAAAAAAAAAAAATAAGCAAGCTGAGCGCTGAATGCTGCCATTTTTATTTTGTTTGCTTGGGGCGCCGGTGACAGTTGCCGATTAATGATGTGTTTAGGTGGTGGATTTTATTGGTGGGTGGTGGTGAGAATTTGCACTGATTTCTGTTCCAAGAAAACGGAACGAGAATAAATCATATTGACGCATTAGATACATTTTGTATGTATTTCTTGTCTACGCATTTGTTTTGGCAACACAATGTGTCTACAGTAAATCATGGCCCACGCTAGGAACTATCCCAAATGTCAAGTGTTATTGTTGACAGACAGAGATAGTCAACTTTTGTTCACCACACTTTGACATTTGAACCAACTCGTGACTGTCATTTTTCTAGTTCGTACAACATCAAAACACAAATCTTGAAACAACAAAAATAACAAAAACAACAAAAAATCTCAACTTTGTTGAATTACGAATTTAAAGTCTTCATCTCAAGGATTACATTATCAACAATCGCCCCCCGTCTCCTTTGGAAAACAACGCTAAACAAGCAAAAAGGTGCAAATTATTAACCCTTCACGTTGAAAAACTCAATTAAAGTGGAAACTTTTCACAAAAAAACGTAAAACAAAAATGTATTCACCCCCTTGGCATCTTTTACTTCCGCCTTTCTGTAATAGCACTCCTCCAAGTCAACACGGGAGAAATTATGAATTAATTCCAAAGAAGATCGGTGTACAAACTCAAGAAGGTGATGAAAATTTCAAAATATATACATACCTACCACCACCACCCATAGCAGAAGTTCTCCGAGGGTATACACTCGTGTCTTACGTCAAATTCACCTTCGCGTTTCTGTCAAAAAGTCTCAAAAGGGCGATTCATTAGAAATTCGCGCGCCATTCATTCATTCATTCACTTGCACCCACCGCTCGCCGTAACCATGGTTAGAAAATTATTTATTCAAGGGAAAATTGAAAACGGAAATGTCTTTGCGATTTGATTGTCTGCCTCTGTATGTGCAATTTCTTAGAAAAAAAAAAATAAAATAAAATAAACATACGAATACACAAAAACCTTAAACCTTTCATCGGTCCTAGGGTATGTCGCCTGTAAGAAGAAGGACTCTTCTTGATATTTTGAATCGTGACAGGTGACATGTCATCGTTGACATTTGTGTTGAATTGGTGAAATGCATTGTGAATTAACAATATGCAGACAATTTACAATAAGCAAAAAAAGAGAAAGAAATATTCTGACGTAAGGTTTTCTAAATTTACTGACACTACTACTCATTTTGACGTTTTTACTTTGACATGTGGTCAAATCTTTCGTTTTTTTAACAAATTACTTGCATTTGATGTGTCATATCTGTTTAAAGTGTTGTTTAGTATATTACAGCAGATGTAGACTATACTGACATGTGTCATTGTAAACTCATCCTAACTCAAAACTCCAAAGAAGCCGCTAACTACCATTTTTTTTTTTCTTTAAATCGAAACAAATTAGAGTATTTTTTGTTTCTTTCTTTTCCCTGATAACCAGCTTAATTGTGGTTAATTTCTGTATTATCTCCCCCTGAAGTACCAATTTATCTCAGTCAAGAGAAAGGAATAAAAGAATACTAGGAGGCCGACACGATACAACTCAAATTAACCATCAATTGTTGTTACAATCTTCTATTTTTGGCTGCAATCCACTTTAAGAGTGTCGAATATAAAACATCCTTAAAACATCATGAAAACACTTCAAATGGCCAATAAAATTGCCCACAAAAGGGACACGATACAGAGTTTTTCCCGAATTACCTTTATTTTCTCTTTATATGGTGACGAACGACGACCCAGGCATGAGGGGGAAAAACCTTTTACCTCAGAGAAAGACAGAAACAACAAAAAAAAACATCTTTCTACCTTTTATGCAGGTAGATAAACGCATTAAAGACCAAAAATCCCCTCACACTCTATCTACTCTATGTGCCAGACTTTGACAGAGGAAACAAGACAGCCGCCAATATTCCCTTAATGGATTTTTGTTTTTACATCTTCTGCCTAAATTGCCTTTTGTATGGCGCGTACCTTTTTCCTTACCTCTCTATGTTGTTGTTTTCTGGTTTTTTTTTTTTTTTTTCTGACTAAAGGTTGTGTCGTCGTGGTTGTCTAGCAATTTCATAGAGTAAAACGATGCAACAATGCAGAATTGTGTACGGAACAATGGGATGTCCCTTTTGTGAATAACAGACAGAAAAAAAAGAAAAGAAGAAGATATCTCTTGAGAGAGTGTGAGAATCGAGATGTGATGGGTCAAATTCTTGCTATTGCTTTGATCCTACAATGTAGGGCAACAAATGTGAGACATTTAAGACGTTTAAAACGTCATCGAAACGTCATGACAGTCAGTGTGTGTACCAGGGGATTCGAAATCGATTTGACATATCTGTTCTCTTTGTTCGCCCTATTGGGATTATTCTAATATTTTCCATTGTAAGGCAAAAGGGATTAAGACGTTCTGCTTTCTTTGGAGGTTCTTCTTACGGACAAAGGTTGCCGGGGCAAGAGTCAGGCAAATGTCACTTGAATGGGGTTAAGTTGAATATTCTGGTTTAAAACAGAATTGAATGCATTTTCATGGATACAACCAAACAATTAATTACAATCGAAGTTTACAAGAGCACTCAGTCCTAACTTCCCTTGTACGTCCTAATTAGTGTTCCATCCACGTCAGCCTCGCTTCTATTTATGAATTATGCAGGAAACATCACTTAAACACTTCACTTCTGTGTATACATACGAGTACTCTTCATACATACGTACATATATGGGGAGTGTTCCAAAAATAGCTACCTACCCCTCTCCCACCCCCTACATCTGTAATTAACTCCTCTACAATTCCCATTCATTCATGCAGCCAATGTTAAGCGATTTCGCAATTTTATGTCTAATTCCGAGTGTGTGTTTAACGCCAGGAAACAATCAATCTCGGTGTGTTGTGTTGTGTTTTTCCAAAGATTTTCCGCCGAATAATCATCGCACACACACACACATACAACCCATCATCGGCTATTAACATTACCGAGGCTATTAAAACAAAAAAAAAAAAAGAAGGAAAATAAAATTCAACTGCAAAATCTGCACGCAGCAGCGTCATTGCGTTTAAACGGAACAACCAACGCGCCACAGTTTGAGTCGTAAAAGAGAATCTGCTGAGTCTTCAGTCTTCAGAAAGTGAACTTCTTCTTGTGCCACTCTGGGCAATCTTCATTGTGCGATTAAATTTAATTTCAAGTATATTTCGCCATGTACTTCGCACCTCATAAAATTCCTCTCTTTTTCGCCTTCCTTTTGGCTTCATTCTAATTTCTATCGAACGTACAATCACCCCTTGCAGGTAGACTGTGTGTACTTATAAACAAAGGCTCCTCGTGTATCTAGGCATCTGTTTCGAGGTGCTTTACCGAAAAGTAACAAACTCAAGGTCGATTACAGGATTTTCGAATCCTTTTTTTTCCTTCTCGTTTCTTGGTAAATCAAATCAGGTACAATGTCCTTATCTATGCAATAAACGAAGAACGAAGAGTGTATAGGTAAACGAGTTACTTCTCCTCTGGTGATGATGACAATTTTATGGTCCAAATGCTGTGTGTGTGCGTGCACGCGGTGTTGTCCATAAAAATGTTACTTAATCTTGCAGGATATTCATTCTCCAGCGAGAAGGCAAGGAAAAGAAGGATTTTTAATAGGTTTCCTATCTGTAATTTTTTTTTTGCTCCTCTTTTTCTGAAGTTTAATCGCTTTTTACAAGAATCTTTCGACAGAGATTAGTCCTGAGAAAAAATGGCCATGGGGTTCGGGGTTTGGGGTGGAGGAAAAAAAAAATGAAACGGGTCCAAATATTTTGGTCTTTTCTAACATCAGTAGCATCTTTATGACCCGTTAGTGAAATAAAATCACGAGAAGAGAAAAATAGAACCCAGGGAGGCAAGCAATAAAAAATGAGCTATTGAAGGGATATGGCTTACCCAGGAGCGCTGGATTGTCTCCTAGTTTTCGTGTGTTTGTCGTGTGCATTCGAAATGGATTTTTTATGAGCCATCTCAAGTGGAAAGTAGTAAATAAATAAAAGAACGAAAGAAAGGAAAAAGTTTAATAAAATAAAATAAACTAAAATGCTTGGAATTAATCGCCATTTCGATGGATCATATCATTAAAACAGCACAAAGGAGTGATTGTCACATTGAGGTCCTTTTTTTTTTTATTTGTTCGGCGTTTGTGTGGGGTTTTATGTGAGGATTTCTTTTTTTCTTTTCATGCTTTCTAGTGGATTTAACATTCGTTTTTATGAATTTGAAAGGATTTTTCATGAGGCTTTTACGCCTCTGCAAAAGCATCCTTACACACTTTTAATTGCCTTAAGTGGCACTTTGATGAGTTCCGGCATAAAGAACTAGTATCTGCAGGCTTGATTTATGCTTTCAATTTGGGATTAAAGCCGCTCTAGTATGGCTGACAGTCGACACCCTTGTGGCAGTCCAAAGTGTGCCATGAATGGCGATTAAATCTCAACAGAAACTCAAACTCAAAGCCATAGAACATTGAAACAGTACAGCCAAGGCTATGCTGACATGAATTCCACGTGAGGTCACTGTGCATGGGAAGAAGGAAAACCCTGAACTTATTCCTTTCTCGAACTTTGATTCTATGGCACGAAAATCAATACATCTCTCCATTACTTTGAGTTTTTTTTTTTTTCGTTCGTCAAGGACCCTCCAGAGTGATACTTTAATTTTTGTTTCCATCTCAGTGAATATCTACGAATATATCCTTCCAACCACTCGACTTTATTTACTTTTTCTCTATTCTCATGCGCTACCTTCTAAGTCCCTAAAAACCAAATGACTGTGTAAAATTCAAAAGACAGACACACACAGGATGAATATATTAAATTTCAGTTTTTTTTTTTCCTCTTTTCCTCTTTCTTCGTTTCACCTACTTCACAAAAGGATACATTCTTCTTCTCTTCTGCCATAATAGGTAAAAAAAAAGAAGGAGGATCCGAATTTAGAGGCAAAAAAAATTGTTAAAAGATAGATAGCTGGAAAAAGAAATCAGATAAAGATACGGTAATGCCATCCACTGTCAACTGTTTGCAGAGTTCCTTTCTGAGATGAGAGGACACACACACACACCGACAGAGGCAGACATGCAGAAGCAGGTTCAACCAAGCAAATCAAAATCCTTCTTCGCTGTTGTATCGCTTTCTTTCTTTCTTCTTTTTTTGGGTGCAATCTAATAATTTGAGAGTAGGTTCCGTTGTTGCAGCAAGCCACTTGAAGGAAATGAAATCACTCCGAAGGACGAAACAAACAAATTTCCAGAGAATCAGTTAAAATGTATTCTTCTGGTCCTTTTTTGGTGGAAGAAAACCTGTTTTCTCACTTTATCGTCTGAAAATAGAATTTCAGGCAAAGGTTGTGGCGATACCATTTAGTCTTACAGTGAAGAACGAAGAACGAAAAACAAAAACAGAGAAAAGGTTTACTTTGACAAGTTGCCATTTGGCAAATTGAAGGACAAGGGGTTAAAAGGTGGACTCGAATGAGGAATGTGCGTGTTTGTGTTAAATATGTGGGCAAGCGAAGGATTTTGCAAGGAAAAATTTAAATGAGGATCGTAGAGCACTCTGGGGATGGATCTATTGACGGGGTAATGTAGACATTATTCAATTCAGTAAATGTGACGGGAGGTATTTGTTTCATTTGGCTGATTAGTATTTAAGGCTGCAGGATGGCCCAGGAGGGATACCCAAGAAGGTATCTCACATTCCTTTGTACCCAGCCCGGGCGCCAGTTTGTATAAATTCACCACACTTGATGATCTGGCCTTGGTTTACACTGTGTTTAAGGATAGCCAAATGGCAAGAAGTGGCAGTCACTGCGTCTCTATGGTCCCAAACCGGGCGCCAATTTCTAGATCTGCAGGACAGTGCTACAAAAAAATAGAAAATCTGGAAATCTGACAGAAAGATTGGAATTTGAATGACTGATCTGCAGTAGGAATAGAAGTTTTGTCAAAAATAACAAGTTTTGTACCAGCTACAACTAACCCTCTCCAGTTAAATGGTTTTTAGCTTCGAAAGCAAAGCTGTCACTTTCTATAAATCAAAAGAAAAATGTCCTTCCAAGTATTGTCAATCCAATCCATTTTCTCTTTCAAACAAGCGCCACTTGTCAGTGTTTACATTAAAATCGCTACTTCAAGCTAAATCGAACGAAACAACATTTCACCCTCATATCTGACACAGAGAAAGCTGTCACTTAACTACCCTCATGACTCATCTTAATCAACACTCAATTCGTCGTCGTCCTCCTTACAATTTTACAACTTACCACTGAGTCTACAAATTTATAGAACTTCACAATTCCTTTTGTTGTTAACTCCTCTCTACGTTTCGTTCGCTCATTCCCATGGCATGACCCAACATCGATGTGCCATTTATTGAGATGTCATAACTTTTCTAATGATTCACACGCTCTCGAAACCCCATTCCCCCTTTACAAGTGGGGCTAGACCTCCCTGTTTCATTTTCAAAAACGAACACACACACACACACAGAGACAGAGTAAACAACTTCATAATGCCAAGGAACTACTATTGCCTTGTGCTCGCGCGCACCACTGAGCGCAATATAATGGAGAATGGATTCATAACTCAGAGCCCAATTCATTCCCAATGTGAGAAATATAATTTCTATTTTATTTATAGAACTCTTGCCACCCTAGTCACACTCCCCCTCTCCCCCCTAATGGCTGGTGTGTGAGTGAGTATTTTTTTTTTGTGCTTCCTTCTTCCTATCCTGTCAGTTGGTTCTGGTATGGCACTTGCTGCTGTTGACTACTTCCACTGTGTGGAACTACATTTTGTCACGAACTCCTTTCGAAACCCAGTGCACAAGTGGATGGAAGACGAAGAAGGAAACAAAAAAAAATCTACACACACTCCCTACCGAGACGAAATGTGTCCTTTCACTTTCATTTAAAAATAAACCGAAAAAAAAATCTAAATTTAAAAAAAAAAGGTAAAACAAAAGAAAGGACGAAGGAGTGGAGGAAAAAGAAATTATTTTTAAATAATCGATTTTGTGAACACACTCTTCATGAAATGTCAAAAATCTCTGCCTTCCACCAGTGCGCGCCTAGAGTGTGTCAAACCCACAATCTTTGACCCCCGATGGAAGGTTATGAGACTGTGGCTGCTGCGAGGGAATACCCATCATCAGCAGAAGTTAAAGGTGAAATATTGTTTCAAGACAAACACTTATACGCTTCGTGTGGAAGGACGAAAAAAAAAAAAACCAAAAATAATAATAAAAATCGATATGGCTCCCCTTCTCTCGGTGGGTCTCTCTACCCTTGAAACGAGTTTCTTTCGAAAAATATAAACAAAAAGTAAGTATAAACAATGAGATTAGGCTGTGTGTGCTAAAATGATATAAAAAAAAAATTGGTAGTGTAGGGAGGACGGAGACGACGGGCTCTTTCTGGAGAATTTATGAAATGTTATGCTTTTGCCATGACATTAGGCTCGCTCGTATTTTGTGGGTGACAAGGAAAAATTTGAGGTTAAAAACATTCTCCGTTGACAGGTGGCGAATTGCTGGCCCCAGAATGGGAGTTCTTTGACGAGCCTTGACAGAGGTGCATGTTTAGAATGTTGAGTCAAATGCCAATGTCATATTTTTCTTTTGTTTTTTTTTTTTTGATAAATTTGCCAATCAGTCATGAACTTACAAAAGAGAGGGTGAAGGTAGGAAACAGGATAATCCTGGTTGTAAAGCCAGTTTAAGCTTCGAATAGAGTGATGAAGAAAAGGAGAAATGTTAGCCCTAATGTCGACTTAAGTCTCTGGTTTAGCGACCAAGACCTTGAGCACGACATAGCCTTCTGTCGATTGAGATTCTTTCAATCACTCGATCGTATGCCCAGCTATCTGACATGTGATACCGCCTGGTTGAAACCACACATGCCGCCTGTCATGCCCTTCCAATTTAAGCCAAAATAGACAATCAACATGGTCTGGTAGGGATCTCCCTAGAGTTTTCCATGTTTGAAGTTTTTCAAAAAATTTCGATAATTTGCAACTGCTGCTGCCGAACTATAGACGAGATGAAACATAGAAAGAATCGCAGCTACCTTCACTCATAGCGTACCAATTCAAAATGGCTTCTCTACACCCGTAAAGATAGGCAACGATTTTTATTGCTTAGTGGTGGTTTGAAACTCAGATAGAGCTCGTATCTGACATGGTTGATGTGTGAACTAGTTCAAGAGAAATTTTGCGATTCTGTTTTCTGTTCTCCTCTCGTAGTTGTAAATCGATTTACGTGAGAAAAAATTAGCCTAAAGGTCAATTAGATACTATTTTTCGATGAACGAACCCAATATCGTTGATAGATATGATGAGAATGATAGTGTAGATACTAGTACTCTTTTCCTTCTGTCCATCTTTAGCGCCCAACCTCACCCAATTTGCGAAATTCACTGAACACCAACAAGACCGCACTTATTTTTATGTGCGAAAGGAATATTCATCGAGCTAATTCGCCGCAACAACAACCAACACTTGGGTGGATAAATGCGTACCGAATGTCCGAAAATAAACAAAATAAAAACTCTTAGCAATGTCGAAGAGAGAGAGGATTTTTTTCTATTTTTAAACGAATTTACAAATTAGCTGGTCTGAGGTAGGACCACTTAAATTTTCATGGAAAACAATGTTTAAACAATCCAGTGGAGATGAATAAATTTTATTCAATTCCCCGTGAGTCACTGACAGGTTACATATACATTTTTCCCTTTGGTTGGATTTTTGTAAACTTTTCGCATTTGGTGCGTGAGAATTTCAATGCTAATTGTCCGTTCGTGGCAGTGTAGTACGTGAAATATTAAACGAAACAGTTGTGCATTCCGAATTGATTGGTCATCGGAAAGATGGTGTATATCATTGGACTGATTTCGTCCGAACAAGATGCTCGGTTTGTTTATTTGAATTGCTTGGGAGGAGAGGACTTCTGAGAACCGCGAATACAATTCATGTCAATGTTGCGTTTTTATGTTGACAACTCAATAATGTTCGACATGATGTCTGGCATCAGAAGCAGTCTCAGATGCGTGGATAACATCTGGTAAGTTCAGATGCTACCCGTGTTACGGATTTCTAAAAAGAATCCACTCATCTTCCTGTGATGATGCAATGACTAACCATATCGTGTCGACATCACCGCAATCTGGTCGACTTTTTATGGTTTCTAATAATCATCATCGGAGCCAACCATCCACTTTTCACTTCGTACTTTGCAAACAGTTCTAAATGCAAAGTTGTGTGGTGAAACGACATTAACACATTCTTTGGAAACTAACAGAGCTCTGCATTTTCCAAACTTGTACTCGGTGAAATACACCTCTTTGCAAATGTCGCTTCACCAAGTGCAAAGTGAAAAGTTTCAAATGCAAAGTTCATGAAATAGGACCGAATAGTTGAAATTTTTTGATAAGTAGATACTTAGTCGGATAAGGAGATTCAAAAATGACGATTGGATAGACTAAGAAACGAAAAGGGTCAAGGACGGACGGTGTTCATCAACTAAACTCGATTTGCATCTCCCTATATTCATCCAATTCATGTATCTGGATGTTTCTAGACGAAATTCAAAGCTCCAAATCTCAGATTTGAAAGACCATTCTGTGATTTTATAGAAACCAATCATTTTGAAGTTGCCCGTAACCATGACATTTCGATTTCTCATTTGAATTTCTCACATAAATCTCAATCTACCATCCGAATGTGTTCGAGAAGAAAATCCCCCCCCATAATCTAACAGCCATAAATGTATCTTTCAAATGAAATCCTCGTTTTTTTTTTTTTCTCGTACCCAACATAAAATGCTGGCAAATCTCATTTATAAATTCAATAACAATGACCTGATTAAGGACAATTGCATGGATGGCAGGGAAAGGAAACCCTTTTTCGTTGTCAGTTGTAAGGAGCAAAAGAAAGAAAGGAAAAAAGTCAACTATTTGCCATTCTTATTCCATCATTCACATTCCTTATGCATTGACGTTTTCGTTTTGGCTTACATTTTGATGTCATAAAAGGAGAGGGAATCTCACACACAAATCAAAGAATCCCTAGAAACGAAATGACAATCCCAAAGCATAGAATAAGTAAGATGAATACAACAAGGACGAGGATATCCTATAATAGTTGGATAGTTAATCCTTTTTTTTTTCTCTCTCCTCCTGCTCTTTGTTTTGTGTACGAGTGTATGCCTTCGTGTTTCCTTTGACTTTGTTTTGGCATATTTTGATTAGCGATCTCCGAGCGGCATTCAAATTGTTGTATGATTTTCTTAATATAACACAGGGACGGGGACACAACGAATGGTAAGGGTTTGGGCCTTAATTAAAAATTTAAAATTTATTGTATCCCTTTTCGGGGATAAAAGGGAGAGCACCGCATCAGAAGGGGTGTCTTTCGTTCGTACCACTGTTTGGACTTGATGACCTTTTAGTTCTTAACGAGCTGAGTATCCAGTTATGGTCTCAAAGCAAATCATTACATTCTCTTAAGTCTCTTCTAAGTCGCCCTAAATGGCCGCCAACGATAAGCACTGTTTCAAAGTATACAAAAGAAAAGAAAACAAAAATACAACCAACACTCGTAATTTACTCCTTTTTATAGGTTTAAAAGCCTCCAATCTCCTTAATTTCTCCCCGAACCCAAATATCCATTAATTGCATAACACAGACTCACGGCTCGCACACAAACAGGCGTCGGGCATCGTTAAAACGTGCGAATTGCCCGTAAAATTACTTTTAATATTTTTAATGTGCATATTAAATGAGAGCTTAAGCAATTCGATACCCGACCGATATGTACCTTTTGTTTAATGTTCTTATAAAATTCCTGGAATTTCGTATTTATGCGTAATGCAAATGCCCCAAAAGCAATTTAATTCACTTTGCTTGGGTCCCCCTTCCCGGCTACGGTGGTTTTTCGCATTAAGCCTCATTATTATGGTTCTATTTGGCTAAATTTAAAATTTGCATTCAACACCGTGTTGGTCAAGTGAAATGTCAACAATTGATGCGATGACGGGTTGTTTGTTGTTGATTATGTAACTCGAGTTATGTCAACTGACTGGGTGGTGGTGTGTATTTGCTTTTATTCTTAGAATAGGAAATGCAAATTTGACTTCTGTCAGTTGAGTGTCAAATGTAATTTTTTTTTTTTTTTTTAAAAACTCTACTTTTTGATAACTGTCAAAAGTTTGTTTTAATATTTAACTGTCAGCGTGAACTGTGTCAGTTTGCTTGGTAAACATTCAATATTTAATGTGAAGTGCAGCTGAACAATACACGTTTTGGTTGGAAGATGGAGCTAGACACTCAGCAATTTGTTTGATCTTGCTACGCCTTCGCTTTATTTGAAAACACTCGCAGGCAGTCAATATTGACAGAAGCTTGAATTATAAATTTGAATTCAAGAAGCAATTTGTTTGGCGGGCCTGACTATGGTGGGTGTTTTAAAAAATGTCTTCAAAATAATTGTGGGTTCACCACTGTCTGACTGAAAGTGTACACTTTCTTAGGACAATTTAAAGCAGATGTCGGTTTAATGTTTGCAAAACATCTAAGCATTCGAAATGCCCCTTGATGTCGAATTAAACGCAATAGATACTCAGCGTGTCAGCCGTACAAAGTTCCAAGAGAGACTACGGCTAGACAGACCACATTTTGAACCCAAACGTATTCCGATTTCACCTTTTATGTATTGAACTCGGAAAGAGTAAGGAAGTTATCCATCAGACAACTTGGCATCGAACACCTTATGGAAGAGTTCAAAGTGTGGGGACAAATGACGTCCAAATTGTACTCGGTGTGACACAAGGCTGGACTCTTTCTACTCTACTTTTCGACAACCATGAACGCTGAAGATAACATAAGACATGAGCAGTATAAAAATGTGACTTAAAATAGGAAGCATAAATCGTTGCCTTTGAATGGGAAGGTGTTCTTTCAACCGGAGGTCCTAATTAGCGTACCTCCCAATCAGTCACTAGTACAAGAAGTGCAAGACCCAAGAGACCATGAATACATTTAGTAGCTGGTGTGGCATTCTCTAACAAGCACTGTCCTCAACGGTTCAACTCATATTTTCAGCCTGACTGTACAGGCTTTTGCATTCAGAATAGTGTGCCTTATCTCAAACAACGTAAGGGGGATTGAGGACAAAACTAACGGAGACCACATAGTCCAGCTCCTGTTCATAGTTGAGTCAGGCTTAGATTTGTATTGGCCTAAGCCTACCTTGGCTACAAAATGAAGGCCTTCTAGTCAAGGAATCGGCGCTTTTAGTTGCTGATTTCACTAGTACCATGTAGAATTTCTATTCATGTCCACCAATAGGCCAAGTTAGACACAGACCACTATTTCGCAAAAATCAGTACTAAGTCCGGAAATATTCTGCCCTTCAACGCCAAGAATATCGAACAACGAATTGAGTTCTCCACGTAGTTTCTCTCTATCAGTCAATATCTGCATTAAAAATATTTTTTATCGCAAATAAACCAAAATAATGGCAGGACTTGCAGAAACCAGAACTAAGTCCAAGGAACTGCTGAAGTCCGACCTTCATGCTGTTACAAGGAACTGCACCTCTACCCTACTGCATCTCTAATCTTTGCATTTCTTGACTTATACTTCATGGAAGGCCTCCGAGAAAAGGCTTTTTTTTTGGTGATAAGTCTCAATCTTATTTTCCCGTCCAACATGAGTGTGAACAGAGAAAGTCAAGTCAAGTCACTTCACCGTCAGGTAAAAACACATTGTCAGTTCTAAGAAAAACCCTTAAACCGACAGTTCCTATCGCAAATCCTCCAAGGAAACCCCGAAACGTGTCACTGTTCAACCAAAAGATCCGAAATTGGAAATTGGTCATCCATTGACCAAGGTATCCTGCTGCGTAAATAATTGTAAATGACTTGGTGTCACCACATTCGTTCTTCTTTAGTTTCCGCCACCCCTGGTTGGACATCGAGTCACATGCTCAGTAGAAAAAATGTGCTAACACTCGGCCTGCTTATTATTATTGAAAAACATTGCTCATCGAATTGGGTAGCCTAATGTTTAATAATCTAAACGTGCCCATTAGCTCAAGGTCCTACGAATGACAGTAGTGCGGTGAAATCAGACTTCGCTGATGTCATGTATGCCAAGTGTATCATGCACTGTTTAACAATTCGAGGAACATAATGCGTTTACAACTAAATTCAGTCGAACTTTTCGAACGAATTAATCGGATTTTCGAATGCCGACAGTATCTTTCGATCAAGAATATTCACGCGAACGATTCGAACGTCCTAAACATCGATAACCATCGCGCAGAGAACACAATAAACCCAATCAGGATTTTCGAGACGAACACCAATGCATTTCTGAAGGAAAAAAGCTAAAACACACTCAGACACAGGACCGATGACACATAGTAATCCCAATCCCAACAGATAAGATGATAAGAAGATCAAATCCTTATAGAAATCTAAATCTAATTAAATTTCAATTTAAACTTGCCTCCTCTTCCATGTGAGAGTGGTGTCCTTGCGTCCCTATCGCCGCCAAGTTGTTGCAAGTGTTGATATTCATAATCATAGTGCTGTGGCTGTTGCAATTGTTGCTGCTGCTGCTGCTGCTGCTGTACAATTCCACGTAAAACTCCATTATTATCGCGGCAATCGAGTGTCGTTTCGTATTCATAAGGATTCATATTTTATTTGTTGTTGTGGTTTAACTAAAAATCGCAAGACATTCGTGGTAATTCGTCGACTGGCGCTGTTGTTGTATTTCGATGTATCAGTTGGTATTGTTGTTGTTGTTGTTGGAAAATTAAGGTAAAAAATCCAAAAACATAAAAAATACAACTCGCCCACAGTGGGAAACATAAAAACAAAATTAAATATTCAAACTAAAGGACGAGGAAACAAAAAAAAATATCCTTGTCCGTATTCCTTATCACACGATGTGGCGCGCGCTGCTAACGCGACAAATAAACGAAACAAAATTTAACACGAAATTATCTTGTTATGTTTCGCGATTGGTGATAAACATTTTCGGAACTATTTTCACTTGAATTTGAATTTTTTTTTTATTTTCTTTTGATTGGTTACACTTCACATTCCACCGAAAAACCCGTAAGGAACTCAAAAAGGAACGAAAAAGAAAACCCTTGCAAGGACTCCTCGAGTTTCCATACACTTTATCTCATATAAACAGAACACACACAACAAATGTGACAGCAGAGAGATGTGTCATAAAAATGAAATGTACGCGGTGCGCGGATCACCGTCGATAATACGTTCCTTACACCACAGAGCGACGAATACGACTGAAATCTGAAACGAAATGAATTGTTCGTGTACAGAGTATGTGCTGCTGTGAATGAAACATCGAGCAACTTGACGAAACGAAACATTATTCCGATTCACTCGCTCGCACTCGTTGGTACGGTGACTCTCTGTCTCTTGCATGTACCCGCGACACGGCGGCGGGGAGAATTCTGAACGAAGGAATTCATGCGATGTGTCGTGCGTGTTGCTATACATGTTCGTTTTTTGTTCGCTCTTCATGTGAGTGCTGCGATTGTATACAATGTTGCCAAAGGGCGCATGCTTCACGAGGAAGGGATATTTTGGAAGTTTCAATCCAGTTATCCTGGAGAATGATTTCGGTTTTTTTTTTTTTTTTTTGAAAACTTTAAGGGCTTTCTCGTTGCCCCTGGCTTATGCTCTCAATGTAGCTGGGGTTGGTTGGTGGTTACTGGTTATGTAATGGCTTCTCTGCGAGAAAGCTTACAAAAATTTCCCTTCGTTACGAGTGAGTGTGTGTTTTTTTGTTTGCTCGCTGTTCTCCCTTCGAAGGATCTTAGGGACCGGACGCCATGATAACCTAGCACTGACCCCATTTACGAGGAATAACTCTCTGTCTCGCTCGCTATTCAGTGCTGTGCTGAGCTGTGGTCGTGGTGTGGTGTTAGCCTTTGTAACTCGCAATAGATGAACTGTGTGCGCCTGATGATGGACACTTTTTTGAAGGAATGAAATGAAACAGAAGCTAGGAAAACAAAAAACAACGGAAAAAAGTAAAAAGGGAAAATCATTCAGAGAGGAAGAAATGTGTATGTGTGGTTGCCTTTTTGGGGGGAGAGTTTCCAAAGCAGGTCACCTTTGCCAGGGGGATGGGGTGCTGTACGAGTGTGTACGAGAGTTGGGTGGCCCACTGGGCGAGAAGACAAAATGTCATCGTCTTCGTGCAGGGGGACGACCGACACGATGGCAAATGTGATGCATGATGATGATGATGGAAAAAATCGAAAGTGGTGAACTTTTTTTTGCTTTGTTTTGTGTTAATTTCTGTCGAGCGGTGTGTGTGGCGGTTCTTGTCAACCGTTTTTGCATGGAACACACGTCAAACTTTGACTAGCAGAAGACGACTAATGTGATTACTGGGACCAGGGATATGGTTTGCGTCAAAGTAAGCCATTGGCGATGGGTTGGTGGACAGATGAGAGTCTACGCACCCTACTCAGGATATACGGGTTGCAACTTTAATATTTTGTAGGATGTTCCCGGGAGATAGGCGCAGATTTGCCCAAAGAACCTATTCGACCTCGGTCCGACCTTTTGGATTCGATGGAACACTGATAGGTCGTCAGTTTGGTTGCAATTTTCGAAGGTTTCAGCATAAACTTATGCTTGGAAGAGGGGAATAGGTCGTACCGTCCTAATGGTGCAGAAAGTACCTTCACTGCCTTCCCCATATGACAATTTTGAGCCAACATTGTATGAGTTAGAGTCTGATTCTGATTGAGGAGATGCCAACTTGGATGAAGCGGTTGAGAGTTGTATGTATTTTCGAAGCTCTGAAAGGGAATTTTTCAAGGATTTTCGTATGAGCTGATGCTTTAAGGCGTCCCTTACTATGAGGATCACTAGCCAGGAGGACAAGAAGAAAAATGTTCAATGCCAGTCCGTAGAAGGGAACCTAACCCAGCTTAGGGTGTCCAACGAGAGATAATTAGCTGAGGATTGGCTCAGGTTAGGTAAATAGGTTCTCTTGATGGCAAAAGTCTTCAAACTTTAAAAATAAGAATAGAAGACTCAGAGGTTAGAGCATTCCTGCCAATGAAATCGGTTAACACGAATCGGTTTGGCCAAACTCTGTCACGAGGGGTTGATGAAGAGAATACTTCGCCAAAATCTTGTGGGAAGCACTTACATCCTAGAGTTCATTGTGCCCTAATAGTTTCAAAACCTGCGAGCCCGGGTTAGGCACACTGAAAGCATTCAGTATTTGTTAAGTCCTCCTCCATCGGTGAGTACGAAATTGCTCTCTTAAATCTAAACCTAAGCCTCCACAGAGGATCAGATATACTTCTTCAAACAAGACTGAGCTGCCTTCAAGTCGTACTTTGCAAGGACAATACTCAGGAAGGTGGCAACTTTCAATGCTGGCATCTAGGGTGCTAAATTCCAGACTCAGTGAGTTTTGAAATAAGTCAGGCTTCTTACAATCTAAAATAGCCGTGACTTAGGGGAGCTTTAAGATTAAAAATACTTTGGATATCCGTGGAACCATATTTCAAAAGAAAAGGTTGCTTCTCGGACAGTTTGACTGAGTAGTAGGTTTCGACAATTCGTGGAAATCGAAGTCATGATAGTGTAAAGGGTTTGCAGATAGTGGCAGCAAGGAAAGTATGGGATTTCATTCGTCAAGGATGAGCAAGATCAGTCTAAACTCCGTCTTACATTGTACTCGCGACTGTCGCAATGTAGTCTATGAGAGGTTTGAGTGGTAAGATCGTACTCATATGTAGGTCCAAGCTAAAATCCTATGTAAACCTTTCGTTTTCGAAGCAAGAAAGCAGAATTTCTGAGAGTGGAAGCCATTTTACTTATAAAAATGTTCACGTTTCTTTTAGAATTACTGGATCCCTCATTCATAAGGTGAGTACAGCCCGATTCCTCTTCAAAAATTCACTGATTTCTATCAGCCAAATACTGAAAGTAGCTCCTAGATACACTTCTTTAGATATTTACTAGTTTTTCTTGCTTGGAACCGTTCAAGACCAACTATAGCCGTCTGTCGTCACTTTAGTTGGTTAATTCGTAGTAGATTCACCACAAAATGCACCTCAAAGTAGTTCATGTGGCAAAGCCAAGTGAAAACAAAGGCCCAACTTGACTATTTGTCTAATCACTGTCACTCTTTGTCGCCAGCCAGCGTACAAAGACAGAAAAAAAAATTTCCCTTTCAACTCATCGTCAATAAGTTTTCACAAAGCCTAATGAGCATTTAACGGTCATCAACTAGATAACAAGCTTCGCGGTTTACATTATCCGAAGAATAGGCTTAAATGACCCGAAATTTAAAAACCGCTTAAGCTCTCCCCCTCCGCCTATCCGACCGCAATGTCGACACGCGTCTAAAAGCACACAGCACCGTTAAATAAAGACAACAAACACAGAGAGAGAGAGAGTGAGAGACAACCTTCAATCCGTCATTAAATGCTCAATAACTTCTTCTTTCCGAACTGGTAACTCCCTCTTTTGGGGTTTTCCAGAGCAAACGAATGAGAGAAACTTCAAATTACCGCGTAATTGCGGTTAAACATTCCATTTCTTACGCGTATCCAAAAAAATAAAAACAAAAATTAATTAACAAAACCGATTATGCCTCTCCTTCATCATGTTCGTTTCCTTCTACAGCTCTACAGCTTTGCCAGCTCTTCGGGTCTTCTTGTGTTCTTCCGAAATCGCAGCGGAACAAAACATTAAATTAATCATTCAACAAAGGAGGCAGCAATAAGATGCAGAATAGATAGAGAAATCTCTTTCTGACAAATTCATTATAATTTTCGTTTAATTTTGGGAAACCTCCTCCTCTCCATGTGAAGGTGTGTACTTCTAACCTTAAAAAGAGTATCTAAATGTTGCTGGACTGCTATCAACGCTCGTTATGCCACCACACATACCTACTACATACAGACTCGATGGTTTTTTTTTATAAAAATGATTAATGTTCAGCGAGGAGGTATTTTTTTTTAACTCTAACCTATAAGTAAATCTTGGGGTACGGTACGCGCGCTAATCTAATGGAAACTAAATTACTGGGATCTGGGAGCGCATATGGTGCATTACGAGAGTATGTGTATGCCCTGGGTACCGCGGCGGCGATAAGACCGCTTAATGCAATTCAACTTCAATTAACCGACAACAATAGGACCGGATCGGATCGGATCGGACAGTACCGGAGAGCGCGCGCACTCTCTTGGGGTGATTTGGGAATTTGAACAATATGAGCAATGATCTCACCTACAGAATAGACGAGATCGTATCAAATGAGTACGTTTTGTCAACAGCAAGTGAAAGTCTCAGCGCCACCATGAGCCCGCTTTGTAATCCAATATGGCTAACCAGTCCACTCGAGTGAGTACAATACCCTGTGTACTGCAGTTTCGGCGGCCATGGGCGTTTTGATTTGCTTTGCACGATATGCAAGAGGAGGTTGTTTTTTTTTTTTGTTGGCTTTGTTTTCCTCTATGTACGAGTAGATATTAATTTATTTGCTTTGATTGACCCGGTGCCGATGAATGTACACAAGTCAGTGTGGATGGAGGAGGAAACAACAATGTGGAGTGCCTTAGGATGCGGCAATGTGGCCGCAGTTATTTATTCCGGCTGTAAGGTAGGTTAGATGCAGGTTTAGTTTGAGGATTTAAGTGATTAGGAGAGATATGAAAACGATTTTAGATGGGTTATCTGAAGACTGAAGGGTTGTGGATCTGGTTAACGAGGAAAATTTTCATTCCGGCTGGAAGTTCGCCCAGTTCGCCAACAGATGAGGGAGATGAGTAATGGCTTTAGCTGGTTTGAGATTATAGTTATTTTACTTTAAAGTTAAGGAGAATCTGATTTAGCAGTTAGCAATACAGTTTAGGTGATCTTGATATGCCCTCAGGGCACTAGGGATGCTGGAAATGCAAATCTCTTCTGTTGGGTTACTCAAGTGGTCGGGGAACAACAAACTCCTGGTTTTCTTTACATCATCGTGCGGCGAAACTTTCAGAAATTCTTTAAAAAAAAAGGCAGTGTGTGGCAGTAGAAATTTTTTAGATTCTAGAACTTTTGCGTGATCTAGGACTCATTTAAGGTGAATTCGGCACAAGCACTCTTTGACAGGGCTATAGATCAATATAGGAAGATGTTGTTAAAGCCTCCTGGTGTCGATGGATACCACATATCCTCGCAGATACCACAGGATCTCTCATCGTAGTCATAAATACGCCGAAAAAGCGTTGAAGGAGAACGATAGAAGGAAGCGAGTAAACAGAACGCAGTTTGGAGAAGCATCCAGCGAGCTAAGTAGCAGAGTACTTGCCGGACTATATTAGAAATAATATACTACTTCAAGGCACCGACAATGGAATGAGGTATTAGAATGTTACTGGAGGTGTGCCCCAAGGCTCTGTACTAGGTCCACTACTGTTGAATCTAATATATGGTGACGTGAGCCACTTAAGGAATTGGGGGCCAACAGCAATGAAGGAATCGAAGGATGGTTTTAGACTGCCTTCTACCTATGGATACTACAAGAGTAACAGTGCGTAATCGTGTTGCAATGAGAAGCTGATTAGGCAATGATGCTTCCTAAAAGAGTTCACGAATCCTTGAGTTTCCCCACAAAACCCAACACTTTGAGCAGAAAGTCCTCCTGTAGTGGCCCAAAGCACAGTCTAAGGATAATATCTAAGATTATCATAAAATGAATAAATCCCACGACAGTGACAAACCCTGATTCACCTTCTAAGCTGCTTTTCCTAATCCCATTGCCTACTTAGAAGACACAAAGAAAAACAATTACAAGCCAAATTAATAATACAATTCCCCTTGAAAAACAGTGACAACTTTACATTTCTGTTTTGTTTTTTTCTGCTACGTTGGGGTGCAAATCCTTCATTTTAAATACATCTCCAATGCAAATCGCGCGCCCAAAGACTACTATTTCTATTAGATCCGTAAAGACTCCCTAATAAATATTTAATTATCCTGTTTCAAATGTAATGCAAATCCCTTTTGAAAGCGTCGTTGATCAATTAATTAACGAATCTTTTGTAATCTTTGTTTTTTTTTTTTTGTGTTTGTAAGTTCCTTCAGATAATGATAAAGAGTGAGGAAGCGATTGTGCTGCTGCTGCTGCTGGGAAGGACAACCAGCCACCTCCCCCCTCATTTTCTAACACTTCAAAACAACAACCTATATTAAGACAATGGAATTAATTCAAAAGTCCGTACTCATCCCCTCATGAAAGGCAACAGCACAAAAAAAAAAAAAAAAAAATTAAAAGGAATTCCTTTAGCCAAGGGTTGAAAAATATCCGCGCAACATGACAGTCTTTAAGGAACGACCGGGTGAAATAGGGTTAGGTCTACCACCAGCCACCTGGTTATGCTGTCGTCGTCGTAGTCGTTGTCGTTGTCGTCGTAGTCATCGAGTCACATCTTTATCCCTGTGTGTATTTGCATTTTTTGCTTAACCATCTTCATCTTCCGTTGAAAGCCGACGCACATAGGATACACCAAGGTACACAAACCTTCATCCAACAACACTCTCCGCAGTAACTTTACACAGTCTTCAGACTCTCTTTGCAACCACCACCATGTTGAATTAAGGATTGTGCGAGGATATACATATACATATCTCGGGATATACACTCGAGGTATTTTCCAGCATCCGTGTGGAAAAGGTATTGCTATTCCGACTCCGCACAGCTTCGAATGTAATTCCACAAAAAGCTTCAGCACTGGGTTTCTTTTTTCAACCACCCGTTTGGGTATCCTTTTGAATTTTTCTCTGCTTTTTCCTTTGATTGTTCAATGAAGGAGGAACATGGGGTGGGCGAAGGAACGCCAACAAAAAAACATTTTTTTTTTTTTTGTTTTCATTGTTCGTTTGGGTTTGGGGATGGAAAATGGAAAATGAAGCTGACAGAGAGGTTAAACTTACACCACCGGTGGTGTACTCAGCGTGCCTCCTCACCCTGAGATGGAAAATAATTTCTCATGACATAATCGATCAGCTAAGAAATGTTGCAATAAACCTCCGCGTATCTTATCGCTTATCGTCCCCTCGCACTATCGATTACACTCACTTTGAAAAGCGAACGATTTGTCACCGAAACAATTTAGATAGATCCACGACTGATTTATAAATCGCCTAGCGCGCACAGGGATGGTTTATCTGTCAGTGGAAGAGGCGCACACGTTTACGGCGCGTCGGATTCCGTTTTAGATACTTTCCAGTGCCAATTAACCGCCATTGAAAGGTGTTAAATGAATTATGGGACATGACGCGCGCTCATGGTTTCCTCCCCGAGGGTGGCAGCGTTACTTTTTGTAAAAAGGTTAATAAATCGTTTCTCGCAGGATATACATATGTGTACCGCTCGTGTTAATGTCAGACGAGTGTTGACAACTTTAACATCGAAGTTCAGAGCGGAGGAGTACCACCACCGCTTCGTGTAGGTCTTGATCTGGAGACAATCTAATTTTGTTTTCTTCTGAAACAAAGTACGTCCGCGCTGATAGATTTGTGAGGACGATGCTAAAAGGTTCTTATAAAAATACCAGACCATGTGTTTCGAAATCGTGCCTATTCTTAGAATCTGTGTTTTTAAGTGATTTTTAATTTTTATATGATGAAGAGACGATGCTTGTATTTGACTCGTGATCATGAAAGAATTGGCCGTTACTCAGAGGATATTTAAATCATTTTGTAAAAGCATCGAAAGTAAAAGTAAAACTTTGGCTTTATTGCCTTTGGTTTACGATCATGACATTGTTTTTTAATTTGTTTATTATTTTTGAAACATTTTTTATGTGCTCGTAAACCAGTGCACCTACATTTTTGATCAAATACAAACTAAATTGGATGCAAGAGTTGTGGCACATAAAAGATTGACAATTAATGGTTGTACAACATACATCAAAGCTTGTAAGATACAAGAACAAGAAGGGAGAATGTTTAATGGAAGACAGTACATCATATACTAGAGCCACTCTTGGGGTTCAAACTCTAGAAGATGGAAGGAATTTGGCAAATAGAAGGGGCCTTCTGCTCTAGGGAAGGTGTATAATGGGAATCAATCTTTTTGTAGCGCAGATAGTTATAGTTTTACTGGAATAGATTCCATTATGCTTGACTGAACCAATTAGGGCATCATGGACATGGCAAAGTAAACCTTTGAGAGATCGTGCAATCAAGGAGATGACGTCGAAACACACTATTCAGAGAAGTTAGCCAAAGACTACTACTAATGCCCAGGAACTGGAACACATAGACAGAATTGAACTCCAGACCATTAAAGGACAAGAAGAGGACATCAGTGTGGCAAGTTTCATTGAAAAATGAGTCAGATCTGTACAGCCCTACCCGAAGATACGGTCAACCGCCAGCCATTTCGCAATCAAAAGTCCAAAACGACAGATAGATACAGGAAATGTCATACACTGTCAAAATGCTGTTTGACAGCATGCAAACACCCTATTCATCTGTCATTGAACCCAGCAACATACGACTGCATATCATTTTATTCCATCTGTCACTGTCTGCTATTATTTAGCTTTCCTGTGTGTGTTTGTTCTGTTTTTTTTTTTTCTTTTTTTCTTCATTCGATCTTTTTATTTATTAATCAATCTCAGCAGGTCTTAGCTCATAGAACCCACGAGCACCGCAGTCTGTGACTGCTTCGCTTACTCAATCTCCCACCCACTAATGGCAGATACATACCCAGTCGTGCTAGCAGCAGCTGCTGTCTTTTAGACTCCCAAGTCCAACTGCCCCCAAATGTCAAACTGCATACACACCGATAGGTACCAGCTCGCTCGCGTGGGTTTCCATTTTCACGAGTCTCAAATCCGCAGCGGCACTCTCGGACTCTCAATGCAAATTGCGAAATTCAATTCATGGATTGCTGATTGCCCGGAATTTGCATTCTCAGTTGCATTGCTGCAGTTGCTGAGTATATGTGTGTAAAATGACAAATCTTTGGCCTCCACTATCAATCTCTTGACCGGCAATACTCCTCCAACTCGAATCCGAAGGAAAAAAAAAACAAAAGACAACTCGCCGCTGCAAAGGTTATCAATCGATCAACTTTACCCCTTGAGTTTATCAACTTATCAGTCCGCGAAGTAGTTGTGACTCTGTCTATGTCTCTGAGTTCGACGCAGCGGCGGCGACTGGTGGGTCTATCGTGTTCGGATGACTAATCACCGTCGATGGCCCGATCGTGTTGGTCTAGAAAACGAGTCCAATGACTCAGTTCTCCCATATGCACAACACAATCGACGGACTAAGACGTGACGCGGGGCAGTAGATACTTAGTTCCCATTCGTTCCGACCGAGAAAATTAATGAATAACGCACATGAGATACATTTTATTGTGCCGATTGAATTTGTTGTTGGGCTTTCATATTCAATAGGAATTTCATAAGTTATACTATCAACTGGAATCGCATCAGTAGTCGTCTCCGTTCGAAGCGGAAGACCAAACCATTGTGTGTCGATGGGATGATGCTAGAGCGGCGGGGAGACCCCATTTTTGTGGAGCAATAAATTAATTAAAAACCTAATGCCGGGCGTATCGCTTTTGATCTTCGTTGTTTTGTTTATGAAGTCGGTTCGGTTTCCATTTGCATTTAAGACACAAAGACACAAACTATAATCAGCGTTCCTGGGGCGAACTGGTTTTGATTCGAAAAAAAGACATTTTCTTGCCAAAATATTGTCAGGGACAAGAGCGCGTTTATCAACGGTGGGTATAAATCAGCTTTTGGCGTAAGTAATTCAGAAAATATTTCAATAAATTCTCGGTTTTTCAGCGTAAATTGTGAAAACGAATGGAATATACTTATTCTTTAAGCTGACGCAGTGTCTTGAATTACCACAGATAGTGATGGATTGCTTTTGTACGGTCCGAGGTTGTAATTTATTGGTTGTGATTGGGTGTTGGGTTTAAATGGTTTTTGGATGTACAGGAAATACCAATGTTTATACGCTCTTTGTGGGGTCAAAGCTGTGACGCACGCTGAACGAGGGCTAAGATCGGTATGGTATGTTAGTTTCATTACAAATGAGTGTGGCAAGCCGTTATACAGTGGATGGATACGCCTCGAGACAGGATTCACTGAAAGTAACAGGTACGCTGTGAGTATTTCGTTCAAGATGAGATCGGTTCGGTGTCTCTAAAAAGGATTTGAGTGTAGCCTACTTAGACACACTCCGATTACAGATAGTTAGAAATAGGGCTCGTCACCATTCATTGAAAATAAGATGTATTTTTTCAGATGATTCGTTCAATCTGAGTTTACCATGGTAAGTCAAGATTGCAGGTGAGTATGGTCCACAGAAGTAGTCAAATGCATTTAGAATGTAGATAAATAGATACACAATGGCTCATCGCCATTCACTGAAAATAACAGGTACGCATATTCTCAGATTTTTCATTCAAGCTGATACTACCATGGTAAGTCAAGATTACAGGTGAGTATGGTAGAAATGTGCTTTGACAACGTTCATTGAAAATAACAGGTATTTTGTCGAATTTATCTTCCAGATG
Organism: Xylota segnis; assembly: GCA_963583995.1. Classification (NCBI taxonomy): domain Eukaryota; kingdom Metazoa; phylum Arthropoda; class Insecta; order Diptera; family Syrphidae; genus Xylota; species Xylota segnis. The sequence continues at coordinate 2,238,936 of OY757238.1, forward strand.
ACATCACTAAGCTATGTCTAAAATTCAGTTGATTTTGATCTACAGATATGCTCAGATACATTTCAACTGTAATGCGCTTCATTCGAGCAGGGATCGCTAGGTAACTCCCCACACAAATTGAATGCCTCTAGTAGCTGTTTCAGGACTTTTCATTGCGACCAACAGCAAGTTATGTTGTGATGATCAAGATTTTTGTTGCTGAATATGGATCTTGTCTTTGATTAGCAGATACATCCACCCGTCAGGCAATCATTGATCGCAGTAGCGAAGGATTGAGAACTATGTACGTATGAAGCAGAAGGCCAAGCAACCGAGAAATGGGTATCTATGAGGTTATGGACTGGCTATTCGATTCATCCGAATCCTTCTTTGAATTTATAGCCGTTTCTGCAATTCGTCAACACCGTTTCGAACCCTCATGACCCGTGCACCCCTTCCAAACTAACCCACGCAAAATTTCGCCTCTCCCTCTCTTAAATTTTGCTCCCCGATTACGAGCAAGTACAGTGCGCATAATTAATAAAGTTGACTACCGTCCGTTTAATCCCTAGAACATCACAATAAAATCCTTTTTAACACTGGACAAACAAATCAACCCTTATCTGGAATTTCCCTCCCCCTCCCCCCGGGTTTACCCACTCGTCCTTATCCAACCTATTTGCTGTTCCATGCAACATTAAAATCGCAGCAATAGCAACAAAAGGATTTGAATCCCTTTGCGAATAAATAATAACAAAACAAAAAAAAAAACCTACAAACTTTTTCTTCCTTTTCTTTATTTTGTTTTTGTTTTCCGATGCTCGTTGTGTTGTGTTGATTTTTGTATCCCTACTTCGTTCTTTTTTTTTTAAATATTTTTGTTGGCTAACCCACTTATCAGAGCCTGGAAATCTTTGTGCCCTCCGTTAACCCAGAATCTCCATCCTTGAAATAAAGTTGATTGGTTTGAGGCGAGTTGGAGACCTTCGGGTTGAGCGAGAACAATAGGGAGCCCGGTCTCTCATTTAGCCTTTGTGTGTGCACTTTTCGACCCGGGCATCACCACACTCTCCACCGCCGCCGCCGCCGTCGCCGTCGCCGCATGAGAACAGAGAGTCCTTGTTCAATTTCAATTTTTATTTCATTACCATCGCCCGCCAACCCAACAAATAACAACTTCAACGCCACTTGCAAGTTCCTTTTTTTCCCTCCTCTCCTTACTCTTTGTGTGTTGCTTGAAACTTGTTAATTTAATTTAATTTAAAAATGAGAAAGAACCAAAGAGAGAGGGAGGCAGGAAGACAGCCAACTATAGGAGAGTGAGTTCTTCAGGACTTTTTTTTGCATTTTTTTTTTGTCTTGTTCCGACTTTTTTAAGGACGAAAACTTTTACTTAATATGAGTCATAGGCGAATGAGAAGTGAACTTTCATTTCCTTTTCCTCATCCTGTTCTCTACGCTGCTGTGCCGTGTATGTATGTGTTTTTCTTGCCACCAATAAAGTTTACAACAATACAATTCCACTTTGTGAAGGAAACCGAATTAAAAGGATGAAAAAATTAAATGAAAATAAAACTTACAAGGAAAAGTAAAAAAGGAAACAAAAAAAAGTAGAAAATCCCTTAGCTGTAAGGAGGACCAAAAATAATACACGAAAAGTTGGCTCGCCATCAACCCTATCTCTTGGCCAAACACACACACACATTTACAATCATATTCGATTAACTCGTCCTGTGGACCGAAGGATTTTTTTTTATTTTTTTTAACTACCCTCGCCTTCGTTTACTTTAGTTCGGTTTAAGTTGTGTTGTGAATCCGTTTAAATCCTTTTTCTCGCCAAGCCAGTCCTTTCACCTCTGTGGCGCGCTGCAGTTTTCGGGGTCAACTTGTTTTTTTTTTCTGGTTTGGGGAGAGGTTTGAAAGAGGACGGGGAGTAGAGACATTAAAACACTCATTATCCGATAAATTTTCACAGGATTCACCTACAACCAACCGGCCAGGACTTGGGTAGTAAGTAAGCAGTTTGTAGAAGAGTTTTAAGCACAATTGCTGCTTAGAACCGTAATGAGCACCTCAGATGGAGTCTTTCTTTTGCAGATTGGGGTTTTTTTTTCGAGAGTTTATGTTGTTTGCTGAAGGACGAGCAAATATTTACTGAGGTAGGGTTGGGTCTTATGGATTTGTCAGTGGTTTTCTTGAATGCAGAGGGAATGTTGTGAGAATCATTTCGCTTCGAGTGCATTCAGGTGGTCTAGGGTTCTTTCAATCATAGATTTGCTAAAGCTTTCTTAATCCGCCTCTAAGCCGTGAACGGGGCTTAGCTACATAGATTACAGATTACTCTGAACAGATCCAGTGATTGATGGAGTCAGTGGGTGATTGAAAGTTTTTCGTTTTATCTTGGACTGAAGCTGCACTTTGACTTCTGTTGAATCTGGGATTCGGGCCAGAACCTGGATTCGTAATTTTGAATTGAGTCTACCTGTATACGGATTCTAGGTGCTTGTATCTACTCATAGTAGAGAGGTGTAGAATCTCCACTCAGACTTGAGCTTGGATTCGGACTTAAACCTGATGTTGGACCTTTGACTTAGGTTTAGCGATCGTCAAGGAATTCCTTCCGAGCCATAGAAAGCATAAGTCGCCTAAGAATGACTACAACACACTGATGCTAGGACCCCTTGCACGTATCAAGCTTAAAAAAAAGAAATCAGATTTGAGTTTGAGCTTGGATTCGGAACTCTTGGCTTAGATTCAATGGTCGTCAATGAATGCCTAGGGAACTGAAACCCTTGTCATCCCAAAATACCTTAGAATGACCTCAACACATTGACACAAGCTTAAAGAGAAGTGGTAATAGTTCAAACAAGGATAAAGTATTGGCAAAGGAGATATAAAATTCAGAGATACCTCAAACTTTGCAAACAGTCTCACAAAACTACTTTTATTCGAAAAACTTCAAAAGAGGGAACGCTCCTTTATGGTTAACATAAAGCTTCACCCCCATGAATGCTCATAAATGAGAATGCCATTGGTGGGGTACGAAGAGGTGGTACACTGCGACAAGAACCCACATCGACCGCCAATCATTAATGCAGCATAAAATCAGATAGAAAGACAAAGGATACCACCAACCTCATGACTCATCACAAAAAGTGCTTGACCCCGTATAGCAAAAACATCATTAAAATCCGCACAGGATGAAAAATGATACAAATGACGATAAATTCTTGTCCTTGTGCCAAAAATAACAACTAAATTGGTAGACGTGAAAGTGAAAGCGAAATCATGCGGAATCTTTACTATAGGCAGGGTAGGATGATGACTAAAGCATATACTTCCCACAGGATGCAGACGAAGAGAAAAGTTTTCCTTTTCGAAAATCAAAACAGGACGACGAGGACGACATGGCGATGAGCAAAATAAAACTGAAGAAAATATATATATTTTTCAAGTAGACTGCGGAACAATAAAACAAAAGGAAGAACATTCGTCCTCTCAAAACATGTAACTGGAGTGCCGCTTCTGCCGCAGGGTTGGTATAGCCAACTTTAGTCGTCGTCGGGCTCCAGACCTCACTTCCTCTATCTATGATTTGTTTTTTTTTTTTTTTTTTTTATTTTCAAGTTTCTTCTCAAACTTCGGCTTTGAGTTAAATCAGACGGAAAGTATTGCTGTATGTTGTTTTTTTTTTTGTTCTTCTCTTAGGATTTCCAGGGATGGTATACAAAGTAACATGGAAAGTTTTTCAATGTCTCTTCCTCTACGGCTTGATCCGCATTTGTTCGTGTAGTCGTTTTGCTTTTGCTTTTGCTTTGGTTTTGTTTTTGTTTTTTGTGTCTGCGCTTTTGCTTTTCAAGTGGAAACCCATGTAATGAGAGAGGAAGGTCGAGTGCAAAGTTTTGTGCAAAATCTGCTGCAACGGGTGCAGCAGAATGATAACAAACTAACTACTATGCCTGGGAAGGAATTACGCCCTGACTAATTGGATTGATCGACATGTGTCAGGAGTTTCCATAAATTCCTGAAATGTCATGTAACCTCCATTAAACCGACGACAACGATGGTGGTGACATACCGCGACGTCAATGATTCCATGATGGAATCCTTGAAATCCTTGCACTTGAGATTTTTTTGTTTTTTTTTGTTTTGTACTTCTTCTTCTTCCTTGTCTCCTTTGTTTACATTTTGGCAGCCGAAAACTGTCTAGGATTGGGAAATGAAAATACTCATACTCGGTTCGGTTAGGTATGCGTCTGGCGTTACTGCAGTGTGTATGGTGATGGTAAACGAACTGCTTCCACTTTTGAGCCGGGATTTGAAGTGATTTTCTTAGGAATTTTTTCATTTGAATATCCGTCATGCATGCTGAATGCATATATTATATCAACAAATGTGGATATGACAGCCATGGAGAGTTGGGATATTGGAAATATTTTTGGAACCCACTGCCACGTACAGTACATCTCTATGCATGCACTGCTGCCAGCAGAGAGAGAGAAAGAGAAATGAGGGTTTATTGGTTTTTGTGCAATCGACGAATACATTGACGATAAGGACTCTAGGTACGTGGCGGAATTGTTTGAATTTGTTGGTGGTCTCGAATCGATTTGTGTGGCAGGGGGTGATTCAAATTTCTGTTCCCTTCGAACTCAAAGTGAAAGTGAAGTTTGTGGGCTGTTAAGAGTTGACATTTCTAATTTAAGGATCAATTAGAATTTTGAGAAATTGTTTTGATTTGTAGCGTGGGAAATGTTTTCTTCAATTTTAAATCGAAAAAAGGGTGATATTGGCTTGAAAACGTGCTTTCTGGTTAAGTGGGAGATTTCACGCTTAAATAAATATGTTTCGGACAGTCTCCCATAGGGTTAGGCTGACCCTCAAGACTAACTAGAATCCCCTTAAGTATCACATGTCACTCTGATTTTGTCTGCCTTACTTTGTAAACAGCTGTCGAAGATCTCACTAGCTGATTAGCCAGCCAAACATAGACCCAACCACATGTCACTTCTCAGACATTTCCTTTTTGATTTCTCTATCCGCTCCAACAGCACACATTGCCATCCATCCATGTCTGTAGTCCAAACAAAACATTCTAATTCCAATCAAAATAAATTAACAAACCCAATACAGACGGAGGCGCGCAAAATTTCCTCGAATTCAAAACATGTAACTCGATCTTTTGAGAATACTCACGCGACAGCTCCTTCCGGCCCCGTTGGCTAGTACACAAAACGCCTGTCCGTCTGTTCGCATGCATATTTCATCTTTCTATCCATTTCGAGAGCTAATTGTGTTTTTCTTATTTAAGCAGCAATTTACTTGACTCCCTCTAGGCGTTCTGTGAACACCGCCCCCCGCGTTCCACCCGCACACGCACGCCCAAGATACAGTCAATCACTCATAATTGATTGTTCTTTGTTTATACGATTGTCAACTATTAATTGCGGGGAAGCGTACTCCATATGCCTCCAACCCTCCCTGGCATGCTGTCATTTAATCATTTTTATCGAAAAGTCACTCAATTTTTCGGTCCTCGATGATTGCCGCATCGGATGGAAATTGGAAATGGAAACGAAGAAATTCAATCTTCCAATGCTGGCCTCATCATAACTATGGAAAATTATTTGGGAATCTCACACACTGAGAGAGAGAGAGAGTGACACAAGGGGCCAGGGAGGGTATAATTGCTTAATGGCACTTAAAAATAACGATATAAGGTTATCGGCTTCGGCTTTGTGTTTCAAAGTAAGCAGAGCTCGAGGAGCGGTTAATCTTTCGTCAGATAAATTTACCAAACTCCACATGCAGATGTTCCATTTTATTGTGGCAATGCTCCGGGTGGGTGGGTGCGAGAGATTGACTTTCGATTAGGGTACTTGCGCAGCTGTAGATAATTGAAGATCGTTGACAAGTTTCTCTCGCGACACAGTGTGTTCGACAAATGGAATCAATCGTCACAAACAGACAATGTATCTGTAAAATAACCAATAAGTATCTCAAGATGGAATGTCAGGCTATGAGTAAATAAGAGTTCTTCGAAGTTGTAACCAAAGTTTTGCATCTGTGGGTGCAGACCATACCAAATGGAATCATCCACTCTTCTTGGAAACACGAACACAAACTTCCTACTCACACTGTGTATAGTGTGTACCCAGTTGGATGCCGAAGCTTTCCACTCCTTTTATAGTTTCTGTTCCTACTGGGGACATGGACGCAGCTCAGCTTGTGGGGTACTTCCATTCGATGCTTACACATTCAATTACTCTTATCAGTTTCTCGGGCAATTGTATGCACTACAACCATCCCCTAGAACAAAAAACTATTAAATATTAATTAACCCAACAAAAAAACAGAGAAACAAAACTCTAGGAGTGGTGGCTGCTAATGTCTAATGCGCCAGTTAATTGAATTGTGTGGGCACCGCACATGAATTTCACGAGCGTTGATAAGAAAACCAGACCAGACTCACTCAAACCCATGGAGACATTAATCACCAGCCCCAAGCACCCACCAACAGTGAGAGAAAGAACCAGAAAAACAAAATCCATTTGGGACACTTGGACGCGGACAAAAACTCTAACAAAAACCGAAAAGATACATTTGTATCTGATTAAACAAAGCACTTTGTGTTCTGTATTCTTTTTTTCTCTCTCCTCTTTGCAGATAGAGACATGTTTCCTTACCAAAACCGAGAGAGATGTGCTGCCACTTAAGAACACACAAACCAACAAAAAAAAAAAGTAGAAGAAGATTGGAGCCAACACTCGAGATGTTGATCTACTACTACTGCGACTACTATGTCTGCTATGGCCAAGATGAAGAAAATATTTTTAAGGAACCCTTTTTCGGGCAACGAACGAACGAAAACATCTTATCGATGGGTATGGGAGTAAATCACCGCGATGGAGGGATTGAAAAAAGATATACATTGCATTTCATGCAAATGTACTTTTTGGGCGAGAGATGGCATTCTAAGTCAGCTGTCAGACAGTGGCAATGGATGGTAACAACTATAGTGGCGACGACAACGATGACGATGAAGTGATGACACTCGAAATGAAGAATTCGTTTCTTTTTTTTTCTTCTATTTTTCTGTTTGGATTTTTCATTAGGAGTAGAAATATCTACAAGACGAATGAGTACACTACTGGTTATGTGGTAGATACTCTTGGAGAAGTGCATGTTTAGAAGGAAGGAGGGTTATCTTCGGGTTCAAGAGACTCAGAGAGTCTCAGACCGCAAATAATCAGTCCGGTGATAAGTACTCTACGCATGGACAGGGTAGTGTAGCTCATAAAAACCCAGCTTGTAAATTATAAAAAGACAGAAGTTCTATCTTCTGTGGAAGGTGAACAAGGAGACCGTAAATGTTATGTTATCGGGGAGGGAGAGATTTTTATGACTCAAAAATCAGAGATTGGCCCCATTAGTGGTTCGTGAATAAGGCGCTTAAGTGTGAATATGCGCCTATCGCTGAAAATGCCTTGTGCAGGAGTAAGGGTTATCGAAGAATGGGAATATTGGTTTTAATGGAAGAATGCGGAGGTTTTTATGTCATTCTGGTTGCTCACACGATCACACGGTGATTAAAGCAACCATTTGGAGCTCGCTGACTAGGCTTTCTATTAATAGACTTAGGAGACAACAAACTAGAACTGTTTTGTTGAAGAATAGATGCGATATATAGGCAAAAATGCATGGAGTCAGCTTTGGATAACGAACCTCTCTCCTCATATTCTCTAAGTATTTTAGCGTCCATTAAACGGCAATGTCGCCTAAATATCTACAGATTTAGTTTAGCCATAAGTACCTACTAACTTACATGGGAATCACTGGCAACAAAATCTAATATTTTGTGTCCAGGCATCGTTTAATAACTTTCAAAACCAAAAGTCAAGTCAGATCTCAAAAAAATATTTCTTGCATTAAATCAGTCTCAGAAAAATCACCAAAAAATGTGAATTTTCCTCAAGAGCAACCCTGGTCTGGCTATTTCGCATACACAAAAAGTCCCGTTCTTGAGAGGAGGTGCCTAAATCTAGTGTGTGCCTCAGGAGATATGAAAAAAATATGCTTTCTTTTGAACCAAATGGATGCCTATTGCGTTTTCTGGGCTCCGAGTACCTCAGCTGAGATTACACGTTGTGGGTGCAAAAGACTGACGAAAAAAACATTTCTAAAGAGAAACCAAAGTTTATAGAAACAGACATACTACCGTCGTAGATGAAAGAAGACTAAAATAGCTCCAAAAGTTGCTGTGATCAATTCTTATTTATATTTGGTGAACACACCTCTTTCAAACAAATGAAAACAAAAGATCAGCAGGGTTGGCTCATTCAAACATACGACCTGTTTACGCTAGACTTTATTTGGTGTCACGATAGTCTTGTTAACAAGTTTGCCCAAAGCCAAGAAGTCTACCTCATACCTTCTAACAATTCTAGTCTCCAATACTTAGGAATGCATTCCCGCAGTAAAAGCAGAAATTCTTTTTAAAATAAAAATTCAACATCGGAATTTGCGTCAATAGCAGCCCTGGTCTGGGCATCTGGCATGGATGCCAAAAATGTGCCGTTTCTAGTAGGAGGAGCTTAGATATACTGAGTAGATAAGAAAAAATTGTGAAAACAGACTTTTTGTAGCGAAAGCTGTTACTTGCTACGATTTCTGGGCGACTGGTGTTTGAGTTCAAATCGTAGGTTGATTTGGTTGAATTTGAAAGTCTTAATTGAACGAGTTGGGTTGGGGTACTTGTGGAGGTTGTTCGCAAAAAAATATTTCACAAGAATTCTTAGTTCAAGCAACTGATTTGAAAAAGCAAAAAACCCATGGGAGAAGTAAACAGGAAGTGTGGGGGAATGTGCGTGTGCTCTTAAAAAAAATATTTTAAGTCGAATTACTACCAATTCTGGTTTGCAGGATAGTCCGTTCTCAAGACTGTTGATTATAAGTAGATACGCTTATTTTAAAAACAATTCTTTAAGTAAAAAATCAACTCGAATCTTTTAACTAATCTTTTTCATAAAAAAAAATGTTTTTTTTCAAATTCGCCTCAATAGCATACCTGCTCTGTCTATTTCAGAACAAAAATGATGGCCGACAAGTCCCGTTTTAAGGGGATGGGCTTATACTTTGTGAGGAGATAAAGAAGAATTGAGAAAAGTAGACTTTCTTCTTAGCCCCGTCGATGCTTGCTACATTTCCTGGCCGACTAGTGCATCAGCTGATATTGCACGTGTGTTGGCGAGAAACCGAGAAAGTGAGTGAGATGTTTTGACAGAAGAATGAAGACAAGACAAAATGTAGGAAATAGGCTTTTGTAGAGAAAGATGGTACTTGCTACAGTTTCTGGGCGACTGGTACTTCAGTTGAAATCGTTTGCTGTTTTGAGAGTCGGAGGGAGTGAGAAAGCAAATATAAACGACAGACCAGGAGTGCTTCAAATAAAATCAGCTGACGCTGAAAATTCTTAAAATTTTCGTAAATCCAGCTCAGGGTTACTCAGATTACTGAGCTGTTTTTTAGGTTTCGATGACTTTGGCTTTGATTGACTTCATTTTGAAGCCTTCAACAGGATAGAACGAGAGGATAACCCCCAAATAACTTGCATAACACTCTGACTGCAATCTTCCAAAACTCAGCTGATGCGAAAATTTTAAGGAACAAACCCAGCTTTCAGGCAAACAGATCTAACATTCGAGCTTCAATAAAAAAAACTCAGCAATTTATTGTATTTATGAATTTTATTTAATCTTTATCTTGGAAAACTGTGGTACATGAACATATTACAAAATAAATAAATCGCTACTATCCTCGTAAGTTGAACTTGAAGTTCCTCTAGTCTGGCTCTCACTGTACTCTATAGTTCTGATCGCAATGACTTTATGCCTCAAAAGAAAGGTTCATTACTACTTTACGAATCAATAGCTGGAACTTGTCAAAAGTCTACCTTTATCCTTCAGAAATATAACGACGTTAAGGCCGCCAAGAACGGAGTTAGGACTTAATTTGGTAATGTATGCGCCAGAGAACGATTCATTCACAAAATCCAAGTGACAAGAGTCTTTATAGACAAAGGAAAAGTCCTTAAATTCTTGTGTAAGGAACTTACATTCCAGGGGTACAATTTGCAGACCGCAACGACGCCAGTTTTCAAGAACATACATCATTCCTAAACCCCATCAATCTGTAAGATGAATCTATCCGAATGATCTGCCTCTTCTGATCCCATCTGACCCACATGCATGTATGTAAACAACAACCGCTACAATAATATTTAACAGATCTTTCAAAAAACACTATCTCATCTCTGGGGTCCTTCCACATCTAAGCCCCAATCTTCTCCTTCGTATTGAACAAATAAAATTATGTAAATTCTTCGTTCGTATATATTCGGTTCATATCCGAAAATCTGAAGTGACGCCTGCTTTGATGCACTATTGATTCAAAAAAAGAAAAACATGTCTGTTACTCCCTTTTTTTTTTGAATCTATGATGGATGACTTTCGTATTTTTTTCGAGAAAAAAAAAAACCCGCCACCCGTCAGTCACCTACGAGGATAACACACAAAAAAAAAAAAAAAGAATAAATGTAAGGACTGACGATATTCAAAACCCCAGATAGATCCAAAGAGAGACAACAGAAAAGACGAAGACAATCTTGACAGCCATTGCTAAATTATTCAAATTGGATACTTCTTCGGTAGCAGGAGCACCGCCACCAACCACCACCACTGCCATCACTACTGCGCGCGCTATATGAAGTCAAACGATATGGAGTACCCACTCCATATCAACTTCACGCCGGCACAGCTCCAGCTTCAGCGCTCCGCATAGCGTATAACTCATCATCCGTGGGATCTCTCCGATTTGATTCGTCTCTCTGTCTATTTGATTTTCCATCAACTTAAAGTCGAATCGTGACTTAGTGGCGCTCGAGTTGAAGACCCTCTCTATACCAATATTTCACCTTCAGGCAACCAACCGAGACAACGGTAACCAAGACTCTTGAACATCCAAAAAAAAAAAGAAGAAAACCCAAAAAGATACACAAAACAAAAAAAAAAACCTTCGGCAGCGAATAAATAATGTGCCAGCGGTGTAATTTATCTTTCATTTGCGCCTCTTTAAAGTGTCAACTTTTGACGTTTCGCTAGAGAGTGAGATTCGCCGCCTGTCAATGTCAATGCCAAAGCGTTTTTGGGTATCCCTGCGATTTCTACCGGTTTTTTTTTTGTACAAGGATGTACTATAGAAGAAATCAACCCTCGCGCATTAAAAATGAGTCAGTGGGAATAAATAATTTAGGAAGCCACCACTGTCGTCACCACCGACCGAAGAATTCAGCAACGCTGACAACGACGACTGCTCCAATGACAACGGCACGTTTGGTCGCCAAAAATTGCGGCGAAAATGGAATTCGACATTAAGCTGGTGCTGGTGCTGCTGCGGTGCGACGGCGGCACCGGCTGTTATCCGAGTTAAGGTGGGAACGCTTTTGAAACGGCCTTGTCAGCCACCACCACCACCTCACCACCTCCAACCCCATCCACAGCCGACGACGACGACGAGTCACCTATCTTCATCTTGAAATCTAAAATTCTAAATATTTTATTAGATTGTTGTGTGAGGATAATACACTTTTGGTGTTCAGGACCGACGTGTCGGGGTGGGAGGGATGGATGGTTGACACGGTGGCATACGGGTGGGGCCACACTTTAAAATCAAATTATGTGTGTGTGCCATGCAAGAGGGGATGGGGGTGCGGCTGATGAGAGATTGAGAGCGTTGTTATTTTTTTTTTGATTCCTTGCTCTGCGCTTTGTTTTTTGATTTGATATAGTGACAGATGGAGGAGAATTGGGGGCCTTGAGTGGTTACAAGTCAAGATGGTGTGTCAGTCTTAATGCTTTTCACTGAGCGTTCTTCTCGGCAACGCACGCTTGATTGTGGTGTCCTTCGGTGGGGATTATATCTTGATTACTTTAGAGGAAATCGGATTTAACGGAATTTAATTTGTGGCGATGATGTGGATGTAATTTTGGAAGTCATTCGTTTCGTTTTCTTTTTTTTTTCGTGGTTAACGTGTAGGAGGTGATTTTGAGGTGCAAATTCAATTGGGACTTTAAGAAGTGAGTCTTAAGTGTGTTACCAGTCTAATGAAGCATGCTTGAGGGAGAGTTTTGGAAAAGTTACCAGAGTCTAGATGCATAGATCTTCCTAGAGAATGTACAGGAATCCGGAAGGCAGTGATGTCAATAAGTCATGCAGGCATTGAAACGTCGACTAACCTACGCCACAGTGAGGTACGAACAAGTGAACCAATCAGAAGTACATGAGAAGCATAGTATCTGTCACCAGATCGCATCTAAAGGACCTGATCAACACGTTGAAGCTTTGAAATTCTGTTCGGATCCAAGCTTCAGGGGTATCTCTGTATCTTCCACTTTCAAAGCCAACTTCAGAGTGTTATAACTATCTGAATATGAATCAGTGCTGCGTTTAAATCCAAGTCATGCGATCATGTCAACGGATCTGCATTTATGAAATTCAAGGTGACAGCTTAGGCAGCACAAGGTCAGGTACTCAGTGCATGCACCCTATTTAAACACTTTTCAACATTCTTGTAACCTTCGTATAATTTCCCTCAGAACCAACCCCAGTAGATGGTCCGACATGCATAGCCTCTGTACTTACAAAAAAAAAATGTTCTCACATTTTTATCGCGCATGACAAATTAAGTCGTCTAAACGGCCAGCAAGCCAGCAAGATAAAAGAATACTACACGAATTTATTAACCTTCATCAGCAGTGTAAGTAGCCGCAACACGTTCACCAGATAAGATAAGAAGCAAACCTCACCCAACCATTACAAATCGTACACAAAAGGACTACCTGCTCCCATGGCACATTCCCACAAACTACCGCCACCACCATCACCACCACTACCGCCATTGCCAGCCACTCATCATAAATTCCAGATAATAACACAATAAAAAGAATTCCCTTAAAAAAATTAAAAAAAAAAAACCAAGTTTTGATTAATAATCCGTATTAACTCTGAGGGCAGACTTTTCGTCATCATCCGAAGATCGGATCAACTTGTAACGCACAGTCATGTGCATGGAGAAGCGATCGGGCGCTCTTCAATTAATTTCTGTCATCCAAAATATACAAATTCGGTGTATCTTATGCACTATTTTCGGAAGACCCCAAGAAGTGTGATTCGAAATCGGTTTGGCCGACCTGGGGGACACCCCGCCAGAAGGGCAGATGAGCCCGAAATCGGATTACAATGCCGTCTCGTTTGGTTTGGTGTTTTTTTGTTTTTTGTTTTTGTGCGCTCCTTGTATCTTTGTGTATCTTTTATTGTTTTATTGGTTTCATTTTGGTTTTAAACATTATTTTTCGATGTCGTGCGACCCCCTTTCGAACATTGAAGGGGACACCGAAGCGACAAAGAACAAGTAAAATCCATTTTATAACGTTGTTGTACGAGAGCTTGTGTCGAACAGAAAAGGAGGAAAACAAATACACCAAACAGCTACAACAAGTGGATGTATCTATGTATCTATGGTTAGGCATTGTCTTGTTGTTTTGGTTACGTGAACACTATGGCCAATTAATGCTGTCGATTGCAATGCCTGTTGTATGTTATGTCCTGCGTGTCTGTGGTGCGTCGCGAGGTGAAGCAAGCGCTTAACATGTCGCAACAATCGCATCAGACTCAAGGTCCCTCGAGAGCGGGAGACCGAGAGCGTGAGGATGTTTTATGTTTTATAGTTGTTTTCAATTTTTTTATTCACCTTTTTTTGTTGCCTATGGTCATGAGATGAACCGGCGACGCAACATCACTGTGCCACACCTTTTTGTGTGTCCACCTACAACCTGGAAAGGAGACGAAGAACTACACTACGTCCAGAAGTGCATCATTTTGGATGCACACACGCTTCAGGTACATGTCGAAGGCTTGTTTGCCGCGCCACATTGAATTAATGCAGTTTTTTTTTGTATTCTTTTTTTGTTTTCCTACAAACATAAGCCGGACCTGTGAGAGAGATACAAGAACCAGGGAATAGGTGTAGCGACGGATGTTGTGTTGCTTGTGCTGTTGTATTGTTTGTTAATTTGAAAATTGTTCGCGCAGAGGTTTCGTTTTTCGTAGTCCGCCCACAAAGAGGTTTCTATAAAAAAAAAAACGTTTTAGCATTGAATGGCAGAAGGCGTAGTCGACGGATGCTGTACGTGACAGCGAAGAGTCAATGATCGCTGGAAGCTTCTTAGAATTTAGTGCCTACGATGAATTCTTTGTGCAGATAGGGTGAGAAGATCATCAGTTGTTTGTATTTTTTTTTTGTGTAAAGACTTCAGGCCCTACTGTGGAACCTTATGGTAGTTCAGGTTACGCGCAGGATGGTGATCTTCGCTTTTGGTCCTTTTTCTTATAAATGACAGCAGGAAGAGGGTCATAAAGTGAGGAAACAATTCAGTTAGGTACCTCTCCACCTAACCCACTCTCATGAAATCCAGGTCAATTGTCACCGAACGGTAGGATGCATGACATTGCTTCCGCAGCATTTTATAACTTAATCCCGGATACATATTTGAAACCACAGACAGAATAAATAGGCCGCCACTCTCGAATTAGGCATTTCAATCGCATATCTATGTTAAAATCTTCACGAATTTCTTTCCAAAACAAAGAGACAGATTCCTGGCTCCAGCTGCGCAAAGTCATCGTGTCATGAATATGGGACTCTGGCTACAGACATCATCATCCGAACTTGGGTATTTAGGCTTAGAACTAAAGACTATGTTGCCCCCTCTTAGATAAATCTATTTAAAGAAGAAGACCCCAGTGAGTGTGTGTGGGTTGGAAAACTCGAAAAATTATGCAGAATTATTCGCCGCACACTGGCACTAGCTGAACAACAGAATTCATCTTTTGTCACGTCTTCTTCTAAGCCTCCGAAGTATGGAAATGCATATTTAACCCATTATCATGAGAAAGATACACGGTGTGGGGGAAAACTCCAGGTGCAGCATTTCTTTCGACTGAAAGACAAAAGGAGCGGAGTAAATGCATTGAGTCGAGGACTGTGTGTGTGTCTAAGCGCGGGTTCAATCTCTAACGCATATCGCTCTGACTCCGACTCCATGCGTCATGTCTGGGACTCCTCGAAAAGCAGCAGCAGCAGCAGCAACAGAAATGCGGCCCACTCAACACAACTACTGTGTATGCAACTCGAATGGAATACTTAATCACCCGATTTGGTGGTCTTTTTGTCACTGTTACGATGGGTAACAGTACCGTAACCGTAAGTCACTCTAAGTACGGCTTTGTGTTGTTTTCTCTATCTTTAAGATACTTTTTTGTCGTTTCGTGTGTTTCGTGATCACAAAGAGACAACAACGACGACGACGCATAGTCATAACGACAATTGTTGTCGCTTTGGTCATTACACGCGAGATATGATGATTCACTAGAAAACTCTGACTTTATGGCTACGATCACGATCGTACGTATGCGGCGGTATGGCCACAACGACCGGTTTCACTCTTGTATCTATCTATTGAATGCCAAACCCTAAAAGTGACCAATGTAAGGAGTAGGAGATGATGATGGTGGGCTGTGTCGGTGTTGTTCTACTGCCGCCACTTGCATATAATCGACTTTATTACTGCGGTTTATTTTGGACAGTTTTATTGTTGTTGGCCTATAATGTCAACCGATCGCACGTACACTCGGTTTAGATACTTTTTTCTTTTTTTGTTTTTTTATTGTTCGATTTTAATTTACGATGAAAGCGCCAGATATTTATGACCGTACACAAGGAATTTCCGTTGCAGATATTAAAAAAAATGCGAAGTCGTAAAAAGCAAAGCTAAATTTTCGTTTATTACCAAAGAAGATGATAGAGTCATGCATAATCAGGCACTGTGGTGGTAAGTGGTGGCTAAAATTCCAACAATGGATCAATAAAAGCGCACACTGATATCTGCTCTGTTCGCGTTCCTGAGAAAGATGCAGAGATACTTCTTTTTTTATTGAGTTATTTCCTATGTTTTATGGGAACATAGCATCCGTGTCAGGTTTGTGTTGGAAGATCATAATTGGGTTTATTAGAAAGTCATTAAGATGCGAGGGAGGGGCGGGAAATCCATCTGTGAGATGATGTGACAATCGAAGAGTTGATTAGGATTTTCTTTTTCTTCTTCTTTATTGTTTGTAAATAGATTTGGGTGTAAACAGTGTGTTGGAAGGTGATGGGTGTGTGTATTCAGATTGAGATGATTGGTGTTATTTAAGACGGGATTTGTGTCACCATAATGAGAGTCACTTTCATAAGAGTTGGTAATCTCTTAACTTATTGCAAATTAGGGGGAATTATTGCGATGAAAAGGGGTTTTGTTGGATACTCCTGACTGGTTTCACATTCCAAACGACACGTGTATGGCTGTTGTGTGAATGACAACTACTACGAGAGCTTGATGGGGACCTATTCTACCTGGAATCTTGGAAAAGGATTGAGAAGTCAGCATGTTCACATTATTATACTAAAATAGTTTCCTTATGTAGATACGTGTGGAAGAAGAAAAGGTATCCCAGCATGGATCAATCCCTTTTTTTTCGGAAAAGTGGGCGTAGGTATACACAATGTATGGACGAATTGTAGAGAAAGCCAATATCTAACTTTTATGTTAAAAGGATTTTTTTTACTTTCTAGTAAAAAAGTTTAGAAAAATGATTTATTCTCAATAGAGGGCGTGGCAGTGGGCGGATTTCAAAAATGTTCCCAGTACCCAATCCCAATAGGCGCGTATACTAAATTTCAAGATCGTAGCTCAACATTTAAGGCATAGAAATGTAAATTTTATTTGTATCCTTGAAATCAAGGACATTCAAGGATTCACATGACCGCAGTCGTATGTATTTTCGAGTTTTCTATTATTTTGCCTTGCACAGTTTTATTCCATCTCCCACCATTTCCAAGGAAATACGAAAAAACCATGTTTAAGGACCATCCTGCCTTCAAAGACCTCAATCCTTGCACATCCCTGAGTTTTCTCCAATTTTTTTTAATAAATATGTTGCCAATGTCTCAAAGATCAGAATTAATCCAGAAAATCCCGATAAAAACCAAGGATAACGCGAAAAACAAAGAAAAATTCAGAAAATTCATGATTTTTCAAGTCTGACACGAATTCAGCAAAAATGTCTCGTGAATATCTTATGCATTTGACTGCACTTTTTGGCGCTGCGTGTGTCAATTTTTGAATTTTGGGAAAAAGTACACATTTCTTGGGAAATAATGCCTTGTTTAGCCATTCAA
Source organism: Xylota segnis (assembly GCA_963583995.1). NCBI lineage: Eukaryota > Metazoa > Arthropoda > Insecta > Diptera > Syrphidae > Xylota > Xylota segnis. The sequence continues at coordinate 2,256,250 of OY757238.1, forward strand.
TTGGTAAAAGTATTGTATTCTGCAGATATTTTGTCCTAAACATCTCTAAAACTTGCCGTCAAGGTGTGTTCAGCAGGACATCATGCTTACGGCTTAGTTGCAACTTTTATGATCAGACGAAGGATCTTTTGTTGATGATCATGATGATCAGGTAGAGGTTCTCAGGATGAGGACATTTACAACAGGGCTTTCGACATTCATGTTCGACAACACTAGTACAACGACTTTAGGATCTGTATGGTCCTAGTGGGAGCCGTGGCTCAGTGGTTATCGAGGTTCCGATTCCAAGCAACCTGTTTTCTATTTCTGGCGAACGTCTGACAAACATCCGAGAGTAAAAAGAATAAAAGACAACGACCAATTTGAATGGCCGTAGAGGCCCGCAGGAGACTGAACAAAATTCGGATACTTGTCGAGAGTCCCTGCTTCGTTATAAGGAGGTCACTCGTATCTAGTTCAAGACCAGTTTGTGTGAGCTCTTCAAAACAAAACTAAATATCAGCAATCAGTGCATTGGAATTCACCCTCCATTGAGAGAAAAATTCCCAGCACCAAACGACACAAAGTACAAGGTTACCATGACGAAGCCTTTTCAATGGTCCTTGATTCAAATTGAAATTACTCTCGGCATAATCCCCTCGGCGTCGTTTTGTTTATCAAAACAAATTTCGTTCTCTCTTTTTTTGGTCTCAAATAAATATAATCACTTACAATACATCCCCCACAAAGAAACTCAATTTTGATTATCCTTGACACACATAAACACGCCACCAGTGCACCACTTAATTCCTGCATTCACACACAGCGCGATTCTGACATTCAAAACAAGCGAACACATCTCGTACACACATTCGTCAATTAACCCGCAGGAGCAGTTGTTCCTGTGTCTTCGATTTGGAACACCCTACGTCATGCTCGATCAGAATTAACACCACCATACGAGTCTTAGCATCCAGCGGTGCCATGAATACCCTCGCGAGATTATTATTTATCATTTGGTGGACGGAGAGGGATAAATTCTTTGTTTATCAATTTTTTTTTATTAATCGTAACCACCACCCCTTTCCATATGTCATTTGGGCATTTTTTGGTTCGTCTTTCGTGTGTGCCATGAACAATTGCAACATCTGCTGGAGATCATATTCAATAGATTCCCGAACGTGCCACAAACTGCGCAGTCTCTCAGTGAAGAATAGAAAAAAAAAGGAATCCGTCTACCGGGGTTTCTCTCCCTTTCGGTGATTGGGAACGAAAAGAAGAATATCATTCATCGGGACATCCCAATAGACTTGAATGCGGTCTGTGTTTGAGTGCATCGGCTAATTGTTAATACAAATCGCGCTAATGGGAGTCTGTCGCTCTATGTATCTACTTCTTCTTCGTCTACTTCAGTCAGGGCAGCGACAAAGAGCTGGGAATCATCCTCATCATCATGAGAGCCGCTACAGGCGATTCTAATCGAGAACGTAAACAACATTGCGCTTCTTCTAATGCATCTCTCTATACGTATGAATGTATCTGTACAGTATCGGTACTCCCCGAGGGCCCTTTCGGGATGCAACTGCAGGTTAATTGTATTTTAAATCAAAAAAAAAAAAAAAAAACAATTGTATCTGTAAAGCGCAAACAGATATTCACATAAATCTTTGTTTTGAATGGATTGGACGACGCGGTGTTCTTAAGGATGATGGTGGATACGGTGTTGTGCATATCAACGCGTTTCTCTAATTAACAGAGAAGTTTATTGAATGTTAGAGAGGGGCATACGAATACAAACAATTTATGGGGAAATGAAGAAATCCGAAGTGGGAAAGTTGGAATTACAGGCGGGTAATGTGAGTTTTATGACGCGCTAATGGGTGGTATGTCGCAATGAGCAGTAGTCATAAATTAAGTGTGGGCTGCCGCAGGGAACCCATTTCGGGCTTGTTTTTGTTATTGCATTGGATTCTGTCTATGTTTTCGCAATGGTTTTGATGGAAAGTACTTCAGCGGCGTTGTTATGGAAGAAGAATGGGTTTGCTGTGTTCCTAAATTCTTTCGAAGTATCTGATGTAGGTTTTAAGGGTCTCACAGGGTATAAATCAAAGTAGGACAGTTGTCAAGACAAAGCGACAAACCCCTTCATTCACTCCTTGCGGGAGTCATTGGACTGTAATTTGCTTACACAAGGAAGCAAGCCTGTGGGATCATATGAAAAAGGTATCCACGACACGATAGGAAATACAGTTTCGTTAGCGGATCATGACATTTATTTATTCTAATCTGATCATTAGCAACCGAGTCGCATCATAAATTTTCCCATAGGAAAGTTATACTCTTTCCCGTAGCTGCCATCCGGATCTCACCTTGAGTTCGATTTAGCCTTCCAGCAATAATCGAATTGAAATTATCATTCCTTTTGGCATTCCCCAACGTCCTCGATCAGCGAAAATCAATTTTTCACTCTGATTACCATGGCTCCCTGTCCAGTGCTACCAGCCTCCGATGAGAATTCAATAAACCAAAAAAAAGGAGAAAGAAAAACCAAGCAAAGACACCGCCGAAAGGGTATACCTGCGCTTCTTCTCCAGATGAGATCACTACTCTTGATCAATTGAAAAATCGAATTGCAAATAATTTTATTTCCCTACACCAGGACAGGAGCAACAGCACCAGCAACAGTGGTACAAGGCAGCGCAAATAATTGCGCGAAAAATTGAGATGCATCTGCAAAGTGAAGTGCAGTGCAAGTGTATACCCAACAATCACGGCGAGTGGCGTCTGTGGTCTTCTCCCCGATCGATTGGGGTATATGATTACACTGGTAACACACATGTCGCCGACACGGTGTACTCGCTTCGCTGACTAAGCGAAATTCCGACAAAAATCTCATACGGAACAGCAGAAGGCTGTGGTGCTTCCGAGAAATTTTTTTGCGAAATTTTAATTGCTCCATCATGGGGCACAGCAGCGGCACCACCACGAACGATCCAATTGTGGTACGCGCGCCATTATTTCGAGGTTTTAATAAGTTTCCCAAAGCCGACTACAAAGATTCACTTAAAAGAGGAACAAAAACCGAATCGAATCGCGAGGATCGTTTCGCGATCTCCTTAGTGCTTTACGATCGAAATGAATTATGACCGCAGACCACGCAAGCTCGTAAAAGGATCATTAATATTCTTGTGTGTGACTTTGACTCGCGCGGGTAGAATCATCAACGGGATCTGGGATCTCTCATATCCTTCCTTGCCCTGGTATCGCGCATCCCATATTCCCTCCGTCTTTTAATGACTTTTACTGGGATAACTTCGCTTCGGGCAGGTATGATGAGGGTTTCTTAAATTCCCTTTGAATGTATGCATGTAGTAATACTCCCCTGCTGTTCTGTTGTTGGGAATTTAGGGAACACCACACACTGGACAGACAGACAGACAGATGAATGGTAATCTGGTTTCTTGTTCTTCTTTAACCGGAGCGCTGCTGTCGTGTATATTTTCGGTGAATTTATGAAATTTTTTGATGGAATTCACGTAAATCACTTCGTTTTTTTTTCTTTTTGTTTTGTCGGCGAATGGGTGTGGGCTGGGCATCTATGAAATCGGCCAGGGAACCCTGCAACATGTGTGTTGCATGCAACTTTAGGGTGTTCCTTCAGCAGCGGCATATGTACGAGTATGTGTGCATGGGAGAGTGTATCGAGATAATTAAATTGGCAATTTTAAAAGTTCCCTTTGATATATTATGACATTAACATGGGGCGGGGTAGTAATAAAGGAGAAATTTGCTCATTTTCTGATTTTGATTTTTATTTTATTTGTTTGGTTCGTGCTTGGACCGAGAGTCGGCCTGCAGAGCGCGGAAGGGAAGTGTTTTATTTTTGTTTCAACACCGCAAATGGTTTCAGATTTGAATAAAGAGTCTGATAGTTAATCTGGAGCTTAAGGAATTCTGTGTAATACGTTCTTACTCATTGATCTTGGGAAGACTTAAGTATTTGATGTGATAGATGTCAGAGTGGGTACGTACCTGGAAAGAAAGAAAAAAATGGGATTATAAGGCGGTTGGAATTTTAATTGGAAAAAAAAATATTATTAATCGGCTTATGGTCTAGATTTGGTTTAATACTATACACCCCAGCTTGGGGATCGCGTGAATATATTACGAAAGAGGGTCCAAGGTCAAAAACAACTAAACATGGTCCCAGCACAACTGCCTGTACATTTAGGAAACACTGCACCACAACCTAGACACACAAATACTAAATTTTACCCTCAATGCCCTGGACAGAGGATTTTCCTAGGTCCTGAGGACCCAATTTTATATCCCCAAGGAACGGTCAACCATGAGGCTTATATACCCACAGTTTCTTTGAGAAAACTGGAGATTGAAGGTAGATAGATACGCCCTTTTGGACTGAAGGAAATAGTCGACATTTCACTTTGGTTAGAAAAGATCATCAGATCAATCTCGCTCACTTTGCCACCAAACCCACAAAGTGTTTCCAAAGAAACTTATAAATAACTTATTGCCAGAATATTCGGAGCGAATTCCCAAGTTTTCTTTCCTTAAATCCTTGTTTTACTGTCCAAAAAGTGGTTTCCAAAGTATGACATCATTAAAAAATCAGTGAGGGCGAAGCGATCTTTTTTTCAAGTTTCAAGACGAAATATCAAAAAAAAACATCGTATTTATTCACTAAATAGCTAAAACCAACTAAATGTATAATTTCCGTTCTTATTTCCAAAGAATATGTAAATTTACGCAAAATTCACAAAATGACACGCGCAACGCCAAAAAATGCAGTCAAATGGCAAAGAAACTGAGAAGACTTTTTCGCTGAATTTGTGTCACGCGTGACAAATGTAAAATTTCACGAATTTTGCTTATTTTTGTCGATAATTTTAATGTTTGATACAATTTTCTTTATGAATTATAATCTTTAAGATGTTGGCAACATGTTAACCAAAGAAAATGTGAAAAAATCAAGGGATTGGGAAGTTTGGAGCCTTTTAAGGCAGGAAGGTCCTTAAAAACGTTCTCTTCGTTTTTTCACATTAACGGTTTCAGATAGAAGGAAATTATGTACGGCAATGTTATAGACAACTTGGAGATACATTCGACTATGGTCATCAATATTGGGCAGTATCCTTGGTTTCAAGGATAATCACAATAAATGCATTTTGAAGGTCTTAATTTTAGTCTATAAAGTTGAAATTTGGTATGCAGACTTCTTGAGGTTCAAGGCAAGGTTGATAAAAATATTTTTGAGATCCGCCCACTCCCACGCCCACTATTTAAAAAAAGTCAATTTTCTCAACTTTTTTACATGAAAGTGAAAAAAATTCTCATAACATAAAAGATAGATATTGACTTTCGCTACAATTCGTCCATACATTATATATAGCTACGCCCACTTTTTGAGGGCGTTTTCTAAAGAAAACCAGATTTTACCCTTCTAAATGCATGCTTACTACTAGCAGCTTCACAATTTTCCTTCTTCTACTGAAGAAAACAACCTCAGTTTTCAAATAATGTACCATTCATCGATCCTCTATAAGATTAACTGTGAGTTAGTACAGTCTTTAGATATGAACCGACTTAAAGTATGGCAACATCATTCGCGTATGCCTTAGCACTGTCGTTTAACTATTGAGGGTATGCAGCAACTACCACGCAACAGTATCATCTTTACTAATTTTTGGTATAAAAACCACTGGAACCGAACGCCAAGGTGTTGCCAGTGACATACAGATTCCTCCCAGAGGTGGCAACAAAACTTGATACACGATATCGATTCTGAAGGCTGTTCTAAATCGATTACCAACTCCCAACAGCCTTTGGCATTCGCTTAGTAGTTCCAAGAATTCCAATATACCAAAGATATCTGTTTAAAAAATATTCACCTAACAGACCTAAGCTTACAAGCCCCCACTCCTTGCATTCCAGGAAAACCAGCCCACCTTCATGCACAGCCTGGAATTCGACCACCCACAACTTGGCCCCATTAATATTTGTTATTTCAGACTTTTTCCGTCTCATAATTGACGCGGACATCGATCTATGACAAGAATTAGAAAGTAGGCTAGCACGCCTCCAAGCAACCCCCCGCAACCATATCATCTCAATTACAAATGAATTCAATTTTTCTTCTCCAATTAGTGTCCTTGGACATTTCAAAAAAAAAAAAAAGAAAAGAAGAACAAAAAACCATTTTAATTTCTGTGACACACTCCCTCCACAGCCATATCTTAATCAGAGGGTATCCCATAACTTCGGCCAAGTCCAAGTCGAACCCTGCATAAAGATCTCCAAGTTAAGGACGACACAACCAACAAACAAACAAGGAACACACAGAAAAAATAAAGGTGGGGGTGGTGCCATCCATACAAAACTTCACACATTTCCATATTTAATGACCATGGATCGGTCGAAAAGTTTCAGGATAGACTATGTATATGTGTATTAGTGGAAGGAGGAGAAAGCGAATAGAAATCGTCTCCAATTTCATGCGAGAAGAGGAACGAGAAAAACTAGTAAAAATCCTATTAACGAGGTCACCACAGAGGAAGGCATGGCAAAGGTAACTCGTGTGGAAATTCCACACAAAGAAGACAGAGTATTAAGGACACCATCACCCATCGACCAATTGAAGACAAAAATTTTACTATTATTATTCTGACCATCACCTTTGGCTGCTGTAATAATCTCTAATGCGGGGGGAATCCTTAAAGGAACTGTAATTATTAGCAGGGCCCAGGCACTAGCATAGAGATACTGGCCCCGGATACTTCCATATCACCTTTCATTTAACATCCAGGTCATCACCTAGCAAAGAGAGAGAACTTTCTTTATTTTTCTTGCTTTTCGGGCCAAAGAAGTTTTATTTTCTAACCTTAAGCCATACGCAAGGATATTCGTGCAAAATTTTAATACCAACAACAACAGCCACACACACACACATAACCATGATGATGATGATGATGAGGACGAGACAACGACAACCAAGATGATGATGATCAGAGAACGAAGGATATGGATGTTGGGTGACCAGTCAAGCGTTTAAATTACACACACGCCATCAAGCTACACGCAGCAGTATGTAGTGATGTGGTCAAAGTCAGCAAGAGGATACGCCAAGAAAGAAAGTCCTTTCCTTCCTTTGCAACAATACAATTTGAATGTCCCATTCAATAAAAAAAAAAATAAGAAGAAGAAAGGAACACCAAAGGACATAAATGTGTATGCTATGTGTCCTCTGGCATTGGAGAAAATTTTAGGGTCTTTACCATCTTTCTGGCTCGGTCTAATGATCGCATTTAGAGTCCTCGTTGTTGTACATACAAATTTTATGGAACACACAACGTAATTTCTTTGGACCAAAAGGACATTTGAGGACATTTTCATTGTAAGGTATTGACAAATACATAACTCCAATTATCGTATTTCATGATTCGTTAGGTTCATGGCGCAATAGGATCAGGCCCAAGGACACCTTACCACCATCAACCACCCCAACAATTGGTCCTAAGAAAGGACATGAAAATTAACAAAAATCCTTCAAAGGGCCATGAGCTGAACTTCATTTCTGTATGTCTGCCCGTGCCGCTCTCCCCATTTACTCTGCGGCCCTTATCAGTTCAGTGATTTTCTTCCCTTGATTCAATATTTTTGAGGAATCAGAGGTAATTCCCTTTTTTGTCCTTCTCAGTCGGGTGTGAAATCCAAAAAGGACGACGATAGGTCGACATACTATTTTTCGTAGTTCATACATACGTACGTACTATGGCTGTGTTTAGATATGTATGGGTGGGCGAATCTGTTCCGGAACATGATTCTCTTACTGTATGCAGAAAGCATAAATTTGTACATATCCTTAAGTTTGTTATTGACAACATACAGTCGGGTCGGGAAGGCAAAAAAGGGACCAACGACGACGACGGCGAGGTGTGTAGGACACATAAATACACCACACGATGTGTTTATGGTGATTTACATAAATATTTCCTAGGACTTGGACTCACAGCTAGGCTACGATGGTAGGAGGATATGGAGCCTGAAACATGCCACACATGAATGAATAAATCCTTCTTCTTTCTAAATTTTTTTTCTTTTTTTTTTTTTTCGTTTTGCTACTGCTGTTGCCGCTTGATGAATTTCTGGCAGGTTACGGCGGGCTAGTTGTGGAACAAACAATATATAAAAACAAAAGTGTACAAAAGGACGTTGAGCAATAAATTATGTCCGAAAATGAGGTTATGCAAAGGGATATAGTAAACGGGACTAGGACACGTAGGCAGATTTCTTCATCGTTTAAGGGATTGAACAGGTTAAGTGGAAGAAAGACTGATTGCAAAGGGTGTTGCCAAAGTACTTAGTTTGGGTTGGAATTGAGTTTGCTTTTACTTCTGCTTGGGTGTGTATCTCAAGTCCTACGTGAGTGCTTTGACCACTTGTTTCATGAGTAGGAATGGCAAGGGATTACGTACGTGACCATAGCTTCGTCTGATTTGAAGTTCTAAGCCAGGCTTCACATTCATTAAGCCTCAAGTCGAGCCTCAATGGTTCCAAATCTGCTTGACGAGTAGGAATGTCGAAGGACTACGTACACACGACCATTCTTTGAAGTTCTAACCAGCTTCACAGATTTAAAGCTAGGCTTCACATACATTAAGCCGCAAGTCCCGCGTCAATGTTTCCAAATCTGCTTGACGAGTAGGAATGTCAAAGGACTACATACACGAATGCACAAGACCATATTTTGCTCTTGTTTGATGGTCAAAGCCGGCTTTAGAGATTTAAAGCCCGGCTTTACATATCTATGAATGGAATTCTAGGATTAGAAATGCGTAACCCATATGAAACGAAGTCAGTGAGACAACGCTAACACAAGACAGGCACGAATGACCTTAAAGAAGGGTTTAGATGCAGAAGGAACTCTTTCTAACGACAATTCTTGGTATCATGGTTGGAGGATATAGTCAAGCCTATGATGTTTCACTGAATTCCTAGTTCAGTCACTAAAGTTCATACAGATGCTTTACAGAGTAAAGGTCTAAACTGGAGTACTGACCAAGATCCATCTTCATATATAGAGTGGTACGCTGCAGTTTAGAGTGGCTACCACGAGGGTACACACAGCACAGTGGAAGTGTGGGATTCATCAGAAAGATGATTGACTTTACTTAAGGGGTTGAGTGCCTCGTGCTCCCTGGTATGCTAGGGATCCCTTTCACGTTTGAAATCAATTCAACGAGACACCTACTGCTAAAGGGAGAGGCTTAAAATAGATTTTAATAAAGCTTCAACTTTTCTCTGTCAAGGGGGGGTTATGCGTAGAGTACAAACAATTAATTCATTTTAAGATCCTTCAAAGGTACACAATCGTCTAGTCAACACCTTCCCATCACGCCTCTCTTAAGGAAAGAAAAACCTCTTCAAATAGCTACCATTGCTGCTCTCATTACATCTAAAAATAAGTTTTAATTACACGGCTATGCCAAACACCTCTGTTAAACAACTTAATGACCTCATTTACGGCCCAAAACTTATTCGAAACCCATTTAAGACATTCCTGTAAGCAATTTCAGGAATCCTATTTAGTTAATTAATTTCCATCACCGCGCTGCATCGAATCACAGCCCACCCAATCAAACCACAACCCAGCGTTCCTGTCGTCCTGTGGCACTCTAAAAAGTTCAATCATCCTCAGGCATCTTTAAATCAACCCCCAGCCTTGGTGGCCAGACTCCCCTATTATTTATTTGCGGTTCATTAATACTCAACGATTTCAAATTCGCGAAATCAGTTAGAGGCGCGCAGAGGAATGAGCGGTTGGGCAAAATCATAAATAAATAACCACAAAGGGTTGAGTCAAGAGGGCTGGAGTAGGAAATTCGCAGCAAATGAAATAAAATTCCATGGAACTCGGTGCGCCTCTCGGTCCTGCCGAGATATCCTCTTCAGACTGAAAGCGGAACAGAAAGAGAGAGAGAGCTGGCGAGAGTCAAAGTGTATTATTTTTAGCGTTCATTGCAATTTTATTGCGCTTCTCCTCGCTAAATGAAGGAGTGCCTCTCACTGCCTCCATCGTGGTCGTCGTCTAGTTGTAGCTCTGGCTGTTTACTTCATGTTAGTGTCCGAGCGAGATGGCACACAGAGCGAGGTCCTTTAAAATCCGAGTTTATTAAAATCCAACCCCAAAGAGTTTAGGAGTCGTCATTCCTCCGGTATGCATGAACCCTTCAATGCAGTGGCACTCGCTCCCCCCTCTACCACTGCTGGTGTACAGGCCGTGCCACCACTCCATTCATTCGGTTACTTTTGGCAAACTTCATGTCCATTTTAAATTGCCATAAATTCATGTGTCTGTCTGTCTTTTCGGGGCGGCTGGCGCGCGGTAGTAATTCCGTTCCGAGCATACAGAGGAAGATAGAGGATATACAGAGGTGGTGGTGTCCAGTCGGTGGTGTTTACACTCACACTACAGCAACTACAACTCCTTGTTACCAGCTGTGCGAGTCCTGCCTGCCTTACTGCTGCTGGACAAACGAACGAACGGACGACGACAACGACGATGACGACAACGACGACGACACGAACGACAGCAGTTTCGAATCCATAGATGTCGCTTGGCGTTGTATAGTGTATCACTTGTCAGATTAATTTACGTGTTTATATATGCAAAACTCTTATAAAAGCGTTCGTCCTTGTCGTCCTTTGGAAATTATGTTTGGTGTGTCCTGGCTAGCATACGAGTACGAGTGGATATGCGCTATACCCACAGCCTTCTGTGTGTGTGCTGCTTTATAAACTTTTAATTTATGCAAATTGTGGACCTTTCAGGACTCACCGATACACACACACACACGCACACACATGTACACAGATGAAATCAAAAACATTCCTCCGTCTATATTGAAAAATTAAAGTAACCAACCTCATGGTTCTTTCTTATTAAATTCACCCTCCTGAGAGGGTGGTGTGAGGTTGTTATATTAATTTTTCGTGTGTAAATTTGTTGTATATCCTTGAAAGGATTATTTACGAAACAAAAGATGATGGGATGTTTTTTTAATCCATGTGTTTACCGGATGTGAAATTTAATTGGTTTTTTTTTTCTTCTCCTACCCCCGGTTCGTGTCGATGTATGACCGAATGCGTGTTGGGTTACAGTATAACTTTTTGGCAGGGAACAGTGGCGCAAGGACACATGCAAGAGAGGAGAATTTCGCAATTAGAATTAAATCTCAAGCATGAATGTGGAAAATTAGAATTTGATTGCTAAACGGGGAAACTATGTATCTGCGAGTAAACTGCAGTTTCAAAAATTTCTCGGATGAATGAAAGTTTTACGCTGTAAAATGTCCTTCGCTGAGCATCTCGAAATGGTTTTTCGCAAATTACATATTCCCTTAGTGTGGATGTTGAAATTACAGCGAAAAATTGAGTTTACATTTTTTAGGGGAGACACAAAAATGATAAAAAGTAGGACAGATTGTCACTTGCAAGGAATCTAGCTATGAAGGACCTCTTACATCTGTGAGGAACTAGGAGGATTTGCGAGTGAAGGGCGGCGAACCGGTGTATTAAGTTTTGCATTTTATGACGAGGATTTCCAGGGATGCACAACAGTCAAGAATGAAGAATTAATGTGAAAACCAAAATTAGCACTTCCTTCAAATGAGGGAAGTGTGCTTACCTAGAAAAGGGAAAAGAATCACCTTCAGGACTCATTAACAGAGAAAACTTTGGGGGGAATAGCATAGAGCTTTTCAAGATGCGAAACTGCATATAAGGTGCCAAGATCATGTGATAGTGTACCTCGAACAAGTAACATTAAAACGCGGTCAATTCGGTCGACTGGAGCTGTCGATCAGATAATGGAAGGAGTACCTCAAGGGTCGGTCTTAAGACCGATTCTTTTGAACAAAATATGCGATGGCGTGCTAGGAACACTAAGGGCGAGGAGAGTGGAAGCCATTTGATATGCTCTATGCTACACTAGAGGAAGTGGTGTAAAACTCCAAACAAACAATCGGAAACGTCAAGTTATGGGTACATACATCAGGTTTGGAACTAAAGGACCAAAAAAAAGAAGACGTTTCCATAGGCACCGCCAAAAAATGGAATTCAGTGAAGGCATGATCGAATCAAAGCCGAGTCTGATCCAACTTCAGAGATCACCTATCGCTCTCAGGCAAGAAAGCCTCCAGGAGTGACGCGACGGAAAGTTAAATTCTTATTGTGTATCTACAAGGAGTTCCCAGAGTCAGGGAGGTATAGTTTGTCAGTAGAACTGTTGAAGAAATACTAACATAAGTTCCAGCATCACATCCACCCAGAAGAACACGATCGACGCTTATAATTTATGTCCGTTGTACAGATTTTGTGCACGCTTTATCTAAACCTCTATTTTTAATAAAAACCAGAATAGTTTAAATTTATCGCCACCATCAATGGTCTAAGACCGTATTGTGCCTAATTAAGATTCCATCGGATCTCCCCTTCAAAGAAAACAATCCGGGAAAAGGCCTCAAAAAAAAAAAGAAGCCTCCGACCAAGAGAGATCTACTGATTAAACCGCTTAAAGTGTCAAACTCTATCTGAATGACTTCGCTTTTTCATGCAAATTGTCCATCTGTGTGTCGTCATCTCTGCCTGTCTCGCATCGCAGACGAAATATTTAAATAATTTCATTCCTCCACTATGTACGAGTCTATGTGTGTAGTTCTACGCAAAGTATCTACGAGAGAGGGAGAGCGAACAAAAGACAAAGATATTCGGATATTGTTAGCTGATTAATGATTTGACAAAAGCCCTTATGATCATTTGTGTTGTCAATATTGTGATATATTTGACAAAGGCTCGTGCAGACAAAAAAAACCAGTCAATAAAAAAATATCTTATTCCAATCACCGAAGCAGAGAGAGGCGGAATATACTCGTATCTTTAAACGGAAATGTTGTGCATCTTTAAACGAAATGAGATTTTTTTTTTTGTAATTTTATACCCAATCATTGGATAACAATCGGAGAAGCAAAACAATAGCCAGATACTCGTGTATCGGCTGTAAACAAAATGTAAACAAACAAACATTTATTTTGGGCGGAAAAAATCCAATGATTTATGGACCAGTTAGCATATTTTTTCGGGGAGTCATAAGCTGACGGTGGGTAACGTACCTATACGCATTCATCGGATGCTTCAATCGATGCCCGAATGAGATGCATCGCATATTTGCTTCGATTCACATTAATTAATGCACGCAATCGATGCTTAAGAGTGTGTGGGAATGGATACTGATACTGGCGGATGGTTGCGGTTTGTATAGTTTCCTGGAAGTGAATCAACTTCCTAGAATAGTTAGCTCGTTGTGATTGCGACGACGAAGTGCTATGGAAATTTATTCTATAAAAAAAAAATACTATAAAACAAATGGTACTGCTATGTCATTAGGTAGGGAAGTATGCGAGTAATGGAACCGGAAATATTCCATGGAAGGAAGTATGATAGTCTATTTGGCGTTGGGTTTTATGTTTGACATATACATATGTATATATGTACATATAAGTATAACTTGGCGTGACATCATGGTTCTTGCCATCCACCTTGACCTTTATTCAAGAAATAGTTCACTCAGATCGAAGATACTCATAGTGTGAGGTGGTATCTTCTGACACGTTTTCGATACAGAAAATCTTCAATTCGTCTCGAACGGATAGTACAATACTTTGCAACAGCCCTACTAAAGTGGGCGTGGCATATTTCACGTTTTTTTTATTAAAATTCAATGAATACTGCAAGACCCTTGATTTTACATGCAAAATGTAACCTAAATCAGTTTTTCAACGGAAATGCATAGAAAAAGTGGGCGTGGCTATACATAATGTATGAGTGAATTGTAGGGAATTTGACTACCTAAATATTTTGTCTTAATAAATTTTTTCCATTTCAAGTAAAATAGTGGAAAAAATGCGAGTTGCAGTGGACGATTTTCAAAAATGTCTGTTTTTCCTTCTTAGGCGGCTAGGATAGGATAGAGGCGGTATGTAGTATGAATAGCCGAAAAAAATATATAAAAAAAATGGGAAAAATCAAACGGAAAGCTGTCTTCATGAAATAATATGACGCATAACATCATCTGCCAGTGGACTTTCTTTCTTTCTTTGAAGGTCTAATCAACCATATCTCTACCAAAACACCATCTATTCCTTGGAAACTTTCGACCACATACCGATTCACTTTCTTTGTTCCGAAAATTCCTTATCAACTGCAAATCAGAATCAATTTCTTCAAAAACTTTCAATTGAGTCTCAAAAAATGAAACAGCATTTTTATTCGCAAAAATAAACCTCATCTGTACAGACACCCTGTGGCGGCGCCCCAAACAGAGCCATTATTCACCTCTCCGTTGTACATCCTCATCATTCCCTTTTCCCTCACACCTAGGCCGTCCTTTAACTGACCTCTTGTATACCTACGTACTACGTACCAAGTCGGGTATCTGATCATAAATCACTGTACGCTAACAATTAAATTAGCTAAAGAATGAATTTTTAAATAAAAAAAAAAGAAAAAGTATACAAAATGAATAAGAAAAGAAGAAAAAGAATGAAAAACAACTTGTTACACTCATCAAAATCAAAAAAGAGAGAAAAATCACCGAGAAAGATGATTAATTTTTTATTTTCTGCTCCCTGTCAGATATGTTGATGTTCAGGTTGTAATGGGCTGTGCTTGGATGCGGGGGGGATTCCAGTTAACACCTTCTTTGGCGGCCATTTAGAATTCATTATTAATATTTTCTCTTCTCCTTTTTAATTTCAGTTTTTTTTTTTTTTGAAAATCATGGGTTAAATGAAGTTTAATTATTGAACTGAGTGCAACAAATTATGGATGTGGTTTGCAATTAGCATTGATTTTGTTTTTTTTTTCATTCTTTTGGTTGGGAACTTTTTGGGTCAAAACTGAGAGATATGATTTGTAGAATGGGTTAGAGGGGAAACAATAAATTGAAGCTAATGGTAGAGAAGGTACTTTGTGGTGTTCTAATAAAAAAAAAAAAAGAGGAAAATTTTGTGAAATATTGGAGAAGATTCGTCAGAGAAGTGGGTCAGGCGTTTTTGATTGAAAACCTAGGGATTGGGTTTTAAATGGAGACTGTAATTAGAGATACTGTTAGGCCGATCGATCATATATTTTGATGAATCTTCGAAACAAAGTCAAGTACAGTATACTCTTATCAGATAGACCAGCTTGGGTGGATCTGCCGAGGTTAGAAATAAGACATACGTCCAACAAAAGCAAGCTTCAACAGATCCAAGATCAGGGCCCTACTACTTCTTACTAATCTTTAAATACTAATTTCCGAACAACAATTTTTGTATGAGAAAGTTCTGTGCGACGGATATACACTTCAGGAGCGGTGATGACGTGAACAAATTCTTGATGTTCTCTGAGATTCAAAACCCGAACTTTTGCTCAAAGGACTAACCACTGAGCACTACTCCTATGAATGCCATCATTGAGTTTATGGGAAGGAAAGGACTCTAGAGTCTGAAAGGCACAATTTAGGAGAGCACGCAAAGATTTGAAAGCCTTTGAGCCCTCGAAAACCCGGGCCTATGAAACCTGCCACAGAACTGAGGACAAATTCGATGATGAATAGAGCACTTGGAGCAAATACTGTCTCCAAAGTGTACCCCCTGCAATGCCTTCAGAGTGCTGTAAGACACAGCTTGGAACTCAAGAAAATAGGTAAAAAGATTTGTTGAGAACGAAGAGGGTTAGTGCCTGAACTGCTCGATAATAAACTTTCAAGCATTCGGAGATGTTTCTCGAACAAATAGATCGCTTCTGAGGGCCCCAAACTATTCTCAAACATGAGTTTGTGTAGGCAAACCAAGGTATTTGTAAAAATATCAGACGGGTTTATGGAAAGATACACGATTTCTAGGGAGAGACCGAGGAATACTCAAATGGTTAGTACAGATTATCCCTAAACAAGTGAGGACGATAAGTGCAGACAAGTACCAAAGGACCATTGTAGCATTCCCAGCAATGGCTAGCCAAAGAGTGATCTACAAACCTAATGGAAAGCTGGGAAAGAAAGGCTACCAAATGTAGTGAGTTTTCGACGAAGTACCTCTGATTAAGGTAAGTTGTGGAAGAGGGACTATAAAGGCTCTGCAGGTACAGTGACACGAAAGGTGTACGAAACACTTTACAGGCCTTTACGTTAAATATATTCTAGGAATGTGAATACCCATAAATCCTGTCAAATTCCCTCCAAGAACCATGCCCGTCTTCGCCTATTTTCCCTTTCTATAGAAAAAACCGTGAAAGTGTGAGACAAACTTAAATGTATTCTTTATTGGTTTTCCTTATTATAAGTTACCGCACTTTTTCCGAAAATTTATAGCGCGCACCCCGAGTTACGACAACCGCATGCACACACTCCGGCCCGCTCTCCCATATTACCATTACCAGCAATTAACCGCCACTTTAGAACCCATTATATGCCCACTCTGGAGAACCACACAATAGATAGATCTCTTCTACGAACCTATACACACACGTATTACGCTGTTCTCCTTTTGCGGTTTGTTACTGCTCCCATTAAACATATTTGAAGCAATGGCTCCTACACCTGTAAAAAGGGAGAAAAAGGAAAGAAAAAAAAAAAACCGTCCCATACGGGCACTGATGGGTATCTTGTTAATTGGTAATTTTTCCCTTCCTCTGTTTCATCTTCTTTACTATGATTAATAACCTTGTTAATCACCATCATGAGGAACAGGTGGACGACTTTGCGAAAGGAATACCGCAAAACTATAAAAATTCCCCAAAGAAAGAATGGCAATTTGCCAGGACATAAGGGTCAGCGCAACGGCCGCGGGAAGAAACGACGACCGAAGGACGACGACGACGATATAAAAACCCAATGAGGTAACCAATTTACAAGAATTAATCGTCCTGCGTTCATTCATAACCTATAAATGTGTCCAACTCGTTCTACGTGTACACAACATTTTATTATACCAACACAGTGTGCGTAACAGATCACCCGGTAAGTAGTAGCTCGTAATTCGTCGACAAAATCCACCTACAAATAGTAGACGACAGTCAGACAACGACATGCCATCGTTTATCCTTATTCACTTTTTGCTTTCTTTATTATTTTGCGCTTACGTTGCAGGATATCTCGCAGGATAGCCAAGGCAACAACGACGACGACGACGAAGAGGCATACAGCACAGACAAAAAAAAATGCAATCAACTCTCATTTAGCGAGATCATTTGTCACTCTGTTAGCAAGTCTCTCGGTGTCGCTGTCGCATCGCAAGGATTCTTTTCAATTTGACTTATTCCCATCTAGGCGTGGAGAAGGAGAAGGACCACTAAATCCTACCCCCGGTCTAGTTTGTAAATCACATTTTGTATTCTCCTCCTCCCAGCTTCCACCTACCATCTGCGCGACTATAGTCCTAATCTCGGACTTTGACACTCGACGTGTCGCAATGGTATCCTCTCCAGCCTCACGTAGCCGGGTGTGTACAATGACCCAACACTCAACACACACACACATGTCCATGTCCAGTGTGTGTCCGTCCATTTGAAATTGTGAATATATGGCCGTCGGCGGCGGTAGCAAATGCAGCAGGATTTTTGCTCGTCCAGAGCAATTATAATGCAATTAGACACAGCAGTGGCAGCGGCAGTCATAGACCCGGCACCGTAAACCGGAAGATGTAGCGTGGCGCCCGCAAAACATCTCCGCAAAAGTCCTGTTCAAAAATTCAGTGCCACCGCCAACATCAGAGGACGAAACACAGAGAACGACTGTAGTCACATCAATTTCGGAAAATGCCTCGAGGACATGTTATTGTGTGTTGTTCACACACCTACTACTACTACTCCTCCTCCTCCTCCTCCTCCTCTCAGTGTGCTGGGGAACAGGGGTTTTGAAGGTGTTGGAATGTGTTATTATTGTGGCGGCAGGGATGAAGGATGGTCAACATGGAATGAAAATATTATCACACCTTGTATTCCGCCGAAGCACCGACGAGTGAAATATTATTATTTTTTGCTGGGGCCACCTTCCGTCGTCACTTGAGGACCGGACCGGTTGATTCAGAGTCAATAAATAATGGGCCCGGCCAGGATTTGCAGAAAGGTTTAGCGCGGACTGAGTAATGTGTTTAATTCTGTTTGGTATTTGGTTAATTTTGCTGCAGGATATACGACGAGTTGGTTGGTACGTACTTTCCAACTGTGTTCGGGGGTAGTTATTGCCAGCCGATTTGCAATGGGGTGCTGCAGGTGAGGGCTATTGGACCTGGGGCTTTAATTTTTAAAGAGAATTCCGATTGGATGAGTGGATTTCGTTGATCTAAAGATAAATGGATCTGGAAAGGATGACTAATTACAATGGAGAGTTTTTTTTTTCAATAAGTCCGAGACCCGAGAGCGAAATACTAATTGGGAGGACCACGACCGAGGAATGGACGGGGCGACTTGTACAACTCAGAGGTCAATCGGATTGCATGTTTACTCGTGGAAGATACATTGACAGGACAGTACTGACATACTAGACCTAGAAACATCTATAAAATCAACCCCACTTCAGTTGCAGTTACTTACCGTCCTACTTGAGTAACATGCACTAACAACCACTTAGCTGAGTTCTACATTAGAATTCTTAAAAAGCCAATTTCCATGATTATAACCAGAATAAATTCCAATCATAGTCATTGAATAGGAATCTCTCTCTTACGAGCGCCTTCAATTACTTAATTGGCCCACTGAACGAGCCATTCATTGAAACCAGCACCACCGCACACTATTCATCTCCGCGATGCACCTCTAAAAACGGCAACCTCAACTTCAACTAATCAAACTAACAGCGAATAAGCGAATATTGCCACCTACACCGACAGGAGCGCACACGATCCATCCAACTATCATGCATGATGTGGCTTCTGCTGCTACTTCATTCTCGATGATGGTTTTTTTTTTTAACTTAATACTTTTACCATCCCCTCCCTGTCCCCCTAGATCTGGGTACACGTGTCTGTATATCCCGGCAATCCACTTTAATATCCCCGCAGTATTGCTCACCCATAAGGATATTAAGTTCTCACTTGCTCCTTTTCCAGTCAAAAGTTAGTTCACTCTCTCTCTATGTGTACCTATGCACAGGCAGCACACATCTATCTATCACAGCCTCCTCATAAATCCACCGTTTTCCAATCTTTCATGGTTCGGGCTACAGAAAAAAATTCGAGAACATACAAACCGGGTCGATTGCACCACACCACTGGGTTGCCAAGGGTTAGGTGACCCCAAATTGAGTACTTACACCAAACTACACAGACACGGAGAAGGAGGTGGATTGCAAACTATCCTCTGCGGTTTACAGCTGGTATAAAACCCCCAAAAGAATCTCTGGGCAATAACTTAAGAGCAATAGGTTGCATGTTCATGAACGGTGAAGGTGGGGACTTGGAGAGAAACGGGCTTTAAAAATGCATATCCCGAAAGGACGAACCCTAGCCAGCAACAGGGCTAAAAATTGGCGAAAAAACTTTCCAAAAAAAAAAACATCTCGTATGTACCAGGGGCAGCGCCATAAAGAGATAAACCTCATAGTCTATAGCTTGCTCTTGAATTTATTGGAGATTTCGTGCGAATAAAACGTCGTGTGGGTAGGTCCTGGAATCGTTGGTGTATATCATGATTTTTGTAGAAAAGTGTGAGATGATTGTTGTTGCATACAGACAGGAGAAATCAATAAAAGTCCGAAGCGAAAAATGCAGGATATCCGTTTTTAATGCCACGACTGCACACTTACAATGTGCGGTGGGGTTGTGTGTGGGAGAGAGCACTGTCAAATGCCAACACGTGTTGGTATTTACTCTCTCCTACCCATCAGGTTCATTGAGCCGAAAATCAGTCGAGGGAGAGGGTTATGAAAAGATGAAGGCCTACACACGTACATCCATACATGGCCCAGAGGACAAGAGAATACAAGAGGACGGAACTCTTGTTATTCCCCATGGAGTGCAAAAGTCGTTTTCAACCCTTTTATTGCTTCAGCTGACCGATAAGTGGTGTAGCTGTGCCAAAATATGAGATCCTTTCTTCATTTTTTTTCCCTCCGTCTGCATGATTTTTTATTTTATATTACGACTCCTGTGGGGGGTTAGATCACATTTCACATAACGCATCAGATACATTCCATTCTCTCATATGTCGAACCATGATTCGAATGCAAATGAGCAATAGCTCCTCATCTCATCCAACCATGAATGAATCCATTATGTTAATTAGTCCTTCAAAAAAAAACTTCTCATGGCCGGGCTTTGTGTGCTTGCATGATGATATCAGTCTTATTTGTGCGGGTTGAGATACATGCCACAATGTATTAACATTCACCTCGAAGAGGGTTTGTTTTCTTTTCTATGTGTGAGGCTTCTTTTTGGGGGGATGGGGTGGGCCACCCCTTTCATGTTGAAGTCAACTGTATCATTCTGGACTTCTATCGATGACCATCAATGATGGCCTTTGACTGTCTTTATATACCTGTACATATGTCTGACCGACAAATCGAGGGTGGTGGGTTATAAAGGTAACGATAAACCGTTGATTAAAAATGGGAGGTTAAATATGGGCAAGGCTCGCAGCATAGTATGCATACCTTTGTGGTTGTTGGCCTTTGTTAGCTATTTTACGGCAGTGGTTTTTTTTTTTTTTATTTTTGGGGGATGGTAGGTGTTTTATAAATGAGGACTCTCTGGTGTATCGTGCTGGAAGCTCATGAGTGTTATCTTTTACGTTATTCCATGCAATTTTGTTCCCATTTGTAAAAAAAAAAAAAAAAAACAGAAAAGTAGAGAAATGGCTTAATTTTGTTTTAACAGTTTAAACTGACTGTTGGCGTGGCAACCCTATCTGAGATCAGAAACTGACATTGACGGCATAAAGTCGTAAAGGGTAAGCTGTATCTTTATCTATTTTTCAGTGCTTACGGCAAAATGAGGTCATAAAGACGCATGGACATTGAGGCTATCGTCCGATTTGGTTTGTCTCTCATACAGAAGCCATTACTTTGGGAAGAATATTAAGGTAACATGAGGCCTGAGGTGTATCTGTGGGGAGTGCTTCAGACGACAAAATCGCCACCTAAATTCTTTGATATTTTTTGTCGCAGTCCCTGAAATGTATCTACTGATAGATGCATGAGATATGTGGTCCCACTGACTGAGGGAATACTAATACCTAAATTTTCGGGGATTTTTTTTGTGCTGAGTTAGGTTTTTCGAACTCAAACTTTTATGAGCGATATTTAATGAATTCAAGGAATATATTCAGACTGGCTACCCCCCCAGCTATACAAGTCGAGCGAGCGAACACAGACATTCCATCAAGTGCAACGGTAAAGGAGGTGCTGTGTGGAAATGGAAAGGACACTGTGGGATGCCCTACAATGACTTGGAATTTACATCACATCAAGTTGTCAGCCATTGATGGACTGGAATACCACACAAGTCAAGCTCTAACTTAGACATAGCTATCTGCAGTAAAGGCACTCTTTGTGATCCTGCTACACTGGAAGTGAAGACATTGATCTAACTTAAGACTTCTTGGACACTGGCACTGCATGAAGCTATCGACAATAGCCGAAGGACACTTTTCTTTCTTTTGTTAGAGAGCTGCCGATCGAATGTTTTGCATTTTACATCAGAAAGAGTCGCAGGATTTATAGATCAAAAGGTTGAGGGTAGTGGGGAGACGGACATTGCCAGGAACCTAATGATGCTTCCCCCTATTAGCCGTTTTATTCAGTTACAGCAATTTCATCCGCTCTTTGCTACAATCTACCTAATCGCCTTAACTATTCGCAAGTTATTTACTGCTGTTGGAAGCTATTCCACCTCCACTCAAGCCCTTTGATGACCTTTGCCTGTTTTTATTTTCCCGAAAATGATGTCCCAAAATCTATAACGAAGTCGAGTGTGTCATACGTTCTGCCACTGCTCAAATACCACTAAATATTGGATTAGTTCCACCATTTGACTCATAGAGAAACACTGCAACCTTTCTAAGCCGATTTCCTGACTCATACCCAACGTCCCCGTCCCACCCGCGAGACCAGGCTGCCTCAATCAACCCCTCAAATTCGTTCAATTGCAATTGTAGTGCAAACTTTCACAATCCTAACAAAAAATTACATATTCATCGCTTCCAAAGGGCTGATATGTAAATTCATGAGAGTGCATCTAGGCTCTGCCCCCTGCACACAGATACACGGTACACGGTACACGATACAGGATACACGATCCACCCAATCCATACCACCGTTATGTCATTAGTAATTTATAGTAATGGCATCGTAATGCAATATGCACTTCATTAAACTCCCCCGGCATTGCCAGGACCGTTCGCGCACGGTAAGGGTGCCAAAGTGAAGCTATCACGGATAACGATACAGCTAAAACAGTGGCGCGCACACAGTAGAAGGGCCTTCAGGGGCATACCCACACTCACCTTTGCGCTAGTGTAGGGAAATAAAATAAATAAATGCAGAAATCCGGCTGCGAAATTTTGCACAAATTGCGCCCGCTACACTCGTACGAGTGAATGTATCTATAGTGTGCAGCAACTACTACAAAGAAGTGGAATCAAAAACGGAAGTGTGCAAGGATGCCCGCAGCCAGTGGCAGTGGTAGTGGCAAAATGGATGGCTCAACCCCATCCGAAAAATCACCCTTTTGCAGCACATATGTGCTGAGCCCGGTGCAATGGGTGCGCTGCCCTCGACGTGGCGTACTGAAATCAAATTTTGCACGTACATTTATGCCAATTTTGTCGTTTTAATTTATTTAACTGTATCAACTATGTCCTGGAGACCCCAACCCCTTGCGAACCCCCTGCTCCTTGGCAAAATGGCTATTTGTTGATTTCGACCAAAAAAGCTCGCTTAGCCAGTTTGCTTTGGTGTTTTTCCCTGTACACCCTGGCTGGTATAGCTAGGGCGGGTGTGAGAATGCACTTCCGGGGATTGTAGCGCTGTGTACACCATCCGCATCATCATCATCATCATCGTCATCCATAGAAAAAGGTTTTTCCAATATTAATGACCACTGCTGCTCTAGTGCATGTGCAAATTTATGTTCCAAGGGATTGTGAACTTTTTGTACTCCGTTTATATGATGAGGGTTCTCTTTTGGCTTTTATTGGGAACTTCAAAGATAAAGTGGTAGCGGACCGGGTTTGGGTGTGCAATGCAACCCAACCAACATGGAGTGGCTCTAGAACGTGGTTTGACTTGCCAAAATGGTTTTTCCAAGCGGGTTTCGAATGCATTTTCCACCGAAAAGGCAAACACAACTTTTCAGGGTAATGGATAGGGGTGATACTGCGCTGCGCTGCGCTGCGTTGCGATGATGATGATGGTGGATGCATGTACCTCCTTTCCGTACATAAAACAAATTTGTCTAATGCAAAACAGTTTATCTGATTAAGAGAAAATTGAAAATAGAGAAAAACAATATACAAACACACATACAGAGAAGAGATAGATAGAAAACACAACAAACAAAGCAGTGATGCGATACGATACGGGATGAGATATATTGCTATGGTGCCACACTGCACCCAAAGACGACACACAGAGGCAAATTCAATTAATTTACTGCTGCGTCGCTCACTTAGTATAAAGTCCTGGGGTCGGAGTCGGGGTCGGGCTGTATCGGTGTTGTTTGTAAGTGGGTGTTGTTTTTTCATCAACCGCTCTGCCATATTTAATATGTTTTACAGGCGGCCTTTGTCCCGATAAGGCTTTTTATGCATAAACGAGAGGAAATTAGATTGAAATTGTGCCAAGTGGAGCAGAGCAAATAGGATGTACGTGTGTCCTTCTCCGAAAAATCAATTTTACAACAGCCGGTCGCTTCGCTGGCCGAGGGTAATATTTATTAGATCTGTGAGTTGACTTTGGCAGTGCACTCATGTTTTATGGGCAAAATTGGGTTAAATGGTCGCTTAGTTGGCAGGGGGATATCTTTTTTTTTTTAATTGTATCTCACAATTAGATAATAGATACGCTCATGAAATAGTTTGATATTCAATGAATCTGCCAATCGACGTACGAAATTTGTCTGCTCTATCCAAGCTCGTAATGATAAAACGAAAACGGGCAAATGTCTTCATTTCCTGATGACCCCAGACTGGAAATTTCAAAGTCTTTAGATCCATAGTTGTAAAGGAATGACAAAAAGACTGAAGCAAACCCTAAAACATTCAAAAAGAGAATTTTAAAAACTGGCGCCCAATGCGGGGTCACTATGACCCACAAATCTGTACACCACTGCAAGCAGCTCTGTATCGAAATCAATGCTCAACTTGAAGCATCTTAAGTGACCAGTCCCAACGAAAAAACTACACTAAATCTTAAGAAATTCGGAAAACTGGCGCCCAATGCGGGGCCTGTACACCTGTACACCACGGAAAGCAGGTCCCTGTCGAAATCAACGTCCAACTAAAGCACCTCAAGTGCCAGCATTGCAGATAAACCTTTTTAAATTCGTTGTACTTAAGATCACAACTACCAGCATTACCGATTACAATGATCCTCTTACCTATACACGTACATACATATATTTCCCTTTCTCAAGCCATCTGTTGGATTATCATAACGCCCTGTCCTAGCCACCACACCGATTCGATTATCGGCGATCACATTTGCATATAAAAAATAATCACATGAGACAGCCAACAAGAATGAAAATCTGCTCCTAGCCTGCATTCAAATTTCATTGTGTTGCTTCAATAGTAATAAGAATAAAAGAAACTATCTGCATCGTCCATTGACCACACAACGCCATTTACAATTTGCAGATACAACAACAAAAAAAACTCTAACAAATATGTAGTTAAAGGAAGTACCTAGAAGTACCCCGCCCTCTGCATACAAACTACTCAATGAAATGGTCCTTCGAGTCGGAGGAGTATAAAGAAATCGAAAATCTAAAGTACAAGAGTAACCTTTTGCGAATGCATGTCCTTATGTCTCTTCGTGTATGTATCCTTCGTGTGTGTGTGAAAGAAAATGAAAATCCAGAGAGAAAGCAACAAAAAAAAAGAAAAAAAAAAACAAGAAAAGCTTCAACAAATTCAAATGAATCCGATTTTCCAATTGAAAATGCAGCCAATGTTACAGCCAGGACTAACAGCAAACTATTTGCACAATGGACACAAACACACACACACACACAAGTACAGCAACATGCTATCCACTCTCATTCGAAGAATTATTTATCATTCGACAACAGTTGTAGAAGTAATGGTTGTTCCACTCTCGATCTCCGACTGTCTCGCTGCACCAGCCCTCCGTCCGTCCGTCCGTCCAACCTATGTCCTGTTTAACTACTCAATTTTCTCTGTAGCGACTACAGCATACACAAGCGACGACGAGCGGAACAACGAGCGTATGTGAAATGGCCGGATATGCAATGCAGGACACAATGATGTGTTGTTTATCCTAAGCGCTACAGATTTTTCGAGTTTACGTAGTAGAAATCTCTTCTCACATACAAAATGGCATAAGGTTGACGTTATACTCTACTCTGGTATTTCTTTTTTGTGTTGTCCTGTTGTTTGGGGGTGGAGAGTTGCTGTGTAAACCAGCAGGACAAAACTAGGGCGAAAAAGGGCAGAGCAAACAACAACAAAAAAAAAATCGAGGAATATTGTTCGAATAAAACGTGAGCACCAGTG
This sequence comes from Xylota segnis, assembly GCA_963583995.1. NCBI lineage: Eukaryota > Metazoa > Arthropoda > Insecta > Diptera > Syrphidae > Xylota > Xylota segnis. The sequence goes on from OY757238.1 coordinate 2,282,014, forward strand.
ATCGTGTTTGTTGTTGTTCCTGGCAAATGTATACCACATGTGAACACATGCAAACGCACTTTATGTTGATTCGTACAGGGTGTTTCGAAAAAGTGTTGGATTTGGATAAGGACAAGCAGATACTTGTATGGGATTGTCCTTCGTATCCGTATCGTGTGCTACAGTGAGGGCAAACCTTGAAGTCTTATAGGTACTGGCCTTCGCCCTCTATGAGCCTTGACAGCTCTACGATCTCGAAACATCAGTAGTAGTTTTAGAGAAAACCTTATAGAATTCAAAAAGGACATAGCCACCTCTAATCCGGTAACAAATTTCCAACACCATTTACATGGAAATTTTTCCCTCCACCCTGTACAGTTCCGGCATGCCAAGCATACCTGTGTTTTTATGTCAACCATTGGCTCCGTCAAGTGAATGAAAAATACAGCAATGTTTACTATTGGAAGAGTTGCACAAGGACCTCGGGACCCACACCCCCTTATTCACCATCAGTAGTCAAACAGAGACTTTTACTGAGTTAATACACACAACCCGATTTCAATGGACAATTATTGAATCTGTACGCAATCCAGTTGGAAGGACATGAGAGAACAGCCATTCACTGGGTGGAATGGAGCAAGTTTTGATTCCAAAATGAGAGAATAAAATCAAACTACCAAATGGTTTTAAGTAAACTATCCTCTAGTTGATATCGGAACAATTGGTATGTTCTCTTCATTCGCTATTGAATGCAGGGGATTAGAATAGGAATGCTACAAGCAGGATGATGATGCTGATTAAGTTGGAATGTAGTACGTCGAAACGAGGATAAAGGACTGTAAGCATGCATTTGCACTTATTAAATGAATTGTCATGCTGGGGATTGTGTGTCGATGATGTATTTGCATCTACTTTACGCGATTGTAGTTTGTAGATGGTGTGCTTTAGATTTGGTTGCAAACTTTCAGATATTAGCTAACATTGTTCGAAGAATCAGTGACACTACCGCATCCAATTTGATGACTTGGTCTACAGACAGAGATCGACACTCTCATTTGGAAACGTTCGAGTATCTATCATATATTTTTGATCACTGTGGGTCACCACTCGTATCTCGAACGAACTACATGGTTTGACAGATTTAAGTAACCAAACCTAATGCAGAAAAAACACGCAATTTCCACGAGTAGAAGTGATTTAACTGCCACCCGAGTTTCAAACAGAACAGCAGTCCTCAACTGAGATTAATTTAAAATTAAAAAAAAAATATATTGGCGCCCAACGCAAGTCCATACCTTCAAAGGCTCTATCCCATACCCCATACAATACCAATCAAAGTTTTTGAAAAAAATCCTGATCGAAAAGGACGCAACTTCTTCCGACTCAATTTGTCTGATTAAAAATCAGTCTATAGGTTCCATTCAATCAGGTATTGCATTAATTAAAGGCTCCTCTCCGGCCGTCTCTCCATTTTCATTAATTAAACTCCATCAAAGTTCCATCCGATAAATAAAAATAAAAAAAAAAATCACAACTATTATAGTATTACCTATCCTTAGATCAAACAGACTCACAAACATCAATACTCTACACCAACCACTATTACTGCGTTCGTTTCAGACAAAAGCCATTTGCCCTCTCCCGCGTTTCTCCTGCGTTTGTATGCACTTTCAGACCATGGAAAAAAAATGTTCCTCTTCTATCCTACTATCCCGACAAGTCCCAAAGGGGGAGCGTCCCGGCAAAGCAACAAAAACATCTATTTATTACAAAAGAATGCAATTTTTGCAGTAAAAAAGCAAAAAAATCGAGAAAAAACATAACAACACACAGAAACGCACACACAAAAAGGATATGACTACTAGAAAGGATTACATTGCTGGTATTAATTGCATTGCACTGTGATGTCAGGATTTTCCTATATATTTATCCACCTCAGTGTTTTTCCTATTTATTTAGTTTTCTGCTGTTGAATGGAAAAAAAAAAAAAATATAGATGAACGATGGTTAAGCGAAGAGAACGGGCGGGCAGATAACAACATCCTTTGACCAGGGAACAAGCTGGATTTGCTGTTTTAATTCCTTTCGCCCTCCTTCTGCTCTCATCATCCACTCTGAAGTTCATCCAGATTTTTTCCTTTTTAATTTCACTTTACTATTTTGTTGACTTTTCTGTTGACTAAGAGTTTAATATACAGCCTCTCCACCAGGGATGGCAAAACAAGTAAAAAACGAATGAAACGGATTTGTAAAGGATATTCAAGGGTTCTGCCATGTTATCCTGATCCTATCCTTCGCGTCGTCATCATTTGACATCAGTCGTCAGCTATTTTAGGTTAAATAAAGAGACAAGAAATGGTTGTTTAGCTTTGTGTGCCGAAAAATTTAATTTGCTGCGAAATGTGTCCAGGACTCTACCACATAATCGTCATAAATCCATCGAATATCTGTAATTTGAGGCGAAATCGATGGGCGCTTCTCTCTGCTGTCACTATGATGGTGTAACGATGACCTAATTATTGAGAATACATTCGTTTGCTAGGATACAAATGAAATTTTCTCCCAAGGCGACAATTCCAGTATCCTGTTTCGGCCTGTCGAAAATTATAACATATGCCAGCCAAGTAGGAATGTGTATAGTGTTTTGGGCCCCAGTACTGACATGTGATTCCTGTTACTCCTTTCCTTCTCATTCTCTGTATTTTTGTGGTACTGTGGCCATGACTGCAATTAGGCGTAATAGAAAACTGACCGCGATGTCAAAATTAATTATTTGAGAACAATGAGGGGGCAATGTCCTTGTCGTACAAGGATTCTGAGAACAAGGAGTTCATTGGCATTGCCAAGTCGTGCGAATTCTGAGTCTGTCTATGTATGAACCTTTAAACTTGGAGTATTCTGGTATAAGTTTTGAGGTATGCTCGACGCCTAGTGAAAGTGTAACGAAAATGTAACGAAAAGTGGGGGTATTTCAAAGTATGGCATCAGTGGAATTGGGGCGTCTTTCTGGGATCTTTTCAACGGAGAACGATAGCGAGTGATGCTACTATTAAATAGAGCACAAAAGTACACAAAATGGGTTTCTAGTTGGACCGAATAGAAGAAGTTACATGACATTCAAGCCTTGTAACGAAATTTAGAGGTTTTTTATGGCTGGAACTAGAGCGTTTCTTGCCGTCTATCTGCTGGATAACTGAAGCCAGTGGTATTGGTCTTAGAAGACCTTAGTTCGAAGGCCTAAGATCATCCATCGAATCAAGGTATCAACGAATTTAAGTATCTATCACAACTTTGCTGGATCATATCTTTGAAAGATGTGTGCTGTTCAGTCTGGCATGACTCCAAATGATTCTAAGACCTCAGGATCTGTTACCACTAGTTCCCAGCAGTTTACCAATACCAGGCTTATAGAGGAACTGCAACTTATCACTGACTACGCACTAAAGGGTGTCCTAGTTCCTTAGTGACTCAGTGAACTGAATCACAAGTTCATTTGTTCTGATGAAATCAGTAAAAAGGATTGACAAAGTCCTCAACAACTGTCTGAATTTCACAGAAGTCCTCAGGAAGATAATGAGAAGAATGATTATATTTTAAACCAACAATGAAAAATCCCCTCAAAGTTGGTATGATGATGTTGATCTTCGACATTACCACAGGGACTCAAAGGACTTGCTGGTTGATTCCAGCAAAGTGTGCAAAAATCCTAAGCAAACACCCATCTCGTTATAAACATTTGTCACCCTCGCGCAGTATATATCGCGCAAGTGTCCTAACTTATACAGGAAATGAATGATGACCACAATAATAGGAGGGAAGGAAGTGCGAATAGCGCCCGAGATGTGGACACTTAATTCGCAGCATAACACCAATACCGCTGTTCACCACCCGGCAGGGGTGCGCGCTTCTTCCCAACCTCTCCATCAGTTAGCCACTCCACCCAAACTGTTATTGCCCACAAAATGTGAATCGAAATGGCTGCACCACCCCAATGCATATGCCACCACTACATACATATGCACATTGGCCGCATATCATCAATGGCGAGGGTGGCGTATGGAGTGCGGTGGCGGTGTGGCAGTGTACATGTTTTCATTAGAACGGAACTGAAAGCCATTTGCATAAATTTTCCAGCCTCAGCCCAGCCAGAAGCTAAAAGAGAAATATGTTTCTCGCAATACAGTTGCAGTGAAACTCAAACTCTGTCCGGCCATTATAAGTGGGGTGGCGGCAATAGTATCGTTTGCTTCCTCCTCCTGCCGCTGCAGCCCATAAAAATCGCAATAAAAGCAAATAAAAATCGCCCGAGCAAAAAAAGACGTACGAATCCACGCAGAAACTCATCGAACCCAACTAGCCGGCAACTCCCCCACCCTCGCCCTGATGTCATGTGTGTGCATATCCTTTGGTTGTAGTTGTATGTCCTGGCGGGCTCAACACACTAGAGCCCTCTCTGATTATATTTACAGTGCACTTAATCAAAGTTGTTTTTCGGTTGTTGTAATAATGCGCGACTCCTTTTTTTTTTTCTTCATTCGTTTGCCTCTTCCCTTTGTGTAGTTCCATAGTGGCAGGACCTCTGTGTACTTTGCAGTGAATCGACGGCAGTTATCGTCGTACTTGTTCCCTTCTATATTCCTGTGAAGTGGCTCTGCGAGAAACAGGGAGCACACTTGGCACACGGTTGTGCCAGACTTTCTTTTTTGTTCCTAGGACTTCGTTTTTCTATGCACTATTACTTATGTTGCGAAATATCCTGCAGACTTACCAGTCACATGGCAAGGAACAAAAAAAAAAGGACGACAATAAAATAAATAAAAAACAGCTGCAGCAGTTGTTCTCTGCCGCTCCTTACTCCTTGCCATCCCCCTGATCCTAGTCATAGACACATACACGTACTGCTTTGGGAAATATATATATGCATAAGTTTTATGCTGGCAAATTTAATATTGTTGTAGTTTATTGAGAAAGAGAGCGAGAGTCCTCTAAGTCCTGTTTGGAGTGGAGGACTTTCCACCGAGGACTGTGCAGCGTGGAAGACTCAGCAGATTTTATTCATGTTGATTGCTTGTGGAGAGACGGTGAAAGTTGGTGTTGGATTTCAAGAAGGGAGACCACCACCAATGACAAGGAGCGAAGACATTGTTCGCACCTGGCTACAATCCGAAGTTTGATTTGCATTGCTAAGGGATAGAGGGATTTTTCGGCAAAATCCCAGGGCTGGTAACAACTCGTTGAGAGTACTTTTCGTAAATTTGTTATAAGATATCTCAGGGGACATTTATTGGGCTGGTATTTTTGTTGGGAGTTCTTGGAGTGCTCTAATCCATTACATGGTGGTGGCGTTTCCACAAGGGGATGGAGCTTTAGAGAATTGCTATCGAATCGGTGTATGGATGTCACCAGTCGTGAACTGTTTCACTGTTCTTGAACTTGGGTTTGGGTTGAAACACTAGGCGATGAGGGGACAAATCAGAGTTTTAGATACTTTTTCAAGTTTGAATTCACTTTTACTCTGCGTGGCCAGAATTTAAAGAAAAGTATCATCTGGAAAGGTGAGATGAAAACCTATGAATCTTCTAAGATCAAAGTGCTGGAAAAGTAGCCACATGGTGGAGAGGAAGCTTCCTGTGAGTCATGTAACAACAACTGCAAGACTGAATAATCCTAAAAATCTGTCTGCGAAACTATGAAGTGATTATCTGAGAAATCATATCCATCCAGTATATAAGCAACGACATCATCATCATCATCTCAAATGTATGTATCTACAGCTGAACAAACCTACTTGGTTGATGAACTCAGTTTCGAAATGATTGACTGAACCATTGTGAAGAAATTTCAATCAAACGAAAAGCATTTAATGGGGATTTGTTTCCCTCCAACTGGTCCTTCGAGCCGGAATATCCATCACCAGTTTTTGCAATCTTCTACATTACTACCGGGTGCGAGAAAAAATAAAGAAAGACAGGACATTAACCTCAATCATTCCCCCCGTCAACGACGATCTTAACCCAGTTTCCTTGCCAGCTTACAACAAAAAAAAAAAAGAAAAAAGAAAAGTAAACATAAATTCCAAAACGAAACATCCATCATAAAATGAAAATACGTTTTCCTCACCAAGGTAAGAAATCACGTGCCCCCGGGACCGACTTTAACACATATACATCCTCTTCCCTAAACTACTACGAGTACTTAATCTACAAAAAAAAAAAACAAAAAAATTAAAGGAAGAAGGAAGAATGTCGCATATGACTCGAACGAGCGTGTGCATAATTTTTGTTGCTCTAACGCGAGCCGAGGACGAGGACGAGGACGAAAAGCAACGATATGATTGCAGAGTATGACACATGAGTGTATGTGAAACAATTTTCCATCTCTAGCATGGAGATGAGACTCCACCGCACCGTCGCCATACACAGTGTTATGAACACGAGAGATTTATGATCATTCATATTAAAAAATATGTTTTATGTCATTGTCCTTTGGTTGCAAAAAAAAAAAACAGAAAAAAAAAACAGAAAAGGAATAAAAAGGGGAAACAGGGACTAAGTGTCGCGTGATAATAATGATGGCACCGTGTACAATTGTTCTTAAAATATCAAAAATCGACGACAGGGAGGCGCACATTGTCACACAGCCAAAGGATACACAGGGATACACCGGGAGTCCTGATGGGATATACAGTATTTATTCTTTTTTTGTCTAGCTGTCAGCGGGAAGTGATCAAATGAATTATAATGTACAAATGCCACAAGAGTTTAAATGCAAGGAGCTTGCCGCCGACACTCTATTATGTCAGTGTTGTGTGTTGCGATGCGATGCGATACGGCTCGAAGGACCAGGTTCAAGTGAAGGGGAATAGCCTGCTGCCGCTCATTCTGGGATAAATTCGTGTCGGCGGCGTCATCTGCAAATGATTTATATATATTTTTTTCTTCTGCTGTCTTTTGGTTATCCTTGTAAAGTGACGTGAAAATATCCTTGAAGTGAAAAATCGTGAAAAAATCCAGCGAATTGTTTAAAGTTTTTTTGTTTTTTTTTTCTTTTTTAATTAAACTGGAATCAGAAATGCTTTGTACGTTTTTTTTTTTTGCTTTGTTTATTTGCCATGTCTGCGGATTCGTCGAGGTGTAAATTCTCAATCCTGCCAGCAAAGTGAAAGGAATGCACAGGCAGCCAGCAAATAACCCTTCGAAGCAGAAAAAGGTGGATAAGGCGAGCCCCCTTCTAACCAAACAATTACCCTCGAGGACGACGAATATACAGACAAGCACACGACAGGATGTGGACACCAGTCACCCACAAGCGGTGTCACTACGACAAAATCCGCAGCGAATCCAATGAATCCTGCGAATCCTTCAAACAAAAATCCTGTAAGTCCTCTGAACTCAGTGATTTTTCCAAGCCTCTCCCCTGTGATTTTGTTCAAAATGCGTTTTGGCAGAGCATTTTTTTTTTTTTACTTTTCGTCCTTTTTGCCCTCTTTTCGGTGGTGTTCCTTCCGCCCCCGCTGTTTCGTGTAAGGTGATTTCTTTAAGGGTGCAATAGTCTGGCAAAAAACTCGTTACAATCGAAAAGGTAACTTCAGGATATCACGCGCTATAACCATTTCAATCCCTCATCTCCGCTGGTATCCTTTTTTTTTTTTGTTTTAACTTTTTCACTTTATACGTTTTATAGCCCAGCGACAGACAAAACTATTACTGCTGCTGCTACTGCTACCGCTGCAGTGGAAGGATAGTCGATGGATACACGTTCGCTGTCGAAAATTTATTGTTTCCACCAAGCTTTCTCAGGTAATTCAGAAGAAAATCCTTTAGTGTCGGGCGTCTTAGCAGAGCAATTAGTCGGTTAATGGCATTTTGCAGGATTCGTTTTGCCAACCCCCAAACCATTGGCATGATAAACTCCTTTATCCTTGTGTGAGAACGCGTTTCAATTTTGAAAATTTATTGTTTTGATTTCAGCCTCTGTGCGCGGCTCTTTTGTTGCAATTGTTCTCGATGTGCTCTCTTCCCGGGTTGAGGAGGACGTTAATGTTTTTTAATATGTCGTTGTCGCTGCCGTTGTCCTTGCTGCCGGTTCAACAGGGGGCGAGGGTGAATTTGAATTGTATATGAAAAGTTAAAAATGGTAAAATAGTCTAAGATAGATGGCTGTGAGCGCCCTCCTTTTGATTGCTTGGGCGCGTTGCTTGTAGATGATGTCCTTAATGTGTGCGTGGAGTGTATGCACGCGCGGTAGTTGGAGAATAAGGTACAAATTAAGGAGCATAAATAAAATTCCCGCTATATGCACGCATCTTTCATTTTTAACGGTATTGTTTTTTTGCTCCTTTCGCCTTTGTTCGCCCGGTGGAAAATAAATTAAAATTTACAATGCAATTGTGTCGGGAGTGGGCTATGGCAACACCTCAGGGGGATAGGATTGGATGTCATATGGTCTGGCGGAATGTAATTACACGTGAAATGAAGGCGGAGCGGCGCGGCACGGCTCATGGGAATGGGAAATTTAAATTAAAATTGTTTTCACTGGGTAAACGATAAAAGAATTACCTGGCAAGTGCAATTACTCCTGTAAAGGCATTTTAATGACATCGTCTTTATTCTCTACTTAACGCAACGGGGGAGCATATTTTTTAAAATTTAATTCTCACTGTTCATTATATTGCTCGTTCTTTTAATTCTCAAGGTTGTAGCCAGCCATCCTCGACTGCGACTGACAGATGGTGCGCAAAAAAGGAGAGAAATCCCTTCGATGGGCTTGGGTAAAGGATTTAAAGCCTTTAAATGTGAGCTTCTCGGAATTATTTACTGATTGACAGTGTTACTGTAAGTCCTGAGATCCTGATTTTAAGGCAATTGGTCAAAAATCGCAGAAGTATTACGTCGTAGATACATGTCGTGAACATGGGTATCGTTGTATGGCTAAGATGCAAAAAAAGAGGCAAGTTTTGTCAAGGTTTAGACTTAGATTTGGTTCCTCAAAGGCCATGCTCTTCGAATGTAACAGATACAGACTTCAATTTTGAATGAGAAAAACCTAGTCACTGGTTTGTGGAAGGCTTAGACTACTCAAGGGTTCATACTTTGCAGAGGTCTGTCACCATTGAGAGAAATTTAGTCAAAGCTTGACCCAAGTTTGACTTGAAATCAGACTCTCTTTGAGTAATGTATGAACTTGTAGTCTAAGGAATCTTTCGACTGAGAATGATTATCATAATTGGAATTTATACTCTCATGGGTTCATGACAGAGTTTGAAACCTAGCTTAGTGGATTCTCGTTATGCCTGCAAGGAGGATATTGCTAACAAAAGTCCCAAGAATTCAAAAATTTTCTTAAGCACTATGTACTGCTTCAAAGGCTCGTAAAGAATGGAACCTCATTTCAACTGTAAGACTAAGCTTTTTCCGTATCTATGCTTGGTTTCCAATCAAAAAATTGTTACGAGAGTACGTTCTATGCATTTCGAGGAGATGTAAGGAGGATAAAGAATGTCAGACTCGATGTTTCGCCGACAAACAAATGACTGAGCAAAGCTGTGTATTTCAGATAATCTTAAAGTTCCGTCTCTAAGCTTCAGTAGCATTTTGTTTGCTTTGAACTTTAAGGACTGTGCTCTCAAGTTTCAATTTCATTTTCCTTCCAGGAACCCTTAAACTATATCCAAGTGGATTTTCTGAGACAATCTTTAGTTATTCAAGATTGTAACTTGTAATGCGAAGCAGGATGCATCCAAAGTCCTTGAATTATACATCAAGAGATATGCTCCCATCACAAATTCCAGGAACACAGGAACGGGTTACAGTATTCAAAGAAATTGTGCACTGATGAGCTCCAGGAAAGGGTCTCTTTCAAGGTACTCAGGAATCTCTCTATATATAGCCTTGCCATGGCAACCAATAAGACCGATAATCGACCTTTTACATCATATTTCACCCGACATAATATTGAAATCGATTTGAATCCCCCAGGGACAGCATAATTCCTTAAAGCACTCCGCCTAATCCCCGAGTGTCAAAAACCAATAACATATAAATTTACATTTTACCCATTCATTAGGGCCGGGAAATTTATACATTTAACCACATCGTACTGCCATTCGCTGGAGGAATGAAAATGATCGTCCTTTGCAAGCAAACGTACAAAAAGTCACAACTACGGAGCCTGCATGCAAAGCACTTCGTGAGTTTGTGTCTGTAACTGTGTGACATAATAATTCAAAAGTTCAATCTGCAGATACACACACACACCCATACACAGGGTCGGGAAAATGCAACAATTTAACGACAACGGGACAAAATGAAGAATCAGAGAATAAAACTCTGTCCTTCTTCCTTTAAATGTCGTTTGCTAGTCAATGCTTGAGATAAGGGACCTTGCACAGGAGCAGCCACCCATTCCACTTGCCTTACCTGCCCTCTTGTACGAGTGTATGTATTTTTTTTCTTTTCTCATACCACTCCACATGTCATCAGAGAACGAGTACCTACCACTCTGTATGGTAGTTTCCTCAACAGCAGGATAAAATATGCGAAAAGTCCTTCCTTATCTTTGCATATACAGAGTTAGTACACCCACACCGCCACTCTCTGGGTCTGCGGCAGCAGACATGGGGTACCGAGTTGTTCCTCGGGAATGGGTCCGAATAATTATTATTATTGTAATTACGATATGGTTGGTGAACAATACATGTTTCAGTTCGTCCTTAGAATATGCAAAGTTGTCTGTTCTTCCAGCAAATGTATAGAGGGGTTTGGTTGGTTGCCACCAGTTCAGCTTGTTGCCTTCGGCATGCTCGGCTGCAGGCGCGCGCACTCTATGGCAGAGTGCTTTTTACTCGCCGTAATTGAGAAGTTTTAAGATTTTAAGCAGTGTGGAAATCACCTGAGGGCAATAAGGACTTTCATTCTTTCTCTCTCTCTTTCTGCGAGGATTGGTGTGTCTTATTGGGGGGTTTAGCCCCGGATGAGTTAAGCAAATGTCACGATGTCGTTACAGTTGTTTTCCCTCATTTCAGTTCCGCATTATAATTATCCACTTATGGATGAAATGCTTTGTATGTGTTCGAAGGTTTAAATGATTTTATAAAGTCCTTACAGTTCTGGGAAACACTTGGAACAATCTTTTCAATCGGTTTTGTAGTTTTCAAATGTCTTTTTTAGACAATTTGGGTAGAGTGGACAGGTTCCTTTCGAAATCCTTCCGCCGAAGTGGGTACTTAAGCACGTAAGGAGTTGTGCGTAGTCGTGCCTAAAGGTTCCCTCATGAAACATGACAAAAATTTGGAAAAATCCTCAAGGTGTGAGGGAAGCTTAGAAACTCCTTGGGACTGTAATCAAACAGGACTCAAAGAAGGCATCAGTTTAAATAAAAATAGCCAACGTATCCGAACAAGCTTCCGAATGGGGCAAGGAATACCACAAAACTGCTGTGAGTATATCAGATGACGTTCTATGTAGATTCTACAATGAGAGCAAGGAGACTTTGAGGGATTATCCCGCAAGATAAAGATATACTGGATGCTCAGAGAAACTGGATTGGAGAAGGTACTATGGACAGTCGGTCATAGCAAGAGTAGGTGCAAAACCACCAAACCCGAAATCAGGAGAAGCATAGAACAAGAGATGTTGCTATGAGACTTATGTACACATGTATACATCCACACCATGCCTGAAAGAAAATATTGGCGAATGGTGTACCAAGACTTGAGCCTTCGTCCATTCGAACTAGGTTTGCCTTCGTAAGGGAAAGCGTAGCGAGGGTAAAATTTCGTTTTTTAGAGAAAACAGCCATAAAAAGTGGACGTAGCTCAATGTGATATATGAACGAAATGCAGAGAAAGTCAATATCTATCTTTTATGTTAAGAGAATTTTTTTCAGTTTCTAGTAAAAAAGTTGAGAAAATAGATTTTTTCTAAATAGTGGGCGTGGCAGTGGGCGGAGCTCAAAAATATTTTCACCACTATTTAACAATGCCCCAATAAGCATACACACTAAATTTCAACGATGTAACTCCACATTTAAGGTGTTAAAATGAATATTTTGTTTATATCCTTGAAATCAAGGACATTCAAGAATTCGCGTTACCATACTCGTATGTATCTCTCAGTTAGCTATTATATTGCTGTACATAGTTATCTTGTATCTCACACCATTTTCAAGAAATATGAAAAAAACTATTTTAAAGGACTATCCTCTCTTCAAAGGCTCCAATCCTTACACATCCTTGATTTTTTTTAAATTGTTTTCAACAAACTCGTTGCCAATGTCTCAAAGATCAGAATTAATATAGAAAACTCCACCAAAAACCAAGGATAACTCGAAAAAGAAAGGAAAATCTACGAAATTCACGATTTTTCCAGTGTGACACGAATTCCGCAAAAAAGTCTTGTGAATGTCTTATGCATCTGACTGCACTTTTTGGCGTTGTGAGTGTCAATTTTCGCATTTTGGAAAAAAACACATATTTCTTGGGAAATAGTACTTGAAATCAGGACAAATAGTTCCGATAAGCTATTTAGCGGGCAAAACTATTAAATCCTGCAGATATTTCGTCCTAAAGGAAGGAGTTTTCATATGAAAAACAGGCACAGAGTCTCACTGGAGGTAAAGACACGAAACCAAGAGCAGAACCCAGTATATGCTCTCAACGAGAAAAAGCACACCATCGACGAATTGGAGAGGATGTCAGAGTTGACAAACTTGAGGTTGTAAAGGACTCTGTCAGCCTTGGCTCTGCTATCCATCAATTCTATAAACAAGGAGAATAACTCATCCAAATCGCTCTGTTTTCAGCTGAGAAGCTAACTAACAAGTAAAGCCATGTCCCCAAGAACTAAGACCCAGTCATCCCAGTCCTACTTTATGGTTTTAAAGCATAGACTACCCCATTTGCGTTGGCAGGCCATTAGAAAAGGATACTCAGCAACGAACTATACGAGTTGTACAGAGATATCGACGTCTAAACGGCTGGGACATGATGAGTAGAGGAAATTTCAACTTTAACTATCGCGCTCATGTGGAAGGTGACCTCAACCGACTTGGATTGAACAACTAGAGGGAGTTACCTAGCTGGAAAGGCTGCTTGCTTGGGGGTCAGATCCACTGTAGACACACTGTCTATTCGTCATACAAATGGAAGGACAGCTATCCACACTCTAGAATGGCCGGTATCCAGGGTCTCTAGCGCCTTCAAATCATTTCCTATCCACGTTCCTGCTCCCAGTACTTTAAAAAGTATCTCCCCTATCGCCAGTACTTATTGCCACAGATTAGTTAGTTCCAAATCGATAGTAAACTACATTTTATGGCCGACTATTCCAAAAAGGATTAGTAAACAATTTAACGACAGATTTTAAGCTCAAGTGTTTCTCTAATGTTCGCATAATGTTCACACCATCATTACAGCCACCCCTTCCCCCCTGTACAACTAATCAATAATTGAAGGTGTACACAAACAAATATGTATTTACCATCAACGAGTTCGAGGACGCGCTGCTATTTACTCAACAACGCCGATAACTATAAACTCTAATCGCAGGGCTCCATCAGCAATGTATACATGCCCGCATTCGCATTCTAATACTACTTTACATCGTAAATAGATTTTTCACTGATTATATGCGGCAATAGAATGTAATTTAATTTATAAAAATGCAATATTCTATTACCAGGCCTTAATGACCTCGTTTAGGGCATCAATAGAGAGATCCTAACAACAATTTCAAAAAAAAAAAAAACAAAAACCCAACACGTGTAACTAAATGAATTGCAATTCAATATTTTATTACACTGTGCCTGCTCCACCTGGAACATTAATTTTTCGGTTTTTTACTAACATATGGGGAAGGAGGTCGTAGACCACCCCACTGCATTTAATTTAAATTAATTTTTACGCGCAGCAAATTACAATGAACTGACACAAAACGAACGCAAAAAAGTAGGCAGTTCGTTGTAATATTTAATTATTTGCACATATTTTGTGTTTCTTTTTTTTTTTTACTGTTAAAGGCAAATTGTTAAATTTTTATAAAAAAAAGTAGGCATATACGTCCATCATGGAACCCCCGGGGGCTAGAGGGTTAGCATGCCAATTGTCAATATTTAGATACAACACCAGTGAACAGTGCCACAGTGCGAATCATCCGGACATCCGGACATCCGGATGCCGTCTGCCGTCTGCCATCAAATGTGTGTACGATTGTGCAGAATTGTGGATTGATTTGTATTTTGATTGCATATCAATTTTTAGTTTGAATTATTCCCCCCCCTCCCGAATCAAGGGAGGCGGTTATGCATTATTGCAACACACTCCGCGCGGCCATAATTAGATGTGCATATTTTATGATTGAAAGAGTAAATTGAATAAGTTTCACTGTAAATTAAAAAAATGAGGCACAAAATTCTCGATTGGCATTTAAGCGTATTTATGGACAGAGTTGGGGAAAATTCTGACACTGATAGAGGCTTCATTTGGAACGCTAATTAGATAATTAATGTGGGATTAGTATGGAATCAATAGCGATATGGATTTTCGCAAGACAATGGCAGCGGCGCTTCTGAATGGAATTCCATTGAAAAGAGAATGAATATTTAAAACGGATTAAAATTAATGAATGAATGGAACATGATACAAATATTGACATAAGGAAGGTTCTTTTTGTTGTATATTTTGGAGTATAAATAAAAATGACAACAAAACAAGTGATTTCTAGAAAAAACAAACAAACAAACAAATGGATGGTTCTATTCAATGGCTTATGTTGTAAGCCGGAACATGTTTTCCCAGATTAATTGAGAGTCCTAGGTGCATGTGGCCAAAGACATACCAAGTTCTATTACACAACCTGTATCCTGTAGTCTTTCCATACTCAATGATCAGATCGACTATCTTCAGACCTCGAAAAGGAGCAGCAAAGGTCGTAAAGAATTCCCTACAAACTAGAGAAGTCTATTCAAAGACTAATGGTTGGTTTAGACCAGTCATCGGTGAAGATCAACTTAGACCAGGGAAAATTCATCGCACTGTCGATGTGTAAGGTCAGTGGATCACCCTCTTACTTTGGGAAACATCTGCTCCTTTGTATGAAAGAGCTATTCTCAACTGTGCAGGCGGTGCTGAGATCATTTAGATCATATTCACCTAGTGCAGCCTTCCTGATGATAGAAGCTGTGCATAGGAGGTGACTAATGGTCTTCTCTTCCTCTTTGTCCATACAGCTTCTGCAGAAATCGTTTAAGGGGAACCCAGTCTTGGAAAAAATCTTTCGCCTTCAAGGGCTAATAGTTTGAACGAACTGAAGCAACTTGAAGTCCTTTTATAACATAAGATCGTGTAAGGAAAAATGTAAAAAACCTCATCACGTAACTTTTGGGACGATCATCGTCTAGACGATAGCAACGATTGCTGTCGTCTGTCGTCTGCTCCATCGATAGTGTCTCAGAATTTTTGGAGCTGGAAGCATAAGTTGATTTGTCAAAACGACATCGCCCAGGATATCATTCAAAATAAAGCCGATTTTCAAAACACCCAAAAGTTAACCAGTTTAGCCTCAACAGCAAAACTGGTTCCAAGGGTGTAACAGAATCATACACTGTCAAGTACGATGCAGAAGATCCTAGAAAAGGCTACTGGAAGGTGGATTCTGTTCGATGTCGCACAGCACGTCTGTCTGTCTGTCTGTCTATACAGGATTACGATGGGTAGCACGGAGTTTTGAACATGGTAAGTTTGTAGACTTTCAGAGCTTGAATACAAGTCGACTCTCTATGTCTATGATCCTTACCATTCCCAACCAATTCAGTTCCCTGGTTTCAGTTCTATTTCTGATCCTGTTTCGAGCTCTTAATGGCGATCTTCTTGTAATTTTTGTATCCTCAAGTCAAGGATGCAATGTTGAGTTTAATGCTTTGAATTGAGGAGTCAACAATAGAGTTCAATACTAAGTCCTGTCCAGCATCTGGAGAAGTCTTTTGAAAACACAGAAATGATCATGTTATCCTTCGTTGCTCTACAACACTGGATACGTAATGTATCAGAAAATTCTTGAACGAAAAGGAAGGCTAATTCTTCATAGACTGACTATCATAGGCTTTCGAAAGAAACATCATAAGACTTGACTAAGAAGTACGCCTGCTGAAGTACCTGACCCTGATTGGCATTCTCATCAGAGAACTGTACGAGTGTAAGTCTTTGCTTAGTCTTCGAGTTTTTTTTCCAGAAAGGCTGGCTCACATTTTCCTCCAAACAATAGTACTCCTCAACCAAGAGTCCTTTTTTTATTCTGCAGCTGATCCCAACCCTTCACATAGGTACATATGTAAGTCCTTCAACAGCCAAGGTTAGAAGCGAAGAAAAAAATTAACAATACCACTCGTAATTTCACTTTCACTCCATCCTCTCATTCACTTTTCTCCATCGGAGAGGATGCCTCTCCTTTCACTAGCCAGTTCCGTCCCAATATCCACTTTATTTTTCGATTAAGGTCTCTTTCTATGAGGATAATGCGACTGAGTATCCACAATTGGCTTATTCATAAGCAACTCTCTTCTTCGATGGTCCTTTTGGGAATATAAAGTTAAAATCCTTTTTTTCTTGCCTTTCTTCGTGCAGCCTCCATTGTGCCTGGCATACAGAGTAAAGTAAAGTCTACAACCTATCCGCAGTGGCAGACAAGAAACACGAAAATATGTATAAAATTCAGAAAATTGCCTGCCATTTAATGCGCTTTATATGAGCCCCACACTCAATTTCGTTTCTATTACTAGGACTAGTGGCCATGTCCTGTGTACTTGAGCTCTCCAGCTGCTGCATATCATGAGACCACACTGTGATTATACTATTTTCTTGCAACTCTCGTACTTGTACTTTCCTTTCGTTGTGTTGTGTTTGTTTTTTACTTGTTTTCTTTGTTGCTGACGACATTTTTATTCTCCAACGATGATATCCTTTGGTCAAAGGATAATATCATGGTATCACCCACATATGATGCATGAATATGAGAGAATCTCCATTTTCTGAACCATGCACATCCTATTATGTGAGTTGAGTCTGTGGGTGTGGGACGAAAATCCAATTGCAATGCCCCATCATATCGCATACAGGATCTGTCGCCGCCATCCGCCGCCCACTGTACTTACTCACTTATGATAATGTCTTCATTCGGGTAGATCCCGTTGCAACTCAGAAAGGCTGGTAGGGGTTGAGGGGGCTTTTTTCTTTTTTAAAGAAATCTTTATCCTTCGAGTATACATACATGCATGAATGTGAAGACAATGATCCTTGTACTCCCTGTATCTATATCAATTGGATCATATTTCATATAACGGCCAGTTTGCATATATCCATATCCCGTCGTCCTCCTGCTCGTGGCTGTTGTAAGTATGTTCCCATCGGCGGCGGCGGCGGCTTCGTCGTCGTCGTTGTCGTCCTCGTAGTCCCACCCATTGTGTAGCCTGATATTCAGATTAGAAGTTGAAGTAAATTTTTTCGACTGGCATGGTGTGCAAGGCGGCGGTGGCGAGCGAGAGAGGATAAGAGAACAAAGATAACGCTCGGCTTAAGTTTATCATTTTCCAAGGAGAAAAGGCAAGAAAAACCTCTTGTTTAGCATAAAGATGCAAGGACTTCACTTGTAATTTATACGCGTGGCACTGATGTAATCTTTAATGCCTATGGTTATGGGTGGGGGTGGGTAGGAGGTACTACACACGGATGTGTTATTGTGTTATCCTTGTTAAGACGTCGGGGTTTTATGCGAAAATGAAAATGTGTGTGCGAGAGCGAGGAGTGCGCGTTACTCCCGGTCCCAAGCCCGAAAGTTTTTTATTTGAATTTCGGAATGCAATCGATTGATATCTCGTGATTGTGATTGATTTATGCGAGTTATACATACATATGTATGTATGCGATGGGGGAGATTAATATCTAAAATTGCTGTGGCAAAGAGTAGGTGGGCGTGGTGGAATTTTCCGCAGAAATAATTTCAAAGGTATGCATGTGCTGTGAGAGGTCTAGCTGGCGTGTGGTTTGAGGAATCAATGGGATTTCACTGAGTCTGGGGTATTGTGTTTCAATTAGCATTCGTTCTAAAAAAAAAAACAAGGTTTCCATAGGACGCGGTTCTTTAAAGCCTTAAACATAAATCAGTGATAGATCGGGAAGGGGAAACGTTGGTCATAATGGCGATGAAAGTCTACAAAACTTGCCTCTAACAAACCCCACCTAGATGTTGTTAGAGTTCAGATAACAGATGTCGCTTATTGCAGCAGTGACACGAACCTTGGTGAAGGGTGAGATAATCTGTCTCTCGGGCAATAGTTTGCTCGCGATACTGCAGAATACTGAATTTAGGGCAAGAGTCTGGAGTTCGCTCCCACCAAGTAGAAGGGTACTGTTTTTGAGTCTTGTTTGGGGCAAAACTCTTCAACTGTTGGTATAGAGTTTCCCATCGAAATTACTACCAGAAACCGATTTTGCAATCCACCCCAGCACTACATTCTCCCTCTAATGAAAATTCCTAATCCCTGCCAAGGGAGGCAAGGGAAAATAACACGAAAATGCCCCAAGGAATAGTCCTTAAAGACACGCACAACTCACCTCCTTTCTATCGCCTAATTTAGATTACACAGACAAGTATGATAGTTAACATCACGTACAATCCATAACCAGGATCACTTTACGACCCAAATAAGCTGAGTAAACCATTCTTTTTCCAGATATTGTCCTCGTTTGCCAAGGCAATGACTCTCAAAAAAAAAAAGAAGAACAAATCTTCAAACTGAGCTTCCAAACTATAAAGCAAGTCGCGAAGGATCATAAAACATCACGACAGACAAACATTTTATAACTTTTACAGCACATAGTTGCCCTCAAATCTACAAGCCCTTCAAAAAAAAAAAAAAAAAACACATACTTTTAGTATGTCCTTAAAAGCAAACAAAACACAAACACCGCAAAGTCCTTTCCAGCACCCATTTCTCATAGCGAGAAGAGTTGCAACTCTTTGGGACAAACAAAACAAAACCAGGACAGTTACACTGAAGAGAGAGCACAATTACATGACGCCACACTGCTTGTAGCTTCATTTGCAGTTGTTGCACATGAAGAGCGAAGGATTCATTGCCTGCCTGCCTGCCTGGCTTGGCTGGGTGACGGTCGACTCCCATACCCACCGCAATGATGACAATTTAAAGTGGAACACAGCAGCATCTCCTGGAACGCATCGCAATCATAAATCATATTTTGTTCCCAACGTCTCACACAAACGTGAGCTATGATTTATTGCCAAGTGACACTCTCCTTGCTGCGTCTTACCTGCAGCAGAGTACTAGATGCTAGATGCAGGATGCTACGTGCACACACACACAACATCATCTGTGAAGAATATGTTGTGCTCCTGTGCACAGTTGAACAATTGTTTTGGGGTTTTTTTTTTGTTTTTGTTTTTGCTCCTTTCTGTTGCTCTCTGCTGGAACTTGCTTCATAAAGATGACATGGAAATTAAATCTATACACACCCGGTGCGCGCGGCAGCGAATTTATTGCAAGTCGCACCGAAAGCAGATATCCTTTCTGAGAAAACCACTCCGATTGTGTGTTTGTGCGGCATTAATCTGCAATGAAAGACACTGCAATGGCGAGGGAAGGATGGCTGACTAATTGAAATTTGTTGAATATGCATCGCGGCGCAGTGCCAAGGAGTGCTGCACAATACCGTACACACACATATGCAGGACGTATTAGGGGTTTTTGGACTGATTTTGACAAACGATGATGAGCCAGCAACCAAGCACATGCCATCATATGTGATGAGGGTATTTTCTGACTCGTATCTCGTATGCTGTGGAACATCTTTGGAAAGTGATACTTTGCGGAAGATCCTTTGAGAAGCCTTGAGGTTGTGAACTATAAAATCGTTGTGTGGATAGAGTTTTTGGCAAATGGTGATTAGTGGCTGATTGATGACATACTCGTAGTAGGGGGAGATGTGGGAGGACACCATTTGGTTTTATTGTGCGCCTTTACATGGGTGGATGCTTGGATAGGCCACATCCTTGTACGAATTTAAGTTGATTTCAGTAAAATCTGGTTATCACGGAAGTAGTTAGTAGCGACAAGATGAGATACTGTCACCCATAGAGTCAACGCCAAATAGTGAGAGAAAAATCCTACCAAGAATAGGAAAGAGATTTGAAATCATTGCTATCTATCGATCAATAGATACTGGACTTGAAATTTCAGTTTTTTCAGAACTATTGTATATTTCCTTACTCAAGTTCAATTCATGACAACATTTTGTACGAAGGATCCATTCAAATTACGCCCAGTGATGCCTTTCTCGCACAATATATGCTAGAGTACCGCAGGGTTGCAATCTTTCACCTATGCTCTTCCTACTTCGTACTGATAATTTACTAGATTTGCAAAATAAGAAGATCATAGGGGCAGATTGTACCCTTATAGTATTTTTGTTGTTAAGAGGACGAAGAGTAACCTTGGCAACTGAATTGGACATTCTAGACTCGACAGACAATAATTGAAGGTCGATCGGGTCCAATAGAAATACACGAATAGACCATAGAATAGGTAGATACTCATCTCGTTGGGGCAAAAGGTCAGATGAACAAAGTGTACGAAGACTCAAGTCAAGTGTACAAAGATACAACCAGGAACTCTGTATGTAGGCCTAAAAGAAAACTCATCTCGAGTGCATTGCCAATATTGGTGCATTTATCGAGAGAATCGTTTCAGATCAGCGAATAAGTTGGATACGATAGGAGTAGTAATGCTAGAAGCTTTGGTCTAAATCTTAACAGTTCTAGCATAAGATGCAAGTATTTCCTTGTAAGATCAGTTTAAGTAAGTCCAAGGGGTCTGATTTTCCTTCCCAACAAGGGCAAGTTTCAATCGCTTCTCGTGATGAAACTACTTCAAGAAAACTTCCTAGCTCTGGAGAGTATAGTTCAGTGGGGTTCTCCTCTATCGATGCGACTCTAGCGATATATCTGTTTTTAGCGATCTCGTTGCATTCAAGCCTGTAAGCTCTGCGATTTATGAACTCAGAGTAGAAATTAGTTTCATGCATTCCTAGAAAGCAATATCATCCTCCTCACCAATCTGTCACCTTGCTCCAAGAGCTAATAACTTTTCACCCCGAAAAAACAGAAACATCAAGTCGCGTGTGACCTATTTAAAGATCTAATCACGGAGACAACGACGAAACGACAGCAAGCATATCCAGCTAATGACATCTGTCCAAATTTATTGTCTCACATATTTCGACAGGCGCGAGACCTGATGCCTTACAAATGTCAAAAACCAAATAAGTTTTCCCCTTATTTTGGGAAGCTTGTCGACTTGTTTGTTCCAAAGTTCACAACGGCCGACGCCTTCACAACAGGTAATGCGTACGAAGAACTCTAGCTGCCCGTCTGGAATTCTTTTTTCAGCCCAAAAGGGCACTTTCGACATCCACCACCCGAAAGTGATATATTTTAATCTCTCACAACATACGTTTGTCTTCAGAGAGCGAGAAAGATGAAAATGGGAAAAGCCCCAGCAGTCCAGCATCACTCGAAGAGGAAAGCGGGAAGTGTGTCCTAAAAATAGCACCCCCTCTCGCTGGGTGTGGTGTTAATTAATTTTTATTGCCATGCCTTGTGAAAGGGTTGCTTGAATGGCGGCTCTCAAAGGCCCAATTCTTAATGGATTTACATATGAGTGGGATGGAGAAACCAATCTTGTGACACCTCATAAATGAAAAACGAAGGAACGTCGAGTTGAGTGGAATTTCCCGTGTCCTATTGGGAAAATGATTTTGAAAATAGACGAAACGGGAATATTTAATGGAAAATCCGTTTTGGGGGTTTTTTTTTTTGTTTGCTCCTTCTTCTGGCGGATGGAGATGATGCGTGGTTGATGGTGATTGCCCTTGGGCACATAAATATGATGATTATTCGATAAGGGAGAGGAGGCATCGGATTGGTAATGAAATTTTTTTAAATTTGCCCCTCGAGAGGCTGTGCAGGGAGAGAAAAAAAGTGTTGAAAGTTTTATGGAGGCAGAGAGGGAAAAAATATCTTTTTTCGAAATAGGTTTATGGCCAGAAACACATCGATGTGTCCTTTTACGAGTGCGTGGTTTTAATGGATTCAGTGATGGTTTTAATTGGTATGGGGATGCAGTAATTAAAAGTGGTGACAGCGGTCTTGCTGCAAGAAATTGTAATCCTGGCACGTTCAGACCGTGAAAATAGTTCAAAAGTTGTCTTTTTTCGATGCGACATGGATGTGGTAAGGTTTACGAGCAGATATGTGAGATTTGGTCATTTCGAAAGGGATAACCATGCCATGGGCTTCATGAAGCTTTATTAGGGCTGCTTCCAGCTGTCACACATTAGACTATTAGCAGCGAAATCTCACTCTATACAGGATCAGCACCAATGCTGTTCACAACAAATGAAAGAGAATACCAAAGTCAGACCAAACAGCTACGTAAGCGAAAATAATGATGACTGTAATCGTAAGCCCAAAACCGAGTAAACAGATTCCTTCATTCCACGCAGACCCAACCAACCCAAAAGGAAAACCCTTCTCCCTGCCATTACTACCAAAAATTTGAATCAAATCAATCTTCAACGCTAATGAACTCTACTGTCTCTCCCTCCATGGTGGTGGCCAGTCGTTGCCACCATCATCATAATAATCCGACTAAAATCTGTCACGTCATCAATCCAGGATTTCCCTTAACCACTAAATTTTCCACGAGTCATGAAACCATCACGCTCCCAATAACACCGACACAGGCCAACACACACACACACACATACACGCCCGCGCTCAGACTTTTCGTCATAATTCTGTTTTCCTCGGTCAACCATTTCTTTTTTTTTTTTGCATTAATTTTAGGGTAACCCACAGAGAGACGAGAGGCAAAAAGGATACCAGAAATAGAAGCAAACACAAAGCAAAAAAAAAAAAAAAGAACACAACCAACCAAAGAGGAGATCTATAATTCCATTAACACCCTTTATGGATTAATGCTACTCCTGGTACACCTCGCTCTTCAGTCTCACACTCTTGGTGGAAAAATTTAAATCCATAACGAATTGCTTTCGTCCTTTTTGTGCTTTGGTATTCCCTACTACTAGTTTGGTTTTTTGTGTTTTTTTTTTGTTGAGTGCGACTGCAGCACACCCTTTTTATCCTTTGCCAGGATATAAATCCTTTGGCAAATCGATTATTCATTAGAGGATAAAGCTCCGGGTTGCATCGTTTCACACGCCACACATATACACCCATTTAGCTTATAGCATCCTTGTACCATAACGCGTACGTACGAGTACACAGGATGGCTGGTACTTCTTGCCAAAAAAGGATTCGTTTTTAATTCCTTCCTCTAATAGGAAAGGATGTACATACATACATATATAGTCGAATCGAAGGAGAGCAAGTGCAACAGATAACGCGCGTTAATCCCTTTCGAATCCTTATTCTGTTAGATTTTTCCTATCCTTGTTTTCCATAGCTGGGGAGGGAAAAACTAATTTAGAGTAAGTTGACCCCGAAAAATTGTGGCAATTATCCGTTTACCAGGAACAGTATTCGAAAGTAATATCCTGATGGTCCTTCTGTGTGTGTGTGCAGCAACAGGGGGATATGTTGTAATGCAAGTCGCGTGCATGGAGTTTGCCACACTAATGCTCTACGTACCGATAATGATTCTATTAACTGATTACTCCAGTCAGACGAGGTAACTTTTAATTCGGGGTGAGAAGGACTCCTTTCTCTCTCTCTCTATCGGTCTCGCAGGGAAGATGTTTTTTTTTTCATTTCCTTTCGGGTTTTATGCTCTCTAAATCGAAGTACAGGGTGAAAATAGAAAAAAAAGGATTTCAATTCTAATGAATGACCAAATGTTGAATAGAGCATATCTTTTGAAGAAGAAAAAAAATAACAAGGACTCTTTCAGGTCCCAGGTAACCTGTGTACTACAACTTGAATGTGCCATCGTTTACATGCGGACTACGAGCTTTGTGCGCGTCTCCTCCGCTGGGCGTCAGCACGGTGATGATGCTGATATGTTATCATCATCCTTAGTCATTGTATTGAATGGAAAGGACAAGAAAAGGACGAACAGGAGATTGAGAATAAAAGCAGAGAAACAGAAAGGGCAGAACAGAAACAGAAAACGAAGGCGAAAAGGACGCTTTTGATGATGATGCTGATGACGATGGCTTTTACATTATGAAACGAGATTATGGATCCTATTTGTGAGCCATACAGAGAGAGAGAAAAAAGGATTCAACTCCAACTCAATTCGAATCGCTGTACACTCTCTGTATTCATTGGGTGATGGACAGGGGGTGGGGGCGGCAGCATCGAGGATGATGGAAGAATGCACACTAAGGAGTGCAGAGTACACACAAAAAAGCCTTTTAAAATGCAGTTTTCTTTTTTTTCCATTTTCCTGTTTAGCTTTAGCCCTCTCATCCAGCGTAATCCTTTTTTCGCAGCGTGTTAGGAGGCAACCGGGCATGTGTGTCGGTGTGTGTAGATTATTCATCATTTATTTTGTCCTCAGTTGCATTCACACATACGACTGGCTTTATGCACACAAAAATTTTAAAATTCCTTTTTTTTTTTTTTGTTCAGAGTAGACTCTGCATCTTTTCAAGCTAAAAACTGGTGTTAGGTGGTAATGAGGCAAAACTTTTACACCAAGGCTTTCAAATTCTGCTACACACATAGGACCTACTCATGCACTGAACGAGGACTCTGTGTGCAGAGGCAAGGAACAAAGGCTCCTTCGCAGCGGAAGCTGGGGTGGCAAATTAACGAAGTCCTGAATGATGTGGACCCCCACTTCTTAGAAATGCAACTAAATGCGTTTTTCTTTTTTTTTTCGTTTTTTGCATGCAAAAGGACCTCCCACTCGTTTTTCCGTTGCATGAATGAATGAGTGATTTCTGGGTGGTGGTGGTGGTGTGGCTTGGTATAAATAAGGGGAAATGTGATTTTCTAGGAGCCTTGGCATGCGTTGTTGTCTCAATTAAGGAATAAAAGGACATCTAGGCAGCCACCACAAATGTGTATATGACAATACTTGAAATTCGTTTTACTGCAAGGATGTTGCTAGGAAAGGATGCTGCTGTCTCTGCGCTGAAAGATGATTGAATTACAAGAAACGGATTTCTTAATTAAAGGACATGTGTGTAGACTTTGTATGTCCGTCCTTTAAACACTTAAAACCATTTCCCAAGGACCTGCAGTCGCCCCTAAGATGACAATTCTCAACCACTAGCGACTTCTCATAATATTTACCAAAAAAATTAACAAAGAAGAGGCAAAAAAGGACTCAACGAGTTTGCAAACACACTACGACAAAGAATGGCATCCAAGTGCATCAGAGATATGGATAGTTGAAGCAGGCACACCTCCAGAGTTTCGTTGTTGCAAAAGCACAAATGGCAAACAATGCAAAAGTGCACGCGGAGGTGTCTTCATTTTTAGACGGGCAGGACTGGTATGTATGTCGCCCGCCGCCTGTGAAGTGCAAAGTTTCTTTTCGGTGCAGCAGCAGCAGCAGTAGCAGTAGCAGCGGCATCGCAGCCATTTGCTCCTGCTGCATTGAAGGGGACACAATCGTTTAAGGATGAAAAGAGACACTTCACGATATTTTAAGTGCTTTCATTTGTCGTGTTCATCGTTCAGTTGCTGCTGTTGTTGTTGTTGTTGTTTTTGTTGTTGGCATAGGAGTGAGTGAGCGTTATTGTAGTAGTCCTTAGCGTTGTCCTTGTTGCCAGTACTAAAGCAAAAGTCATTAAGGACACTTTATTCTCTCTTTATTTCATTATAATGCACATAATGCCCGCATATACATACATATACATATGTACATGTATGTACGTCTGAAGGTATTGTAGTTTGAACTTTTCATTGTCGAAAGTTGGTGCTGAGTTGCTCACTTTTTTTTTTGTTTTTTTTTTGCTCCTGCCCTCTGAATATTTTGCTCATTTGGTTCGCAGAAACTGGCACACGGGGGAGGAAGGAGTGATTATTTCAGGGACTTTTAACCATTCTAATGTGTTTCTAATGTCTAAACTTTTCCGGAAAACACCCTTCCAAATGGCATCTGAAAAGGAAATCAGTCGTTAAAAAAAATTCAACTTTTGCATAGTTTTTGGGTCACCCAGTTTTCGAGTGAAGTCTTTGGAAAAATTCGGCGTTTCAAGTTCCTTGCAGAGGACAGATTTAATTTTGTTAAAATATGCAAACTTCTTTTCCTTGGCACTTGGTGTCAGGACTAGAATGTTGATGCAATCGCCTTTGGAATTCATACACCTATACAGGGTGGCTCAGAGGAAGTAGGAGCTGGTGTAAACTTAAATGTGATGAGGACGAATTTATAGAGAAAGCCTATCAAAGTTGCCTATGTAGACAAGAGTTTCTGCAACCAAAAAATGCGCAAAAGATTTACAACTCTATCCAGGATATCCGAGGATAGAGTTACACAATTCTTTCTCAAAACTAGCTCACCGATGATTAAGCTTTGTGAAAGTCTCTGAGGAATAAAATGGGGCTGCAAAGTAGTGTCAAAATCAGGTTCTACCTCCGAAAGTAGGGTAGACTGGTAGTAAACACAAAAGTTTGGAAGTGAGAGATTAATGGCGGTTCTAAACTACCAAAGTATGTATTCTTAGATTGTCAACAATAAGGCCTGCTATAACGAGATAGCTGAGATCGATATGAGATCAAAAACAATGGAACGACAGTTGTTTAAGCCTACTGACTGAGTCCCAAGTAAAAAGACAAAAAAAATTCGTATCTGTTTCGTATCGTATCTGTTTCGAAAGCTAGTTCCCAATGATCTACAACAGGATGATTCTAGTCCTTCTGGGAGTTTCAGGAGTAAACACATCTCACACCACAGCACCTTGCTTGCTCAGAGGCCTAGTGCAATCCTTTGATTATTAAAGGCAAGTCCTGCTGATTTTGTCAAAGTTTTCAGTAATAATCGAAGCCGAGAAGGAGGTCTTTCTAAAAACGTACTCGTGGTCCACTATGAACTCAAAAATAAATACGAAGATACGGTAGACAATGGAGTTTGTAGGTTCATAAGAATGCAAGCACAAGTTTCCTGTTCAGCACGAGAAAATCTTCAAAAATTCCCACCAATTTTCAATCCCCAACCCAGTCTAAATCACTGACAAGAACGATCTGATTCCAATCTGAATCCTTAACGCAAGCCAATCATCAGCAAATCCCTTAACTATCAATCTTTCGTTTTTATCTTTCATGAGTTAAACACCCTGTCATTGCCGACAAAACATTCTCTTTCGCTTTGCTTGCCTTGCCACTGCCATTGCCCCATCCTACTCTATATTTAACTTTCAAACAAACGAATCCTTTTTATTAATAAGTAAAGCAACCGACTCTCCTGTAGCGCACTCCCTCGGAGCGCCATCAAGTACCCTGTCTTAATCTGAAATGAAGTGAAAGCTTAACATCAGGATTTGACCAAAGAATAAACGTCATCAACTCTCTTCTTTCGTTTCTTCGTTTCTTTTTCTTCTTTTTTCTCAAAACTCACAACTGTTCCCTAAGCTCCTAAGGACCAAACCGACAGAGGCTCCAAAACCAGACAGCAAACAAGAGTTTTATACGCGCGGACATAAAAACCACCACCAACCACTACCCCATCATCATCATCATCATCGCCCAGAAGGTATACCGTTTCACAACAAAATGAGAAATTATTTATTAATAGCCACTCGAAGGATGTTAGAAGCAGCCAGATAATAAAGGATGTGCATTGCCCAAAGAAAAGAAGAAAATCCTCAAAAGCAGAAGAAGAACTTTTACCATTTTTCCTTTCGTCTTTATCACTGTGTTTGCGTAGTGAAAACAAATAAATCCACCCAGGAGGAGCAAGGATGCAAAAAAAAAAATAAAAAAAAGAAGAAAAGGCTCCCTATTGTCTTTAGCCATCCATTGGTGGGGGTTGGTTGTGCATAAAAGGACACAAGAAGAGAAATTCAAGGTCCTTGGGAAATTAAAATTGAATCCACAGCGAGCGCCCCCGATTATTGATGAGACTCCTCCTCTATCCCCGACTATGGAAACGCCGGGCATTGTGTATTCGATGATTTAATCGAAAAATTATTATCAGCAATAAATTTAATCTCTCTCTTGCTTTCTTGGATGGGTGGGTGCTCGGGGGGGTAAGGAGCGGTTTCCAGAATAGATGAGAAAAATTTCCCCTGGAACAAGTTGAATATTTTCGGCCCATTTAATTTCAAATTACACACCGAGTCAGCCAAGCAAACACCCAACCAACAGACAACACTCCGCAAGCAGCTACCAACCAGGGTAACCAGGTTCGACAAAAACGCAATTGTTGTCCTGTCCTACCTTCCAGGCGAGCCATCGTGTCTGCCCTAGAGATGGCTTTGTGCGGTGCTCCAGGGATGAATTCGGTATTACTTCCCCGCAGCCGTAGTAGTAGTAGAATGAGCCCACTTTCCAGTGACACAGTAATGATGATGATGAGAACGATGATGGTGACGACGACTACAGACTACCGAGTGCCGAGTGCCGAGAGTACCGACTACAACGACAAAGTTACCTCGGTTGGGACCGACATAACCTAGAAAAAAAAACAAAAAAAAAAACCCAAACCCAAACTCATACCTCTGGGATTGTTCGAGAGTAAACTTTGGACTGGTTGTGTCCCCTCCCTTCCGATCGGGGTAAATAATGAATAAATTTCGAGAAAATGGTAGAAGATAAACGGGCAGAAGACCAAAGGGGTGGGTTGCACGCTTCAAAATGCTAATTAAACCCAGCAGAGCGTACTGAACTGGAAAAAAGGCTTTTTGACTTTTTGACAGCAGCAAATGAGGTGGCATCATAGACGAACGAGAGAAAGAACCAGCCGAGCTTCTACCACCGACCGATGCCAGGCTACTATGAGATGATGCTGATGCTGACGATGATGAACAATTCAATCTTCGCTTGAATTAATTATCTTTGAAAATATAAGTTAGATCCATCTCTGCATGTTTGGGTTCAAAATCGCGGACCAAACGTAAATTTGTCAATTGCTTGGTTGCCCCCTCCCCACACTGTGTTGTGACTGCGCTGGAGTGTGGCACATCCTGTTGTCATCTTCTGCTTGAGTTAAATCATTTTTCGAAAATTATTATTTTCCAAACCTAAACAGGGGATCGAGGTTTTGCCAACCAACTGCTACCCCAGTAGCTAACCGGAGACTTGGAGAGATTAATTGCTTCATAAGTTTGGCACAATTGCTCTCAAGGAACTCGCATACACAAGCATGTATAATGGGTGCAAGAAGTTTTCGAATAGAAATTCGGTTCGATTGCTTCGATTTGTGAGCAATCTAATGGCACTGGTTTGAGGTGATAGCTGACATAGAAGAGCAGTCGTTTCGATTGTTTGCGTGCACTTGAAACTTTCCAATGGATTTGGCATTGTTTCGGCGAAATTGCACATGGAGTGGTGCTCTTATCTTTGGAAGCGAAATGGCTATCGAGTTGGGAAGTAGTCATGCCTTGCCTTCTCTTGAGAAGCTCTTCGGGGTATCTCCATGGAATGAGGGGTGATCCTTGCATTCATGTTAGAAAATTGTCGTTTTGTCGAAAACTGTATCTATAGCCAGAGTCCCTTCCCTCATAAGCTTCCAAACTTATCATGTTGGAGCTAGAAGATGACAAAGCTGAAGAATGATCATTCCGATCGGTTTAAGACCGTTAGATACAGGATGGTTTCTCTAAACAACTCACTATATCAGTTCGAGTTGAGTTCTTGTGTTCTAAGCCTGACTTAACTTAGACTTTTCAAAGGATTTAGGTCATGGAAGAAGTTGATGATATTTCTGACTTTTTGTAGAAGAATCGAAACC
This sequence comes from Xylota segnis, assembly GCA_963583995.1. Taxonomy (NCBI): domain Eukaryota; kingdom Metazoa; phylum Arthropoda; class Insecta; order Diptera; family Syrphidae; genus Xylota; species Xylota segnis. The sequence continues at coordinate 2,311,924 of OY757238.1, forward strand.
GCTGTCAAGGCTTAGATTTGGTGTAACACTTCCTTTAAGTTCGATCAATTGGGCAGTTCTTCGAGTCTCCAAATATTGAGACGTCTATGCACGAAGCTAGTAAACTTTAAGTTCCAGGTTATGAGGAGTAACGTACCTTTCAAGGTAGACTCAAGACAATCCCCAGATATGTAGAATTGTAGGCCTTCGTAGAGAACAAAGTCTCCTGGCAGCAAGGCTCTGTGTAATCCTATTTCTGACAATCGATTTTGTACAGCGGAAAAGGAATTTAAGGCCTTATTCTGAAGCCTTGTTCTATTTGTATTAGGAGATGAATGGGTGTCCACTAGTATATCTAGTTGATAGTCGTGGCTTTGGACTGATGGACCTTCTTAGATATCACATAATTAGTTCAGAAGGATTCGAATGGGACGCAGCAGCAAATGGAGAGGTAACAGGCTGGTGCTTTTAAAGGACGTAGGATTCTGTTGTTCAGTTGGCAAATTTGGTCTGCATTCTGGCTAAAGCGAAGTGGGAAATACCATGGACACAGCTTTCTAAGGTTTCTACTGGAAAATACATCAAATTAAACCATATACCCACGCAGAAGGCATTTGAAGAGCTCAAGAAGGTTACAGTGTCCACGACCTCATTGCGAAATGATAGACATGCATTGCCATGCCATTCATACACATACTATAGGTAAATAAGTACTATCAGTCACTGCCTTTCATCCCACTCCTCCTCCACGTAGGCTTAATCATGAGAGGCTCCTGACAAAAAATACAAAAAAAAACCAAAAACAACAACCTAACCCCCATAGCATTTCCAAGAAAAACAAATTTACACCAAATTCCACTTGAATTACCCTTAAGTGAGTGATTGCTTGTAAAAAAAAAAATTGTTTTCACTCCTAAAGGATAAAGAAAAAAAAAATGAATAATAACCAATGAAATCCTTAACGTAAACATAATTCTCCGTCTGAAGCAACAAAACATACATCATTCTCACCCCAAAGACTGACGCCGCCACCGCTGCTGCCTTCCATGTGACAATGAAATTTTCATCAAAATCTGTACGAACAACATTACCCCATGCATGGGGTTGTTTATTTTTTTTTATTTTGCACCTCCCCACCCCCGCAATTCCCGATTTCTTTTTCAATCCTTTCACCCCAAAAGAATTTTTTGGTTTTTAAATATTTTTCTGTCGGCGAAAAGGATGTGTGTTGTGTTTTTTCCTGGGACGACTTGATTCCTTATTTTGCCATCACACACACGCACATACATGTGTCGTATGTCTTCTTCATTATGGTGGATCCATGTATATGTACATATATATCAGTGAGATTGTACCAAATAGCCCAAACAACAAGGATAACAGACGAGATACGAATTATTTAGCCCCGAAATTTGATTTGCTCCGTCTCTCCATTCATCCATCCATCCATCCATCCACTATCTAGTTGTCATACTCGCTTGTCATTCAATTTGTGTATCCTGATGATGAACACGAGGCACATACACTCACTCACAACACAACATAAGACAGAAAAAAAAAATAAGAAAATCAGCAAAAATTGAATAAAATTTTGATTTAACAAATCGGAAGGATTCCCTTTCTTCGAACATCCTTTTCTCCTTCTCCTTTACTCTCACATCTGTGAGTGTGTTCATGTGACTCTGGTGCTATTGTATGACGAAGGGAATATCCTGACAAAACGCCGCCTGCCTCTGTGATCCTTGGATAGGGGGTGGCAGAAACAAGTCGATGATTTACAATTTGCTGCGCACGGAAGAACGCATCCATCCAACAACAACCGAACACAAAAAAAAGACAAAAAAAAAGAAATCCTTCCTAACAAGGACCAACAAAAACCAAGTCTGAGAGGAGTATAAAGAGCATAAGCTGCGAAAGGAGGAAGAGAGTGCTTGATTTTAATACGAAAAGAGGCTCCCTCGGAAATCCTTTTTGGTCCCCTTTTCTTTTTTTTTTTCTGTATTTTCGTTTGCCACCCTTCCTTGTACATATATCGGATTTAAGGACTTGCAAATAAATAACAACAGGCAAAAGGGTGCCGCTCACTCACTTTCACTTTCAGATGAGATGCAGGCAAGGCAAAGTACCTACTACTACCACACCTATTTCGTTCGTTTTCAAAAGGACACCAATTGCCACTTTACGTATCCTGTGATTTGCTTTTTTTTTCAATTTCCCTGCTCCACCACTTCATCCAGCACCCGCCTACCCCTTCGTATGTATGACAAGTTAACAATTATGACACTTTATTCCCCATGGATGTAATCAAAATGGATTTAGAGGGATGTGCCTGGGTGTTCCTATAGTTTCGTGCAAAGTGTTACTTGTATCTCGTGGGATGCTTATTAAGGATTCTTAGAATATTAGAAAATTCTGAAATAGTTTCAGGCGTTTTCGTGTAAGGTGGAAATTTTCTCATGAATTTTTCAAAGCCGCGAGGAACTTTACGTGTAGATGGAGAAATTCTGCCAGTGTCGCGCAGTTGGCTGACATCATTCCGCGGGTTTTATATAAAACCGTGTCACAGGCAGCTGAATGACACAGTTTTCCTTACAAATTCAGTAGAAAGGAGATGGTATCTCTCTCTATAGAGATACATATAACAGATACAACAATTGACAGGTAAACATTTCCTAGGAACCGCCTCTTTGACAACCATACGTTCCACCAGTTTTAGGCATAAATATCTGTAGATTCCTGTCATCCATTACCACTGCAGTAAGCAACTAGTTTTTTTTAAAGAAAAATATAAAACGTGGATTTGCCTCAATAGCAGCCCTGGTCTGGCAAAGCATGGACGACACAAATGTGTCGTTTCTGGTAGGAGGAGCTACGACTTAGAGTGTTGACAAGATGGAATGCAGAAAACAGACTTTTCTGGAGAAAAAGGTGATACTTGCTGGAATTTCTGGGCGACTAGTACTTGAGTTGGAATTGTAGGCTTAGTTTGGATGAATTTGAAAGGCAAGTTCATTGCAGAATATTTTACATCAGTTTAACTTAGGTTAGGTATAGCAAAGTTATTTTTACCAGGAAAAGTTTTTAAAATTCAAAACATAGGATTATTGCCAGAGTTTTAGGACCCTGTAACCGTTTTACATTAAAAATATTTCATTTTCTCTAATAAAAACGATGTTTGATACTTTTCGTAGAATTATTACCAACTTTGGGGGACGGTTCGTCAACATTTTCATTATAAGCAGTCACCATTTTTTTAAAAACAATTTTTTGATTGAAATTGAGTGGAAATCTCCTAACTAAGCTGCCGATCATGCTTTTAAAACGTTTTTTTTATATGAAAATATTTTATTTTAAAATTTCCCTCAATAGCATCTCTGTTCTCGTCATTTCGCCAAGCAAATGATGGCGTACAAGTCCCGTTTCAAAGGGGATGGGCTTATACTTTGTGAGGAGATAAAGGAGAATTGACAAAATAGACTTTCTTCTAAGCCAGGGTGCTGCTTGCTAAATTTTCTGCGCGACTAGTGCATCAGCTGATATTGCACGTGTGTTGGGGAGAAAACGAGAAAGTGAGTGAGTGAGATGTTTTGACAGAAGACAATGAATGAACGAAGGAAACTTTGCTGTGAAAGCTGGTACTTGTTACAATTTCTGGGCGACTGGTACTTCAGTTAAAATTGTTTGCTGTTGTGACAGTAATCGGAAGCCGCTGAGGGACTAAGAAATCTAAAGAAAGTCAGACAGACGAAGAGTGCTTTAAATGAAATCAGCTGATGCTATAGATCCGAGGAGATGTCAATGTAAGTTGAGTTGAACAGAAGGAATGATGGGAATAGCATTTGGTGGAGGAATATGGAACTTCTACATGACTTCAGTAGACATTGGATGTTACTCTGGGAGGATTCGGAGGATTGTGAATGAAGGGAGTGAGTGGAATGACCTTAAATCTTCTGTGAATCCTGTTTTAAGCATCGTGGTTAGCTAGCCTTTTCCCGAGACATCATCAAATCCTCGCTTAAAATTTGGATTTTTTGAAGTCCTGAAGAGAGCAAGAAGCTTATCCATTGAAGGTAACATTCACAGCAGTTTGACTACATTATTCCAAGACTCTGTTGCAGGACAAAATGAAATCAACAAGCCACTCATGACACTAACTTCCAGCCAAAGTTGGACCTCGATAGTTCAGTAAACCCAGAGAGTATTGTTTTTATTTTTGGAAAACCTTGGTACATATACAAGTTACATAATCATAAACAATGTAAAATAATTGGAAAAGGATTGTTTCTAGACCTAAGTGCTACTCGTACTATCCTCGCAACTTGGATTGCTTGACTGGAGGTCTTGTACTCGGGCTTCACTGTACAAAATGAATGCGTGTCTCCGGAGTTCCGTTTCAATTTAACGAAGGAATAGCTGAGACGGTGTACCTTTTTAGTTCAGAAATAGGACATATGGTGGTGAGAACTAGCTGGGATAGAAAAAGCAAAACAAAATTTTAAAAGTCAATCAGAGATACCTAGGTCTTCAACTTGACTGTTCAGGTGGAGAGTTGGGTTTTCCTAGAAAATAGCACATCGAGATACCGCAACAAGTTGTTTAAGGTTCGTATAAGCCACGATTATTATGAAACAACTGTCAGTTCTGTCAGACAGAGATGACTCCTATTGCTGAAAGGATCTGCAGCTAATGTACCGAAACGCAGCTATACCTACAGAAGAGGCACAGTTTAAAGAATTATACTATGCTTACCTAGTTTATAGGCTTTCCAACTGACCTAGGTTCAATCCTAGTACAAGCCTGGTACAAGAGTTGCTTTATGAATTTCGTCTCCAGTTCTAAGGATGTGCCTCATCGAATGAAAAACATAGTTCGTGACTGATGAAATGGTTTATACATCTGCAACTGAATAGAACTGCAGAAACCCTGTTAATCCTCAGTACAAGCTTCAAGACTCCCCCAAGTTTGAATTTTTCTTCTTCCTAAGTATGTCAGGGTAATGGTTCAATCCTAAAACATCGCACTAAACACCTCACCATCATGATTTCGAAACCAATCGACTGACCATAAGTAAAAGCCTTTATTTAGCTCCATATTGTCGACCACATACATATGTACATATTTCCAGACAGAATCGAATTGCATTTGTATGCACAAGTGGCCTTCGTCCTTGCATCGTTTCTCCACCTTACTCAGCATATCATCAGTTCTTAACAGGATTTCCACTTTCATTTCGAAGTCATGATGTAGTGTTTATACCATTATCATCAAACATTGAAAGATCGTATATTTCGTCGAGAACTACCACCGGATGGTGTCGTTCAATAACCCGAAATCCTTTTAACTATTACGACCACAAAAACCATCAACATTTACCACAGCAACTAGAAATGGAAGCGGAAAATGCTACAAGATGAGTTGGCTGAGTGTATGCAGAGTGTGTGTTGGCCTTTTGAATGGAGAACGATGGAGGTATATACGCTTATACGTATCCTTTTGATGTTGGTGAGAATATTCTGAGTGGAATACTTGAGTCACCTACAAGTTTAGGGTTGCCATCGAGAGTAATATGCTGAGTTTTGATGGAAACGATGTTTAAGTGTTCTATGCCAACAAGTTGGCTTTAATCTTTTATTTTAACTGGCAGATGTTACTATGAATGTAGATTTACTGCAGTCTTGGAACTTTTGGAGTAATGGACCCTTGCTTGTGATTAAAAACTTCGAGGTATCTGGCAACCCTCAGCAGATTTCCATATTCCCACACATTAATATTCTTAATTTGGCTACCACCTCACTTTAAAGCCATTCGGAATCCATGCAGATTTCATTCGCTCCACACCGAGCCACATTTCTGTTGCTTCCCGGGCATCTGCACCTCAACCGTGACTTTTCACTCGCTCTCCCTACCCAGATCCATCCAAGTACGTACAGATGTATAAGTAACCATTTCGGAAATGCGGTCTACCCCCAAAGCACCAGCTTCGAAATTCAATATGCAAATAAGGTAGGTAACTATTTCAGATCCATGTAAAAGGATTCACCGCACACAAACACACACGACTGACACCCTCCCTTCTCACGTGTATCGCCGTGGTATGCACCTTTAATACAGTTGTACTGCGAAACAGTCCGATGGAGCATTTGCAGGGTGTTCCTGGAGAAAAAAAAGGAGAATTTGTAAAATTCATCGAATGATGGTATCCTTTGGTGAAGGAAGCGAACCAGCGACAGGAAGAGAAATAGGAGCTATTGCAGGAACGAATGTCCTTCTGGATAAATGTGTATCAACACGAAAAAGAGAAGAAAAAAAAAAAACGACATACTCACACACAAAACAGTTTGATCCTTTCAGGATATTTGCCAGCACCATGATGATATGATGAGAAACTAAGCGAACTGACTACTGACTGAATGACTGTCTGATTTGGATTCGTCCTTCACTAACCTGATGCCGTTGGGTATTTTGTGGAATGCAAATTACCGTGTTAAGCCCTGGCATTTTGCTTCATGGATATTATCACACTCGTGCTCTAACATTTTTGCATAATTTCCTCAACTCTTATACGAACGAAGGGTGAGAGAGGCGGAAAAAAAACAAAACACAAGTAACACTAAAAGAAAAAAAAAAAGAAAGAAATAAGGTCCTTCCTTGGGGAGTATTTCTATTTTATTTTCCTTTGTAGCGTCTTCTACGTTTTGGCAGAATAAGTGCTTCGGAAATTATATGCACTCAACTTGTGATTAGGGCGGAGGGTCCATTAGTAGTAGTCGTAGTAGTAGTAGTAGTATACTGGCTGAGTATAGTCCTTTTTGACCTTCTCTCCACACTCACACGAATCGCCGGAACAAATTATCCATTCCTCCTCTCGCTTACGTAAAATGGAATGTGAATGTGCTGCTGAAAGGCTGAATGCAAATTACTCAATTACCCAAGTTAGTGAAATGTGAATCAATTGAATTTTAAGGATATTCTTATGCCCACTCTTCTCTGCTATGTCCTTCAATCAATTTAAAGAAAGAAAACAAAAAAAAAAAAGGAAATACCAATGATGATGATAAAAAAAATCATTCGCGTCCTCTTTATGGCTTTCAAATGGCTTGACTGGGTACATCACATTTTTTTTTATGTTTTTCTCGTTGTTATTGTCGAAAACCAACGCCGCCACCACCCACCTGTACTGGGAAAAGGACGAGACCATAATGCAACTTAATTGAAACCCTTTTTGTTCGTTTGCTCCTACGTTTGTATCAACAAAATTCAATTCTCGTGGACTACAAAATTCCTATCTGTATCCTGTGTGTACGTGTGTGTGTCGTGTACATGTGTGGGCGGGAGTGATGATGACAAAATAAAACGAAAGGATATGACGAATAAAATTAAATCAGCCTGTCATTTGTCTGTTGAAAATAAAAAAAACCAAAAAAAAAGAAACATAAGGACGAAGTAAATTCGCCTTTTGTTGGTTGGCGCTGTTACTGCGCGTCCTTAACCGATTTTCTTCATGTTTTCGTTTTATTTTTGTTGGTTTTTTTTCTTTTTTTTTTCCTGCTGTGTGAAGGATAACTGAAGCGCGCTTCAATCCTTTTTGTAAGAACATTACATGTGCACCTCTTGCGCGCCCTCTGATCGAATTGGGGCGACGCGCTTTGCGTGCTATCTACAATGTTGTGTGTAGGTATGTGGATGTAGGAGAAAGGATTTTTCATTTTTATTATTATTCCTTTGAGTTTGGTTTTTTTTTTTTTTTTTATTTTTTGTTCGTTCATCCTTTTTGCTCATCTCGCTGTGTATCTCAATAAAAATGACATGAGAACAGTTCGGCTGATGGGTTTTGACGGTGCTCACCTCCTCCTCCTCCTCGTGTATGGGGTGAGACAGGATAGGAAAAAAAAATTTGAATTCAACTCCAGGGTGGCGGGTGGTGGTTGAACCCATCTGCGTGTTTTGTGGTTTCAAATTGAATTCATTTTTTTCCCTTCCCGTCGATCTGTATGTGTGTGTGTGTACCTCAAAGACTGAAACGAAATTGTTAAAGGACGATTTTTCATTCATATGAATGGTTCAGACAATGAATTGTGATGACGAAGAGAAATGTGTATATTAAATGAGAGGAGCAATTTTTGTAATCGAAAAACTGGCAGTTCAGACCTTGTCAGGATGTAAGGAGCTTAGGAGAATATTTTTAGAGTACGAGTGTATGGATATTTTTCCGGGAAAGTCAGATTACCAAGGGAAGTTTTGGCGACGTAGTTTTTATTTTTAGAGTTTTCCTCGGAAATTTGCTAAAGATAACGTACCGGATACAAGGAGAAGAGCATTCCACGAGACGACAGTGGGTAGGTGTTCTCAGTAAGGGACCTTTTCCACCTACAAGTGAACTAATAGTGTCTAATATGCCTACGATGAATGGCTAAAAATATATGACCCAGATTGGACATGTGTAGATACTCTTCCAAGGCGTTGGCAGCAACATTTTGCTATTGCATCATTAAATAGTTTGAACAGAAGGAAAAATGGAAAACTACTGTCGAAATCAATCCGTAGATACGCCTTCTGAATTATTACTTCTTGTTGCTTGGACGAATCCTTCATTCACGATCTAAAGCCGCTGCCTCTAGTCCTACTTGCATCCCCAAGATCTCTCTCTCTGATTTCAACGAAGTGGGCCTCACCTGACATAAAGGGGTAATTTTGACCTGAGAGTGGAGTAGGTGGTCATAGTATTACAAAAACCTACGCAGATACCCTTTTTTGACGTTTGTGACTCTCTTCGAATAGAACTCTGTATGAATCGATGGTAGCCATAGAGAGTTTCGGCCTACTATGGTGGCACTCGTTGCCACGAGTCCAAAAATTCCCTTGAATTACCTTTCATCTCGAAACCACCACTCAGTTTCTTTCAGAAATATATAGATACACGCGCAGAGGTCAGCTGCCAAGAGAGTGAGAGTGTTGAAAAGCCCAACTCTTAGTAAAGTTAGGCGGAGTGCCTTTAACCAAAGCACCAGCTTATGGCAATAGTGCTGATTCCTTAGCACCCATAACTTCACAATGATATGAAACAGATTTGGTAATCTTTCCGAGTCGCCTTTAAATATTCCCAGTGGAACCTTGTGGCCTGAGCTTCTTCTACATCTCTGGATGTGATGGCGAATTTTTTTTTTTTTTTAGAAAATGAATGGAGCTATCCTTCTGTTTCGGCAGCTTCCCCAGAAATAATTATTTTTGCATCTACTCTACTGATTGTGAGTGAAATGTAAAGGACAGCAACCTTTTGATTTCCATTGGAATCCTAATTGATTTACTATATTCAAAGTCGTCGTCTGCTATAAAGCCGGATAAACGATGGAATATCCTTCAATTGCAAGTAGCAACACAAAACTTTGTTGTATCCCCCCAGATGTTCAAATAATAAAACACAATCAAGCTTCTAGAACGACTTGATCTTGGAAAACAATTGTTTTTCATAGATAAATCCATTGACTACACTCCCCAGCAGACAATCTCCTCAAAAGTAAACTATTTTCTTGTCTTAAACTCATCACAATCTCCTCTCACTTAGACGACCGAGTATCTTCAAAGGCAAAATTCCTCATCTTAGAGAATTTAATTACAGTTATACATTCGTTTGAATCCATATAAGAAAAGGATATTCTTGTAATTAAAAAGATACCCTACATTCACTCTTCTTTGTATGTATGTATATCGTCCTTTGATCAAATCTACTGGCCTCTTAAAAATATTTTAATCTAAACTCTTCTTGTGTTCAGGCAAAAGCCGATGAATACAGTACTCGTAGTATTGCATTCCTAATTCTCAGAGAAACTTTAGCAAAAAGTTTTCTCTCTATTCCACCTCTCTAGGTTTTCATCACCATCATGCCAAGAATCCAGAACTCAAAATATAATCAATCTCTATTTTGGGTCCGTAAAGATTAACAAATCCTAAAGTTCGCCTTTCACCAATTATGCGAATCCTTACCACATACACAGATACACAATCTCATCCATTTAGATGGTTTAAACTGAAGTAAGCTGCAATTGCAGTTGTACTTCCTCAGTGGAACAACCTCAGAAGTACTTCATCTTTTATTACAGTTTTCGGATAAACTTGTGTAACGAAAGGACTTCTTTAAGAATTGGGTGGTGGGTGCTGTGTGTTTTTATAAAGAAAAACAAAAAAACAAAAAACTTTTCTTCAGTAAAAGTGATGTTCTTTTAAAACCATCGCCATCATCATCTTGGTAGCCTTTATCCGATCTTTGTCTCTTTGGATGCCATAAAAGCGTTGCACTCAAGTTAAAGGTAAAGAAAGTGCTCCTTGACAGAGAAAAACAAAAAACAAAAAAAAAATCTCTGTGGATGTGTGTGTGTGGATTGGAAAAGTTTAAATGTGGGTCATTATTACTTGAAGAAGACAATAATCATTATTTCCTGCAGGAGTCAGAGGACTCTCTTAGGGTAACCACTCTTGTTAAAAACTGGCCAAAGGCCACTTGAAAACACAAAACTACTCTTATAAGAGAGCACGCACAACACGATTGGGGGGCGACAATAACAAAAACAACAACAGCAACAACAAAAACAAAAGTGTATTGTCAACTTTTCTATGTTTTGTTCTGAACTGTTTGGGTGTACAATGCATGCAGTGGGTTTTGTTTCGGTGTTTTCCCAGTTCAGCAGTAGTACAATGGGGAAATCTTTGAGCACCGAAAAAAGGACATAAAATGCTCTTCAAGTTTAAAAGGGCAGCGCGCTCCATTGCCACTGCCATACAAGCGTACGGAAATGGCATAGTTTATTGCACAGTGTTTTGTTTTGAAGAGTGTGTGTTATTTTGGGCTTTGTTTCTACAGAAAAAAAAACTCTGAGAAACAACGACATCCTTTAAAATTTAAATAAATTTGTACGCGAAATGACCTTGAGAGTTGGATACCTTAAATGTGACTTGAAACTATGAAAGCTTTCCATTAAATCTGAAGAGAGGGTCTTTCTCTTGATATGTTGTGTATCAATGTGTCCTCTAGGTATCCGTCAAACAGTTCAAGTACTCTGTGAGACTACAAGAATCTTGAGATTCCTCAAACCTTTCAGAAAAAAAGAGGAGTGTTTCAAAAAAAGTATCTACTACTACTCAGATGCGTTGAAATTCTTTGGTGTTGGAATCGATAGATGGTGTGGTTGTCACGGATATAAAGGACTTCATTTGAAGCACGATATGGCCTCTTTCGAGACTATTTCTGGGTCTTCTTTCATAGGTTGCATACGTCCATGTAAAATTCATGTACTTTTGCTCTAAGGACATTTATTTTTTCACAGTCAACTCTAGAAGTGTCTTCAACTCGTACAGTCTGTCCAAATGTCTGTACAGTGTGATCCAAATGAGAAATCTAGTCCAACCACTGAGAGGTATCTACACAGTATATCGCCCAACTGGCTCCCTTCTATAGGGTGACCAGATAGCAATGATACTTTTTCCAAAATTTATGTTTCAGGAGCTGCCAAAGTTACCAATGACATCCAGCTGTCAAAAAATTCAGTAAGGTTTGCCATTTCATCGTGCGTTGTTTCACGCTTGCCGAACGTGCGGAAGTTATTAGAAAATATTTTCGAAATTCCGGCTCAGTTGTAAATACGCAACGTGAATTTCGTCGAGAGATCGGTCGTCATCATGGGTTCACTGTGCAGGCAATTCGTTAGACCGTGGAAAAGTTTGAGTGTGAGTACACTCTTTCGGACCTTAACTCACCAACCAGACAGAGATTGGTGTGAAATGGACAAAACATAGCTTTTGTGGCGGGAAGTATCGAAGAAGACCCTGGAGTACCGAAATATCGAAAGCTGATCAGCTTTGGGCCTAAATCCGTTTGCCAAATGTATCTATGGATGGAGTATGGAACACGATATTGAAGAGGAAGTCCTCTGGGTCTCGCTGAGGTATCAATGTATGTATAGATATCCAAATGAGGCTTCACAACCGATGACTACGTTCACCCCTAACTATCTCTCATAACTTTGCCTAATACTGTGAGGTGATGGGACTCAATGCTGCTAGTTAAGTTCGACTACTAAGCAAGTGGTTCCAGGTTCGAATACCAAAAGACACTACCAGGTCTTAACATCTAGGAATAATGTTTTCAGATGCAACGTGGATCTTTTACTGAAAAATACAAATATTGCGATAAAATGGCCTGTTCCAGATGATATCCTTGGTGTCTACCCAGGCATGTGTCTACTTTCAAAGTCACTAGTCTTTCAGCAGTCGTGATCGGATGGTTTCTTTCACATTTCCATCGAATACGATTCGATGTCTAAGGTCGACCTGAGGAGCCTGTTTACCCCCTAACCCTGTACAGGATATAGTTTTTGTGTAAAGCTCGGCAGCGCAGATTACGAATTTTATAATACCTTGGCGTGTTAAGAGAATCAAAATAAAAAAAAAGTCTTTTTTTTTTTTTTGAGAGTTTCCTCCCGGCACCTGGATGAATTCTCAACACCACTCAAGTGGAAAAAAGCGATTTAGAATACACCACCGGATAGAGAAAGGAAGAAGCAAAATAAAGGAGCAAAAGCGGTTTGAAACGGAGATGGGAATCGACTTATCGCATCCATTGTAGCTGGTATCGTTTTTTACGGTCCCCCTTAATGTATGCATTCAATTGGAAATGAAAGAAAGGGTATAGGTACCATGGCATGGGATACGCATTGTTTTGCAGTCACTGACATATGTTCACGGTCGCATGGTTGGCACTGGAATAGAATGAGGGTAGCAAAATAGACACACACTTAAAAAGGATGCACAGATAGAGAAAGCAGTGAAATGATAAAAAAATACGGAAGTACATGGTATATCCTTTTCGGTGGCGGAAAGGAGAAGGAGTGGAACCGGAGTTAATGTATATATTTGGAAATATTGACGTTATTCTGAGGATTAACATAAGGACCGAATGGAAATTGAATGCGATTTGGTCGAGTGGAAGAAGTCGAGAGTGTGTAATCCTTTAAATGGATTCAGTGTCCTAGATCTACCCGATAGGGTGCGGCAAGTAAAAGTCATGCACTCGCATCTGTTTATTAATTTATTTTTAAATACAAAACAATGACAGAACACAGTACAATGACCAGCGGCATAACTCCTTGCATCCGACTACCTCTTAGCGGAGTCAGATGTGTGTAGTGGAAGGCCACTAGATCGGTTGACCCTACTTCAGTCGAATCGTAGCAGAAACCTGCCAAGTCGTTCAGTATCAGCTCATGGTAGTACACGCAGTGCAATTCGACTATACCTTGATTGATTCTTAGATCTTTCTCCTCTCCTTGAGCTGTTGTGCACACCATTTGATGAAAACTTTTCAAAAACAGCTCTGTACATTCCAACATTGGTGATTTCCTGTGCATTATGAGGTACTTCAGTGGACCAGTCGTGGTCTTAAACACAGCGTATGGCTCATGAACCTTGACAAGCTCGTCGTGATACTTTCTGTTGACTATTATTGGGTACTTGCCGTTGCATACTTTTTGTAATTTCTGTTCTTCTATTTCTTTGCAGGAAAACACGTTTGACAGGATCAGCAGGAAGCAAAGAGTTTCGAAAAACATTCGATTGAAGGTTTATTGTAAAATAATGAATTCAAAAGTCGTTCAAATGTCTTCTCTGGCTGACGTTCGTTTCAAGGGTTTTGTTTTTTTTTCTCAGAACACTTTTCTAGTGACAGGGATTTTTGTGCTGGGAATCAGAAGATTATCGAAAGAGAAGTGAGTACTGCGATAGGTAAGGTTCTATAAGTGGGTGTGTCGTACCTAAGCCCAATCGAATTCTTATAGATTCCATGACTTGCTTTTCATAGATCAAGCCTGACTCTTCTTTCAGGCATTATGTCCTCCGTAGAGGCCCCGTGTTCCGAGAATATTCATTCAACGACTTGGGCTTAAACAATTATAGGGAATGCAACCAAAAGCCATTTACTTTGAACTGGGGATGGTGTAAGGAGGTGCAAAAATCGTGTGGGGACTAGACCCATGTAAAGCAAACGTAAGCGACTACAGACTACTGAGACTATAGAGTAAGCTTCGCTTGGGTACATATATGGCGAAGCTAAATGGAGTTGAATACCATGCACTAGACCCCATAAGCCCAAGTTCAGTGGAGATGGAACCATAAAGGTAGTATGGAGCTGCTACCATAGGCTTCTAGGTAGGTATACCGTGTACACCATGAGCATATTTTTGTCAAATAGATTTCATTGGCAATCGGAAGAGGTAAGTATAGGATCTCCTCTGCAGTGGCGATAGCTCCATCACAGGAGGTTAACTTGCAACTTCCTATCCTGATCTATTAGGTACTGCATTCGGGTTCGGGCAAAATATGCACTTAACTCATATTTCTCACAGCAGATCACTGGAATAGGTATGTATACGTATCATTTGGGCACAGTCTTGTTTATCTGTGCCTGTGGCATGTGAGCCCCAACTGAGCAGATAGTTACCAGGATCACCAGAATTCTGTGTTTTTTCTCTGCCTTCGACCGAACTCGTTCGGATGTGATTCAGTCCGTTAAATCACCGCTTAACCGAAAGAGATGCAGATCTTCAAAATGTCCTATCCTAAACGATAGAAACACCAAAGCTCTCATAAACTCAAAGTCCTTCAAAAACGAATTCATCTATCAACAAATGCACAACTAAAAATCAGGTTAATTACACTTCAAACGCATGGACTTGTATCTAAACAAATTTCAGCAACCCCTCAGCACTCGTCAAGTAAAAAACTATCTCAGAATTTTTCACAAACCGTTACACACAAACGTCTACCCACCACTTAACGTCGTTTTAAACGTCAGCTGCCATTTGAAGTAAAAACTCTCTATCTCCCATGCCAAGCTGGCGCCTGCCCCTCCCAGCCCAGTTCCTCACCTAATTCTTGTTATTTAATATTATACTCTAACCCAATTGGCAAACTACACACGTAAAACACGATATTACTTTTATGAGGTAACTTTCCTTTTGCTATCCACCTACATCGACGCGTTCGCTCACCTATTGCTCCTTTAGATGAGTTCGTTTTCTGCTTCCTTTTTTTTGCCTTCCTTCCTTCCTTCCCAACATAGGGTGCACTAATTTTGATACAGTAGTTTGTAACGAAAAGGGATTTTCGAAACTAAGTAACAATTCATCACTTTGTCGGGACTGTATATCACAAGCTTGGCGGTGGGAAACTTTCTTGAGTAATATTAAATGATGGTCCCTCTGAAGAGCTGTGAAAACTCCTTGAGTCAGGAGTAAAACGATAGACGGTAGATAGAGTACCCTATGATCCCTTACGTACGCATTATAGCCATTCCTATGTGTTTTTCTTGCCACTGCTGTGTTTTATAGTTAAACAACCCTCAGACCCTCGTCAAACTATCTCAACTATTAGATTTACTAATGTAATTAAAGTTTTCCCCCAACAAGGAGGAGGTTGCTGGGTGGCGTTGGCGTTGGCGGTGGCGGCACTCCATTTCCTTTAAATGAAGGAGCAGCACAAAGTTTCCTTACCGCGTTTAGTATATGTATTCCCCATCTAAACATGATGTTTTAACTGAACGCATAAAGGAGACGATGAAATAATTTCCATAGACTTCAGTGGTGATTCAGAGGGGCACACAAGCATCGGGAGGTAATGAAAACTGGTAAAGGTACTTAAACAAGTGGAATGAGTGAGTACCACACGGAAGAGAAGAACACCCAGACGATAGAGGGAGGAATATGCATATGTACTCGAAACTGTAAGAACAAATCGACTTTTTGCGCAGAAAAGGGTGAAAATCCTTTTGAGGTGAAAATAATTTCTGCATTTGCTAATGGGTGCTCTAACCTCAGGGTCCTTCAGATAGAGTGGTACCGTGAATAAGACGGTGGGCGATGCCAGCATCTGGCTGATGGTAATTCAATCTCTAATGGGGACATTCTACGCTTTTAAGGAAGTCGTGACAGAATCAGTATCCACTGAAAGACGGTCAAATCACATAACCCACTCGACCATCGATTTTGTAAACGCAGCCTCGAGATACAATCCATACGTCCACTGTATTCGATATACTCTTGCCGAGGAACTAGATACACACCACGAGTTTGTGAAACTGTTGCCGTGACATGATGAAACAACATAAGGATTTCTAGGGACTCAACCCACGTGAATGACATGGGAGAGTGTTTAACATGAGAAAGCTTTTGAATCCGGGTTTTGAATGGACAATGCACATGGCTGCGAGAAGGCTGTAGATCCTGCATGGGCTGTTTGATTCAAAGACAAATAATGCTGCCTGTACATACTTGAACTCGGTTCGAAAGGCATGACAAGACAATACAGATACGTCTGCCATATTGCCATCCCAGTAAAGCGCACAATTGCAACCTATTGTCAGATACGACGAGAGTCGGTTTTTGTTTTGAAAAAATCATGTAAGCAGCACATTTAGTATGAAAACTAAACTCGTGGTCGAGATGTATCTATGCACTCTTAACATCGGCCCAGATGTCCTAAATGCAAGAGAGTTGACTCTTCGTATGTTCTGCCTTTTTAGAGTCAAATTTGACAAGAAAAAGTTCTTAATTCGGGTGACAGCTGGAAGTCTTTGAAGTTCTGTCAGAATTTTGCGTCCTGCAGACATGTCTCACGAAATCTAAGCTGTATCTACGATTTTATGGCGCAAGGAGTTGACTCATTCAATGTCCTGCTCTTCGACTCATTAACTCTTTCGAATTACCAGTCATAAAAGTCGTTCATAATATAACGAATACACCTTAAAACGTGTGTATCTCCACAGCAATTCCATAGTCAAATTCAACCAATTTCCCATTACACAATATCTACACACCGAAGGACATACCTAAAGACATTCGACTCTTTCATTTTAGATACTCGCTTATCGACTCTATTCGATATGAACTCTACTAATGAATACCTTTTAAGGTACTCGAATGCGAATACGAAATAAAAGCAGCACGTAGATCACAGAGCACATTCCAAAGGAAATCAAAGGAAGTACCATTTTTAATGTCCTTCTTTATTGGACAGAAAAATGTGCGATATGGGTGGGGGTGGACGGGATTCCCCATCATCTTGTGCGATCCCAACAATTGTATTGTCGTCTAGTCATTTTCTCGTTCTCTTGGTTCTTTCTCTCCATCCGAGCGTTATCTTTATGACTTCAAAGGAATCACATTAAATTTCATCTTCCAGTGTCGAAATTTGTCCCCCAGATGAGGGGGCTAGGTATGGCTGTCCCAATGTAGCTGGGGAAGCTGAAAAGACAATTGTGTGCTGACAGAAATATTTACGATATTTACGATGGCAAAAATTCTACATCATTACCCCATTCTTGTTTTGTTTTTATTTTTATTTTTTTCTTCCCTTCCTCTTCGTTTCGTTGTTTTTATCTTGAACCCATGCCCCATCCACTCATTGGAGGATAATTTTCTTTTGGTCCTTATCAATGTCCCGTCATCGGTATTGCTTTCGATACAATTTCAGTTGTATTTACTGGCAGGGAATGTAACTAACTTTCGTCTGCATTCTTAAATTCACATTTTTATATGGTTCCTGTTGTTGCTGTTGTTGTGTGTTCACCCGATGGATATGGGTCTGGGGTTATGCGAAAAGTCCTTATGCATAGGGAAGGATTGTAATGATAAATGTCATCCGTTGCTTCATTTTGTCGATACTTGGTTTGACTCATGTTTTGTAATATTTCATATTTGCATGCGATTGACACTGTAATAACATTTTTCCATAGATTTAAGGAGGCGATTACACTGAGAGAAAAGCTTTGGTGGCAAATTGGCCGTGAAATCATAAAAGAGACAAATTGTTGTTATTTGCCGAAAGTAATTGCATGGAGAGACTGCTGTTTTTACAGATTCAATAAGGAAATTTCGATTTAGAAGTATTTATGTGCAGATGTGGGGCTTAGAGGGCGATAATGGGATGTAAGGGAGCGTATGTGTAATTGGTAGTTGGAGTTGGAATGATTCAATGCATTCTATTCGATTTCTTCCTCTAAACTAAACAAAGAACTGAATCGGCAAAGAAAGAATACGAAATTTGGGGAGATACTGATCAAGGTTTTGAATCTACTTGTCCTTACTACGTTCATAGATACCGCTGAATGGCACTTGGAAGGAAGACATGCACTCGAAATGGACATAGGAGAGGACTGACTAGATTTTGCAAAAGCCAGGACAAGCAGAATGAAAAAGGGAATCCTTTGCGAGAGTTTTAGAAAATCCAAGAATGAGATATATATCTTTGGCGACACCAAGCTTTCATATCATCATCAGCGTTTCTGTCACTTCAGTTCAAAGGTAAAGAGAACTGGTGATGGCTTAAGTAAGGAAGATCTTGCCATTTATCATGTCCTGTATAAAGAGAGACTGGAAACAGTCAGCAGCTTCCATCTTTTCCGTGTACTTCTCAACTCTTTCCTTCCGCAACTCCAGCATAATGCAGGCTCCATTTTCCTCTTGATTTCAAGTAAACAAGAAATGTGGGCATCCAAAGGATATTCCCACCAAATCCATCCCAAAAATGATATTCTCACACAAAATGCAAAAACATCCTCAGATATGACAACTCATGTTTTGGCAGCAAAAAAAAGAAGGAACAAAACTCCCGTCTTCGGTGACAGATAAGACATCAACCACACACATATGTACGTTCGCTTATAGAAAGTCAGTAAATCATTGTGTCCTGTTGGTTTTGGAAAACATATTTCCTCCTCTTGAGTCGCGCTGTCATCACCGTTCGTCGTAGTCGTCATCGTTGCTGGGAGGTGTGGCAATACCAGCGCCAGTGGCAGTGGCAGTGGCAGCCAGCAGATATGTCAATAAATTTTACTTTTAAAAATATTTTGGCAAATTTATTTATTCTTTCATATGTGTGTACACATATTTTTATTGGTGTTGTGTGTTATTGTAAGGATATACGACGATAAAATATGTTTTCATATTTGTCATAAAGAATTTCTGCCTCCATCTCCATGACATTTGCTCCTTTATCGTGTTTGTCCTTGGTAAATAAAATACGACAAACGATTGTTTAAGAGGGGGCCGGAGAGGTTCGACTATGTGGGAGCCTACATAATTTCCCACACGCATCCTTTGCTTAATGTGATTTTCTCCACAGGACCAAAAAGTAAGAAAAGCTAAATCAAATTGCTTTAGATGTATACAGACTTGAGCGTGTAATACTCTCAGTGTAAGGTGAATGGGAGTTCCTTCTTTCTAATTTTTTTTGGAAAATTTCAAAAATGCCAACAGCAGAAGTTCCAAGAACGGAGACCATGAAAAGGAGAAACTAAGACAAATTTCCTAATCCTTTTCACATTTTGTTGGAAAATTTAATTTTCATTTTCATCCGGAGGGGTTGGTTCCAGAAAACAAGTTTTACCAATGCGATAATTTCTACCCCCTCCCGCCCTCTCCGAGTTCAGCTAAATCCGACACCAATTTCGCAAGAGTGCAAGAACACACGTTAGAAGCAGCAGTGCTCCACATCCGAGTGGTAGTTGCATGTTTTTCCAAAAATTTCGGATTGCAGCATCTCTCTGGAACTACTTTGCCCCTCACACTTTGTGCATAAAACCAAAACTTTACCAAACAGTAGTACCAGCAGCAGCAGCAGGAGCAGCAGGAACAGCAGCAGCAGCAGCAAGTAGATGAGGTCAAGGGTGTATATATGTATGTATGTAGGGATGTGTGAGAAGAATTTTACTCATGTTTCACAAAATTAATTAGAAAACAGTTTGAATGCATTTCGTGCCAATATAACTTATTAACAACTTTTTTTTCCTTTCCTTTTCCTGGCCGAACAGAGAGAAACTTTTCTCATCCTTTTTTTTGCCGAATGCCCTCCCTGGGTGCAGTTAAAAGATAGATTGTGTTCGTTTAGGGGTTTGAAAATGTTTTAAGAGTTATTCACACATTATGCAGACAGAATATGACACCACTGGGGGTAATATCTGTGGGATGCCACAACGTTGACGTGTTAGACCGAATTTCTTGAAATTCTGTTCAAGTTTTCTCTTTTCATGTGGATACGGTACGTTTGGAGGTTTTTGGATTGAAGAAAACCACAAAATGACCTAAAAATTGCCACAGATTGCATGGAAATTCGACAGAAATTCAAAGATTTGAGGTTTGGAATTGAATAAGTTTTGTACGAACTAAAGTGAGCTGTCAGCTGCATGTGTATCTGAGGAAAAATCTAACAAGGAATGAGTAAGGATGCAAGCCACATTTATAGATTTACAAAGAAGGTTCTTTGCAGAAAACAAATCGTCTGAAAGGTCTTCTAAGGAAAGCGGGTCAATCAAAATGTATTGAGGACAAATGCAACTCTAGAGTATCTACAAATCTAAACACAGAAAATTGTCAGAAACAGAGCTCTGAAGTGTACCGAGTGCTACAAAATCATTACACACATAGTATCTGAATACCATCGGTGGTAGGGAATGCAGGAATTTAGGTGAGTTTTGGGTGAAATTCAAACCATATCTTCTGAAACTCTACAATTTGTGTGATAGGTATTCCAACCTTATTTGTTACACTGATATACGAGCCTGAATTGCAATGTATCTACAGCTAATATCAGCTACGATTTGTTGGTGACAACAGATAGCTACATCTGTTAAACGACAAACACGAAGATACATATACTATGTCCAGCATTCGTACTGGAAAAGTAGCCTAAAGTACACTAGTCTCTAGAAAGTGTATTTTACGAGGCCACTAATCAATTATCTGTCTCTAGACGATAGAAACAAATGATTAGCAGATCGGTGTGCCAAAGAATTGGCGGTTAAATCCCAAATCTCAAAGTGAATATGAAATTCCTTGCCATCAACCACAACCTACTTAGTATTTGTTTACCACAGAAGTGCCTCCCACCCCCTCTGCATTCCTTTTAATTATGTGTGCATACTGTAACCTATTTACAAGTACTAATAATTAAATACGACAATAAATCAATATTGGCCAAATGCAAGCGGATTAAAACCTAAGAATTTGACAGAACAGAGCAAATGTCAATACACAGGGATGCGACACAGTACAGTGCCAAGAGTTCCAACCGAATCGCTCCTACACAATCACCCTTCCCTACCCCTATTGTTTGCCTGTGGTGTAATGAAATATAAATATCCAGTGTACTTGGTATTGCACCCTCAAGGAAAACGGTACTTTACTCTGGTCACATGGCGCATGCAAAAACCCCAGGACCATTCCATTCCTCAGGGAGAGGACAATGAATAAATGAATGATTTCCCATCGACAATGGATGATGATGATAGCAAGAGTGAAAACATGCAACCAGCAGCGGGAGGGATTTAAGAATTTAAATATCCTTAATCCTGCAGGATTAAACGCTGTTTGAATTCTATCACCACAATTGGAACTAATAGGGGGAGTGATCGAACGTCCTGGAGGGGGATTTATTTTTGTGAATCGTAAAATAAGGTACGATTACGACCGGCGCAGAGGGGAACACAAGCGAAAGGATTGGAATTTTAAGATAAGATTTTGTTCTTTTGTTTTTGTCTGTGTGTGAGAGAGAGAATTCGACAGGTGGAGTTGACGTAAGAGGCTTATAGGGGCAAGCCCTTCGGATTTACTTTGAGGCAAGTGAAAATTTTGTGGAACTGGAACTGGAGCTGGGGGGATTTGCTACATTTTGTCGGCAGCAAAAAAGGGAGTAAAAAAAATATTAAAATTTCATGTGGATTAGGTCCTGACGGAGTCAAGATGAGGGGGTTGTCTCATGCTACTGGGCAAAGTCTAAGAGAATCGCTAGGAAAGTGACTAGGTTTGTCAGACTGATGTGAAATGTAGCATCTTGTTGAACAGAGATCCAGCGCCAGCAGGAACGGACCTGGATATACTATCAAGGACTCATTGTTCCAACGAACAAGACGGATCAAACCTTCAGTAAACTGTAGTACCAGCCGAGGAAGTAGATGGTAGCAATAGTATCTACAGATCAATTTGTCCATCTTTAGCTGGGAAACACGTCAGGATGGCGGTCTGACACATGTATCCTGGTTGGTGGACAATATTCCAACACTGAGCGAATGTTCTAAGAAAATACTCAGCACAGTGTTGAGAAGGAGTAGAATAGAATGAGTTGAAGGCTCAAACCTAGCCCATAAGAGTACCACAGCTTGTATGAATGTATCTGAGTAATGAAACTATAGTTTGGGACCTGCTTTGGGATAGAAAATGAAAGCCAATTACCTGCCCATGCTACATGTCCCCCAAAAAAATTCCTATAATTGGCAGGAACGACAGCAAGTGTAGAGTTTCTCCTAATTCCGAAAACGAAGTAAGAGCCGTCAGCACTAAAGCTGACGCTGAATTAAACATTAAATTCGAAAGCCCTTCTCCCGCAAGTGTCCTTTTTCGCACACGAAACAGGAAAAACTTCGTAACCATCGTCTAAAAGCTGAAATCATCCTTCACTACTATAATCACTCTGTCATTCCGGTAGTCGCTTTTAAAGTTTGCACTCTCTCTCGTGTACATATGTCGGCCTGTGTCCATCTCTAGGCTCGATGTATGTTTGCACACATTTCACAGCTAACACATGTACGCCGGAAGGCATATTCTCTCTCTCTCTGTCTCTCTGTATCTCAGTGTCCATTCCAATCTAACACAAAGAGTTCGTCTTTCACACGAACCGAAAATTTGACCAGCTTAACATATGTATATGCAGGGAGTCCTACGTCCATCACCATCACCTGATGCCTGAGCCATGGCACAGTGGCTCCATCATCATTGCTGATCCTGGTACTGCTGCTGTTCATGATGACCCTGAGGGCGGTTTCGAGGAGACCAGCTCCTCTTCTAAACTGCTCATTTGCAGTGACAAGAAAAAATAGCCAACGGCGGACTAACATCAGATTGTCGTCCCGACACACGCACATACACAACTGGTCACACCCTAACGGCAGCAGACAGGATATCGGGGAGCGAAGTTGACAACACGAGCAAAAGGGCGATATGTGTGCGGCGCAGAGGACATTCGCTTTTTACCACCAGTATAGTGTCAAAATGGGTGTCAGACAGAGGAGGGGGGCTAACTACTTGGCTTTAATCCAAGCCAACACAAACAATATTGAAAAAAAAAAAAAAAAAATAACAACCAACTAACAGTTAATATTTTCCAATCCTTTCCCCTTTCGCACACAAACACACACAGCCACACAGTACATGGGAAAACAGCGACATCTGTACAAATATGCGAGGAGATAATAACTTTTTATTATGTTCCTAGTCCGCTCGCTTAATCCACCTACAATGGCTTGCAAATAATTATTTTCCTATGAAAGAGGGCGCAGGATACTGGCGGAGGGTGGGGGGCTCGAAAAGTTAGTGCTGAGTTGGAAATTAATAAACATTTTTTCCACGCGCCGGCCGCATTTACACCCACCATGCACAAGTTGCAGTTTTGTAGTTCCAGGACCTGCTACACATACATTTTTGTGTTTTTTTTGTGTTCCACCACCCTCTGCCAATAAATTGAGGCAGGTTAAGGGTTGCAAGCATCCAGTGTACCAATTTATGTATACGGCAGACGTTTTTAATAACTCGAACAGATGTCATAATCCTGAGCGATATAGCGATTTGGTCGTCGTCGTCCTCGTCCTTTTCTGCCGCACGAGCACACACCGAGGTTAATTGCGATTGCGAATTGCAATTGCAGTACTGGTTTGGGGTTTTGTCAATGAACAACGATGACGACGACGACGACGATCATGATGATGTTGATGATGATGATGATGATGACGACGATGATGATGAACAACAATAACCGGTTATCCTTGGCTAATTCCCTGGAGACTTATTAAATTCTCGCAAATCAGCAAATGAAATCGATGCCAATTTCTGTTCCACCCTCCTCCGAGTTGGGTTTTTGTGTGTATTATTTGCGTTACCGCTACTACAACTACCATCATCAATCCCACAGGATTAAGTCCGATACGTCGTCGGTCGTCCTTTTTCTTATACTCATTGTCGATGGTCGAACAGAAGAAAGATATCCCTTCCAATTCCGATCGAAGCAGATGAAATCATTGGATTTTAATTCTTTTGTGTCCTGTCATCGCCAGAGGGAATTTACTTGATCTGTGCTCCTTTTTGCCTTGTCATATAGTTTTTTTTTTTTTTTTACTATTTGTGTGTATCTTGAATTGAATTTAGATGTCATAACATATTTTCCAATATCTATTTTGTTGGATCATCGCCCACACCCAACAGCACGACTGGTTTCGAAGTCAAGACCAGTGAATCCTTGGGGAACCATTGACCAATGATGATGTTCCTTCTCTTGCTCTGGTTGCAATGGTGTAGTGGATAGGAAAAATCGTTATTATTGTTTGTTTGAGATAAGAGCAATCATGAAATTGCAGGCCATCACCACCGCCGCCGCCGCCGCTGGACGGAGGAATGCAAAGGATAGGAAAGAAAACGTGGCCAGAATGCTTATTACGGTGAGTAGAGGATGTTTTTGCTCCTTTATGTCCTGAATGCGTTGTCCAATTTGTGAGAAGGGTAAAATTTGATCGTTACTACAAATTGCAGCCTTTCAGAAGGGGGCATGATATGGTTTTTATTTTGGGTTCAACAAACGTGGTCCCTGGAGGGAATGGTGCGGCACACCATCTGAATTCGATTAAGTATTGGAAAGAGTTCATAGATTTCAAAGAATTTGTTGAATCTCGAGTGGTGGGGCAATGAGATGAGAAGAGCGCCCACAATTTTGAAACACTTCTGATAGTTCTCCAAAAACTGGAGGGAGTTCCTGCACGAATAGCCTATCTTCCTGGCGAATTTGTAGACAATAGGTACAAATGTCAAGAAAATGAAGAGCTCTTAGTCCTGGGTTCGAAAAACAACTGAAAAAGGCTGTTGTAGGAGCAGCTTTTATTGTGTCTGACAGCCTAGATTTCAGATATTCACTTAGGTGGCTCTGTGTTGCTCTTCGCCACTTGTGGTCAAGCCTTCTGGTCATAGGCAAACAGACATTATACTATTGCAACATGAAGCATGGCTATTTACCTAAGCTGGTGACATGGTAAGAATCCTAAATGCCTTCGACTGTAAAGAATGAGTATCTTCATGCCTACTTGTAGAACACTAACTGGGACAATAAGGTTTCCATTTAACGGAGAAAGAACATCTAAAGCACCCACTTGGTGCAGAAAGGATATTAATGACAAACAAATGACACTGCTTCCAACTATCCACTGCAGACCCAGCTAATTGCCCTCTCAGCACAA
The DNA here is from genome assembly GCA_963583995.1 of Xylota segnis. NCBI lineage: Eukaryota > Metazoa > Arthropoda > Insecta > Diptera > Syrphidae > Xylota > Xylota segnis. The sequence goes on from OY757238.1 coordinate 2,337,215, forward strand.
ACAAGATGCAAACATGTCAAAAACTATCCTGCTCACCTTCGATTATCCTCCATCAAGGTGTACACACTGTGCCACGATAAATCAACAAAATTTTACCTGATTCACTTATGAAATGTAATTTCTTTCCCCCCCCCTCCGCCACATGCCAGTAGGCAATTTCAATGAAAGCCTTCAATCACAGCGAAGCACTTCTACTCCTGGACTGCCATTAATTAACCAAAACTCCTGCAATTGAAGTCTCCTCCGTCTCCGGCTCTCTATGAAAACACAATCGAAGAACAAAAGAGGACCAAGGACCCGAAGACCGAGGACCACCCAAATCCAAACATTCACTTGAACTAATTCCACACATACGCTGACGCTAACGCAACGAACTACTCTCGATAATCAAGGAAGGCCCAGTATAGTGTGTTTTCATTTGGCCCAAAACGAAGAAAGGACCCAAAACAAGAAGAAAGAAAAAAAACCCAAAGATAACACCATTAGTTGGATAAACACACGCAAGTCGTACCGCTTTGGACCGTGCTCAATGGTGATGCGATTGATTTGACCCATTTCGGTGACAAAAGGAACAAAAAGAAAGGTGTCCTCATGTGTAAGTCGTTCCATCCCATGTTTGTTGTTTCTAGGCGCACTTCGATTAAGGACTTACAACTTAGGACGTATCGTACTCCTTTTTTAGACTTAATTGGCTACAGTCTTGGCTAACACACAACAGCAACGAGATAGTTTCGTCATTTCGTCCGGAACATGGATGAAGAAGTTTTTTCGCTCATCTCATCCGCGTTAAGCCCTTCGCCACATCCTGCGGAAAGTTTTCCTCCACATCTCGCTATTTAGCCGGCGACGTCGTCGGCATTTACCTCATTGTCAGCATTAATTTATGAGATTCTGGAATCAGTTTGAGAAATTTCCACATGTGCTATGAATACGTAATGCGGCGGGCGAAGGGATGGATATCGAGCAAAAGGGATGATGTACCGGAATGTGAGATGCTGCGATGCCAGCGCCGCACAGCGTTAATCCTGCCAACAACGCCGCCGCCACTGCCATTGGGTGTTCAAATTGAAGTCGCGCGCGTGTTTATCATTATTATTCCGAGGTGACATTTGAGCGAAGCAAAACGGTAAAACGTTAGGTGCTGCTCCCTACCGAAATGAATTTATTATTATGTACTGTACTCTGTGCGCTGTGCGCTGTGCTACTGAGGAAAGCCAAGGATAAACAGACAGGCACACACACACAGCGACGCACAATGCCACGCAAACGCGCGCGCAAGGACGAATAATGGAAGTCAAGCAAAATAATTAAATTAATATTAGTTATGTTGCGCGCCCGTGAAGGAAAGTTTTTTGCTTCGCTTTTCCGCTTCGTGTTTCGTGTTTCGCTGTGGTGTGCGAGTTATTTTTTATTTTTTTTTTGTTTTGTTCAGCTTTGGTTTATACTTACTCCTTACAGCAGCTTTGTTTGCTGTAAGTAAACGGTTCACGTTGAGCAAGGATTTACCGGGGATGTGGTGTAATCCTTTTGGTGTGTCGTTTAACAAAATAATTTTGTTTTGGTGTGGAATTTTTGAAGGTGGGCCGCCGCTGCCGCCGCTGCCACCGTTCGTTGGATGGATGGTGTCTTCATTAGTGTAAAGATGGATTTTCAGTTTGCGGGATGTTATTGGAATTTGATATCCGCGAGGATGTGAGAAAGGATTCTATTTTTAGTGAAAAGTTTTGTACTGCGAAACGAGGAAACAATTTGCGAACTTTCCGCGAAGTGTGTAACTATTTTTAGGCGAAATGTGAGCCAAAAGGATGGCGGGAGTGGAGGACGAATGGTGTGCAAACAGTTTGGTGTAGTCACGCGTAGGTGGCGTTAAAATTTGTAATGGCTGTCGTTTTTTTTTTTTACCAAAAAACGCCTATAATTAGTCGAGTTAATGATAAATGGTTGGAATGGAATGACTCAGTCTTCTTTGGCGAGTGGGGGGGCGCAGGACTTATCCATCAAATTGGTAGTTTGACACTTTGGGTAGATACACGTCTAAGACTCATCAAACTGACAGATTGAAGCCTACGATGGTAGATATGTCAATGCTGGTAACATTCCTCAGCAGTTTATGGAAGCCACCCACTCCAACATGGACATATCCCAGTATAGGAACAAGTTGAAGAAGCGACAAGATCCCTACCCCAAGTATAGGCCAGCCAAGCCATGAAACCAAAGAACACCTTTGCATCGCAACCCCCTAATCTGATGATAAGCTGCAGCACAATCAAGAGCACGCACCAAATAGTCATGCAATCCTACGGCAGCTGCACTGACCAGCGGAATTTCACTGAATGTCCATCAATTTGGAAGCAAAAAGCTCCAAAGCACTGCGTTAGAACGAACAGGAAAGCAGGACAGGCTATACAAAAATGAACACATAAACCGATCCTTAAAGTATAGGTAGATGAGCAAAGTTGGGTGAGTAACAACGTTATGGTCAAGTCAATTGAGGCTTGAAAGCCTGTCACCCCCATAACCGCGACAAATCTTCTTCAAACCATGCCAGCTAAGCAACCAAAGTGACAGAATGCCAAACGTCGTTCCTGGGAAGCAATGCCTTTACGGAGGTACCACAGAAGACAAACAGGACAGAGAAAGAGATGTGGAGATGTGTTCTCTTTTACTACTTTTTGGATCCAAAGCTGACTCTGCTTAGAGAAAATTCCTTGCACCAAGGTATGTCTATTTCAATGTATCCAGATCGTCCATTCCTTTCACAGAAAAGAATATCTAGACCACCTTTTGAAAATGAGACCTTTTGAAAAAATCGAATGAGGTAGCCAACAAGAACCCACCAAGCAAGCAACGACTCATGGCATCTGTAGGTCAAGCATGCAAGATTGTCACGAAGATTACAGCTTGTAGAACTAAGATCAACTGCCCAAGACTTTCAGCCAACAAGATTGTCAGATCTAAGAGCTGTACTTAGTCCTAAGGGATGAAAGCAGGGCGATCGCTGGAAAGCAAGATGAAGTTTTCCCAAATTCAAAGGGAAGGGTGTTCATAGCACGTCTGATCGTAAGTGCTATCATTAAGGATTGGGCTCGACCTAATAATTCTGAGAAAAACAGCACAGAAAGAGTACATACGTAGCTCACTGAGGATCAAGCTCGAAATTTATAGAAAACCATTTTCAGTCTTCAGACTTAAGCCCCTCACTGTGCAAATAAATGGTCATTTCCGTCATTTCATCATTCTCGAGATAATGCCTGTAAGTGCTGGCAGTAACAACAGACTAACAGCCTCGATGTAATGCAATGAGTTATAGATACACACCTGCAGTACCCATAGCTATGCCAACCGAAACATATACCCAAGGTTACAATTAGTTGAATTGCTCTACACAGTTCTCCTGGCAAGGATTCGTAGAAAATTTGCAACTCTGATTGCATGAAGCACTAAAACCTACCCCATTTGTTCCGTTTATCAGAACACAAGTCCTCAGAGAGCATAAGACGATTACACTCCTTCCAGCAGTAATGTGTTTTTAACACCGTAGGTTCCCCAAAAGGCCACTCATTCACCCTTATCATTTAGCCTACATTCTTTGAGCGGATATTTCCCCACAACACGAGCAGCTGGACTAAAAGGCCGGAAGTTATAATGCTGCTAAGCACCCTAATGAATCCAATATCCAGCCATTAAGCCCACACATGATTCCACCTGCTTCTAAATCCGATATCTTAGGTTCGTTTGGCTGCGCCCCCGCTCCCCTTTTGGCCTGTCCTCCCAATGATTATGGTTGAATAAAACTTTTCTTCTATCACAAAAAAACAAAAAAAAAAAAAACCTAAAAGGAAAAGAGAAAGGGAAAGGGAAAGGGAAAAGGAAAAACGCACGCAATGACCTAAATTTCACTAACCAAATTGCAAGGTAGCTTGGTTGGCCGGCCACTCTTTGAGCCGTCCATCACCTTATCCGCTGCCAATCGCCCATGAATTTTATTTGGCACACACCCATATTGACACAAGCAAGGACTTTGCAAGGGCACTGACTGACGCTCAACGCCTTCACCGTCACCGTCACCGGTACCGCCATTGCCGCTATTTTTTTAAAGGCGTTAGTGTGCTCGGGAAGTGATGAAGAATTTACGACAACACGATAGCGTGATTAGGTGACATCTTGCCAATAGCACTGATGATACTATCGACCACCATGCTACTACGTCGCAGACCCCATCGAATACCCTAGCCGCGGCGGTATACTAGCTTCTGCGACGTCTATTTGTCCGAAAAAAAAACAGAAAAGAAAAATGAGTCCTTTAAGATTCCCCTCTGATTGTTTCCGGTTCTGGGCCACGAGGGTGGTGTGTGTGGCACAGGTGGGAGGTGGGAGCTGGTCAGCTACTTAATGGCCTTGCCATGCCTTTCTTTGTCAATCAAGGTGGAGAGATGGATACCTTGATATTAGTTAATGGCAGACCAACCAAGTGCGACCCCATTGTCATCGTTGGATTTCATTTGACGGTTAATTAATTAAAAAATGTTTGTTCAAGGAATGGAAGGATTTTTTCTTCCTTTTTTTTTTTTTTTTTTGATTTCCTTTCACTGTCTAGCGATCCAAGGAGGTAATAAAATTTCAGGTGAAATGTTGGGATTTTTATTTTTAATTCGTTCGTTGTTCTTTGAAGGATAATTAGAAGAAAATGGTTTCTTTTTTTTTTTTTTCTCTCTGTGCTTTATTCTTGAATTCATCACTTCAAAGGATGTGTCGTCGCTCGTCTGAGTTTGGTTAAAGTCCACTGCTGTGCGCCCTGTCAGTGGCACATACTATCACCCGAGTACATGACATGAGAAGAGAAGAACACAAAAGGACGGAGGCATTTGACGAAGGATGAAGAAAGTCTGGCCAAACTACAAAAAAAAAAAAGAACAGAAACGCACACATCCTCTGCATGATGATGATGATGATGATGATGATTTCACCACCACTCTGGGAAGTTTTACTGTTCTGATCAAAGTCCTGCAGGAACGCGCACACACCTTCATTAGAGACGAGAGTTAAAGTCAAAGTGAACAGAAGCTCTGCAAGTCTGCAGCTCCTGGCCGCTTGCTGTGCTCACTGTCTGTCGAGTAATCAAATTTTACGACGAGACAGGATGTTTTTGTGTTCCTTCTTTTTGTGTCCTATTCCATAGGGTAGGATAGTCTTGATGAAGTGCTATGTTACGCAGAGAAGTTCTGAAGAACTGGGTGACGTTTGTAACAGACTTGGAATGGATGGAAGCAACATTTAGACTGTACATATGTAGCTGGAGATCCTGCTGTGTGCTTTATCTGGACTCTTAGGCTGTTGTAAGCCACCAAACTTTGCAGGACTTAGAGCATAAGATACAAATGAAAACTGGAAAGCTAGAAGCAATATGGTCAGAGCTGGCAGGAGACATCTGCGTACCAAGTCACTGGTAGTTAGATACCAGCATCTGATGGTGTATTGCACGCCATAATAGCAAGATTATGGTCAGTGTCATCTCGGACATATGGTGGACCCAGTCTTCGGAGATAACCTAGATCTGATTGCATTAAAGGGCAGATTGGACATAGCCTCTACTAGCCCTTATAGCATAGAGGCAGGCAATATACTGCTGCTCTTGTGAAACATCACCAGGACGACTACGATAGGGTACCACTCGATCCCTTTTGAACTGAATGCAGCTTCCCAACTTTGGTATTTAACTATTCTTTAGCCTCTCACTTAAAGTGTGATTTTTATTTCGTCACATATTGAAAGGATATGCTAAAAGGATATTTTTCTCTTCCATCTACTATTAACAAAAAAAAAAAAAAAAGAGAGAAAAGAAATTAAATAAAGGATCAGGATGCTGTTGTATGAGGCGTCACTTGCTTGTGTCACATGGGGTGTGTGTCTAGTGAGATGAATGAAAAAGGAAGGAATCCTGTCGTCACATTTATATCTAGATGGCTGGGCTGTTTGGTTACGTCTGATAAACAGGATGTTGATTTAAGGCACCGACCGACATCATCATCAACTCATATACCTTATGGGTGTGGTGGTGTCGCTCAGTCAGTCGGTCGGTCGGTCGGCGGCGGCGGCGGTACTCTCCTTTGAAAGAATATAGCTTTTGGTAACAAATATCCAAAAGATTCAGGATGATTTGGGTTCAGAAGGATTGCAAGATTGACGTCATTGTAAAAAGGAAATGGAAAACCGCGTGATGTCGCACACTTGGGGGTTGAAACTTTTCCAAGCACAGATTCTACAGGATTCTATTATACGTACGTCTCGTCCCGTCATCGAAATTTGTTTGCAGATTTACCTTTGATATTTAAGATGTCCTGTAATTAGCTGAGGTTAAGTTGGGTTTGGTTATTTTTGTTGGAAATTTCGTTTATAACATCACAGGTAATTGGTATGACATCGTTTGTCAAATGTCAAAGGACAGAGCTGTAATTTCGAGACCAGTGGGAGTAGCACAACTCCGGGTGGAGTTTGAACTAGGACTGATATTGGAGAGAGTGTGCTCCTTTAATTTTCAGGACAAATTTGTTGACTAATGCATGCAGATACGCACTAAACAAAGACCAACAGTTCGCGTGCAGACAGTGTCACATTGGATACTTTCCAGACTCCGAATGTCCTTGAATTGAAACAAAAATAAAAAAGGAGTCCGCCTCCTCAGTTTCTGGAAAAGGTTTGCCCTAAATGTCAGTCCACTTACTCACGTTAAAATGTAGTGCCCACATGGCTTTCGTTGAAATCCCTTGAAACACGTGCTATCTCATAGCTCCAACCACAACCCTCCACCACAAACACAACGAAATTCAAATACATATGATAAGTGATCATGCATATCCCTCACATGAGCACAAAAAAGGCTCTACGGCTTTTTAAAGAAAAGGTAGAAAGTATAATTCGTTCGCCCACCCCCACAGGATAACTGAGCCCCAAAATAAATAAAGAAATATCTCAATATCCCAATTTTAATGCACATTTTACGATTATTTATTATGTCAATAAATTACCATAAAAAGCCACACACACACGCATACAGGACTGTGCAAGGATATCACGACGGCGATCCCTCTGTTCAGAGTGCTAAAGTGAATCATTTTTCTCCCAAAAAAAACTGTATGGAGCTGATTGCCAGGCCAAAAATGTAAGGACTAGCCACGAGTTGCCGAAAAACACTTTCACAAACGAAAGTAACGCACCGCCACTCACACCCACAATCAGGTTATCATCCTGACCAATTCTTGTACGTATATGGGATGAGTAGTGGCAGTGGCAGTAGGAGGGGAATCCATTAACCCATACGCGATTATTGGTTCCGAAGGACTGCACTACCGGTACATGTTGGCGTTGGCTGTCCTTCGCATCTCCCTATGGCATCCAATTGAGGAATTGCCAGCTTAGGTGAAAGGTTAGTGGGCAGATATCCTTTCTAAGTGACTCTCGCTCTTCGCATAAGAGTGAATGATACTCCCAGGGAGGAACAGAAGGCTCTGGCAGCACACAAAAAAGTGTATGTTCCTGCGTGTGGTAAAAGGATACACGCAGTGTGCCACACGTATATAGGGTTAAATGCCGCCACAGGATGTCGTTAGTGGGATTTATTGGATTGGATTTGAAAGTACAAAAAAATGTAAAAAAAAAATCCAAGATGAAAGGATGTGGAAACTCACCAAGGGGGAGGAAAAAAATGTGATCGAATCAAAAGGACATTCGCATATGAATTTAATATATTAAAATGGATTTCATCCTTTTTTTTTCCTTTTCTCCCCGTTGTCCTGTGTGTGTTGCTTCATGTCTTTTATCCCGCCCCCGCCATACACACACACGTTTTCCATTCTTTGGCGAAATGGATATTTATGACTTTAATATATTTTCATATTCACATGTGAAGGATATTCACCGCAGAGGGGTCGTCTTAGAAAGGAATATTAATTTAAGAGGGATAATCGATTTGGATAGCGTGTATTCAGCTTCTGGAATAGAGTTTAAATTTAATGCGCTTTGCAGTCATTATCCTTGGATACATGCGCCGGATGAGGGGAGTCTAGTTCTATAGGATGGAGCAATTCATTATCCTTCTTTAGAAGGCAACAAGCTGATGCGAGATGGGTGGTATTGCTAGGCAATGGTTAAGGTGCGTATCGTGGCAGGAATACCAAGCAACGCCTGTCGGTTTGCCACTGGTATCGAATGACCAGACAGGAAGAGCTTTGTAAGTCATCATCCGGTTGTCTAGTTTTTTTCGTTTTAACACAGTCAGCACAATGAGCGCGGTATTTAGAGTCTTCAGATACATTGAAGTTCCTAGAAGAACAGTTCTGTTTAAGGTAGAAAGGTAGAATGGATTGGCCACATGTGCAGCTTACACTCAGATCGCTGGTGGATCCTTTTTGAGCCCTGTACCTGTGGTGTAGCTGAAGACAAATACAAGGATTCTTATTAGCTTTGGGGTAGCTACATAGCCACTCTGAACTTGTTTTAGATTTTAGGGTAGTTAATGAAGGCATTCATGACATGTCGCCCAGGGCTTCTGCTTAGGCTTGGGCTTAGGTATTGGGCATGGAAGTGAAAAGTACACTCTACTGTTTCGGCAGAGGCCATCAGTGCCGCCATGAGATTGTGGCCGGTGGTAATCCCGGTAAAGAGTGCTAAGTTGCGTCTGTTAAGTGGCAGGATTTGTTTGGTTTTGGGGATATTAGAGTTTGTCCAGAGTTTTCTGGAGACACCATCCATCTCTTCCATTTCTAGTTAGCCATTCTCACGAAGGTTTTTTTCTGTAACGCGTTTAACAAGAGCTAGGGGTGGTTCTACTATTGCTACTACTTTCGCTTGGAACATCCTGTCGTGGCTTGGAAGTCGCAGAGGGCGGACAATTTCGGGAAGTCGTGGGATGGTGATACATAATCCGTCTCTGTGCCCAGGTGTACCCATTTCGCAATGATACGTTGGCTCGTGTCTTCCTCCTTCCACATGCTCGGTGGAAAGGTTAAGAGTGTGCTCGGTTGTGAGGAAAGTATCTGCGACTGAGTACTGCAGTGCTGCAAGTATTTCTCTCGAAATTTCCGCAGAAATGGAGCACAGTACCTGAAGCCGAAGGAATTTCATGAGAATCATTGTGGGAAGTTCCTGCGAAAGCAGTCTTAATGGATAAGCTCACGACACATCCTTCCAATAACTTAAATGCATTTGTGTTGCACAGTAAGCTACTGGTAACCATAATATCAACAAAAAAACCTCATCACCTAATGCCATCATTCATGCATCACTCTACGCAGCACGGATTCCTTTTTTTTGTGTTCGAATGTGTCCTTCGGATAGGTACTACACACATACGAGTACAATCTGGCGATCATGATGGTGAAAATGCAATAAAATTGAATTTCTCTTGTGGCAAATTTTTGTGTGGAATGTGACTGAAGTATTTTTTATCATTTTTTTGGGAAATTTTTGTGTTTTTTTTTGTCGAAAGAATGATGGTATGCTCGCGGTGATTGTGGTGGTAACGCCACCCTTTGACATTTCCAAGGAGCACTCTCCTGTTATTAGTTCAAACGAAAGCGAATAGAAAGCGAGAGAGAGAGAGAGATAATGCGTACAAACCAGAGGAGAAGAAGGGAAAAAAGCGAATCAAAAGAAATCCTCTGATGGAATGCAATTAAATCCTGTTACATTATCCCTGTCGGAGAAACTGTGTTTTTTTTCTCAACTGTTTTATAATTTCTTTGTTCCACAACTTGCTCTTTCTTTCAGAGAGTAGAGCAGAGGCAAAAAAAAAGAAGAAACTTTCAGCAATGATTAAACGAAAGTGTACGGAGAGTGTAAAGGCAAAGAAACTGGTCCTTTTGGTATTAATTATGTGGTAGTGGGGGAGTGCCGTACAGTACGGCAGGAATGAATGTGTCAGTAAGGTAGTTGTGAATTTCAAAAATGAAAAAAACAGTCTTGTATGCATGCATCAGGGCTGGAATTGTAAGGAACAGGCCCTGGCAATAGGGGCCCACCTTAACCATACCGATTCGAGTGAATTCCACGTTATTTTCTTGAAAAATAAAGGAATCCCTTGGATTCCCACTGTTTTCTTTCATTATTGGTGAGGAGATTACGAGTTTATAGGCATATCCTGGCGCCCTTTTGCAATCAGTTTACAAAATTTTCACGGACCTGGTGTGTTTATGGAAATATGGGTATTGTCATAGCTACTTATAGGCGCTAAAGATGTCAAGACAGGGAATTGAATTGCTATGTACATACCAGTGAACACAAAAGCATTACGGGACAAATAGTAGGCTCTACCGCCATTGTCTACTCCTAGAGCTTTGCCAATTGAACGTCTCTTCATCGATTGGAGCAATAAGAAGCACTTGAAGACAGGTACGTATGAAGGAAATCCTTAAACTGGTAGGAAGGGGTTTACTGTAAATCTGACGGTAAACAAGGAAGTAAACTACAAGTGACACATATATAGCGACTGGCATTACGATGACAAGAATGTCTACAAAATAAGCGCTTGGAATGAGGGCTTATTGCCAGACGAAAGCAGTTAAGTTTAAGTTGGCTTACTGCGTCTAAAACTATTTGAAAAGTGGCCTATGGCAGGCATTTGAAGTCCTCAATCGATCGAATGGTACGCGTAAAGGCTGAAAACAGATTAAAAAAGCCATGGATCCGAAGGATGCTGCTGAAACAACAGTGTAAACCAAGACAGTTGTAGGATCCTCTAGGAATTGGAATGAAACAGCCTTGCTAAGTAAAATAGATGTGAATTAGAAAAATAGTCCAGAGACTGTCAAGGACTCGTAACTAGTGTTGGCTTACTAGCAATACTAGAAATCAGAGAATGGAAACACGAACCCCATGTGAAGTCAAATCCCAACCATCAACTCTCTTCAGTCATGGATGAGTACCAGTCCTAGATTGAGGCATTAAGTCTGACTACCCGAAGCGATGGCCTGCCTGCAAAGTATCTCAATCACCTGACAGTAAGTATCTCCACTCAATGAAACCTATCTGACAAGATGGACGTCCCTCCATTCACTTTTCATATCCTGACCAACTGTCACTCTTTTCATTGCTTAACCAGCCATTACGTCAATGAATATAATACTCAAACCCGATACATCAAACAATTCGATAGAAGCTTCCGAAACGAGTGAAAAAAAAATTGAAAATAAATTAAAAATCCAATTTTTTAATATCGTCCACACCATTTTATGGCACCCGCAAATGCTGCCACCAAACCACATAAAACCCCAAGCCCCCGCCAGTCCATCCGTCATCCGTCAACGTGATATTTTACGTTGTTGACCACATTTCACATTTGGCCGCTCCTCCTGCAGCTCACCTCAGAAATTGCCAATATTTAATTTTTAATACCCACTCTTGAATTTTTATTACACAAACGGATATAATTAAGAAATATTTTTGATTTTGTTCTTTCCTGGGTTTCCTGAGCGACTCCTTTCTTTTATTATCCTGCGGACGCCTCCCTCCTCCCATCGCAAGGAAGGAGGGACGGGTGCGTAGACCATTAAAAGCAATCGACAGATCGATTTCGTTCACCGCGCGCGCCACCGTTGTTACACATGGAAGTCGTAAAAAATCATAACAAAAAGCGAAATTTTAATAATTGAATTATAATGTAAAAGGAAACAGCAGCAAGGATTTTCAAGGACATTGATATTCATTTATAATGATTGAAGGAATGGCAATGGCAGATCGATGAACTCGTTGATTTTATGAATTATCCTCACGAATTTACTCCTGAGTTATGGTTATAAAAAAAAAAAAAAAAAGGATAACAGGCATTAAGTATGCTACTATAGACCTGGGACGATGATACAATCAATCGATTACTTCAGTGCTTTTGCATTTTAAACGAAGCCGACAAAAGGATGTGTAGGGCCAGAGTGTAGGGTGTAGCTCCAAAGGAAAGAAGGCGAAAACTCACTCCTATATCTGGTGAAATTAATTCAAAATGGCAGAAAGGATGTTCCTAGGAACAAACGAATGCAGCACAACTTCTTCTACTTCTTCGTCCTTTGCCAGCTTTTTATCAACTCAATTTGTTTCATGAGCCGCATGAAATGAGGGTAGCAATATCTCATTCCTCATTGTTGCTGACGAGCCCTGAAAAATCGTCTGCAGAGACAAAAAAAAAAAAAGGACGAAACATGCAGACTAGACGTCTCGATTGCAACTCAATATAAAACGAAAGAAAAAAAAATTGATTGTGTGTCTAGGGAAAGAGAGAAGTGGCCCCGAAAAAAAAAGGAAAAGATTGAACCCGCAAGGATACATTTTAAATACCATTCGAAAGGAAGATACCATGTGCCATGCATTCCGCACTATTTGCAGTTTCGCTTCACTGATTTAATTTCTTCTTATTGATCTGGAATACGGGCGCCATCTGACAATGTCTGCAAATATTTATCATCTTCCAAGGACCCCCCTCTCCGCATCCTGCGACGGTGGAACACGGAAGAATTGATGTTCCTGTCATGTTTTATGTTTCATCTTTAATACCACATTCATAGAGTAGAGTTCACCGAAAAAGTTCAAGCCGCAGACTCACACACAGACACACATCCTAAACTACCTATCTACCTACGCGCCTTAGTCCTTTCTGCTTTCCCTCATATAGAGCCGCCACCATATCGTAGCAGTCGTCGTCGTAGTTGTCGTTGTCTTCGTCAACGTCCTGCAGCAGGACGCAAAAGTTTTTAATTTTGTGATAATCAAAAGCAATGGCATAGAACTTTTCTTCTTTTTTTTTTTTTCGTTCCTCTCTCTCGTTCGCTTTCTTCTTCCGAAGAATAAGAGACGACAAAGTTGAAACTGAAACTGAAACTGAGCCGGGGGTTGCCAACAATATTTTTTTCACCCATCTAGGGTTCGGTTTTTGTGTCTATTTTTTTTTTTTCTTTAGCTCGCTGCACACACTCCTGGCAAAGTTTGGTATCTCTTGAAGGATTCCGATTTGGTATTTCTTTTTTTTTTTTTTTCAGTTCATCTTCTCGGGAAGTACAAACCTGGGAACCCAAAGAAAGAGATTACACGAAGAAGAAAAAAATCTTTTGGAATTTTTTTGTTTTTTTTTTGTACTCGAAATAAAAAAGTTTTCCTTTTGGTGTATCCTTTTCCGTTGAACTTGCAATGTTGTCCTGCGACGTTATGTGGGTTGGCTCCACCTAAAGATATTTATTTGTGATTGAGTTGGAGAGAGAGAGAAACTTCGGTAGCGCGGCAGTAACATCTGATCATCTTATGACGGTGTGGCTGCTGCTGGAGGGAGGACGAGAATTCACTTGCATGATAAACTTTTGGGCCTTTACAGTTTCAGGAGGACAAGTTCATATATACATTTGGATTTTTCAGCTGCTGGACATTCATATGGTGAAGTTTTTCCATTTGAGTGAAATGTTTTGTTCGAGATTTTCCTTTTTCGTTGATGTTGTTGTTGTTATCCTTTTTGGTATTGTGTTTTCCTTTTTAGCCCGGATTGTGCAGGGTGGAATTTTATTTTGTTGCGGACAAAGTTTTTTGGTCATCATTTGCTTTTTTTTCCCTCGTTTGTGGACAAGGATACGAATCAAAATCGGACTAGCGATGGAAGGGGTGGGGAGGATGGATTGCACTCTGTAGGTGAATTGATTGAAATGGAGAGGAAAATTATGATGACGATTGGTCGAAAAGTTTCCATTCAGCGTATTGAGGAGCAAAACTCTGTTGTAAACAGAATCCTTGGAGGAGTTTCGCTTTGGTCGTGATAACTTAAACGGAAGGCTGCATCCTTTCAGATTGGGAGAAGTCAATTTGGAGAATTTTCTTCTTTTTTTTATTTCGTAAAGGAGGATAATATTTTGTTAATGGAAAGGTTTTGATGGACTGCTTCTGGAGGTTATTGTCGATTTTGGTTGGCTTTAGGTTGGGAAATATGCTTTTCGTGTCCAATTTAACAGAGGCAGGCTAGGTCGATTGATTTCGTGGATAAGTTCGAACACAGGCGTGAGAAGAATGAACATTTTGCAGGAAACATTTTTTGAAAAAAAAAGTTACGTATACGCCACCGAACAATGCAAATGGAACCGAAAATCTTACGAAAACTCCTTCTGTCAAAGCAATTGAAGCGGTCTTCGTGTACTTTAGATAGAGTTCAAGCTTCAGGGCTATAAAGAAGGGGTGGGATAAGAAATCAGAAATCTCGCTAACATTTGACAAACTTCTGAGAGTATATCTGTAATGGATTAGGCTCTCAGACAATGCGCTCTATCCATTCATGTGAAAAATAAAGCTCGAATGGCTGTGAGAAGCTAGATTCTAGGTTCCGTACGGTCATGGATTACCGAATATTAGTATCTTTTGACTGCTAACTTTAAATACAAGACTAAGGTAACAAAAATATTGAATATACACAGGCTTGGGTATGAAAAGATACATAGTCCACGGCCTATAATCGCCGGGACCATTATTTTTTTCACAAACTAAACTATTTGCTTTGGGAATCGGAATTTCAGTTTTGGAGGCACCAGCTTACCAGAAGTGGCATGCAAGTAGGCGCCTTGGGCTAAGTGGTTAGAGTGTTAGATTACGGAGCGGGAGGTTTAAGGTTCGATTCCAGACAGCACCTTAAAGTTTATGCTGTCGTGACTGTCTGAGACACATCCGACTGTACTCTTAGAAATTACCTTTCGGACACGGTCTCCAACAGTAGGCCCATTCCACTCGTGTAAAGAATATAACACGCACAACACGAATGGTTGCTAGTTCCTGGGTCCCATGAACCTGTTGTGGCAAAAATTTGTAATAAGATACCTACTCAGTAGCCTATGAGCATACAATAGTTCTGAAGTGTATTCAAGCAGAAGATTGTCCGCAGGATTAAAGAATAAAAACACATTACCAACGATCTCACGAACTGTCGAACACTGATGGTTTGATCCTTCGAATGACTTTATGACCTCTACCCCTGACGACAGAATTATTCAAAGTAGTTGGAGATACAATTTGGCCGGACGAAAGGGTGTGATATGAAGGGAATTTGAGTATCGATTGCCACAGGAAAGGAGCCTAATTTCTGTCAGTTATAAAGGCAATAAGGACCAACTTAAGTTAAGGCCAACTAAAGCAGATCAAGAACTGATTGTAGTTAAGAGCACTTACAATGAAATCTAGAGCAGTGGGCCTTCCTTTTCGTTAAGTATAAGTGCAGAATCTATTCCGAAAGTTCTGATAGATATACCTTATCCCAGTATCTAAAGATCGAATGAGATAAAACACCCATTTTACATTTTAGGTCACCAAACCAACGACGTCAAATCAATTTTTCCAATTAAATTATTGAACAGACAGTTTATCGAATTGAAACCCCTCTTTGACACACAGTATGTAATTGGAAAATTCAGTTTTCCGAGCCTTCAAAAACAGGAATGATACCGCAGAGGACAGATTGCATTTCGCCAATAGATATGATTTGTGTAGGCATGCAGCTCTCCGCAGGTACCTAACCAACTAAACAACCGCGAATGCGAAAAACCTCTCCGCTTAAAATATCTAATGCCAACCAGGACACAGGGAATGAGATTACACAAAACATGCAGTTGCTGATCAAATGATTATATATGTATGCACAGTCAAATTTCCATAATGTGCACAATGCAGGAGATAAACAAAAAAAAAAAAACAAGTATCCGCAGGCAGGAAAAAACACAACACACAAAACATGCAGAACAACTCAAAAATTACATTATTTTCTTTTTTCATTTTATTCTATAGATATATGCAAAACAGGGCACGTATGAACAAGTAAACAAATGAAAGCACTTAATTAATTTATTGAGTTCTCATGTCACGTCGCTAATTTTCCATCAATCCCATCCGAATGCGTAATACCAAATTACAATGAAAGGCGACAATGAAAATTCAATTCGAATTTACTAAATAAAAGTGAGTAGTATTATTAACAAAGTTTTTTTTTTCTTTTTTCTATTTGTTTGCCATTCGATGAGCGGCCATTAGAGCGGCGCAGCAAGAAAGAAATAATTTTTTTTTTAAATTTAATTGAGCTAGCCTGAGAAATTGTTATAGAGATACATACGTACTTATGTAGACAAATACACAAAAGCAACACTCAGAAAAAATTATGATGTATATCAGTAAAAAAAAACAAAAAAAAAAAAACAAAGAAATAAACTTAGAAAAACAAGATCTTATAGAAAAAATAACACTGCAAACACATGCGGTTGGCTATATGTTTTACCTGCGAAAAAAATTGTTTAAACAAAAGTCTTATAACAAAAGAGAAACGGAAAATAAAGTGGAAAAAATTGCTTGTTATGCAAAAAGTTGTTTTTATTTGTAAAAATAGTAGGCGCATAGATAGCTTGAGTTGAGTTTTGTATTCACTTTAACCTGCTTTTTATTTTCTTTTTTTTTATTCACTTTTCACACTTTGTTCACTTAAATAAATATATAAATAATAAATAAAGTAAATAATGTTTGCAGTGTTTTAAACTTATCTTATTCATATAAAGATATATAGAGATATTTTTTTTTTTTTTTGGAAAACAGAAAAATAAATATAAAATAAAAAAGAAAGAATATTTAGCTTTAGAATTTATCATGTTTCATTTGTTTACTTGTATTTTTTTGTTTAATTGGATTTAGATAAAACTTTGTTTTTTTGTAATGTCTCTTTGGGGAATGTATGTACAAGAAAAACAAACGAAAGGGAAAGAGAAAACTTTTATAAATATTTATTCTTGTTAAACAGAAACAGAATAACAAAAACACAAAAATTTTAAATTTCAAAATAAAAACATTTTCTTTTGGTTTTTTCTTTTTTAATAATAAAAAACATTTATAGAGACGGGTGCGCTACGAACTGGCCTCAGTTTTGGACGGTTTCAATCGGATTTTTTCCAAAATACACCAAAACCCGTTCAAAACTAACGCCTGTTGGAAGCATTTTCATATTTTACATTTTTTTTTTTCTTTCAATTTTCACTAATAATCATAAAAACATTTAGTTATTACTTTTTTTTTTTTTTTTTTTATTTTCAACAACACGTAGCCTGTTTTATGTTGATGGGGTGTTCACTTGCTAATATTTTTTTTTTTTTTTTGGTTTTAAGGGTGTGGAAAGGGTGAGGTATTGTCAAGCAGTTGTTAAATGAAAATCGAAAGGATGACAGTGATGTTGTAATGTATACAGTAGGGTGGATGGAAATGACTTGTGAAGTAATGAAAAACCATAAAAAAAGGAACATAAATACAAGCAGGTCTCGGAGGATGATGCAAAGTGATTGGAAAGAAAAACTTACAAAGTATAGATTTAAGAAATAAAAAAGCAAAATGCAAACAAACTCATGCAGTGCCTTACAGCTATAAGAAATTTTTGTGGAATCTCATTCAAAAGTTGGTCACGGAGTATCATGTAGCCCGTCCCTACAGAATCAGTGACAGAAAAAGGGTAACATTTCGAAACAGAAAGCCTATTAGATACTAGATATTGGTATATGGTAGCTTTTGGTGAAGGTGCAGATAGTTATAGTACATCACAGCAGCGCAGTAGGTTCCAGCGCTATCGTTCCATAAATATCTGTTGATAGTCATGTAACAAAAAAGTTCCTTAAAATCGTCAATAATACGATCTTGGTGGAATAATGACGAGGTTTCGTAACGAGATCACTGTGAGTTGCTACTGAGCATATAGTAAAGGCCAATCGTAAGAGGTGACATCGATACAGCTCCACTTGTGTAAGTACGTGTAGTCAGTAGAATGTCAAATAGTGAGTGGAATTATATCAGTACATGGCTCTCATCTGAGCAGATCAAATCTGAATTAGAAGAAAGCAAGGAGACCTACATTTCGTCACAGCCATCACAGACATGCTAGTAAGTTAAGTGCTTCCTCCAACGAATTACAGAAGCTCTCGATACGAGGAAGAGGAAAAACCACGATCCACATCACACCATCCAATCGACTTCTAGAAGGAAAACCCTAGAAGGGTACTTCTTCCAAGATTGTCGTGTTTTGAACACATTTGACGCAATATTAGTTCCTGTTCTTGGTCTCCTGACAGCTTGAATAGCAAGCAGTAAAAAATAAAGTAAAATTGTTGAGCATAGCTTTAATAGAAAAGAAGGAAACGATAGTTCCAATGAGTCAAAGCTTGAATGTAGTTCTTTCATTGAGAATAGCCTCTACTGCATGAGGTTTCTGTTTGAAAAGTAGAGGTCTACTCAAAGATTGACCAAAATAGTGATCTTATTTCAAATTCACACCATGGATAGAGGTATAGCCTAAAGCTCTGGAAGGATGCTAACTTTTTATACAGCTGAAGGCGGATGGAACTAGTTTACAAGAAGTACGAACAACTGCTGGACTTTATGTGATTTACATTCCACTCGAAGTAAGTTTGAGGAGAAGACAAAAAAATGCCAAGTGATATCGGATATATGACGGCAGGAGCAATAAAAACGAAAATCTTGTAAAATTTTTAAAATTTATGAAAAAAAGAAAGACAATCGGAGACAAAATGGAACCTTGTGGGACTCCAGAATTTAGTTATTGAATCGGAGACTTAAAACCTTCAAAAATAATTTAAAATTTACTATCCGAAAGGTGGTCTTTCGAGAAGAAGGAGAAGATTCTCCTGGATAAATGACATATTTAAGAAGAGTAGTGGAAGAATACAATCATTTCTCCAGCAGCCTTTATGGAATTTTAACGAACGAACGAACAACAGTTGCTGCAAAGTTCATATACTTAGTTTTATACAGAAATTCATCAAAAAGATACGTGGACTATGAACAGAATTTAGTAGTCTACATCTTTCCAACAGCTCCCACTACCCAAAATGACAGTCCGGATTCTAATCCATTGATCGTAAAGTTATGGATCACTGAGTAGAGCAGGAGCAGGAGAAATTGTGAAGTATCAGTACACTTGTACATACATAGATACCCCATCCTACCCCATCCTAGTCTTGATGTTTAGTAGTCCCAGTAGTAGTTATAAGGTTCTTAAATAAAGAGAGGACAACCTGTGGTATGATATACTTATTTAAGATATTTTAGGCTTCAACTTTTCACGAAGCAGTTTTTTCGACTACGTTCCCAGATTAGTTGAAGGTACTCCTTGGCCGAAGGAGGTTTTAATTCGACAGAATTCTCAAAGCAAAGTCTGCGTTCGATGTTTTGTTCAAATATATCATGGAATGGAATGAGGGATTCAAATATAGCCCCCATAGGTTCTGAGAAGAATTTTTATACAGACAAGCCCTTTCACCGAAGACTCAAAAATCTAGAAACGTGCAAGTCAATCGAAATAAGTATGAAAGAACATCCCTCCCTCACATTTAAATCAACATTTGGTTCAATTTACTATGAAATTCTTCCCTTGACCTCGTAAGGACCAACGTTTACATACAAAAATAATTACCTTACAGCTTATAACTCGTTCCCCATCAAAGTATATGTATGATGAATCGCACTTACCTAGAAATAGAGAGAAAAAAAAACAGTGAAAACAAACAATCAATAATTGTAGCATCAATAGAAATCAATTTACTAAAACATTTCAAATATTTAATCAATTTTATCTAACTGTTTACACCAAACACCAGTGCAGAGTGTGTAGTTCCGAAAATCAATCCGTTCAACTCCTCCACCTCCGGGCGAGCAAATACACAGAATAACAACAAAAAAAAAAAAAAAACAAAAATATATTAATAACAACAAGCTCGGAGCTGTACATTAATAATGAAAATTTAATTTGCGGTGTGCAAATAGAATTGAACTCTCTTTCTCTGTGCCTGTGTGTGTCGGTTGGGATAATCATTTAACCACTCGACTTGATGAGAGATCTAAACCTAGCCACCATCACCAGCCACAGCCTACCATGCAGCCAGCCACACAGGCTGTTCCATCGCGAGCTGTTGGTAGTTCGCAAAAAAGGGGTTTCCATCAAATGTTTACAGGATAAATATGACTGTTCTCCTGTCTTGGTATCGGCATCGGCATCATCATCATCAGTAGGATTTCGAAAATTGGAACGAAACTTTGCCATCATGTGTGTGGAGAGTTTACATTCCAAAGTTCTAATTAAACAAACATACACGCCGGAGAGACGTCGACTACGACTACGACGACGATGAGGACGAGGGCGCAAGAAAGCAATTTTAGAGAACCACCCGGCTACGCGTACAATGGCCCACTTGTGGTCTAAGGGTATGTGTGGGTTGGTGGTCTAAGGGCGTCCTTCAGGGTGGGTGGCTGTATGATTTATACATTTTTTTTTCCATCTCCAGCCTCGACTTGGAAAACAACATACATATTTCTGGAAAAGCCCTAAAATATCTTTTATGTACTTTCAATTTATATTTTATGTTTATTTAGTGTGCAAGGCATATGGTTTGTTGTGATGCTGCTGGGCTGGGCGGGGGAAGTATTGACTTGTTTGCTCGGGCAATAGGTGAAGAGGTTAAGCTAAAGCCGCCAGCGGCGGCGGCGAATCTTTACACAGTTCCCCGCACCCGGATGTTACATGACCATTACCATGCGACACACTAGCACACTCTCGACACTCATTTTTGCATCACTATATCAAGGATTTTATTTTCTTAGGTGTCGGCACTCAGTCGACAGATAGGAAACCTCAAGGACTACTTCCTTTGCAAAGTGGTTTGCTTAGAAGTTTTCTTCAGAAGGCGTTGACTGTCGCAGCAGTAATGACTGAAGGGTTTATGAAATCACGACGTTTTTCAATCCGTCTGTGGCCTGGCGTTTATGAGGACAATGAACTGCAATTACTGATAGACAATCATGTACTCGCGACAAAGAAAGAGATTTCGTAGATTTAGAATGTCAACAACGCACTAGCGAGATGAGAAAGAACATAAGTGATGGACGAGATATCCTTTGAAAGGAAAACGGGGACAACAGCGGGATCTGTATGGAGTGCGGTGAAGAGCGCTTGTTTTAAAGAAGAAGTTTTGAAATCACTTTAAAGTCATAACTATGAGGCAATACTTCATGACATCATACTCTATGCAATACACACGATATGAACCTATGAGTACTTAAAGGAGGAACGAATTGACCACCATGATCATGGCGACATGATTACTTACTGAAATGGTCTACTGGCCCCCAAAGATCATGGTGACAAACGAACGACTCCTTGCTTACGTTTTTCGTGACTACATCCCCAGCTGCTCGACAAATCGGTCGTATATTGAACATTTTGAATGGCCTTTATAAAGGCAAACATACACATGTCCATATATTTGAAATTGTCTCGAAAAAAGTGTCGGTTACATTTTTTATAAAAAAAAAAACTGATTCACTTAAAATGCGAATTCTCCTCAATACCAACCCTGCTTTTGCCACACGAATGATGGAAGTCAAGTCCCGGTTTCAGGAGGATGACCTTAGATTTCACATCTAGATAAGGAAACTTGAAAAAAGTTGGTTTTCTGCTGAACCAAAACGAAGCTTGCTGAGTTCCCTGGATGCCTGATGCATGAGCTGAAATTGTACCATCTGTTCGGCGAAAAGGTGAATTTTTTGGTAATTTTTTATATATTTTTCAGAGAAGAAATAAACTCAGGAATGTGGAAAATAATATAAGTTTGCTTTCGTGTTGACTTCGTACTTTTTGTGAGCACATTTGGTGTGTGCCAAGGCGGTTTAAGCAAGTCTTACCACATTTTAGAGTTATCACCATAAAAGACTTCGATAAACCTTCAACCATTTATCCCTAAAGCAAACAGTAATGAGCTTCGTATTTCTTTCACCACAGCCCGCTAATTAATCCTCCAACTAGTGGCTAATCTGTCACTAGATTCCAGAGAAGAACCCAGTTTTTGACAGTTGAAATGCAGCAAAGAGCAAATCATCGCGGCTAAAGGATTATAAACACCATTCTATTGAATATCGTAAAAGTATAGTTATTTCTCTATTCCAAGATATTTCATGGTCACGTCTTTAAAATTTTTCGTTCACATCATATTAAATGTCAAACTGACAGTCACTGTCAAATTTATTTCAGGCTTTATGTCCACAGAGATGAACAGAAATAAAAGAAGACAAACTTGCATCCAGATGTCATGTACTAAATAACATATTTCATGCGGTTTCCACTGAATATATGGCAATTGGATGACAAGTTTCTTGCAATGAATGATTGCCAGTGGAGGTCAGGAGGCAGCCAATACAGCTATTTGACTTTCAATTAGCTATAAATCGTGTCCCAACTTATAATCAAAGAGGTTGTTAAAAAAAAAACATTATACTGAGAAGTATTTTACGTAAAAAAAAAATGTATTTTTAATTTTCTCAATACCATCCCTGCTTTGGCCATTTTGCCACACAAATGATGGCGTACCAGTCCCGTTTTAAGGGGGATGGGCTGAAATTCTGTGTGGAGACAAAGAGAAATTGAGAAAATAGACTTTCTTCCAAGCCAAGGCGATGCTTGCTACATTTTCTGGGCGACTAGTCCATTTGGTGACACTGCACGTGTGTTTGCGAGTAATTGCGAATGTGGGTGAGATGTTTTGACAGAAGAATAAAGACAAGACAGAATGTAGGAAATAGACCTTTGCTGGGATAGATGGAGCTTGTTGTTATTTCTGGGTGCCTGCTACTTCAGAAGAAATTGTATGCTATTTTGGGATTTGGGATTTCGGGAGGACAAAAGAAAAAAGAAAACCAAAGACCAAGACCTAAATTAAATCAGCTGGCGCTGTAGATTCTTAACTTTTTGGTGAATCCAGTTTAGATTGTCGTGTTTTAGGATATAGTGTGTCGGATTACTGAGCTGGATTTGGTCTTGATTGACTTTAGCTTGAAAACATCAGCAGAACGAGAGGATAAACCAAGGGCACTGTGACTGTAATCCTCTAAGACTATGTTGATGAACAAATTGAAATGATCAAGTCTTACTTATGAAAACAGCTTCCAGCTGAAATGATCTCCAAATTGGGCTTCGATAGTTAAAAAAAAAAGTCATCAAGTATTCAAGGACTTTGTTATATTTTTATTTTGGAAAACTGGTACACGGACAAATAACAAAATTAATAAAAAAAAAAGAATGTTTCACGGTCTACTTGCTACTTGGTTTGTTTGACTGGCTTCGGAGCTCTTCTGTTCTGGGTTCACTGAAGACCTGATTACTTGTAAAATGAAGTTGCAGCTCAAAAGTGTTGTGACAATCTTACGAGCAAATAGCTGGAGCTTGGTGATGGCCTACCTTTGCTCTAGTACGACGCCATCAGGTCTAGTGGGGATGAAGGAAACATATGAATAATTGCGTTTAATAAATTTGTAAGTCTACAGTCTGAGGGATCTACATATCTATATGCAAAGAATTACTACTATACGAACTGTTTACTGGCAGGAGTTTGGATCGGCAAAGACACAAAACTTGTTAAGGCCACAATTTGTAACAGAGTCCTGGGAGAGAGAAGGGTTTTGATGCAGAAAATGTCTATGAAGGCATAGTCAAAACAGACCTACATCGATTCAAAACATATTCCCAAACCAGATGGAGTACCGTCCACTATCTAAACCTCCTTCAAGCATTTTTCTTGAAGGATACCACAAATACAAGGGGAAGGCTTCAAACAGCTACGCAACGCCTTTAAAGGATCAAATTCCATGTTGACAGCTTTGCATATTTAAGAAAAGATGTTCCATTTCCCACGTGAACTGCGACTGCAAGAACGCTAAACTCACAAAGCCTAACTGCGTAATTCACAACTGCCAATTAAATAGGGAAACATGAGTGGGGGGGGGGGGGCAGAAAAAAAAAATCTCCCCCCAAGTTATTGCCCTTAATAAACTATTAAACAGGCACATTCTTTCCACCTTCGCATTTCCCGGTACACTTTAAAAAAACAAACTCCCGCACCTCTGGAAACCACCATAATTGTGCTCTGCCCACGGCGGCCTCCATTAGGCGTCCCTGTAACTTCCAATTAAATAATCAACAATTTACCAACAACCTCATTCGAGAAAAATACCAATTAAATGTTCCACAAGAACTTTTAATTCACCATTATTAGGACTTCCTCAAGGATTTGCCGCGCGCCTTGTGCCTCTGCTGAGCCTATTGCACAAAATGGCACCAACTATCACCACCACCAGTCTAGCGTACCAATCTAATATTCACAAAGCGGAACACCGACATGCAGTGCAATTCCTTCAATATTCAATTCAATTAATAAGCACACACGCTAAAGGATAACAAAACAGAGCAAAGTATATCCTTTGTGCTGCCTGTGTACTGGCATTATAGTAGTATGGCCGGACGATTTCCATTGTAATGAGAGCCGTTTGAGGGAATATTTCCTGGGTGTAGACGTAGTCCAAGTTAAAATAATAATTATGTACGTCTGTGTATGTATGGGGAGGTGGTATGTGTGGAGCCTATTGAGAACCCCTTTAAGGAGGCATTTAATTGCATCGCCAAAGGACACCTGATGTAAGTAATTTAGCTGAGGCCATAAAAAATTTAGACACACAACAAAACAAGAAGGGGCAACTGAACTTCCACTGATATATCCTGTCACAGGATCGAGAACACAATTTTACTCTTCGCTCAATTAAATCGAAATGAAAGTTTCGCGCAAACGTCCAGGAACGAACTTTTACCCGAGCACACAACTTTTCCGAACAGTGTGACTTAATAAGTCGACACGATGGACCGTCTCACTACCCCCGAGGGACCGGACAAACTTCACTCTCTCTCTCTCTATCTATGTGTATCCTTTTTTCTTTCTCTTTTCATTGTAATTTTTCACCATTAAATAATTTTCAACTCAAACCCCCTCGCTGGGTGGTGGGTAGTACCTCCCCAATCGGTAAATTTCCCACCGTTAAATATTTATGGCTTAGAAACATACCGCTTTCAGCAACACATCCCTTTAGAGGGGGGGCGGAGGGCGGAGGGGCCGGAGAAAAGGACCCTCTTCTCAGTCTTGGCAATTGCACATTGCAATTGCATTGTAAGGGGGTGGAATAAAGTTTTCATTTCTAAGAATTTTATAACTTTTGTGCTTGGATGGAACGTGGTGGACGTGGTGCTGTAGTCCCTCCGGCCGGCCGGCAACAGGACACGGAACAAAACTCGGGGACGAGTGTTAATATTTTAACTGCAGTGTGTGTAGAGAAGGCAACCAACTCTGGCTAATTGCTGACCAAATGAAAATCCCAATACGACATTTTGTCCAATTTGAGAAATGTCAGAAAGAAGGATGATAGCCGGGCTGGGCTGGACTGGGCTGGTAGGGCAGAGAGACAAAGGGTGTGTTGATGAAGTGTGTCGTTGCGCTCTGGTATAGTGCAACAGAGATTTGCGGAGCACGTTTGCAGTTTGCAATGCAGTTGGTGATGTTGCAGAGCTAATGAATCTAAATTTATTGTGGGGACGTGTACTCGTACGTACATACATGTGTGTTTTGTGTCGTCCTTCTGTGGTGGGTTTTAGGTGTGAGTTTTGTTGGTTGGAAGTTAATTTGGCACGGGGTGACAATATTGCGGTGGGTTCAGTGTCACACAGGGAATCGGTGGTAAGTGTGATTTTTATTGCCAAAAAAACCAAACAGAAACAGTATTCATTACAATGTATGGTATGGTTACCTTGGAAGTACACATACATATATTACATCAGAGGGAGTAGTAAGGATCTCAGTCACAACGGCATCGAATCAACTATGGTCGCAAAGACCGAACAGAATTCCTGTCATGCGAAGTGGCTCAGACCTGATGTGAGTCCCTTTTCGTGGTTCACAGTGAAAACCTTCTCAGAAATAGGTGAGTCAAATAGATGTAAAAATTCAGGGAGTTAACATCGACATCGACAGAACCATAGGTGAATCGCTGGCTGATCTTGAAATCTATGGAGGTTTCCAAATCAAACTATGGCCTAGGACTATGTCTAGCCAAGAACGATGGCTTTTTCACATGAAATACGAGAGGACCGTACCTGGTGTACATGGCACAACAAGCAAAGCCTGAAATCGCAATCCTAAATAGCAAGATGAGACTTTCTTCTTTTATTTGAAAAAGGATCTTTATGATCAGGAGAACGTTTCGAATTTGAAGAGGACTACTGACAACGACAGATTCTAAGAATTTTCTGGTGCAATCATGATTTGTCATACCTACATCTGGGACACCACCAAACAGGCGGGTTCCAGAAGTAGTTTCTAATCTTTTCAGTGTGAGTATAGAACCTGCTGACGCTTATCATTCAGCGACCTTAAGGTAAGTTCATATAGTTCAATAGTCAACTTTAAACTTAAAAAGATACAGGCATGCATGCGTACAGTTCGTATGCCTATATCCACATCCAAGGTAAGTAGAGTCAAAAAAATAAAAATAAAGCAAAATTTACTTTTGCAACACCCTGTAGAGATCTTCAATCAACGAAAGATTCTAGCTAGACTCCTGCGAATGTTAAAATGCAAATCCACAACGAAAATCTTTATAGCACTTCTTCAGTACAATGGATTTGCAAAATTTTGAGTTTAAAGGTCTAGTCTCGGGCTTACGAAGTCAACTGTTGTTTGACACAGTATGAGTTGGAAGAAGTAAGGATCCCGCTGCCGCCTACTTTTACTCTAGTGTTTGAAGCTTTTCTGCTCTAAAATGTCTGAAGACTTTCCAGATACAAATATTTGACTTTTTTGAAGCACCTTGTTGTGTTTTTTTTTTTTAATGAAATTCTTAGATATTCAACGGTTTGTGCTATGAGGTCGAAAGATGTCGGGTCTCTCGTCATAGAGTAGGGAAGTGTTGTAAGTCCTAAATTCTATTCGAGGAATGATGACATGTTGGAACACCCTGTCAACCGGATATATAGAGTCCAGCTGAGGCTTACACCCGTTGGAGTATAGACCTTATCCTAGTAAAGTGCAATGTTTAAGTCTAATTGTCAGCTACTGGGAAACCCTATTCCGAGAGATAACTTCAAAATCATCAACTAGCTAGCGTCAATGTAGTGAAAGCTGCAAACCCTCAAACATGACTAAGAAACTATCTGTAGATACGCCCCCTATGAACTGGCTACATTCTCACGAATACCTAAAAGTCTAGTCTGCAGTTTTTCTGATATTTTCTACGCCAATACATCTTAAAAAAGTCCTGTCCGCCTTTCTGGAACTTCAACAGAAGCGAAAAAACAGTACAGCTGTTATTCGAAAACCCTGCATGACCCCATTTTGAAAGCCAAAACATCATAACTCCTCCATTTGGAATACGTGACGTAAATTGCCTTCATTCTGCGATAAACATCGACTGCACAATTTCGAAACTTTCTATTTGCGAACTTCCTCCGAGGTCATCCATAATATTTTCTTGTTCACAGAAAAACTTCATAAATTTTCGAACTCCTTCCAAACACGTTCCAATGCAGTGGCAATCCCACAAAAAAAAATCCTCTTCTTCGATGTACGTACGTACAATACCCATTTATAACAATTCATCTCATTTCGTCTAAGAACGAGGGGGGCAGAGCAAAAAAAAAAAAATATATGGAGTCTCAAAAATCCTTAGAAGATAATATCTGGGTTACTTCAGAACAAATCCATCCGCCCATTCCCCGACTAGGTGTCACATGCACACTTCGTGCCAAGTCCTCAAATGCAATGAGTTGTCACGTAGAGTTTATTGCCCAATAAGCATTGTCCTAAATTTTTCCGGTTCTTGTCTCATATCCTAGAGGGGTGGGGAGGCCAAAAAAGAGACGAAGACCAAAATTGGCGGACAAGGCGACAGGATGTTTGCCAAAAAAAAAAAAAACAAAATATTGCACACTCCCGCAAACGTTGTGAAAATTCTTCTCTCAAAAAGCAAAAAAAAAGGGATAATGGCTGAGAAATATGATTTTTTTCTTCTGTTCATTGCTTTCGTCCTAAAGTTGGACTGCACATCCTTTTGTTTTCTTTTAGGTAAGACATTTTCTCGCGATAAGGCGGCGGGCAACGGACACATTTGCCGTCTGTTTGTGTCATAGATATTCCGACAAATGGACGAGTTTTTTTCTGCTTTTTGCCTGTTTGTTCGAATTTTTCGCATCCTGAAATGTAGGCCAATTATTATCGTTGGATGGGGAGTCACAGTGCAACGGAAGGATGCCCATGTATCTGACAGTGGCACAATCACATGTGGCGCATCCTATTTAGAGATCATAAAACATCCGCATAAGTTGCGATGGAGAAGAACTTCTTGGCAGTGTATCCACTGTCTGGGAGAAGGATGAGATTTGTTTTTATTATCTTTCGCTTAAAGTTTGCCCGGCGACTTGTATATTAGTTTGTTTCGGTGATAAGGCAGCCTTGTCCTTTCGGACATAGCAACACTTATAGGGAATATGAGAATGTCTGCATAGAATATGCGACAGTCTGAAAGACATCCTCGAAGCACAGCATGCGGTAAGGCATTGTGAAACCCAAAAGCCATTCAGCCATCAATATCTTTCAAGCCATACCACATCCTGTCTCTCTTCGAGTCCTTAAATTTCCCAGACAATCGTCAATGAACACTCTATTTGCGCACACAAATAATTCCATTTAAGCCACAGACAAATCCAATTTGACTATCTATTTCCACTTTAACAGAGTCCCCCCCGCGCCACCGCCCAGGCCCCTTAAAGGGCTCCACACAAATCGCTCTTCAAAAATCCCTTAAATCAGTCATCGTCCTCTGTGCCCCCCCTGTGTTTTTCTCTGTGTGGGTGTGCGTCTGGATGCTGCAGCGCACCAGATGAACGAACACAGACAAAACGAATGAATTTTTCATAAATCGAAGTATTTAATTTGAATAATCAATTTCGAATCATTCCTCGTAAATTCCCCAAAAGCCTATACCTACAGCTCAGCATTTCAGCATCCACTGCCGCCCCCTCCTTCTAGGATATAGACGACCATCTGCATGTGTGAAGATATTTTGGTATTGTATTGGAGTTTTGCAATAATAAAGAAGAGAACAAAAAAAAATCGTACATAACTCTGGTTGTTTCTGCATCCCAACACCGGCCCCCGTATGTCCTGAGCTTAATTTGAAATTTCAATTGAATTGTGCAGGACGTCGTCGTACTGTTGCACTGTTGCCCACCTCACACTGTTGCCCTCGCCTTGGCACTGGTCAATAAATGCAACTGAAGGATTCATGAATTATTTCTCAGGGATGTCTTAGGATGCATCTCGGCCGAATACCACCAAGAGATCCTTCCATTCAATAGGTTTTCCCCAAAACGTCTTTCACCTTCACCGAGAGAGAAGATGATGGCCCTCTCCTCTGTTTAGTATCTCTCTCGCCCTGGAGACAGTTTAAAGCTGTTTGTAACTCGAGAAATGATTAATAGCTCGGTCCCATGTACACAGTTTGAAATCAAAGGCATACACAGTACAACAGCAGCAGCGTCCATTACGAGAGAGACAGCAGGAGGAGGAGGATGATTCTGATGTTCTGTCCTAAAATGCTAATTAAGGAGGCTGCTGTCAATGACAAACGGGCTTATGTACAGTATAGTGCCATGTTTGAGGCAATGAATGACTGGCATATGAGGATGCCGCCTCCCCATTTGGCATTCCACACCCTGACGCTGCTGCTCTGTCGAATGTCTAAGGAAGATTTGGCGACATTCTTAATGGCAACCACGTGTGAGACCACATAGAAGGCGACAGTGCTAGAGGCTGTGTTAAGTCGAATGGATTCATCCCTATGGGATGCACCAGGAATTTAATGCGGCTCCGATTTATTATTTGTCTTGTTAGATGGATTCTTTCTTCCTTTTTTTTTTAGCGCGGGTCTACGTGCCGCCGCCAGAATGCGAATTTATTTCTCTATGAACTGTCATATTTGGTTTATGATGTTCGTAAGACGGGAGCATGATATACGGCTGTCGCCGTGAAGCAATTCGCGTCATCAAAGGGGGAGGACTTGCAAACGAATGGAGCAACGAATTTGAATAATGGGTTTAATGGACTTGCACATGTGTAGATGCGTGTTCGCATGGAGAAGATGGGCATTCTACAGTGGCAGGGAAAAGTAGACAACCCACAAGGTATTCCCAATAATCCAAGGATTTCAATGAACCCAAACACCTATCCATGACTTGGATGCAGCAAGAGTTTGCATTGAACTCCTGGGTCATCGTGAAATCACCTCCAGAAAAGAGGATACTTTCAGGTTGTAAGCAGGCAGAACCGTGTCTTTTACCAGGACATTGGCAGCGAGACCAATTGCTACAAAATGATGAAATTTAGCAACTTGAAGCACTATGTGATAGGCTTAAACAAGTCCTTTATATTATTCGCCAAAAGTGTGGACGAGGACTCAGTAAAAAATTGAAGTTAGGATACCACAAGTATCTGCAGGCTCCAAAAGTCTTCTAGGAGCTCGCAGATACATATATATACCTATTCCGTCTCTTTGTTTATTAAAGTGGACATATGACCAATTCGTATAACAAGAGGAAGCTGAGAACTACTCGAACGAATCTAGAAAAAAGTATCAAATTTCTTCACCCAGGGACATGACAATTATATGGCAAAGGAATCAGCTAATGGTTGACAATTCCCTCTTGGTGCTCATAACCAGTGCGTCTTAGGCTTATTAACTCCTAGTTGCCTCCATGTTCTTTGCCTTTCAGGCAGAACTGAGTAATTCGAAAAGGAATGGAGCTCAGTGTAACACTACAACCAACCAACCAAAGATGCAAAGGACCATCCGACTAGAGGTGCCTATGCCAATGTTCCACCAGCGATTTATACGAAATACAGTCACAATTCTGGGAAAAAAATGAAAAATTTAAGCAAAAGACTAGACTATCTGCAGCCAGAGTCGAAGTGGACATTTGACAGATTTTTTGTGACGTAACTAACCTCAGAGTTTGTACTTTCGATTAAAATCAAAATTTCATCAGAATGTCTGTCTGGACATGAATGCTTTGGGAAGTATCTCATGGTCCATACTGCCAAGGAAAAAACCCCAGACGTGGAGTATGAAATGCCGAAGGTATGTGTTTGCCCAAAGGACTTATACAAGCTTCACTATGAGGTCATCACACCTGCAAACACTGGCAGCTGAGAAAACGTAATGCCAGAGGGCCATATCAGTCTGTGTGAAGCTTTGCACTCAAGATTGGACACCATGCCTCGAAATGCTTTGATTGAACCGACATATGACGGGTGCATAGCGCTTTTTCAAAAGTCCTTGGGTACTCTGTAGAATATCAATGAATGGTCAAATTCACAAACGACTGAAGGAAGAATATCACCATCAGATATCACCTCAATTGACTGAGTCCTTATACAGGGGCATATCAGGCATAGAAAAAAAACTAATTTAAGCCCTCATTTGACTTGAAATGATTTGTTCAACATGTCCCGGTCATGTAGGTAATTGACGTGCGACTTCTTTCGTAACCCACTGTGGCTGGCTCTACCCTTCTGTCCTTCCATTCCAATGGAGCGCACTAATAATAAATTTCCCAGCAAATGAGTCTATGGAGGATAAATTCATTTCAACTTTCCGAAAAAAATAAAAAAAATTTTCGAAAAAATTGAATTTCCCCAACTCAAGCCAATAAAACCGAAAAGTTCGCCGCGCATTTGTTTCCTCCTTCTGCCTTCTGCCTCATCGTCATCGCGTCTCGTCATTTCGCGATGTTTCGCATTTTCAAAAACTGTTTTTCAATTAGCTGCCATAATAGACGATTTGCATAAGAATTCTTCGCATATTAAGCGTTTTCGCTGGCTGCTTCCGTCTTCTCTCGCCCACGACAGGTCTTCTGTCGGGCAGAAGGCGGAAAAGTCAAACCGAGGACGATTGGTGGGTAGTTGCTGGTCAGAAGCGGATGATACTGGGAAAACTGTGTTGAACTAGTAGTAGACAATCTCTTGCCATCGCTCCCACCCTGTCACCAGTTCGTCCATTTCGCTTCGTTTTTTTTTTTTTTTTGATTTTTCTTTTCGTCTCTCGTCTGAATTAAGCTGCTGAATGACTAAATTAATAAACGGAAAATTTCCCATTTTAATATTTATGAGAATGGAAAACGCGCTCCTTCCTCTGTTTTATTCAAATTTTTGCCTCCTTTCGTGGGGTTTTGTTGATTTTTTTTTTCGTATTCGCGCTTCTTGGTCGCTGAGTCGATTTGTCGTCGGAGTTTTGGTTGGCGCGGTTGGGTATAGTTTTTTATTTCTGGATTTCGAGACCGAAAAGTCAAAAATTTTGTGTTCTTAGCTCAAGTCGGCGTTGGGACAGTCAGTGTGGGATGTGGATTGTGTTTTGTGTGGGCGGTGGGTTGATTGTTTTGCGGGTAGAAAAGTTTCTGCCTGGTGGTAGGTTCCCTTCGTTTTATTAATTTTTATTTTTATTATTTTTTTTGGTAAGGAAAGGGATTAGGACAATGACTTGGGATTGAAGATTTTCTTTGTGGCATGTTTGCTTGGGAGTTGGTTGGAAATTCATAATTATTCTTCTATTTCAGCTGGCGGAGGATAGGGTTGGCTGAGGCTGAGTTGTGCTGAAAGGACTGAGTTAATAGGAATTTCACAGTTCAATGATATGGCCGAAGGACTTGAGAGGGAATTGAACCTGAACTTGATGGGAATTTTTGTTCTCGTTTATGGGTTTAGGGACTTCTTGGCACGTGTGACACTTTTTTTGGAACTCAATTAATTTTTTCTAGAGTAGGTGGAGTGATTCTTTACTCAGAGTCATACTCTTTGTCGCGATATCAAGGAAAAGGCCATGTTTTGTGAAAAAGTTTTTGTATTTTCTGTCCTTTATTCACTTTCGAAAGGGATTGTAGAGCACAAGGAAGAGGTACGTAGATCATGGGTATCTACCCTTCACGCTTTAGTCCACAACTGCTTTCTTTAGGGTAATCCTTGGTACTTTCAATAACATAGGTATTCGGTTAGAGAACAAGACATAGATGAAGGGTAGGCAGCTTTACTGGAATAAGAACAGACGGACGGAATAGTGTATCAGGCTGCCACTGATGGTAAATGACTAGGAGATAGCAAACTGAAGGTGCATGATCAGAGTGCATGCAAAGCCCAAGGATTTCTTGTTATCGACAAATCTCTCACAGGCAAAGGTGGAGATAAACTCCCTAAGGAATTCTTTGAGAGTAAATAGTGTCCTTAGACCAACTTTCTTCGTTAAACTACGAACGCTAGCTCTCTGAGTTCTCATAGCCAGACGTGCCATTGCTCCAGAGCACCCCTGTGCAACCCAAAACTAAATTCAACAAAAGTCACCAGTTAAGCACTGTTAGGGGTCGAAGAACCCTCTACTTTCCCACATTACGGAACTTTCCAATTAAAAACGCATCATTGCCCTTCCCACCCAACTAACTTTAAGTACTAGTCCATCGTCTTATCCCATCTCCCTTACATCTCTCTAACTACCTTGCAATTACCGCACTCATTAAGGACACAGGAGAAGCAAAAGAAGCAAACCAAAAAAAAAAAAAACTCCCCAGTTTGACAAAAATCCCATCGAACGCACGTACGTTCTTCGCTTTTTTGTGTCATTTCATGGTTTAATCTAATCAACTCTCTTCCCTGACGTGGCATCAGCGGCACAGCACAGCACACACACTGGGATAGTTAACAATCTTCAACATCGTTAACAATGTCATATCACTTTTCGACTCAAAAAAAAAAAAAAATTGCCTACGGTCACGTGTCAATCTTTTATCATTGTCATCTCATCCGCAGTGCGGCGTCGACAAGAAGAAAAAAGAAAACCCAAAGCGTAACTAAAACACAGATTCTATCAAACTAGCAGCTAAATTAAGTCCTTTGCTACGGCACGGCCAGACCCACCAACGACTGCAAGTTTCAATTTAAGGGTTGAACGATCCCGTCCACTCGTATGAAGTTGTCTAAAATGTGTGACAATTTGGCTGAGTGAAATACGGTGGCAAAGCCGAACCGAAAAGAGGGTGTCAAAGGGGTTGGAAACCCCATTTTTTGAGCAAGTTTTTCAAAACCAGTTTCCCTTCTCAGTTTTCTCGATGCGGTGCGGTGCGGTGCGTTCTGCTCGGTTGACCTTTTGATCGTTTGTGTCACATTCGATACTCATCAACGCCATGCAGTCATTTGGAAATGAACTAGCGGATGCGAGGAGTTAAACGTGTGTGCCCATCAATTTGTAGCGACATAAATCATCTGTGTTCCAATTACGGGAGCGAAGGAGAAGCCGAAAAAACGTCAGATGCATTATTTATCCTCCAGTGACAGACATTGCGAGGAGCAAAAAGTCAGTTCGGTTAGTTGTTTGGCAAGATCAGCATCATAAGTATTTGCCGCCTTCGGACGACTGGGGCTCTTTGTTTGGTGACACTGCACATGATGATGCCATTCATGATGATGAGACGATGATGGGATGAGATATCTAGCGAAGCGAGGCGGCAAGTTTTTCCTTCCTGTGCCGTATGGCGTGTACAACACACACACTAGAGTCAAGGCGCGTTTTTAATGAAAACCAACATCGTCGTCGCGTGAGACGAATACGAGATGTGAGATGCGAGATGCCCGATCGATGATTGAAAAGTACGCGCGCGCATTGGAACGTTAATTGTACAAATTGTTTGCTGGCAAAGCAAGACGATACGGACGGAGGAGTGGGGGATTTGTTTGGCCAAGTAGTCATTAGCAGCATTGCGACACGTTTTCCAACATCGATGGGATCGATCGACAGAAGCATCACCATCACCATCATCATCATCATCGTTGCCAATTCGTGTTGACATATGGAGCTGCAGAGAAGGCGATCGTTGTTGACGGATTCGACGACAACTTTTTGCTGGCTACTGCCGGTTGTGTCGTTTCACTTTTATGGTAGATGCGCGCTGGAATGGCACTGAAAGTAAGATTGATTCTGGCCCAAAGGCTGGTGGATTCTTGCAACATTGTTGGCTTTTTCTTGTTACCAGAGAATGTTGGAGGTTTTTTTTTTTTTTTTAAATTCAATTGTTTGACTTTCGCCTGTTGTATACCAGTGTAGGTCAGAGCCTGTTCTGTGTGAGTTACTTGTTGGTTCAGCAGGGATATGCAGTGACGATCTCTAGGAGGTTGTCGTAATTAAAGTACCTCACGATGTAGTAGATACTACTTGTGTTCGAAACGAGAGCTGTTGCAACAAAGTCAATCCAAACCATGTCCAGGAGAACTGTCTTTGATCTCGAGAGCTGTTGAACCGGCATAGATGGAGCGATCCATTTCTGGATACTTGGATAAGTACAGGGTTACACTAAAGGGTGTGTACTGATAGTATAGCATAAGCACCACTCTCTAGATGGAGTTTTTTGTTTTTTTTAAGAAAAACGACTCATCGTAGCCAGGATTTCATGTAAAAGACTCGAAAGATACAAACGGCACACAATCCTCAGGGATAGAACGCCTAGTATCTTTCCAATATTTATCGCAGCCTACATTTCTTTGAAACATAAAACATTTACGATCCTACATGACTTCCCTGTGGCATGACACTTCAAATATCTCGGTCACGTTAAGCCTTTTAATTGGAAAAAGCAAAGGAAAGCAAAAAAAAAACTATTGTACTCCTTCAATTTAAGAAC
Source organism: Xylota segnis (assembly GCA_963583995.1). Taxonomy (NCBI): domain Eukaryota; kingdom Metazoa; phylum Arthropoda; class Insecta; order Diptera; family Syrphidae; genus Xylota; species Xylota segnis. Next base: position 2,372,835 of record OY757238.1, read on the forward strand.
TCTCTCACACATCAGATGATAATAAAGTTTTCCTCCCCAACAACACAAACGACTAAAGCACAATTGAAAAGGACTCTCTAAAAAGGATGACAAAATCACCAAAGAGAAGAACAAACCTATTGGTACGAGACACAGAACAAGATCCATTTTCTCTATTGTCCTTTGAAGACATCTGCAAATATACTCGTTCTTCTATTCAGCATTCCAATAGAAAGGACATTGAATCCTTTCACAAGGAAATAATTAAATTCTTAAAGCAAAGAGAAGCGAAGCCTTCCTCTCTCTCTCTCTCTCTCTCTGTGTTGCGTTAAACTATTTTAACATTTTTTTTTTCCTATTTTTTATTTATTTCAGTTTCGTCTCATTTTAATCATTTAATTTCCTTCCTCTATCCTGGGTATCCGTGTGTCCAGGACATGCTGTCAATATTTTTTAAAATATATTCTGCATTTTCAACTCTATTAACTGCGCATAATAACTTTTCCATCCTTCAGCTAGAGGTTGAGAGGGAGAATGGAAAAAAAAAAAACCAGAAAAAAAGGATCATACTCTGAAGTACTTGCAGCAGTAAACAGGACCAGGGCAGCGAAATTCGTTGTTGACATACGAGACGCTTTAAACTGCCTGAGAAAAAATGCAGACATAGCGGAGGGAAAAAAAAAATTTACTTGTATACTAGCAAGAATATTTCCCGGAACAATCCTGTCAACAACAACTGCAATCCACGCAGGATGTTCAAGGAAGTTATGACACAGGAGCAGTACAGAGAGAAAGCACTGCTTCTTGCTTAAACTTCTGCGTGTGCTATGTGACAATTTTTCCACTTCACTTCTGGCTTCAAAACTGTTGAAAACTGGTGAAAGGAGAAGAGGTCGGAACGAAAAAAAAAAAAGAAAAGAAATTGATTGCAACCCACCACGAAGACATCCTGCCATTTACCCTCCTCCTAGCCGTCGCTGCTGCCGCTGCCGTGGGGATGTAAGTGACTTTTCCTTGGGTTCAACTTTCCACCTGATGTATTTGCTTCTTGCTGCTGTTTGCAGCTCAGGATCATATTATTGACACCGCTTATTTTCTGATAGCGGCAAATCTGTCTATGACAAGGATACCACCACCAAAGGATATATAGCTCCGGTGGCGGAGGCGGAAGGCGGCTCGATGATGAAGGACATTTCGCACACCCACACATGAAATGATGAGCGATTTTCTCTTTTATTTATCATCAATTAGACACGGCGAGCAATCACAATTGTGGGGTTGTCCTTGCAATATACACACACACACACATACATACATATACTGAGGCGAGGAACGGCAGTAAATGGTTTTAATTTTACAGTCGACTTGATCTCCGGCTTCAATGCCAAATTCGAGGGTGTGGCAGTGAATGATTCAATGATGGTCATGACGATGATGATGATGATGGCATCAGGCAGAAAGCAGAAGGCAGAAGGCATGCAGCATCATCATCAGTTGACTGTTCGGTGTATCCTTGCGATATCCCGGAAGCAAGTCATTTGTGACATTGCTGGTGATTTGCTTTTGCTACGTTTTTCTTTCTTTTTATTTTGCTTCGTTCGTACACTTTACCCTGTGCGATGATGTGGCATTTTTTTCGTATATTTCTTTGCAATTTGTTCTTCGTCCTTTTTTTTTTATTTTTCGTTGATTCCTGGAACCAATTGAGTGAATGTGTGTAAGTGTTGGCCAGAGTTGGTGGGGTTCTTCTAATATTTTATTAAATGGAATCATTCTTTAGGTCATTTCCTTGGAGATACTTTTTTTTATGTGGTAAAGGAAAATCTCCTTAAGTTGACAGCAGGATTTAAAATGAGAAACGAAAAAAACAAAAATTTGTATAAAGAATATCAGAGCGGAAAATGAGAGAGAAATGATGTCTGAGGGAAGGCGCAGGCAGCCGTAATTAGATTTTTACTGTGAGTTGCGCATTTTTCATTGCCGGAAATTAATTTCCATGAAAAATTACTCGATTAGTAAATAGGTTCTATTTTGGTGAAAATGTGTTTGGGTCGGGTTCTGTGCCGCACCAGAAGGATGGTTCTTGGTGAGGTGCGGCCACAAGCAAGGAAATTGAAGATTTGCGTCAGATTTACGCTGAGAGAATGGCAAAGGTAGAAGGAAATGATGTTCTCGTGTTTAGGCGGGGCTTTGAAGCAAGGGTAGGAGGCGTTTTTCTTTAGAATTAGATTCCGGGACTGTAACAATGTTTACTTAATACAGGATTTTCCCGAAATTAGCTAAGACTCAAACCGCATGCACCATTGTGGAACGAAGTCGAGCAATGCTAGGTGTGTAACTACATGGTCCTTTGGGTGCAGCCAGGATCTATGGTGGACCTTTTCCTTGACTCAGTGATACGTAGGTCTCTGCCCAAATGGGAGATAATCGGCAAGGCACTTGCAGAGATGCGGCGAATTCAAGACGGGAACCATTTCCACAGTTTGCCAACTATTCAAAGTGGGATACCTGAAGAATTTCTGGAGTTTTGTGGTACTTTTTTCGACATTCTGGTTGAAGATGGTTTTATTAAAACATGGACATCTGGTGTGGACATAATTTGGGAGACAATGACAAGTTTTAGGGGCAAATTCGGTACAAAACCTTATACACGATCGAGTGATTACTTCCCGCGAAAGTGACGAAAAGATAGAGATCTTAGAGAGTCCAGTGGCAATGGTCTGAGCTGATGGACTGGACGAATTGGTGAGCAGTCAGTACAACGCTTGCAAAAACTTTTGCTTCCAGATATCATCATTGAAAGGATTGTCCGTCCCACTAAATGGTTAAAGCTGATAGAATGTGACGGGACAGACTTTGGTTTTAAGCCTTGAAGGTTCTCAGAAATCCATGGGACATACTAAGTAAACAGCAAAAGCCACAACCTCACAGTTCAAGCAGATGTTCCACTGCATGTCATACCCCCATGCGTTCCAGGTTCTCCGAGTACATGTACATGTTCCAATGCAATTGCCTTCCTAACTTAATCATAGTCATTTACCCTGCCAAAGCTAACACGATGTGCCACATGTCCCCATTTCACCACATGCCGCCGCAGGACATTTAATCAATGTCTAACAAAATTGGTCATTTATCGGTGAAGTTCTTCCTGGCCAGAAGCCAACAGAAATCATCTTCCAATTTCAATTTATCCCATAAACCACGACACAGCCTATGTACTATGGTATCCTGCTACCTACAACACACCGCATATGAGCTTCTGACAAATTCCACTTTTCACATTAATTCAGTATATCCCCGTTGCCGTTGCCGTTGCCAACTCGAAGATAAGAAACTGTCGCCCATCGCCTTGGAATACCAAATTAATCTAAACGAAGACAGTTAGATAATCCTCTCTGATCTAAATCTATCTAATTACTTCTTAGACAAATTGTGTGCGCCAACGAAGAAGGGACTCAGAAGAAAAGAATCCATCGTCACACACATAGCCCCGGGCAGAGTTTAAAAAGGATAACCCACCGTCGACCGCCACCCACGAGTTCACACGAAAACCGGAAGAAGGATTTTAGGGATTCACTCGCCGCCGCCGCCACGCCAGGAGGGGAGTCAAAACGGCTTCCGAGTCTCAGTCTAAGGAAAGACTGAGAAATTCATGGAAAATTAATTGTCCTGACAGTTTCATCCTCCAACTCTGTGCATTCACACAGCACATAGCACGGAGCACTAACTCTGCTCTATAGAGTCGAATACTGTGTAAAAATGAAGTGTCGCCTGTCGTCGTTCGTTACCGTGTCCTTGTACAGTTGTCTTGCCTTTCCAGAGTGTTTAATAAATGGAAGCCAAAAGCCTTTTTAAAAATTCAAGTCGTGCGCGCGTTGGCGTCCGGCAACCCTGGGGCCTCTACATGCCAGAGACAATCATCCCAAAAATACTGACGCCGACGACGACAACGAGAACTGCAGTCGTCGTTTATATGAATCAATGGAGAGAATTATCCTCTGCACCTTTGGCAAGAGTACCAAGTGTACAGTGTACACACACAACATGCACACCAAACAAAATCGTATTTTTCTTCAATTTAGTCCTTGTTTCTGTACTCCATCCCACCGAATGATCTTATGTACACAGCGCAGCTGCTCCTCCAAGAGATTTTGCGAAAAGGAACTCCCAAAGTTTGGTGTGATTTTTCTTTTCGTGCCTCGGCGGTATTGTGTCCTTTTTTTCAGATTTTTTTCGCAATCAGCCGCACTGCTGCACTTTATGGCCGACACGTACCGTCCGACATTATTATTCGGCACGTCCTACTTAATTGTTTTTCAGTTCGTCCTTTTTTTCGTTTCTAATAAATGTTTTCTTGCAATTTCGGCGACGAGAGTGAGAGCAAAATAAACTACATCTTGGATCATCCGTCGTCTGGAAATCGAAGAGTCGAGGTGGAGAGCCTTTGGAAATCCACTATCAGGACGACTTCTTTGAGAAATGTTTCTATGCTGCAGTCACGCAAGAAGGATAACTCATTTGGCGTTGTTGGAGAGTTAGCGAGAACGATTGATTTCGATTGGATGGGCATTGATTAAGGACCCTAACTGGGAGCCTTTTATTAAATTTTGGGTTTTATTGGAAATTTATGGCTCGTCGTTGTCAGGATGGAGATGGCTTCAAAGTAAAAGGAATAAGCAAGGTTTACGACCGACGACAAGATGGGATAAATGATTTCGAGACAAGTGGTAGTTGTACATGAATCGGTTCATGACCTCTGGCAGTCTAGCCTGCATTGTGTTATTTTTTGTAGCCTTAAACGAGTTACTAGTAGGAGCCAAGGTGGAGCTATTGAATGATTGAGGTTTGGGTGCTCAGCTCGGCCATTCTACTTTAAACAAAACCCACTTCTGTAGCATTGTGAGGAAGGCTCAATGGGACTTATGAGCAAAATGTCCGACTAATCGACTGGGCAGTTGGGTTGTGGATGGCGTAGCATCTTGGGAGTTATCTTACCGCCGCTGGTTCCAGTATGAACTTCTTTGGAAATACCAACATCGATGTCTATAATTGGAGGATTTCCAGCTTAGTATATCAATGAATAATAAGGTGCCTCGTAGGAGGGAACAAGAGACTTGAATCAGATGGGCTTTTGGAGGAAAGTACTTCAGGCTTATGGATGTGGAAATTCGAAAAAGAGGCTTACTAAGCCCCAACTATCATGCCTGAAGCCTAAAGATCAATTTTACACAGCGTATCTTCTTGGATAAGGTATCGGTTGACACCAGTCCTGATAAGCTTCTCGAATAAGACAGAAAACTTCGTAAGATGACAGGCTTGCAGGTTGACTCTTACGATGTTGGACTATCTACAGCCAAACAAAGTCCCTTCAATATTGTAGAGATGGACGGTTCTAAGAATTTTTTTTTGCAGAATCGACTAGGACTGTCGATTTCACAAAGTGGAATGAGACAATATCAAACCAGATGATGATGATTCTTGAACAAAAGCTTCATATCTGAATCAGACGGAGACAATGTTCTATCCTTCACCATCATTACATTTTCCATTCCAACAAGTCGTCTTACAGACTCTTGTAAGTACACTTAGGGCTAACTCCTTCCACATCAACTCGATGACATAAAGTCGATTCTCCAACTATGTACATGTCAAGCCCTAATGAACTGTCGAGACGGAGGCAGACTTCAGGATAATGCGACTAACGACAATCCCAGGTTGATTTAAATTTGATTTATTCGTGTATAAGCGACACACACCGTCATAAACTTCACAATAGACCCAAGTACAATGCGTCAATTGAAAACAAACTTCTTTAACAGCCCCCGCCTCGACTTTATCGCTCTTCACTGCCACTCTTCATCCACGACCCTCCTCGTAACAATGGCTAAATTTCGATTTCGCAGCATTCATTACATCAATAATTTTCAATCAAACCCCAACTTGATTGCCCATAAAAGTCAATCACATTACCTCCAGAACTCCACCTTACGAAAGCCATCACCAGGATCAGCACACCAGCACCAGTGCCAGCAGCAAGTAATACGCATTCAAAGGCGCACGCATACTACTCAGTGATTTGCGAAAGTGTAGAAGCGGCAGCCATAATAAAAAATTTAAACTGAAAATAAACCTAATCGAGGAGTCAGTGCGCTCACGCTGCTCAGCACTCCAGAAACATGCAAGTAGCGCGCGGGGGCGGAAGCACCCGCCACCGCCACCGCCGCCGACGACGACGACGACGACGGGTACAACACAGCGCTACATAATAAAACTTCATAAATTCATAAATAACCCAGCCTGTCCCCGGAGGTGGCAATAATTCACGCAATAAATATTACACACTCAGATACAACCAGGCGTACACCGTACACACTCATGCGGGTGAAGGAACATTTTCATTTGAGTAGGTTCTGCTGCTGCTGCTGTTGCTGGTGCTGGTGCCATTCCTCGAAATCCTCGCCCAGAGTTTCGGGCGCAAAGTTTATTTTTCCATATGCGATGCCAGGGATGTATCACAACGAAACGCCAGAAAGGACAAAAAGAAAAAAAAGTTCCTTTTAATATTCAACGCATCATGTTCCCTCGATTAAGAGAGAGAAAACGAGCGGGGGGGCGGCCCGCCACGTTGTGTGCGAAACTTTGTGTAATCGAACATTCATAGTGTCTTGCGAGGACGACGACGACGATGACGATGACGATGACGACGACTACAAGTCCTTAACTTTACACTCACGCATGAAATAGATTTTTTATAGACTCCATCTCAACCCACCGCGTGAGTCCAATTCTGACATCTGAGAGCGACTCCGAGTTGCCCGGAGGCAGTTCACTTGCTTGTTATCTACGTACAGCCTCCCCGGCCTGTGGACTGACTGACGCTCGCGTCTGATGCTCCCATGTGGAAGTTCCAATGAAAAGCGAGACGCAATGACTTTGTTAACAGGAGGAAAAAAAAAACCAAGCACACAAAGTGTGTAGAGAATAATTTGACATTAATTTCATCCCTGGAGGACATCATATACGTACACGAGTCCCTGGCAATGATAATGATATCATGACCGTTCATACGAGCACATAAGATACGAATGTCAGTCTAGGGTCTCGTTTTTCATATTCCTAGAGCGGATTGTTTACACTGTCTGCGCACGGAGGTGTATCTGTTATCTGACTTTGATGCCTGACGGGGACGGGGTACATGCTGCTTACATACACAATTAAGACCTAATTTACCCGCCCGTCATTGTCTCTCTTATCATTCCAAGGAAAACGGAAAACAAATTCTCAAAATTGTCCCAACTTCCTCTGGCGCCCCCTTTCAAAGAGGGCTCAACTAAATTCCCTTAATGACATATTTATAGGAAAAATCCAAACACACGGCAACAAAAAAAAAAGAAAAATCCTTTTCCAAATAAAGGAAGCGAATAAAACATCCTTGCGTACTTAAATCAACACCAAACAATGGGTTACGCATCCCGCCGAACAACCACCCCCGCGCTGTCAAAGGATAAAACGAGCCTGCCGTACGCACATGAATATTTGCAAATGTTATCAACACCCCCGCCACGCTAGATACTAGGAAGTACGTACGACGAGTATCATCATGGAGCGGTGGTGGTGGTGGGGTGGTACACGAGCATGCACGTGTGAATGTTGTCCTTTGGAATCAGTCGCGTGTGTACAAATGAAATTTTTTACACAAACACACCGAAAGGGGTTAAAAGGGGCGGATACCACCAGGACTTGTGTAAATAGCCAAAGGTTGCAGGCTGCTGATGCAGCCAAATATTGAAATAATGATTTTCAATTAACACGCGTGCACTAGAGCTTTGTGACTTTTATGCCAATGCCAACCCTCGGGGGATTACTAAACAAAAAGGGTTCACCGTCACTGCACCCGCAAACCCGCAAATTACGAAATTTATTTCGCTGTTAACTTGTCGTTAAAAAGTGATTTAACACCGATAGATGGCGCACTCGATAATAATAGCCCCCGCTGGCCTAAATTGACATATAATTTGACAGTGGTAATCACTTTGACACATTTCAAAATTACCCACAAGCCTAGTACCTACACATTCACACATTTGCGCCAGAGGGAGTGCGCTATTAAATTATTTAAATCAACACATGCGACGACTACCAACGGCACCCAGGAGGGCCGGGCTCGATTCACAGATTGGCAAAAAGATGGCCATAGCTCATAGGTAAGACATAATTACATCGTTAAACAAAATTATATCTGTCATGTCAGAGTGTCATAAAATTGCATTGTATACATAGAAATTTGCTTTGCCACACAATAGATGGCGTGACTGATAGCGACAGCCGAGAAGACACCGACAATTATAACAAAAAAAAAAAGAACTAGGAAGCGAAGCCATTTTTTTTTGTCGCACTCCGCTCTCCATTCAAATGTCACTTGAACGTCAAACGAGTGAAGTGACTTAAAGTGGACGAGAGTCGATAAAATATGATCAAAATGGCATGAGATGACGACGACTGATGCTGACAATGATAGCCATCTTGAGCGAGCGAGCGAGAGAGAGAGAGAGAGAGCAGAGAGAGCAATGAGAAATCGTTTTATTTTGTTTAAACACATCTCGATGGGGGGAAGTCCATTTTTTAAAACATTTTACCAGGATATTACACACTTGACCTAAATCCATTTCAATTTCAAAATAAATGTCAATTCATTTTATTTCTTCTTCTTCCTACAGCCAGAGAGAGAGGAGAGAGGGAGCGGAAGAGAGACAGATCGCACTTGAACGATTCACAATAGAGTTTGGAAATATCCTTAAGTTGCATCCACATTGGAGGGACACACACAGACTATGTGTCAAATGATACATTTTAAGCAGATTCGATTTGGGGATGATGATGATAAAGCTGTATATTTTCTTTTTGGCGAAGAGGGGGAGGGGGGTCTTCATTTAGAATGGAGCTAAAGTATTTTAATCGATTTAAAGTGCTTTTTTGCTAGAGACCGGAAATTGCTTTGGAGAGTTGAAAATAAATTATGTGACATCCGGGTGGGCAATGTGGCAATGCATTTCGAGTGATGAAAACTGTGGGAACTGGCCAAACACTTCTCGGACCTGAGAATAGGTACTCACTCAAGGAGGTGAGACAGAGTGTCAGGTATATCGTATATGTTCTGTCAATTTGGGCGTATAATTGGATACAATTTCGACCGGTATAGTGGGAGGGGGAAATGAGCAATCTTTGTGTTTTTCTGACAGCTCCTAGAGATACTATGTATCTTTGGATGCAATTTGTCATTCAAGCAACACATTGTCAATGCCACAGGGTTGGGTTTGGAGTCCGCCTGTATCATGGGGAGAAGATTTAAGGTTTAAAGTTCAAAATTTTACAAAAACTGTACAAACTACGAATGGGATATCAGACGGAATCTTTGCGTCGATGACACTGAAGGTAACGACCATCTTCTATACCAGAATCTATGTTACTTCGGTTTTATAAGGTGAATTCCTTAAGGATCTTTGTACCACAATACTGTGAGCAACCTTGATAGCCAGGAACCTCTTGAACCAAATCTGAGTTCTACCTCTGCAAGCCTTATCAGATTCAAGTACAAGCATGAGCATTTCGACACTACAAGAAGGGCAAAGATTTGATTACTACGAGGGCAGATATAAGCCTGCACTGCATAGTATCTACAGCCCAGGTACAAAACCTGCTGCATGTTAGGTTGTCAAAAACCATGGGTCACCAGGAGAAGATAGAAAACTGCGAGGAAAGGACTCAGTAACAATTTGAAAACTGAATCTAGCGATAGTGTCGTCAATCTTTAAAGATTCATGACAAGTCTTTCGCTTTCAGTTTGTACTTCAACCCATCATTCGACGGATCCGTGATAATGATCTCAGCTAAACTACTGTGAGCGCGTAGCATAACTAAGGAAGTAGGAAAAGTGAACAAAATAAAAACAAACAACTCAAGGTAAACTATCGCCCCAATTAGTGTATCCCTCATCCTTTCACCTTCGAAGGGTTTCCACTGTAAAAGGGCCCTCTCTCCTGCTGCGGTTTATGTCAATACCTCGACAAATATCCTGCCACACTTAGTCCACCCAAACAGAGGATTAACCCACTCGTCGTAGGTAAGTATAGCCCACGGAACGAGCCATAAAAACGAATCCCAAGTTCCCAATGTGCCAACCGCTTATTAGCCACGCTCTCTGCAATTTGAATTTTCAACTACACGAGTATTTAATAAACAATCCCACTTTATTACCTCACCTATTATCTCTCCATCTAAATGACAACAAAACCTGTGAATGTTCACAAATCATCATCGTTTAGAGTGTGTTGAGTGTATGTTGTCCCACACCCGGTGCCGGCCTTAGCCTGGCTTATAATTATGCCAATTAGAATACACGGAACACACATATAGATAGGGCAGGCCCATCGCCGATAGGCAGCTGCCTACTCTCGTATTTCAAGTTTGTTAGTCGAATGAATACAGATAAACAGCTAATATTATAGATGGACAGCTAAGGATAACAAAACGCCGTACATCATCATGCTGCTGACTGTTTGGCCCAACACCACTACCACCAGCCCTACCGAGCCGACCAATCTGTGTGGAGTGTCCTGCCACACATATTGCATTTGGATCAATTTAATGGCATTTAATGTCATGCAATCGTAATGTTAATTGTGTGACACATGCCGACCATGTATGAGTCGAGTCGGACAATCACATATCCTGCAGGTAGGACTTTCGTCAAAGCAGCCCCAAGAGGAGGATATCCTGACAACATGATTTTTATACATAAAGACAAGATGTGCTTTGTTTCGAGAGGACCAGCAATAATTAATGGCATGCCAGCCTCATAAGGAAACCCAAGCCAGCCAATGGCCAGCCCACACAATAAGTGGAGCAGGAATTTCCACAGTTCCCGCCGCTTCACTTTGAGGTCCCTAAAATGGCACTGTCCCTACGTACCTACGTATATGTGTATGCTGACAGGACAATAGAGATTCCTCCCTTTTCGCAGCCATACTCTGCACATTTAATAATTTCTCCCCTCGTGGGCTGATGAAAGGGGAGCGCGCGCGCCTGCGCAGGCCAAAAATTTCTGAACAATTTCGTGTTCGATGTCAAATGCTGATTATGTTGGTCGCCCCATTGTTCGGGGTCGGTCTCCTTCGTGTGCCTTCATTTATTTTCCTCCTACGGCGCAGCGGCGCAGAGTACCTAATAATGGTAATAATAATAAAGTGAGGCAATCTTCCCACCACCTTTTGTGGCGGTGGTCCTCCTGGTCCTCCGCCCTCCACAAGGCACAACAATGGCCAGGGCCCACGCAAAATTCTGCACACACAGTTTCTAGGGAAAAACGCACGCCGAACATCTTGTCCGTTCGTTCGGCGGTAGTATCTTTTCCACAGAAGCGATGTCTACATGGTCGTAAGGCTGCGGTGCACATAAATTATCGACAGTTGAGCCAACCGAGCCGAGAGCTGAGAGATGCAATGTGCGCACATCGGGAGCAACATATAAATTAGGAGATGTGAATGTGAGCTCGCGCACTGTTCGGGAGCGGGAGGTATGCAAAAAGAGAAGTGTGTGCACTGCCAGCGCACTAGAGGCAGCGAAGATGGTCAGATGACCGACCGACCGACCGCGACTCCGCAGAAGTACTAGCGACAAACAAGGAAGGCCAATAACAATGGGCAATTGTTGGCATCCGGTTTTGGAAGAAATTGTTAGACAATTGTGGGTTGGTAGTGTTGCCAGGTGTAGAGGAGGAAAATGCACAGCATGGCAGCTGATGTCCAATTAGGACCCACACAGGGGCCAATTTGAATATTCCCTTTGAAGGCACGAAGGGCGGGCTAGGTACGCAAGTTCAAAGCGAACTTGCATTGCGACTGTTATTATCTTTCGACTGCCGAGGTTCATTAACGCGGCTACGCAACCAGGACCCAAGTGACTGTGGAAGCTGAGAGATTCAGATCGCATTATGAATCAGGAGAAGGCGTCCATCCACTGTATGGCACCGATTCTGATGTTATAGACTATAAAGAGATGGAAGGGGTTCCTCAGGGAACTGTGTTGAGACCCCTTCTATTGAATATAATGCAAAGTGCCACTCAATTACCACAGAAAGCAGAGATTTTACGTTTTCCTAATGAGATTCGTATGGAAATTAGTGCCAAATTGCTAGAAGAGGTAATGAAGTTCATCTTTCCCTTGGCAAGCATAAAGCTAAAGCGGTACCAGAAGCCAGTAAAAGAAGGATAGATACGGTCACAACCACATCCATGCCGAATCTTAAGTATATCAGTGAAATGAGATACAAAAGATACTTCTTTGGGGAAAAACCTTATGACTAGCCAAGAGACCAAGGCGCCTTAAATGACTAGTTATGACCAAATATTGTCCGCACCACACTGCCCTAAATAACCCAGTAGGCGTGGCGGTTTCCAGAAGTTATAGTGACTGATGCTATACTGTGCAAGTGTTTAGAAGACTGGCTGATCCAAAACAGAATGTAGAACGTAAGGAAGTGACAAAAAGGGGGAACAGACTTCGAGAAAGGTAGGTAGGTAAGTATCTATCAGTCAAATACATTCGAATAAAAGGCCAATATAAGCAAAATATATATCTACACTTAAAAGGATTGCAAATCTCACTCCGATTAGTACACGTACTGCCACTGACTAGCGTCTGATTGAAAAATTCCCAACATCACCGGGTAGACTCATTAAAGTTCACAATGCGCCATACCTCCTGGTACCAGCACAACACTACCACAACCGTCAGTGTCATCGACCTCAGCGGGGGGTGGGTGGGGAATACCCCCAGCAAGCCCTACTTTACGTATCCTCCTCGCAATGGAGCCACAATCATTCAACCAGCAATAGACTTCCCCTAAGTAAACAATTCCCAGTGACAATCATCGCAATAAAGTCAACAATTCAAGTGACAATTCGATGTGCATAATCTACACTTAAATTCTAGATTTACCTGTGTGTGAGAATTAAACCGATGGCCCAGTGTCACGCTACACACCTCTCCCGCCCGTCCGATCCGAACGACACGGGATTGCGTGATACGGACACCTTACACGGAATATATACCTACAGTCCCGCAGCACTAGAAACCGAACGAACCATCGTGCTATCGAAGAAGATTTGTCTTTTACTACTGTGCTTCAGGGAAGTGTATCTCATTAAAATCCAAATACGAGCCCCAATTGTATCGTTTATCGGCGAGCAGCTTTTCCCTGTGTCCCCGTTTAATTGTAGGAGCTTTGATAAATCTCCAACCCCAGCATGCATGCACGCAGGTGGTGGTGATAATTAATTAATCCATATCGGAGGACGACACGGTGGAATTGGAATTGCGTGAATGATTGGGATTTTCCAAGATTGCGGTCGACTCTGCGTCTAATTCAGGAACTCTTCATCTCCAACTACGAGTGCACACAATCTGGGTCAAAGGTGTCAGGTTGATGGTAATCCAATGTTTTCGAGTGGCCAATCAGTGGTTTGCATCTGCAGGACATATTTATTGACAAAAAATCAATATAATCGCCCAGTTTTTGCAGTCCTTCTTCACAACAGCCAAAGTCACTTTGTCATGGTACCGGGAAAATGGCACACCAAACCAAAGGAAACCACAAGCCCAAGCCCAAGCGTATCCTGACTCTATGCAACCCTCGGAGAGAGAGAGAACAGCAAAATGTTGTTGATGATGGAAACCTTTTAATTTGATTTGAAATGCATGGATGCGTAAATTGTGTTTTTAGGATACACACATACACCAGAGAGCCAGCCAAGCAGCAGCATCCTCTATGAGTGAAGTAGGATTTTCACTCAAATTAAAAGCAGGATTATAGCACTCATCTCGAACACGAACAACGACGATGGGTGGCAGCGGCAGCTTTTCGGTTAGGAGCGGGTTGTCCTGTTTCGGAAATTCTGCTGCTCTGCTCTGTTATAATAAATTCATACAATTTCCACTTTAAGCGCCAGATAAATCCAATTTATTCGCTATTATTAAAGCATTGCGGCACTACAATGGTTTTGCCTTGCCGAGACAGGATACGGCTAGGATTCATTTGAATTAGAATGGGACAGTTACCTACGAGCTGTGTGCAGTGTGGGTAACAACGAAACAAAAAAACCAAAGAAGAGGATTTCGTTTTTCCCTTTTTTTTTTGGCGTAATTAGATTTTGTTGTGCAGCTTTTGGGACTAAGTGGTGGGTTGAGGGATGTGAAGGGATATCGAAACAGAGAGAGAGAGATGATATCCCTTTGAATGGTAAATGGACATTCTTTGGGTACTTTGGTCGAAACGTTTTGTGGATATAAATTTGCAATGCCTTATGAATTTATAAGCACGAGGGTACCGTGAGAAAATTGCTGCTTAAATCCTTAAAGGGAGGGTGGAAGAGGCGTTTCTCCGACCAAAATGAATAAACTAACTACGATTAGTTTCTATCAGTTATGATCACTATGATCAACTGTGATCTTTCATTTGCAGAAGGGACGTATCTATGTAATGTCAAGGATCGTTTTCCAAAATTATGAGTACTTGACTATGCTCTGCGATCAGTAGACAGTACGCAAGATCACTAGGATCGAAATTTGGTACTGATCCTCTGACATTTTTCAGACAAAATTGAGACTGTTGACCGCCTAAATCGATTGTATTCGCTAATTTCATGATTTTCGTTACAAAGAATACTGAGAATGGTTTGATCCATGGAGATCACATTAACTATCGACATACAGATAGAATATAGAGACTGATCGTCGAAAGATTGTTCGATTCAAACAAAAATGATTGACAAGATCGTTTACTACTGATAGTCGGATGTCGCATCATAGACATTTTTTTTTTTGCAATCTGATCGATGATCAGATCATACAAGATCATCTGCAGTGTACGATCAAAGATAAGATGCTTAGCAATGTGTACAGAATCAACAGATCGTTTGGAGTTTTGGCCTGATCAACAGGGAAGTTGGTCAAGTTGTAGGGCTTTCTGGAACGAGAAACCCCACTCAATGATCAAAATACCAAAAAATGCATCCTTACTCTGGCAATACCTCAACGCATAAGCGAAATTCCCATCTTGCCATTTATGCCAATGGCCGATGGTGCGCAACCATGTAAAATGCAACATAACTGTCATTGGCCGTAATTAAGGTCCAAAATCGATTGCATCCCATCATCATTTGGGTCCAAAGAAGATGCTAACCAACACACACAAACCTCACAACTATAGATCGCAAAGAAGTTAATCTATAAATGGTCAGAAGCTCTAGTCGTAGATTCCAATTGAGCGGTCGTTGTTGCTGTTGTACTGCTGCTGCTGCTGCACACAGCCATTGCGCTCTGAAAGAATGCATTTGGTTCATAACACTCCCCTTGCCGTTGGAAATGGATGATAATCATCGATTTCAGTAGACCTGAAACCTACCTGTGCTCTGACCATATATAGGCTTGATGGCATTTTCCATTCTGGGATGCGCACTCTCTCAGTACATAGGAAAATAATAGTACATATGCGCGGCGGAGAGAACGTACATAGATGATTTGCCGACAACGACAATGACAATGACAATCGATGGTTGTTCCTTGATATATACGACTACGAGTGCACATAGTGGTCCTGCCACAACCGGACTGGAGAACATGTGTTCTGTTTTCTTTACGAACTGAGTTATGTATTTCCAAGTCGAAACGATCGGAAGAAATGATGACCAATTTCAGAAATGGTCAGAGGAGCCTTTTGTGGCTGTGGTTCTGGTTAAGGAGAGTGAGAGAGGTCATAGAACCGAGTAAAGTGAAATTCGCGATTTACTACTTCCACCAGAAAAATGTTGGGCCTAGGAAATGGACGACAGTGTCACATCACAGGGTTCATATTTTCCTCGATCGTTCACGATCGTTTTATTTACGGGATTCATCTGGAGATTTGTCATTTCCATGTGGAAAGTGATCCCACTGATCACAGTATAACGAGAATTGCCCGATCGCTTGAAAGTCAAATCACATGATCAACAGTTCCTGATTGACATGATCGTTTTCAAGAAATGATCGTGTGATTTTAAGATCGACAAACCAATGGTCAGAGATCAAAGTCAATGTAGATGATCAGCTGAAAGATACTGATCTTGAAAAGCAGCCTCACTTTGGTGATATGATCTTCATTGTAAGAGCTAAATGTAAAAAATGTCAAAACTACATATCAACGCTGATTTGCTGATCGCCGGGAGAAATTCGAGATCGAGACAAGGTACCAAGACTTATAGTTCAAAATTTATACCGATCGATTGAAGATCAGGATCGGGAACAAGCATTGATCACTCGATCTTCGGAGGTAATGACATCGAATCAACACGATCAGTGATCAAAGCTGATCGTACGATCTAACTAAAACTAGAATGAACTACAGATGTGAATCAAGTGATCTTCACAGCAAAATCTTCTGATTCAAAAGATAGACAGGAGATGGTGAAGTCTGATTCAGAAAGAATACTTTGGTGATGAAGTATATACAAAGGCTATCGTATCTAGTAGATTTATCGGCACCAAAAATGTATAGGATCACACGAAAAGTTGGTCATCTCTTTAAAAGGATGTCAAGATAATCGTATGCCCATTAGTCCTCTTCTTGAAAGATAGAATGTTCGTCCTCATTCATGGAAAAGTTCCATTGCAGTAAGACAGCTCTAGAGACAAGTAGGAACCTATATACCAGGAAGTGGATAGAAAATAAAAAGAAGACAAAGACTTTTATTCTCTGTTAGAATTTAGGATTTATTCCATTAGTTAAATAGTTCTTTTCCTTTCATTGGCTTCTCCTTGGCCACCCTTCTAAATTATCGTTTCTTCCTTTGTAGCACAATATTGACAATAAAAGAGAGGAGAAAATTCCACCGGGAAATCGATCTGCAACTCCTGTGCAATCATTGAATTTACTATTTTTACTTTTTCGATTGTTCCTTTCCCCAGGAGGAGCGGAGGGTGGAGGAGGAGGAGCTTTAGGTTACCCAAACTTACGGAAAACTACTGCATCCAATCCTCATCCCTCGTCTGATTAAATTACACTGAAGGGTTTCTGCGGTAAGAATGCAGACTTGGCATCCTGGTCTCCCTTTTCTTCATTTATTTTGTTTTTTTTTTTTTTTTAGAAAATAAGAAACCAACCTCCCTCCGTTAAGGAGTACGTTGTCGTCGTCGACGTTCTCCTTGTCTTGTCTTGTGGTTCCCTGGATTTCGCCTCCTGACACATACCGACCGAAAAAAAAGGTCGAAAACGGAGCGGATTTTCACTTTTTTGTCGTTTTGAAAATTTTTCCTTTTTTTTTCTCTCAATAATTCCGTGCGCGCTTCAACTACTTCTCAATACCCTGATGGGGGTATGCGCTACTGCTTCAGGATCCAAGTCACCCAGCTTATAGCTCAGTGAAATGATGGTGGTGATGGTGATGGTAGGTAGCATGTTTGGATTGGGATTAGGGATTTTTGTCAATGAAGGTAATTTGCGGAAGATTCAGTCTAGAATTTCAATTAGATTGACAGTCACACTGGAAGACGTTTTTCTTAGCTGTATGTGTGTTTCCTTTTTTTCAGAAAAAAACAGAGAAAAGAAAGAGAGATTGTTGGTTGCTCAAGACAAGGATGTGCCATGGTTTGGCTTGAATCGATGAAACAAAGAAATCTGCGGGTGGAAAATACGCCCGGAATTGGTTTTACCGATGGCGGTAACATCGAGGGAGAAACTTAAAAATTGTTTTAAAGTGACTTGAGTTGGAAGGGATTACATATGGGTGGCTGGGTATACACATGCATACTTGTATGTGTGTGTTTGTGTTGGGTATATGCTGGGGACTGAGGACTTGGGATATGTGTGCCAGGGGATTGATGGTTTGATTTAGGAAGTTGAGTTTACCGAACTTAAGGGAGAATGAAGGACGTATTAAGAAAGGATTTATCACATTTCTTTCTTTTTTTTTTTTTTTTGTTCTATGGATTGGGGTATGGTTTTCTCAGGTAGATGATTGCTTTTGCAATTTATTGGAGATAATTTGAAGTATTTTCGAGGTGATTTTGAGGCAGGAAACGAGCAATGCCCTTGAGGAAGGGCGTCAAGTGTATTTGAATGTGAGCGCCGTCAGTGAGGCACTTAGGAGTAGGTCAGGCATGTATGCAGATACACAGGATGGGTAAAGTGACACGTTTCACTCTATCGTTGAGGGAAATCACTTAGCTTTATTCAAATCACTTTTCCTTAAGAAGAGATTTCGCTAAGGAATTGAGCACCTATCAAGTTGGTAAGGAGATTTTCACAAACGCAATGAAGTGCTTGGATGTACGTATCTAAAAGTTATTTTCAAACATTTAACATTACTGGTAAATGTGCCAAGTATTCCGGGACAAAATCCAATCGAAACAGACGAATAACATTCGAGCAACGACTCAGAAGATTTACGTCAAAAACAAAGCAAAAACTAAAGTGTCATCCAACAAGAGGTGTCATTTTAAATTTCGTGGTATTGTTGAACTGCCAACATTCGACTATCGCCACGATGACTTTTGTTAAGTAAAAACTACGAGGTTATTTAAATTGGGTCCATATATGCCCGCACAAGGTGTTGAAATAGTGAAAATTCACTACGAAAACGTTAAAAATATCGCCCAAACGGAGCATGAAGTTCATATACTTTTGGTCAACACCAAGTGCCTTCTTGCACGATTAGTGAATTTTATCGATAAATTTGAACGTCTTGAACAGATTAGTAATGTGAAGACTCCAACTTGTGTTTCTAGGGCAAGGACACTGGAAAATGTCGCAGTCATAGCTGGGAATTTGACTGAAAACTCAGAAGTATCTATTTCGAAACGATCACAGGAATTTCATGTATTTTTTCTCAAAATTGAGACGCCATCTGACTTTTCTTTGCCACTGTATTAAAGATAAAGTCCACCAAGGATGCATGCGCTTAGAGTAAATATCAGAGCTGTTATTCGCGAGATATAACCGCGAAAACGTGATGAAAAAATCATCAAAAGTATGACTATTTGTAGGCAAAACCGAGGTGAATTTTTCGCAGATTTTGTATTCCATTACCAACCTCAGAGTGTATTCTTTAGATTTAAATAAAAATATCATCAGTTTTCATAAAAATGGTGAGTTTTTCTATTGCTTCGAAATGACACCTCTTGTTGGATGACTTTATATCATGCTGGAGAAATCTAAGAAAGCTTGGAAGGAGCTTGAAACTTGAGACTTGATCTAGCAGGGATAGTTTGAAATAATCCTTTGAAAAGTTTATAAAACAGATGCTGCACCGATGCAAGAGAAATAGAGTAAAATGTGATCAGAATCATCCTGGAGATGTGCTAAGTAGCGACCACTTGTGTCTCACCAAAACGGTGTAAATTGAATCACAATCGGGTCTTGCGATGGATATGCAGACAAATGAATCCTTCAATTTTTCCCTAAGCCAGGTACACCATGTATCGCCTAGTGAAGTATGGAAACTACTTTTAGGGCAAAATATGCAATAAGACCTAAATTTGGTTGAGATGAAGGAGAATAAGTCAAAATCGTGCAAATGTGTGATGAGATGGCTAAAGACCCACTTCGACTGGATAGTAAACAAAATTTCAAAAAGAATCTGCGACACGTTACCAAGGAAAACAGGAATCCCTTTGATTAGTTCTATCCTATAGCGATAACCGACCTATGTATTTCAAAGACATAAACCAATAGATGAACTTTCCCATCCATCTCTGCCTGCTCACCACCACAGAGTGGCCCTTAAATTCCTTCAGACAGTTTTAAAGTTGGCATTCAATTTACGAGTACAGCCCGCAAGTAGTTACAACTTCCTTTGCCATCCAGGCTCATAGAGAAATCTACATTCCCATTTAAAATTCACCACCCTTCTCCGACTGTAAAAATTATTATTCTAGTTAAGTAGCTTTTTTCCTTTTTGCAGATTTTTCTCTCTTTTCCTTTTGAATCCTTATTTAACTTTATTTCCTCGGGTTTTTTTTTTGCTGCTCCCCCCTTATACATTCACCTGACCAGCAGTAGCTGGAGGGAAACACCTCCTCTCGACGGAACTATGTATTCCAGTTGGTAGGACACCCGTCCTCTTACGAGAATGACGATGAAACGTTCCGCTAAGCTGGATTATCACTTCAGAAATTAATGCTAATTACTTGGTAATATATGGGTCCTGCATATTTTTGCATTAACAACAAAACCGCGTTCCGTTGCAGCAGTAATGGTACAGCAGCGTGCAACCCATTAAGGGCGCTCCGCCCAACTCCTTCAACAGGGCCGGCTGCGGTGTAACTTTGTTCGGAAATGTAAATCTGAAATAATTTACGCTTCTTAGGTAATCCATTACCTTTGGTTGGGATTTTTCGCTCCCGCTCTCTACCTTCCCTTTCTCCCTTTCTCTGAACTCATTATTCTTTCGGACTTTGGTGGAGATGGTGGGGAGAAAAAAATGTGAATAAAAGGACCATAAACGGTCGATTACGTCAATCAATTGTTGCTGCTCTCTCTCTTTCTCTGTCAAGCCCCAAGGAGAAGCATAATTTGTCAACGAATCAATCATAATTACATAGCCATTAAAAAAAAAAACCCGGGACGGGACAAAGCGCCAGTCGAGGAGGAACACCATGGTACAGAGCATCCACACCATCGTTAGCATCGTTAGCCGCCAGAGAACCATAATGATAATGGCGAAATCCCTGCCACAGCGCATAATGACCTCCAATTGAACACAATTGACACAAAAGGCAGCAGCAGGTAGGCTACGGGGCCAAAGAATTCACCGCAGCTTGTTAGATGCAGGGAGAGAGCACAGCACACAATAGAAAGCATCGACCACCTGACACGCCCACTTGTGGCCATCATTAGTCCGTCCGTCCGTCGCACCATACCCAACACACAGACGGAGACCATATTCCGCCGGGGACCGATTCAAGAAAAAAAAAAAAAAAAAGTGACAAAACAATAATTCTCTATTGAAATTCTTTTGACAGCTAGCTGTCACAATAATGAGGTGGCAGGCCCCCACCTTCACCTTCGCCTTTGCGCCGTCATCATCTTCTCCTGGTGGTTAATGATGGCGCTGGCCAGTGTGCTTAGAAATTATTACTTCTCCTGCATAATGGACCGACCGACCGACCAACCGACTGACCACACTCTACTCCCGATTGTTGCTAATTTGACCGATGGATGATGGTCTTTTGATGGGTCGATGATTGCTTCGTGGAGAGGGCGTGCATATCGAAAGGTACATAGTGTCAGCAATTAAATGCAATGATTCTTGCAAAGCCGTGTGTAAGACTGAAGGCATTAGAAAATGTGGGAGCAATGGCCCAAAACACTCGCTGTGGCATCTGAAAGATACGGTTATTCTTTTGTGCTTTTTATTGGTCTTGATTGATTGGGCGGATATACCCAAAGTGATGGATAATAATGGAGGAGTTTCGAGGTAAATAGTTCCGTTTTTATTGAGTCTTTTTGGCCCACTACACAGTGACTGATAATTATGAGCTTTTAGGAACACTGGACCATAATTGGCAGAAGGGAGGCGATACAATTCGTTTCGGTAGGCTGTCACTCAGCTCAAAGGCAGTATTTTACTTAAAGAAAGCTACCACATGGTCAGACAGAAACGTGTCTTCTTTTGAGTGCCGATGGAAGTGAGAAATGTACAATGGATTGAGTTTGATACATGTTACCTTGTTTTGTTCATAAATTTGGTAACGATATGCACATACCTGGAAAGAGAAGAGAGAAAGTTTTTTATTAGAAAATTTAGTTTTACCCAAAAAATTTTGAGAAAATTGTCAAAGACACAGATGCGATTCAAGGAAAGGGTTAGGTAAGACCTCCTTGTATCAATTTCTGTAAGATACTATGCCAAACTTTTTGGAAACATTAAGATCTTTGGTTTACTGGCCTATTGAGTCCCTTATTTTGCATTCATCTTGGACTCTATGCTACGCAGAGAAGTCTACTGAACCACGAAAAGATTCCTCAAGTATCTGCAACTAGTTTATTCGCTTTGTAGAGCAAAGTTTTGATATTTTTTAGCTTTTCCAATTTGTATGCTTCAAATCCGAAGACTTAGTACTCAGTTAAGTGCACTATTCAACTCTTTTTAGGTCTTGAAGCTTAGATGATTGAAGAAAGAAGGAAGACACGATGAATACCATTGAATTGAAGTCTTCTGTAGAAAGCAAGGCATTTAAGGTTCAATGTGTTCTTAAGCTGACCCTTGTGTCATGAAAGAAAGCTCAACGATTCTGGGGCATTCTTGGCAAATTGACGACTGTGGTTAGCCATTTTCTTCTAAATTGTCCTAGGTCTGCGTAAAACAGAAACTGTAACAGTCTTCTCCAGAATGAGGTCTAAGAAATCACGTTCCAATACACCTCCTCGCTCAAACTGAATGTAGGTTTGGAATAGTTCTACTTATCGTGTTCCAAATTGCACTCTGAATCATAATGCTTGCTAGGTATAGCCTTAAATCTTGAATAGACGATACAGCAGCAGTTTACCCTGAAAGTCTGTTCAAGAATTAAGGGAATAAAGGCTACAGATTGTTCTCTCATTTCGAAAATAGTAATTACTGCTTTCAAACCTCAGGAGATTGGGATCTGGGCCGTACTTAGACTTGATCTTACAAATACGCATAGGGCTCGATAGTCTAGGGTGTCATTCGACAAGAAAAGTGATATTTCACTAAGACTTTGCTAAGTCTGTAGTGGAACAGAACGAGAGTAACAAATCACCAAAACGAAAGATCATCCCTTCTGGATGTCGGGGTTCAACGTGAGACTCTAGAAGTCCGGAGAAGTGATACAGAATTCAGTATCTTCCAAGTTGAAAACCTAAGAACCATGCAGGGTTTTAGGATCATAGCGAGGCATCCAATAGATGTATATTTTGTGTGATTTTTGTGTTCAAAATCTAGAAAGTGAGCCCATGCTGGTTAACAGAGGATGTGCATATCACAAATAATGAGGGCACACGGGTCTTCAAAGAGAGGATCGAAGTGTTCCTTCAGAGTGTTCCTAGTCAGTTCACAGAGATTAATACCATAAGCACAGCCGTAAAGCACTGGACTCCCTTGTAGACATGTGTAACAGCGAGAACCTTAGCCTCAGTGTTGGACAGTAAGTCGTAAGGAACCTCACAACTCTTGACAAATACGAAAATGGATCTTCTTCAGTATCTATCCGAGTGCTTAACTGAATAGTCATCCCACGAAGATGTGAAATCCAACGAATAGAGTACACAGATACGTAAAAACACTTCCTTGAGTCACCCACAGACAAACCCTTATTAACATTCCTCCTACTGTTCTTGAGGTCTTCGCACCAGTACCAGCCACAAACTTATTTTTAGACCCAATTACGTATATTTAATTTCCTCATTACCACAGTCTTCACAAAAAAAAAAAAACCAAGAAGGAGAAGACGCAATCCTCACCATCTAACTATGCGCCATGAATAGCGAATCAGTAAATCTCTCCCTCGGGAGATTGGTCATTCGAACCTGGTTCGGTGTCTTCACACCATATCGAGTATTAAACGGGAAGGAAATGCAAAAATCCAAGCCAAAGCATACAGTAGAACAGAGAGTGGCAAACAAAAACAAAAAAAAATACAGAAGAAGCACCGGGAACTCCTTCGGAATTCAGTTACCCTCACAGACCGCCCAGATGGTCAGGTGTTAATTTACACTCCCAGGAGAGACAAAACCAGCACTAAGCAAACAGCAATGAAAAAAAAAAAAAAAAAACTCACTTCCCCACTAGTGGAAGGGCGAAGGAAGCGGCGCGCAACGTGGGTGGACATGGACATACAAGAAACGAAACCCAACCTAATCGACGACGAGGGCCAGAGAGTGTATGTGGAATTCCAAGCAATCGATTCGATTAAAGGTGATTAACCATTCCGTAGGTTAAACTTTCAATGCACATATTTGGTATGTCATCTCTTCCGTTCCGCTTTTGTCTTCGGTGTCCGTGTCAGTCAGCACCTACGTTGTTGACTTTGACTCGGTTTTTGCATGTTTTTTGTGCGCGCTTCTTCGCCTCGATCCGAAGATTAATTAAACCGGAAGTCTGTTTGATTGAAAAGCAAAAACATTACTTAACTTGTGCCCTTCGATGGAACATAGTCGACCTGGGTGCGCCGCCGTCCTCACTGGCAAGAACACCACAACAACAACAAAAAAAAAATAAGAAGAAGCCAAGCAGTCAGGCAAGAACGACAGTCGTCGTCGTCGTCGTCGTCATCGGATGTAGAGGGTGCCCAAGAACATGTTCGTTCACAAATTCAAAGAGACATGTGGATCGTTAATTGTTCCCCCGTTTTGCTGTTGTATCTGTTGAACCTTCTGCCCGCCAAACCGGAATGATGAACACCAAGATACAAATAAAACGACAGGCCAAAGAACAACATGCTACCGTGTGCGCATTCTTCTCTCAGCAGCGTTTCGCTGTATGCCTCGTCCCTGGCTACTACGGCTGACACTGACACTCCTGTAAGGAGCAAATGGCACATCTTGGATTGGATCTCTCTTCCCGGCATTGGCATCGGCATCGGCACACAAGGCATACACAGAACAACATGTGTGAAACATCTTCACGTTTTGTTGTGTTCCGCTGCGAGGAACTGCTACTGCTCCTGTGTGCCGAGTCGAGATACTAATTTCACTTTTAATGGGGGGAAAATGGCTCATTAGTGGAATGAGTGCACTTTCGACAGGAATTAAGTTACAATCAATTGCGGCCGTGACAGTGGGTGGCTAGAGTGGAGACGACGACGGCGGAGGTGACAGAATGGAGGCGGCTTCAAGCCGGAGTGTGTAATGCTGTTGGATGAAAGTGCTTTGTCGTTTAATTTGTTTGCTTTTAATTAGTGATGAATGTGTCTTGGCGTAGATTCGTTTCTTTTTACGTGTGTGCCCCAGGGAGGCAATAGTGTTGTCGTCGTCCTGACGAAATGGAAAGTGAGACGATGGCAGAAGATCGTCACGAACAGGAGGTGAAAGCCGGAGGAAGGATACTAGGATAACAGTGTGAAACTAGAACTTGGGACAATCTGGTAGATCCTATCCTCTTCCAAGCCTATCTGGTGAATATCTCTTTGAAAAACGTTTCTAGAGGGTTTGAATCCTCACCAATCCTTGAGTAGGATTAGTCAGTGTTTCAATAGAACTTCAGACCTGTCTTGGGGGTTTCAATTAAAAAAAAAATTATCTTACCGATAAAAGCTACCAGAAAACAACCAATTTGTTGCTTTTAGCACGGATACCAACCGCGAGGTGGTGAATAGCATCACTGTAGGTTTGTGTCGGTACTAACCAATCCCACTCTATCCAATTGTCTATCAAGACTAATCATCATGTGACATTTTTTGACAATTCGTTGATGAAGTAAGGATCAATGCAATCCAGAGAGAGTCTGAATATTTGGACATTCAAAGCAAAAGTTGTTGGTGGTTTTTGTCTTTGCTACAATCAAGTGGCAGCACTGTTAGTTGGGATTTGAATATCGAATGGTTTTTTTCGAAAAGCCGAGATATTCACAGTTCTGACGCCTTGAGTGCCGTATTTATGCAGTAATGTGTGATTTTTCTCAGTTGCAGCCGTTTAAAGTGAAATATCATGTATCTGTGAGTATCTATCATGAGTAAAACTTTGCAGATGCCTACGATTTGAACAGAGAGGATGCCTGGAACATCGAAGAACCAACAGACTTCCATTTGAAGTCTCTAATTATTGACCAAAAGGCCCGGATTTGGTCGGGGTTATAGGTTTGGCACTGTTGACGTCAACTGCATATATACATATGTATGAGCCACGAGCAAATTAACCAACCAGCTTATATGAGTTCGCTGCTGTATCGATAAAGAAGGCCAGCAGGTTGTAGGGCCATGCGTGACAAAAACTATAAAATATGAAAAACCACCGAAATGACCTTTCCATCTGTTGGCTCCTATTCAGCATAATATTGCCAAAACCCGGAAATAGGTCAGCAACAAACATCTTCAGTAAAGGTTAACCAATGGATCAGAACAGTGATTTCAATTGAGGTAGTCGCCCTCACATGCTGATCCCTCCAAGTCAATCAAAACCAAAAAAAAAAAAACCTCCTGCCATCTGTGAAAGGACCTTTTCTCTCCATAAAATATTCCACTCAGACCACAAAGGCTGAGCGGGCGAACAGAAAAAAAAAGAAATAAGAAAACTGAAGGTGGCAGCGCTTTGATAATTGGAAAAGAATTTATGACCAACTCAGCTCGATTTAGGGACACAATCCACACCAGACGGCCCAGTAGTAGTAGTAGTGGCAGTCTCACACCCCGCAAAACTAAGCCAAAATGAAATTGTATAAAAATTAACCACACACGACAAGAGCAACCAACCAAGAAACCACCTACTACCACTTTCACTCATGCAAACAACCTAGGCCAGCCAGCGAGCGGTGTAAGGATACACACGTACAGCAGCGGCAGGATAGGGTACAGCAAAGATCCTTCTGGTGGCCCCGAAAATCCGTATTGGAAATGATTTATGTGGGTCAGTTGGGAATTTGTGTGTGAGCTCGCATTTGGATCCGAATGATTTATGATTTAGCTCTGTGCTTGTGCCGTTGTTATAGTCCTACTGGTACTGCTGCTGGTGTTGGTTGGATTTCTTTTTGATGCGGTTTCCCATGACCCACACCCAGCCGCCCACTCAGAAATTCGTTATAAATGGTTGAGATGCCGAATTATAGGGGTGTAAGGATAACAGAGAGAGAGAGAGAGAAAAACAGAAATGCAAAAGCACGATGAGTTGAAGGAATCCAAAGGACCAGGACCAGGACCAGTACCAGGACCTCCATTGGGCATTTTCAACTTTGCAAAAATTTCCACCTTTTTCCAATTTTTTTTTTTTGCGTTGGGCTCTTGCGAAATCCCTTTTTTCGGATTCAGGTCAGATTTGAAAATTCACGATAGGTCTCTATCGGCAATCCCCATGGAGTTGGCAGCGTCAGGCGCCACCGGAGTACAGACGTCAATCGGGATATTTATTACAGTTTTTGTGGTGCGTTTGACACATTTCCCATTCGACGATGGTGTGTGTTTGTTTGAAGCCTATTTTTATATTTCA